>JARGYO010005626.1:1373647-2747294 GCA_029206835.1 Rana muscosa | reverse complement strand
CCATAATACAGCCAGTTTCTCCCCCATATGCAGCCAGTTTCTCCCCCATAATACAGCCAGTTTCTCCCCCATATGCAGCCAGTTTCTCCCCCATAATACAGCCAGTTTCTCCCCCATAATACAGCCAGTTTCTCCCCCATATGCAGCCAGTTTCTCCCCCATATGCAGCCAGTTTCTCCCCCATAATACAGCCAGTTTCTCCCCCATAATACAGCCAGTTTCTCCCCCATATGCAGCCAGTTTCTCCCCATAATGCAGCCAGTTTCTCCCCCATAATACAGCCAGTTTCTCCCCCATAATGCAGCCAGTTTCTCCCCCATATGCAGCCAGTTTCTCCCCCATATGCAGCCAGTTTCTCCCCCATAATACAGCCAGTTTCTCCCCCATATGCAGCCAGTTTCTCCCCCATAATACAGCCAGTTTCTCCCCCATAATACAGCCAGTTTCTCCCCCATATGCAGCCAGTTTCTCCCCCATATGCAGCCAGTTTCTCCCCCATAATACAGCCAGTTTCTCCCCCATAATACAGCCAGTTTCTCCCCCATATGCAGCCAGTTTCTCCCCCATAATGCAGCCAGTTTCTCCCCCATAATACAGCCAGTTTCTCCCCATAATGCAGCCAGTTTCTCCCCCATATGCAGCCAGTTTCTCCCCCATATGCAGCCAGTTTCTCCCCCATAATACAGCCAGTTTCTCCCCCATAATACAGCCAGTTTCTCCCCCATATGCAGCCAGTTTCTCCCACATAATACAGCCAGTTTCTCCCCCATATGCAGCCAGTTTCTCCCCCATATGCAGCCAGTTTCTCCCCCATATGCAGCCAGTTTCTCCCCCATAATACAGCCAGTTTCTCCCCCATATGCAGCCAGTTTCTCCCCCATATGCAGCCAGTTTCTCCCCCATATGCAGCCAGTTTCTCCCCCATAATACAGCCAGTTTCTCCCCCATATGCAGCCAGTTTCTCCCCCATATGCAGCCAGTTTCTCCCCCATAATACAGCCAGTTTCTCCCCCATAATACAGCCAGTTTCTCCCCCATATGCAGCCAGTTTCTCCCCCATAATACAGCCAGTTTCTCCCCCATAATACAGCCAGTTTCTCCCCCATATGCAGCCAGTTTCTCCCCCATAATACAGCCAGTTTCTCCCCCATAATACAGCCAGTTTCTCCCCCATATGCAGCCAGTTTCTCCCCCATATGCAGCCAGTTTCTCCCCCATAATACAGCCAGTTTCTCCCCCATATGCAGCCAGTTTCTCCCCATATGCAGCCAGTTTCTCCCCCATATGCAGCCAGTTTCTCCCCCATAATACAGCCAGTTTCTCCCCCATAATACAGCCAGTTTCTCCCCCATATGCAGCCAGTTTTCCCCACATAATACAGCCAGTTTCTCCCCCATATGCAGCCAGTTTCTCCCCCATATGCAGCCAGTTTCTCCCGCATAATACAGCCAGTTTCTCCCCCATAATACAGCCAGTTTCTCCCCCATATGCAGCCAGTTTCTCCCCCATAATACAGCCAGTTTCTCCCACATAATACAGCCAGTTTCTCCCCCATATGCAGCCAGTTTCTCCCCCATAATACAGCCAGTTTCTCCCCCATAATACAGCCAGTTTCTCCCCCATAATACAGCTAGTTTCTCCCCCATATGCAGCCAGTTTCTCCCCCATAATACAGCCAGTTTCTCCCCCATATGCAGCCAGTTTCTCCTACATATGCAGCCAGTTTCTCCCCCATAATACAGCCAGTTTCTCCCCCATAATACAGCCAGTTTCTCCCCCATATGCAGCCAGTTTCTCCCCTATATGCAGCCAGTTTCTCCCCCATAATACAGCCAGTTTCTCCCCCATATGCAGCCAGTTTCTCCCCCATATGCAGCCAGTTTCACCCCATATGCAGCCAGTTTCTCCCCCCCAGCCCTGCACTTACCGTTCTCGGGTCAGCGCCGTCCTTCTTCCGTCCTCGATGTCTTCTCCCACCCTCGATGTCACTTCAGCCAATCAGGTTACCGGTAACCAGACCCGATGAACCTGATTGGCCAGGGAACGCACCCCCGTGTGTCCTCTCATTAGATATTTAGAAGCCGATTACAGCCCTCAGGCTGTAGTCGGGAAGCCTATCAGAGCCTGCTGGCTCTGATAGGCACTTCTAAAGGCCAATCAGACGATGTTATTCAGATGGCCGGCGCTCAAGGGGCCGGCCATCTGAATAGTGGGCGGCAGCAATACATAGGTTCATGCAATGCATGAACCTATGTATTGTTGTGAGTGACGGCCGGGCGCAGAAGCGAGCGGTAGCTGCGCTTCTGCGCCCACTATGGTCGCGCCGCCATGTGTGAAAAAAATAAATAAAAAAACTCTTAAAGGGCCCGTTTTTTTTTTGGTGACCACAGGAGGGGGGGGGGGGGGCGGCGCCCGGGCGCTCCCTATGGACGGGCCGCCACTGACACTGATCATCAGTGTCCTCATTATAAGTACATCCCCAACAGTGCCAATCAGTGCTGCCAATCAGTGCCTATCAGTGCAGTCAATCAGTGCCACCAACCAGTGCCTCCCCTTCAGTGCCCATCAGTGCCCTCTATCAGTGCTGCCTATCAGTGCCCATCAGTGCTGCCTATCAGTGTCCATCAGTGCCGCATATCAGTGCCCTTCAGTGCCACCTATTAGTGCTCATCAGTGATGCCTATCAGTGCCCATATCAATGCATCTTCATCAATGCCTCCTCATCAGTTCCCACCAGTGCCCCCTCATCCTCTGCCCTGCTAACCCCATCATATGTCCCGCTGACCCCATCCTCTGCCCCACTGACCACATATTGGACGAATCATGTCTCAGGGTCTGATGAGGAAGCCGCGGCTGTTTACTGTGAATGACTGCAGCTTCCTCATTAGACCCTGAGACTAGAATGGTATACCCTGGCTTGGTTGGGACAAATTTAGATGGGGGGCACCCAATTTTAGTCTTGCCTAGGGCAGCACAAAACAAAAATACACCACTGCTTAAAGGGGGCCATACATGGATCGAAATCTGTCTGGTTCAACAGGGACCAGATGAATTTTGATCCATGTATGGGCAGATTGGTTGTACAGAAGTCGATCTACCAATTTACAACCAGCCTGTTTGGTCTTTCCCAAACAACCAGTACCACTGGCTATAGTCAGCAGCACCGATCAGTTTATTCTAACGGCAGGGAAGCTTCCCCGCTGTCAGAATACAATAGCACAGTGGGAATGATTCCCCCATCCAGATCGAATGTGCCGATGGGGGAATAGGGGTATTTCTTTTAGGTTCAACCCTCTAACTAGTCTTAAAGCTCCTTCTGAAAGCTTGTGATCTCACTTTCTGTAGATTTCCAAAGGGTGAAATAGGAATTTTTTTGCTTGATGGGCAAACACATTGTACAGGAAGTTACCAGTGGACTAAAGAAAGTGCACTACAGATAGAGCACCATGGTGCTGAAGTAACTGGGTTCTACTGTGAATGAAATGTGGATGCTGTTTTAATGCAGAACGTTTGGAGTTTAGAGTGATACCCTTTATTAGCTGACTTAAGTTATTAAAGATGAAAGCTTTTGAGATTACTTTGATCGCTTCTTCTGGCTTTATACAATTCTCTTAAATGTTGTCCTAAGGCCACTTTCACACTGATGCGGCGGCCGCGTTAGCGGTAAAGCTAACGCCTCAGTGTGAAAGTGGTCTTAAGGAAGAATGCACTTTAAGACAAAGTGCATCTATACGTTTTGTCCCTTTGCCCTGACCTATGCTAACCTATGCTGACCAACCCTCTCCCCAGATGCATACTTACCTTGATCCAATGGCTGTGACCTCTGGTGTTTGTTTACATCCAGAATCACAAGTCTCACTCTCCTGGTTGCAACCACACAATACAGCCCCATAGACTCATATGGGACTGTGTCTCAAGGCCAGACACTTGTGGGTCTGGATGTAAACGAACACTGGAGGCAACAGCCTTTCCACTAGGTAAGTATGTCGAGGGGTAGAGTGGGTTAGTTTAGGTAATTGCAAAGTGGTAAAAAGGATAGGTGTACTTTAAAGTATAATCAATAAAAGATACTAAAAAATGCTGGCCCTCCCTTTTAGTATCGCTCTGCGCTTATGGATAAAAATCTAAAGGAAATAATGCTAAAATAGGAATATGAAAGATGTCAGCAGTCTTTCCTTGGCTCTCGGCCGATGAACTAGCTCCAGTCTCTGCTGGAAGTTGCCGCCATCCTCCCTGTCTCTGATCACATGGGGAGGGGAAGTCTGCAACAACCACACTGAGGTAAAAGACAGAGCGGTGTCCAAGTTTAAGGCTGCAGTCACATGGAATGAGGATGGTTTATACATGTCTTTTTTGATTTATTATCTGGTGAGTGCATCCCCATAGGGGGACTGTTATTACCCCCACGTGGTGAATCACATCTGGGTGAAGAGAAGCACTGAAACTAGGATCAAGTAGAACCAAACTCACCATTCACTATCATCATCACCGATATATTCATTTATATAGAAGACGCACAAATGAACATTGTTTGTCCGTAGCGCTGCTACAGTTTTATTCTGAACTTTTTTATGGGAGTTTTTATATGACTGTGTTTTATATGTACTTTAAAGTATACATTTTTTATGTGACACATCTTTTCACATAAATAGGCTAAAACAGCAGGATTGTAAATAATGATTTTAAAACTAGGAAGTACTTCATAAGCTGAAAAGCATAACTGTTGCTCTGTCAAAATGATGTGGGCTCACCTCATAAAATGAAATGATCATTTTATAATTTTATTTAGTTTTAGCTCACTGTAACTAGTGTGGCTGTGAATTGTTCTGGTCTATTCAGTGTTTCAGTGGCTGCATGATTGATTGCTTCCCTCTGGCTGATCCAGAAATGTTCTGGAAGTTAGTGATCAGGAATAGTCTAATCATACATCCTTGGCCAATCCCTGTAGAGAGGTACCCAGATGGTGGCTGGGAGTCTGTCTAAATACTCTGGGGCAGAGAGCAGTCAGGTCTTTTTTCCCTGAGGAGAAAATAACAGCCTAGGGGGCTGCTAGCTGCCATGTGTCTAAAGGTTATTGAATCCTCAGTTGGGCTGACTGAGGACCTATGCTACTGAAAGCTGCTGCAAGCTAACCAAGTGAAAGTGAGAGAGAAAGTGTCGTGAGGGTATTGGAAGGAGGCAACCAATATTTTCAAGGTCAGTTGTGAGTACAGACTGGTGATACTAGAGACTGAGTGAAGTTGCCATTTCTCTTGTGTTAGAGTCAGCGTGTTTAAAGGAGGCATTGTGTCCTGTGTTCTGAAGAGCTTAGTCTATTTTTTTTTAGCAAGAAGACTTTGCTTGGATTGCCCCCAGAGGAATATAAATCTCCTCAAGTTGCTACTGCAAAGCCCAGTCCACTCTTTACTTTTGTGTGGGTTTGGTTCATAATTCTACAAGAGAAAGTTTAGTGGCCTCATACCGTTGCTAAGGGTTACCATTACACATTTCTACCATTACCCACTACCCATCTGAGTTCTTCAATAATACATCAGAAAAAGCATACCCCTAGACTGTTTAATGAGCATGAAGAGTGATTGAAACGGTCTGCTGCAAAGGAAACTACTGGGAAAAGGATCCAGACAATATACCATGTGGCTCATACAGGGGTAGCACTACATGAGGAATGGATTAAAAATAAAATATAAAGAACACAGACACTGGGAACCATTAGTGTGATCTTTGCTTTGGTTCTGCTAATGTCTAAATGTGGCTTGCAGTCCTAAAGGAAAGGAACCTGTAAACAATTCAGCAGCTAGGACATAGTTTTGTATGGTTTTTGTGCCTCAGTACCATTTTTGTTTAAAGCTTGATATATTTTTACTTTAGCTCCTACTCTAGAGATACTCTTCTGAGTGTTTAGCTATAGCAAATATCATTCATGAATAGCCAGAAACAGATCTGATATTTTCTTTTGTAAATGCATCCAACAAAAAACAATATGTCACATTTTCCTTTTTTGACGCATCAGTGTTTTACATAAGCTTATTTGCATAGGTTAGGAATAATTAATCAAAGTCTAGTTTACTTAATTTACCTGCTGGCTTGACACAGTAATTGTAAGTAGAATTTCTATCGGCTTCTCTTGTGTGAGTAATATCCATGGAGGTCAGTCCAGGTCATTGCACGCTAAGGCAGCGATATTATAGACTATAGAAATATTGTTAGTTTAGAAATCAGATGCTAACTGTTTTAATCAGCATTAGACATATGAAATTATATAAAATGACTACACCTTAGCCTAAAGATTTTTGTCAGGCTATTTATGTGCCTAGTTGGAGCTGAAATGGAATTTTACCCTCCCTAGCAACTTACCTCCCCCAGCCTGCTCCTCTAACAGAAATATACATTTCTTTGGGGACCTCTCCCGACACTTTCTCACATAAGCCAGAAACAATGTACAGCTGCTCACAGTCTCCTGGGATACCTATGTCACAAGTCCCAGGAGGCCCCAGGCATACTACAGCACATGCACTGTGGCATTGGGGGGGCAGCTATTTATTCATGATTTGTGTGGCCGCACATGCTGCCCAGCCCAGACGAGACAGCTGGCCCCACTGATGAGATCAAGATAAGATGGCAGCGCAGGAACTGGTGTGCTGTGTAGAGAATACCGCTGGATCACCAGGCTTGTGAGTATGCTTTTGGGGGACAACCTGCCTATACAGTTGAGCAGGGAGGGAAAAAATACAAAGTGGGGGTTGAGTTCTTTGTCAGTAAAAATAAATACCTGGCAATTAGAGATAACACAAAGTGCCTACTATTCCAGTTACCTTATAAACACTTTAGGCCAGTTCAGATTCACTGTAAATAACCATTTACATCTGTGTGTAATTGTTAATGTGCATTGCAATGCAAAATGTTGCCTCTTGCCATTTATGTCCTTTGAGCCCTTAGGCCGGGTTCACACTGCCACGAAAAGGAAGTCAGACAACTTCTGCTCCAACTTTGCCCTACAACTTCATGTCCGACTTCCATAAGTATTCAATGAATGGGATCTGACTTTGATCTGACAATACCATGCCCTCTGGGTCTGGTATGGATCTTGAGGGAAAACCCCATGCCAAAAAACCTGGAAATTAGAGATAACACAAAGTGTCTGCATTTCCAGTTACCTTATAAACACTTTAGGCCAGTTCAGATTCACTGTAAGTACTCATTTACACCTGTGTGTAATTGTTAATGTGCATTGCAATGCAAAATGTTGCCTCTTGCCATTTATGTCCTTTGAGCCTTTAGGCCGGGTTCACACTGCTCCAAAAAGGAAGTCAGACAACTTCTGCTCCAACTTTGCCCTACGACTTCATGTCTGACTTCCATGAGACTTTAATGAACGGGATCTGACTTTGATCTGACAATACCATGACCTCTGGGTCTGGTATGGATCTTGAGGGAAAACCCCATGCCAAAAAAAATAAAAAAATGGACTGGGGTCCCCTCCCAAGACCATACCAGACCCTTAGGTCTGCTATGGATTTTAAGGGGACCCCCAATGCCATAATAAAAAAACTGCATGGGGTCCCCACATAATACATACCAGACCCTTATCTGAGTATGTAGCCTGACAGGTCAGGAAAGGGGGGGGCGAGCGAGTGCCCCCCCTTCCTGGACCATACCAGGCCACATGCCCTCAACATGGGGGGTGAGTGCTTTGGGGCAGCTCTGAGCTCCTCATGTTGATGGGGACAAGGTCTGTGGGCAGGGGGCTTTAACAAGGGGGGCCCTAGATCCTGGCCCCCCACCCTATGTGAATGAGTAGGGGTGCACTGTACCCCTACTCATTCACCCAAAACAAAGTGTCAAAAATAAATAAAACCAGTACACAGGTTTTTGACAAAGTCCTTTATTAAAGTAGCTCCAATGTGTCTTCTCCCTCCGATTTCTTCCCCCTCCGGTTCATCTCTCTCCACGGATGTCTTCATCCTCTGGTTATTTTCGCTGCACTTGTCAGGTCACCTGAGGCCAGGAGACAGATGCACACCATTGGGGTCAGGAGTGCACCATTAAGGTAGTGAACCCTATGGCTGACTGCTGCGGATGGAACTCTGGGTGGTTAAGGAAGGCAGGTCCACTGGAGCACTAACAGGGATCCCACAGGGAGCTAGAGTCTAAGATCCCCCAGGGCACGGAGTCTAAGATCCAGCAGGTGTTCACCAGTGCCTCTAGATTGGAGGATGGACTGGACTGCAACTGGATCCAGGTCGCGGGCCCCACAGTCCCCCAGCTCACGCTCACAGTAGGCTATAGAGGATACAGGGGAAGCAGCAGCTCAGGATACAAGAGATAGTGAGGGGATAAGCCAAAGGTCGGGGCGACTAGCAGACAAGGATAAACAAAGGACACGCCAAAGGTCAAGGTCACAAGCAGACAGGGATGGTCGAGAACAAGCCAAGATCGGTAAAACAGAAACAGACGTAAAGCACACAGCAAGCAGGAAACCGAACACACAATAGCTTAACAAACACTGTTGATCAGCACGGCTGGCTTGCAGTGCACAGGTTAATATAGAGTTCTCTGATAGGGCCTGGGGTGGAGCCTTGCTTAGAGGAGAGATTACTTAAGCAGCCAGGTGATAGTGTCTGGCCTCTAAAGCAGGACACATGGAGGAGGTAAGCTGACAGACAAACATTACTGCATAACCATGACAGCTCTGATGTCTTCTTCCTCTGGTTCTTCCTCCGGTTCTTCTCTCTGCGCTGATGTCTTCTTCTGCTGGTTATTCCTCCGGTGCTTCTCTCTCCGCTGCCTTTTTCCTCTGACGCTTCTTCCTCCAGTTCTTCTTCTGACGCTAGCTCCCGCTGTAGTGTTAGCTCCGGCGTATGCCATTACTTATATAGCCATGGGGTGTGGCCATCCAGTGACATCATCTGGAGGCCCCACCCCTTGTAACGTCACCACCCAGGGCATGATGGGGAGTAAAAAAACAGTTTTCACCTTTTTCCATCCTTTGTTTCCTGCTGATCTCCTGCAGATTGTTTGCAACCTTGTCCTGTCTATCTTGTGCAACTGACAGATCTTTAAAAAAAAATTGAAATTGCTTTAAAATTAATTTACCATGTTAAAGCTTATATGTGATTCCAAAAAAATTATTAACATCTACAGTATTGGGGTAAAGGACAAAAAAAAAAGCTCTAAGAATTACATCAGCACGATCTAGACATGACAGCATGTCCATAGGTTTTGTTCATGTCAAGATCCAATCAAAGCACCATTCATCTTCCAGCTGTGTGAATGGGCTAATCGGTAGCTTGACCTTGAAAATTACACAGATTATTCCTTTGATTTCCTTAGTGTGAGTTTATTAAAACACAAGTGCCATTATTTCTCCTTTCACACGTGTACAGCCTTTTGTGATTGATTTTTATAACTAGTCACGTGGCTTTCATATCCAGCTGTCATTTTTACACAGGTTTGCAGTCCAGTAAGTTTTATGGAACCAATATTTCTTCAGGATGAGCCATATCACATACTACATAAATTGTCATTTGTGTAATACCAGAAAATTTGTTGTAGACTATCCTATTATGCGAGTAACATTTCTCTGAAAGAGAGATGGATATCCCAGTGCCAAGCAGAAAATATAAGTAACACTTTTAAGCTGAAAACTTTTTTTACTTTTTTTTTTATTTAAAGTAACAGGGTTACAGAATACAGCAGGTAAAATAAGTATTGAAAACGTCACCATTTTTCTAGATAAATATATTTCTAAAGGTGCTATTGACATGAAATGTTCACCACATGTTGGTAACAACCCATGCAATCCATACATGCAAAGAAACCAAAACAAATAAGTTCAGAAATTAAATTATGTGTAATAAAATGGAATGACACAGGGAAAAAGTATTGAGCACTCTAAGCCCAGGTTCACACTGGGGCTGCGGGAGTGAAGCCGTGCGAGTTCAGCTGAACTCACGCGATTTCACTCCTGCCTGTCAGTCCCGATTTCAGCTCGATTACAGAGACATCTGACACAGATGTCAATGTAAATCGCGGCTGAAATCGCAAAAAGTAGTACAGAAACTACTTTTTGAAATCGGTGCAGCGCCGCAGATGCGGCATTGCACCGATTAGGACAATTTCGCCGATTTGACATGCGATTTGACATGTCAAATCGCATGTCAAATCGCACCAGTGTGAACCAGGGCATACTGAAATTTATTTAATACTTTATACAAAATCCTTTGTTGGTAATCACAGCTTCAAGATGCCTCCTGTATTGGAAAACTAGTCACATGCATTGCTCAGGTGTGATTTTTGACCATTCTTCCACACAGTCTTCAAATCTTGAAGTTTCCGTGGGCTTCTTCTATGAACTCTAAACTTTATTTCTTTCCATTTTCTATTGGATTCAGGTGATTGGCTGGGCCATTCTAGCAGCTTTATTTTATTTCTTTGAAACCAATTGAGAGTTTCCTTAACCACTTGTCCCCCGCCCGCCGTCAATTGACGGCGGGCGGAGGACACTCTCGTTCTGACAGGACGTCATATGACGTCCTGCCTTTAAAACGAGCTAGGGGGTGCGCACGCGTTCCCAAGGACCCGATGCGCGTGCCCGGCGGCCGCGATTGCCGCCGGGCACCCGCGATTGCCTGGGATTCGAGCAGGAAAGTGGATCTGTGTGTGTGAACACACAGATCCACGTCCTGTGAGGGAGAGGGGACCGATGGTGTGTCCCTAGGGACAACCATCGGTCACCTCCCCCAGTCAGTCACCTCCCCCCACAGTTAGAACACATTGAGGGAACATATTTAACCTCTTCCCGCCCCCTAGTGGTTAACCCCTTCCCTGCCAGTCACATTTATACAGTAATCAATGCATTTTTATAGCACGGATCGCTGTATAAATGTGAATGGTCCCAAAAATGTGTCAAAAGTGTCCGATGTGTCCGCCGCAATATCGCAGTCACAATAAAAATCGCAGATCGCCACCATTACTAATAAAAAAAAAATGCTATAAATCTATCCCCTATTTTGTAGACGCTATAACTTTTGTGCAAACCAATCAATACCCGCTTATTGCGATTTTTTTTTACCAAAAATATGTAGAAGAATACGCATCGGCCTAAACTGAGGAAAATTTTTATTGAAAAAAAAAAATGGGTATTTATTATAGCAAAAAGTAAAAAATAGTGTTTTTTTCCAAACTGGACACTCTTCTTTTGTTTATAGCGCAAAAAATAAAAACCGCAGAGGTGATCAAATACCACCAAAAGAAAGCTCTATTTGTGGGAAAAAAAGGACGCAAATTTCGTTTGGGAGCCACATCGCACGACTGCGCAATTGTCATTCAAAGTGTGACAGCGCTGAAAGCTGAAAAATGGCTTGGGCAGGAAGGGGGTTTTCGTGCATGGTAGGGAAGTGGTTAAACAAGTGAAAAAAGGCTCAAGTGCACAGGTACCTCAGTATATAGGTAGGATACGGAACCTAATATTCCAGGGGCTAGGAAAAAAAGAGATGTAAAAAACAATGTTTATACTCTCAGGTACACATACGGTAATGGATCAATCAGGGCAGCCACCGTCAAGACCAGAAGCGGAATTCCAGTAGGTTAGAGTAAAAACAAGGAGAGGGGCACCTCTGAGGAAGTATCAAATAAAACTTTAATAAAAATTCAAAATTCACTCACATGAAAAGATGCAGAGCAGAATGTACATTCACAACTTGGGTAGAAGAGTGGGGGTTGGGCTGCATGTTACAGCACATCCATCAGAGCTGGCACCACAGTGGATCCAAACAGGAAAAGGTGTGGGATAACAAGGCTCAGCAAAGAATACTTCTAAAGCCCAATAATCATATTATACCAGACGCAGTAGAGATGAGTCCATCTGACATGGTATAGGTTCCAAGATGAGATGGATGAGGGAGAAGGGACGTCAGAGCTGGAAGGCAGGCAAGGCTGTAGCTGATGAGGCTCGTCTGGCCTCCGGGATAAGATGGAGAGACACGGCCGTGTAACCGGAGTTCAAAACGAGGTTTGGCCAGCAAAACAAAGCGTGGCGCCGGGCCGTGACGTCATCAACATCATCGTCACGGCCCGGCGCCACGCTTTGTTTTGCTGGCCAAGCCTCGTTTTGAACTCCGGTTACATGGCCGTGTCTCTCCATCTTATCCCTGGTCGTGGCCGGTTTATGGTAAAATTATGTTCTTTCCACTTCTGGATTATGGCCCCAACAGTGCTCACTGGAACATTCAGAACTTTACAAATTCTTTTGTAACCAATGACATCAGTATGTTTTGCAACAATAAGCTTGCAAAGGTCTTGAGAGAGCTCTTTGCTTTTACCCATCATGAGATGTTTCTTGTGTGACACCTTGGTAATGAATAATTGAATATTAACAGCGCTAGCGGAATACGTGCTAAAAGTGCAAAAAACAAGAAATATATGTGTATATAAATATGGTGAACTTATTTGAAAATGGATGTCGCCAACCAAATTCAAAAGGTCACAGTGCTAACCAAAATTGATGTTCTACCACATAATGTGCAAATATATTGAATACTGTTCATAAAGTGCTAAGTGCTTCCAATATTAGTGAATGCAGGTATCCAGATCGATGGTCTCCCCTCTTGTGGCCCAACTCACCAGAAATTGATTTTACAGTCTCAATAGCAGGAGCGTTCTGATCAAGGGTATTCAGATCCCAGAGGTGATTCCACAAATCTCAGCAAAGATGAGGGCAATAAAACATGATGAGGGAAAAGGAGAGAAAAAAGATGTACATGTGAAGTTCCGCCAGTACAAACAACACTGCGCCGTTAGCTATAGCACTCACGAGACAATAGGCAAAACAAGCATCTGCGTGTTTCAGGTTCGCGACCATAGCGTGCGTTCCACGGGAACCAGAAGCAACGTCACTGGTTCTACACTGGCCAGAAATTACGTCAACGCGTTTCACCCCTCCTCCAGGGCATCATCAAGGACATCATTTCCGGCCCTGAAAAAAGTTTAGCCTGTTTATTTATTTTTCTTTTATTTCTTTTATTTCTTTTTTGTTATTTTTATTTTATTTTTTATTTTATGTAATTGTATTTAATTTTACTTTACTTTATTTTTATTTTATTTTCATTTTTATTTATTTTCATTTTTATTTTTATTTATTTTTATTTTTATTTATATTTTTATTATTTTCATTTTTATACGGCTGCCATGTTTCTATTAAAGGATTTTCTAAAAAAAAAAAAATGTTTAAATTAAGATTTTAAAGATTAATAGAAGATCTGTAGATCTTCCTTTTAGAATGTATTTTGTTCAATGATTTTCTTTGTCCTAATGTTTTGTAAATTGTCATACTTGTTATTAAAGTTTGTTATAATCTGGCAATAACAGGAAGTGATGTTGATAGGAAGCTGGTGTTTGATTATGCCGGAAGGTTCTCCTACTATTGGCTGTCTTTGCCGGGAGGCGGTGACTCCCGCGCATATAAAAAAAATTCTCAGGGCCGGAAATGATGTCCTTGATGATGCCCTGGAGGAGGGGGCAAAACGCATCAACGTAATTTCCGGCCTGTATAGAACCAGTGACGTTGCTTCCGCTTCCCATGGAACGCATGCTATCATTGCGAAACCCGGAACACGCTGATTCGTGTTTTGCCTATTGTCTCGATCAATAGGGAAGAGTATGGGGGTCCTTCCTGGACACCATATCAATATAATCAGTATCCACCGAGAGGTAGAGGAGGTAACCCAAATCCAAACAACCATAGAGGGGATTTTCAAAGGAGAGGGTATAGGGGACCGCCTCAGAGATCTCGAGGGGGGCCCAATCCCAGAGGACGAGGGAGAGACCAATATCCACAGGATGTGAGGGAGGAGGAATGGAGGCCCTGGTATCCCATGGCACCCCCCCCCCCCCCCCATCACACCAGGATACAATAAGAAGAGACGATCCAGAGGATGTAGAGGAGGGAAAAGAAAAAAGAAAAGGAGAGACTTAAATGCAGGGATTTTTAATTTAAGTGATGTGGTGTTCTCAGAAGATGAGAACAACGTTTTCGAATTGGGACTTAAATTTGCATTGGATAAAGATTTTAATAAGTTTGATGTTTTCATCGACTTTCAGAATTTTATCAGGAAAAACAATATTAAAAAGTTTTATGCTAAAAACAAAAATAATGTAAAATCAAAAGAGGTAGTGGAGGAATTTACTCATACCACTTTAACCACTTAAGCCCCGGACCATTTGGTAGCTAAAGGACCAGAGGTAAATTCAGAATTTTGCACTGCGCTGCTTTAACTGTAAATTGTGCGGACATGCAATGTTGTACCCAAACGAAATTTGCGTCCTTTTCTTCCCACAAATAGAGCTTTCTTTTAATGGTATTTGATTGCCTCTGCGATTTTTATTTTTTGCGATATAAATGGAAAAAGACCGAAAATGTTGAAAAAAAATGATATTTTCTACTTTTTGTTATAAGAAAAATCGAATAAACTCAATTTTAGTCATACATTTAGGCCAAAATGTATTCAGCCACATGTCTTTAGTAAAAAAAATGTCAATAAGTGTATATTTATTGGTTTGCGCAAAAGTTATAGCGTTTACAAACTAGGGTACATTTTCTGGAATTTACACAGCTTTAAATTTATGACTGCCTATCTCATTTCTTGAGGTGCTAAAATGGCAGGGCAGTACAAAACCCCCCCAAATGACCCCATTTTGGAAAGTAGACACCCCAAGGAAATTGCTGAGAGGCATGTTGAGCCCATTGAATATTTTTTTTTTGTCCCAAGTGATTGAATAATGACAAAAAAAAAAATTACAATAAGTTGTCACTAAATGATATATTGCTCACACATGCCATGGTTATATGTGGAATTGCACCCCAAAATACATTCTGCTGCTTCTCCTGAGTACGGGGATACCACATGTGTGGGACTTTTTAGGAGCCTAGCCACGTACGGGACCCCGGAAACCAAGCACCGCCTTCAGGATTTCTAAGGGCGCAAATGTTTGATTTCACTCCTCACTACCTATCACAGTTTTGAAGGCCATAAAATGCCAAAATAGCACAAAACCCCCCCAAATGACCCCATTTTAGAAAGTAGACACCCCAAGGAAATTGCTGAGAGGCCTGTTGAGCCCATTGAATATTTTTTTTTTGTCCCAAGTGATTGAATAATGACAAAAAAAAAAAAAAAAAGTTGTCACTAAATGATATATTGCTCACACATGCCATGTTTATATGTGGAATTGCACCCCAAAATACATTTTGCTGCTTCTCCTGAGTACGGGGATACCACATGTGTGGGACTTTTTAGGAGCCTAGCCGCGTATGGGACCCCGAAAACCAATCACCGCCTTCAGGATTTCTAGGCACAAATTTTTGATTTGACTCCTCACTACCTATCACAGTTTCGAAGGCCATTAAATGCCAAAATAGCACAAAACCCCCCCAAATGACCCCATTTTGGAAAGTAGACACCCCAAGCTGTTTGCTGGTGAGTATTTTACAGCTCTCATTTGTTTTTGAAAATGAAGAAAGAAATTTATTTTTTATTTTTTAAAATTTTCAAAACTTTGTGACAAAAAGCGAGATCTGCAAAATACTCACAATACCTCTCAGCAAATAGCTTGGGGTGTCTACTTTCCAAAATGGGGTCATTTGGGGGGGTTTTGTGCCATCTGGGCATTCCATGGCCTCCGAAACTGTGATAGGCAGTGAGAAGTGAAATCAAAAATTTACACCCTTAGAAAGCCTGAAGGCGGTGATTGGTTTTTGGGGTCCCGTACGCGGCTAGGCTCCCAAAAAGTCTCACACATGTGGTATCCCCGTACTCAGGAGAAGAAAAAGAATGTATTTTGGGGTGTAATTCCACATATGCCCATGGCATGTTTGAGCAATATATCATTTAGTGACAACTTTGTGCAAAAAAAAAATAAAAAATAAAAAAATTGTCTTTTTTCCGCAACTTGTGTCAACATATAAAATATTCCATGGACTCGACATGCCTCTCAGTATATAGCTTGGGGTGTCTACTTTCCAAAATGGGGTCATTTGGGGGGGTTTTGAACTGTTCTGGCATTTTATACACAACATTAGGAAGCTTACATCCACTCTTCTAACCACTTGAAGACAAAGCCCTTTTTGCCACTTTTTGTTTACATGAAAACATATTTTTTTTTGCAGGAAAATGATGTTGAACCCCCAAACATTATATATATTTTTAAAGCAAAGGCCCTACAGAATAAAATGGTGGGTGTTGCATTTTTTTTTCTACACAGTATTTGCGCAGCGATTTTTCAAGTCCATTTTTTGGGGAAAAAATACACTTTTTTTAATTTTAATGCACTAAAACACACTATATTGCCCAAATGTTTGATGAAATAAAAAAGATGATCTTAGGCCGAGTACATAGATACCAAACACGACATGCTTTAAAATTTCGCACAAACGCGCATTGGCGACAAACTACATACATTTTTAAAAGCCTTTAAAAGCCTTTACAGGTTACCCCGTTAGATTTACAGAGGAGGTCTACTGCTAAAATTACTGCCCTCGATCTGACCTTCGCGGTGATACCTCACATGCATGGTGCAATTGCTGTTTACATATGACGCCAGACCGACGCTTGCGTTCGCCATTGGGCAAGAGCAGGGCAGGACAGGGGTGCTTTTTTTTTTTTTTTTTTATTATTAATTTTGCTTTTTTATTTTATTTTTAAATTGTTCCTTCCATATATATTTTTTTTTATCATTTTTATTGTTATCTCAGGGAATGTAAATATCCCCTACGATAGTAATAGGTAGTGACAGGTACTCTTTTTTTGAAAAAACTGGGGTCTAGACCCTAGATCTTTCCTCTGCCCTCAAAGCATCTGACCACACCAAGATCGGTGTGATAAAATGCTTTCCCAATTTCCCAATGGCGCTTTTTATATCCGGGGGGGGGACATTCCCTCCCACTGCTTGTAAAAGCAGTCCAGAGGCTAATTAGCCACTAGGATTGCTTTTACATGAAAGCCGGCCGCTGGCTGAAAAGAATGATACCAAGATGATACCTAAACCCGCAGGCATCAATCTGGTATAACCATTCAAAGTCCAGCAACATACCAGTACGTTGCTGGTCCTTGTTGGACATGTATTGTAATCTTTTTTTTTCATGCAGCCAGGTGGCTGAACGAAAAAAGAGATTGATCGGTGGGTATGCCCACCATTAGAATACCGCCCTTCATCCACCCACTCCTAATGATGGGCATACATGCACCATTTATATATGCCGAAGCATGGGGGCATCCTCCCGCAAAAAAGTTATGCCGCACACACATGGTCGGACTTTTCCACGGGCAAGCCTCCGTCGGAATTTCGACCGTATGTACGCGGCATTAGGAGCAAAATCACTCCTCCGCCCCTGCTGCCCCAATGCTTCGGCATATTTGCTTTTTTTTTTAAACTGTGGTGGTGAAATCACCTCCTACAGCACTGGAGTCGCAGGGATCAGGCCTGTCTCTGCGAACGCTGCAGTTATGTGTGTTGTGTTTTGCAAGTGACAGTGATCGATCGATACTGCACTTGGGTGGCCTGGGCTGGGCGGAGGGGCAAAACGCAGGTGCTAGCAGGTATCTAGGCTGATCCCGCTAACACTGCGTTTTTGGGAACCCTAAACTGCTGGGGACGCTAGTATAGATCTGATCAGATCAGATATTGATCTGTTCAGATACTATACCACTAAGGGAGGTGTATGCTTCACGCGTGGGTGTTAGCGTTACTGGCACTAACCTGACGCTGCTTGGGGTGTGACGCAGACCCTCTCTGACGCTAAAACCTAATTGATATCACCCGCCGGGCGATCAGGGGGTTAAACCTTTATTGGGTTATATACGGCGGGTGCCCTGACACTATAAAAAGCAAACTAACTAACCAGCATCACCCGTAACACTTATATGATGATTACTGGTGAAAGGGTTAACTAGGGGCAATTAGGGGGTTAAAACCTTTATTAGATAATATATGGGGGTACCTGACGCTATAAAAACCTGCGGCGAACCTAAAAAAAATTACTGGCTACCGATCTGCATCACCGACGCTAAGACAGCGATCAGAAAAATGATCGCTTAGCGACAGTGGTGATAGGGGGTGAAAGGGTTACCTGGGGGGCGATCAAGGGGGTTAAACCTTTATTAGATAATTTATGGGGGTACCCGACGCTATAAAAACCTGCGGCGAACCTAAAGAAAAAATACTGGCTACCGATCTGCATCACCGACGCTAAGACATCGATCAGAAAAATGATCGCTTAGCGACAGTGGTGATAGGGGGTGAAAGGGTTACCTGGGGGGCGATCAAGGGGGTTAAACCTTTATTAGATAATTTATGGGGGTACCCGACGCTATAAAAACCTGCGGCGAATCTAAAAAAAATTACTGGGTACCGATCTGCATCACCGACGCTAAGACAGCGATCAGAAAAATGATCGCTTAGCGACGGCAGTGCTAGGGGGTGAAAGGGTTACCTGGGGGGCGATCAAGGGGGTTAAACCTTTATTAGATAATTTATGGGGGTACCCGACGCTATAAAAACCTGCGGAGAACCTAAAAAAAAAATACTGGCTACCGATCTGCATCACCGACGCTAAGACATCGATCAGAAAAATGATCGCTTAGCGACAGTGGTGATAGGGGGTGAAAGGGTTACCTGGGGGGGCGATCAAGGGGGTTAAACCTTTATTAGATAATTTATGGGGGTACCCGACGCTATAAAAACCTGCGGCGAACCTAAAAAAAAAATACTGGCTACCGATCTGCATCACCGACGCTAAGACATCGATCAGAAAAATGATCGCTTAGCGACAGTGGTGATAGGGGGTGAAAGGGTTACCTGGGGGGCAATCAAGGGGGTTAAACCTTTATTAGATAATTTATGGGGGTACCCGACGCTATAAAAACCTGCGGCGAACCTAAAAAAATTTACTGGGTACCGATCTGCATCACCGACGCCAAGATAGCGATCAGAAAAATGATCGCTTTGCAACGGCGGTGCTAGGGGGTGAAAGGGTTATCTGGGGGGTGATCAAGGGGTTAAACCTTTATTAGGGGGTTGGGGGGCTACACTGGACCTAAAACTAAATGTAGTGACACTTTTACAGTCACAAATGTCACTGATTGCAGTGATCCGTAAATAAATGGTCACTGCAATCAGTGACACTGTGACTGGGGGCTGGGGGGTGATCTGGGGGGGCCTGGGGGGCGATTTATGTGCCTATGTGTGCTGGTGTTAGTGTAGTGTTAGTGCACTGACCTGTGTGTCTTCTCTTGTACGGCGCTCGGTATATGTGAGCGCCGCACAGGAGATGACATCACTTCCTCCTGCTTTCTCTGTCTGTGTGTACATTCCACAGACAGAGGGGGCATTTCTATTCGCCGGGAGCGATCGCGGGGGGTGGCCGGAATCGAACTGCCGTCCCCCCATCTCGGAACGCTCCCAGACGAATTCCGACCGCTCACTGTACAGAAGGGGGGTCCGATTGGACCCCCCAACTGTACAAAGGCAATCACGTACACTCTACGTGATTGTGCCTGTCGGTGCCATTGTGCCAACGTATATATACAGTGAATGGTCGTTAAGTGGTTAAGAAACAATTCCGTTTTTAACCCTAAACCGAACAATAATCATATTGTGGAGGTTTTGAGCAAGATCTAAGAAAATTTAAAGTTTGTCCGAGTAGACGGAAAAAAGATGTTGAAAGGGGTCTAGAGTCATTAGAGAAAAAGAAAAACATTGTTATCAGGTCAGCCGACAAAGGGCGTTAGTGATCCTTAATAAAAGCGATTACTTAGATGAATTAAACAGACTGGTATTTGATACTGCAACCTATGAGGAACTCAATGGACACCCCAGCAATAAATATAAAGCTAAATTGAAATTATTAACAAAAAACGCACATCATGTTGGGATAATTAATAAAAAAGGAAACTAGATTTCTTGTCCCTGATGCTCCTAGGGTCCCTGTTATTTACCAGTTGCCCAAAATACATAAAGATCCACTCAAGCCCCCAGGGAGGCCTATAGTTAGCAGGGTGGATTAGTTATTCTCCAGACTGGGGAATACTTGGATCGGTTTTTACAGCCCTTAGTACAAAAATGTCCAGCGTATCTTAAGGATAGCAAAGATCTCATAGCACTCTTAGAACCTTTGCTAGTGGACAACAATTGTATCCTTGCTAGTGTTGATGTTAACTCATTGTACACCAACATGCAGCAACATCATGCACTGAAGGCAGTTAAATGGGCCTTAGATGACACCAATATTAAGCCTAAACAAAACCATTTGTTTGGGCTTTGCTGGAGGCCCTGAATCTAGCCATGAGCCATAATTTTTTTGGGCATGAGAAGAAATAATACAGACAAAAAAAAAGGGGTCACGATGGGGGCTAAGTACGCCCCGTCAGTGGCTAACCTTTTTATGAGTTGGTGGGAATCTCAAGCAATTTATGGAAAAAATATACCACAATTTAGTTTTGATAAATGGTATATTGATGACATTTTTATTATTTGGGCAGGATCAAGAGATTCCTTTCTTAAGTTTTTGAATCAAATTGCCAGCAACCCATATGGTATCTTTTTTTCAGAAGTGTTTGGCCATGATTCGGTCAACTTCCTTGATCTGGTCATATTTAAAGAAAGTGGCAAGCTGTTCACTCGCACCTTCTTCAAGGAGGTGGATCGGAATGGCTATATACCACTTGGGAGTTGCCATCATCCAAGATGGCTAAATGGCATACCAAAAAGCCAAATGCTGAGGGTACGACGAAACTGTAATAAAATTGAAGATTACAACATACAGTCCCAAACCATATTAGAAAGGTTCCAAGAAAAAGGGTATGATAGCAGTGTTCTTAGAAAAACAAGGGAAAAAAAATTGAAATATTGACAGGAAACTGCTTTTTGAAAAGGAATCTTGTGAGAAAAAAGATTACGGTGTTGCTTTTTTGACTGGGTACAATAGGCAGCATAAACAATTTGAAAAAAAAAATAAAGATCATTGGCCATTGTTGCGTAAAGATAGAGATCTCACTAGTGTTTTACTAGTTTTACCGCAGTTTATTTACACCAAACCTCCTACATTGAGACTAAAACTAGCACACAATGTTGTGAATCCCCCTAAGAAATCTTGCACTTTTTTAGATCAGACAGGCTTTTACAGCTGTGGTAAATGTATGGTCTGTCGTACTTCTAGACATAGGGTTAGAAAGACCACTCATTTCACTTCTTTCTCTCAGGGTAAAACCTATGAGATAAAAAAAATTATTACTTGTGACTTAAAAAACAACACACATGCTCTATCTGGTGTAACAGGGTAAAAATACCACCAGGTGCAAATAAATAAATAAATCAAATACAATAATGAATATATATATAAATCCACTTAAGTGTAAATTGAATGCATACGTGTTCAAGAAAGTGCAAAACAATATACAAAGTGCTTGTGCAGAAATTATTCACATTAGTGCAACATTGCTGAAGTGATACTAGGTAAAATTAATAATAATGTCCCAGAGAAATTGCCATAAACTGTTGATATGGCAATAAAATGAAAAAATCTAAATGAAAAAGTCAAACATAAAAGTGTAACAAATAGTCTTTCAAAGTGCCTTTGATGGAAGTAAAGTGAACTAGTGCTTCTCTTGATGGAAGTAAAGTGAACTAGTGCTGGTGCAGATCCCCCGCTATAGTGATGATCACTAATGACTCCAAACAGTAGTCTCACAGAACTCTCACCTCCATATACATGTAATTAGGCATAATCAATACTGTCTCCCTCCTCTGCACTGGCCCATCCACTGTGTGTTTCTATCGTCTCCTCCACGTCTCCACCAATTATGTTGATGGTAATGATCCTATAGAGGGGGGGGAGGGGGGTTGGCGCAACTCCAGTGGGGATGTCAGATCGGGAATAAAGGGAGAGAAAGAGCTCCAATAGTGTAGTATTTTAAAATAAAAGAGTTTATTATTATTGGTAATGCTCGTACATAGGATAAAGATTAAAAAGCATGTCAATAATAACCAAAGCAGCACGATACGCCGCCTTACTGTTGCTCCGGTACTTCCGGTCTGTGGTGCCTCGCGAATTCCCTACGGCGTTACATCATGTACCTCGTGACTTCATCAGGGGAGCCTGATTGGCTGTCGAGGCTTTGTTTTTATTTGTGTACACCGGAAATAGTTATTCGGCCATTTTCTTGTAGCCTAGTATGTATACATGGGCGCCGCCATGTTTGCTTATGTTATAGAATGATGAAATTATCCATAGAGGTGCGCCCAGCTATCCTACTATGTTAATAGTTATTTACTTTCTGAATAAGGTCTAAACCAAGATTTGTAAGATCTTAGTCTGCCATAAGAGGAATGACTATAGAGAATGTACCAAATCAAAAAAAAACTGCAGTTATCTGGCTGCATGTTAATATGGATCACGGGACAATCAAATAGAGTCACGTCTTAGGAGAACAGGCACCCATCTCTAAATCACTCTTAATAAAAATTACATGAATCTATATAAAAGACAATTGCTATCTGACTTGGATTTATATAAAAAACAATTGCTATATCACCTAAAATTTCTGCATTGGATAGATGTTTGGCTATATAGTGCACAGTAATCATATATGTGAAAAAATGGGCCGTGGTGAGTGTAAATTGCTCTAGGGTATTGATCTGATATATGGGGCTCGGACACTAAGTTCAGCTCGTAGGCCTCCGCAAATCGCATGTACCCATGGAGTAGCAATAAATACTTACACAACACTACATCAATAAAGTATGCATAAAATATGTATAAAAAATATTAAAAAAGTTAAAAGATTATATATATGTAATGGATAACCACTGAAATGGTATGGTATTAGGTCTGATCACAAGGAACTAATCATGGAATAACCATGATATATATGAGAATGAGAGGGGGGGCATAGTTACCTACATATATTCTCTATCATCTAATAATAATGACTAAAAGTAATTTTAATGGGAGTCTTAATATATAATGAGTATTTGAATTAGGGTATTGATGTGGATAATAGACAAAAAATTGCTCAAAAAGCAATTCAGATCGAATTCCACATTCATTCCCCCAGGCACTAAAGTTCTTAAGGTATGGATCCATTTGGATTCCTTTTGACTAATAGTCCTGATTTTGTGACGTCCTCTCCAATTGGCTTTATATTTATCTATCCCACAAAATTGTAGCTGAGAGGGGTCCTTGTTGTGAAACTGTGCAAAGTGTCTAGAGACATTATGTTTGGGGAACCCATTGGTGATGTTCTGCACATGTTCTTTTATGCGAACCTTCAGGGCCCTTTTGGTTCTCCCTACGTACTGAAGATTACAGCTGCATTGCAGTACATATACTACACCTTCTGTGTGACAGCTAATAAAGTCTTTGATTTTGAATATTTGTCCTGTGTTGGTTCCTGTAAACTCAGTGCGTTTGCCTTGGAACTTTTTTGTGTAACGACAAGCGTAACAGTTTCTGCGTGGAAAGAAACCTATCCCATTAAAAAATGAGAAACTTGGTTTTGGGCGGGAGACCACCACTGATTTTGTGATGATGTCTTTCAATGTCGGAGCTCTTTTGTAAATGATTTTCGGCCTATCAGGTAGAATATGTTTAAGGTCCTTGTCATTCTTTAAAATGTGCCAATGTCGTTCAATTAATCTGGATATGTCTTTGTATTGCACATTGTAATCCAAAATTAGACAGGGAGCACTTTGGAAAGAGGAGTCCGTCTCCTTATTTTCTTATTTTGTAGCATCTTTCCTCTATCCATCTCACCTACATCTTGTATTTGTTTTTTTATCCAACTGTTTTCATATCCCTTTTCTATGAATCTCTTGCCTATTGCTTCGGCTTGTTGATTGAAGTCTTCTTCATTGGTACAGTTTCTTTTTATGCGTACCAGTTGGCCCTTGGGGATATTATCTAACCATGCTCTATGGTGACAACTAGCTATTGATAAATAGCTGTTAGTGTCTACCGTTTAAAAAAAAGTTTTAGTGGTTATTTTATCTCTCTCCAGTTGTATGGTCAGGTCCAGGAAATTAACTGTTTTGGTATCTATTTCCTGGACCTGACCATACAACTGGAGAGAGATAAAATAACCACTAAAACTTTTAGTCTAATTTTGGATTACAATGTGCAATACAAAGACGTATCCAGATTAATTGAACGACATTGACACATTTTAAAGAACAACAAGGACCTTAAACATATTCTACCTGATTGGCCGAAAATCCTTTACAAAAGAGCTCCGACATTGAAAGACATCATCACCAAATCAGTGGTGGTCTCCCCCCCAAAACCAAGTTTCTCATTTTTTAATGGGATAGGTTTCTTTCCATGCAGAAACTGTTACGCTTGTCGTTACGCAAAAAAGTTCCAAGGCAAACACACTGAGTTTACAGGAACCAACACAGGACAAATATTCAAAATCAAAGACTTTATTAGCTGTCACACAGAAGGTGTAGTATATGTACTGCAATGCAGCTGTAATCTTCAGTACGTAGGGAGAACCAAAAGGGCCCTGAAGGTTCGCATAAAAGAACATGTGCAGAACATCACCAATGGGTTCCCCAAACATAATGTCTCTAGACACTTTGCACAGTTTCACAACAAGGACCCCTCTCAGCTACAATTTTGCGGGATAGATAAATATAAAGCCAATTGGAGAGGAAGTCACAAAATCAGGACTATTAGTCAAAAGGAATCCAAATGGATCCATACCTTAAGAACTTTAGTGCCTGTGGCAGTGCCGGCCCAAGACATTGTGCTGCCTGGTACCAAGAATTAAATGCTGCCCCCCCCAAAAAAAAAATCACGCCCACCAAATACCCCACATTCATTATTTTATATCGTGATAACTAAAGTGGACCTGTCATGGCTCTATACATGTAAAGGAGTATAAAAGGACCTGTGCGTGGCTGGTGGCCGCGATCGCTCCAGAGAGTGTAAACGGACAGAACCCTATTCTGACAGGGGAGGAGCGACAGATCTGCTCTTCCTAGTGATTAGGAACAGAGATCTCTCTCCTCCTACAGTCAGTCCCATCCCCCCCCAGTTAGAAACACCTCCCAGGGAACACATTTAACCCCTTTCCTGCCAGTGACATTTACACAGTAATCAGTGCATTTTTATAGCACAGATCGCTGTATAAATGTCACTGGTCCCAAAAAAGTGTCAAAAGTGTCTGATCTGTCCACCGCAATGTCACAGTCTAGCTAAAAATCGCAGATCACCAGACCCCGCTACACTAGTAAAAAAAAAATAATAATAATAAAAATGCCATAAATCTACCCTCTATTTTGTAGACTTTTGGCATTTTTGCGCAAACTAATCAATATACACATTGCATTGTTTTTACCAAACATATGTAGATAAATACATATCGACCTAAACTGATCAAGAAATGTTTATTTTTATTTTATTATGCTCCACTAGACCCTAGTCTCTTTATTGGCTACAGCCCTTAACCCTTTACGGATTTGCTTTTGAAATTAACTCTTCACGGACTATGTTGTGTTCTTTTTGGACTCTGCATTCGTTTTCTTTTTAATTAATTTTTCATATATTAATTTTTCACATTTCAAGGTTTAACATTTATTTCACACATGGTTTTAACCACATAGCGCTGCACATTTTTTGAACACATGTGACCTATCTGACCCCTACACTGACCCCCTGACACACCTATGTGACACATGCACTGATCCATCTGACTCCTACTTCCTGCACTACTCACATTACACTGACCTACCTGACCTACATGACCATTACCCTGACCCCTACACTGACCTACCTGACAACAACACTGACCCCTACACTGAGCTTCCTGACACCTACACTGACCCCTACACTGACCTACCTGACACCTACCTCACTCCTACTTCCTGCACTACTCACATTACACTGACCTGACAGCAACACTGACTATTACACTGACTGACACATACACTGACCCACCGACCTTACACCTACACTGACCTACTACACAGACCCACCTGACTCCTACAGTAGGAGTCCTACTTCCTGCACTACTCACACCCGAACCCCTCCCCACAGCTCGGTGCGAATCCATCCTTTGAGTCCTCCTTACCTTTGTCTGCTCTTCACCAGGACTCTCCTCGGGACCTCAGCACTGGATGTGCAAAACTGCTTTGGCGTCCCAACTTCCCGCCAGCGCCATCCACCCGCAGCCCGCTCTATGGTGTCAGACGCTGCACGCCTGCACCTCCATGATCCCATCTCCACCGCGCCGTAACAAAGCAGAGGGACAGGCGGAGGGGAAGACAGCTCACACTTCCAGTGCTTGTCTCCTGCCACCATGTTCGTGTTTCCCGGCGCACTGTGATTGGGCGCATGGCGGTCATGTGCGGAGGCGGGACTTCTAGAGCGATCGCTGACAGGCCAGCCCCACGCCGCACATGACCCCCATTCGTCCAATCACAGGGCGCTGGACACTAAACATGGCGGCTGGAAAATCGGGGACACAGGAAAGGAAAATTAGTAGGAGACACGGAATGTCGCTGGCTGACGGGCGGCAATTTGCCGCCCCCCTTAAAGTGCCGCCTGGGACCGGGGGTACCATCGGGTCCCATGGTAGGGCCGGCCCTGGCCTGTGGGAATGAATGTGGAATTCGATCTGAATTGCTTTTTGAGCAATTCTTAGTCTATTATCCACGTCAATATCCTAATTCAAATACTCATTATATATTAAGACTCCCATTAAAATTACTTTTAGTCATTATTATTAGATGATAGAGAATATATGTAGGTAACTATGTCCCCACCTCCCCTCTCATTCTCATATATATCATGGTTATTCCATGATTAGTTCCTTGTGATCAGACCTAATACCATACCATTTTAGTGGTTATCCATTACATATATATACCGTATTTATCGGCGTATAACACGCGCCGGCGTATAACACGCATCCCAAGTTTAGCAGGGAATTTTAGGGAAAAAAACTTTTAGGAGGGAAGTTTAACCACTTAAGCCCCGGACCATTTGGTAGCTAAAGGACCAGAGGTGAATTCAGAATTTTGCACTGCGCTGCTTTAACTGTAAATTGTGCGGACATGCAATGTTGTACTGAAACGAAATTTGCGTCCTTTTCTTCCCACAAATAGAGCTTTCTTTTAATGGTATTTGATTGCCTCTGCGATTTTTATTTTTTGTGATATAAACGGAAAAAGACCGAAAATTTAGAAAAAAAATGATATTTTCTACTTTTTGTTATAAGAAAAATCAAATAAACTCAATTGTAGTCATACATTTAGGCCAAAATGTATTCAGCCACATGTCTTTAGTAAAAAAAATGTCAATAAGCGTATATTTATTGGTTTGCGCAAAAGTTATAGCATCTACAAACTAGGGTACATTTTCTGGAATTTACACAGCTTTTAATTTATGACTGCCTATCTCATTTCTTGAGGTGCTAAAATGGCAGGGCAGTACAAAACCCCCCAAATGACCCCATTTTGGAAAGTAGACACCCCAGGGAAATTGCTGAGAGGCATGTTGAGCCCATTGAATATTTTTTTTTGTCCCAAGTGATTGAATAATGACAAAAAAAAAAAATTACAAAAAGTTGTCACTAAATGATATATTGCTCACACATGCCATGGTTATATGTGGAATTGCACCCCAAAATACATTCTGCTGCTTCTCCTGAGTACGGGGATACCACATGTGTGGGACTTTTTAGGAGCCTAGCCACGTACGGGACCCCGGAAACCAAGCACCGCCTTCAGGATTTCTAAGGGCGCAAATTTTTGATTTCACTCCTCACTACCTATCACAGTTTCGAAGGCCATAAAATGCCAGAATAGCACAAAACCCCCCCAAATGACCCCATTTTGGAAAGTAGACACCCCAAGCTATTTACTGAGAGGCATGATTAGTCCATGGAATATTTTATATTTTGCCACAAGTTGCGGGAATATGACAAACTTTATTGTTTTTGCACAAAGTTGTCACTAAATGATATATTGCTCACACATGCCATGGGCATATGTGAAATTACACCCCAGAATACATTCTGCTGCTTCTCCTGAGTATGGGGATACCACATGTGTGGGACTTTTTGGGAGCCTAGCCGCGTACGGGACCCCAAAAACCAAGCACCGCCTTCAAGGTTTCTAAGGGCATACATTTTTGATTTCACTCCTCACTACCTATCACTACCTATCACAGTTTTGAAGGCCATAAAATGCCAAGATGGCACAAAACCCCCCCAAATGACCCCATTTTGGAAAGTAGACACCCCAAGCTATTTGCTGAGAGGCATGTTGAGCCCATTGAATATTTTTTTTGTCCCAAATGATTGAATAATGACAAAAAGAAAAAAAAAAGAAAAAATGTACAAAAAGTTGTCACTAAATGATATATTGCTCACACATGCCATGGTTATATGTGGAATTGCACCCCAAAATACATTCTGCTGCTTCTCCTGAGTACGGGGATACCACATGTGTGGGACTTTTTGGGAGCCTAGCCGGGTACGGGGCCCCAAAAACCAAGCACCGCCTTCAGGTTTTTTAAGGGCGTAAATTTTTGATTTCACTCCTCACTACCTATCACAGTTTCGAAGGCCATAAAATGCCAAAATAGCACAAAATCCCCCCAAATGACCCCATTTTGGAAAGTAGACACCCCAAGCTATTTACTGAGAGGCATGTTCAGTCCATGGAATATTTTATATTTTGCCACAAGTTGCGGGAATATGACAAACTTTGTTTTTTTTGCACAAAGTTGTCACTAAATGATATATTGCTCACACATGCCATGGGCATATGTGAAATTACACCCCAAAATACATTCTGCTGCTTCTCCTGAGTACGGGGATACCACATGTGTGGGACTTTTTGGGAGCCTAGCCGCGTACGGGACCCCAAAAACCAAGCACAGCCTTCAAGGTTTCTAAGGGCATAAATTTTTGATTTCACTCCTCATTACCTATCACAGTTTTGAAGGCCATAAAATGCCAAGATAGCACAAAACCCCCCAAAATGACCCCATTTTGGAAAGTAGACACCCCAAGGAAATTGCTGAGAGGCATGTTGAGCCCATTGAATATTTTTTTTTTGTCCCAAGTGATTGAATAATGACAAAAAGAAAAAAAAAATGTACAAAAAGTTGTCACTAAATGATATATTGCTCAAACATGCCATGGTTATATGCGGAATTGCACCCCAAAATACATTTGGTTGCTTCTCCTGAGTACGGGGATACCACATGTGTGGGACTTTTTGAGAGCCTAGCCGCGTACGGGCCCCCGAAAACCAAGCACCGCCTTCAGGATTTCTAAGGGCACAAATTTTTGATTTCACTCCTCACTACCTATCACAGTTTTGAAGGCCATAAAATGCCAAGATAGCCCAAAACCCCCACAAATGACACCATTTTGGAAAGTAGACACCCCAAGCTATTTGCCGAGAGGCATGGTGAGTATTTTACAGCTCTCATTTGTTTTTGAAAATGAAGAAAGACATATTTTTTTTTTCTTTTTTCAATTTTTAAAACTTTGTGACAAAAAGCGAGATCTGCAAAATACTCAACATACCTCTCAGCAAATAGCTTGGGGTGTCTACTTTCCAAAATGGGGTCATTTGGGGGGGTTTGTGCCATCTGGGCATTCCATGGCCTCCGAAACTGTGATAGGCAGTGAGGAGTGAAATCAAAAATTTACACCCATAGAAATCCTGAAGGCGATGCTTGGTTTTCGGGGTCCTGTACGTGGCTAGGCTCCCAAAATGTCTCACACATGTGGTATCCCGGTACTCAGGAGAAGCAACAGAATGTATTTTGGGGTGCAATTCCACATATAACCATGGCATGTTTGAGCAATATATAATTTAGTGACAACTTTTTGTAATTTTTTTTTTCTTTTTGTCATTATTCAATCACTTGGGACAAAAAAAAAATATTCAATGGGCTCAACATGCCTCTCAGCAAATAGCTTGAGGTGTCTACTTTCCAAAATGGGGTCATTTGGGGGGGTTTTGAACTGTCCTGGCATTTTATGCACAACATTAGGAAGCTTATGTCACACATCATCCACTCTTCTAACCACTTGAAGACAAAGCCCTTTCTGACACTTTTTGTTTACATGAAAACATTTATTTTTTTTTGCAAGAAAATTATGTTGAACCCCAAACATTATATATATTTTTAAAGCAAAGGCCCTACAGATTAAAATAGTGGGTGTTGCATTTTTTTTTCCACACAGTATTTGCGCAGCGATTTTTCAAACGCATTTTTTGGGGGAAAAACACACTTTTTTTATTTTTAATGCACTAAAAAACACTATATTGCACAAATGTTTGATGAAATAAAAAAGATGATCTTAGGCCGAGTACATGGATACCAAACACGACATGCTTTAAAATTGCGCACAAACGCGCAGCGGCGAGAAACTACATTCATTTTTAAAAGCATTTAAAAGCCTTTACAGGTTACCACGTTAGATTTACAGAGGAGGTCTACTGCTAAAATTACTGCCCTCGATCTGACCTTCGCGGTGATACCTCACATGCATGATGCAATTGCTATTTACATATGACGCTAGACCGACGCTTGCGTTCGCCTTTGCGCAAGAGCAGGGGGGGACAGCGGTGCTTTTTTTTTTTTTTTATTATTTATTTTTCTTTTTTATTCTATTTTTAAATTGTTCCTTCCATATTTTTTTTTTTTATCATTTTTATTGTTATCTCAGGGAATGTAAATATCCCCTATGATAGCAATAAGTAGTGACAGGTACTCTTTTTTTGAAAAAAAAATGGGGGGCTAGACCCTAGATCATTCCTCTGCCCTCAAAGCATCTGACCACACCAAGATCGGTGTGATAAAATGCTTTCCCAATTTCCCAATGGCGCTGTTTATATCTGTGGGGGGGCATTCCCTCCCACTGCTTGTAAAAACAGTCCAGAGGCTAATTAGCCACTAGGATTGCTTTTACATGAAAGCCGGCCGCTGGCTGAAAAGAATGATACCCGCAGGCATCAATCTGGTATAACCATTCAAAGTCCAGCAACATACCAGTACGTTGCTGGTCCTTGTTGGACATGTATTGTAATCTTTTTTTTCATGCAGCCTGTTGGCTGAACGAAAAAAAGAGATTGATCGGTGGGTATGCCCACCATTAGAATACCTCCCTTCATCCACCCACTTCTAATGATGGGCATATATGCCGAAGCATGGGGGCATCCTCCTGCAAAAAAGTTATGCCGCGTACACACGGTCGGACTTTTCCACGGGCAAGCCTTCGTCGGAATTTCGACCGTATGTACGCGGCATAAAAGGTTATGCCGCGTACACACGGTCGAACTTTTCCACGGGCAAGCCTCCGTCGGAATTTTGACCGTATATACGTGGCATTAGGAGCAAAATCGCTCCTCCGCCCCTGCTGTCCCCATGCTTCGGCATATATGCTCTTTTTTTAACTGTGGTGGTGAAATCACCTCCTACAGCGTTGAAGTCACGGCTTTATGTATCGTGGGAGCAAACGCTGTTGCTGTCAAGATAAATAAATCTGCGATGCAACTGAATGGCGTACCTGAAAACAAAAAATTACATACCTGAAAAGCAAGCATGATAAAACATTGCAGAATAGAATACAGTAAAAAAGAGCAGAACAATAGAGAGAAAATAGAGAGAGAGAGAGAGAACAATAAAACGACAACTATTTTTGTTTTTTTTATTTTATATTTTTTTTGTGTTTTGTTTTTTACGTTTTTTTTTTTCTTTTTTACACTTTTTTTTGTAACTTTACCAACTGTAATGGTTCGGGTCTCTCAAAATGTAATGGCATCTTGGGAGACCCTGTGTAAGTGTGTCCTAGTCTGTGAAATGCTGTACCCTACGCTAAAACTTCACTTTTGAGTGGTAGCGATCAAAACATTCACCAAGGCAAAGACCAGGTTTGTCAGGACAGAGTGGACAAAAAACACGGGTGTCACGCCTAAATCCGCGCTTGCTACAGACACAACATCTTTTTTGGGGGGTTCGTTGGGTAGGGGTACTCGGGAGGGCATACGGATAATGCCTCTCATGCAGCCGGCTTACTGCATTTGGTAGGGGATGGTGAGGTACAGAACCGCCTGGATATTTCTGGAATTTTAGAAGAGATAACGTCCCGCCTGAAGCTCTGTATAGCACATGAGCATTCAGCAAAGCCAATTGGAATAAGGATAGAGACACTTTTTTGTACCAGCGTCTCGCCTTACGGTCAATTAGATACGGCGCCATCAACTGGTCGTTGAGGTCCACCCCTCCCATATTTTTGTTATATTCGTGGACACAGAGGGGTTTCTCCACAACACCAGTCGCCGTACGAATTTGGACTGTTGTGTCTGCATGAAGGGAGGTAAGAAGGAAAACATTCTTATTGTCCCTCCACTTCATAGCGAGCAAGTTATTACACTTCACACAGGCTCTCTCCCCCAGCCTAAGACGGGCATCTACAAGCCGCTGGGGAAAGCCCCGGCGATTAGGTCGCACGGTGCCACATGCTCCAATCTGATGATCAAACAAGTGACTAAACAGTGGCACGCTCGTGTAATAATTGTCCACATACAAGTGGTACCCCTTTCCGAATAAGGGTGACACCAATTTCCACACTATCTTACCAGCGCTCCCTATGTAATCCGGGCAGTTGACCGGCTCAACCTGACTATCTTTTCCCTCATAAACCATAAAGCTCCATACATAGCCTGTTGCCCTGTCACAGAACTTATAGAGCTTGACCCCGTATCTGGCACGCTTGCTGGGAAGGTACTGCTTGAAAGCCAAGCGGCCAGAAAATTTAATCAGGGACTCATCAACGCAGACAACTTGATCGGGAATAAACAAGGCTGCAAAACGTTCGTTGAAGTGGTTTATGAGGGGCCGAATTTTATAGAGCCGGTCGTACTTAGGGTCCCCACGTGGATGACAAAGTTCATTGTCGTTGAAGTGCATGAACCGCAAAATCTGCTTGTATCGTGTCCTGGGCATGGAGGCAGAGAACACAGGCATGTGGTCAATTGGGTGCGTGGACCAATAAGCATGCAATGACGGGAATTTATGTGTGCCCATGTTGAGGGAAAGGCCCAGAAAGGTCTTAAATTCGGAAACCGTAACTGGTTTCCAATCTTTGGCAATTTTAGGCAACTGGGGGTTAGCGGCGTTGAATTGACCAGCATACAAATTACTCTGGTCCACAATAGATCTATAGAGATCTTCCGTGAAAAACAGCGAATAATAATCGATTGGCATAAAATCAGCTGTTTCCACCTGAATACCGGGTTGGGCAGTGAATGGGGGAAGTACGGGTTCTGCAGAAGTGGTGGGGACCCAATCAGGATAGGCGAATTCTGCAGGAAGGGCACTATGGGCACGACGGGCCTGCCTTTGTCTTCTTGGTGGCAGCGGGACACTACTTGTGCTTGCCACCTCGCCAGCTTGAACTGCACTTATGGGACTCGCCACGTCACCACGTGATACTGCAGTGCTGGATGTACGCCCAGGCTGTACTAGGCCGCTGGTGCTTGCCAATTCACCAGAAGGAATAGCGGCGCTTGTACTACTCTGCTCCATGATACGAGAGCCCTGCGGTTCTTGCTCCTCAACAACCTCAGAAGATCGGGATCGGGTACGCCTGACCTTAGCAGGGACCTCAACTTCGTCGTCAGAGCTATCTGACGTGGGGCCGCTGACGTCACTGTCTTCTACGGGAAGATATTCTGAGCCTGAATCTGACAGATGCGTGACCTCCTCTTCACTATCTGTCATGCTCAGAATCTCGTAGGCCTCTTTACTGGTGTACCTTCGACTTGCCATTTTGGGCTCTAAATTTAGGGGTACACTAGTAAGATTCACAGGTAAAAAAAGCACCTGACTGTCACCAAATGTATCAAACGCTACCAAAAAAACTGTTAGCGATCGCAGGGATCAGGACTGTCTCTGCGAACGCTGCAGTTATGTGTGTTGTGTTTGGTAAGTGACAGTGATCGATCGATACTGCACTTGGGTGGGCTGGGCTGGGCTGGGCGGAGGGGCTAAACGCAGGTACTAGCAGGTATCTGGGCTGATCCCGCTAACACTGCGTTTTTGGGAACCCTAAACCGCTGGGGACGCTAGTATAGATCTGATCAGATACTATACCACTAAGGGAGGTGTATGCTTTGCGCGTGGGTGTTAGCGTTACTGGCACTAACCTAAAGCTGCCTGGGGCGACGCAGACCCTCTCTGGCGCTAAAACCTAATTGATATCCCCCGCCGGGCGATCAGGGGGTTAAACCTTTATTGGGTTATATACGGCGGGTGCCCTGATGCTATAAAAAGCAAACTAACCAACCAGCGTCACCTGTAACCTTTATATGGTGATCACTGGTGAAAGGCTTAACTAGGGGCAATCAGGGGGTTAAAACCTTTATTAGGTTAAATATGGGGGTACCCGACGCTATATAAAAACCTGACGAGTTACCTAAATAACGAAATAACTCACTGGGTAACCAGTGTCACCAGTGACGCTTATACGGTGATCACTGGTGAAAGGGTTAACTCTAGGGGCAATCAGGGGGTTAAAATAATATATGGGGGTACCTGACGCTAATAAAAACCTGCGGCGAACCTAAAAATAATTAACTGGCTATCTAGGACACCAGCGACAAGAAAAAAGCGATCAGAAAAACGATCGCTTAGTGACGCTGGTGTTAGGTGGTGAAAGGGTTACCTGGGGGCGATCAAGGGGTTAAACCTTTATTAGGGGGGGTTAGGGGGCTACCTTGGACCTAAAGGGGCCTAATCCTAACTGCCCTGCAACTTTTTACAGTCACAAATGACACTGATTGCAGTGATCAGTAAAAAAAATGATCACTGCAAACGGTGCACTGTGACTGGGGGTACTGGGGGTGATCTGGGGGGTGATCTGGGGGTGACTGGGGGGTGATTTGTGTGCCTACGTGTACTGGTGTCAGTGGGCTGTTGGTGCACTTACTGTGAGATGTCTTCTCTCCTCGCGCCGGATCGAAAAGACTGACACGAGGAGAGATGACATCACTTCCTCCTGCCTGTGTTTACATTACAGGCAGGGGAAGCTCTCTCATTCGCCGGGAGCGATCGAGAGGGGGTGGCCGGAATCGAACGGCCGTCCCCTCATGCCGGATCGCTCCCGAACACTTAACCACCGCTCACTGTACAGAAGGGGGGTCCGATCGGACCCCCCAACTATACAAAGGCGATCACGTACATATACGTGATTCTGCCTGTCGGTGCCATTCTGCCGACGTATAATTACAGTGGGTGGTCGTTAAGTGGTTATGAAAAAAAAAAATTACATTTAAATGCAGCCTTACCAGTGTCATTTGCAGCCTTGTCACAGTGCAGCCTTGCCAGTGTCCATTGCAGCCTTGCCCAGTGTCCAGTGCAGCCTTGCCAGTGTCCAGTGCAGCCTTGCCAGTGTCCAGTGCAGCCTTGCCCAGTGTCCAGTGCAGCCTTGCCCAGTGTCCAGTGCAGCCTTGCCAGTGTCCAGTGCAGCCTTGCCAGTGTCCAGTGCAGCCTTGCCAGTGTCCAGTGCAGCCTTGCCAGTGTTCAGTGCAGCCTTGTCACATTGCAGCCTTGCCCCCCCCAGTGTTTATTGCAGCCTTGAATTTAAATTTGGCGCCGCCGAGATCGCCGCTGATACAGGGCGGAGCGGGGCGAACGCCGCTGAGAACGCAGGGACTGGGCGGAGCCGAGATACACATAGCTGAGTGTATTCGGGTGTACTCGGCTCTTCTCGGCTTCGCTCACAGTCACGCCGAGTCCCGCCCTATGATGGACATATCACAGGTCCAATGGCGGGACTGGGCGTGACTGTGAGCGGAGCCGAGAAAAGCCGAGTATAGCCGAATACACTCGGCTATGTGTATCTCGGCGGCGATCGCTCCGCTCACAGTCAGCGGAGATCGCCGGGCATAGGTGAGTATCGGCGTATAACACGCACCCACGTTTTTCCCCTGATTTTAAGGGGAAAAAAGTGTGTGTTATACGCCGATAAATACGGTAATCTTTTAACTTTTTTTATATTTTTTATACATATTTTATGCATACTTTATTGATGTAGTGTTGTGTAAGTATTTATTGCTACTCCATGGGTACATGCGATTTGCGGAGGCCTACGAGCTGAACTTAGTGTCCGAGCCCCATATATCAGATCAATACCCTAGAGCAATTTACACTCACCACGGCCCATTTTTTCACATATATGATTACTGTGCTATCCAATGCAGAAATTTTAGGTGATATAGCAATTGTTTTTTATATAAATCCAAGTCAGAAAGCAATTGTCTTTTATATAGATTCATGTCATTTTTACTAAGAGTGATTTAGGGATGGGTGCCTGTTCCCCTAAGACGTGACTCTATTTGATTGTCCCGTGATCCATATTAACATGCAGCCAGATAACTGCAGGTTTTTTTTGATTTGGTACATTCTCTATAGTCATTCCTCTTATGGCAGACTAAAGCCCTGTACACACGATCGGATAACCTATGGATTTTCGTCCGATGGATTTGACCATCGGAAATCCGATGAAAATGTTTTTCATCAGTCTTGGCCACACACCATCAGTTTAAAAACCGACGGCAACAAAACGACGGCACGTACAAAACGTACGACGCGCTATAAAAGGGCCGAACAAATCTAATGGCGCCACCCCTTGGGCTGCTTTTGCTGATTTTGTGTTACCGCGTGTTAGTAAAAGTTTGGTGAGAGCCGATTTGCGCTTTTCAGTCTCCGTGCTTTGCAGATCGTTTCCTGTTGTTCAGTTTGTGCTTGTGGGTTTTTATTTGTGATTCAGTGCGTGCAGTCAGGTCGTTACTGCCTTGCAGTGCCGACTTGGCCGTTCGTTTACTGTTTTTCAGATCGTTCTTTTCAGGCCTTGCTGTTCCACGGTGCGTTCTGTTTGAGTGCGTTCTGACCAGCCGACCGGTTTAAAACCATGTTTGAAGTGCGTTCTCGTTCTCGAGCTCGTGCTGGCTTTGGGCTTGGTGTTACAGTTAACAATGTAACCCGAGTTCAGTCTGTGAACAGGGTGAGGAGGAGTTCATGGACTAAGAATTGGTTGCTCCAGCGGGACCAATTCTCTCATATGCCTCTGCTGCGGGAAATCCATGAGAATAACCCTGATGATTTCAGGAATTATCTCAGGATGACGGACCCCGTATTTCACCGTCTGTTGGATTTGCTGTCCCCCTATATTACGAGGCAGGACACTGTGATGCGCCAGGCCATCACTGCCGAGCAGAGGCTTATTGCCACGTTGAGATACCTGGTGACTGGGAGAAGCTTGCAGGACCTCAAGTTCTCAACAGGCATCTCCCCCCAGGCTCTCGGGATCATTATCCCTGAGACGTGTTCGGCCATCATTCAGGTCCTGCAGAAGGACTATATGAAGGTAATTATGCTCCTTTAACCTCACATTATATGTTTTTATTCTCTTTTTTTTTTTTTTTTTTTCCTCCTAACACAAATATGCCTGTTTGTAATATCCTGGTAATGTCCCCATTTTCCACATGCCTTTTTTTACCTGTAAATCCCTTTTTGGGCCCTACATGCCTATTTCCCTCCACTAACCTCTCCAGCATGCTATCGTGGGCGCAAACCCAGCTAGCCTTCTATTTTCCTTTTCATTTTTGGGGGGTCATTGCCCTCGTAGTTTGACAACCTTCCCTCCCCCCCCCCTAAAGATGTTAAAAAATTAGTAGTTCTCAATCAAGCTCAGCAAAGTGGTAGATCCATTTTTGGGATCCCCCACAATCACCTTAGGCCCCCCCCTTAGATTATTTTAGAATGTCCACTCAGCGGGGGTGAGGCATCTGCTAAGTGGGCCTTTGTTTATTGTTCTCCCTTAAATAATAATGTTACTCAACAATGTTTTTTGGTGTGTCATCTGCTTGCACTGTAACCATAAACCGTACTAATGTCTTCTTTTTGTTTGAATCCACAGTTCCCTAGCACACCACAGGAATGGCTGACTGTGGCCTCCCAATTTGCCCAGCGGTGGGATTTCCCCAACTGCGGAGGGGCAATTGATGGGAAGCACGTCCACATAGTGCCGCCACCCCGTTCGGGGTCATACTATTTCAACTATAAAGGTTTTAATAGCATAGTGTTAATGGCGGTGGTGTCGGCACGGTACGAGTTCCTGTATGTGGACATGGGGAAGAACGGCCGGATGTCCGATGGCGGATCATTCGCGGAGACGGAGTTCGCTCACCGTCTGCAGGCTGGGGGTCTTGCACTGCCTCCAGATGCAGAGAACGTTGAAGGGCTCCCGTTCATTTTCATTGCGGATGAGGCTTTTGGACTAGGACCACACCTGATGCGGCCGTTTCCCCAACGCACCCTCACCCCGGAGAGGAGAGTTTTTAATTACCGGCTGGCCAGAGCCCGGAGAGTTGTGGAGAATGCCTTCGGGATAATGGCCAGCCGGTTACGCCTGTTCCAGACAGCGATACATTTGGCGGATTATAAACTGAACCACATCGTCTACTGCTGCTGCATATTGCACAATTTTCTACGCAAATTTGCAAACAATTATGTTTCATCGTTTGGGCCTGAGGCCGGTCCATCTGAACTGATTAATCTGACCGGCCTCAGCACTGCTCGTACTGGCTTGGCCCCCCAAAGTGCCCGTGAAGTACGCCAGAAATACGTAGAGTACTTCACGGGTAGGGGGGCCATCGCAATGCCAGACCACATCTGACCAATTCTTAAACCTTTTTCAAATAAAATAAAAAAATTGAATTCATACAAACTTGTGTTGTCATTCTTGTATTTTGGGTTTATGTGTCTCCCAGGTTCTAGTAGTGCCAAGTGTAATTGTCCTTAGTAAATAGCCTCAAAACTCAGAGCAAAAAACATGTTTTTTGCATCTTCAGAACTGCTCTTGAGCATAGAAAGAACAAGGCACACGTTTTTTAGACTTCCCAAATGTTTTTATTGTTTGCACCGCATTTTGTTTTGGTTTTTAGAAATACTAGCCTTTTTTTTTATGTGCGGCTTTTTTGGCAGAAACATGCATGGGTCGTAAGCCATTTTTTTTAGTTTGAGAAAGTAATAAAATAACACTGTGAAATATAAAACTGGAGATGGGGTGATGGTACCCCTGATCCATCCCAAATGTTAACAAACACACTTTTTTTGGGGGCTCAAATGGGTATCTTCAACAAGATCCCATGGCTAGGGTAAACATGTGCTATCTGCCATCATGGGGGATCAATGGTCATGCTTTGGGGATGTAAACCCTTCCTCTCCCCTACTTGAGGAGGGAGGAAGAGGTTGCACCCCCAAAACAGGGACATAGATATCCTGTGACGGCAGATAGCACATGTTGAGTCTTCAGTGTGTGCATCTTCACATTTGGGATGTTGGAAATCCCTGAGATAATGTCAGATGCAGAACAAAAAACACAAAAAGGGGGGGGTTCACACTATTCTCCCCAAAATATCTATCATGTTTTTATATTTTTGCTCAATCACAATCATTCTCTTTCTCATAATGTCCATTTCGCTACTGCATTCCATGATTTCCTGAATGATTATTTTGGCGCTGGCACTCGAGAATGGCGGATTTGGACTTCCTGACACACCCCCACGTTCAGTCCCTAAAACAAAAAAAAAAGGTTTTACACTAGGCAGTCCTACATCTGTATTTACCTTGAAGTTGTGGTGACAGACACTGACCTGTTGTGCTGATAAGCTCCACCTCTCCTTCCTCCACCTCCCCTTCCTCCACCTCCGCTTCCTCCACCTCCGCTTCCTGAACCTGCTGATCTTGGTCTGCTTTGGGAGCTTCGGGGATTTTCTGTGGTGTTGGGTTACTCGTCTCATGAGCATGGTGTCCTCCCACTCTCCTCTCCCCTATGGGAATTTACAACAAAATGTATACTTTAGCACACAGACTTTTTTTAGGCCTGAAAAGGGATCCTCAATGTTTTGAAGTGGGGTACAATTGATATTTGGCCCTGAGTTCCAACATGAACATATGTGATTTTGCAAACTCAACAAAGCAACATGTTATTTTGGAGGACACTCACAAATACACTTGGATAACCACCAAGGTATCCACTGGAGCACCTGTGTGTGACACCGTTAAGAAATTTGGTCATGTGGCCCAGAGTATAGTATCTTGCTGAAGAACAAAAAAGAGTACACAACTGCTGGAGTGTCATCTCCTTTACCCAGAATACAGTTTCTTCTTTCAGTCACATTCTAAATTTCCTTACAACACATCATCTAGCCAACAATGTGTAGATAAACATTGTTGAAGTAAAATGAGGCATGCCCACATGTAGTTTACGTGGATATGTGCCAAACATGTTTGGGGGAAGAGCAGCAAGTTATTGGTCCAAACATTGGCCAAATAAGTGGACTCTCCACTTAACATAAAAGATGAGATTTCAAAATGTGAACCCAGTCAAGACAAGCACATGGTGCAAAACATGGAAGAATACATATTACAATGTGAAAGAACACAGTAAAATATACTTACTTTTTTCTATGCTTTTTATAAGCTTCCTATACTGCTCTGGCTCCCTGAGCTTCAGGTCTGACCACCTTTTACGGAGTTGTTCCTTGGATCTCCTGACCCCATATTTTTTATAGAGAGTCTTTGCAACTTTATCCATAATTTGTGACTTCCGGAGATTAGGGGTGTCGTATGGGCCATGCTTGCCGTCGTAATCCTTCCTCCGCAGAATGTCCACCATCTCCGCCATCTCAGAAAAAGACATATTAGTCGCCTTGTATCTTTTTTTACAGGATCGGGACGTTTCCGCCTCCGGGCTTTCCTCGTCGGTAATTTCAAGGAAAGAAGCCACCTGTGTCTGCGACATGTCACCGTCTCACACTGTGCGCCGATCGTTAAGGGGCGGGGAAATGCAGAAAAAGTCTGTCATGGGCGGGCGACGAGGGCAGAGTTACACGCATGCGCAGGGTATAAAAAGGGGAAAGAAGTTATTAGGGATGCGCGGAGTAAGGACGACCGGAAGTGAACCCACGAAGTGAACAATGGTAAGAAGGGAACTCGTGCCTGCAGTCGCATATTAATGGATCATGATTGTAAAGGGCAATATTGTGATAAGTTGAGGAGAATCAATTCTGATCCTTTTTTTTTGTACTTGCTGATCCTAATAGATGCATAAACTAAGAGAGCCGGAGGTGATGCTTGTTTTTATTGAAAAGTATAAGGAACAGCGCAACCTTTGGGAGCTCAAACACCCTGCGCATCACAAAAGTGATGTACGACGGGCAACTATTACCAAATTAGCCGAGGATATGAAGCCATGGATCCCAGATGCAGACTACACTATGATCAATAATAAAATCAACAACCTGCGCAATTCTTCTAAAAAAAAATTCAAGGAAGTGCGCCAGTCCAAGAGATCAGGAGCAGCAGCCGACAATGTAGTAAAGCCCAAGCTGTGGTACTACAGACATCTTCAATTCCTGGATGACCAGATCGAGGCCAGGGAATCTATTTCCAGCCTTCCCTCAACCCTTCCTTCCACCCTTCCCTCCAGCGTTCCTTCCACCCTTCCCTCCACCCCTGCAGAGGCGGAAGAGGAGCCTCCCGAGCTAGAAGAGCCAGATCTTCACATCTTCAGCCCGGTATAGTATTTTTGATGCTAATTATTGTTCACTAAGTAATATGGAGTTGAACTGTTTGGCTTAGCCATAAATGATCCCTTCCCCCCTCCAAAATAAACCAGTAATGAGTTCAAAATTGTGTGTGATTGATTCCTCAAATAATAGAAATCTACTTTTTATTTTATAAACAGGATGAGGCAAGCCAGGAGGAAGAGGGTCAGGAGTGTGACAGGCAGGAGGAGGTAGGGCCAAGTGGGACTCAGCAGGTCCCCAGGCCTAGTGGCAGCACCGTCTCCCAAGTGGCTCCCCTCCACGTCAGACCGCCAAAACAACGGCGGATGACACAAGTGGAGGAGGAGTCACTAAAGATGATTCAGGAGGCTGCTGCCATTATGAGGGCCCCCCTCAACCCTACGGAGGGGTTTAGCACCTATCTGGCGGATATGCTGCTCAGAATGGAGGCGGGACAACGGGCCCTCTGTGAGCATCTCATCTATATGGCCGTACACATGGGGGCGAGGGGGCTGCTGACTGAGGACACCCATATCTCACATCAGCCCAATCCCTCTCCTCCTTCTCCTCCTCCTCCTGCCACATCACCACCCACAGTGGCCCAGCCTGCAAGGGTGCGTGGACGGGGCCGTGGAGAGAACGCTGCAGAGAGGCGTGGAAGGAAGGCTACAAGAAAGAGCAGGAGGTGATTCCCTGGCCTCGAGCTGCTCATCCAGAAATTGAAGGTTGATGGAGTACCACAGCTTGGGATGATGTATGTCTTTGGCTGCTGCTCCTGATTTCATGCTGTTGTTGATTTTATTATTGATCATAGTCAGGTCTGCATTTGGGATCTAATGACTTTATATTCTCTGCTAATTTGGGAATAGTTGCCCTTCGGTTTTTGATTTGTTTTTTCCAAAATAAAGGGAAATTTGATTACAGCCAACCTACATGCCTGATGTGTTTTTTTGAGAAGTAGCAATAAGATTGCATAAATACAATGTGTAATTAAGAACAAGGGACACCAAACTCCATGATTTTTCTAAAATTTAATATTACCGGTATGTTGTTCTGAGAAATTGACACACCAAAAAATGCACAACAAATTTTAAGAGTCAAAAAACATAAAGGTGTAATTTGGGAGGTCGGCCTTGCAGAATTTTAATAATTATTCCGAAGATCACTAGAAAAAAGAAAGACATACATTTGTCAGAACTCAGGAGAAAGTTCTGCTGCCAAAATGACATTTTAAAGACCGTTCTAAAGCCAAAAAACATGCGCTGCATTAAACGAAGCAATAACTTGCAGAATGACGAATGTGCTCTCTCCATTAGGAACGCTAGTTTTACAAGAACGAGCGCTCCCGTCCCCTAATTCAGTCTGAGCATGCGTGGGTTTTTAAACCGATGGACTTGCCCATAGACGATCGGAAATTCCCATCGGTTTTTTATCCATCGGAAAAATTTAAAACAAGTTCTATTTTTTCCATCCGATGGAAAAAAGACCGATGGGTACCATACACGATCGGTTGGTCTGATGAAAACCATCCATCGGACGGTTTTCATCAGTTAAACCGATCGTGTGTACGGGGCTTTAAATCTTACAAATCTTGGTTTAGACCTTATTCAGAAAGTAAATAACTATTAACATAGTAGGATAGCTGGGCGCACCTCTATGGATAATTTCACCATTCTATAACATAAGCAAACATGGCGGTGCCCATATATACATACTAGGCTACAAGAAAATGGCCGAATAACTATTTCCGGTGTACACAAATAAAAACAAAGCCTCGACAGCCAATCAGGCTCCCCTGATGAAGTCACGAAGTACGTGACGTAACGCCGTAGGGAATTCGCGAGGCACCGCAGACCGGAAGTACCGGAGCAACAGTAAGGCGGCGTATCGTGCCGCTTTGGTTATTATTGACATGCTTTTTAATCTTTATCCTATGTACGAGCATTACCAATATTAATAAACTCTTTTATTTTAAAATACTACACTATTGGTGCTCTTTCTCTCCCTTTGTTCCCGATCTGACATCCCCACTGGAGTTGCGCCAACCCCCCTCCCCCCCCTCTCTAGGATCATTAACATCAACATACCGTATATACTCGAGTATAAGCCGAGTTTTTCAGCACATTTTTTTGTGCTGAAAATGCCCCCCTCGGCTTATACTCGAGTCACCTTTTTGTGCCTGATCTCCCGGACTTTGGGGACCCGGTACTGGATATAGCCCCACTCTTTCTCTACAAGTTTGCAAAGTTTGTTGTCCGGGGGACCTACGGCCGGGAAGCACCGATTTTTCAAAGCCGGGCACTCCTTCCATAGACTCCCATGTTAAACGGTAATTTCTCTGGTGATTTTGGGGACCCAGTACCGGTCGGTCGTAGGTCCCCTGGACCAGAAACTTGGCACACATGTATCCCTATTGCTCCTCTACACGTGTGAAAAGTTTTTTGTCTGGGGGACCTACGGCCGGGAAGCACCGATTTTTCAAATCCGGGCACCCCTTCCATAGACTCCCATGTTAAACGTCAATCTAGTCATGGGCACAGTGAGGCATGGGCACAGTGAGGCACGCAGATGGACACAGTGAGGCATGCACATGGACACAGTGAGGCAAAGTGAGGCACAGTGAGGCATGCACATGGACACAGTGAGGCATGGACATGGACACAGTGAGGAAAAGTGAGGCACAATGAGGCATGCAGATGGACACCCTAGGCTTATACTCGAGTAAATACGTTTCCCATTTTTTTGTGGTAAAATTAGGTGCCTCGGCTTATATTTGGGTCGGCTTATACTCGAGTATATACGGTAATTGGTGGAGACGTGGAGGAGACGATAGAAACACACAGTGGATGGGCCAGTGCAGAGGAGGGAGACAGTATTGATTATGCCTAATTACATGTATATGGAGGTGAGAGTTCTGTGAGACTACTGTTTGGAGTCATTAGTGATCATCACTATAGCGGGGGATCTGCACCAGCACTAGTTCACTTTACTTCCATCAAGAGAAGCACTAGTTCAATTTACTTCCATCAAAGGCACTTTGAAAGACTATTTGTTACACTTTTATGTTTGACTTTTTCATTTAGATTTTTTCATTTTATTGCCATATCAACAGTTTAGGGCAATTTCTCTGGGACATTATTATTAATTTTACCCAGTATCACTTCAGCAATGTTGCACTAATGTGAATAATTTCTGCAGAAGCACTTTGTTTATTGTTTCGCACTTTCTTGAACACGTATGCATTCAATTTACACTTAAGTGGATTTATATATATATTCATTATTGTATTTGATTTATTTATTTATTTGCACCTGGTGGTATTTTTAACCTGTTACACCAGATAGAGGATGTGTGTTGGTTTTTAGCGCGAAAACATCTTTTTATTTACTTTTTATTATTGTGTAAGGTGAACACATTAAGTTTTTGCAGCCATTTGTACATACTGTAAAGCACTTTGATTCACATTTCTCCTACTCATTAGTAGCGCGAAAGATCCACCTTTATTTACTTGTGACTTACCTTTTGTCCTGCCCCTGTGGGCTCCAATATGTGGGGGAACCACTAGGAGTTTGGGCACTAGGTTAAGAGAACATGTTAATAGGATAAGAAAGGGCATTAAACACCATAGCCTTTCTAATCATTTTAAATTATTCCACAATAGTGATTCTAGAGGTTTGAAGTTTTGCGGAATTGACAGAGTGGAGGCACACTGGAGGGGCTCCAACCTTAAGAAAGCCATTTTGCAAAACAAAACCCAGTTGATACATAGATTGGGCACTTTAAGTCTGCATGGCCTCAACATTGAACTTGATCTGAATTGTTTCTTGTCAAACTGGTAGTCTGTTTATTTATTTTTATTTTATTTATTTTTTGTTATTTTTTATTTTATTTCATTTTATTTTACTTTATTTCTATTTTATTTTCATTTTTATTTTAATTTTAATTTTTTATTTATTTTCATTATTTTTATTTCTATTTATTTTTATTTCTATTTTTATTATTTTTATTTTTATACGGCTGCCATTTTTCTATTAAATGATTTTCTAAAAAGATTTTTTTAAATTAAGATTTTAAAGATTAACCACTTAAGGACCAGCCCATGTAGATTTATGTCGGCAGAATGGCACGGACGGGCATAATCATGTACCTGTACGTTGCCCTTTAAATGCCTGCCGCGTGGTCGCACGCACACCGCCAGCGGCACGCTCGCGACCCTGCCGCCTTCCCCATGAGTCAGACCGTGGGTCCCGCGGACTCGATTGCCATGGGGATACCCGCTCGATCGTCTCACGGAGGTATAGAGCGGGGAGATGCTTGTGTAAACAAGCATCTCCCCGCTCTGCCTAGTGACAATGACACGGATCTCCGCTCCGTGTACTCGGAACGAAGATCAGTGTCATGCGACACACAGCCCATCCCCCCTACAGTAAGAAACACTCAATAGGGAACACTTAACCCCTACAATGTCACCTAGGGGTTAACCCCTTCACTGCCAGTGTAATTTTGACAGTAATCAGTGCATTTTTATAGCACTGATCGCTGTAAAAATGACAATGGTCCCAAAAATGTGCCAAAAGTGTCCGATGTGTCCGCCATAATGTCGCAGTCACAATAAAAAACACTGATCACCGCCATTACTAGTAAAAAAATATATATTAATAAAAGTGCCATAAAACTATCCCCTATTTTGTAGCCGCTATAACTTTTGCGCAAACCAATCAATAAATATTGCGATTTTTTTTTTTACCAAAAATATGTAGAAGAATACATATCGGCCTAAACTGAGAAAAAAAAAATTTGGGGATATTTATTATAGCAAAAAGTAAAAAATATTGAATTTTTTTCAAAATTGTAGCTCTATTTTTGTTTATAGCGCAAAAAAAAAAAAAAAATGCAGAGGTGATCAAATACCACCAAAAGAAAGCTCTATTTGTGGGAAAAATTTTGTTTGGGAGCCACGTCGCACGACCGCGCAATTGTCAGTTAAAGTGACGCAGTGCCGAATCGCAAAAAGGGGCCTGGTCCTTTAGCTGCAAAATGGTCCAGGGCTGAGGTGGTTAATAGAAGATCTGTAGATCTTCCTTTCAGAATGTATTTTGTTCAATGATTTTCTTTGTCCTAATGTTTTGTAAATTGTCATATTTGTTATTAAAGTTTGTTATAATCTGGCAATAATAGGAAGTGATGTTGATAGGAAGCTGGTGTTTAATTACGCCGGAAGGTTCTCCTACTATTGGCTGTCTTTGCCGGGAGGCGGTGACTCCCGCGCATATAAAAAAATTTTGTCCTTGATGATGCCCTGGAGAAGGGGCAAAATTTGTCGACGTCATTTCCGGCCTGTGTAGAACCAGTGACGTTGCTTCCGGTTCCCGCACGCTATCGTTGCAAACCTGACACATGCTGATGCTTGTTTTGCCTATTGTCTTGTGAGTGCTATAGCTAACGGCGCAGTGTTGTTTGTACTGGCGGAACTTCACATGTACATCTTTTTTCTCTCCTTTTCCCTCATCATGTTTTATTGCCCTCGTCTTTGCTGAGATTTGTGGAATCACCTCTGGGATCACCTCTGGGATCTGAATACCCTTGATCAGAACGCTCCTGCTATTGAGACTGTAAAATCAATTTCTGGTGAGTGGGGCCACAAGAGGGGAGACCATCAATCTGGATACATGCATTCACTAATATTGGAAGCACTTAGCACTTTATGAACAGTATTCAATATATTTGCACATTATGTGGTAGCACATCAATTTTGGTTAGCACTGTTACCTTTTGAATTTGGTTGGCAACATCCATTTTCAAATAAGTTCACCATATTTATATACATATATATTTCTTGTTTTTTGCACTTTCAGCACGTATGCCGCTAGTGCTGTTAATATTCAATTATCCATCTTCTGAGGTGTTAGTACCTTTTGTTACAGCAGCTGCGGTCTCATTATTATTATTTATTCATTCCATTTTAGCGCAAGTTCTAGTTTGTTTGTATACCTTTGTAATGAGACAACTTTTTATAGGCCATCAGTTGAGACTGAACCAGCTGATATTATTTTGCACTGATAAGGGTCAGGATTGCTTTCCAATTGCTAATACATCTCAGCTGGTGTCTTGGCTTCCCATGCCTTTTTGCGCCTCCTTTTCTTTATGTGCTCAATACTTTTATTGAACTTTACATTTCATATTCTGGTTTAGTGCCCAATATCTGGGTTATAGTGTTCAGCTGCTGTTTATCTTTATTCTATTTGTATTTTTAGTCACTAAAGCCTCGTACACACGGTCGGACTTCCATCGGACTTTTCCGTGGTTTTTTGTCCGAACGGAGTTGGTCGGGAACACCCATAGCTTACACACGCTCGGACTTTTCTACGAACTTTCCCAAAACTTTTTCCAACATCACATGGTTTTTCTGCTCTTTTCTGCTCTTTACCGCCACCCTTTGGTCAACTTCTGCTATTGTTGGTTGGTTGTAACATTATTTGTTTTGTCCATCGGACAAAAGTCCGATGGTTTTCTGTACACACGGTCGGACTTTGCTCCATCGGATTTTTGTTGGGCAAAAGTTTGTCCGTTTGCAGACCCAACATTTGTCCGATGAAAACAATAAAAAAAAAAAAAAAAGTTTGTCCTATGGAGCGTACACACGGTCGGATTGTTGGTCCAACTTGCTCAAAATAAAGTTTGTTGGCCAAAAGTCCGACCGTGTGTACGGGGCTTTAGTGCGGATCTAATTTTATACATGTTCAATACTTTTACCTTTGTCATTACATTTTATTACACATAAAATTCTGAACTTATTTGTTTTGGTTTCTTTGTATGTATGGAATGCATGGGTTGTTACCGACATGTCTTGAAAGTGTCATGTCAATAGCACTTTTAGCAAATATTTTTACGTAGAAAAATGGGGACATGTTCAATACTTATTTTACCGGCTGTATGTAAATTTAATGTCATAGCAAAACAAGCTTTTAAGTAACCAGCACTTTTTGCTAATGTCAACATGAGGAGGTTAATTTTAAATGCAAATTGTCATTTATTCTGAGGATTAATTTTGTAAGTATTATTGTTAAATCTACATTAGATTATTTTTTTGGCTAATGTACAGTGCCTTGAAAAAGTATTCATACCCCTTGAAAGTTTCCACATTTTGGCATGTTACAACCAAAAACACAAATGTATTTTATTGTGATAGACCAACACAAAGTGGCATATAGTTGTGAAGTGAAAGGAAAATCATAAATGGTTTAAATATGTGAAAAATGTGGTGTGCATTTGTATTCAGCCCCCCTGAGTCAATACTTTGTAGAACCATCTTTCGCTGCAATTACAGCTGCAAGTCTTTTTAGGTATGTCTCTACCAGCTTTGCACATCTAGGAGAGTGACATTTTTGCCAATTCTTCTTTGCAAAATAGCCCAAGCTCTGTCAGATTGGATGGGGAAATCACCCGTGAACAGCAATTTTCAAGTCTTGCCACAGATTCTCAATTGGATTTAGGTCTGGACTTTGATTGGGCAATTCTAACACGTGAATATGCTTTGATCTAAACCATTCCATTGTAGCTCTGGCTGTATGTTTAGGGCCGTTGTTCTGCTAGAAGGTGAACCACCGACCCAGTCTCAAGTCTTTTGCAGACTCTAACAGGTTTTCTTCTAAGATTGCCCTGTATTTGGCTCCATCTATCTTCCTATCAACTCTGACCAGCTTCCCTGTCCCTGCTAAGGAAAAGCATCCCCACAACATGATGCTGCCATCACCATGTTTTACGGTAGGGATGATGTGTGGTGTTAGTTTTGCACCACACATAGCGTTTTGCTCTTAGACCAAAAAGTTCAATTTTGGTCTCATCTGACCAGAGCACCTTCTTCCACATGTTTACTGTGTCCTCTACATGGCTTCTTGCAAACTGCAAACAGGACTTCCTATGGCTTTCTTTCAACAATGGCTTTCTTCCTGCCACTCTTCCATAAAGGGCAGATTTGTGGAGTGCACAAATAATAGTTGTCCTGTGGACAGATTCTCCCACCTGAGCTGCGGATCGCTGCAGCTCCTCCAGATTTATACTGAGATTAAATTACACACAGATGGACTCTATTTACTAATTCGGTTCTTCTAAAGGACTTTTGAAGGCAATTGGTTCCACTAGATTTTAGTTAGGGTTATCAGAGTAAAGGGGGCTGAATACAAATGCATGCCAGACTTTTCAGATATTTATTTGTAAAAAATCTTGAAAACCATTAATTATTTTCCTTCCACTTTACAATTATGTGCCACTTTGTGTTGGTCTATCACATAAAATCCCAATAAAATACATTTACATGTTTGGTTGTGGAAGTGGAAAATTTCAAGGAGTATGAATACTTTTTCAAGGCACTGAACATTTGATGAATTTTAGGCAGTTGACAATAATACAGTATATTAATATAAATATATTGATAATGGCTGCTTCATATTTTCAGTATAATATTTGTAAACATATTTGTGGTTTCTCTCCTTATTGACTCTTTATGTCCAACCAGCATTCTTTATAATAATAATTACAATGAAATAGCTTATTGCAAGAGAAGCCACCTAGAGGTTTGGATGGTTTTCTAGTCTGAATTTAAACTCAAACTTAAAGACTGTACCCCACAGGAGACAATTTCTTAGAAGAGTAGCCAGAGGGAGGCATAGCGCTCTCAGAGGTAGGACATTGAGACAGGAGAGTTTTAGATGCATTAGTAACATAAGATCAGAATGGGCCAGCACAGGAGCAGTGGCAAAAATGGCCTTGAGGAATTCAAAGGCTTTAATGGAATACGGGGAAGAATTCTGTGGGTGCTGTCCCTCCTGGTCATATCAGTCAGGGGTTTGACCAGAGAAGATAAATTCCGAATACATTTCCGATAATAATTGCCAAAGCCAGGAAAATGTTGTATAGTAGGGCTCAAAATTTTAAGTCTTGAACTACTAGCCAGACCTCAAGGGTTACACCCTTGCCCCCCCCTAATTCCGCCCCCTTAACACGTCCTCATAAATTATCTCATGAAATGACACTTAAATGTTTTATGCAGAATTAAGTTATAAAAATAAATATTAACAACAACTTTATCCATGCCCATCAATGCAGCTTCACCTGTGTGCATCAATACAGTCTCACTTGTGTCCATCAATGCAGCCTGCCCATGTCCATTATGCAGCCTGCCTGTGCCCACCAATGCAGCCTGCCTGTGCCCACCAATGCAGCCTGCCTGTGTCCAACAATGCAGCCTGCCTGTGCAGGGGAAGAGGAGAGGAACAGGAGAGCCGCCCGGATGATCAGAATGTGGGGAACACAGCGATAACAGCTTTCATTTCAATTGCTGTATGTTCCCGCTACCCGCCATCAGATACAGCCCCACCCTGAGATTGGACGGGTGATCTGTCTATAAAAGTTCCCACCTAGGGGGCGGGGCTTTATGTGACAGCGAGTGCGGGGAACACGCTGCAATTGAAATGAAAGCCGTCATTGCTGTGTTCCCCGTGCTCAGATTATTTAGGTGGCTTTCCTCTTTCTCCCCATACGTGATAGCTGGGAATAGGACTCACATTCAACCTTGCCTGCCGGCGGTGCTCGCCCCCCCCCGCACCCAGGCAGCCCTTCCTCACCAGCCCTCAAATTCCACTCACAAAATGCGAGCAGGCGAGCGGAATTTTTGAGGGCTGTTGTAGAGGATGTAGAACTATGGGCTGATGCCACTGTAAGACTGCAGATAGTTTTTCTGGTTTTCTGGCTCCATCAAAAATCTGGCACTAGAAGCAACATAACCCAAAAATGTAACCTGTTCACGATGGAACTCGCACTTCCCCAATTTGCAATACAGATTGTTCTCTCTCAATCTATGTAGCACACGGGAGATGTCTGTGTACTGGTTCTCTAGGGATTTAGAATATATGAGAAAATCATCGAAGTAAACCACCACACATTGCTGCAGCATATCTCGGAGGACATTGTTAAAAAATTAATGGAAAACTGCAGGAGTGTTGCAGAGACCAAAGGGCATAACGGGGTATTCGTAGTGTCTGGTCCTAGTATTAAACACAGTTTTCCATTTGTCACCCTCCTTAATCCTCATAACATTCTATGCCCCTCCTCTCATGAGATTGTATGCTCCTTTGAGGTGGTCAAATAATTCCGTAGTCAATGGGATTGGATAAGCATTCTTAACTGTAATGCGATTAAGACCCCTATAATCGATACAAGGTCTCAGTTCACCACTCTTCTTTTTTGCAAAGAAAAAGCCAGCAACCACAGGAGAAGAGGATTTGTGGATGAACCCCCGGGTAAGTGAATCTGCAGAATACTCCTCCATAGCCTTATCTTCCGAGATAGACAAAGGGTAAACCCGGCCATGAGGAGAAACGGCACCAAGTTGAAGGTCAATTGTGCAATCATAAGGCTGATGTGGCGGCAGTGGCGTCTCCAGCTTTCATATTTAGGGGGGGGCACATGGGGGGACAGGGACAAAAGTTGGGGGCCAACTATAAAATGCAATTATATATATATATATATATATATATATATATATATATATATATATATATATATATATCTCCTGGGGCCCTTTACTATGATCCCACAACGGGCCCTTTCACATGTTCTGCAGTGAGCTCCCTTCCTACTATACTGGGGCCCCACCAGGGTGGCAGAAAACAAGAGATATATGTCACCAGCACACCAAGAAAATATAAGGGTCCAAAGCAGTGGGAGAACTATCAGGGTTGCAAAGGTTGTCTTGCCACCGGGCCCTGGTGTACTGCCACTGTGGGGTTCCCCAGCTGTCCTGTCCCTGCTATTGACAGCGCTGGTCTGGCATCTGTCTCCTTGGCACCGGCGGCAGTCTATTAGGACTTTGTGCTGGTGACATTATGCGTGCATGTAGGGGAAGGCTGGCACTATTAGTTATAGAGACCCGAGCCCCCAGCTGGTCACCTAGCAGCAGTAATGCTGTATAACCTTCTCTGTTGACATGTTGATCAGGATGTGATCCTAGTGATGCTCCCAGTCAGATCTAATAAACACAGTATTTATTAGCATCAAGAGTACAACCACATATATATAATCAACCGTATGTTCAGCAGCCATGTGGGCTCTATGCCTGTAAGGTGTGGGCTTTGATCAATAAAATCACTGATATTTAACACTAGGATTTGACTAGGAGCATCACCTGGATTGCATCATGATCAGCATGTCAGAAAAGGCTCCACTGCTGCTAAGCAACCTGCAGGGAGCTCAACTGTCTACAACCAATAGAGATGGGCTCGGGTGTGTTTAAAATCCCACATGCCCGATCCCGCCAGGAAGCCGACACTCCACAGTGCTAATCACCGCCAGTGAGACATTTCCTGATTTGTGAAGCTGCGGACCGGGAAATGTCTCACTGCCTGTGATTAGCGCTGTGCAGTGTGGGCTTCCTGGCAGGCTCTGGCATGTGGAATTTTGAACATGCCCAGCCCATCTCTGACAACAAATTATGCTGGCCCTCCTGTACATCAGCCCTATAAAGTAACCAGCACTGGGTTCCAATGTGCTGCCGCCGCTACCATGGAGACAGAGACCAGCGCTGTAAATAGCCGGGACAGGACAGCAACTCTGGTTGTTCCAGCACTGGTCCACACTGGGAGGATTCCCCCATCCACCTATAATGTGTAGATGGGGGAATTGGATCGTTTCCTTTTTTATTTAATTCAACCTAATAGTTGAATGAAAAAAAGTGATCAATGTATGGGCTGCCTAAGAGCTAAGACAAGCCATAGACGGTTTAAATCTCAGCTGGTTCAGCAGGAACTGGCTGAGATTTGATCCATTAATGAGCAGATTCTCTTATGATTATCACTAGTGGTTGCTATGGCCACTAGTGATAATCACTGTTTGTCGGGAGAATACAATTGCTGGGCAGGAGGGATATTCCCCTGTCAGAACTGTCTGTGTTGATGGGGGAATCATGCAAGTTTCTTTCCTGCAATCTGTGGATGCAGGAAAGAAATGTGCACCGTCTATTACCTGCCTAACTGAAAGTGAAAGTAAATTGTGAATGTCTTGAAAGAACAGGAGAGGGGGAGGGAGACAGATGGGGGAGAGAAGGGATGGAGATAATGCAGTTCAGTGATTACAGTGTACTGCAGTCTGCAGTGCACCCACGGTCCAGGCTAGAATCTCAGGCATCATTCACACACAGCCTGGAATGCTGCTGATTTTCATATTTCCCGCCCACACATCCCCTCTCTTCAGATACAGCACGCCGGGATAGTGTGGGCGGGACTGGAAGGAGGAGAAGGAGCTGTATTCCTCCCTGCTCGTATGTGAGGAGAGTGAGGGGGGGTGGCTGGACTCGCTGTGCTGTGAAAGAGTGTCATAGACTGACACTCGGCTCAGCTTGCAGTCACCACTCTCGGAATTTTAAGGCTGGCTCTCCTGTCCTAAGGACAAGAGAAATCAGTCTGTTTTTTCAGTAACTGAGATGAAGGCTTGGGCCCCCCTCCCCCCTCCCACAGTGCTCGTGGAGTCCTTCCTGCAACTCGCTCTTCTCCGTGCCAATGAGGATGCAGGGAAAGGAGCAGATCGAGCGGCTGTGGTTGTGTGAGCGCTCGCATTATGCAGTGTCAGCGAGCAGAGGGAGGGGGAGGAATCCCCCGCAGGAGCTGACTGGGGACGCTCTCCCTCTCAGGAGAGACTATGTTACCCCAGCAGCAGCCCGAGCGAAAAAAATAAACATTTTTTTTTATGGTGGGGCACAGCATAATGTTGGGGGGGCCAGGGCCCCCTCTGGTCCCCCCTAGGGACGCCATTGTGTGGCGGCAAAATACTGCCCTGACCTTTGTCATAGACATCATTGAATGACCTTAATCACTTTCTGAAAACATGTACAGTAAGGGAAAAAAAGTATTTGATCCCCTGCTGATTCTGTACATTTGCCCACTGATACAAAGAAATGATCAGTCTAATATTTTAATGGTAGGTTTATTTTAACCACTTAAGCCCCTGACCATTTGGCTGGCCAAAGACCAGGCCACTTTTTGCGATTCGGCACTGCGTCGCTTTAACTGACAATTGGGCGGTCGTGTGACGTGGCTCCCAAACGAAATTGATGTCTTTTTTTCCCCCACAAATAGAGCTTTTTTTGGTGGTATTTGATCACCGCTGCGGTTTTTATTTTTTGCGCTATAAACAAAAATAAAGTGACAATTTTGAAAAAAATATATAAAAAAAACAAATGTTTTCCTCAGTTTAGGCCGATACGTATTCTTCTACATATTTTTGGAAAAAAAATCGCAATAAGCGTTTATTGATTGGTTTGCGCAAAAGTTATAGCGTTTACAAAATAAGGGATAGTTTTATGGCATTTTTATTAATATTATTTTTTTTACTAGTAATGGTGGCGATCAGCGATTTGTATCGTGACTGCGACATTATGGCGGACACATCGGACACTTTTGACACCATTTTGGGACCATTGTCATTTTTACCGCGATCAGTGCTATAAAAATGCACTGATTACTGTAAAAATGACACTGGCAGTGAAGGGGTTAAGTGTGTCCTAGGGAGTGATTCTAACTGTTAGGGGGCGTGGCTATGAGGAACACGACACTGATCGCTGCTCCCGATGAGAGGGAGCATTCGATCAGTGACATGTCACTAGGCAGAACGGGGAGATGTTGTGTTTACACTGACATCTCCCCGTTCTTCAGCTCCATGACACGATCGCGGGACACCGGTGGACATCGAGTCTGCGGGTCCCGCGGGCATAGTCACGTAGCTCGCGACCACATGGCGGAAAATTAAAGGGAACGTACCTGTACGCCCATTTGCCTGTCCGTGCCATTCTGTCAACGGAAATCTGTGCGCGGCGGTCCTTAAGCGGTTAAAGGTGAGAGACAGAATAACAACAAAAATATGCAGAAAAACACATTCCAAAAAAGTTATAAATTGATTTGCATTTTAATGAGTGAAATAAGTATTTGACCCCCTATCAATCAGCAAGATTTCTGGCTCCCAGGTGTTTTCTATACAGGTAACGAGCTGAGATTAGGAGCACTCTCTTAGCCCTCATTAACACTGAACAAGGCTTTTAAATTGTGCAAGTTCACCTGAACTCGCATGATTTCAAAGCCGCATTTCAGTCCGACTTTGGGGGCGACTTTAAAGACATCTGTGTGGGTTCATGCACAGCTATCTATTAAAATCGCCCCCAAAGTTGCCAAACGTAGTGCAGGAAGTACTTTTGGAAATCAGTGCCGCACCGCAAAGCTGACGTCGCATTGATTGGGATGCTCCTATTGCTGGGAATAGACTTCTGAATTGAAATGCGATTTGACAGGTAAAATTGTGCTGATGTGAATGGGGGCTTAAAGGGAGTGCTCCTAATCTCAGCTTATTACCTGTATAAAATACACCTGTCCACAGAAGCAATCAATCAATCAGATTACAATCTCTCCACCATGGCCAAGACCAAAGAGCTGTCCAAGGATGTCACGGACCTACACAAGGCTGGAATGGGCAACAAGACCATCAGCTTGGTAAGAGGGTGAAAACAGTTGGTGCGATTATTCGCAAATGGAAGAAACACAAAATAACTGTCAATCTCCCTCGGTCTTGGGTTCAATGTAAGAGCTCACCGTGGAGTTTCAATGACTATGAGAACGATGAGGAATAAGCCAAGAACTACACAGGAGGATCTTGTCAATAATCTTAAGGCAGCTGGGACCATAATCACCAAGAAAACAATTGGTAACAGTACGTCATGAAGGACTGAAATCCTTTTGCGCCCGCAAGGTCCACCTGCTCAAGAAAGCACATGTACAGGCCCGTCTGAAGTTTGCTATTAAACATCTGAATGATTCAAAGGATAACTGGGTGAAAGTGTTGTGGTCAGATGAGACCAAAAATCAGACTCTTTAGCATCAACTCAACTCGCAGTGTTTTGAGGATGAGGAATGCTGCCTATGACCCTGAGAACACCATCCCCACCACCAAACATTATGCTTTGGGGATGTTTTTCTGCTAAAGGGACAGGTCAACTTCACTGCATCAAAGGGACGATGGACTGGGCCTTGTACCATCATATCTTGGGTGAGAACCTCCTTCCCTCAACCAGGGCATTAAAAATGGGTCATGGATGGGTATTCCAGCATGACAATAACCCAACACACACGGCCAAAGCAACAAAGGAATGGCTCAAAAAGAAGCACATTAAGGTCCTGGAGTGCCCTAGCCAGCCTCCAGACCTTAATCCCATCGAAAAAATATATGGAGGCAGCTGAAGGTTCGAGTTACCAAACGTCAGCCTCAAAACCTTAATGATTTGGAGAGGATCTGCAAAGAGGAGTGGGACAAAATCCCTCCTGAGATGTGTGCAAACCTGGTGGCCAACTACAAGAAACATCTGACCTCTGTGATTGCCAACAAGGGTTTTACCACCAAGTACTAAGTCACATTTTGCGAAGGGATAAAATACTTACCGTAATTCACTCATTAAAATGCAAATCAATTTATAAAATTTTTGAAATGTGTTTTCTGGATTTTTTTGTTGTTGTACTGTCTCTCGCTGTTAAAATAAACCTAAAATGATAGACTGATCATTTCTTTGTCAGTGGGCAAACGTACAAAATCAGCAGGAGATCAAATACTTTTTTCCCTCACTGTATTAGTGCACTGTGACACCATGACAGAACCTCGGCACTACGCCAATCAAAAGAGGGGTCGTGCCTCTGTAACCAAGGATAACCAATGACAACCGGATAATGAGGTGAGGAAATGACTTGGAATTGGATTACCTAATGGTGAAGAGCCCCTAGAGCCATGGTCAAAACAGTGGTTTCATGAGTCACATGGGCAGGCTGTAAATGTCTCCCATCAATAACCTCAATGGCAAGTGGGGAGCCATGAGGCTGCAGCGGTAATGAGTGCTTTGCCACAAAGGCACTATCTATGAACAAGCCTGCAGCCCCTGAACCAATTAGTGCCTGGGTATCGATGGAAAACTCAGACCAGCAAAGGGTAACTGCAACTAGAGGCTTATCCTTCAGGATAGCTGGGGACGCAAAGATGTCACCTAAGGTCTGTCCCCTACAGTACCTCAAGTGCGGGCATTTCCCAGATGGGTAGGACAAGACTTCAATAAGTGACCTGCCTGGCCACAGTAAAGGCCCAATCTCTCCCTCCTCCTAAATTCCCTCTCTTTGGCAGAGAGACGTATGAGACCCAGCTGCACGGGCTCTACTTCACTGGAGGGCTGGGGCTCAGGAGGCATGGGTGGGAAAATGTACAGGAGGCTTCTGCAAGTGCTCTTTAACCACTTCCTTACTGGGCACTTAAACCCCCCTCCGGCACAGACCAATTTTCAGCTTTCAACACTCTCACTCTTTGAATGACAATTGCGCGGTCATACAACACTGTACCCAAATGAAATTTTTATAATTTTTTCCCCACAAATAGAGCTTTCTTGGTGGTATTTGATCACCTATGTGGTTTACATTTTTTGTTAAAAAAATAAAAAAGCCAAATTAAAAAAATATATATACAAACCCGTTTTATATTTTGTTATAAAATTTTGCAAACGGGTAATTTTTCTCCTTCATTGATGTATGCTGATGAGGCTGCACTGATGGGAACCGATGGGCTGCACTAATGGGCACCGATGGGCTGCACTAATGGGCACAGATAAGGCGAAGCTGGTGGGCACTGATAGGCGGCACTGGTGGGCACTGAGAGGCGGCATTGGTGGGCACTGAGAGGGGACACTGAGAGGTGGCACTGATGGGTGGCACTGAAGGGCATTGATAGGTGGCTCTGGTGGGAACTGAGAATTGGCACTGATAGCTGGCACTGATAGCTGGCAGTGATGGGCATGGATAGGTGGCAGTGATGGGCACTGATGGGTGGCAATGATTGGCACTGATCAGCACTGGTAGGTGAGACTGATAGGCAGCACTGCTAGGTGGCACTGATGAGGCACTGACTGGCACCACTGGTGGGCATTGATAGGTGGCAGTGATGGGCACTGATAGGTGGCACTTTATTGCACTGGTGGTCACTGTGGGCACTGGCAGGGGGCACTGGCAGGCGGTACTGGTGGGCACTAATGAAGCTGAAGTGCCTCTTCCACTGGGGACCGATGTCCCTTACACAAGAGCTGGTGATCGGCTTTTTTTTCTCCTCACGCTGTCAGCAAAGACTACTTTTCTTCTGCCAGTAGGGAATGCCTGGGGCAGCATCTCAAAATATATTCGAAAATTGGTTGAGAAACCCTCTGCAGTAAGCTGGATTACCCCCAAAATGCTGGGGAAGTGGAGCAGAACCAGTCATACCTCTTACAGAGGTAGTATTAGAGGCGGGTGCCTGCACAGAGACCGGAGCAGCAGCAGGGATGGCTTACAACACTGGTTGTACTGGAGCAGCCGGAGTGGGAGGATCCAGGTGGTTCTGCTCATCCAATCTGGAAAAAATATTACAACTAGGGGGATTGCCTGCATCTTTTGACATCTTGGCACTGGCATAATGTCATGAACCATAAACCAGACAGAGACAGAAAATGCAGTTAAAATCACACCTTTAATGTAATTGCAAATATACCAACAGTTCAGGAACATAGTCAAAAACATAAGCCAGGGTTTGGAAGCCAGAGTGGGTAATCAGGCGAGCCAGGATCAGGGAACCAGAAGTTAATGTTGTCAGGAGTTAAAATCAGGAGCAGGAATCAGAAGAGAAGTCAGCCAGGCCAAGTCATACACAGGAACACAGCAGGAACTCACTGGAGATGTTGACCACGCAAGGGCACAGAGGGAATATGCAAAGCTGTTTAAATAGCCAGGTGAGTCACTGTGGAATCAACAAATGGCTGTATATTAACCAACAACTGAGCAGCCTCTGAAAGAAAGAGCTGCTAGTAAATAGCAGGAGCCCAGCACTGACAGAAGCTTACAGTATGGCGGTGCAATCAGCAATATGTTACATACAGTATAGTGCAGCAGTCATCAGTTGTAGGTAGGTAACATACAGTACAGAGCACACAGTGGAGCAATCAAAAGTATGTAAGCTTTGCTGTACATTCCCTATTCCATACACTGCCTCATTATTTTTTCCATGCTGCACATTGACTATTCCACACCGCCTTATTATGTATACCATGCTGTACATTTCCTATTCCACACCTATTTATTCTGTGTGCTGTGCATTCCTTATTCCACACCATCCATTTACATAAAATGTTGTGTATTTACATATTTATGAGTTCTAGTGTTTGAACAGGGCCCACCAGAGTCAGAATTGCCTGACTGCTGCAGCGCTACCCATCAACCCCTCCATTTCTGTCCCTGCCAACTGTGGTCACCTACCCACCTACCTTCCATTTTGTAGATCAGGACTCAGGAGCAGGTAAGAGGACCAATAGCAAAGCAGAGAGCATGTGGAGCAGTCTTGGGCAAGGAGGTGGCAGGTCATTTGATTGTGTACCGATTCTATCTTTGACCGGTAAAATGTAGGGGTGCATGGTGCTGGCTGGACTGAGATGGTATTTTTCTGCTCTTGCATGAAGACTGGGGATATTTGGGTGAATTGTTGTGGGGTTTAACTTAGTAGTGGGAAAAATGTAGCTTACTGGAAAGGCATTTTGGTAATGGGGAATTCCTGTTGACTCGGGCTGCTCAACCTGCTGTCAAGTTGTTACTGCATGAGTAGAGTTCAATACTGGTTCTAATATGGATCTTTGAAGTCACTGTTTGCTCTGAGTCCATCAAAATTTTACCCTGCGTTAAGCCCTGATGAAGGGGAGCGGCATTGCCCTGAATTGTGTTGGGTATTTTATTTGACTTATTTCCCAACAATTAAAGTTATTTGGAACTCTTTAACTGGTCTGGCACTCCTTTCTTTGTTTATACAGTTTGCCCTACTGTCAGGTACCCATTGAGGTAAACCTTGCTCTGTGGGAGCCGCCTTGCCAGAACTATTATGCTTGTTTGAAGTCTTACTTCATCTGATTACACTTGCAAGTTTAACCACTTCCTGCCCGCCATATAGCAAAATGATGTGCGCAAAGTGGTTAAGTTATGCTGACTGTGCGTCATATGACATCCAGCAGGATAAGCCGCTAGCATGCGCCGTCTGGGGCACGCAGTATGGTGATCGGTGGTGTGGTGTGTCAGTCTATAACGTAGGCTCTTTACCATGTGATCAACTGTGTCCAATCAAAGCTCATCACATGATAGCCAGGAAGTGACATTTATCTGCTTTTCTTCTACTCGCGCCTGTCAGTCACAAGTAGAGGAGAGCCGATTGGCTGCTCTCCAGACAGGGGGAGTCTGCGGTGATAATCAGCGCATTGATTATCAGTGCAGACCCATCAAGGATGCCCACTGGAGACCACCAGCGATGTCCACTGTAGACCACAAGGTATGCTCACTAGAGCCCACCAGGGATGCCAATCAATGCCCATTAGGAATGGCACCAGTGCCTTCTGATCAGTGCCGCCCATCAGTGCCCACCAGTGCCCCCTATCAGTGCCCATCAGTGCTGCCTATGAGTGCCCATCAGTGCCGCATATCAGTGCCACCTATCAGTGCCCATCAGTGCTGCATATAGGTGCCTCATCATCAGTGCCCATCAGTGCCACCTCATCAGTGCCAATCAGTACTGCCTCATCAGTGCCTGTCAGCGCAGCCTCATCAGTGCCCATCAAGGAAGGAGAAAACTTACTTATTTACAAAGTTTTGTAACAGAAACAAATAACTTTTTTTTTTTTTCCAAATTTTCGGTCTTTTTTATTTGTAGTGCAAAAAGTGATTAAAAGTTTCCAGCTCCTTTTTGAGTATGTTGTTCTTGAGTTTACAAATATGTTAGCTAGTAGCGATGAGCCGAACACCCCCCGGTTCGGTTCGCACCAGAACCTGCGAACGGACCGAAAGTTTGCGCAAACTATCGAACCCCGTTAAAGTCTATGAGACTCGAACATTCGGAATCAAAAGTGCTCATTTTAAAGGCTAATATGCAAGTTATTGTCCTAAAAAGGATTTGGGGACCCGGGTCCTTCCCCAGGGGACATGTATCAATGCAAAAAGAAGTTTTAAATACAGCCGTTTTTTCGGGACAAGTGATTTTAACCACTTAAGCCCCGGACCATTTGGTAGCTAGAGGACCAGAGGTGAATTCAGAATTTTGCACTGCGCTGCTTTAACTGTAAATTGTGCGGACATGCAATGTTGTACCCAAACAAAATTTGCGTCCTTTTCTTCCCACAAATAGAGCTTTCTTTTAATGGTATTTGATTGCCTCTGCGATTTTTATTTTTTGCGATATAAACGGAAAAAGACCGAAAATTTTGAAAAAAAATGATATTTTCTACTTTTTGTTATAAGAAAAATTGAATAAACTCAATTTTAGTCATACATTTAGGCCAAAATGTATTCAGCCACATGTCTTTAGTAAAAAAAACGTCAATAAGTGTATATTTATCGGTTTGCGCAAAAGTTATAGCGTTTACAAACTAGGGTACATTTTCTGGAATTTACACAGCTTTAAATTTATGACTGCCTATCTCATTTCTTGAGGTGCTAAAATGGCAGGGCAGTACAAAACCCCCCCAAATGACCCCATTTTGGAAAGTAGACACCCCAAGGAAATTGCTGAGAGGCATGTTGAGCCCATTGAATATTTTTTTTTTTTGTCCCAAGTGATTGAATAATGACAAAAAAAAAAAAAAAATTACAAAAAGTTGTCACTAAATGATGTATTGCTCACACATGCCATGGTTACATGTGGAATTGCACCCCAAAATACATTCTGCTGCTTCTCCTGAGTACGGGAATACCACATGTGTGGGACTTTTTAGGAGCCTAGCCACGTACGGGACCCCGGAAACCAAGCACCGCCCTCAGGATTTCTAAGGGCGCAAATTTTTGATTTCACTCCTCACTACCTATCACAGTTTTGAAGGCCATAAAATGCCAGAACAGTTCAAAACCCCCCCAAATGACCCCATTTTGGAAAGTAGACACCCCAAGCTATATACTGAGAGGCATGTCGAGTCCATGGAATATTTTATATGTTGACACAAGTTGCGGAAAAAAGACAATTTTTTTTTTTTTTTGCACAAAGTTGTCACTAAATGATATATTGCTCAAACATGCCATGGGCATATGTGGAATTACACCCCAAAATACATTCTGTTGCTTCTCCTGAGTACGGGGATACCACATGTGTGAGACTTTTTGGGAGCCTAGCCGCGTACGGGACCCCAAAAACCAATCACCGCCTTCAGGCTTTCTAAGGGTGTAAATTTTTGATTTCACTTCTCACTGCCTATCACAGTTTCGGAGGCCATGGAATGCCCAGATGGCACAAAACCCCCCCAAATGACCCCATTTTGGAAAGTAGACACCCCAAGCTATTTGCTGAGAGGTATTGTGAGTATTTTAGGAAGCTTACATCCACTCTTCTAACCACTTGAAGACAAAGCCCTTTCTGACACTTTTTGTTTACATGAAAACATATTTTTTTTTGCAGGAAAATTATGTTGAACCCCCAAACATTATATATATTTTTAAAGCAAAGGCCCTACAGAATAAAATGGTGGGTGTTGCATTTTTTTTTCTACACAGTATTTGCGCAGCGATTTTTCAAACGCATTTTTTGGGGAAAAAATACACTTTTTTTTATTTTAATGCACTAAAACACACTATATTGCCCAAATGTTTGATGAAATAAAAAAGATGATCTTAGGCCGAGTACATAGATACCAAACACGACATGCTTTAAAATTTCGCACAAACGCGCATTGGCGACAAACTACATACATTTTTAAAAGCCTTTAAAAGCCTTTACAGGTTACCCCGTTAGATTTACAGAGGAGGTCTACTGCTAAAATTACTGCCCTCGATCTGACCTTCGCGGTGATACCTCACATGCATGGTGCAATTGCTGTTTACATATGACGCCAGACCGACGCTTGCGTTCGCCATTGGGCAAGAGCAGGGCAGGACAGGGGTGCTTTTTTTTTTTTTTTTTTTTTTTTTTTTTATTATTAATTTTGCTTTTTTATTTTATTTTTAAATTGTTCCTTCCATGTTTTTTTTTTTATCATTTTTATTGTTATCTCAGGGAATGTAAATATCCCCTATGATAGTAATAGGTAGTGACAGGTACTCTTTTTTTGAAAAAACTGGGGTCTAGACCCTAGATCTTTCCTCTGCCCTCAAAGCATCTGACCACACCAAGATCGGTGTGATAAAATGCTTTCCCAATTTCCCAATGGCGCTTTTTATATCCGGGGGGGGGACATTCCCTCCCACTGCTTGTAAAAGCAGTCCAGAGGCTAATTAGCCACTAGGGTTGCTTTTACATTAAAGCCGGCCGCTGGCTGAAAAGAATGATACCAAGATGATACCTAAACCCGCAGGCATCAATCTGGTATAACCATTCAAAGTCCAGCAACATACCAGTACGTTGCTGGTCCTTGTTGGACATGTATTGTAATCTTTTTTTTTCATGCAGCCAGGTGGCTGAACGAAAAAAGAGATTGATCGGTGGGTATGCCCACCATTAGAATACCGCCCTTCATCCACCCACTTCTAATGATGGGCATACATGCACCATTTATATATGCCGAAGCATGGGGGCATCCTCCCGCAAAAAAGTTATGCCGCACACACATGGTCGGACTTTTCCACGGGCAAGCCTCCGTCGGAATTTCGACCGTATGTACGTGGCATTAGGAGCAAAATCGCTCCTCCGCCCCTGCTGCCCCAATGCTTCGGCATATTTGCTTCTTTTTTTTTTTAACTGTGGTGGTGAAATCACCTCCTACAGCACTGGAGTCGCAGGGATCAGGCCTGTCTCTGCGAACGCTGCAGTTATGTGTGTTGTGTTTTGTAAGTGACAGTGATCGATCGATACTACACTTCGGTGGCCTGGGCTGGACGGAGGGGCAAAACGCAGGTGCTAGCAGGTATCTGGGCTGATCCCGCTAACACTGCGTTTTTGGGAACCCTAAACTGCTGGGGACGCTAGTATAGATCTGATCAGATCAGATATTGATCTGTTCAGATACTATACCACTAAGGGAGGTGTATGCTTCACGCGTGGGTGTTAGCGTTACTGGCACTAACCTGACGCTGCCTGGGGTGTGACGCAGACCCTCTCTGACGCTAAAACCTAATTGATATCACCCGCCGGGCGATCAGGGGGTTAAACCTTTATTGGGTTATATACGGCGGGTGCCCTGACACTATAAAAAGCAAACTAACTAACCAGCGTCACCCGTAACACTTATATGATGATTACTGGTGAAAGGGTTAACTAGGGGCAATTAGGGGGTTAAAACCTTTATTAGATAATATATGGGGGTACCTGACGCTATAAAAACCTGCGGCGAACCTAAAAAAAATTACTGGCTACCGATCTGCATCACCGACGCTAAGACATCGATCAGAAAAATGATCGCTTAGCGACAGTGGTGATAGGGGGTGAAAGGGTTACCTGGGGGGCGATCAAGGGGGTTAAACCTTTATTAGATAATTTATGGGGGGTACCCGACGCTATAAAAACCTGCGGCGAACCTAAAAAAATTACTGGGTACCGATCTGCATCACCGACGCCAAGACAGCGATCAGAAAAACAATTGCTTAGTGACAGTGGTGATAGGGGGTGAAAGGGTTACCTGGGGGGCGATCAAGGGGGTTAAACCTTTATTAGATAATTTATGGGGGTACCCGACGCTATAAAAACCTGCGGCGAACCTAAAAAAAAAATACTGGCTACCGATCAGCATCACCGACGCTAAGACATCGATCAGAAAAACGATCGCTTAGTGACAGTGGTGATAGGGGTGAAAGGGTTACCTGGGGGGTGATCAAGGGGGTTAAACCTTTATTAAATAATTTATGGGGGTACCCGACGCTATAAAAACCTGCGGCGAACCTAAAAAAATTACTGGGTACCGATCTGCATCACCGACGCCAAGACAGCGATCAGAAAAACAATTGCTTAGTGACAGTGGTGATAGGGGGTGAAAGGGTTACCTGGGGGGCGATCAAGGGGGTTAAACCTTTATTAGATAATTTATGGGGGTACCCGACGCTATAAAAACCTGCGGCGAACCTAAAAAAAAAATACTGGCTACCGATCAGCATCACCGACGCTAAGACATCGATCAGAAAAACGATTGCTTAGTGACAGTGGTGATAGGGGGTGAAAGGGTTACCTGGGGGGCGATCAAGGGGGTTAAACCTTTATTAGATAATTTATGGGGGTACCCGACACTATAAAAACCTGCGGCAAACCTAAAAAAAATTACTGGGTACCGATCTGTATCACCGACGCCAAGACAGCGATCAGAAAAATGATCGCCAAGCGACGGCGGTGCTAGGGGGTGAAAGGGTTATCTGGGGGGTGATCAAGGGGTTAAACCTTTATTAGGGGGGTTAGGGGGCTACACTGGACCTAAAACTAAATGTAGTGACACTTTTACAGTCACAAATGTCACTGATTGCAGTGATCAGTAAATAAATGGTCACTGCAATCAGTGACACTGTGACTGGGGGCTGGGGGGTGATCTGGGGGGGCTGGGGGGTGATCTGGGGGGCCTGGGGGGGCGATTTATGTGCCTATGTGTGCTGGTGTTAGTGTAGTGTTAGTGCACTGACCTGTGTGTCTTCTCTTGTACGACGCTCGGTATATGTGAGCGCCGCACAGGAGATGACATCACTTCCTCCTGCATTCTCTATCTGTGTAAACAGTACACAGACAGAGGGGGCATTTCTATTCGCCGGGAGCGATCGCGGGGGGGTGGTCGGAATCGAACGGCCGCCCCCCCATCTCGGAACGCTCCCATACGAATTCCGACCGCTCACTGTACAGAAGGGGGGTCCGATCAGACCCCCCAACTGTACAAAGGCAATCACGTATGCTCTACGTGATTGTGCCTGTCGGTGCCATTGTGCCGACGTATATATACAGTGAGCGGTCGTTAAGTGGTTAATGATGCATAAAGTGAAAAAAAAAAAGTGAAATATTCCTTTAAATATCGTACCTGGGGGGTGTCTATAGTATGCCTGTGAAGTGGCACGTGTTTCCCGTGTTTAGAACTGTCCCTGCACGAAATGACATTTCTAAAGGAAAAAAAGTCATTTAAAACTGCTTGCGGCTTTAATGTAATGCCTGGTACCAGCAATATGGATGAAAATCATTGAGGAAAATGGCATGGGTAAAATCCCCCCCCCGGCCCATTACCAGCCCTTTTGGGTCTTGTATGGATATTAAGGGGAATCCCGCACCCAAATTAACCACTTAAGCCCCGGACCATTTGGTAGCTAGAGGACCAGAGGTGATTTCAGAATTTTGCACTGCGCTGGTTTAACTGTAAATTGTGCGGACATGCAATGTTGTACCCAAACAAAATTTGCGTCCTTTTCTTCCCACAAATAGAGCTTTCTTTTAATGGTATTTGATTGCCTCTGCGATTTTTATTTTTTGCGATATAAACGGAAATAGACCGAAAATTTTGAAAAAAAATGATATTTTCTACTTTTTGTTATAAGAAAAATCGAATAAACTCAATTTTAGTCATACATTTAGGCCAAAATGTATTCAGCCACATGTCTTTAGTAAAAAAAATGTCAATAAGCGTATATTTATTGGTTTGCGCAAAAGTTATAGCGTCTACAAACTAGGGTACATTTTCTGGAATTTACACAGCTTTTAGTTTATGACTGCCTATCTCATTTCTTGAGGTGCTAAAATGGCAGGGCAGTACAAACCCCCCCAAATGACCCCATTTTGGAAAGTAGACATCCCAAGGAAATTGCTGAGAGGCATGTTGAGCCCATTGAATATATATATATTTTTTTGTCTCAAGTGATTGAATAATGACAAAAAAAAAAAAAAATTACAAAAAGTTGTCACTAAATGATATATTGCTCACACATGCCATGGTTATATGTGGAATTGCACCCCAAAATACATTTTACTGCTTCTCCTGAGTACGGGGATACCACATGTGTGGGACTTTTTGGGAGCCTAGCCGCGTACGGGCCCCCGGAAACCAAGCACCGCCTTCAGGATTTCTAAGGGCGCAAATTTTTGATTTCACTCCTCACTACCTATCACAGTTTTGAAGGCCATAAAATGCCAAAATAGCACAAAACCCCCCCAAATGACCCCATTTTAGAAAGTAGACACCCCAAGGAAATTGCTGAGAGGCCTGTTGAGCCCATTGAATATTTTTTTTTGTCCCAAGTGATTGAATAATGACAAAAAAATAAAAAATACAAAAAGTTGTCACTAAATGATATATTGCTCACACATGCCATGGTTATATGTTGAATTATACCCCAAAATAAATTTTGCTGCTTCTCCTGAGTACGGGAATACCACATGTGTGGGACTTTTTAGGAGCCTAGCCACGTACGGGACCCCGAAAACCAAGCACCGCCTTCAGGATTTCTAGGCACAAATTTTTGATTTCACTCCTCACTACCTATCACAGTTTCGAAGGCCATAAAATGCCAAAATAGCATAAAACCCCCCCAAATTACCCAATTTTGGAAAGTAGACACCCCAAGCTATTTGCTGTGAGGCATGGTGAGTATTTTACAGCTCTCATTTGTTTTTGAAAATGAAGAAAGAAAATATTTTTTTTTTTTTTCCAATTTTCAAAACTTTGTGACAAAAAGCGAGATCTGCAAAATACTCACAATACCTCTCAGCAAATAGCTTGGGGTGTCTACTTTCCAAAATGGGGTAATTTGTTTTTTTTTTGTGCCATCTGGGCATTCCATGGCCTCCGAAACTGTGATAGGCAGTGAGAAGTGAAATCAAAAATTTACACCCTTAGAAAGCCTGAAGGCGGTGCTTGGTTTTTGGGGTCCCGTACGCGGCTAGGCTCCCAAAAAGTCTCACACATGTGGTATCCCCGTACTCAGGAGAAGCAGCAGAATGTATTTTGGGGTGTAATTCCACATATACCCATGGCATGTTTGAGCAATATATCATTTAGTGACAACTTTGTGCAAAAACAATAAAAATAAAAATTGTCTTTTTCCGCAACTTGTGTCAACATATAAAATATTCCATGGACTCGACATGCCTCTCAGTATATAGCTTGGGGTGTCTACTTTCCAAAATGGGGTCATTTGGGGGGGTTTTGAACTGTTCTGGCATTTTATACACAACATTAGGAAGCTTACATCCACTCTTCTAACCACTTGAAGACAAAGCCCTTTTTGACACTTTTTGTTTACATGAAAACATATATTTTTTTTGCAAGAAAATTATGTTGAACCCCCAAACATTATATATATTTTTAAAGCAAAGGCCCTACAGATTAAAATGGTGGGTGTTGCATTTTTTTTTTCTACACAGTATTTGCGCAGCGATTTTTCAAACGCATTTTTGGGGGAAAAAATACACTTTTTTAAATTTTAATGCACTAAAACACACTATATTGCCCAAATGTTTGATGAAATAAGAAAGATGATCTTAGGCCGAGTACATAGATACCAAACACGACATGCTTTAAAATTTCGCACAAACGCGTATTGGCGACAAACTACATACATTTTTAAAAGCCTTTAAAAGTCTTTACAGATTACCCCGTTAGATTTACAGAGGAGGTCTACTGCTAAAATTACTGCCCTCGATCTGACCTTCGCGGTGATACCTCATATGCATGGTGCAACTGCGCCAGACCGACGTTTGCGTTCGCCATTGGGCAAGAGCAGGGCAGGACAGGGGTGCTTTTTTTTTTTATTATTAATTTTGCTTTTTTATTTTATTTTTAAATTGTTCCTTCCATATTTATTTATTTTTATCATTTTTATTGTTATCTCAGGGAATGTAAATATCCCCTATGATAGCAATAGGTAGTGACAGGTACTCTTTTTTGAAAAAACTGGGGTCTTCTAGACCCTAGATCTTTCCTCTGCCCTCAAAGCATCTGACCACACCAAGATCGGTGTGAAATGCTTTCCCAATTTCCCAATGGCGCTTTTTATATCCGGGGGGGGGGACATTCCCTCCCACTGCTTGTAAAAGCAGTCCAGAGGCTAATTAGCCACTAGGATTGCTTTTACATGAAAGCCGGCCGCTGGCTGAAAAGAATGATACCAAGATGATACCTAAACCCGCAGGCATCATTCTGGTATAAACATTCAAAGTCCAGCAACATTCCAGTACGTTGCTGGTCCTTGTTGGACATGTATTGGAATCTTTTTTTTTCATGCAGCCAGTTGGCTGAAAGAAAAAAAAGATTGATCGGTGGGTATGCCCACCATTAGAATACCGCCCTTCATCCACCCACTTCTAATGATGGGCATACATGCACCATTTATATATGCCGAAGCATGGGGGCATCCTCCCTCAAAAAAGTTATGCCGCACACACATGGTCGGACTTTTCCACGGGCAAGCCTCCGTTGGAATTTCGACCGTATGTACGCAGCATTAGGAGCAAAATCGCTCCTCCACTCCTCCGCCCCTGCTGCCCCAATGCTTCGGCATATATGCTTTTTTTTTTAACTGTGGTGGTGAAATCACCTCCTACAGCACTGGAGTCGCAGGGATCAGGCCTGTCTCTGCGAACGCTGCAGTTATGTGTGTTGTGTTTTTGTAAGTGACAGTGATCGATCGATACTGCACTTGGGTGGCCTGGGCTGGACGGAGGGGCAAAACGCAGGTGCTAGCAGGTATCTGGGCTGATCCCGCTAACACTGCGTTTTTGGGAACCCTAAACTGCTGGGGACGCTAGTATAGATCTGATCAGATCAGATATTGATCTGATCAGATACTATACCACTAAGGGGGGTGTATGCTTCACGCGTGGGTGTTAGCGTTACTGGCACTAACCTGACGCTGCCTGGGGTGTGACGCAGACCCTCTCTGATGCTAAAACCTAATTGATATCACCCGCCGGGCGATCAGGGGGTTAAACCTTTATTGGGTTATATATACGGCGTGGTGCCCTGACACTATAAAAAGCAAACTAACTAACCAGCGTCACCCGTAACACTTATATGGTGATCACTGGTGAAAGGGTTAACTAGGGGCAATTAGGGGGTTAAAACCTTTATTAGATAATATATGGGGGTACCTGACGCTATAAAAACCTGCGGCGAACCTAAAAAAAATTACTGGCTACCGATCTGCATCACCGACGCTAAGACAGCGATCAGAAAAATGATCGCTTAGCGACAGTGGTGATAGGGGGTGAAAGGGTTACCTGGGGGGCGATCAAGGGGGTTAAACCTTTATTAGATAATTTATGGGGGTACCTGACGCTATAAAAACCTGCGGCGAACCTAAAAAAAATTACTGGCTACCGATCTGCATCACCGACACTAAGACAGCGATCAGAAAAATGATCGCTTAGCGACAGTGGTGATAGGGGTGAAAGGGTTACCTGGGGGGCGATCAAGGGGGTTAAACCTTTATTAGGTAATATATGGGGGTATCTGACGCTATAAAAACCTGCGGCGAACCTAAAAAAAATAACTGGCTACCTATCGGCATCACCGACAATAAGACAGCGATCAGAAAAATGATCGCTTAGCGACAGTGGTGATAGGGGGTGAAAGGGTTACCTGGGGGGCAATCAAGGGGTTAAACCTTTATTAGGTAATATATTGGGGTACCTGACGCTATAAAAACCTGCGGCGAACCTAAAAAAAATAACTGGCTACCGATCGGCATCACCGACAATAAGACAGCGATCAGAAAAACGATCGCTTAGCGACAGTGGTGATAGGGGTGAAAGGGTTACCTGGGGGGCGATCAAGGGGGTTAAACCTTTATTAGGTAATATATGGGGGTCCTCGACGCTATAAAAACCTGCGGCGAACCTAAAAAAAATTACTGGCTACCGATCGGCATCACCAACGCTAAGACGGCGATCAGAAAAATGATCGCTTAGCGACGGCGGTGCTAGGGGGTGAAAGGGTTATCTGGGGGCGATCAGGGGGTTAAACCTTTATTAGGGGGGGTTAGGGGGCTACACTGGACCTAAAACTAAACTTTGGTGACACTTTTACAGTCACAAATGTCACTGATTGCAGTGATCAGTAAATAAATGGTCACTGCAATCAGTGACACTGTGGCTGGGGGCTGGGGGGTGATCTGGGGGTGTCTGGGGGGGCCTGGGGGGGCGATTTATGTACCTATGTGTCCTGGTGTCAGTGTAGTGTTTTGTGCACTAACCTGGCATCTTCTCCTGTACGGCGCTCGGTATATGTGAGCGCCGCAGGAGAGATGACATCACTTCCTCTGCCTGTGTAAACATTACACAGGCAGGGAAGCTCTCTCATTCGCCGGGAGCGATCGAGAGGGAGTGGCCGGAATCGAACGGCCGTACCCTCATGCCTGATCGCTCCCGATCAGTTAACCACCGCTCACTGTTAAGAAGGGGGTCCGATCAGACCCCCCAACTATACAAAGGCAGTCACGAAGATATACGTGATTCTGCCTGTCGGTGCCATTCTGCCGACGTATATTTACAGTGGGCGGTCGTTAAGTGGTTAAAAAAAGGAAAGGCGTGGGGCCCCCGGGCCCTATATACTCTGAACAGCAGTATACAGGCGGTGCAAACAAGATAGGGACTGTAGGTTTGTTGTTACGTAGAATCTGTTTGTAATTTTGAATTGGTACATTTTTAAAGTGTAGCTCCAGCCAAAAAATCGGTTTTTAAGCTTTTTGGAAAACATAGGGAAGGGTTATCACCCCTGTAACATTTGTTTTGCTGTCTGTGCACCTGTTCAGAACATTTCACCTCACTTTCCGTCCCAATGACAAATATTTTTTTTAAATTTGGGATTTTAAACAAGGATTGGTGAGAAAGCATCAGTGGAGAGGAGACACCTTCTTCCCATATTAACTCTTACAGGAGAGAATTTCCCTTCCTAGGAGTAGATTTCCTCTCACTTCCTGTTGTCTCCGTCCGTTTGCAAGTAGGAGTCGTTTGTAAGGGTCTGCCGTATATATACTCTGCAGAAATTTGGCCCTTAGGTGTTGGTGTTGCCACAACACTGTAAGCCCTCACAGTTACTCTTGGTGAGCGCTGGAACGCCTTGCTGTGAACTATTATATCAAGAATTGTAATTACATGCCATTGTTGAACAGTGGTAGGAAAAATGGGGCATTTGGTGGTGGTGGTGCTGGTGCCACAACACTGTAAGTCCTCACAGTTACTCTTGGTGGGCGCAGGAATGGGCCCTGCTGTGAAATATTAGATCAAGAATTGTAATTACATGTCCCTGTTGAACAGGGGCATAAAAATTGGGCCTTAGGCACTGGTGCCACAACACTGCAACCCCTCACAGATACTCTAGTTGGAGCGCAGGAATGAGCCCTGCTGCAAAGTATTGCATCAAAAATTGAATTTACACGCCCCTGTTAAACAGGGGCTGAAAATTGGGCCTTAGGCACTGGTGCTGGTGCCACAACACTGCAACCCCTCACAGATACTCTAGTTGGAGCGCAGGAATGAGCCCTGCTGCAAAGTATTGCATCAAAAATTGAATTTACACGCCCCTGTTAAACAGGGGCTGAAAATTGGGCCTTAGGCACTGGTGCTGGTGCCACAACACTGCAACCCCTCACAGATACTCTAGTTGGAGCGCAGGAATGAGCCCTGCTGCAAAGCATTGCATCAAAAATTTTAATTACACGCCCCTGTTAAACAGGGGCTGAAAAATTGGGCCTTAGCCACTGGTGGCGGTGCCCAGAACCAAAAATGTTCTTACAAGCTATCAGCATGATGAAGAGGATAGTCACTCAGCATAACAGGATAGTCTCTCAGCATCAGCATAGGCAGTCTTGAAGGGATATGACATTAAAAAAAAACGTATTCGGTTACATCAGCATCAGGTTTTTTTACTAGCTGGTGGTGATCCAAGACTGATTCATTATGAAGGTTAGTCAATCGACCGAGTCAGTGGACAGGCGCACCCTGTGAACGGTTACAAAGCCTCCAGCAGCACTGAATGTGCGTTCCGAAAGAACGCTGGATGCAGGACAGGCCAGTAGCTCAATTGCATACTGTGCAAGCTCTGGCCAGTGATCTATCCTCAAGACCCAGTAACCCAGAGGATTTTCGTTGGGAAAGGTGTCCAAGTCTGATGATGCCCCTAGGTATTCCTGCACCATGTAAACCAGATGCTGACAATGGTTGCTGGAACTGATCATACCTTGGGGCTGCGGACTAAAAAATTGTCTGAACGCATCAGTCAGACGGCCACCTTCTCCACCGCTGCTTCTTTGACTGACCAAAGCCTCAGCAACACGTTGTCCAGGACCAGGAATTTGTAACCTCCCAGTCTCTGTGAACGCGTTGCACAGAACTTTCTGCAAGGCCTCCCGAAGATGTTTTATCCTCTGCTCCCTCTGCGATGGCAGGATAACGTCCGCAACCTTACCCTTGTAACGTGGATCAAGGAGGGTTGCCAGCCAGTAATGATCCCTCTCCTTGATAGCACAAATACAAGGATCCTTCCGCAGGCTTTGCAGGATCAGGGAGGCCATGCAGCATAGGTTTGCTGAGGCATTCGGTCCGGAGTCCTCTGGGTCACTCAGGACGACCTGATCCACAGTCACCTCCTCCCAGCCACATACAAGTCCATGGGTGTCTTGGGACTGTAATTGATCCCTTGAAGACTGCTTCTGATGCTGAGTGCTAGGCTCCACCTCCATGCTGACACAATCCTCCTCCTCCTCCTCGTCCTCTTCCTGTGTGATAGGCGGGCCAGCAGGAACACTGTCTGGATAAAGGGGGCCTTGAGAGGTAAGGACGTCCTCCTCTTCCTCCCTCTGTTCTGCCTCAAGTGCCCTGTCCATTATTCCACGCAGCGTGTGCTCCAACAGATGGACAAGAGGGACAGTGTCACTGATGCATGCACTGTCACTGCTCACCATCCTCGTTGCCTCCTCAAATGGTGACAGGACAGTGCATGCATCCCTGATCATGACCCACTGGCGTGGCAAAAAAAAACAAGCTCCCCTGACCCTGTCCTGGTGCCATATTGACACAGATTAGGCACAGTAATACAAAAATTGGTTAAAAAAGTATAAATTTATTGAGCATAGATATAGATATAAACAGACTTGTTAAAAAAAAAGAAGCCCACAACATTGGATCAATACAACAATACCGCCACTTATATAAAAGGAACCTCAATGGGATGATGAAGGAATTACAAAATTATTCCATATAGTACACATTCCAAGAGATAAATGAGGTGATGTGATAAGAGTTGTTGAATATGATGTTGCATTCGCTCGACAAGTTCTGCGTGCAATCACGCTTCTTCAGGAGCATAGCATGTAGACTAACAAGAAATTTAAAACAAAAAACAGTAAGGATTTTTACGTTGATATATGACAGTAAAAATTATGTAACAAACAAAAAATTATAATAAAAAGGACCGATAGGCTGTCACAGCCCGCGGCGCGACAGCGCCGGACCCAAACACTCAAGAGGGCGGCAAGGGACAACGGGTGGCTATGGGGGCATGCAGATAATGATCAACAATTAAGATATTAATTACCTAATAGATCAAATGCAGTAAGAAGACTAAAGCCCTGTACACACGATCGGATTTCCTATGGTTTTTTAACCGATGGATTTTTCCATCGGAAAACCGATGAAGCTGACTTTCATCAGTCTTGCCTACACACCATCAGTCAAAAAACCGACCGTTCCAAACGCTGTGATGTAAAACACTCCAATGAGCCGAGAAAAATGAAGTTCAATGCTTCTGAGCATGCGTCGACTTGATTCTGAGCATGCGTGGGTTTTTTATCCGATGGAGTTCCCCACAGATGATAGTAATTTGCTATCGGTTTTTTAACCATCGGATACATTTAAAACATGTTCTATTTTTAAACACCGATGGAAAAAAGACCGATGGGGCCCATACACGATCGGTTTGTCCGATGAAAAAAGTCCATCGGACTGTTTTCATTGGTTAAATCTATCGTGTGTACAGGGCTTTAGAGTTGTAGTTAGTGGGGGCATCAGCCGTAGCGTAGGGCCGCATAACAGCAGATGTCTCTCCCAGAATGGTTACTTTAAAACATATGGAGATGTATATCCCCCACAAAATTAGTGGAGGTGGTAAGGTTAAATAGTCAAAAAAAAAGGGGGGGGGAGGGAAAGAGGGAGAGGGAAAGAGGGAAAGAAGAAAGGGGGGATGAGGAGAGAGAAAGGGGGGGAAGGGGAAAGAATAAGGAAGGGAAAGGAAAGAGAAAGAAAGGGGAAAGGGGAGAGACAGTGGAGGAAGAAGGGAAAGGGAAAGAAAGGGGGGGTATGAACTAAAGGGGAGGTAAAAGGGGGATTAATGGTAAGTGGCGAGAGGAAGTAAATAAAAGAAAAGCAATAAGGGAAAAAGAGGAGAAAAATTTAAAAGAAAGAAAAAAAGAGAAAGAACAGGGGGGGAAAGAGGAGGGTTCGGAAAGGGAGGAGACAAGAGTGGGGGTGGGATGGGAAGAGAATAGATGGGATGGATAGATAATATAATAAAGAATAGTGAACAGTAGAGAGACTTGTATGTAATCCTACCAATTCAAAAATATACTATAAAACGTTAACTTACTGTGGAATTATAAAGTAATGTTCCTAAGATAGGAAACAGCCAGCAATATGTTATAGTAGACACACATGCAGGAGGACAAGAGGTGCTGAACAATGGGGATACATAGGTTTTACCTGGAATGATAAGAGTAAGCCAGTATTGCATTACAATGGGAACTCACCTAATTGGATGAATTTGCAACGCTATGCTAGTTGGCCGTAATAGCTCCAACTGATGTAGCCATATATTAGAGTCCTAGCCAAAACTGGAGTAGATGTAGCGAGGAAATAATAGTGTATCCCATATAGTCCTGCTGGAATAAGCCAAACAGCTGTGGTGACAGCCAGTCACAAATGTTTGACCTAGAAAATAGGTTGAATAGGGGAAAAGAGAAGTCTAATCAGCATGGCAGTCAGGATTCTATCACTAGGAGCAAGGTTCGCGGAAAATAAAAGAAGTTTGTACCTGATGAGATATCCCCAGGTCAGCAACACTCATAATAATGAACCATCCTGCAGCGGTCGCTGGTAATGCGTGCTGTTATATCTGCACGCCCCATTCTGTCCTCATCCAATCTGCTAAGCCGAGATGACATCATCCGGAAAGGCCGCAATGGTCAAAGCGCATGCGCCCCACAGATCCCGTGCATGCATTCTATAGCAAAAAAGACGTTGTACGCCGGACCCAGGAGGGCAGCTGATTGGCCAGCCAGCAGCACAATGGGAGGAAAGGTTAATCCTCCCATCGCAGGAGATGGCAAGCGTCACCTGCACCAGAGTATGCACACAATGACGCTGAGCGGCCACATAGCACCGCAACAAGTCCCCCAGGAGTCGCCCCCAGAGCCATCCAGACGGCGCCCACACGCCACAGGCGGGCAGCCACCAGTCCTTGGAAAATGTTAATAATGAAACAATGAAAACATGATAATATATATAGAGGTATTCAATATAAAAAACATAAATTGATGAACCGACTAGTCCCCATTAGGGGAGTAGTTGGTCATAAAAGTTAATTGATGTAATAAATAAAATTACCCAAAATACAGGGGTTCTATTATTCAACGAAGAAGTTGCAGTTGCACATGGGACAGGAAACATATTGGCAGAAAACAGACTGTTCGGTTTCACGATCGACCAGCCCATTGAGACCCAACTATAAAAAATGTTTGTAGGATTGGGCTTCATTAATTCCCGGGGCATGTGTGGCATCAAGACGCTCAATCCATATGGTCTCTCTACGGAGTATTTGTTTGTCCCATTCACCGCCCCGTGGGTAAATATAAGTGGCGGTATTGTTGTATTGATCCATTGATGTAGGCTTTTTTTTTTAACAAGTTTGTTTATATCTATATCTATGCTCAATAAATGTATACATTTTTAACACATTTTTGGATTACTGTGCCTAAAAAGTCCAAGTCCCAAAAATGTTACATTATCTAATAATTTCAGGATGTGGCACACTATTATCTATGTTGTTATCCACAGATACCACTCTGTGCTGTGATACAACACCTTTACTTGTATTCAATATTGGCACAAATACTCATTGATGGCCCTCTGCTGAGTGTGCAGCCGCTGCAGCATGGCCAACGTTGAGTTCCACCTGGTGGGCATGTCACAGATTAGGCGGTTATTGGGCATGTTAAACTCCTTTTGCAGGTCAGCCAGCCGAGCACTGGCATTATATGACCGGCGGAAATGCACCCAGACTTTCCTGGCCTGCCTCAGGACATCCTGTAAGCCCGGGTACCTGCCCAAGAACTGCTGCACCACCAAGTTAAGGACGTGAGCCAAACAGGGCACATGGGTCAGGTGTCCCTGTCGGAGGGCGGAGAGGAGGTTGGTGCCATTGTCGGAAACCACCATTCCTTGCTTAAGCTGGCGTGGCGTCAACCACCTCTGAGCCTGCCCCTGCAGAGCTGACAGAATCTCTGCCCCAGTGTGGCTCCTGTCCCCCAAGCACACCAGCTCAAGCACCGCATTGCATCTCTTTGCCTGCGTACTTGCATAGCCCCTTGAACACCTACGAAGTACTGCTGGTTCCGAGGACAAAGCACAGGAAGAGGCCATGGAGGAAGAAGAAGAGGAGGGGGTGGAGGAGAGAGGTGTGTAAGAATCACCAGTAGTAGCATTTTGGAAGCGTGGTGGTAGGACAACCTCCAACACTACTGCACCTTGTCCTGCATCCTTCCCAGCTGCCAGCAGAGTCACCCAATGCGCCGTGAAAGTTAGATAACATCCCTGTCCATGTCTGCTAAACCATGAGTAACTGTCAGCGGTAATATGCACCTTACCCTGTCCAGCGAGGCAAAGACATTGCCTTCCACATGCCGGTAGAGAGCCGGAATCGCCTTCCGTGAGAAAAAGTGGCGTTTGGAAACCTGCCACTGAGGAACCGCACATTCCACAAACTCACGGAAGGGGGCAGAGTCTATCAACTGAAAAGGCAGCAGTTGAAGTGCTAGCAATTTAGCTAAGCTAGCATTCAACCGCTGGGCATGTGGATGGCTGGGAGCGAACTTCTTTCGGCGGTGCAGCAGCTGGGGCAGGGAAATTTGCCTGGTACAATCTGACGTTGGTGTACCGATAGCAGATTGCCTGCAAGTACTTGGCTGTGACACACCTAATTCTACACCTTCATTCCTCTCAGTGCAGGTTTCAGAGTGGACTGAAGGTATAGTGGGGTTGGAGATCCCAGCTGATGAGGAGCAAGAAGAGGTCCGCTTTGTTCTTTGGTGTGGGTCTTTTAGGTGTGCTTGTCAACGAACTGCATGGCAGGTCGACATATGTCTGATCAAGCATGTGGTGCCCAAGCGGGTGATGTTTTGGCCACGCGAGTTACGCCTGAGACATATGTTGCAAATAGCAGCGCTGCGATCTGATGCACTCGTCTCAAAAAAGGCCCACACCAAAGATTTTTGGAATAACGCGCAGAGACAGCAGCGGCCTGCACATGCGAAGCTTTGCGGTGTGATGCTGTCGGTGTGCTGCCCTTAAGCTGGCCCGAGGAGGGCATCCTGCCTCGTTGGGAGTGTGCCTCCTCCTCTCTCCTATCAGGCACCCACGTAGAATCCGTGACCTCATCATCCCCTCCCTCCTCATCACTGTAGCAAACCTGGCAGTATGCTGCAGCTTGGGGAACATGACTGCCAGATTGCTGTCCTTCTTGGGCACCCCCTCTCTCTGGGCTCACGTTACTGCCTTCCTCTAGCTGGGTACCATCATCGGAGCCTTCAAAATGCTGGGAATCCTCCTGGAGCATGTACCCAACACTGTGATCAAACAGTTCGGGGGACTCCTCAGGAGGACTTGGTGGGGCTAGGGAAGGAGTGACTGATGCCATTGAGCCAAGGGAAGAGGCCGCTTTGGCAGCTGCTTTGCCAGACAAAGTACACTGAGCCTGGGTGAGAGAGGATGAGCAGGATCATGACAGCTTGGTCATCCACTCTACCAAGTCTTCGGCATGTTGCCGCTCAACGCGGCCAGCTGCCAAAAAAAAGGACAAGCGTGTCCCACGGCCACGTGCTGATGAGGATGCACCATGTCCACGACCAGCACTGTTGCCTCTAGACGCAGAGACTGCTTGCCCTCTTTTATTGGCTCGTGACTGTCTGCCACTCCTTGTTGTCCTTCCAGACATACTAATAACCTGCAGGGAGATGTAGCTGCACAAAGCTGGGATATATATATATACTGATTATACTGCAGCTAGCAGAATAAACTGCCTGCCTGTATTATTATTAGTATGCGAACACCAGCAATTGTCTTCAGTTAGCTTTAGTTGCACACTGTGCAGAGGACACAGTACACTAACTGAAAATACTGAAGCTCCCTGCCTGTATTTGTATGAGAACACCAGCAATTGTATTAAGGTAAGCTTTAGGTGCACACTGAGCAAAGGACGCTAAATCAAAATACTGCAGCTCCATGCCTGTATTTGTATGAGGGCACCAGAAATTGTATTCAGGTAAGCTTTAGGTTCACCCTGTGCAAAGGACACTAAAACAAAATACTGCAGCTCCCTGCCTGTATTTGTATGAGAACACCAGCAATTGTATTCAGGTAAGCTTTAGGTGCACACTGTGCAAAGGACACTAAATCAAAATACTGCTGCTCCCTGCCTGTATTTGTACGAGAACACCAGCAATTGTATTCAGGTAAGCTTTAGGTGCACACTGTGCAAAGGACACTAAATCAAAATACTGCAGCTCCCTGCCTGTATTTGTATGAGAACACAAGCAATTGTATTCAGGTAAGCATTAGGTGCACACTGTGCAAAGGACACTAAAACAAAATACTGCAGCTCCCTGCCTGTATTTGTATGAGAACACCAGCAATTGTATTCAGGTAAGCTTTAGGTGCACACTGTGCAATGGACACTAAAACAAAATACTGCAGCTCCCTGCCTGTATTTGTATGAGAACACCAGCAATTGTATTCAGGTAAGCTTTATGTGCACACTGTGCAAAGGACACTAAAACAAAATACTGCAGCTCCCTGCCTGTATTTGTATGAGAACACCAGCAATTGTATTCAGGTAAGCTTAGGTGTACACTGTGCAAAGGACACTAAAACAAAATACTGCAGCTCCCTGCCTGTATTTGTATGAGAACACCAGCAATTGTATTAATTTAAGCTTTAGGTGCACCCTGTGCAAATGACACTAAAACAAAATACTGCAGCTCCCTGCCTATATTTGTATGAGAACACCAGCAATTGTATTCAGGTAAGCTTTAGGTGTACACTGTTCAAAGGACACTAAATCAAAATACTGCAGCTCCCTGCCTGTATTTGTATGAGAACACCAGTAATTGTATTCAGGTAAGGTTTAGGTGCACACTGTGCAAAGGACACAGTACATTAAGTGAAAATACTGCAGCTAGCACAATCACCTGCCTGCCTGTCAGTATATTATGAAAAGAATAACAGGAACGGATCTAGCTAAACTGAATACAGTGTATAAATATATATACAACACCTAGGATGCATATATATCCTCTACACACTGTAACTGAAGGTAACTGACTAATCTAACTCAAATTAAATGACACTGTCTCTCTCTCTGTCTGGCTTTAACCACCGGCGCAACACACTACACAAGGCCGCCACGCAGGCGGCCTTATATAGTGTGGGGCGTGTACTAAACCCCCTGAGACATAATTGGCCAAAGCCATCCTGGCTTTGGCCAATTATGGCTCTCCATTTTTTCAGCGCTGTGATTGGCCAAAGCATGCGGGTCATAGTGCATGCTTAGCCAATAATCAGCCAGCAATGCACTGCGATGCCGCAGTGAATTATGGACCGCGATTTTGGCGCGAACGCCCCATAATGTTCGAAATTCGGTGAACGGCTGAACAGACGATGTTCGAGTCGAACATGGGTTCGACTCGAACTCGAAGCTCATCCCTTTTAGCTAGGAACAGTCAGGCAACTATGATTTTCATAAGGTGGTCAGCTTCAGCAGCTATGATAGTTCAGGTTAGAGATTTTACCTCCATGATATTCTGTGATGGGGTTTGCCAAGCCGTTTGTTTATGTTGTAACAATATGACTCAAAGTAGAAGAGCTATGCAAAAAAAATCCTTTTTAATGTTGCCTCCCCACTGCTCATATATTTGCTGCATACAATTTGTAACAAATCTCCATACAAATGCCTGTTTTTGATCTTTCTCCAAGTGGACTGAAAAGCTCAGATGAGGGTGCCTGTCTTGGTGGCTGGTGGGCATTGACTCTACCAGATGTCACTGCTTTAAGGATTCAGCAGTGTTGTTGGGCCTGCACAGACTGGTACATTTGGCAGAACTTTGCGGTCATGTGACTGCTTAGAAAAAGTAAAAAAACAGGTATTTGCATTCATATTTATTATAAACTGTATGCAGCAAATATGTTATATAAGCGCAGTAGAGGAGGCAACATTTAAAAGAGGGATTATTGAAAATCTAATTTAAGAATTTCATCCAAATGTTTTTTTCCTTATTGTCTTACCCAAAACAAAGTACAGTATCCAGTAGACTGGCACTGAACTCTTTGAGCAGTTTTGTAGTACATACTTTGCACACACTGATGATGTAGGAAAAGAAGAATGTTATACGATTTTGTTTACTTTTAAGGGAAATGTTTCTTAAACTGTACAAAACGTAAGGGTCTATGCAAAAGAAATGATAGTGTGTATAAAGTGTTTTATTTTAGAATATGATAGCTCTGGTAAAGGGGAAAAAATTATTCTAGCCGTGTCCTGAATGAATTAAATTGTTCAGAGAGCTTAAATTATATAGACATCTAAGACCTGCAAAGCATGCATAAATTTAGACGTAACCCTAAAAATAAGTTTCTGCAGTAACTCTAGGTGTTTGTTATACAACTAACACTACCAGAGAATTTTCTTTACAGATGTTTTGTAGATTCTATATATCCATCTAGTTGGGTTTAATTTCGCTTGTTTTCGAGCATCTAGATAGGTAGGATCAATTCGAGCAGCCATCTCCCGCCTCCAAGGAATAATTGCCATGCAAGTTTCAAAACTTAACAAATCAATGCTCTTTGATTGACTAATCAACCCTCAGGATCTGATATGTCAGTTTGCATATAAAATGTGCTGATGACCAAAAGCCTTGTTTAGAGGTTGCTCAAGCTTAATGTATACTTGCTGATATACATTATTATAAACTCCTGAGATGGCGGTTGCAGAAAAATGCATTTCTTGGAGGCAAACCAAGCCTGCTTGTAGAGATCGATACGCCGGAATGCTTTTTTCTCTAACTTGGAGAATTAAAATCTTGAATATTAGAGGAAACAACTATGAAGACATTCATACTGGTCAAAGGTTAAGCCTGATAAGAAACGTGCAACTAAGGGCTCTTTCACACAGAGGTCCGTTCAGGTCCGCCTGTCAGTTTTTTAGGCGGACCTAAAACGGATCCTCCATGTACCCCTATGGAAGCACGTATGTCAGCGGAGACATGTCCGCTGACATCCGCTCCGCTCCGCTCCGCCAAAGTGTGACGGAGGAAAACCCTATTTTTCCTTCCGTCGGCGGAGCGGATCGGATGACAACGGACTCTACGGTCCGTCGTCATCCGATTCCCCATAGGGGAGAGCGGAGATCTGACAGGGCGGTCCCTGCACAGTGTGCGGGGACCGCCCAGTCATCCGTCGGCTCAGCGGGGATCAACGGAGCGATCCCCGCTGAGCAAGCGGAGCTTCACGGGGCGGATCTGCACGGATCCGCCCCGTGTGAAAGGACCCTAAGTTTGCATTTAGAAATAAAATAAAATGGAAAGGAGAGCTAACACCCTACACCCTCCCCCCCCCGGGTCCTTGCTGTACTTACAGTACCTTTTTGGGTGATGAGCTTTCAGTGCCCATGCAGCCAGTGTAGTGGCCTGGGGATCCCTGCTCTTCTTCCCCTTCTTTCTTCAGAGCTTCCAGAACGGATCAGAGCATGATTGGTCAGCACCGACCCAGATTGGTTGCCTGGAAGCCCTGTAGAGAGAATGGGTAGAAGAGCAGGGATTTCAAATTCTCAGACCACTACACCAGCTGTGTGGGCACTGACAGTTCATCACCCATGGAAGTAAGTACATTTCAGATGGGGGAAGGGGGTGCGGAGGGTATAGGATGTTAGGCACCCTTTTCATTTTTTCTGAAAAGGTAAACTAACCCCTTAAACACCTAACAGTGTTTAAGGGTGATATGAATAAAAACAAATCTCTTAAATTACACATTTGGGGAATATCCTAAAGCTATATGTGGTGTTACAGAACAGTATGACTTTAAAATACAGTCTAAAATGTTCTTTTGGTGAACATTTTTGCTGTGAAATAGATTTAGCGCCCTGCTCCTATTGAGTAGGCGCTATATGTAAATTTAGGTTTATCTGAGCTGTAGTTAGGCTCAGAGAGATTATGTTAAATTGCTGGTTTCTATTCCAGTTTAGCTGTGTTGTGTATTTTCCACTTGGCTGTGGGTGTCGCTGTCACCACCGGTAAGTGTTGGAAATACAACGGGCTGAATGCATTGAGTACCTCTTTACTCAGAAACAGCCCAGTGGGAGTGGTTCCCCTGCTGTGCATTGTAGGAGAGGGTACTTAAGGGACAGACACCGTTTTCAGGGGTCTCTCTGACCTGATGGCCCTCCTGGCCTAAGGTATGTCATAGCAGTTCTTCTGCCCTGGGGCCTGCTAGTCCGAGGCATCGTTACTGAAAGTAGGCCCAGGAGTTTCTGGGGTCTACTGGTCCAGGGGTGGTCCTGTGCTGTCTTGCCTGCGGGGAGAAGCCGAGCAATTGGAGAAACCAGGGGAGGACTTTTCTCAGAGAGGACCGAGCAAAAAGGCTGGTATCTCAGGAAGAACCTGGAGACTCAATTGGAGGACGCACCCCAGCCAATCTACCTCACAGTATTGCCGGATGGCTGAAAGAAACTGGTACTGTGTAACTGTTCTTTGACTTTGCAAAAGTTCTTGGTTATACAATCCTGTGGCAGAGTATTGTACAACGACTCTAGTATATTCATCAAGTCTGTGGCAGAGACTATGACCGAGCACCGCACCGGCTGCTAGGTCAGTGAGAGAGGCCTATCCGGTGGTTGCTAGATCCAGTTGTGGAAGCTGTTTGTCCTCTGGATCAAAGAAGTACCCGTGATCCCCAAAACAAGGTACCTGAATCTCCCCTAATCTCCATCCCTCTATCTGACGTTGTTAATAAAAGCATTGGGAAAAAGAGACTAAGTGTTTGGTGCGGACATCTGTGAACAACACTCCAATGGGACCCGTATGGCAGATACGGTGAACAGTGAGGTAACGGCAACCCAAAATTAAACCAGCAGCTCCTACGGGGGTAGTGCTACATGTGGAGACTCGTCCGGGATTTACCGTTACCGGTCGCAACTCAAGTAAGCTGTTCACCGGGAGCCTATGCTAAAGAGGGCTCTGAACTGTGTTATTTTTTCTGGAAAAAAGGGGTTAATTTGCGGATCACTTCTTAGCTGGGCTGTGGGCAGAGCCAAGAAAGCCCGGGAGCTACATGACTAGAGGACCAAGTGGGAGGAGTTCCCACCTGCTTGCTGCATGAGACGCCGCGTGTGTGTGTCCAACACTCAAGAGAGGATCTGATTGTACAGCCATGTCTTCAATGCCATTGATGCAGTCTGCTATGGGGCCCAGAATGTTTCCTGTGGGTACCGCTACAAGTGCCGTGCTGTCTGGAACTTTGCTGATGGATACTAGCATTCATCTTAAACCGCATGGGCGGTTCGTACTGTACACGATAGGAGATGTCAAAGCATTGGGTATGCTATGCAACTGGTGTGAAGGACTGTCCGTACACCCCCTTCCATTTGTTCCGTGACTGCACTGTGGGGAGTACCTGTTCGCCGTAGAGCAACCCACCATGCCGCCCCGTGCTTACTGAGTGGACTGGGCCACGGGCATTGCTACAGAGGAGGCTGCTGCCTTTGTTCCTGTGGCTAGACCTGTACTCGCCGCGTCTGCTACAGTGAGTGTTCTTGAGGGAGATGGTGCTGTTACTGCCATCAAAGAGTCATCAGCGGACATCGTTACTGCAGTTACCTCCGCTGCACCTGCTCTTGCTGCACCTGTCCAGAGGAAGGTGGGAGATATGAAAGCCTCCCGCGGCCGTGGTCAAAGCCTACCCCAAAGACTACCCGAACCGGATCCCAAAGAAGGCTTGATCCCTGAGAAATCCACGACAGGAACGGGTGAGAGATCAGGGGAAAACATGTCAGGGACTGTGTGTAACTATTTGCCTGCGGAGGAGTTACGGGATTCTGAGTTAGACTCCCTGTCAGACGATGATTTGTTCGAGACTATGTCACAGGAGATGTTATGGGCAAATGTTGATGATGTCGCTTCGGCCTTCACTTTTTCTGATTGGGTAGCCATAGACTTGGGGAAGACATCACCCAGTGTGGAACCCCCCATTGCTACTAATGAGATTCTGGCCAGAGGTACCAGTCCGTTTGGGTCAGAGAAGTTGCCTACCAACGCTATGATGCGCAAATCTCCAACTTCATGTGTGAATCCTGGACTTGGAAGTACCAGAGCTTTGCCAAGGCTTGCCCGATTACAAAGATTGCTCAATAAAAGGGTAGCCACAGAATATGGACTGGAGTTTCCTTATGTTCCCAAGGAGATCATGCAGGAAATTGAATTTAACAGAGAGCAGTGGTACAGTGAGGCTGTTTGGGACTATCTATCTGTACCAAAACCTTTCAGGAGAGCAGGCTATTCCTCCGCTATGGATGGTCGTTTTGATGGGTGCCTGTTGCATTGGAACTATGGTAGACACATTCATGACAAAGTGGTCATCTGCAGGCCTGGAAAGGATAACGTTGTCTACTTTATTACCACTTTGGATAAACAAGGGAAAACCCTGACTCTGCCCGATCCCCAGTTTTACTGGTGATCACTTATTGTGACTGTCCTGCTTTTGTTTTTTCACTTTGCAAAGAGACTGTGATAAAAATCCTCTATGCTAAAAGGACTGTGGGGTATATAGCTATGTAGTGTCAGGTTGCAGGAAACCTCAGTGTCAAGATTTCTCTACCTGTTCCAGTACTTGTATTAAGGACTCTTGTCATATTGTTCTTCTGCCACTAGGTGGTGGAAGTTTGCACAGCAAAGACTGGACTTTTCTTTTTTTTTTATATATACCTAGCTACTCCACATTAAAAAAAAAGGGGGGAAAGAAAGTCTAATTTTCTTAAGAGATGAGGCTTTGCTTCCTGTTGTACAGTGATGTGTTTTATATTGTTGCCTGTTATATTGTTGCCTGTGTTTCTTTTTGTTTTTCAGGTACAACTGGATCTTCTGTCAAGCTGCTGGAGAGTGGGTGGCTTAGATAGAGAGCTAGGTGTTGGGACATATGTTGATGTAACTCTACTGTGTGTGTTCATGTTAAACCTATATTTCTTTTGCTACCTCACCTTTTCCATTCCCCATCCAAGTTTTGTGATTCAGGTATCGACTCTCAGGAGTGAGAGTAAATTTTTTTCTCAGACGATGAGGACATCGTCTATTGCGGTGGGGGAGAGTATGTAGCGTCCTGCTCCTATTGAGTAGGCTCTATATGTAAATGTAGGTTTATCTGAGCTGTAGTTTAGCTCAGAGTGATTATGTTAAATTGCTGGTTTCTGTTCCAGTTCAGCTGTGTTGTGTATTTTCCACTTGGCCGTGGGTGTCGCTGTCACCATCGGTCATTGTTGGAAAAACAACGGGCTGGATGCATTGAGTACCTCTTTACCCAGAAACAGCCCAGTGGGAGTGGTTCCCCCGCTGTGTATTGTGGGAGAGGGTACTTAAGGGACAGACACCGTTTTCAGGGGTCTCTCTGACCTGATGGCCCTCCTGGCCTAAGGTATGTCATAGACGTTCTTCTGCCTTGGGGCCTGCTGGCCCGAGGCATTGTTACTGAAAGTAGGCCCAGGAGTTTCTGGGGTCTACTGGTCCAGGGGTGGTCATGTGCTGTCTTGCCTGCAGGGAGAAGCCGAGCAATTGGAGAAACCAGGGGAGGACTTTTCTCAGAGAGGACCAAGCATAAAGGCTGGTATCTCAGGAAGAGCCTGGAGACTCAATTGGAGGACGCTTCTGGCCAATCTACCTCACAGTATTGCCGGATGGCAGAAAGAAACTGGTACTGTGTAACTGTTCTTTGACTTTGCAAAAGTTCTTGGTTATACAATCCTGTGGCAGAGGATTGTACAATGACTCTAGTATATTCATCAGGAAAGAAAAAAGAAAAAAGAAGGGTCTGGTGTCACCAGTGACACACCTCCATCCCTGAATTTCATGAAAAAAAGAGAGATTCGCCCTTGGGACTTTGAGTGAGGTGAGCACTGTTAGGCCAATAAAAAAAAAATCGCAAGAATAATTGCAGTGTATATTTATTCAGGTAAAAAGCAGTACATACATTAATGTCATGAACATGGGCCAATTCATACAAAATACAAGACCAATATAAATTAGGTAAAATGATATTACGAGTATCTGACAGTAATTATGTAAACACATAGGCATCAAAAGTAACCCGACGCGTTTCGCGAGGCTTGGCTCGCTCTTCAGGGGTGGATGCACGTAGTGTACCTAAAATGAGAGTGATATAGTATAAAGCATGATATGAAGGCACAGGGGGGGGGGGGGGCCTTGAATATGGAAAACCCCATACTCACCACTGGACATTGCCAAAAGACAGCGGGGGTGAAGCTCAAACGGCGGCAGCGACTGTCTCACCAGGGAGCTGAGGAGGCGGAGCCAAACAAAGCTCCAAAACGGAGTCAAACGGAAGGAAGGCCCAGCATGGATGGAATAGGTGTAACCCCAAGAGTGTCAGTGAATCCAAGAGGAATGTTGGCTCTAAATATAAATATGTATATTGAATAATTAAAATATGGGAGTATACGAGTATATGGTAACATATATGTCTTTGCATGTATAAAAGACATGAGCCAAGAATGGTTAGAGTATGGAGACTGAGGGGGAGAGTGAAAAAATACCAGATTGACTAGTATGATTAAGGAAAGATCAGAGAGGAAAGTAATAAGTGAAAGAGAGTGTGAATGGAATGAAATACAGGTGTGTAATGAGGACTGTGATGAAAAAACAAGTTGCATGTAAATGCTTGCAGCGAGTAATATATAAACATATAAAAGTATACCTTGGTGAAGTAGGTCTAAGAGTAGTAAATTCCAAGGGAAGGACCTGCACTTGTGTGTCTGTCCTCAGTGAAAGAAAGCAAACAATGAGATCCATGCTGTGCAAACCTCCAATATATACCCCTGAAGGGGCCCGAGAGGCTCCGCCCCCAACACCATGTGCAAATGACCAGCAAACGAGTGCCCAAACCCACCAACCATCAAAAAGGCGGTGTGTGAGCCAAGACACTCCCAGGACCATCTTGATGGTAGTAATGCCTGCAGCCACAGCGATGCTGCAAAATCGCAGACATCGCGCGGCCGACGCATTAACATGGTGCCGATGTGCAAGTGGCCCCGTGCGCTCAAAAAGGGCAGGCGGGGACAGCAGGGGACAAAGGTCCCCCTTGTAATGCACATCGCAGCTCCCAGGGAGAAATGAAGTAGCACCGCAGCCAACAGAGAACACCACACCAGCTGGATTGGGATAAAAGTCCAATGCGAGATGTTATTGGATATGTTGGAATAACAAATGGCTAGTGCATGATAAAAATGTAAAATCCATACATATATGTATGTTTTTGTTTTTATTGGCGAGTGTGACCGCAGACCAGTTTTGGGCTATTGGGTGTCTTCCACCCGGGTATCTTTGAGAAAAAAGAAAAAAGAAGGGTCTGGTGTCACCAGTGACACACCTCCATCCCTGAATTTCATGAAAAAAAGAGAGATTCGCCCTTGGGACTTTGAGTGAGGTGAGCACTGTTAGGCCAATAAAAAAAAATCGCAAGAATAATTGCAGTGTATATTTATTCAGGTAAAAAGCAGTACATACATTAATGTCATGAACATGGGCCAATTCATACAAAATACAAGACCAATATAAATTAGGTAAAATGATATTACGAGTATCTGACAGTAATTATGTAAACACATAGGCATCAAAAGTAACCCGACGCGTTTCGCGAGGCTTGGCTCGCTCTTCAGGGGTGGATGCACGTAGTGTACCTAAAATGAGAGTGATATAGTATAAAGCATGATATGAAGGCACAGGGGGGGGGGCCTTGAATATGGAAAACCCCATACTCACCACTGGACATTGCCAAAAGACAGCGGGGGTGAAGCTCATTCGGCGGCAGCGACTGTCTCACCAGGGAGCTGAGGAGGCGGAGCCAAACAAAGCTCCAAAACGGAGTCAAACGGAAGGAAGGCCCAGCATGGATGGAATAGGTGTAACCCCAAGAGTGTCAGTGAATCCAAGAGGAATGTTGGCTCTAAATATAAATATGTATATTGAATAATTAAAATATGGGAGTATACGAGTATATGGTAACATATATGTCTTTGCATGTATAAAAGACATGAGCCAAGAATGGTTAGAGTATGGAGACTGAGGGGGAGAGTGAAAAAATACCAGATTGACTAGTATGATTAAGGAAAGATCAGAGAGGAAAGTAATAAGTGAAAGAGAGTGTGAATGGAATGAAATACAGGTGTGTAATGAGGACTGTGATGAAAAAACAAGTTGCATGTAAATGCTTGCAGCGAGTAATATATAAACATATAAAAGTATACCTTGGTGGGGGCATGGCCTGACATAGCATGGAGTAGGACGTGCATGATTTGAGCTCCGTCCATTACTCCTGTACAGCCCATCCTGACCTTCAGCGTCATCCTGCACCAGCCCAGCGGGACCCCCTGGGGACCCTGAACATCCGTGGCCGCAAATCCACCATCCTCCGCTCGTACGGCGGCCTCCGCAGGGCCGCGATCCCGATCGCGGGTGCCGCATCTAGGAAAGTCCGCGGCTTCGGCCTAGCCCTGGAAGTCGGCGGCCATCTTGCTCCACCCGACCTGCCGCCTGTGCTGCTTCCTGGCCCTCCTGCTCTCAGGTAACAGCCTGCAGGGGCCCACCGAGTCCCCCTGAGGACCCCTCACACCCACAGAGGCAGATACATCAGCCTCTGACTGCGCGGCCGCCGCGTTCAGGAAAGGCCCCGGCTTCGGCCTAGTGCTGGTCGGTGGCCATCTTGCTTCACCCGGCCTGCTGACTAGTGACTCTTCCTGGCCCACCAGCCCTACAGCTCCCTACCATTCGGTATAGACTGAGCTGCCTGCTTTGGAGGGGGGAGGGATCACAGCGGATACCTGCCATGACTCCGCCAAAAACGCCAAAGGCCACCCTGGCGAAATTGGACCAGTACCGCCGCCAGGAGGAGGAAAGAGATGGCGGTGCCGCAGGCGGTGAGCAGGACGCTACGGGAGGCGACACAGCTAAACTGCTCGAGGCGATCACATACTGCCGGACGTCCCTGACGGCGCAAATAGAGGGGGTCAAGGTGGACCTTTCACTCATGCGACAAGACTTCCAGAAACTTCGTGAGCGTGTCACGACTGCCGAAACCCGCATTGGAGAGGTGGAGGACACCGTTACGCCGCTCCAAGTCAGCTCCGATCGAATGCAGCTCCAAATCAATCAGATTCTAAGCAAGCAAGATGATATGGAAAATAGGCTCCGGAGGTGCAACCTCCGTTTCATCGGGCTCCCCGAGGGAGCTGAGGGCAAAGATCCTACCACCTTCTTGGAGAAACTCCTTGTTGACACCTATGGCCGCGAGGCCTTCTCCCCCACCCTGGCGGTGGAGAGGGCTCATCGTATGCCTGCCAGATCTCCTCCTCAGGGGGCTCCCCCCCGCACGTTTATAACAAAATTCTTGAATTACAAAGATAGAGATGCGGCGCTGCGCATGGCCAGGGAAAAAGGTAACATCCACCTTGGAAACTCCAAGATCGCTATCTTCCCCGACTTTTCTGCCGAGGTGCAGCGCCGCCGTCAAGGCTTCATGGAGGCGAAGAGGAGGCTCCGGATACAACATCTTAAATACTCTATGCTATTTCCAGCTCGTCTTAGAGTCGAAAGGGACGGCCGTGTGTTCTTTTTTGAGGATCCTCAGGAAGTCATTGCCTGGTTGGAGCGTCCGGGGCCCGCCAGAGGGGCGGCGGAGTGACCTGACCGAGCATGTTCATCAGCACTATTGATTGCCTGTCATCATCACCAGCACATTATACGCTGCAGCGGGAGTCTGCAAATCCTGGTATGTTACCCCCCTTTTTTTTTTTTTTTTGTCTCCCCTTTACTGCCCGCGGCGCATACCCTATTGCTCCTTACCCCTGGGACCCCCTTTTGCCTTCCCCTGCTATAATCCTCTTTCAATTGTAACCTGCAGAGGGGGTCTCCCATACTTAGGGCCCCCACTGACTGGTTGATCCATGTAACTACCCTGGAGACTGTAATTGCGGAGCACAATCAGTCCTACACTCCACATGCCTAACACAGCGAATTTTCGCCCCCCAGCAACCGGAACACGCATCTCTTTATTATGTGACTGCAGAACTTTCTATACCACCGACCCCGCACTGTACTTCTGGTTCACAGTACAAGAAGAGCCTGTTGCTCTTTATTTGCGGGCATTGGATCTTCCACACCTCCCATGTGAGGAGATCGCTGCAGATCTTTTACGTAACAGCAAGATATTTTGGTTTTATCTGCTACCGGTTGTTACTTTCTTTTGGTTTTGGGAACATACCCGCATCAGTTGGGGAAGATGCAGGGTGGGGAGGGGGGAGGGGGAGGTTTGTTTTTTCTTGATGGACTGCAATACAACGAAGTGCATGCTAACATTGATACTGCATAGATGGCAAACCTTGTATTCATGTAATGCTACTGTCCCACGATATGTTTTAATGTTTGAATTATGGCATCGATAAAACTGCTCACTTGGAATGTGCGTGGGCTTGGGGACAAGGTAAAGAGATCTGCAGTTTTCTCATTTCTCAAAAAACAACGAGCCGACATTGTGGTGTTAGTGGAGACACACGTTGAGGGTCGGCTCCAGATGGCACTCCGCCGGCCATGGATTGGGTGGGCATATCATTCATCCCACTCGTCCCACGCCCGCGGAGTCTCAGTTTTGATTGCCAAGACGGTACATTTTGAGCTGTGTGATGTTCAGTCTGACCCACAGGGGCGCTATGTCTTTCTTTCGGTTAAATTGTATGGTGAACCTTTCCTACTGATGGCATTCTATGTACCTCCACCATTTAATTCTACTATAGTCACAGAGGGCTTGCTATATATGACTCGTCATCCTTCGATTCAGGCGGTGTGGCTGGGGGATTTTAACGCTACGTTGAACCCTACATTAGACAAACTGTCGCCCTCGCCATTATCTACTACAGCTCCAACCCACACTAGATTCTCCCGACTTATCTCTTCCTTTAATCTCACTGACACCTGGCGTTTTAAATTCCCGCTCACTCGAGCTTACTCCTGTTTCTCAACTACCCATAACACCATGTCCCGTATAGATTTTATATTCATTTCTAGTACCCTTGCCCCAAGATTACTGGAAGCTGAATTTGCCCCCAGATTACTTTCAGACCATAGCCCATATTTCATTAGCCTCTCCATCCCATTAGACAAACCGCCCCGTACGTGGCGCCTGAATCCGTTTTGGCTCACCCTGTTGTCGGAGGATGACGAGCTTGGTAACAGTTGGAGAACTTACTTTTTAGAGAATGACGGATCTGCATCCCCAGACGTAGTATGGGAAGCCTTCAAACTGCATGCACGTATGACTCTGACCTCCTTTATCAACAGGCTGAAGGCTAATTCATCAGCCATACTGGACGGGGCAATGCGGGATCTGTCCTCCTCTGAACAGGGGTACATGTCGAACCCCTCTCCTGATGGAGCTGCCCGACTCAGGTTACAAACCAGGGTGGTTAATCAGCTACAACACGAGACGGCCAGGAAAAAACTTTTCTTTGCCAGACAAAAATTATATGAACATGGGGAGAGAGCGGGTAAACTGTTGGCCTACTTGGCACATAGTGAGGATAGACCCCCTACTGTCATTTCCCTCACTGGTCCTAATGGGGAAAAGATTACGGAACCCCAGGCTGTCACTTCTGAATTTAGGGACTTCTTTTCTCAACTATATACGTCCCAGGTTTCTACCACTGACTCTCAATTGGAAGATCTACTGGCGGAAATCATCTTTCCACAGCTAGACGATGCCCAAATGGCTATGCTAGACGCACCTATTACACTCGACGAAATAACCACAGCGATTGGGAGCTTCGCCAGATCCAAGGCCCCGGGTTCAGATGGGTTGCCCATAGAATTTTACGCCCAATACATCGAGATACTTGCCCCCAAGTTATTGTCCCTCTTCGACCATCTATTTGACAATTTCACCTTACCCCCATCGATGGGCGAGGCGGTAATTATCCTCATACCTAAGCCAGGCAAGGACCCAGGCCTCCCGGAATCTTATAGACCAATATCGCTACTCCAGGTAGACATAAAGATTCTGGCTAAAGTACTTGCCCTACGCCTTAACCAAGTGATTCTAACCCTGATCCATGCTGACCAAGCTGGATTTATGCCGGGGCGTAACACCTCCTTCAACCTCAGAAAATTGTATATTAACTTACAAGCGACACATACTAATGTTGGGTCCCGGGTGGTGGTGGCTTTGGATACTGCCAAGGCCTTTGACTCAGTGGAGTGGCGGTACCTTTGGGGATGCCTCCGTGGCTTTGGTTTTGGACCTAAATTTATTAAGTGGGTTCAATTATTATATCTGGCACCCAGGGGTAAAGTAGTGGCCAACGGGAGGGCCTCCCAGACATTTGACTTATCCAGGGGCACTAGACAGGGCTGCCCACTGTCTCCGCTCCTCTATGCCTTGGCGGCGGAGCCCCTTGCAATCTCCATTAGAGGGGACCCCGAGATTCAGGGTCTCTGCCTTGGTTCCCTGACTGAAAAAATTAGCTTATACGCAGACGACACGCTACTATACCTGGCCGACTCTGCCACATCGCTTCAGAAGGCGTTGCATACAATTGAACACTTTGGTCAGTTCTCTGGCCTTAAAATTAATTGGGAGAAATCTCAAATACTGCCTATGGATAGTTTCCCCTCTCCCAAGCTACAGGCACAGTTACCACTCCAGCGAGTGAACACTATCAAATATCTTGGAGTATTGGTGAATAGAACACCGGCTGACTATATATCCCTGAACATAGAACCCCTTTTCGATCTCATCAAGTCTAGAACCCAGGTATGGGCGAGACTGCCGCTCGGCGTGTGGGGCCGTATTAACATTGTTAAAATGATATTATTTCCGAAAATATTGTATATACTCTGGCACACACCCGTATACTTACCCTTGAAATTTTTCAAGTCAATGGAGGCCATACTCAAGACATTTATTTGGGGTAACAACAGACACAAGCTGGCCTGGAGAGTCCTTAAGAACCCTACTGACCTAGGTGGAACAGCCCTCCCTGACTTAAATCTTTATTACCTTGCGTCCCAACTGTCTCAACTATACCACATAGATAAAACCGACAGACTCAGATTCCTCACCCTCCTCTGTCCACGGTGGGCACAACTGACCACTGACCCACTCACTGCAATTGCAGTGGGACATAGTGGGAATAACTCCAATAGAGACCGTGGGTCCCTATTATACCAATATAGGCGCGTATGGGACATCACCACTAAAACATTAACGACCCCTAAACACAACAACTATACCCCCTTATGGCACAATAGACTACTCTCAGAGTTTCTCTTGATCCCTGACACAGAGATATGGTGCGAATATGGAATATATTATTTGCACCACATAATTTCCGATGGCACACTTAAAAACTTTGAGGACCTCCAAAATGAGTTCCTGCTGCCCAATTCTATGCTTTTTAGATTCTTCCAGGTGCGTCACGCAGCCCAAGCTCAGTTTCCCCAGCCTTTGCCACAATCTACGCCTAATGTTATTATGGCTGTGGTTAAAGGTGTGGACCCGCGAAAGCTGATCTCTGATTTTTATGTCATGCTTCTCACCCCATCATCTACCACGCTAGCTTACAGCCTTAAACCAAGATGGGAAAGAGAGGTGGGCCCACTGGAGGATGAGGAGTGGAGTGAAGCACTAGACTCGTGCAAGACTGTATCCCCCAAGCTCTCTGACAGGCTGACCCAGTTATACGTGGTGCACCGAGCGTATCTCACCCCCCTAAGAATCGCCCGCTTTAGACGACAGTTTTCTACCTTGTGCACAATGTGTAACCAAACGACGGGCACATTCTTCCATCTACTCTGGGCGTGCCCGGTCCTTCAGGGTCTGTGGAAGCAGATTGTTGACTTCCTCCATGATGACATGGGATCCCCATTGACCCTGGACCCCAAACAATGCTTACTGGGGATATTCCCCGACTCTGAGATGGACAAATTCACTAAAACATTCTTGCATGAAACATTGTTTAATGCTAGAAAAATTATAGCCAGACAGTGGATGAGACCCACTCCCCCCAGCTTCAACGATTGGAAACTAGATATAAATAACACTCTTCCCTACAAAAAGTTCATATACATCAACAGAGGTTGTCCAGATAAGTACTACAAAATCTGGGATCGATGGCTTGAGTCCGCAGACACATGCACTGATGGTCCGTAATACTATACATCCTTCTAGCGTGCAATTCCATGAATAGCGTGGACATAGGGTTTTCCACTTATTGATAGTCACTGAATCCAGTGTTCAATCTGAACAAGTTTTTTGATCTACTGTGCCTATATATGTATAAGCCACATTTCTTGTTTTATGCATTTCTCCAGTATTGCCTTGTAACTTGCAGAATTATGTTCCAAATGTAAATTGTTCAATAAAAAACTTTTTTCTCAAAAAAAAAAAAAAGTATACCTTGGTGAAGTAGGTCTAAGAGTAGTAAATTCCAAGGGAAGGACCTGCACTTGTGTGTCTGTCCTCAGTGAAAGAAAGCAAACAATGAGATCCATGCTGTGCAAACCTCCAATATATACCCCTGAAGGGGCCCGAGAGGCTCCGCCCCCAACACCATGTGCAAATGACCAGCAAACGAGTGCCCAAACCCACCAACCATCAAAAAGGCGGTGTGTGAGCCAAGACACTCCCAGGACCATCTTGATGGTAGTAATGCCTGCAGCCACAGCGATGCTGCAAAATCGCAGACATCGCGCGGCCGACGCATTAACATGGTGCCGATGTGCAAGTGGCCCCGTGCGCTCAAAAAGGGCAGGCGGGGACAGCAGGGGACAAAGGTCCCCCTTGTAATGCACATCGCAGCTCCCAGGGAGAAATGAAGTAGCACCGCCGCCAACAGAGAACACCACACCAGCTGGATTGGGATAAAAGTCCAATGCGAGATGTTATTGGATATGTTGGAATAACAAATGGCTAGTGCATGATAAAAATGTAAAATCCATACATATATGTATGTTTTTGTTTTTATTGGCGAGTGTGACCGCAGACCAGTTTTGGGCTATTGGGTGTCTTCCACCCGGGTATCTTTGAGAAAAAAGAAAAAAGAAGGGTCTGGTGTCACCAGTGACACACCTCCATCCCTGAATTTCATGAAAAAAAGAGAGATTCGCCCTTGGGACTTTGAGTGAGGTGAGCACTGTTAGGCCAATAAAAAAAAATCGCAAGAATAATTGCAGTGTATATTTATTCAGGTAAAAAGCAGTACATACATTAATGTCATGAACATGGGCCAATTCATACAAAATACAAGACCAATATAAATTAGGTAAAATGATATTACGAGTATCTGACAGTAATTATGTAAACACATAGGCATCAAAAGTAACCCGACGCGTTTCGCGAGGCTTGGCTCGCTCTTCAGGGGTGGATGCACGTAGTGTACCTAAAATGAGAGTGATATAGTATAAAGCATGATATGAAGGCACAGGGGGGGGGGGGGCCTTGAATATGGAAAACCCCATACTCACCACTGGACATTGCCAAAAGACAGCGGGGGTGAAGCTCAAACGGCGGCAGCGACTGTCTCACCAGGGAGCTGAGGAGGCGGAGCCAAACAAAGCTCCAAAACGGAGTCAAACGGAAGGAAGGCCCAGCATGGATGGAATAGGTGTAACCCCAAGAGTGTCAGTGAATCCAAGAGGAATGTTGGCTCTAAATATAAATATGTATATTGAATAATTAAAATATGGGAGTATACGAGTATATGGTAACATATATGTCTTTGCATGTATAAAAGACATGAGCCAAGAATGGTTAGAGTATGGAGACTGAGGGGGAGAGTGAAAAAATACCAGATTGACTAGTATGATTAAGGAAAGATCAGAGAGGAAAGTAATAAGTGAAAGAGAGTGTGAATGGAATGAAATACAGGTGTGTAATGAGGACTGTGATGAAAAAACAAGTTGCATGTAAATGCTTGCAGCGAGTAATATATAAACATATAAAAGTATACCTTGGTGAAGTAGGTCTAAGAGTAGTAAATTCCAAGGGAAGGACCTGCACTTGTGTGTCTGTCCTCAGTGAAAGAAAGCAAACAATGAGATCCATGCTGTGCAAACCTCCAATATATACCCCTGAAGGGGCCCGAGAGGCTCCGCCCCCAACACCATGTGCAAATGACCAGCAAACGAGTGCCCAAACCCACCAACCATCAAAAAGGCGGTGTGTGAGCCAAGACACTCCCAGGACCATCTTGATGGTAGTAATGCCTGCAGCCACAGCGATGCTGCAAAATCGCAGACATCGCGCGGCCGACGCATTAACATGGTGCCGATGTGCAAGTGGCCCCGTGCGCTCAAAAAGGGCAGGCGGGGACAGCAGGGGACAAAGGTCCCCCTTGTAATGCACATCGCAGCTCCCAGGGAGAAATGAAGTAGCACCGCCGCCAACAGAGAACACCACACCAGCTGGATTGGGATAAAAGTCCAATGCGAGATGTTATTGGATATGTTGGAATAACAAATGGCTAGTGCATGATAAAAATGTAAAATCCATACATATATGTATGTTTTTGTTTTTATTGGCGAGTGTGACCGCAGACCAGTTTTGGGCTATTGGGTGTCTTCCACCCGGGTATCTTTGAGAAAAAAGAAAAAAGAAGGGTCTGGTGTCACCAGTGACACACCTCCATCCCTGAATTTCATGAAAAAAAGAGAGATTCGCCCTTGGGACTTTGAGTGAGGTGAGCACTGTTAGGCCAATAAAAAAAAATCGCAAGAATAATTGCAGTGTATATTTATTCAGGTAAAAAGCAGTACATACATTAATGTCATGAACATGGGCCAATTCATACAAAATACAAGACCAATATAAATTAGGTAAAATGATATTACGAGTATCTGACAGTAATTATGTAAACACATAGGCATCAAAAGTAACCCGACGCGTTTCGCGAGGCTTGGCTCGCTCTTCAGGGGTGGATGCACGTAGTGTACCTAAAATGAGAGTGATATAGTATAAAGCATGATATGAAGGCACAGGGGGGGGGGGCCTTGAATATGGAAAACCCCATACTCACCACTGGACATTGCCAAAAGACAGCGGGGGTGAAGCTCAAACGGCGGCAGCGACTGTCTCACCAGGGAGCTGAGGAGGCGGAGCCAAACAAAGCTCCAAAACGGAGTCAAACGGAAGGAAGGCCCAGCATGGATGGAATAGGTGTAACCCCAAGAGTGTCAGTGAATCCAAGAGGAATGTTGGCTCTAAATATAAATATGTATATTGAATAATTAAAATATGGGAGTATACGAGTATATGGTAACATATATGTCTTTGCATGTATAAAAGACATGAGCCAAGAATGGTTAGAGTATGGAGACTGAGGGGGAGAGTGAAAAAATACCAGATTGACTAGTATGATTAAGGAAAGATCAGAGAGGAAAGTAATAAGTGAAAGAGAGTGTGAATGGAATGAAATACAGGTGTGTAATGAGGACTGTGATGAAAAAACAAGTTGCATGTAAATGCTTGCAGCGAGTAATATATAAACATATAAAAGTATACCTTGGTGAAGTAGGTCTAAGAGTAGTAAATTCCAAGGGAAGGACCTGCACTTGTGTGTCTGTCCTCAGTGAAAGAAAGCAAACAATGAGATCCATGCTGTGCAAACCTCCAATATATACCCCTGAAGGGGCCCGAGAGGCTCCGCCCCCAACACCATGTGCAAATGACCAGCAAACGAGTGCCCAAACCCACCAACCATCAAAAAGGCGGTGTGTGAGCCAAGACACTCCCAGGACCATCTTGATGGTAGTAATATCTGCAGCCACAGCGATGCTGCAAAATCGCAGACATCGCGCGGCCGACGCATTAACATGGTGCCGATGTGCAAGTGGCCCCGTGCGCTCAAAAAGGGCAGGCGGGGACAGCAGGGGACAAAGGTCCCCCTTGTAATGCACATCGCAGCTCCCAGGGAGAAATGAAGTAGCACCGCCGCCAACAGAGAACACCACACCAGCTGGATTGGGATAAAAGTCCAATGCGAGATGTTATTGGATATGTTGGAATAACAAATGGCTAGTGCATGATAAAAATGTAAAATCCATACATATATGTATGTTTTTGTTTTTATTGGCGAGTGTGACCGCAGACCAGTTTTGGGCTATTGGGTGTCTTCCACCCGGGTATCTTTGAGAAAAAAGAAAAAAGAAGGGTCTGGTGTCACCAGTGACACACCTCCATCCCTGAATTTCATGAAAAAAAGAGAGATTCGCCCTTGGGACTTTGAGTGAGGTGAGCACTGTTAGGCCAATAAAAAAAATCGCAAGAATAATTGCAGTGTATATTTATTCAGGTAAAAAGCAGTACATACATTAATGTCATGAACATGGGCCAATTCATACAAAATACAAGACCAATATAAATTAGGTAAAATGATATTACGAGTATCTGACAGTAATTATGTAAACACATAGGCATCAAAAGTAACCCGACGCGTTTCGTGAGGCTTGGCTCGCTCTTCAGGGGTGGATGCACGTAGTGTACCTAAAATGAGAGTGATATAGTATGAAGCATGATATGAAGGCACAGGGGGGGGGGGGCCTTGAATATGGAAAACCCCATACTCACCACTGGACATTGCCAAAAGACAGCGGGGGTGAAGCTCAAACGGCGGCAGCGACTGTCTCACCAGGGAGCTGAGGAGGCGGAGCCAAACAAAGCTCCAAAACGGAGTCAAACGGAAGGAAGGCCCAGCATGGATGGAATAGGTGTAACCCCAAGAGTGTCAGTGAATCCAAGAGGAATGTTGGCTCTAAATATAAATATGTATATTGAATAATTAAAAAATGGCACCATGTTAATGCGTCGGCCGCGCGATGTCTGCGATTTTGCAGCATCGCTGTGGCTGCAGGCATTACTACCATCAAGATGGTCCTGGGAGTGTCTTGGCTCACACACCGCCTTTTTGATGGTTGGTGGGTTTGGGCACTCGTTTGTTGGTCATTTGCACATGGTGTTGGGGGCGGAGCCTCTCGGGCCCCTTCAGGGGTATATATTGGAGGTTTGCACAGCATGGATCTCATTGTTTGCTTTCTTTCACTGAGGACAGACACACAAGTGCAGGTCCTTCCCTTGGAATTTACTACTCTTAGACCTACTTCACCAAGGTATACTTTTATATTTTTATATATTACTCGCTGCAAGCATTTACATGCAACTTGTTTTTTCATCACAGTCCTCATTACACACCTGTATTTCATTCCATTCACACTCTCTTTCACTTATTACTTTCCTCTCTGATCTTTCCTTAATCATACTAGTCAATCTGGTATTTTTTCACTCTCCCCCTCAGTCTCCATACTCTAACCATTCTTGGCTCATGTCTTTTATACATGCAAAGACATATATGTTACCATATACTCGTATACTCCCATATTTTAATTATTCAATATACATATTTATATTTAGAGCCAACATTCCTCTTGGATTCACTGACACTCTTGGGGTTACACCTATTCCATCCATGCTGGGCCTTCCTTCCGTTTGACTCCGTTTTGGAGCTTTGTTTGGCTCCGCCTCCTCAGCTCCCTGGTGAGACAGTCGCTGCCGCCGTTTGAGCTTCACCCCCGCTGTCTTTTGGCAATGTCCAGTGGTGAGTATGGGGTTTTCCATATTCAAGGCCCCCCCCCCCCCCTGTGCCTTCATATCATGCTTTATACTATATCACTCTCATTTTAGGTACACTACGTGCATCCACCCCTGAAGAGCGAGCCAAGCCTCGCGAAACGCGTCGGGTTACTTTTGATGCCTATGTGTTTACATAATTACTGTCAGATACTCGTAATATCATTTTACCTAATTTATATTGGTCTTGTATTTTGTATGAATTGGCCCATGTTCATGACATTAATGTATGTACTGCTTTTTACCTGAATAAATATACACTGCAATTATTCTTGCGATTTTTTTTTTATTGGCCTAACAGTGCTCACCTCACTCAAAGTCCCAAGGGCGAATCTCTCTTTTTTTCTAGTATATTCATCAAGTCTGTGGCAGAGACTATGACCAGCACTGCACCGGCTGCTAGGTCAGTGAGAGAGGCCTATCCGGTGGTTGCAATATCCAGTTGTGGAAGCTGTTTGTCCTCTGGATCAAAGAAGTACCTGTGATCCGCAAAACAAGGTACCTGAATCTCCCCTAACCCTCCATCCCTCTATCTGACGTTGTTAATAAAAGCATTGGGAAATAGAGGCTAAGTGTTTGGTGCGGACATCTGTGAACAACTTTCCAATGGGACCCCTATGGCGGATATGGTGAACAGTGTTTGTTTTGTCTAAAATTAAACCAGCAGCTCCTACAGGGGTAGTGCTACATAGATTTTTTTTACAATTAGCTTGACTTAAATGCAGCAGCAAATGCTATATGGACTGCACACTGCCACTAGGAATGGTAAATTTGGAAGCCAGCAGCATACTCAACCAGGGCCGGACTGGCCTACCGGGATATCGGGAGATTTCCCGGTAGGCTGCCTGCCCTGAGGCCGCTTTGAGGTAAGCTGTGGCTGTGGGTGGCTGTAGCGCTCCCCTCCCTCCTCCTGTCATACACAACGGTCGGAGTTCTGTGTGAAAAGTTTGGCCGCGCTGTGACAAAAGTCCCGCCCTCCTCCTAGACCAGCTCATGTGATAGACGCAGTGTTCTGTCTATCACAAGAGCTGGTCTAGGAGGAGGGCGGGACTTTTGTCACAGGCAGCACAGGCTGCTGAAGGCAGGTCGGCATTGCAGCATAGTCCCCGGCCCGGGAGACAGAGGTAGGTCCCGATCCCTCGCCTGTTGCAGACAGGCCACTTCCCTGAGCGGCTGCAGCAACTTTAAACCGAGAAAGAGGCGTCCGCGGGTCAGAGCACCAGCAAAGCCTCGACCCCTCCATCATGCACACAGACTCGCCAACCTATGTGTCTACACGGCCACCTTCACCCGCTTCCCATCACTGGAGCGCCCAGATAGGCAGTAGCGGTGCTGCACATGGAGGAAAGGGGCGGGGGCAATATTTACTTGCCAAAGGTGGAAGATCTGTTGTGACAGCAAGTCGTTCACAGAGTGGCTTGCTAGTTGTTACATGACAACTATGAGATATTTGGATTTTTTTTTATTATTATTATATATTTATGTGTGTATTTATTTTTTTATGTATTTATTTATGTGTGACTTTTATTTATTTATGTGTGTATTTATTTATTTTTATATGTAATTACTTGTATTTATTTATGTGTGTATTTATTTTTATTTATTTATTTTGCTAAGGACAAACGCAACTGTCTGTGTAGTACACCGATGAAAGGAACTTGGGGTGTCTGCATACACACTTTAACCGCTTCCCGCCCAGCCCATAGTCAAATGACGGCCGCAGGAACCTTTCGCCCTCCGGGTGGCCACCATATGACGTGATTCCCGCAGTGTGGAGCGCGCGCGCTCGCCGCATCACTGGGGACCCGATGCGCGTGCCCGGTGGCCGCGATGTCCGCCGGGCACCGGCGATTGCTCGTCACAGAGCCAGGGACGTGGATCTCTGTGTGTAAACACAGAGATCCACGTCCTGTCAGGGAGAGGAGACCGATGGTATGTCCCTTGTACATAGGGACAACGATCAGTCTCCTCCCCCAGTCAGTCCCCTCCCCCCACAGTAAGAATCACTCCCAGGGAACACATTTAACCCCTTGATTGCCCCCTAGTGTTAACCCCTTCCCTGCCAGTGACATTTATACAGTAATCAGTGCATATTTATAGCACTGTTCGCTGTATAAATGTGAATGGTTCCAAAATAGTGTCAAAAGTGTCCAATCTGTCCACCGCAATATCGCAGTCCTGACAAAAATTGCAGATAACCGCCATTACTAGTAAAAAAATAAAAATCTTTGCGCAAACCAATCAATTTTTTTTACCAAAAGAAGAATACGTATCGGCCTAAGCTGAGAAAAAATAAATAAAAAATAAATAAAAATTGGGATATTTATTATAACAAAAAGTCAAAAATATTGTTGTTTTTTTTTCAAAATTGTCAGTCTTTTTTTGTTTATAGCTCAAAAAATAAAAACCGCAGACATGATCGAATACCACCAAAAGAAAGCTTTATTTGTGGGAAAAAAGGACGTCAATTTTGTTTGGGAGCCACGTCGCATGACCGCGCAATTGTCATTCAAAGCGTGACAGTGCTGAAAGCTGAAAATTGGCCTGGGGTGGAAGGGGGTGAAAATGCCCGGTATTGAAGTGGATATTAATCAAATTTATTTACTGTACAGGATTTATAATTTCATTAACAGTTTGCGCAGCACTTTACACCAATGAGGGCAGACAGGACAATTATTATACAATTCAATATAGGAGGAATCAGAGGGCCCTGCTTGTTATAGAGCTTACAATCTAAAAGGGAGGGTCAGGTGATACAAAAGGTAATAACTGGGGAATTAACTGATGGAGAAAATAGAATTGAGCGATCGTGCGACTCTTTTCCCAAACAAAATGTATGCCCCTTTTTTCGCACAAATAGAGCTTTCTTTTGGTGGTATTTGATCACCACTACGGTTTTTATTTTTTGCGCTATAGGCAAAAAAAGACGAACAATTTTGAAAAAAAAAACATTTTTTTACTTTCTCCTATAAAACATACCAATTAAAAAATGGCTTCATTAATTTAGGCCAATATGTATTCTGCTACATATTTTTGGTAAACAAAACTACAAAAAGCATAAATGGATTGGTTTGTGCATAAGTTATAGTGTCTACAAACTATGGGATATTTTAAAAAAAAATTGCCGTTTTTTTTTGCTGCAATTGTGGGCACGGTAAGGCTGCAATTATAGGCACAGTAAAGCTTCAATTATGGGCACAGTAAGGCTGCAATTGTGGGCACGGTAAGGCTGCAATTGTGGGCACGGTAAGGCTGCAATGGGCATGGTAAGGCTGAAATTATGGGCACGGTAAGGCTGCAATTATGGGCACGGTAAGGCTGCAATTATGGGCACGGTGAGGCTGCAATTATGGGCATGGTAAGGCTGCAAGGATGAGCACGTTAAGGCTGCAATTGTGGGCAGGGTAAGGCTGCAATGATGGGCACAGTAAGGCTGCAATTATGGGCATGGTGAGGCTGCAATGATTGGCACGGCGATGCTGTACTGATGGGCACAGTGAGGCTGCAATGATGGGCACGGTGAGGCTGCAATGATGGGCCCTGTGAAGCTGCATTGATGGGTACAGTGAGGCTGCATTGATGGGTACAGTGAGGCTGCAATGATGGGTACAGTGAGGCTACATTGATGGGTACAGTGAGGCTGCAATGATGGGCACAGTGAGGCTGCATTGATGGGCAGTGAGGATGCCACAATGGGCACAGTGAGGCTGCAATGATGGGCACACTGAGGCTGCACGGATGGGCACAGTGAGGCTGCATGGACTGGCAGAGAGGCTGCATTGATGGGCACAGTGAGGCTGCATTTGATGGGCACTCTGACATCTTGACATCTTCTGTACCATGCCCACAGCCTCTGACATCTCCTGTACCATGCCCGCAGCTTCTGACATCTTGACATCTCCTGTACCATGCCCGCAGCCTCTGACATCTTGACATCTCCTGTACCATGCCCACAGCCTCCAACATCTCCTGTACCATGCCCGCAGCCTCTGACATCTCCTGTACCATGCCCGCAGCCTCTGACATCTTGACATCATCTGTACCATGCCCACAGCCTCTGACATCCCCTGTAAAATGCCCACAGCCTCTGACATCTCCTGTATCATGTCTGCAACCTCTGACCATCTCCTGTACTATGCCTGCAGCCTCTAACCATTTCTTGTATCATGTCCACAACGTCTGGCCATCTTATCTTATATCATGTCTGCAGTCTGAGGGAGTCTGGAGAGGAGTCAAGAATGGGAGCGCCGCCGGGATGGGGGTCATGGGAGAAGTCAGACTTGTGTGAACTGTGGAGAGGAGACTATAGGAAAACCAGAGCCACCAAGCTGGAGCCCACTGATTGAGCCCTGCAAGGTGCACCTGAGAGGAGGTCAGTGACAGCACCGCCAGGCCAGTCTGAGTGGGGTCACTGATGTAAGGGGGAGTGAATACAATAATGTAAGGGGGCACTGATATAAAGGTTTCCCCCTTATATCAGTAACCCACCCCCTTACCTTAGTGTATTCTTTCTGCGGAAGGTCGTCTCTGGTCATCAGAGTCCCCCCACATTCCCAGAGTCCCAGGTGTCCCCCTTGATAGTTGCTCCACTTTTAACTGGAATTTGCTGTATATATATATATATATATATATATATATATAGCCCTATGTGCTTTTATATCTGTCTTATCTATATATAATATGCTCTTCAAATTCGTTTTAAAATGCATGGTTTTCCCTTTTATGAACAAGAAAATAATGACGTTGTGCTGTTGGGCTGGTATAATAATGCTATGGGGTTGGTATGACATTTTTTCCAGGGCTGGTTTTTATTCCCAGTTCGGCCCTGTACTCAACTCATAGCATCCAACAAGTATTGCTCCACACTATAGGAGTGGAAGATGCTTTGAGGAAGAATGCGGTCTAAAGCAAAGATACCAACTTCAGTGGTTATAGCTGCAACACAAGATACCTTTTCTTCTTGTTATTTTATATTGTATTAATAACAGTGAACTCAAGACCCAAAAGTTACTTTAGTGATCCCATCTCAGATCATAATGTAATAATAATATTAATAATAATTATAATAATAATATTGTAGTGCTTACCCCTGGAGGAACTGCTGAGATCATACCCAGGTCTCCCCAGCTTGTACAGAGGCTGCCAGTCACCAGCACAGTTCCATGCACACTGATGATATAGCCTCAGCCTGTGGGTTATCTTTTTAGAATTTATCGCTGAATAAATTGAACAGGAAAGGGGTTCAGGAATTAGGATACTCCAAATAATAGCAGAACTAACAGGATGACAGCTTCTCACCAATCTTCTCTAAGCAGCCTTTCCTTGAGGTAACAGGGAATGGCCAGTATATCTAGGACTGTGTAAGAGCAGTCCATATAGCATCCCCTGGTACTTTGTTCCCTTCTAGCACTTGCACACCCAAGAGTCCACAACAAGGTTTTTACTCACAATGTGCCAGGATTTGTCTGCCACCCAGCATTAACTGGTAGTTCTTCAGTGAGAGGGACAAAAGATACTTCTCCAGATCAGGACTCCAAAGTGGTGATGCTCGACAGCAAATAATCCTTAAGCAATTTTCTCCAGCACCTGCTAAGAACCAGACTACACTTTCTTATCTCACTAGCTATCACCCAGTGACAGCAGCCCCAGGAGTACTGGAACTCTCCCTGGAGAGGAAATAACACTATGGAAAGACCTACCAAAAATGTATCACCCCCCGTGCTATTATCAGGATGCCTCCTTCCAGGGATTGACTGAGGCATGATAAATATTCATACTGGACATTTGACTCCCCTTGTCCTAAATTCTTAAAACTTCTCCCAGAAGCAGGTGGTAGAAATCAAACACCCAGCTAGGAATCCCTGACAAAACAAATACAATAGATTACTGCTCAATTGATTGCAGTGCATCCAAAAACGATATTTAGCCTAACAACCTAAACAAAGAAGGGCACTACTCATTAATATTAATAATTGTAGCACTCACTCCCAGAGGGGCTACTGAAAATAATTGGATCTTCCTCACCTGTTTGGAGGCTGCAAGTCCTAGGTAGCAGTTCTAGAGCACACCAACACTGACTCAGCCTGGGGGATTTATTGCAGTACTTGAACACAGGCCAGTAAAGGGATGAGGGTGCAGGATACTCAAAAACACACACAGGAATTAGAGGACAGATTCCCAAGCAAAGTCCTTCAACAGCAGTCTTAAGTATAGCTGGAGGTGGAGGGTACAGCAAGCTAATCTGGGACTCTGTAAGAGCATTCACTGTCTTTGTAGCAACCTCTGGTGTCTAACCCTCAAAGCACAGGCACACCTGAAGCTCTAGACAAAAGGTCCTACTCCCAATGTCCAGAGGCAGCTCTCCAACCAGCCTCCCTGTGACACTCTTCAGTGAATGGGGACCTTCCCCAGCCCAGCCTCCTAAGGTAGTGTCCAACAGATTTCCTTCAGGCCCTCAGCCAAGTACATACTGAGGCCTAACAGAAATATATCTTCCGTAGCACAGGCTGCCTCGGAGAGGCTGGGGCCCCAGGGGAGAGAGATGGCTGAACAGGTCCTTCCAAACATTTATCCTCTCCCAACCACACCTTCTGGGCTCCTCCTTCCAGGGATTGGCTGAGGTTAGATAAATATTTATAACACAGTGGCTAACCCTCTCACTCTATTTCTGGAAGCTTCTTCCAAAGGCAGGAAGGAACAACCACCAGGCCTAGGGAGACCTGACCAGACCTAAAAAATAAATTGCTGTTCAGCTGGGTACAGCAGAGCCAAAATCTAAATATATGCAGCCTAGGGCAGAATACTACTGCTAAATAATAATAATAATAATAATAATAATAATAAATAATTATTATTATTTAAATAAAAATATATGGAATAATATGTCCCCATACTGTAAGTTATTAGAACTAGACATAAAGTAATAGAGAATCTAAAATGTTACAGTGGTCTCTATTAAGTGAAGAAGAACTAAAGGCAAACCTTTTTTTTACTGTTTGAAAAGAGTAAGGGAAGGTTATAACCCCTGCCAGTTTCTTGCCATCTGTGTCCTATTGGGGAGATTTCCTTTTACTTCTTGTCCCATAACCACAACAGAAAGTGAGAGGAAATCCCTTCAATGTGAGCCAAACAGCTTATAGTTGCCTTAGTGTCCCTCAAAATTTGGGATTTTCTTTCACTTTCAGTGTTGTGGACACATAGAGTGGGTGCTTCTCCCTAACTGGGACACAGACAGCATTAAAATCCTGGCAGGTGCTCCAATTTGTATCCACTTTATGTAAAAAAAAAAGTTTTGCCATCGGTGGACGGACAGACAGGGGCTATAATGACACAGGTGTCAGTTCATGTAGCTGTATTAGTTCACTTAGCCATGTTGGCTATTTTATCAAACAATAACATTCTCATCAAAAACTTCAATTCATATACATTGAATAGTTATTCTTAAGTATGAAATAATTATTTAACTCTTATTTACAGTACCTGTTATTTGAATAACAATCGGTATACTCTCTCTTTTTTTGTAGTCCTAGTTTATTTATTTTTAGACACCTTACAAAACCTACCAGTAAAAGGAAGTGATCATTTTTGTAAATTGACTAATATATATATATGTACATAAATATATATATATATATATATATACATATATATATATATTAGTCAATTTACAAAAATGATCACTAACTTTCACTGGTAGGTTTTGTAAGGTGTCTAAAAATATATATATATATATATATAGCCCTCAAATATATATATATATATATATAGCCCTCAAAAATTCCACTCGGTGGCTCGCATTTTGCGAGTGGATTTTGAGGGCTGGTGAGCTATGGCTGCTTGGGAGCAGGGGGGGGGGGCGAGCACTGCCAGCAGCCTGGGTGGAATGGGAGTCCTTCTTCCAGCGATCGCGGAGGGGAAGAGAGAGAGAGAGACACCCAGGTGATCAGAGCCCAGCACAGGGAACACAACCAAAGCTTTCATTTCAATTGCTGTGTTCCCCGCCGCTCGCTGTCAGATACAGCCCCTCCTCCTGGTCCCAGAACTTTGATAGACAGATCACCCATCCAATCCCGGTTCCCACTGCCAAGGGGCAGGGCTGTATATGACATTGAGCGGCGGGAACACAGCAATTGAAATGAAAGCTATAGCTGTATTCCCTGTGATCTGCTTCGATCCCCCGGGCGGCTCTCCTGTTCCTCTCCTCCCCTGGACAGGTAGGCTGCATAGTGGACACAGGCTGCATAGTGGACAGAGGCTGCATGGTGGGCACAGGCTGCAAGGTGGGCACAGGCTGCATGGTGGACACAGGCTGCATGGTGGACACAGGCTGCATGGTGGGCCCAGGCTGCATGGTGGGCCCAGCCTGCATGGTGGGCCCAGGCTGCATGGTGGACGCTGGCTGCATGGTGGACACTGGCTGCATGGTGGACACTGGCTGCATTGGTGGGCACAGGCTGCCTGCATTGGTGGGCACAGGCAGGCTGCATTGGTGGGCATGGATAAAGTTGTTGTTGTTGTTAATATTTATTTTTATAACTTAATTCTACATAAAACATTTAAGTGTCATTTCATGAAATAATTTATGAGGGCGTGTTTAGGGACGGGACGGGCTGAGTTGGGCATGGCAACTGGTGGCGAGTAACCCTTGAGGCCTGGCTAGTAGCTCAAGACTTGAAGTTTTGAGCCATATATATATATATATATATATATATATATATATATATATATATATATATTTATCACAAAAATTGACAATATAACAATAATTAATATCACATTTAGTAAATTAACCTAACCATGCAACAAAATATCTGGGGAAGTGAAAATATAAATTTCAGTAATGATATGTCACAAGTCAAGGTGGTGAAACTTATGCAAGTTTCATCATTTAGTGAAAATAAACAGATATAATTACAGGCCATAAGCATTTATCAGAGCACAATCATACTAATATGGCCAAAACAGACCCGAAAAAAAGAAAAAGAAACTACTGGTTTTAGTCCCTAACATCTTGAATTTTACATTCAAGGAGTCAAGGCTTTGCCATGTAGCTTCTTTACAGATTTTGGTATTAAGATGAGGAAGAAGATAAAATGCACAGCTGGTGATGTAGTGAACAAAAAAAGTCTCACAAAGATACACCAGAGGGAATAGTCATCAACATAAAACGAACAAGCACCCACACTATTGATTACATGCTGCTCACAGAATACCAGGCTCTTCTGCCAACTTATCTCCCACTCAGACACGGAGATGCAGACAGCATGTTGTACTTTGCATCATCAGTTTTGATGAATAATGCACTGATAAACACTGCAGCCAATAATCTGTAGTAGCTGAGAAGCCAGATGTCATTTGGACGTCTGATAGTTTTAACCCTGGGTCTTGATATTACATTAGAATTGGCAGCTTATTTAAGTTCCAGAAAACCTACACAGTGCTCCTTGATGCTTTTAACATGGCAGTCGCCATACCCACATAGAAAAATTAACACTTTTATTAATTTCCTCTTTCATTAAACAAATTTGTTATGATATTTTCTATTCCATGATTTTTTTTAAACACATGACATTAACATTATAAGAGATATGGCTTGGTGGTTTGGTCATTAGCAATACTGCCCTGTAGTTAAATTCAATTCCCACCATGGTACCATCGTCACAAATTTATTTGAACTTCGTGTTACCACCAAGTGATCCAGTTTCCTACAACAGGAACAAAAAATACTGCCAGGTTCATTAGCTGTTTATTGTATTTGGTTGAGATTGTATGAATGTAGTAAGGAATTTGGTCTTCATTGGGGAAAAGTTTAATACTGTATAGCTTCCTATTCCTTAAAGTTCTGCACAACATCAATAGAATATATACGGTACAGTTTATCCACAGTGGTTTTTAAAGTGTTAGTATCTAGGGATGGCTCTCAGCAGGGGAAACCAGCATGGGAGAACAACAGTGAGAATGCAGCAGGGAAGCAAGCATGGTAGAGAAATACTAAGAACCAACAGGATGAAGAGAGAGGCTCAAGCAAAAGTGGAGAGTCTGGAACCTTTGATGATGGATTTGGAAACTAGTCAGGTGGGCCCTCCCAGAGTGTCCTCCTGGGATAGCCATGCTGGTTTCAGCTAAAAAATAGAGTTCAACCAGGTGGAATTTGTGCTAGTGAAAAGACAGAAATATAGTTGTTATAGTGTAGCCCAGGTTCAATGCTGGGGTAACCAAACATTAAATCCAAAGAAACAGACAACCGCTCAATCAAACCGTATCTCACGTAATTAGGAAATACAGCTGAGGTAAGAGCAGATGGAATACAAGCAAGGTTAGGATGACCAATACCTTTGCCGCAATAAAGATATCCAGGTCTTAGAACCTTTATTTTAAAATAAAATGATAGAAACCAAGGATCAGGTGGAGGGGTAATCAATAGTGGGGTTTATTTAATGGACAGTGTTCAGCTTTAGGAATTAGCATATGTATTAGAATTGAATTAGGTTATATGTGTACTTTAAGAATGTTATTGTTAACATATTTATACATTAGTATGGAAATATTAAAATAGTAAGAATAGAGTAAAATTGTCTTCTGGACATGTATGTCTTTGAATTTTATATGGTTTAATATCATGTAAATGCAAGGTTGTTTTTCTATGAATGAGCCGAAGAAAATAATACTAATAAAGTGTAAGCTGCTGTAGCCGTGGCTGGGCTAATTAGCAATCCAATCATCTATCAATGTCCCCTTCCTCAGTCATGCAGGTTTGAAATTCAGTGCCCTCAGTTCTTGCTCATTCATGCATGCAGCATTGATCTCAGCATAGCGACAAGCTCTCCTGAAGCAAGCAACACAATGAGATCACCATAAATACAACTGCATTTACCATAATAGTTAAATAATTTCTTCTCCAAATCATAAATTAATTAAAAAAAAAATACAGCTGGTGTTGTTTACCAGTCTTTCTTGTGCTATTATGTGACCTTTCCATTTACAGAGCAAGTGTATTACATGTGAAGCATGCATATAAGTCCTAAACGATTTGGGTGCTTTATGTAATGTTAATGTTTCTTCTATGTAGTCAGATACATAATAAGGATATCTTTGAATTCAAGATACAGGAGGTCCTGGCCTTGTTATTCGCTTGTCATGGCAAAAGGTATCACCTTTCAAACGCTTGGTTGCAGGGCTGTAGCTATAGTCATAGCAGACTATACCCTGAAGCACAAGAGACCCAGTACAGCCATATTGTATAGTTACTGCTGTGCATCCCAAAAAAAAAAAAAAAATGCAGGATACGTAGCTATGCCTATGGCTTTTTACTATTCAGGAAGAAGTTAGTAATGACAGCCTATATAGTTCTCTCATAACAGATGTGCTTTAGGGGCTGACTCACAATTTAGCTATTTGTTGTGGTGCAATAATGCACATGCTTTAACATGCATTGCATTCATTATGAATGGGCTGCCAACACACCACTTCACAACTTCACAATGGAAGGCACTGCAATGCACCACACATAGAGAAGGTGTATTTATGCATATAGGATGCTTTTGCTAAACACTCCCATACCGAGTACCTTCTACTGATGAAGTCTTGGAAGGATGTCAGATGGGTGTTAGCATTTTGGGAGGTTTGACCAATCAGGTGACAAAAAGGGAAATCACCAATTACTTCTGACTTTGGTGGATGAGGCAGTAGAAGCATTGCTTTATTTGTTGTGGGGTATGATCCTAAGTGAACCTATGCCCACTCTGTGCACGTTAAAATGGAACTAAACAAACTGATTTCCTAAACAGTTACATTTATGGTATGCCGTGAATGCAAGCTGTCACAGTTGCTTGTTCTCTCAACCAAACTGTCAAGCCATCAAATGGCTGGTGATATAACTGATAACACTTGCAGCACTATGGCAACTTCAGATCAATCAGAGGCTAAGATGGCACCTTCATTGGCTGCAAGGCCACATGCACACTGGGCAGAAAAAACGCTGCTTAACAGACGTTTGCCTTTTTTCAGCCTGTAAACGCACCTGTATGTTAGCCTATGCTATACAGGCAGTTTAGTAGAGGAGTGTTTACAGGCTGAAAAAAAACCCATCACCAGAGCTTTCAGGAGAGGTGCATTTGGTCAGAAAATATGCAAACGCTCATAAACGGTTAGGCAGGTTATTCATGCAGTTTAATTGCCAGAATAAATTAATAAAGCTCTTTTACTGTTTGTAAATAATATTTAAATACTTTAATGACCATTAGCAAAATGGTACCCAGTGGTGTACAAATCAGGATGGAGTTTATTAGGATGAGAGACACAGGTGAAGGGACAGAAAAAGAACACTTTCTTGCTCAGTAGAACAAGAAAAAGTGTGTACAATATAGTACATGTAAAAAAGGAAGAACAACAAAAGAAAGAATGATAGAAAAAGGATTAAAGGCTTAGAAGGATGAAGAAGAATAAATCACATTATGTGTATTGGGTGCCGGGTGGGGTGTGGGAAGGGTATAAATAACTCATGCTACCCTGTTGTAATAATCTGCCTATTTAATGTTCTAGTTTGTGCAACTTTAGAACTGCTTAGATTTTCCATAAACATTTATGAGTCCTACAACTTTTAAGCGGATAGAGAAGCTACTGAACAGCAGGAACAAGAGGTGCCTAAACTGGGACTTGGAATTTGATTTAGCTGCTAAATTTATCTTCTCCCTGTTAGTGCTGGGACCAGGTTCTCTGGCACCCAAGCGAGGATGCCAAAACCAAGCTCTTTAATTTGGCTCTACGAGAAAAAAAAAAAAACTGAAAGAAGAGAACGAATGCTGTATTAAAAATGTTATGGCTTATCTAAAATTTTAACTACAAACTGTAATGCCGCGTACACACGATCATTTTTCCCGTTGAGAAAAATGAAATTTTTTCCTTTGGACGAGAGAAACGATCGTCTGTGGGCTTTTTGTCATTTTTCCCGACGGGAAAAACGGCATTAATCACGACGAGAAAAATGAGAACATGCTCTAATTTTTCTCGTCGTGATTCCCGTCGTTTTTTTCCGTTGCAGTTTTCCCATAGGGAAACACTGCCGCGGAGCCCACACACGGTCGTTTTTCTCGACAAAGAGAAAAATGTCGGGAAAAACGGATGTGTGTAGGGAACCAAGCCGTTCCCTCGTTTTTCCCGTCGTGATTCACGGCTGTGTTTTCACCACCGTGAATCACAATCGTGTGTACGCGGCATAAAGGTTAGGAAAACTAAAAAAGTATAAAACAGTATAAAATATAAAAACAAAAATGTAAAACCTTTATGCCAAAAGAAAAACCTGTTGCTGTTATTGCCTATAAAGTACCGTCCACAGGTGGACTATTATCACTTGTTGATGTCACAGACAGATTATTCATTTTATGAACTTTATGAATATTTATGGATTTTCACAAGCAATATTTTATTCAATCCGTTTTGCATTTCTTGGTAATTTTATTCAGAATTTTATCTTATTAACAATAACTTGGAGGTCTTATGTCACTTATGTTATTTATGTGTTCACGTTCACATTTATTATTTAGGTACCTACATTCACTCTCACTATTCAGGTTTAGCGCGACTCTATTTCTAATATACTTGATCACTGTTTTGATGTTTTACAGAAGAGTTGCTGCTTCCATTTGAGCCTTTAGGCATTTTTGTGGGCACACGAGATTGCTTCTGATCTTAGCGCAGTTTATTTTTCCCTTTTTCCATTGCCTATAAAGTGTTAGCTGGAGTTCAGTTAAAATTTTTTAGTCAAGTCCATCTAAATCTGCAAGTCTAACATGACCCTCTTCCCAGACTTACAGTGCTGCTGTCCAAAAGTGTCTGCTTTACTACTTCATGCAGAATGCAGACTCACTTGCCAGTAACACATAGGAAGTGTGTTACTGGCAAGATTACCAGGTGAAATAAAGGGAAAAAGCCCAAAAAAAAAAAAAATGTATGCAGCCACCACATTTAAGAGTTGGTGAGATGCAATTTAAATGTTTATGTTTTATACCACTTTAACCTCTATATTTTTTTTTTTTTTCGTTTTCCTAACCTTTACAATTTGTAGTTCAAATTTTAGTTAGCCTGTAATATTTTTATTATTATTATTACATTCTCCTCTTTCAGCTTTTTTTTTTTTTTTTTGTAGTGCCACATTAAAGACTAATCCAGCCACCACATCTAAGGTTTTGTAAGTTGCAATGTATTACATTTTTGTTTTTGTTTAATACCACTTTCAGTACACATTTTATAAGCTAAACAGTTAAAAAATATGCCAAAATAATGGAAGAGAATGAAAATATTAATAAAAACAAATTTGGCTATTAACAACCCGATTATGTTACGTACGTGTTCCAATATATCTTCAATAACGTTTTTGTGGAATAAGAAAAAAAAAAAAAAAATAAGTAGGTATAGTCAAAGTTAATAAGTCAAGTTAATAATAAAAAAATAAAATGTTATTTAAAAAAGTACTGCAGAGCAGTACCCAAGCTGTCAAATCATGGAAGATCCATAAAAGCTGCATGGTTTTATCAGGAGCACACAGAGAACCAGATGCAGTTTGGGACACACTGACAGAGGGACCGCTGGTTACGCAGGGAGAGTTGTGATCTCCCAGTGTAATCTGCATGACTGAACTGTCAGTAGGTTCAACGCACAGCTGTACAATGCAAATTTAGGAGAGACTTCTGCCCCGACTGTGCTCCCCTGCAGCACAGCACCCAAGGTGCTGGGTCCTACCTTGGCTCAGTCCTTTGAGGCTATTTGCTTTTTGATTACTTGCCACTTATTGTAATCATGGTTCAATACAATTTTCCAAACTCGCAAATAGTCCAATATTCTGACTGATGTAAAAGAAATTAAAGCATATGTGGGTATTTTTTAAATTTGCTTTTAGAAGCAATATGACAATTTGGAAGATTGCCAATATTTAAGGGGTTCACCATGTGGGGTATAATTCATTTTTATTTTCCAATTATTGAACAGAATCTTAAGTAATTTTATGTATAGCAAGTGATCTTTGATGTATTCTGATCAGAATTTCGATTAGATCAAAAAAGCTGTTTGGAATCATTAAAAAAATCCCAAACTTTAAATTAAATGTAAAAAAAAAGTCAGCTACCATGCCAGACATGGAAGCACATCCTTCCCAGCGTGGTCAGTTTTCTGGCTGTTATGGGAGAAAAGCCTGCCTACCCTCCAGTGGTCTCCAACTTGTTCTGATACGCCCCCCTGCATAGCCATTTACTGGGAGAATCAGTGTACTTATGTTTCTGCACCCCTAGCTCTCTAAGTCCCTTAAGCTTCTGAGAACAGAGACCATGTGATCACTTTTACAAAATGAAAAACAAAAGTTATATTTAAAAATATATATATATATATATATATATATATATATATATATACATACAAACATTTAGCCTTTCATTTCTATTTTAAGTTGAACGGATTGTTTTACAATGTAAGGGTTCACATATACTTCAATCTACAATCTATGCATTTTTGTCACAAAACAGGTACAGTGCAGAAAACAAAGTACTGTGAAGAAAATAACGTCTATATTATGGTGGTTATACATATTGAGGAGGAAAAACAATTGTAGATGTAATTTGTACACATAGATGCGTGTCCTGGACTTGCACATGGTATTATTTGCTTGGAGTAGTCCCTCATGTGTGGTCTAATTTGGAAACAAAGAATACGAGCATATAAATGACGCTGTGAATGCGAAGAGGAACACTAAGCAAATCCAAGGTTGGCAGGAGCTCTGGGATCTCTAGCTTTGCCCCCTGCTTAGAAATCAGTACAGAGTGAAATTACTGTGATATTTAACTCCTTGAAAACATCATGCTTCTACCTGACTGGTCTTCTTGTACCATAAAGCTGCCAAGACATACAATAGGGCTTTAACATTTGTGAATCCTTATAATTTTCAAAAATATCTACATCAATATGACTTAAATCAGGATCTATTTTACACACAATCCTTAAAACTAGATAATAAGAACCCCATTAAATAAAAGAGTAAAAAAATAATAATGATTGTTTATTTACTGTATTTATTAAGGAAAATGATTAAACGTTACTGCACACATTTCTGTGTGGCAAAACGTTATAAACTTTTGCTATTGGTAACTAGTACTCCCTCACTTGGGCAGCAATAATTGCAAATGAACTTCCTGGTAACTGTTGATCAGTCCAGCACATCGGCTTAATTCAATTTTAGTCCATTCATTCTTACAGACCAGCTTCAACTCAGGGATGTTGTTGGGCCTCCTTGCATGAACTGCCCATTTCAGGTCCTTCTACAACATTGCTTTGGGATTAAGGTCAGGATTTTGACTTGGCCATTCCAAAGCATTCACTTTCTTCCTCTTTAACCATTCTTTGGTAGATTAACTTGTGTCTTTAGTTTTGTTGTTGCTGCATGAGCCACTTTCTCTTGCTCTTCAGTTTACAGATGGATACTCATTTTTGGGCAGAATTTACTTTTATAAATCAGAATTTATAGTTTCATTCATTTTAACAAGCTATTCTTGCCAAAGGCATCAAAGCAGTCCCAAGCGTGATACCCCCACCACCATGTTTCACAGATAGTATAAGGTTCTTATGCTTGAATGTGTTGTTTGCTTGCTTGTTGTGAAACATAACGCTTTTCAGATAAGCCCAAGCATTCTATTCTGGTCTTATCTGCTTACATAGCATTCTCCCAAAATATCCCTGTGGTCTATAGAAAACTGTGTATGGGCAGCAATGTTCTTTTGGGTTACAGGGAGGGAAAAAGTATTTAAGCCCCTGCTGATTTTGTATGTTTGCCCATATTTAAATGGTAGGTTTATTTTAACAGAATAACAGCAAAAGAATCCAGAAAAACGCATTTCAAAAAGTTATAAATTGATTTGAATATTCAAATGTAATCTTGCGAGCAACTAAAATATACAAAAGCAGGCTGCAAGGAACACACTCCCAATAACAAATGTGCAAAAGTAAAATCTGTGAAATATTAAACAACATAAATCATGAACCAAATTTTCACATCCAACTTTACGTGTAAATCACAAAAATCAATAATAATTAGTGGGTAAAACAATGTAATTTCTCAAAGAAAGTCCAAATGTAGTGGATCCAGTGCTTCAGTGCAGTCAAGTGAAATTCACTGTAAGGATAAGACTTGCTTAATCTTTGAAAGCCCTCAAAAGTGCTAATATTAATTCACCACAGTGCTCCCTCATTAGATATGCACTCACCACATGATGTGTGACCTCACACTTAAAGGGACACTAAAGGTTCCCATTTAAAAAAATAAATAAATGGCAAACATGTTATACTTACCTCCACTGTGCAGCTTGTTTTGCACAGAGTGGCCCCGATCCTGGTCTTCTGGGGTCCCTCAGCGGCTGTCTCGGCTCCTCCCCGCAAGAACTAACCCCCTTCATGGGAGCTCTCTTCCATGGGGGTTAGTTCTTGCGGGCGTGCTCCCGTGATACAGCCTGCGGCTATAGCCGCTGATTGTATCACTCGGCCCCGCCCCCCGGCGCGCCGCATCATTGATTTGATTGACAGCAGCGGGAGCCAATGGCTGCGCTGCTATCAATCAACCAATGAATGAGCCGAGAAGCCAGCGCATTCACGGCGCGGGACTTTCGAGGGGTCAGGTAAGTAAACGGGGGCTCGGGAGGGCCGCTAATCCTTGGATGTTTTTTCACCTTAATGCATAGAATGCATTAAGGTGATAAAACATGTACCTTTACAACCCCTTTAAGTTCGGTCAAAAACAGCCTTTTAGTCACCTTGGACTAGTTAAACTTGCTTTCCTCTTTTGCGTCCTGTCAGTTTTTTCTTCAAACAAACAGCAACTTCTTCAAGAAGAAAGCAGCTATGAAGTGGGATTATGTTTCATAAGAACTGAGGGAAGTGACAACGACCCTGCATTCCTGCCATCAACAGGATATAAGCACTATTTGTAGCTCCTTTCTTTTTACAAATACCGAGCAATGGTGGAGAAAAAACTGACAGGACACAAAGGAGGAAAGCAATTTTAACTAGTCCAAGGTGACTAAAAGTCTGTTTTTGACCGAACTTAAGTATGAGGTCACACATCATGAGGTGAGCACACATCTAATGGGGGAGCACTGTGATGAAACTAAATATACGGTAAGCACTTTTGAGGGCTTGTGAAGATTAAGCAAGTCTCATCCTTACAGTGAATTTCACTTGACTGCACTGAAGCACTGGATCCACTACATTTGGGCTTTCTTTGAGAAATTACATTGTTTTACCCACTGATTATTATTGACTTTTGTGATTTACACGTTAAGAGAGATGTGAAAATTTGGTTTATGATTTATGTTTAATATTTCACGGCTATATTAGCGCAGCAATTCATTAAGATTTTATAAACAGATTTGCATTTTAACGAGTGAAATAAGTATTTGATCCCCTATCAATCAGCAAGATTTCTGGCTCCCAGGTGTCTTCTATACAGGCAACAAACTGAGATTAGGAGCATTCTCTTAAAGGGAGTGCTCCTAATCTCAGCTTGTTACCTGTATAAAAGACACCTGTCCACAGAAGCAATCAATCAATCAGATTCCAATCTCTCCACCATGGCCAAGACCAAAAAGCTGTCCAAGGATGTCAGAGACAAGATTATAGACCTACACAAGGCTAGAATGGGCTACAAGACCATCACCAAGCAGCTTGATGAGAGTGTGACAACAGTTGGTGCGATTATTCGCAAATAGAAGAAACACAAAATAACTGTCAATCTCCCTCAGTCTGGGACTCAATGCAAGATCTCACCTTGTGGAGTTTCAATGATCATGAGAACAGTGAGGAATCAGCCCATAACTACACGGGAGAATCTTGTCAATGATCTCAAGGCAGCTGGGACCATAGTCACCAAGAAAACAATTAGTAACACACTACGCCGTGAAGGACTAAATCCTGCAGTGCCCGCGAGGTCCCCCTGCTCAAGAAAGCACATGTACAGGTTCCTCTGAAGTTTGCTAATGAACATCTTAATGACTCAGAGGAGAACTGGGTGAAAGTGTCAGATGAGACCAAAATCAAGCTCTTTGGCATTAACTCAACTCCGTGTTTGGAGGAGGAGGAATGCTGCCTATGACCCCAAGAACACCAACCCCACCGTCAAACATGGAGGTGGAAACATTATGCTTTGAGGGTGTTTTTCTGCTTAATGGACAGGGCCACTTCACCCTATCAAAGGGCTGATAGACTGGGCCATGCTCCGTCAAATCTTGGGTGAGAACCTCCTTTCCTCAGCCAGGGCATTGAAAATGGGTCGTGGATGGGTATTCCAGCATAACAATGACCCAAAACATATGGGCAAGGCAAGGAATGGCTCAAGAAGAAGTACATTAAGGTCCTGGAGTGGCCTAGCCAGTCTCCAGACCTTAATCCCATAGAAAATATGTGGAGGGAGCTGAAGGTTCGAGTTACCAAATTTCAGCCTTGAAACCTTAATTTCTTGGAGAGGATTTGCAAAGAGGAGTAGGACAAAATCCCTACTGAGATGTCATGTGTGCAAACCTGATGGCCAACTACAAGAAAAGTCTGACCTCTGTGATTGGCAACAAGAGTTATGCAACCAAGCGCTAAGTCATGTTTTGTAAAGGGGACAAATACTTATTTTACTCATCAAAATGAAAATCAAATTATAAGTTTTTTGGAAAAAGTTATTCTGGATTTTTTATGTTGTTTTTCTGTCTCTCACTGGTAAAATAAACCTACTATTAAAATGATAGACTGATCATTTGTTTGTCAGTGGGCAAACATACAAAATCAGCAGGGGATCAAATACTTTTTTCCCTCACTGTAGTAGTGACTCCACCCTTGCAAACTTGTCCTGCACACTATTCTGTTCTACTGCAGGTAGACTCATAAATACTAAAATTAACCAATGCCAAGGAGACCTTTCATCTCCTTGACGTTATCCTGGAGTTCCTGTTGTATTGCCACACTCTTGATGTGATGTTTGTTGGTCCACCACTCCTGGAAAAAATGGTTTTGAAATGTCTCTATTTGTATACAATCTGTATGACTGTGCACTGGTGGTGTCCAAACTCTTTTAAAATAGTTGTGTAACTTATTTTGCACTGGTGAGCATTAATAAATGTTCTTGGAGGTCCTCCAAAATCTCCTCTGTTCGAGCCATGACACATTTCCACAAATCTGTGTTAATAACTCCTTCCCGAAGGGCCTTTCAGTAGGTGTTATTGCTTGAAGGTGGAGGTGTCTTCCTGATCACTTGATCACTGTGATTGGCTGTCATAGCGCTCACTTGGTTGGGAGCCGTTGCTTGCTCAAACACTGACTGGGAGCTCTTGTTAACAGTCCAGTGAGTGTGTTGGAATTGTTCAGTGAGCATACTCTTAGTACATAACCTGGAAGCCCCATGGATGTATACGTACAGGGGCTGGGCATTAAGGCCCATCTGCCGTGACAAATATATGGGTTACATGATCAGCAAGAGGTTAAAATCAGACTTTCCAATCAGGTCTGCCTGTCTGTTTCTCAGAAGGACCTGATCGGACCCTCCAGTCTCCCCTATAGAGCGACAGATGTCAGCTGTTCGCTGACACCTCCCGCCATCTGATCTGATCCTGCCCGCAAAGTCCAAACAGATGGTGGTCCTGTTTTTTATTTGTCTGGTGGATTGGATAGGATCGGATAAAAAAACAGATAGGCGGTCCGTTTTCACCAGATTTCCTCATAGAGGAGAGCGGGACTGTGTCCGTGTCCGCTCTGCACAAGCTGAGTAAGTGGAATCCGGAGGATGGAGGCGCCCATGTAAAGGGGCCTTAGGTAATAAAAACCTAGATTTCATTTTTTTTGCGTTTTTTTTTTTTTTGTATAAAGCAGCATCCCCCACTAACATCTGATTATCATCCTGTTAATACTTAACTAATTTCACTTTAAAATGAACTGAGTTTAATATACTTTTGCCACAAACAAATGGGTAACTTTAGATCATGTTTTAGGTCATAATTGTGCAGAAATATTTAAATGTAAAACATAAACTATAAAACACCACTGTAAAAAACATTCCATGATTAGTGGTTTATCTGTTCTTAACATTCTCAAAGCCAGACCTGACCATTTAGAATTAAATCCAACGTACAAAATTTTGGGAAGTGGGCTAAGTGGATGTAAAAGAGTAGACTAACTTCCTATTTAGAACAACCTAATATTATTATTTTACTTCTAAAAAAAGCTTCAGTCAAATATCTAAATATATCATTGAAATAAAATATGAACAGTATATTGTATTGTGTTGCAAGGGTGTGTTTAATCATAAAACTTGATAAAAAAAAAAAACGTAACAGTTTCATTGTATTAAAATTGTTTGCCTGGAGGTCCTCCTTAAAAAAAATAAACCAGTATTTGCTCTCAGCTAGAGACAATTCAGGTTAAGTGTCATGAAAGTCATGACTCTTAAATTTCCACATGGACTTTAAAGCAGATGCCTACATGTACCTTCAAACTCATTGGAAAGCAAGATAGATGATGAAATTAACATGGCACCTTATCCAAAACGGACTTAAAGAAAGCAAGAAGATTTGGAGCATTATTAACCACTTTAGAACCGGACCATTTGGCTGGCCAAAGACCAGAGCACTTTTTGCGATTTGGCACTGCATCGCTTTAACTGACAATTGGCTCCCAAACAAAATTGACGTCCTTTTTTTCCCACAAATAGAGATTTCTTTTGGTGGTATTTGATCACCTCTGCGATTTTATTTTTTGCGCTATAAACAAAATCAGAGCGCCAATTTTGAAAAAAAAAACAATATTTTTTACTTTTTGCTATAATAAATATCCCCCAAAAATATATAAAAAAAACGAATTTTATCCTCAGTTTAGACCGATATGTATTCTTCTACATATTTTTGGTAAAAAAAATGGCAATAAGCGTTTATTGATTGGTTTGCGCAACAGTTATAGCATCTACAAAACAGGGGATAGTTTTATGGCATTTTTGTTAATAATTTTTTTTTTACTAGTAATGGCGGCGATCAGTGATTTTTTTTCATGACTGCGACATAATGGAGGACACATCGGACACTTTTGGCGCTATTTTGGGACCATTCACATTTATACAGCGATCAGTGCTATAAAAATGTGACTGGCAGTGAAGGGGTTAACCACTAGGGAGCTAGGAAGGGGTTAAGTGTGTCCTAGGGAGTGATTCTAACTGTTAGGGGGCGTGGCTACGAGTGACACGACAGTGATCGCTGCTACCGATGAGAGGGAGCAGACTATCAGTGACATGTCACTAGGAAGAACGGGGAGATGTTGTGCTTACACTGACATCTCCCCGTTCTTCAGCTCCGTGACACGATCGTGGGACACCGGCGGACATCGAGTCCGCGGGTCCCGCGGGCGCGGTCACTGAGCTTGCGGCAGGGTCGCGCGCAGCAAATTTAAAGGGACGTACCTGTACGCCCATTTGCCTGTCCGTGTCATTCTGTCGACGTATAAGTTCGTGCAGCGGTCGGCAAGTGGTTAATTCCTCATTAATACTCTGTCCTCCAGTCCTAACCGCCTCTTCTCTACTTTTAACTCTCTAATTTCTCCACAAGCATCTCCACCCAGTAACTCGCTCACTGCTCACGAGATTGCCTATCACTTAAAAAACAAGATTGATGCAATTTGTGGGGACATCTCCACTGCACAGACATCTATCACTCTCCTCTTTTGACCGTGCTACTACCGAAGAGGTCTCTAAAGTTTTCTCAGAAGCCCGCCTTACCACCTATCCCCTGGATCCTGTTCCCTCACATCTACTACGGTCAATCTCTTCTTCTATCTTATGCTCCCTCACTCACATCTTCAATCTCTCACTCTCTACCGGCACCTCCCCCTCCCCTCTAAAACATGCTCTGATCACCCCCATACTTAAAAAGCCCTCACTGGATCCCACCAGCCTGAACAACTTAAGACCCATCTCCTTGCTCCTGTTTGCGTCAAAACTTTTAGAACACTTATTCTACAACTGTCTTAGCTCCTACCTCACTGACAACAACCTTCTTGACCCCTTGCAGTCTGTCTTTCGCTTGATAAACTCCACTGAAACTGCCCTACTGAAACTCACTAATGACCTACTAACTGCTAAAACCAGTGGGCACTACTCCATACTCATAATACTCGACCTCTCTGCAGCCTTCGATACTGTTGACCATCCCCTCCTCCTCAAAAACTCCACTCTCTTGGCCTTCAAGACTTCACTCTCTCTTGGCTCTCCTCCTACCTATCACAGCGCTCCTTTAGTGTGACCTATAACTCTGTTTCCTCCTCTCCACCTCCTCTTTCTGTAGGGGTACCTCAAGGTTCTGTCCTCTGACCCCTTCTCTTCTCAATATACACCTTCTCCCTTGGTCTGTTAATAAACTCCCATGGCTTCCAGTACCACTTCTATGCTGACGACACACAAATCTCTCTACTCCTCACCTCACTCCTCTCCTCTTGCATTACTAACTTACTAACTGACATTTTAACATGGATGTCACACCATTTCCTCAAACTCAATCTTTCTAAAAGCGAGCTCACAATTTTTCCTCCAGCCCGTGCTCCCCTCCCCCGACTTCTCCATCAAGATCAATAATACAACCATCAGTCTCTCCCCCTCATGCCAGGGTACTAGGTGTAATTCTAGACTCTGATCTGTCCTTTCAGCCCCAAATCCAATCACTATTCAAATCGTCCAGACTTCACCTCCGAAATATCTCTAAAATATGCCCCTTTCTAACCGTTGACACCACTAAGCAACGTATTCACTCCCTTGTTATTTCTCACCTTGACTATTGTAACTCCCATCTCATTGGCCTACCTCTCCGCAAGCTATCCCCTTTTCAGTCTATCATGAATGCCGCTGCCAGACTCCACCTTACCAACCATTCAGTGTCCACCACTCCTCTCTGCCAATCTCTCCATTGGCTTCCCATTACCCAACAAATAAAATTCAAAACACTAACAATAACGTACAAAGCCATTCACAATTCTGCCCCAAGCTACATCACCAATCATATCTCTAAATATCACCCAAACCGTCCTCTCCACTCCTTAGAAGACCTTCTCCTCTCTAGCTTCCTTGTCTCCTCCTCCCATGCTCGACTCCAGGACTTCTCCAGAGCCTCTTCCATCCTCTGGAACTCACTACCCCAATCTGTCTGGTTATCTCCTACTCTGTCCACTTTTAGGCAATCCCTGAAAACTCATCTCATCCTATCCTGCCTCCAGCTAACAATCGAATCTTCTACTCATCAGTTCATCCCTCACAGTCCCTATCTTTTGTTTCACCAGCCCCTCCCTCTTAGATTGTAAGCTCGCAGGAGCAGGGCTCCTCTAACCCTCTTGTTTTGAATTGTACTGTTGATGTAGTGTCTCCCTTTACATTGTAAAGCTCTGTGCAAACTGTTGGCGCTAAATAAATCCTGTAGAATAATAACAATAATGATATATTTTTGTGTTGCTTAAGGATATCAATTACAACAATCTAAAAACAGTTTCTTCTATTGGTATAGCAATAAAAACATTGCATTAAAAGCTAATTATGTATCTGTTCCCACACAGCATAATTGTTGCCAAATGCACTTCTCATATCCCCATATATGTAGTATACCAATCTAATACACAACCGGGTTACAAGCCAGAGTGTAATAACAAATTATCCAAAGGGGGATAAAGGCAGAGAGGGCAGCCAATCCACAACTTTTTTTTGCGGAATATTCAGTTTCTTCAGGAGATGGGGGCACATAGGAGGCAACAGTTTGATGAATATAAAAGGATCATAATATAAACATGATAATTTCAAATAACAATGGGACATAACATCCATATTGATATACCGTATTTTTCCCTCAAAATCAGGGGGAAATCGTGGGTGCGTGTTATACGCCGATACCCACTTATCCCCGTCGATCTCCACTGACTGTGAGCGGAGCGGGGCGATTGCCTCCGAGATACACATAGCCGAGTGTACTCGGCTTTTCTTAGCTCCGCTCACAGTCACGCCCAGTCCCGCCATTGGACCTGTGTTATGTCCATCATAGGGACTCGGCGTGACTGTGAGCGGAGCCGAGAAGAGCCGAGTAGAGCTGAGTACACTCAGCTATGTGTATCTCGGCTCCGCCCAGTCCATGCGTTCCCTGCATTCTCTGTGGCGTTCGCCACGCTCCGCCCAGTCTCGGCGGCGCCAATTTTACATTCGGGCAAGGCTGCAATGGACACTGGGGGCAAGGCTGCAATGAACACTGCGGGCAAGGCTGCAATGGACACTGGGGGCAAGGCTGCACTGGACACTGGGGGCAAGGCTGCACTGGGGCAAGGCTGCAATGGACACTGGGGCAAGGCTGCACTGTGACAAGGCTGCAATGGACACTGGGGCAAGGCTGCACTGTGACAAGGCTGCAAATGACACTGATAAGGCTGCATTTAAATGTAAGTTTTTTTCCTTAAACTTCCCTCCTAAAAGTTTTTTTCCCTAAAATTCCCTCCTAAACTTGGGGTGCGTGTTATACGCCAATAAATACGGTAATTAACAATATTATACTAACCACTTCAGAGGTAACCAGCACTAACCAGATCCCAAAACCAAAATTCCTTTTATTCAGAAACCGACTTAGGGATATATACACACAATCATACAACTACTATTAAATATAACTACATAGAAATACTATTAAATATCTTAACAATCAACCCCCCCAAAGAGACAGAAAAAGTCCCAAAAACATCACCTCAATACAAATAATACAGAGGAATGCAGTTTTGTAAATGTCTACCCGCCGTCAAAACACCATCAACATTACTACCATAGATAGCTTCAGGTTACTGTACTATCTATCTACTGTAGATAGATAAAGATTACACCAAATGACACCTTACATTTTATTATATTTGTGCTCTTCTCATTAGCTTTGTCCTCCTCTATTCTGTGCTCCTTCATATCCATCACCAGGATACGTGGACAGACACGTGTGCCGAATTTTGGTAGTGGGGTCCCGCTAGTGCTGGATACCCCTAAAGTGGTTAGTATAAGATTGTTAATTATCATATCAACATGGATGTTATGTCCCATTGTCGTTGTTTGAAATTTTCATATTTTTATTAAGATCCTTTTAGATTCATCAAACTGTTCTCCCCTTTGTGCCCCCTGTCCTGCAGAAGCGGAAATTTTCTTGAAACACGTTGAGAATCAGCTGCCTTCTCCTCCTTTATCCCTCTTTGGATATTTCCTATTGCATTGTGGCTTACAACCTGTTTGTATATTGGATTAATATAGATATACATGAGGATATGAGAAGTGCATTTGGAGACAATTATACTGCGTGGGGACAGATAAACAATTCACTTTAAATGCAATGTTTTTATTGTTATACCAGTTTAAAAAAACAGTTTTTAGATTGTTGTAATGTGTATCCTTGAGTACCATAAAAATACATTATGCCCCAAGTCTTCTTGTGTTCTTCAGGTATTCTCAAGCACTATTTTCCTTTATGCCGCATACAGACGATCGGACATTCCGTCAACAAAACCGTGGATTTTTTTCCGATGGATGTTGGCTCAAACTTGTCTTGCATACAAACGGTCACACAAATGTTGTTGGAAATTGCGAACGTCAAGAACACGGTGACGTCCAACACGTACGACGAGCTGAGAAAAATGAAGTTCAATAGCCAGTGCGGCTCTTCTGCTTGATTCTGAGCATGCGTGGAATTTTGTGTGTCGGAATTGTGTACACACGCTCAGAATTTCCGACAAGTTGTGTTGACGGAAAATTTGAGAACCAGCTCTCAAATTTTTGTTGTTGGAAATTTCGACAGAAAATGTCCGATGGAGCCTACACACGGTCGGAATTTCCGACAACAAGCTCCCATCGAACATTTGTTGTCGGAAATTCCGACCATGTGTACGCGGCATTAGAGTTATGAAACCCAGGGTGCACTTGTATGTACATACCAGCCAGATCTTGGATGTACTTGTATGTACATACCAGCCAGGCTATGTTCTGCCTACTCCCACACCTTGCTATAAGGGTTATTGGCTCATTGTATTTAATGTTCAGTAATGGGCCATGGGTAGAAAGAGAGGACGGGCAAGAGCCTGACTTTTTGAGCTGTAGACAATGTTTGAATAACAGAGTAGCACAAGTTTTGAGTGTTCCCAGACTGGTTTGGAAGGAAACTAACGCTGAATACAAGTATTTGTGCCTATAACAAGGTCCAAGAAATGGTTTGTAAGGAATCAAGATACTGTAAGTAAGCTTTGAAAAAATGCATGTATACACATGAAGTAAATATCTACTTGGAGATATGAGGTTGGTGCTTCAGAAAATATTAAAGCCTGTAAATTAGCATGATAACCACGCAACTAGCATTTTAAAAAGCAATGGACAGCAACGACAGCCAAAGTATTACACTAAAGACTGCCTTTAATGTTTCATTGGTTGCATAACTACGAAACTATTTTTCTGATGTTTAAATGCATGAACAATATATAATCTATTAGACACAATTCTCTGACAAACATAATAATGATGAGTTTTTCTCTCCTGTCAGCAGGACTGATGATCAATAAGGTTCCGAAATGACCAGAATATTACTGTGGAAAGTTTTAGTCCTGTGATGGCAGTTGTTCTTGGCAGACTTTTGTTGAGTGGGGGTTTAATCTGAAGTTTAATGTCCTCATAGAAATAGTGAACGCTAATAATTTTTCAGGCAATGTCTACTGTAGATGTTTGTCGAGCTCTATCAATCATTTATTTTCTTTGACCTAACTGTGAATTGTAAATGTTACTGTGTAGGTGTGAAAGACAGACAGATTAGTAGAGGTGTATCAACAGAACAAAATAAACATTAAGACAAGAATGTCGCACAATGGGTCATTCATTATACTATGTCCAATAAAACAGCACCGCTTCATCAAGTTTACTCTTTCCTATATACTATATGCAACTTTTCTTTCTGTTTAGAACACAACTTTTTTCCGTTCATTGCCTTATCTGTTATATTCTTCCATAGTTAATAGTGACATTAAATTAGATCCTTATTTTCCAAAAATAATCCATACACACCCACTACTCAATGGCCCTGTAATCTGTATTTCATTAAATAATTTCTTACTGTTGTAGCAGGGTCCCCTTTAAGACTCCCGGGACTACCTTGCCCAGAATCCCTTTCGGCAATGTTTCCACCCCAGAGACTCATGGGAGGGGTTATAAAAGGAGGAGGTGAGGCTGGGCTCGGTCTCTTTGGGACACGAGACTTCAGTGACTGATCCTCCTGTGCGGATGTGCCGGAGTGCAAGGCCTGAAGCCTGAGGCCTTGCGCAGCACTAAAGAGCCTTCCACCCCACTGCGAGCCTGGGTGGCATCTGACTTCGCTTATCTACAGCCTTGGTTGGATCGGGGACCCGATCGCTGGAGACATTGTGTGTGAGGACACAATCGGTGGAAGTTCCCGGACTGGGATCGCGTCCGGAGGGGTGAGCGAGCGTATGCTCAGACCATATACTGTTTGTTGCTGATGTGCCTATAGACTGCCGTGGCCCACAAGTTAATATCTGATAGTCTCGCTGGAGATCCATATCAGAGCTGAACTCAGAGGTTCTTCTGTAAAGTGTTTATTTCATTACAACCTTCCCACTGGATTACAAATGTTGTTTTGTTATGTGCACCACCTTTAAAGACTTGCCGGTGAAGAAACCATCATCCCCTATAGACTGAGTTTCAGATATCTGAGCTAGGCCTGGCCAGCTAGTTAGTTCATTTAGTTACTGCGCCACAGGGCGCCTAGTTAACGGTCGCCACGCGGCGTACCTTTACTGTTCATTTAAAGCATAGTATGTTTGTCTCTGCAGGGCTCTGCAACTTATTACCTGTGAACTGTTACCACTGTTAGCCTTTTTTACCACAACCCTAAAGTAAATTAGATACCCCCTTTTATTATTGCCTTGGTGTCTGAGTTTATTCATACAGTATAAGGAATATATTGCTGCCATACTAACTGTGCCAGTAGGGGGTCGAGTACATTGCCGGGGGTTGGCGGAGCTGTCTTCAGGGCCCAAACTAAATCTGCGGCCCTCTTAGTTGAAGGTATCGCTACACGTGGGGGTTCTCGTCCGGGATCCTGATACAGCAATTAAACGCCAGAGGTGCCGGCATGGACCCACAAGCGATAGAAGAGTGGTGCAAAACCTCTGGGGCAGAGCCGAATAACTCGATAGTCATCAGTCTCCCAGGGGAGGAATGGAAGACTGACATGGTAGAGGAGTTAATGAAGTTAGTGTCCCCAGGTCACACACCATGGGTGATAGATATAAAATCAGACCCAGACACTTCATATCAGTATGCACTGGTGGAATACGGAGACGGGATACCAGAGGCTTGCAAGTACAAGTGTGTAAAGATGCCAGACAATAGAACCTATAGGTTGGCGCCCGCAGTAGCTATAAAGAAGGAACCAACACAGATGGGATCACCGCAGGCTGTGGCCCGTACCTCACCAGAAAGAGGAGGTGGGGTGACACCCCCGGTAGCACCCACACCTGCCACTGCTATATCACCAGAATTGATAAAGGCAATAGGGGATCTACTAATCAAATGTCAGAAGACAAACACGGTGCATGTAGAGACTAGCTACCGGAGACTGAAAACATTCTCAGGGAAGCTCCCTGTCCCTGCAGGGGAAGAAGATTTTGATACCTGGGTGGAGCAGGCATTACAAGCAGTACAGGCATGGGAGGTGCCTGAAGCGCAGAAGAGGCAACGAGTAAAAGAGAGTCTCAAAGGCGCAGCAGCAGAAGCAGTAAAAAGCTTTCGGTTTGGGAATGCAGATTGCACGGCTCAAGACTGTCTAGCCATGCTACAGGAAGAGTTTGGTCAATTGGAAAAGGTGACAGAGATGGTCTACCAATTTGAACACACTTTCCAACAGCCAAGGGAGAAACTTTCAGAGTATGTTAGGAGACTGAACAGGTTGCTGTGCAAGATTGTGTTGAAGAAGGGAATGAAGCCCCAAGATACAGATGCGGCAAGAATGAAGCAAGTCTTAAAGGGAGCGTTATGTTCGGATCCAGTCTGGTTGCACCTGAAAACCTCGGGAGGAGGAACGTTACTGACTTATGCTGACTTGATAAAAATCATCAGAGATGAGGAGGCGCTACAACAGGACCAGCAAATGATTAAGACAAATGTTGTCCCCGCACAGGTGCTAGTCAATCGAGTGATGACCCCTGAAAGAGACTCAGAGGTAGACACTATAAAATCTCAAATGTCCAAGGTGTTAGAGATGTTGACCTCTCTGATGGCAAAAGACCCAGAGGGCCCCAAGAGAGAAGTACCAAGGAAGGAATTATTCCCAATTGCCTCAGCACCCGCATCTTTACAAGAATGGGGAGATATAGTCTGCTTTAAATGTGGAGGAATTGGCCATATTGCAGCTACATGTTCCAGTCCCAAGAAGAAGAAAACGGACAACCGCAAGCCAGCGGGAAACTTCAGAGGGCCCCGGTGAAGGAGTCAACCGGGTGCCCATCACCTTCAGTGAGCTCCAAGCTGAATGCGAAGCAGAAGAAAAGAGGAGATAAAACACCTCAGAGGAAACACAACATTCCTCAACAGAGATACACCCCAGAGAAAGGGGCCAAGACCCCTCAGAAGAGGCACAGCACACCCCAGAGGGGGTGCACACCTAAGAAAAACAATAGTATCCCTCAGCGGGTCCGTACACCCATTGAAAGGAGGGAAATCAATGCATACCAGGCTCAAGAAAGAATAAAGTCCAAAGGGAATTGGACGAGAGAGAGTCCGAAAGGAAAGGGCCAGAAGAAGGCGACCCCTGCCAGGCCATATCCAGAGAAGCTGGTAGGCCCATCTCCTATAGTGCCCATTCAAGTGGAGGGAGTCTACACCAGAGCAATCCTGGATACTGGGGCACAAGTGACCCTATTATACCGGGATTTCTACGATAAACACTTGAGTCACCTGCCCATCCAGAAGATAGAGGAACTGGAAATATGTGGGATTGGAACCCAGAGTTTCCCTTACGATGGCTATCTGCCCGTCAAAATGACTTTTGACCCATCCGTGGCCGGGAAGGCCGAAGTGTTTGACACCCTGGCAGTTGTGTGCCCTCGACCGCCAGGAGCCAACAAGAGTTCCCTTATAATAGGGACGAGCACGGACCTGGTCCGAAGACTCTTGACCCCTCTAGTGGAAGAAAAGGGGCAAGCGGCCACCAAGATCCACCCCATGCTGAAGACGGCCTACCAACGGCTGGTCCTAGAGCAGAAGACCCCTGGAGAGGGGATAGGGAAGGTGTGGAGACTTGGAAGAGAAGGGGTAGTGTTGCTGCCCGGCAAAGTAACCTGTCTCAGAGCCACTGTGAAGCTTACTTGGGAGCAGCCTGGACCCTTTGTCATATTGGAGTCCGACCCAAGGGAAGAGTCCCCCGGTCTGGAAGTGATACCAGAAGTGATTCCACTGAAGGCCCGAAGAAGGCCCATTGTAGAGTTCCGGTGAGTGTTAGGAACAATACAGATGGCCCCATGGAGATCCCAGCCAGGATGCTGCTAGGCCAGGTGAGCCCTGCTGCCCCTGTTACCCTGTCAGAAGTGAAGGGGACGGGTGAAGGAGGAGATGCTTGGGAGAAGCTGTCCATGGAAAACCCGAATCTGTCTAGGGCTTGGAAAGAGAGAGCCAAGGCCCAGTTGACCAGATGGGAGAAGATCTTCTCAAAAGATGAGTTCGATGTAGGGTGTGCAAGGAGTGCCACCCATCGGATCCGCCTCCAAGAAGATAAGCCCTTCAGAGAGAGGGTCAGGCGGGTCCCACTAGCAGATCTGGAGGATCTAAGGGAACAACTTGCAGAACTCAAGAGGACTGGTGTGATACGGGAGTCTAGAAGCCCCTATGCCTCCCCGATAGTGGTGGTTAGGAAGAAGAATGGTTCATTGAGGCTCTGTATAGACTACAGGACTCTCAACAGGAGAACCATACCCGACCAGTACACCACTCCGAGGATAGAGGATGCCCTACAGAGCTTGTCTGGAGCCCCAGCGTTATGGATCTCAAGAGCGGGTACTATCAGATCCCTATGCATCCAGAAGACAAGGAGAAGACAGCTTTCATAACCCCAGTGGGGTTCTTTGAATTCAACCGGATGCCCCAAGGTCTGTCTGGAGCCCCAGCTACTTTCCAACGTCTCATGGAGAAGACTGTAGGAGACATGAACCTTATTGAAGTCCTTGTATACCTGGACGATGTCATTGTCTTTGGAAGAACCCTGGAAGAACACGAGGAGAGGCTGGAAAAAGTCTTGAGGAGACTCAGTGAGGAGGGACTCAAGCTTTCGCCTGAGAAGTGTTGGTTCTACCAGTCTTCTGTGAACTATCTGGGGCACATAGTGTCTGAAGAAGGGGTGGCCACAGACCCTGAGAAATTGGAGGCAGTTACCTCCTGGCCACGACCCACCACAGTAACAGAACTCAGATCCTTCTTAGGGTTCTGCTCCTATTACAGGAGTTTTGTGGAGGGATTCGCCCGAATTGCTAGAGCATTGAATGAACTGCTCAAGACTGAGGGAGAAGAGGACGACTCAGGGCCCAGGAAGCCGGGAGAGTCAGTCAGAGATCAGTGGAATCAGAAGTGTGAAGAGGCCTTCCAGGCGTTGAATAAGAGCCTGACCACTGCTCCAGTCTTGGCCTACGCAGACCCAACATAACCCTATGAACTACACGTAGATGCTAGTCATGATGGTCTGGGAGGAGTACTTTATCAAGAACACGAAGGGCAACAACGGCCTGTTGCCTACGTGAGCAGGAGCCTGACCCCCTCTGAGAAAAACTACCCCACTCACAAGCTGGAGTTCCTGGCCCTTAAGTGGGCGGTAGTAGACAAGCTCAAAGACTACCTGTATGGGGCGGAGTTCACTGTGAAGACCGACAACAACCTCCTTACCTACCTATTCACTACAGCAAAGCTGGACGCCACTGGACACAGGTGGTTGGCCGCATTGTCTGGATTCAATTTCAGCCTAAAGTACAGGCCAGGGATTGGGAATTGAGATGCAGACGCTCTGTCCAGAAGATCTCATGGTCCCACCCGTGACATGGAAGACTGGACTCAAGTGGCACCAGACGGGGTGCGGGCCCTTTGTCAAGGGGCTGAATTACAAGCCAGAGGGGGCTCAAGGGCGGAAGAGATAGGAGTTACCATGGTAGGAGTCCCCAAACAATACTGTGGAGTAACTCAGCTGGAGGAAGACCATCTGCCAAAACTGTCCAAGAAGGAGCTAAGATGTGACCAATTAGAAGACCCCATGGGGAAATTAGTTCTGGAAGCCCTGGAGAATCAGGATCCAAACAGACTTCTGAGCCACTCCTCAAAGGAAGCTCGCCTGTTGAGGAAAGAGTGGGACAGGTTACAGGTACATCAGGGAGTGGTCTACCGAAGGGGCCCCTCTGATGATCTGGAAGATAAATGGCAATTGTTTCTTCTGGAAAAACACAGAGAGACTGTTCTGATTGCCCTACATGACAATCATGGCCACCTAGGGGCGGAAAGGACCTTTCAACTTGTCAGGAGTCGGTTCTATTGGCCCTGCATGAGGGCAGAAGTGGAAGAGTACTGTCATTCATGTGCACGCTGCATCCAGAGGAAGACTTTACCCCATCAAGCTGCCCAAATGGGCCATCTACAAAGTCAAGGCCCAATGGATCTGGTATGCATTGATTTCCTCTGCCTCGAACACGATCTGAGTGGACTAGGAAATGTTCTGGTAATAACCAATCATTTCACCCGGTATGCCCAAGCTTTTCCAACCAAAGACCAGAAGGCTTCCACAGTAGCCAAGGTACTTATGGAGAAGTATTTTGTCCATTATGGGCTGCCCCAGCGACTTCATTCAGATCAAGGAAGAGACTTTGAGAGTCGACTGATCCGAAAACTCCTGGATTCGTTAGGAATCAAGAAAACTCGAACCACACCTTACCACCCACAGGGAGATGCTCAGCCGGAGAGGTTTAACCGAACATGTTGGGGACTCTGGAAAGTGAGAAGAAACAACATTGGAGCAAACACATAGCAGCTATAGTACACGCTTACAACTGCACCACCAGTTATGCTACAGGCTACTCCCCATATCGACTCATGTTTGGGAGAGAAGCAAGGTTGCCTGTGGACCTGGCCTTTGGCACTTCTTTAGACCATTCCTCAGCCACATCCCACAAAGGATATGTGGACAGGCTCAGACACAGCCTGAAAGTAGCTTATCAACAAGCTCAAGCGGCCTCAGATCAAAAGAGGAGCCCGAAACAAAAGAAGCTTCGACTTGAAGGTCCGGGTACAAGACCTGCAACCCGGGGACCGAGTACTGCTGCGCAATCTGGGGGTCCCTGGAAAACACAAACTTGCAGACAGATGGAGATCTGAACCCTATTTCATCTGTAGGAAGCTCCTGGGCCTACCTGTCTACAAGTTGAAGCCAGAAGGAAAGGTATGCCCACTGAAGACGTGGCATCGAAACCACCTGCTCCCACTTGCTGAAGCGGTCAGGATACCTCCAGTGAGGGACTCCCCTGAACCAGTCTCTATTCTGGATACCCCCAGGCCAAACACTCGGTCCCAGACCTCTCGGACTGAAGATACAGAAGCTTCTGAACTCAGTGGAGATGAAGAGAGAGAGCTTGACTGGCTGTGGCCTTCCCAAACTCAAGGAACTTCTGCTATAGATCTTCCAACTACTGAAGACACTATAGATGGACAACTGAATGCAGAAGCCGCTGAATTCATCCCATCTAGTCCTTTATCGGATTACTGGGAAGATGCTTGTGATGTTTGCCCTGAACAGGATCCTAGAGACTCTATGTATCCCTCGGCTCCTGGGACAGATGTTACAGAGCCTGCTGTGTCGCCTGAACCTGTTACAGAGGAAGAGCTTGTGGCGCCAGAGCCAGAAACCCCAAGGGAACAAAGGGCTCGCAGAGTCATAAGGCCTCCCAGAAGGTTGACCTACACACAAATGGGGAAGAGTACAGAAGACTCTGTGGTCACTGCCAGGAGGAGTGTAGAGAATCCGGATCCCTCCACTGTTCATTTAGTGGAGGGCAACTCCCACTCACTCTCTGGCACAGTTAGGCAGGCCACTCATAGTAGTGACCTGTGGGCAAGGGAATCCAACCCCTCGGTTTTGGTGGGAATTCCCTATGCCAACCTCTTATGCAATGTTGTCTGAGGTTGTACGTAGTGTATGCTAAAGTTTCTTTGGGGACCAAAGAATTTAAGTGGGGGGAGTGTGTAGCGGGGTCCCCTTTAAGACTCCCGGGACTACCTTGCCCAGAATCCCTTTCGGCAATGTTTCCACCCCAGAGACTCATGGGAGGGGTTATAAAAGGAGGAGGCGAGGCTGGGCTTGGTCTCTTTGGGACACGAGACTTCAGTGACTGATCCTCCTGTGCGGATGTGCCGGAGTGCAAGGCCTGAAGCCTGAGGCCTTGCGCAGCACCAAAGAGCCTTCCACCCCACTGCGAGCCTGGGTGGCATCTGACTTCGCTTATCTACAGCCTTGGTTGGATCGGGGACCCGATCGCTGGAGACATTGTGTGTGAGGACACAATCGGTGGAAGTTCCCGGACTGGGATCGCGTCCGGAGGGGTGAGCGAGCGTATGCTCAGACCATATACTGTTTGTTGCTGATGTGCCTATAGACTGCCGTGGCCCACAAGTTAATATCTGATACTCTCGCTGGAGATCCATATCAGAGCTGAACTCAGAGGTTCTTCTGTAAAGTGTTTATTCCATTACAACCTTCCCACTGGATTACAAATGTTGTTTTGTTATGTGCACCACCTTTAAAGACTTGCCGGTGAAGAAACCATCATCCCCTTTAGACTGAGTTTCAGATATCTGAGCTAGGCCTGGCCAGCTAGTTAGTTTATTTAGTTACTGTGCCACAGGGCGCCTAGTTAACAGTCGCCCACGCGGCGTACCTTTACTGTTCATTTAAAGCATAGTATGTTTATCTCTGCAGGGCTCTGCAACTTATTACCTGTGAACTGTTACCACTGTTAACCTTTTTTACCACAACCCTAAAGTAAATTAGATACCCCCTTTTATTATTGCCTTGGTGTCTGAGTTTATTCATACAGTATAAGGAATATATTGCTGCCATACTAACTGTGCCAGTAGGGGGTCGAGTACATTGCCGGGGGTTGGCGGAGCTGTCTTCAGGGCCCAAACTAAATCTGCGGCCCTCTTAGTTGAAGGTATCGCTACACTGTGCTTTGCTGTCTCCTTATAACATCCTCCATGAGCTCCTTTTTTGGAAGGAACAGTGCATGTTAGTTGCAGTCATGTGAACTGCTCTATGCACACTAAAGATCCCATAGTCTATTGTCCTTTGTCCATTTAGGGAGTGAGCAAGAGTGGGTGGCTACGTTCCAACCAGAGGCATAGCTTGAAGCTTGGTGACCCTGATGCAAAAGTTGACCTGGGGCCCCCTGCTACCACCCGCCGCTTCCACTGCGCCCCAAGATACTCCAAGTGGATTAAGAGTTATTTCAGATCTTTATTTACATATTGAGTGGCTAATTTAAAAGCTTTTGGAGAAACTGTTCACATTTTGACATACCTCTCCAACATTTTCGAATACCCTGGAGCAGGGGTAGGCGCACTTTGAGAGGTGGTGATCTACACAAACAACATGAAAGATATCAAAGATCACTGAAAGTTGGCACCATTTTTTAAGTAAATAGCTAGCAAGGCATAACTAAATATTAAGGAAAATGTAGAAAAATATATTAAAAGAAATGTTTCTGTAAAAATATAAACTTAGCCTACCTAAAAAGTGAACAGTATTGGTCAGTAGAGCAATGGATAGTGTCCGTAGGGCAGTGGACAGTGTCGACAGTGTCAATAGGGCAATAGATGGTGTCAGTAGGGCAGTAAACTGTGCCAGTAGGGCAGTGAACGGTGTCAGTAAGGCAGTGGGTGGTGCCAGTAGGGCAGTGAAAATTGTCAGTATGGCAGTGGACAGTGTCAGTATAGCAGTGGACTTTGTCAGTAGGGCAGAGGACAGGGTCAGTAGGGCAGTTGATGGGGTCAGTAGTTTTTTATTTTTGTTATTTTATTTCTTTATTGTTTTTTACAATTGTATTTATTTATTTATCCTGAATGTAAAGTCCCCTTCTCAATATGCATATGTATACTTCTGTTATATGTTTATTTGTCAGAATGGGATGATCTACAGCGGAAAAACACATCCCCCGAGGAAGCCCAACTGGGTGAAACATGTAGGGATTTTGCCAATCATGCCAGGAAGATACATATGTTTACACTTAAAAAGTCATCTCATACAGTTCGTATGAGATGACTTTTTAAGCGTAAACATATGTATCTTCTTTATTTTTTGTTGATATATACCATATTAACATTTTTAATGATGTTTAAAATCAATTATGCATTTTTATTGTACCCAGTGTCCTTGTGATGTAATAGTACCCTTAAAGTCACAAATATCTTCCTGTTCTCTTTCTACAACATATGGGATGTGGTGCATGAAGTGATTGGCGATCCATCCAGACTCCATTTAATTATTTTACAATTTTTTTTTTATATTTAAAAAAATTATTTTTAGCAGCCCCGTTGGGGAGCCTTGGTGAAATATCAGGGGTACAATCAGACCTCTGATGTCTCACTTTTGAGACAGAGAAAGGAGATTCAGGACACAGCCCTCAATCTCCATCTCTGCAGCTTCAGCTGCACAGAATAAAACATACAGTACTGACAAACTAGAGGCCAGGTTTGAACCGACACCAGTTAAGAAACACTTTCTAAGATGTATTAAAGGAATCAAATCAATATACTGTATATACTCGAGTATAAGCCGAGTTTTTCAGCACTTTTTTTGTGCTGAAAATGCCCCCCTCGGCTTATACTCGAGTCACCTTTTTTGCGCCTGATCTCCCGGACTTTGGGGACCCGGTACCTAAACTTGGCACACATGTAGCCGCACTCTTCCTCTACAAGTGTGCAAAGTTTGTTGTCCGAGAGACCTACGGCTGGGGAGCACCGATTTTTCAAAGCTGGGCATCCCTTCCATAGACTCCCATGTTAAACGTCAGTCTAGTCATGGACACAGTGAGGCATGGGCACAGTGAGGCATGGACTTAGTGAGGCATGCACATGGACACTGTGAGGCAAAGTGAGGCACAGTGAGGCCTTGTACACACGGCCGAGATTCTCGTTGAAAAAAACATGTCGTTTTTTTCGACGAGATTCTTGGACAAGAAACTTGTCCCGGCCGAGTGTACACACGCTCGTTTCAAAGAACCCGCGGTTCTTTGAATGGAGCGTACGCGGTGACGTCATCGACTACGACGAGCATGCGCTCGTCACATTCGATGCCGTCGCCGCCATCTTGGTATACCCTACGTATGCCTATGAAGCTACCGCGCATGCGTCAAATTCATTTCGAACATGCGCGGGCTTCCGGGAGGACAGGTAAGTGTACACACACTCACTTTTCTCGTCGAGAAACATGCCGAGGAGAATCTCGACGAGAAAATAGAGTGAGGCCTTGTACACACGGCCGAGATTCTCGTTGAAAAAAACATGTCGTTTTTTCGACGAGATTCTTGGACAAGAAACTTATCCCGGCCGAGTGTACACACGCTCGTTTCAAAGAACCCGCGGTTCTTTGAATGGAGCGTACGCGGTGACGTCATCGACTACGACGAGCATGCGCTCGTCACATTCGATGCCGTCGCCGCCATCTTGGTATACCCTACATATGCCTATGAAGCTACCGCGCATGCGTCGAATTCATTTCGAACATGCGCGGGCTTCCGGGAGGACAGGTAAGTGTACACACACTCACTTTTCTCGTCGAGAGCAGGTTCTCTATTTTCTCGTCAAGGTTTCTTGTCGGTTTTCTCGACGAGAAACCCGATAGCCGCGTACACACGACCGATTTACTCGGCAAGACTTCTCTGCCAGCAAGTTTCTTGCTGGTTCTTGCCGAGAAAATCGGCCGTGTGTACGAGGCCAGCAGGTTCTCTATTTTCTCGTCGAGGTTTCTTGTCGGTTTTCTCGACGAGAAACCCGATAGCCGCGTACACACGACCGATTTACTCGGCAAGACCTCTCTGCCAGCAAGTTTCTTGCTGGTTCTTGCTGAGAAAATCGCCCGTGTGTACGAGGCCTGAGGCATACAGATGGACACCCTAGGCTTATACTCGAGTCAATAAGTTTTCCCATTTTTTGTGGCAAAATTAGGTGCCTCGGCTTATATTCGGGTCAGCTTATATTCGGGTCGGCTTATACTCGAGTTTATACGGTAAGTGATTCAGTTCATATGCTGGAAAAAAATCCTGGATATATGACGTAACCAAGAATTTGCTAGTTTCAAAAGGCTGATGGCTGGTTTTACCTGCCAAAAGATGTGCAGTTTCTGTCCATTCATCCAAAGAATAAAGAATTACTCAGCTCTACCACATAACACAGTCCTGTCCGGTAGAGCAGAAGACCTAAAATGTCTCTACTGCACTTTACTAACATGTACAGGTCTGTCCCTCCCCCAGCCTGTAAATGGACAGTAAAAAGACAAGCAACAAACTGATTATCTATTTTTTTTTGTCTCCTCTTATCATCATGCTCTTTATTAGCACATGAACATTGCTGAACAACTGATTGGCCACAGGTACTGCTTCTTCTTGCTGTAGGGGATTGCATAAAGCTGATACCAAGTCAAATTCAGGTAATGCCTGCATTTAACCCTTTTGCTGCCAGGTCTGTACATCGTACATCATACAGCACGTTTCTTCTTGTTGCTGACCCTGGAGAATGTAAAGAATGTAAAGAATGTATTGCATTGTGATTTGCATTTAATTACATTCAGTAGAGCACAGGGAAGACGTCCAGGTTCTTTTAGACCCTAAATTTGTCATTAAAAAGTCATCAAAAATCATAACATTGGGGACTTTTTGAACCCCCTACGTGATGAAAAAAAAGTTAAGTAAAAAAGTTACACTCAAGCACATTAAACCATTTTTTTTAAATGTGGTTAACACTGAAGATGGCCGAAACATTTGGCCAAAAGGTTGATACTGTGGTAGTCATATAACAGTACAGTATCAATATTCATCTAGTGATTTGGGGTCCAAGATAAGTCATTGAGCATTGGGTGGGTGGCGGTCTGTCTTAAACTTACTAGCACATGGAGGAAGGCCGAATGGCTTTTGCCAATGAGATGTGGGGAATACCATTAGAAGCCTTACTGTTAGATATTAAAGAATGGTCCAATATTGCTTTAAAAGTTTCACTTTTAAAGCAGGAATATTTCCCTACTCTCCGTGCTGGTCCATGTTCTGCATAGGGGGCTACTAAAGAGAAAGCCATTATAGTTTGTTCTAACCCTTCACAGAGAGGGTAACGGGGGCTGTATGCTTAATAAACAGAAAAGAAGAGCCAACAACCAACATAAAAAAATAATATGCATTTTCCGAACCAAGTCAGTTTTGGAGCTTGTTATATTGCTGTACTAAGGACCTTTTTTCTAATCGTCTATTGGCAGATTTGTACTGTATTATTGTGGTGTCATAAATCTCCATTGGTAAGTATCAATAACTGATTGTGTTATCTGTCAGTGCAAAATAATACATGTATAATGTTTACAAACAAAATAAACCCTTATACAATTTGCGAAAAAATGTTCAAAGGTTTTGCCTGTGCTGCACAAAAATAGCTACCTTGTTTCCCTCAACACACTTTTGTCATCAAAAAAGTATTGTATTTATTCTCAAATCAATCATCTCATCTAGCACCTGTCTCTCCATGTCTCATTGTCTGTTCCTATAACGTTGCCTTTGAATACCCAACCATCTGCAACAGCTTACCTGTATTTCCATGCCTCATTGACTGTCCAAATGTCATCTTCAGACATATTATTTTTGTCTCTAACATCCAATTTCAAACCCTCTTGGTCTTTTTTTTTATCCTGCCAGGGATACAGTATATTGGCAACATAGTTTTACAACTTCAGATACTGTTGCACAATGTTATTTTAATAGCAAGTTAATTATTAGAAACAAATTAGGGTAATATCGCAAAGCTGACTGAGTTATCTCTATTTTCCTGACTTCTGATTATATATATATATATATATATACACTGCTCAAAAAAATTAAAGGAACACTTTGAAAACACATCAGATCTCAACGGGGCAAAATCTCATGCTGGATACTTATACTAATATGGACTGGGTAGTGTGTTAGGAATGAAAGGATGGCACATCATTTGATGGAAATGAAAATTATCCACCTACAGAGGGCTGAATTCAAAGACACCCCAAAAATCAAAGTGAAAAAATTATGCAGCAAGCAAGTCCATTTTGCTGAAATTTCATTGCAACAACTCAAAATGGTCCTCAGTAGTTTGTATGGCCCCCAAGTGCTTGTATGCATGCCTGACAACATCAGGGTATGCTCCTAATGAGATGACGGATGGTGTCCTGGGGTATTTCCTCCCAGATCTGGACCAGAGCATCACTGAGCTCCTGAACAGACTGAGGTGCAACCTGGCGGCACCGGATGGACCGAAATATAATGTTCCAGAGGAGCAGATACTGGTCCTGCTGATGGGTTAAGGACCTTCTACGGCTCTGTACAGCTCTCCTAGAGTAACTGCCTGTCTCCTGGAATCTCCTCCATGCTCTTGAGACTGTGCTGGGAGACACGGCAAACCTTCTGGCAATAACACGTATTGATGTGCCATCCTGGAGGAGTTGGACTGCCTGTGCAACCTTTATAAGGTCCAAGTATCGCCTCGTGCTACCAGTAGTGACACTGACCCTAGCCAAATGCAAAACTACTGAGGACCATTTATACAGACACTGTTGTCTTTGTTCACAGTTCTGGTCACTTGTAGTACCACCGGATGCAAGTCACTTTAATCCCATAGACACTGTATACAGACACCTGTGCTTTCACTCATATATCTGGCACCTGTAGTCATACAGAGTACAATACCAATAAATCAACATCCTCTGTGATTACTTGTGCTTAGGTTACACAGGAAGAGTCTGCATCTTGGCCCCGATCCTCCTCTTCTTGGGTCCCCTGGTGGCGCTAGTAGCTCCTACCTGCATTGAGAAACCACCTAGGAAAAGCGCTCTCGTGGGGGGTACCCGTGCGAGAGCGCTCCCGAGTCCAGCTTTTGTGCCCATAGACACAGAAAGTTGGCCCCGGTCCCGGCCCCCAGTGCCCGCATTATTAAATTTGATTGACAGCAGCGGGAGCCATTGGCTGCGCTGCTATCAATCTATCCCATCAATAGCCGAGACAATGGGCAGAGAGGGTGTGCGCGTCTCTGGAGTGGGAACGAACGGGCTCAGGTGAGTAAAACAGGGGGGGCCGTGGGGCTGCACAGTGACAGAAGTTTTTTCACCTTAATGCATAGGAATGTCCACAAATCCAATGTTTTACTGTATGGTCAGCATGAAAGAGACTATACAGATGTAGCACCAGGGCTTGAGTCCAGTAAAAACGCATGGGTACGTCGTCCCTGTACTTTTTCCACAGCAGGAACACCATTCCCTGTGCGCTGTGGCTGCAGAGGGCCGATCCTCGGAGGCTCAGGTGCAGAGTCCTCCCCTCCTCCTCCTCTTGTTTAAAATGCAAACACATGATGTCCCTCTCAGTGGTAGAGTGTAGCGTGTGTAGTGCTGCAGCAAGGATTAATAGATCATTGGGTATGCAGCAAGCTCACGCTGTTCACCACAGGATTGTCGAGCTTGGACTGACTGACACAGTTCTATACCACCAGGCAGCATTGAACACACCGGGAGCGACACCCTTTGTCCCGCCCACACCACCAGGCAGCACTGAGCACAACGGCAGTGGGTCCCATAGTCCTGTCCACCACTCTCAAACAGTGGGCGGGACTACGAGCACCGCTCACGCTGTGTTTAATGCTGCCTGGTGGTATAGAACTGTGTCAGTCAGTCCGAGCCTGACAATCCGGTGGTGAACAGTGTGAGCTCAGTACTTGCCCAATGTTCTATTTGCTGCAGCACTACACACGCTACACTCCGCCACAGAGAGAGGGACATCATGTGTTTATATTTTTTGTTAATTCCCATCGTCTTGCAGCACTTCCCACCTCTGGCTTGGGGGGGAGGAGCTTTGCCTGGGCCCTGACTTGCATAGAGCAGACTTCCCACAACTGTGATGATTCTGGCATTCTTTTGGTCATACTAGGTCAGGGGTCCCCAACCCCCGGGCCATGGATAGGTGCCGGTCTGTGACCTCTATGCAGCCGGGCCACAAATGCTGCACTGTAAGAGGGTGAACAGAGAGATGAAAGCATCTCTCACTGCTTGCCCTGCATCACTGCTGTTCTGCCCTCATGTGTTTACAAGGTTGGGTGCCATAGCCCTGGGATGAGGCAGAGAAAATAGTTATCTTTCAGGCAGGTGACAAGCTGCATCTGGTGCCAGGCGGCGGCAAGTGACAAGCTGCATTTGGTGCCAGGCAACATGGCAAGTAACACGTTGCATCTGGTGGCAAGTGACGGTGGCAAGTGACAAGCTGCATCCGGTGGCAGACGACGGTGGCAAGTGAAAAGCTGCATCTGGTGGCAGGTGGCGTGGCAAGTGACACGCTGTATCTGTTGGCAGATGATGGTGGGAAGTGACAAGTTGCATCTGGTGGCAGGTGACATGGCAAGTGACAACTTACAAGTGACACTTTATTTGAGGAAAGCATGAGATCAATGTTTTTTTATATCCCACGTTTTAAAGCGTAGAGGACAGATCTGGAGTCTTATAGTCCTCAGATATCTCCACAAAGAGAACCTGTCATGCTCTATTGATATCACAAGGGATGTTTACAGCTGACAGTTGATCTAGATTATTCCAGTGGTTGTTTCCATGTTGTTCAATCCACCATGTGTTTGGTTTTATTCATTCATTATGTATTCAGTGCTTCAATAAATTTTGTATTTTTATGACATTGACATAACTGTTTATGGTCCGTTTAAAATACCACCCTTTGAGGAATCTTTCTTTTATTGAACTTCCTATAAACAACTTGAAGTGGAAACAGGAGGAAAACAAATTAATAAAAAACATACCACTATTTGTACATTTTGAGGCCTGGTGCTACCCCAGTTATCCTGCTGCCCTGAGCATAGTCCCATGAGTGCCTTTCTGGTAAATACCACTTTGTCTGTGAATGAGGAGATTCCAGAATGTGGATTTTACAGCTGTTTATATGTTGGCAGCTGTGGTCTTCAAACTATGGCCCGCAGGCCACACTACAAGATTTTATCCATCCCCCTGCTAGGGTCAGTGGTGTATCCTCAATATGCACTGATTGAGGATTAAGGTCAGCGTAGGCTGCCTATGATCTGCACCTCTGATATAAGAGGGACTCTGATGGGGACCCTGATGTAAAGGGAGACTCTGATGGGGACCCTAATGTAAGGGGAGGGGGGCTCTGATGAGGACCCTGATGTAAGGAGGGATTCTGATGGGGACCCTGATATAAGGAGATACTCTGATGGGAACCCTCATGTAAAAGGGGGGGGGGAGACTCAGATAAGGACTAGTGACTAGCTAAAATTTCCAGGCTCACCTTTTCTAGCCATTGAGTGTTGATAATATGTAATTTCTTTGTGCAGAGTTATGGCATGGAGAGTCACCCTTTTATTCTCTTGAGCATCTGTCCCTGAAGAATTCTCTGAGCATGCCTGGGCTGCATGCACCTAACTGACCTTTTACCTGTCTCTATCATCTGTCTCTGTAGTTTCACTTTCCTCATGACTACTGATAGGCAATCAAGTAAGTCTCCCTCTTGCTTTATGTATTGCTCACCCCCAGAGGGCTTCCCTCGTTAGTGCAGAAGTTGCCTGCCATAGACACAATTCCATGCATACTTGCATACTGACAAATATAGGCTTAATCTAGGGCAGGGGTCTCAAACTGGTGGCCCTCCAGCTGTTGCAGAACTACAATTCCCATGAGGCATTGCAAGGCTTAACAGTTACAAGCATGACTCCCATAGGCAAAGGCATGATGGGACTTGTAGTTCCGCAACAGCTGGAGGGCCGCAGGTTTGAGACCCCTGATCTAGGGGCTGTCTTTTTTTTTGTTTGCTAATTTCATTGCATTGACTTAAAACGGGGGGGGGGGGGATTCGGGGGTCCAGGATACTCCAAAAATGATTTTAGGAATCAACAGGAGGGCAAACTTTTAGACACCCTCCTCCAGAGATTGGCTGAAGTAAAATAAATATTCATAACAGACTGATTGACCCTCCTGCTCTATCTTCTGTAAGCTTCTTCCAGAAACAGGCAGGAACAATTAATCACCCAGCCTAGGAAACCCTGACCAGACTAAAAAAAACTGATCCTTGCTCGACTAACTATGGTGAAGTGAAAACGAAATTTAGAGGCAGGGCACTACATCTATAGAACCCTTACATACCTAATCTTCCTCCCTTCAGTAGTGTCACCCCATTTTCCAGTTTTCTGGTCCTACCTGTACAAAGTGCAATTCAAACGTAACACCTTTTACTATTATTCATCACAAAACAATGTTACTTTGGCTGTATACCAAATAGGCATGACAAAGTTATATTATACTGTATGGGTAAAAGTACACAAGGACATTGTGATTTACTCATTTATCTACAGCTTTGTCACAGAATAAATGGCCTCTGAATAAAATACATGGACAGATGACTTATTACTAAAAGCCTCACTGAAAATGATTAGACTGATTTCATAAATTGAAAACAGTGTTAGTTATAAAAGTCAATTACCTTGACACTAACAGCTTTTCAGTGACATAAATGACATCACCAATCATATCAAGACTCCGGATTCTTGTGATGAAAAATTGGCAAAAGCGTGTGATGATAACTAAAGAATACAGGCCAACAATAACTTATGCACCTGTGTACATTTATTATTTATGAAGTCTGCAGTAATAGATGGCATGTCTGTCTATTTGACTTATTAGTAAATCTGTCTAGAATAAATGGTGAATTAGAACGAACTTCATGAAGCTGACTTTTACTGACATATTTCTTTCAATAAAGCATTGATTTTTTTCTCCCATTTAGAATTAAAATTATACCAAACATATTGGTCATTCATTGTCAGCCAATCACAATACAGATGCCTGTAGATAATAGAAGATGTGATGATAAAGCAGGTCCACGCAATAAAGACATTATTAGCTAAACTGCTAATGCTATTAAGGAATCAGTTAACAGTGTTTAGTGTAATGATAGCCAAAACTTTTCTTTTTTTTTTTTTTTTAGTTTTCAATACAATAGTGAAGGGTTTAAACCCCTGATAGTATATATATAATTTTTGTCCCCTTGGGTAAACCTTCCTTCACTTCCTGTCCCAGAGACTAAACAAGTTTTGATAGGAAATCTTTACAAAGTGATGGAAATGCTCCTCTTAGACAGTTGTCAACGGAACAGGGGGTCTCCATTAACCACTTCAGCCCCGGGAAGGTTTTACCCACTTCCTGACAAGGCCATTTCTTGCGATAGGGCACTGTGTCGCTTTAACTAACAATTGCGTGGTCGTGCGATGCTGTACCCAAAAAAAATGTATGTCCTTTTTTCCCACAGATAGAGCTTTCTTTTGGTGGTATTTGATCACCTCTGCGGTTTTTATTTTTTGCGTTATAAACAAAAAAAAAATGAAAATTTTGAAAAAAAAAACGATTTTTTACTTTTTGCTATAATACAAATAATAAAAAAAAAAATCTTTATCAATTTAGGCCAATTAGTATTCTGCTACATATTTTTGGAAAAAATAATTACATTTAGGCCCATTAGTATTCTGCTACATATTTTTGGTAAAAAAAATTCCCAATAAGCATATATTGATTGGTTTGCACAAAAGTTATAGCGTCTACAAAATAGGGGATTGATTTAGGGACTTTTAATAATTTTTATTGTTTTTACTGGTAATGACGGCGATCTGTGGTTTTTAGCGGGACTGCGACATTGCAACAGACAAATCTGACCCTAAGTGACACTTTTTGGGGACCAGTGACACCAATACAGTCCCTGTATAAATGACACTGGTAGGGAAGGAGGGGTGATCAAGGGGTTAAATGTGTTCCCTGGAAGGTGTTTCTAACTGTGGGGGGAGTGGATTCACTGGAGGAAAAGAGAGATCATAATTCAGCTTAGCTGAAACACAATCTCTCTCTTTTCCTCCCTGACAGATCAGCGGTTTGTTTTGTTTACATCGGGTAACCGCTGCTCCGCCTCTCCTGTGAACGATCAGCGGGTCATGGCGGCCATCACGACCGCCAAACCAGCTGATTGGCTCCCGCTGTGTCCAGCAGAAGCAGCACCCCGGCTGCGCCGCCCGCAAACCTGCGTGCACAAAATCACATGCTGCCCTGCCGCAGTATATGTACTTGGGGCACCCCGGAAGCGGTTAAAATATTTCCCCTTGTTTTGGTGAAATCTAAAAGTTTTGATTTTCCATCACTTTCTATCTGAAGTAATAGTCCCTGGACAAACAGAGAGAATGAATTTACCCAAAGGGGATTAATTTAGAACTTGTCAGGGGTTCTAATCCTTTCCCACTCTTTCCAAAACTAAAATAAATTTGTGGCCATACATTCACTTTATAGTCAAAGTAAAGCAGCCACCTTCGTTTTTTAGGTCCTTTTGCAACACTTTAGTTACCCCTAAGCACCCAAGAACCTCCCTGAAAGACATATGCATATGTTAGGTGTGAGTTTTAGTAGATCATGAGAAAGCATGTGATGTGATCCATCACAAGAAAGGGAATTGAGAGGCAGGGCTAGGCAGGAAGTGTGAGTGAGCAGCCATATTCTGCTATGTAAATCAAGAGTTGTTGCTCTAAGGTGCGCAGGGTTGCTGAATGGCTCGCATATGGTTGTTACTAATCAGCCATTCAGAAAGCTTAAAAGTGCATAATACTACATTTAATAATATAAATCAAAGAAACTAAGGGTAGATTATTATTTTTAAATGGAATTTCACTTTATTTTTTGTGTATTGTTGCTTTAAATTTTTATTTTCACTGTCTGTGTTCTCTTTTTGTTGCAAAAAAAAACAAAAAACAAACCATGAAATAACAAATCTAATCAGAGACCATTTTTTGAAACAAGAACGGGTCCGGGACACTTGAAAAGCAGCTTCCATAACCCTCTGGCGCCATTTAATCCTTTCACTGCCAGAGCTTACATATGTTTCAATAAAATATTTTAGGCTTGAAGATTAGTTAAAACCTACAAATAAGATATATTTTCTGAAAGCATACACCCTGGACAATAAAATACTTGTAAATGTATTTTAAATGAAAAAATAGTGGCACTAATGTCACAATATTGAAGTGAAACAAATACTAAAACAATTCCAATAACACCATGTGATAGTGAAAATTGCAATTATAAATCAACATAAAATACAAAAAAAATGACATAAAATACAAAAAAAATACTGAAATTTTTTTTTAATAAGAGTCCATAAAAGTGATAAACCTTAAATGATTAACTCAGTGACAAATCTTCTATGATTAGTACTCAAAATGAACTTCCTTCCACCACGCCGCTTGTGACAGTGATTCCGCTCCCCTTAAGAAACGCACTCACCAAATTTAAATGCCTTGCACTCTCATGCTCGGCATCAACACTTTTAAACCCACCAGGGTTAACAGTACTTCCGATATCCGACCGTGCACAACAGAAGAGGATTGTTACACATGTAAATGAAAATAAGTGCTTCCAATTGTGTAATAACGTAAAAACTATTTATTAAAAATAAATGAAATCTTCAACCATTAAACTCACATCAATCCAATCACAAAAAGCATAAAAGGCAAACTCCTGTTGGCAAACTGTAGCGGTGTATTGTGGTCACGGCGGACCCACGATGCAACCTCTATGTCTCACCCACACTCGCTCACTCGTCAGTATCGATACGTCACATCCAGTAAACGTCATGCGTCACAGATGGTTGCCGTACAGCCATGCCCGGACATGTTTCGTCATCACGACTTATTTATGGGATTCCCATGATTTTCACTATCGCATGGTGTTATTAGAATTGTTTTAGTATTTCTTTCACTTCAATATTGTGAAATTAGCACCACTATTTTTTTATTTAAAATACGTTTACAATTTACTATCACTTTAAGTGGCAGCTCCAGGGTAGATTATTTGCATGAGCGCAGTGGTGGGACATTAAACATAGGTGCGCAAGACTTGCTGACCAACAGTTGGATAATAAAATACTTGTAGTTACAATTTTTTATGTAACACAATATTTTGCTCAACAGTTTATGAAGTGCAAAATTTCAATAAAAAAATACATTCTAAAGGCTGGAGTTTTTTTTTACCTTCATGCATTCTATGCATGAAGGTAAAAAACCTTCTGTCTGACGCACACCCAACCCCTCCCCAGGCCCCCCAATCCTTACCCAAGCTCCCTCTGGTCCAGCGCTGTTCACAATAACCTTGGCTGTCCCGGGACTCTCCCTCCTCGAGGCTGAGTCATGTCTTATGGATGCATAGAGCAGCGGCTCGGGAGCGAGCACACAGCGTGCCCCCATGGAAAGCGGCTTTCTCTGGGGGCAATGCTCTAGGGGGAGGACCCAGGAGCGCCAGCGGGGGACCTGAAAAGAGGAGGATCAGAGCTGCTCTGTGCAAAACCACTGCACAGAGCGGGTAAGTATAAGATTTTTTTATTTAACCACTTCAGCCCCAGAAGATTTTACCCCTTCCTGACCAGAGCACTTTTTACAATTCGGCACTGCGTCGCTTTAACTAACAATTGTGCGGTCGTGCGACGTTGTACCCAAACTAAATTTGCATCCTTTTTTCCCTACAAATAGAGCTTTCTTTTGGTGCTATTTGATCACCTCTGCGTTGTTGTTTTTTTGCGCTATAAACAAAAAAATTGCGACAATTTTGAAAAAAAACAATATTTTTTTTTACTTTTTGCTATAATAATTATCCCCCCAATTTTTTTATGAAAAAACAAAATTCTTCCTCAGTTTAGGCCAATATGCATTCTTCTACATAATTTCTGTTAAAAAAAAAATCGCAATAAGCATATATTGATTGGTTTGCGCAAAAGTTATGGCATAAACAAATAATGGGAAAGATTTATGGCATTTATATGGTGTTTTTTTAACTTTTACTAGTAATGGTGTGGATCTGCGTTTTTTTGCGGTATTGCGACATTGCAGAGGACAGATCGGACACTTTTGACACATTTTTGGGACCATTGACATTTATAGAGCAATCAGTGCTATCAAAATGCACTGATTACTGTTTAAATGTCACTGGCAGGGAAGGGGTTAACACTAGGGGCGATCAAGGGGTTAAGTGTGTGTTCCCTCACTGTGTTCTAACTGTGTGGGGAGGAGAGTGACTAGGAGAGATGACAGATCGCTGTTTCTACTTTGAAGAATCAGAGGATCTGTCTCCGCTCTTCTGACAGCACAGGGATTTGTGTGTTTACACACACAAATCCCCGTTCTGACACTCGTGCACGCGATCGCGCATGGCAAGCGGTAGAGTTGAGCGGACACCTGGATGTTCGGGTTCGACGGGTTCGGCCGAACTTCGGAAAAAAGTTCGGGTTCGGGACCGAACTTTAACCCGAACCCGAACCCCATTGAAGTCAATGGGGACCCGGACTTCTAAGGACTAAAAAGGCTCTAAAAAGGTAATGGAAAGAGCCAGAGGGCTGCAAATGGCAGCAAAATGTTGTTAAGAGCATGGCAAGTGCTCTGCAAACAAATGTGGATAGGGAAATAACTTAAAATAACATAAAAAAAATAAAAATAAAAAATAATAATCTTGACCTAGGAGGACGAGGTCCATATGGAGTAGGAGGTTGAGGTGGCGGTGGATGTGGCTGTGTAGGTGGAAGCGGCGGTGGAGGAGGACGAGGTAGCCAACACTGATTCAAAAATACAACAATGGCTGGGTAAGGCCGGTGATGTGTCGAATTCTGTCCCCCGTCAAATAGTGTCCACCCTGTACTGCGCTTGCTCAGTATGTAGGACAAGGGGATTTCGAAAATCTCCCAAGACGAACGGCACCTGCGTGTTGAGTTCAGGTGAAGGCCACACCATCCGTGGTTCAAGCCGAGCCAAGTGAGGCCTTGCCCGAAGCGTGGCGATCGAACCGAGCCCGTGAGGGGCCCTGTTACTATGTTCTACCGTATGTCCACTTGGATGGTGGGGCTTGAACCTGCACTCACAGCGCAGGCGCCGTTCATCTTCGGAGATTTTGTGAATCTCCTTGTCCTCTGTACTGCGCAAGCGCTGCGCCTTCGCAGTATGGGCCGGACACAATCCGATGGCCGGACAGTTTTTGTCACAACACCGATATACATGTCTATTCTGCACAAGGTACGGACAAGTCCTGTGGGATCCATGCCTGGTTCATTTTAATGAACGTGAGCTTGTCCACATTGGCTCTGGACAGGCGGCTGCGCTTGTCTGTGATAACGCCCCCTGCCGTGCTAAATACACGTTCAGATAATACACTGGCTGCAGGGCAGGCCAGCACCTCCAAGGCATAAAGGGCAAGCTCAGGCCATGTGCCCAATTTGGAGACCCAGAAGTTAAAGGGGGCAGACCCGTCATCCAGTACGTGTAGGCCTGTGGACACATACTGCTCAACCATGTTGGTGAAATGCTGCCTCCTGCTAAGACGTTCCATCTCAGCTGGTGGTGCTGGTTGTTGTGGCGTGCTGACAAAGCTTTTCCACATTTCAGCCATGCTAACCCTGCCTTCTGAGGTGCTGCCGGTGCCCCGGCTGCGTTGGCGACCTCTTCCTCCTCCTCTGCCTTCGCCTTGTGCTTCCACCGTACGCCCGCTGTCAGGTGGGAATGCCACCAGCAGCGTGTCTACCAGCGTGCGCTTGTAATCGCGCATCTTACGCGTCCTTGTAACGGGGATCCAGCAGGGTGGCCACCCAGTAATCAGCACCAGTTAAAATGTGGGCAACTCGGCGGTCATTGCGGAAACACTGCAGCATGTAATTGCTCATGTGTGCCAGGCTGCCCAGAGGCAAAGAAAAGCTGTCCTCTGTGGGAGGTGTATCGTCTGTGTCCTCTGTATCCCCCCAGCCACGCACCAGTGATGGCCACGAGCTGGTCTGGGTGCCACCCTGCTGTGAAAATGGCTCCTCCTCCTCCTCCTCCTCCATCTCCTCCTCCACCTCGTCATCCTCCAGAACTGTGCCCTTTCTGCCGGACAATTGTGTACCTGGCGTTTGTTGGTGCAGGAACCCACCCTCGTAGCCACTTGTGAAAGACTGCCCTGAAAGCCTTTGAAATTATCCCGCTTCCTCCTCCTCCTCCTCATCCTCCTGTGCCACATCCTCTTCCATCATCGCCCGAAGCGGTTTTTCAAGGAGGCATAGAACTGGGATAGTAACGCTAAGAACGGCGTCATTGGCACTGGACATGTTGGTGGAGTACTCGAAACAGCGCAACAAGGCACACAGGTCTCGCATGGAGGCCCAGTTATTGGTGGTGAAGTGGTGCTGTTCCGCAGAGCGACTCACGCGTGATTGCTGCAGCTGAAACTCCACTATCGCCTGCTGCTGCTTGCACAGTCTGGCCAGCATGTGCAAGGTGGAGTTCCACCTTGTGGGCACGTCACATATGAGGCGGTGAGCGGGAAGGCCGAAGTTACGCTGCAGCGCTGACAGGCGAGCAGCAGCAGGGTGAGAACGCCGAAAGTGCGCACACACAGCCCGCACTTTCTGCAGCAGCTCTGGCATATTGGGGTAATTTTTAAGGAACCTCTGGACCACCAAGTTCAGCACATGCGCCAGGCAAGGGATGTGCGTCAAACCGGCTAGGCCCAGAGCTGCTACGAGATTTTGCCCATTATCGCACACCACCAGGCTGGGCTTGAGGCTCACTGACAGCAACCACTCATTGGTCTGTTGTTCCATGTCCCTCCACAACTCCTGCGCGGTGTGGTTTTTTTCCCCTAAACAGGAAAGTTTTAAAACTGCCTGCTGTCGTTTACCCCTGGCTGTGCTGAAGTTGGTGGTGAAGGTGTTACGCTGACCGGATGAGGAGGCGGTAGAGGATGAGGAAGCGGAGTAGGAGGAGTTATCAACAGGAGGCAAACTGAAGCGCCCTGCAATCCTCGGTGGTGGAAGGACATGCGCCAAACTGCTATCTGCCTCAGGCCCAGCCACCACTGCATTTACCCAGTGTGCTGTTAGGGAGATATAACGTCCCTGACCGTGCTTACTGGTCCACGCATCCGTAGTTAGGTGGACCTTGCCACAGATGGCGTTGCGCAGTGCACACCTGATTTTGTCCCCCACTTGGTTGTGCAGGGAAGGGATGGCTCGCCTGGAAAAATAGTGGCGGCTGGGCACGACGTACTGTGGGACAGCCAATGCCATCAGGCTTTTAAAACTCTGCGTCTCCACCAGACAGAATGACAGCATTTCAAAGGCCAGGAGTTTTGAAATGCTGGCATTCAGGGCCAGGGATCGCGGGTGGCTAGGGGGGTACTTCCTCTTCCGCTCCAATGTTTGGGAGATAGAGAGCTGAACGCTTCCATGGGACATTGTGGAGATGGTTGGTGACCCAGGTGGTAGTGTTGCTGGCAGATCCTCTGTTTGCGGGGTGGCAGAGGTGGATGAAGAGGCCGAGACTGCAACAGAAGAGGAAGCAGGAGGAGCCAGAGACCTTTCTTGGTTTTTGAGGTGTCTACTCCACTACAGCTCGTGCTTTGCACTTAGATGCCTGGTCATGCAGGTTGTGCTCAGGTTGAGAACGTTTATGCCTCGCTTCAGGCTCTGATTGCACAGCGTGCAAACCACTCGTGTCTTGCCATCAGCACATTGTGTGAAGAACTGCCACGCTGGGGAACTCCTTGGACCTGGCTTTGGTGTGCTCGGTCCCTTGCTGCGTTGGGCAGTAGCAGACATACTGTCTAGCTGACAGACGCTCCGCTTTTGCACCCTGCTCCCTCTTCTGCTGTGCTGGTGGCTCTGTGCGACCACCGCCTCTTCCTCCAAACTACACTGGTCACCTGCATAACGTTGATTCCATGTGGGGTCGAGGACCTCATCGTCCTCCACATCATCTTCCACCCAGTCTTCACCCCTGCCCTCCTTGTCTGTCTGCACAATTGCGAAAGCAGCAGCAGTTGGCACCTGTGTTTCGTCATCATCCGAGACGTACTGCGATGGTCCTCCCATGTACTCATCATGAAACATAAGTGGTTGGGCATCGGTGCACTCAATCTCTTCCACTTCTGGGGCAGGGCTAGGTGGATGGCCCTGGGAAACCCTGCTAACAGAGTCATCGAAAAGCAGAAGAGACTGCTGCATGATTTGGGGCTCAGACTGCTTGGCTGATTTGCAAGGGGGTGAGGTGAAAGACTGATGGACATGGGTTTCAGGTGCCAACTCTGTTCTTTCATCAGAAGAGTGGGTGGGAGACAATGTGAAGGAACCCGAGGCACTGTCAGCAACCCAATCTACTATCGCCTGTACTTGTCCTGGCCTAAACATTCGTACAGCCTCATTAGGCTCGACAAAATACCGCCGCAGGCTCGGTCGCCTACTCGCACCTGAGGAAGGTGTTTCACTTGTGCGTGTATCTGGCACAGATCCACCACGTCCTCTCCCTGCAACAGGAGCTCCACCAGCAGCACCACGACCGGGGCCACCACGTCCCTTTGACCTTCTCCTCATATTTTCCAAATTTAGGATCTTGCCCTAAATGGGTGTTTTTGGAAGCGCAGAACACAACCAAAGTACGTAAGCGCTGAATCGCACAGCTACAGAACTGCAGAAAATGCTATTCCAAAAAATTTTTGTTTTTTTGGTATAGCACAGTAGGAGAAAACTATATAGAAATTGTTTATTTCACACACCTCAAAATATGTATAACACACTGCAAACTTTTTTTTGTGCCCCTAAACAGCGTTTTTTGGAAGAGCAGAACACACCCACAGTACGTAACCTCTGAATCGCACAGCTACAGAACTGCAGAAAATGCTATTCAAAAAAAATTTTGTTTTTTTAATATAGCACAGTAGGAGAAAACTATATAGAAATTGTTTATTTCACACACCTCAAAATATGTATAACACACTGCAAACTTTTTTTTGTGCCCCTAAACGGCGTTTTTTGGAAGAGCAGAACACACCCACAGTACGTAACCGCTGAATCGCACAGCTACAGAACTGCAGAAAATGCTATTCAAAAAAAATGTTTTTTTTTTAGTATAGCACAGTAGGAGAAAACTATATAGAAATTGTTTATTTCACACACCTCAAAATATGTATAACACACTGCAAACTTTTTTTGTGCCCCTAAACGGCGTTTTTTGGAAGAGCAGAACACACCCACAGTACGTAACCGCTGAATCGCACAGCTACAGAACTGCAGAAAATGCTATTCTAAAAAAATATTTTTTTTTAGTATAGCACAGTAGGAGAAAACTATATAGAAATTGTTTATTTCACACACCTCCAAATATGTATAACACACTGCAAACTATTTTTTGTGCCCCTAAACGGCTCTTTTTGCAAGCGTACATTAAAGTGCAATTTTTTTTTTTTTTTGCCCTAAAAGGGTCTTTTTTTGCACGAGCAAAATAAAATGCTTTTTTTTTTTTTTTTGCCCTATGGGTCTTTTGGAAAAGAGCACAATAAAGTGACTTTTTTTTTTCCCCTAAAAGTTAGATTTTCTCTGACACTGGGCTCATGGCAGTGTAAAAAGACTGCACTGCAACACAAACAGGTAAACCTATGCAGATCGCTGATTTTAATCTCTGAATCTGGACTCCTATATAATATTCTCTCTCCCTGAAAGCACCAACACAGGAACCTGGCCCTACACTACACTATCTCTCTATCTTTTCCCTCAGATTGTAGAATCAGGACTACCTCATCTATCTTTCTATCTCTCCCTAAAAGCAGCAGCAGCAGACTAGATCTTCTCCCTATCTATTCTGAAGCAGAGTGACATGTGTGCTGTGTGCCTCTAGCTTATATAGAAGCTGGGTCACATGTTGCACTGACCAATCACAGCCATGCCATTAGTAGGCATGGCTATGATGGCCTCTAAATGTACACCAGCTAATCAAAAGGTGATTGGCTGGCCCCTGAAGCATTTCTAAATGCGTAATTAGATTGCCGAACCGGAACCCGGACTTTTGGGCAAAGTCCGGGTTCGGGTTCGGGAAAAAGCTAAAGTTCGGTACGGACCCGAACTTTACAGTTCGGGTTCGCTCAACACTAGCAGGCGGCAATTGCGCCCGACGGCCACGTGCATCGGGTTTGCACGCGCTTGCACGCCCTTTGGTGGCACTCCTGGGCAAAGCCGTATATGTACGGGATTTCGCCCAGGAGAGCCATTCTGCCGCATTATATCTGCGTGAGCCAGTCGGGAGTAGTAAGAAGAGCCGGCAAAACTATAATGCTTGAAGTGTCGTTTATTGGTACATCAGAGTGACAATAAACCAATAAATGCTGACGCGTTTTGGCAATAGCCTTAGTTGTAGCTAGTTTGAAACAGATATGGCAAAAATATCTATATACTCACATACACATATGCAAACTCCACCTCTACATAATTGGCCTATCAGGTTAGTGTCACAGAAAATTAACATATTTAAATAATAACAGCAATTATTCAAGTGGTTAGTGACTACACCTGTTTTAGCCAGCATAAGAAGGGGGAGAGGAAAGAAAGGCAATATAAAAAGTTATTTTGTTGAGCCAAAAAGAATTGTGTATAAAAAATGCTACGTAATAGGCTTCAAAAAAGGGTGGGCTCCGGGCGCAGAGCACTGCGCCCGAAGCCCACCCAGTTGTGTGACAATTGCGAATGTATATTCGCAATTGTCACACTGATTCTCCTCCCGGCCAATCAGAAAGTGGGTCCTGAGACCCGTTTCCTGATTGGCCAAAAGGAGAAGCGATTCTATTAGGCCACGGTGAAGAGAAGAGGAGGGAGGAGACGTGGAGGCCGCTGGAGGAGATGCAGGGGATGAAGCCACTGCTCATAGCTTGGAGGAAAACTCTGCCTGTGGGTAAGTGAGGGGCTCATCGATCGACCTGGACCTGGACATCTCCTTTGCATGGTACAGCAGACGCCCCCACTACAGGGGAGAGAGCAAGCACATCAGATTTTGAGAGGGAGAGAGAGCAACCGCCCCGAATGACCCAAATGACCCACGGGGGGGGGGGGGGGGAGTGATGTGTGCGGCAAACCACCTCTTGCTATGGGAATATTAGGCCACATGCCTGATGTGCTATCCCAGAGGATTTCACAGGGGGGGGGGAGATATTTGGATAAATATTAGTAATGTACAATCTGGTAGTGCATATCAATAAAAACTAAGCATATGTGTAGATACACCTACCAGAATATGTTAACTCCATGAGTCTAAACATATATAATCAATAAACGAGGTCGTTCATGGATTACATGTCACTTTGTATATTAAGTGTTTCAATTATTCCTCTTTAGTTTGATAGATAAATGTGTTCTCTGGCTATTTGGCAGCCTAAGGAAAACTATAGAATGTTTGGTACTAGCTACTGCTCAGTTTAAATGAAAAGAACAATTCACACAGAAATACATAACTCGTTATATCTTTTCTTCCTGTTCATGTTTGATGCATCTGTAGCGGGGTGTTCCCCTATATTGGGAAGAAACTACATTACCCATAACCCCATTCTTGTTGTGACGTTCCACCGCAGAGACTCATGGGAGGGGTTATAAAAGGAAGAGGCGGGGCCGGGCTCGGGCTCTTTGGCAACACGAGACTTCACGGACGGATCCTCCTGTGCGGATGTGTCGGAGGGGCAAGGCCTGAAGCCTGAGGCCTTGCTCTGCACCGAAGAACCTTCCATCCTCCCCTCTGCGAGCCTGGGTGGCGTCTGACTTTGTGAGCTACCGCCTTGTCGGATCGGGGACCCGATCGTTGGAGAGATCGAGAGTGTGTGACACGGCCGGTGGAGGTTTTCCCGGACTGGATCCGTAGTCCGGCGGGTGAGAGGGCATAAGCCCGGCTTAGATACTGTTGCTGTGTATAGGCCTATAGACTGCCGTGGCCTACAAGTTATTTTCATACCCCTTGGATTACAAAGTTATACTCTGTTTAAGTGCACCACCATTACAGACCAGCCGGTGAAGAAAGAAGGACTAAGCTAAATATTAGAACCAGGCCTGGTGGGGATTCTAGCGTGTTTGATTGCTGCGCCATAGGGCACTTAGTTAACGGTCGCCCGTATGGCGCACTTGTAGCGTGTGTTACTATATAGTGTGTTAGAGTGGCAGGACGCTGCCCTTAGGAGTGATTGTTTAGAACTGTGATTATTGTTACCCCTTTTATTCATATTGAGAATTGATGAGTAAAACACTTTACCTATTACAATTCATTATTGTGTCCTTGCTTAGTTATTCTATTGCATAGGACATATCATTGATTGTTAGTACTAGCTGTGCCAGAAGGGGATAGAGCCTATTGCCGGGGGTTGGCGGAGCTGCACTCAGGGCCCAAAATCTAATTCTGCGGCCTCCTTAGTTGGAGGTATCGCTACACGTGGGGGTTCTCGTCCGGGATCCTGATGCAGCAAGCGAACGCCAGAAGTGCCGGCATGGACCCCATGGATCCAAGAGGGGTAGAAGAGTGGTGCAAAGCCGCTAATACAGAGCCAAAACAGTCGATAGCCATTAGCCTTCCTGGCGAGAAATGGTCAAGTGAGACGGTAGAGGAACTGCTGAGTTCAGTGTCCCCAGATCACACACCGTGGGTGATAGACATGAAGACAGACCCAAACATCTCATATCAATACGCATTAGTGGAATATTGGGACGGGATGCCAGAGGCCTGTAAGCACAAGTGTCTGCGGACGCCAGACAACAGAACATTTAGGCTGGCGCACGCAATAACTGTAGAAAGGGAACCATCCCCTACGGGATCGCCACAGGCTGCGGCCCGAACTACACCTGAAAGAGAAGACAGGGCGCCACCTCCGGTGGCACCTGCATCGGCCACTGCTATATCACCAGAACTGATAAATGCAATAGGGGATTTGCTAGCCAAATGTCAGAAGACAAGTACGGTGCATGTGGAAACTAGCTACCGGAGACTAAAAATATTCTCAGGGAAGCTCCCTGTCCCGGCAGGGGAAGAAGATTTTGATACTTGGGTGGAACAGGCATTACAGGCAGTGGAGGCATGGGAGGTGCCGGAGGCACAGAAGAGGCAGCGAGTGTTAGAAAGCCTTAAAGGTGCAGCAGCAGAAGCAGTGAAAAGTTTCCGGTTTGGGAATGCAGGGTGCACGGCGCAGGATTGTCTAGCTATGCTGCAGGAAGAGTTTGGTCAATTAGACAAGGTGACAGAGACGGTCTACCAGTTTGAACACACTTTCCAAAAACCGGAGGAGAAACTTTCCGAGTATGTCAGAAGGCTAAACAGGCTGCTGTGCAAGATTGTGTTAAAGAAAGGGATGAAGCCCCAAGATGCCGATGCGGCAAGAATGAAGCAAGTCTTAAAGGGAGCGCTACGCTCCGATCCAGTCTGGCTGCACCTGAAAACCTTGGGAGGAGGAATGTTGCTGACTTATGCTGATTTAATAAAAATTATCAGAGATGAGGAGGCGCTGCAACAGGACCAGCAGAAGGATAAGACAAGTGTTGTACCCGCACAGGTGCTGGTCAATCCAGTGATGACCCCTGAAAGAGAGGCGGAGATAGACACCCTAAAAACTCAGATGTCCAAGGTATTAGAGATATTGACCTCTCTGATAGCAAAAGACACAGAGTGCCCCAAGAAGAAGGAAAGTCCAAGGAAGGAATTGTTCCCGATTGCCTCAGCACCCGAACCTTTACAAGAATGGGGAGATATAGTCTGCTTCAACTGTGGGGGAGTTGGCCACATTGCAGCCACATGTTCTAGTCCAAAGAAGAAGAGACCAGACAACCGCAAGCCGGCGGGAAACTTCAGAGGGCCCCGGTGAAGGAGTCGACCGGGTGCCCACCATCTTCAGTAAACTCCAAGCTGAATGCAAAGAAAAACAAAAAGAGAGATAGAACACCAAAGGGGAAACGTAATACCCCTCAACAAAGCTATACTCCAAGAAGAAGGGGGGAGACCCCTCAGGAGAGGCACGGCACCCCCCAAAGGAGGTGCCCACCCAAGAAAAATAATAGTACACCTCAGCGGGTTCCTACACCCATTAAAAGGAGGGAAGTCAGTGCATACCAGGCTCAAGAAAGGTTCAAGTCCAAAGGGAATAGGACAAGAGAGAGTCCAAAGGGAAAAGGTCTGAAGAAGGCAGCTCCTGCCGGACCATATCCAGAGAAGCTGGTAGGCCCATCCCCTATAGTGCCCATTCAAGTGGAGGGAGTCTACACCAGGGGCCTCCTGGACACCGGGGCACAAGTGACCCTACTATACCGGGACTTCTACGACAGGCACCTGAGTCATCTGCCTATCCAGAAGATAGAGGAGCTGGAAATATGGGGAATTGGAACCCAGAGTTTCCCTTACGACGGCTACCTTCCCGTCCAAATAACCTTTGACCCATCCGTGGCTGGGAAGGCCGAAGCGTTTGACACCCTGGCAGTTGTGTGTCCTAGGCCGCCTGGAGCCAACAAGAATTCCCTTATAATAGGGACGAACACGGACCTGGTCCGAAGACTCCTGACCCCTCTAGTGACGGAAGAAAGACAAGCAGCTACCAAGATCCATCCCATGCTGAAGACAGCCTACCAACGGCTGGTCCAAGAGCGGGAGACCCCTGGAGAGGAGATAGGGAAGTTGTGGAGACTTGGAAGAGAAGGGGTAGTGTTGCAGCCCGGTGAAGTAACCTGTCTCAGGGCCACTGTGAAGCTTACTTGGGAACAGCCTGGTCCCTTTGTCATGCTGGAGACAGACCCAAGGGGTGAATCCTCAGGCCTGGAGGTGATACCGGAAGTGATTCCGCTGAAGGTCCTGAAGAAGGCCCATTATAGAGTTCCAGTGAGTGTTAGGAATACTACCAAAGACCCCATGGACATCCCAGCCAGAATGTTGCTAGGCCAGGTGAGCCCGGCAGCCCCTGTTACCCTGTCAGAAGTGAAGAGGACAGGTGAAGAAGCGGATGTTTGGGAGAAGCTGACCATGGAAAACCCGAATCTGTCCAGGGCTTGGAAAGAGAGAGCCAAGGCTCAGTTGAATAGATGGGAGAAGATCTTCTCTAGGGATGAATTTGATGTGGGGTGTGCAAGAAGTGCCACCCATCGGATCCGCCTCCAAGAAGATAAGCCCTTCCGAGAGAGAGTCAGGCGGGTCCCGCTAGCAGATCTGGAGGATCTGAGGGAACAACTTGCAGAACTCAAGAGGACTGGTGTGATACGGGAGACCGGATGCCCCAAGGTCTGTCTGGAGCCCCAGCTACTTTCCAACGTCTCATGGAGAAGACAGTAGGGGACATGAACTTGATCGAAGTCCTTGTATACCTAGACGATGTCATTGTCTTTGGGAGAACCTTGGAGGAACATGAAGAGAGGCTGGAGAAAGTGTTGAGAAGACTCAGTGAGGAAGGACTAAAGCTTTCGCCTGAGAAGTGTCGGTTCTGCCAGTCTTCTGTGAACTATCTGGGGCACATGGTATCTGAAGAAGGGGTGGCCACAGACCCTGAGAAATTGGAGGCAGTTACCTCCTGGCCACAGCCCACCACAGTAACAGAACTCAGATCCTTCTTGGGCTTCTGCTCCTACTATAGAAGGTTTGTGGAGGGATTTGCTCGAATTGCTAGACCATTGAATGAGTTGCTCAAGACTGAAGGAGAGGAGGATGGATCGGGGCCCAGGAGGCCAGGAGAGTCCATCAGAGATCAGTGGAATCAGAGGTGTGAAGAGGCTTTCCAGGAATTGAAGAGGAGCCTGACCACTGCACCAGTCTTGGCCTATGCAGACCCAACCAAACCCTATGAACTGCACGTGGATGCTAGTCACGACGGTCTGGGAGGAGTACTTTACCAAGAACATGAGGGACAATTGCGGCCTGTTGCCTATGTGAGTAGAAGCCTGACCCCCTCTGAGAAGAACTACCCCACTCACAAGCTGGAGTTCCTGGCCCTCAAGTGGGCAGTAGTAGACAAGCTCAAGGACTACCTGTACGGAGCAGAGTTCACTGTGAAGACCGACAACAACCCCCTTACCTACCTGTTCACCACGGCCAAGCTGGATGCCACTGGACACAGGTGGCTAGCCGCACTGTCTGGATTCAACTTCAGCCTTAAGTATAGACCAGGAGTGGGGAATCGAGACGCAGACGCCTTGTCCAGAAGATCTCATTCCCCGACCATTGAAATAGAAGATTGGACCCAAGTGGCACCGGACGGGGTGCAGGCCCTTTGTCAAGGAGCTGCATTCCAAGCCCGAGGATGCTCCAGAGCAGAGGAAATAGGAGTTACCACGGTGGGAGTCCCCAAACACTACTGTGGAGTAGCTCAATTGGAAGAGGGCAACCTACCAAGATTGTCCAAAAAGGAATTAAGGTGTGACCAATTGGAAGACCCCATGGGGAGATTGGTCCTGGAGGCCTTGAAAAATCAGGATCCAAACATACTCATGCGTCAACCCTCCAAAGAAGCTCGCCTACTGAGGAAGGAGTGGGATAGGTTGCAGTTGCATCAGGGAGTGGTCTACCGAAGGGGCCCCTCTGATGATTCAGAAGATAAGTGGCAGATGTTCCTCCCAGAGAAACATCGGGAGACTGTTTTGATGGCCTTGCATGACAATCATGGCCACCTAGGGGCTGAAAGGACTTTTCAACTTGTCAGAAGTCGGTTCTATTGGCCCTGCATGAGGGCAGAGGTAGAGGAGTACTGCCACTCATGTGCGCGATGCATCCAGAGGAAGACTTTGCCCCATCAAGCTGCCCCAATGGGCCATCTACAGAGCCAAGGGCCTATGGACCTGGTGTGCATTGACTTTCTCTGCCTCGAACCCGACCTGAGTGGACTAGGAAATGTTCTGGTGATAACCGACCATTTCACCCGGTATGCCCAGGCCTTCCCCACCAAAGATCAGAAGGCCTCCACCGTGGCCAAGGTACTTATGGAGAAGTATTTTGTCCATTATGGGCTGCCACAGAGACTCCATTCAGATCAAGGGAGGGACTTCGAGAGTAAGCTGATCCGGAAGCTCTTGGATTCGTTGGGAATCAGGAAGACTCGAACTACACCTTACCATCCTCAGGGAGATGCTCAGCCGGAAAGGTTCAACCGAACCCTGCTCAACATGTTGGGGACTCTGGAAAGCGAGAAAAAGCAACATTGGAGCAAACACATAGCAGCCATGGTACACGCTTACAACTGCACCATCAGTGATGCTACAGGCTATTCCCCATATCGACTCATGTTTGGGAGGGAAGCGAGACTACCAGTGGACCTGGCTTTTGGCACCTCACTGGACCATTCCTCCGTCACCTCTCACAGAGGATATGTGGATAGGCTCAGACACAGCCTGAAAGTAGCCTATGAACAAGCTCAAGCGGCCTCAGATCAAAGGGGAGCTCGGAATAAAAAAAATTACGACCTGAAGGTCCGGGTACAAGACCTACAGCCCGGGGATCGAGTACTGTTGCGCAATCTGGGAGTCCCCGGAAAACACAAGCTTGCAGACAGATGGAGATCTGAACCTTATGTCATCTGCAGGAAGTTGCCAGGCCTACCTGTCTACAAGGTGAAGCCAGAGGGAAAGGTAGGCCCACTGAAGACATGGCATCGAAATCACCTGCTCCCACTGACGGAGGCAGTTAGAATACCTTCCGTGGGAGACTCCCCTGCACCGGCCTCTATCTTGGATACTCCTAGACCGCACACTCGGTCACAGACCTCCCGAGCTGGAAATGGAGAAGCCTCCCAACTTAGTGGAGATGAAGAAGGAGAGCTTGATTGGCTGTGGTCTTCCCCAACTCCAGGAACTTCTATCATAGATCTTCCAGTCACCCAAGATACCACAGATGAAACGCTGAACCCAGAGGCTACAGAATTCATCCCTTTCAGTCCTTCAACAGATTACTGGGAAGATGCCCATGATAGTTACTCCGAGGAAGAGGAGCCTGAGGCGCCAGAGCCAGAGATTCCAAGAGAGCAAAGAGCTCGAAGAGTCATTCAACCTCCTAAGAAGCTGACCTACCCCCAGATGGGGAACAGTTCGGAAGACTCTGTGGTCACTGCTAGGAGAAATGCTGAGATTCCGGATCCCTCCACTGTCCATTTGGTGGAGGGCAACCCCAGCTCACTCTCTGGCACAGTTAGTCAGGCCACCCAAGATAATGTGACCTGTGGGCAAGGGAATTCAACCCCTCAGTTATGGTGGGAATCCCCTATCCCAACATCGTTTTCAGAATTGTCCAATGTTGTATATAGTTGTTGCTAAAATTTATCTTTGGGGACCAAAGAGTTTAAGTGGGGGGAGTGTGTAGCGGGGTGTTCCCCTATATTGGGAAGAAACTACATTACCCATAACCCCATTCTTGTTGTGACGTTCCACCGCAGAGACTCATGGGAGGGGTTATAAAAGGAAGAGGCGGGGCCGGGCTCGGGCTCTTTGGCAACACGAGACTTCACGGACGGATCCTCCTGTGCGGATGTGTCGGAGGGGCAAGGCCTGAAGCCTGAGGCCTTGCTCTGCACCGAAGAACCTTCCATCCTCCCCTCTGCGAGCCTGGGTGGCGTCTGACTTTGTGAGCTACCGCCTTGTCGGATCGGGGACCCGATCATTGGAGAGATCGAGAGTGTGTGACACGGCCGGTGGAGGTTTTCCCGGACTGGATCCGTAGTCCGGCGGGTGAGAGGGCATAAGCCCGGCTTAGATACTGTTGCTGTGTATAGGCCTATAGACTGCCGTGGCCTACAAGTTATTTTCATACCCCTTGGATTACAAAGTTATACTCTGTTTAAGTGCACCACCATTACAGACCAGCCGGTGAAGAAAGAAGGACTAAGCTAAATATTAGAACCAGGCCTGGTGGGGATTCTAGCGTGTTTGATTGCTGCGCCATAGGGCACTTAGTTAACGGTCGCCCGTATGGCGCACTTGTAGCGTGTGTTACTATATAGTGTGTTAGAGTGGCAGGACGCTGCCCTTAGGAGTGATTGTTTAGAACTGTGATTATTGTTACCCCTTTTATTCATATTGAGAATTGATGAGTAAAACACTTTACCTATTACAATTCATTATTGTGTCCTTGCTTAGTTATTCTATTGCATAGGACATATCATTGATTGTTAGTACTAGCTGTGCCAGAAGGGGATAGAGCCTATTGCCGGGGGTTGGCGGAGCTGCACTCAGGGCCCAAAATCTAATTCTGCGGCCTCCTTAGTTGGAGGTATCGCTACACATCTGTAGCATTTATTATGCAGTTTATTGAGGTTTGACAAAGTAATTGTCTAGCAAACCATAACCATAATGACATTTTTCTGCTTCAAACAAAAAGGATGTATTATCAGACAAATATTCAAGCAAATGGCTTAATACATCAGCTTTTCCTATCATAGCTGCTAATACATATATTGCATATACCACACAAGCTGTTTATGGGAAGGTGTGCGTGAGTATAAATCGCCTTTTATTTTAATTTTTTAAAACATAATAACTGTGTCCTTAAACTACAGGCATACTCTAGTTTTATATGACACCAAAGGGGCACTCATAATTCATTAATTGAAAACATATATTCTTTCACTGATTTACAATATATTCTGCCAGTGCTCTCCACTCATTCGCTCCTTGATTCCTAAGATTTCATTGTGGAGTTCTCCCTAGATATTTGCGCTTTGAAAAAAAAAGCCACAAGATTTACAATCTGTCCTTGAAAGTGCAGCATTCAGCATAGAGAATTTGGGCAGAAAGTTTTAGCTGCGGATAATCACAAAGCTCTAGTCAGTAAGCTGAATGAATATATGTGTATATACACAGGGTATTTTATAAAGCAGTATTTCATATTCTTTGGTCAACTTTATACCACAAGCTTGACATTTTTTCGTTTAATAAATGTATATCAAGAGTTTTTATTTCTTTTGTAATGCACGATTTGCTTGGGGGTAGCATGGGGTTAGCGGGATGAGATCCTCCCCTTTTCTTTATAAAAACGTCTTCTTGGGGGGGGGGGCGAGATGGCGGGGGTGCTCTGACTCTCGTCTCCTTCGTTGTGTTTTTGGTATTGTTATTTCTGCTCTACGGTTTTTCCCTCATCTTGAGAAACTAAAGAGGAGTATATACTATGGGATGGATTTATTCTTGTGTTTTTTGTTGTTGTTTTTTGTGTTTTTATGAATGAAATGTATAATTGATCTTGGAAAAGTACCGTATATACTCGAGTATAAGCCGACCTGAGTATAAGCCGAGGTACCTAATGTTACCACAAAAACCTGGGAAAACTTACTGACTCAAGTATAAGCCGAGGGTCAACAATGCCCATTTGCACGCCTCACTGTGCCCATTGCAACTTCACTAAGCCCATTGCCACCTTACTGTTCCCATCCTCACTGTTCCCATCCTCACTGTTCCCATCCTCACTGTGCCCATCCTCACTGTGCCCATCCTCACTGTGCCCCCAGAATAAAAATTGAACATTGTAAATTGTAAATTGTACCTGAAGGCTGCGGCGTCCATCGTTTAAAACTCGCGGTCTCTTCCTGGTCTCTTCCGTGATAGGCGGAACTGTGTCTGCTGAGAATCGCCTATCACAAACGTTCTCTCATCCTCACCCATCCCAGCAGACACTGTGTTCAATTTCCGCCAATCACGGACGTCTGCTGGGAAACTGAGGATGAGAGAACGTTCGTGATAGGCGATTCTCAGCAGACATAGTTACGCCTATCACGGAAGGGACCAGGAAGAGACCGCGAGTTTTAAACGATGGACGCCGCAACCTTCAGGTACAATTTACAATGTAAAATTTTGCTGACTCGAGTATAAGCCGAGGGGGGGGGACTTTCAGCCCAAAAAAAAGGGCTGAAAATCTCGGCTTATACTCGAGTATATACGGTATGTAAGATTTTGTATTTGTATAATAATTTAATAAAAATAATTTAATAAGAGTTACATCCGCATGTCAAAATAAAGGACTAAAGTAATAAAAGGCTTGGATGCACATTAACTACTTCAGCCCCGGAAGAATTTACCCCCTTCCTGACCAGAGCACTTTTTGCGATTCGGCACTGCATCGATTTAACTGACAATTGCGCGGTCGTGCGACGTGGTACCCAAACAAAATTGAGGTCCTTTTTTTCCCACAAATAGAGCTTTCTTTTGGTGGTATTTGATTACCTCTGCGGTTTTAATTTTTTGCGCTATAAACAAAAAAAGGAAAAATGAAAATCATATCCACCCAGAGTGGTACTGGGGATACAATGTAATAAAAAATTGCCACGTCCCGAAATTGTAGATTAAATAAAAATAGGATAAAAAGATGGACTTTATGGGCACGACAAATTGATATAAAATTACTTAAGTTTTATTAAAATTTAACAAAAGAAAAGGATAACAAAACATACAAATAAAATGAATATTATATAGAACTATTCATCAACCTAGTGTTGACACACTTATACACATCACCCAATAGCCAAAATTCAATGAGGAAATAGAATTTATACTGGGTAGAATGACATCAAGGTCAATTCTTTCAGTATATTGGATACCAGTAATTGCTGGTGGCATTGATTGGTGGTGTGTCGTCAGAAATTCATTCCTAAACCCGACATGTTGCGCGACACAAGTCGCTTCTTCAGGAGTTTTTTGAATGTATGGGTTAAAAGGTTTTCCAAGTAAAAACGGAGGCTCATAGATGGTCAGGATGGCAGTAGCAGTAGTAGAACAATGCCTATGGGTATCTTGAAAAAACTGAGTAGCATAATATATAGCTACGATGTAGAGCCCAATATCCGTGTTTAAACCCCGATTATGGAGAAAAAAATGATAAATTGATACACGGATATGGGTACTGGTAGTTTCAATTATGCTAGCAGGGATTTGGTATTGTCCTAACTTGCAGATTTGCCCAGTCTGGACTTGTAATAGATGTTGGTGGGAGTGCCTCCGTTTAGTAGGTAGCAGCCCTCGGTAGTCAGGGATTATCTGCACGATAATCCCTGACTACCGAGGGCTGCTACCTACTAAACAGAGGCACTCCCACCAACATCTATTACAAGTCCAGACTGGGCAACTCTGCAAGTTAGGACAATACCGAATCCCTGCTAGCATAATTGAAACTACCAGTACCCATATCCGTGTATCAATTTATCATTTTTTTCTCCATACATCGTAGCTATATATTATGCTACTCAGTTCTTTCAAGATACCCAGAGGCATTGTTCTACTACTGCTACTGCCATCCTGACCATCTATGAGCCTCCGTTTTTACTTGGAAAACCTTTTAACCCATACATTCAAAAAACTCCTGAAGAAGCGACTTGTGTCGCGCAACATGTCGGGTTTAGGAATGAATTTCTGACGACACACCACCAATCAATGCCACCAGCAATTACTGGTATCCAATATACTAAAAGAATTGACCTTGATGTCATTCTACCCAGTATAAATTCTATTTCCTCATTGAATTTTGGCTATTGGGTGATGTGTATAAGTGTGTCAACACTAGGTTGATGAATAGTTCTATATAATATTCATTTTATTTGTATGTTTTGTTATCCTTTTCTTTTGTTAATTTTTAATAAAACTTGAGTAATTTTAGATCAATTTGTCGTGCCCATAAAGTCCATCTTTTTATCCTATTTTTATTTAATAAACAAAAAAAGAGCGACAATTTAGAAAACATTTTTTTTTACTTTTTGCTATAATAAATATCCCCAAAAAATATAAAAAAAACGAATGTTTTTCTCAGTTTAGGCCGATATGTATTCTTCTACATATTTAAAAAAAAAAATTGCAATAAGCGTTTATTGATTGGTTTGCGCAAAAGTTATAGCGTCTACAAAATATTTTATGGCATTTTTATTATTATTATTTTTTATTAGTAATGGCAGCGATCAGCAATTTTTATTGTGACTGCGACATTATGGCGGACACATCGGACACTTTTGACACTTTTTTGGGACCAATGTCATTTATACAGCGATCAGTGCTATAAAAATGCACGGATTACTGTGTAAATGACACTGGCAGGGAAGGGGTTAACCACTAGGGGGCGAGGAAGGGGTTAAGTGTGTCCTAGGGAGTGATTCTAACTGTTAGGGGGCTAGGCTACAATGACACATCAGTGATCACTGCTCCCGATCACAGGGAGCAGTAGATCACTGTCCTGTCTCCGTGACACGATCGAGGGACACCGGCGGACATCAAGTCCGCGGGTCCCGCGGGCACGGTCACGGAGCCCGCGGCAGGAGCGACAGGTACGTTGCTTTGCGCAGCCGTGCCATTCTGCCGACGTATATCTACAGGAGACAGTCGGCAAGCGGTTAAAGTGTATGTTACCCCAAAATTTTATTTTTCTGATTTGTACCTGTTCTACCATGTACTTATATAAAAAAAAAATATCCTGTTCTCTTAAATGAATTATTTTGTGTGAAATACAGTAAACCCCCCTCCATCGCGGGGGTTACAATCCGGACCCACCCGCGAAAAGTGAAAATCCGCGAAATAGAAACTCTATCTAAATACACACTAGGCATGTTTTTATAACTTTCACTATACTTTTAAAAGCATTTTAAGGTCTTTTAACACACTTTTAAAACAATAGAAACACATTTAAACACATAAAAGATACTGAGAGACATAGCAAGAGCAATGGAAAAAACAAAAATATTTTATTAACAATGATTTTATCAATAAAATAATGTTAATAGGTCTTACAGAAAAAAACGCAATATACCGGGACCGCAAAAACTGAACCCCGATATAACGGGGGTTTACTGTACCGGATTATCCTGCCAGTCCCACTGCTTTCCTATTTCAAACTGACTAGGCTAGGCATGGAAGCACATCCATCCCAGCATGGCCAGTTTGTTTCTTTAAATTCTACTTGGAAATATAGCCTGCCTGTAAACTAGTGGTCAGCTTTCTTGCTGACATGCCCCCCCTTTTTACAGCTGTTCACTCGAAAGGTCAGTGTACTGCTATCCCTCTGCCTTCTGCTGACACTGCCCCCTGCCCAGCTCCTCACTGGGAAGATCAATGTAATTTTGTTTCTCTGCCTCCTGCTGACACCCAGCCCCCCACCCCGCCCAGCTCCCCACTAGGAAGATTAATGTCCTGCTGTCTCTCTGCCTCCTGCTGACACCCACCCCCCGTTCCAGCTTCTCACTGGGAAGATCAGTATACTGCTGTTTCTCTGCCTCCTGCTTTATCAAGACTGTCTTGGTGGAGGTGCGTGGCTACGGCATGCACGAGTGAGGACGTGCTCTCTCAGAGCTCCGTGAGACCTGCGCTCTAATCGTCACATTCAGCGGCTTCTAGTGGGGGAAATACACCACTGCTCGGATGCCTGCAAAGCGCAAACCATCCCCGCACTCACAGCGGACACCTCGGGGCCGATCCGGATCACTGGATAACTTTTTCAGGACCCGCAGCAGAACGGCAGATACAGCTAAGATGGCGTCCGGCGCCCACGCTGCTAGGGCTGCCTCCCCCATCAGCTCCCTGCACTTGCCTGTGCAAACCCTGCCTTCCCCTCCTTCTCTCTCCGGCTCTGAAAGCATGGAAGAGCCTGCACATGGAGGTGATCCCTGGGATGATAAAGATATCCGTGCCCACATCCTCTCCCTCCCCACTAAGGCTGACTTGGAGAGGTTTGCTAGCAGAGTGGAGATGGCTTTTAAAAAGGACATTGAGGCCCTGCAAGCTGACACTGCACATTTGGGTGATAGAGTGGAGACTTTGGAGGCACAGTGGGATGAGACTGCTCCAACCCTGCAGGCCCTCTCTGATCACTGCAAACAACAAGATCGCAGGCTTGAGGCCTTGCTAGATCAAATGGATGATTTTGAAAACAGGAGTGGCAGGGTTAACATCCGCATCAGAGGCCTGCCTGAAGCCACTGGCCCCAGAAATATCATCCCCACCCTGCAAGGGATCTTTAAGCAAATTCTAGGCCGACAGGCACCTGAACATTTTGAAATCGACCGGGCCCACAGAGCCTTGCGGCCCCCCTCTGATGATCCTGATAAACCCAGAGACATTATCTGCAAGCTGCACAAATACTCGCTTAAAGAACGCATCATGAATCAGGTTAGGGGAGTCCGATTTGTGGACTTTGACGGGGCCAGGCTGACATTCTTTCCGGATCTCTCCAGACGCACATTGATGCAACGCCGAGCTCTTAAGCCACTGTTGGCGGCTCTACAGGATGCCCAGCTTCCCTATCGGTGGGGTTTCCCGTTTAGCCTCTCTGCAACTAAAGATGGCAGACAGGCCACACTACGGAGCAGGGATGATCTGCCCCGATTCCTAGAATCCCTAGACCTGCCTCAGGTTGACATCCCGGACTGGAGGTCGCCGTCTGACATCTCTCTTCCCGCACGCCCTGAAACATGGCAGTCCGCCCGCCGGAGACGTCGCCGCGGACCCAGGCGAGTTCCCCTGGCTCGGCGCCTCCATCTCGTCCCCCGCAGGGAGAAGACTGAACGACTGAACTGCTTTTTGCTGGCTTCTGAGACGTCTTTGTTTCACTTTTTTGACTTCCCCCTAGCTGCCGTATCACCTTTCTGCCCCTGATCGAGGGGTAGATGAGCACCTTTAACTACTTGCGGGTCCTCATGCGGACTTGCTCTTGGTGCCTTACCACTTCCCCCCAATAGGTCAACTCCTTGGAGTTACGTGTCCCATTTTGGGAATGCCTCTGCTCGCTGGCCTTCACCGTCTCCTCGTCTTGAGGGGGGGTGGAGGCCCCCGACTGGTGGCGATGATGCACTTTGTTGCGCCCTTTGGGCTTGTTATTTGTGTTTGTGTTTTCGTTTCCTAAATTTTTCCCTCCCCTTTTTTTTTCTATGTCCTATTTTCTATGACACCTGCTATAACCTTGGTTTGTTTTTTAGGCTCCTGTGTGTAATCCCTGTGCTCCTGGTGTCCTTCGCTGCAGGCCTGTTGTGCTGTGGGTCTCTCTTCCCTCTTGCCGCTGGCCTAGTGGCCACACCCATTGAACTCTCATTATGGCTGCTCTGAAAGTCGTGTCATACAACGTTCGTGGCCTGGGCTCCCCGTCGAAACGCAGTAAGTTGTGGCTTGAGATGAAACGCATGGGGGCACACATCCTTTTTTTGCAGGAAACCCACTTCCGACCTGACTTGGTCCCCCGCCTTCCCACCCATTTATATAGCTCCTGGTATCTTAGCAACTCCCCCCATCTTAAATCGGGGGGAGTGGCTATAGCGATACACAAAAATTGCCCTTTTGTGATGACGGACCAATTGCTTGACCCGGAGGGTCGGTTTGTGTTTGTCAAAGGCACCATATATACCCGCATGTTCACCTTTGCAGCCGTGTACGCCCTGAATAGCAAACAGCTTACCTTCCTGGACTCGGTCCTGGAGTCCCTGTCCACCTTCCGGAAAGGACAGCTCATCCTGGGGGGGGACTTTAATGTTAGCCCTGACCCACACGTGGATACGTCCTCGGGCCACTCGACTCATTCCTTTGCCTTCCTGAAACACTTTAGAAAGTCCCTACAAGAGCACCATTTGGTCGACTGCTGGAGACTTCTCCACCCTACGGATAGGGATTATAGCTACTTCTCTGCCACACATAGAGTATATACCCGCATTGACCTTCTGGTGATGGACCAGTTCTCGCTTGATTCCCTTGCTAACGCCTCCATTGGGTCCATTACTATTTCGGACCATGCGCCGGTCTCCATCTCCCTGCGTCCTCTGTCAATGGAGGCACGGACGTGGAGCTGGCGTCTAAATGATGGCATCCTAGATGATGCAGTTGCCCAGAAGCGAGTGTCAGATACCATTTCCCTGTATTTCTCAGAGAACAAACCGGGGGAAGTTAGCATGGGCTCTGTATGGGAGGGGCATAAGGCGGTGGTTCGGGGGGAGCTGATATCTCAGGGAACGAGACTGAAGCCTCGTACACACGGCCGAGATTCTCGTCGAAAAAAACATGTCGTTTTTTTCGACGAGATTCTTGGACAAGAAACTTGTCCCGGCCGAGTGTACACACGCTCGATTCAAAAAACCCGCGGTTCTTTGAATGGAGCGTACGCGGTGACGTCATCGACTACGACGAGCATGCGCTCGTCACATTCGATGCCGTCGCCGCCATCTTGGTATACCCTACCTATGCCTAGGAAGCTACCGCGCATGCGTCGAATTCATTTCGAACATGCGCGGGCTTCCGGGAGGACAGGTAAGTGTACACACACTCACTTTTCTCGTCGAGAAACATGCCGACGAGAATCTCGACGAGAAAATAGAGAGCAGGTTCTCTATTTTCTCGTCGAGATTACTTCTTGACGAGAAACCATACACACGAACGAGTTTCTCGGCAAGACATCTCTGCCAGCAAGTTTCTTGCTGGTTCTTGCCGAGAAACTCGGTCGTGTGTACGAGGCCTGAAACGGGCCAGGGAAGGGGAACTGCAGACCCTCTTGACCAAAATACATGCAGCTGAACTGCTGCATAAACAGAAGCTAACCCCAGACTTGGCATCTAAATTACAATCCCTGCGACAGGAGTTGGCTACACTGTTAGACACCAAAATTAAGGCGCGCATTCGACACTTGGCACACAAATTCTATGAATTCGGTAATAAATGTGGGAGGTTACTGGCTAGGGCCCTTAAAAGCTGACGTGCCTCAGGACATGTCCACAAGCTGGCCTCCTCGATGGGACTTCCGGTCGTCCACTCCTCGAAAATTGCTAATGTCTTTCGGGACTTTTATGCCCGCTTGTACCATCTCCCTGATACTTTACATGGCGCGACGGAATCCCAACGGGTTGACCGCATTCATCAATACCTCACAGAGGCCAAGTTCCCGCAGCTGGAGGCATCTGTATGTAAGCAGCTGGACTCACCCATCACTACTGCTGAAATTCAGAAGGTGGTGAAAGACCTACCCAATGGGAAAAGCCCTGGCCCTGATGGTTACACGAATACCTACTACAAAAAATACTCTGAGGTGCTCTCTGGTCCCATGTGTACCTATTTCACGGCGCTGGCGTCCGGCACGGCGATACTCCCTGAAGCACTGATGGCACACATTACGGTCCTCCCGAAGGATGGTAGAGATCATACCCTACCGGGCAGCTATAGGCCTATTTCACTTATTAACACAGACGTCAAGATTTTGGCCAAAATCTTGGCTAATAGACTTATGCCAATACTCCCAACGGTCATCCACCCGGACCAGACAGGGTTCATCATGGGCAGGGAGGCCAGGGATAACTCCAACAGAGCACTCCAGCTGATTCATTGGGTGGGGTTGCGGGTGGAGTCTCGCCCCTGTCTCTTGCTTTCCACCGACGCGGAGAAGGCGTTTGACCGGGTGGACTGGACTTATATGCGAACAGTTCTGGCCAGGCTTGGCCTGGGCTCAAGCATGATGGCGTGGATATCCTCCCTCTATAGCTCTCCGACTGCCAGGGTGAATGTGAATGGGCTACTGTCCGAGCCCTTCCTGATCGGGAATGGGACATGCCAGGGATGCCCATTGTCCCCTCTCATTTTCGCTCTGACCCTCGAACCACTGCTTAATAAAATTTGCCTTAACAACGATATCAATGGTTTCACAGTCGGTCCGACGGAACACAAACTATCGGCTTACGCAGACGATGTCCTATTCTATGTTTCCGACCCCTTGATATTGCTGCCTAACATCCTGGCGGAGCTGAGGGACTTTGGCCTGCTGTCTAACTTCAAAATTAACTATGATAAGTCATAAATCCTGTCATTGAATGTCCCCGCGGATTTGCGTACACGGCTGCAAACAGCGTTTCCATTTACCTGGTGCCCAACCTCCTTAAAATACTTGGGGATATATTTGCCCACGAAATGTTCGATGCTTTATGACTGTAACTTTGCTCCGTTGCTTTCCACTGTCAGAATAGATCTGAAACGTTGGGACAGGGCAGCGTTTTCATGGATGGGCCGAGTCAGTGTACTTAAAATGAATGCAACCTGTCACACGCCCCATGGGTTCCCCGAGAAGATAGAGGTCTCTCGGCACTGGTCTCCCCGTTTGCTGCTCACGCCCTGGCGACCTGGGACAGGCTGAATAAATTGGGGCTGCTTGCACCCCCGGTCTCTCCGCTGGCGCCCCAAGAGGCTTCCCCTGGTTCGCTCCAGGGGAACACCCTTCCTTCTTTCGGACGTGGGCGGCGGATGGTGAGTCCAGATGCGGCAGATTTGTTCAGGACCATGGCCTATTGCCACTGGCCACTCTAAGAGACCAATACGGCCCCTACCCCATGGATGAGTGGCGTTACAGGCAGCTCCAGCATTTTGTCGCTGTTTTGCCCCAGGGGGTTAGGTCCCCCACTTCGGCTTCTCCCTTTGAACACTTATGCATGTCTGATTCCGCTGTTCCCCATGCCATTTCGGTGCTATATGACTTACTGCAATCCATGCATACTGAAGGGAAACCGGGATTCATTGGTGAGTGGGAGAGAGACCTCCGGCACACCTTTACTGAACCTCAACTAGAGCACTTATATAGCTTAACACACTCGAGCACAGTGGATACTAAGATGCAGGAGAATAGTTACAAGGTACTGTCCAGGTGGTACAGGGTACCATCCAAACTTGCTAAGATTTACCCCTCTCTCTCAGATGATTGTTGGAGAGGTTGTGGCCTCAGAGGCTCGTTCCTTCACATCTGTTGGGAGTGCCCTAAGCTGAGGCCCTTTTGGTTAGATATCCATGCACAGATCAAATTGATCTTGGATCTGGAGCTACCCGATTCCCCATTGGAATCCTTGTTGCACTTTCCCACCATTCCCCTCAGCCAATATAGCAAATCCATCCTGCCCCATTTGCTTAATGCGCCTCGGCGGCTGATACCGATTCACTGGAAGACACCTCGGGTGCCTTCCCGGGCGGATTGGGTAAATTTAGTGAATAATATCATGGCTGCTGAGGAATGGATGGCTAAGTGTAAAGATCGGTACGAGAAATTCTATTCCGTATGGGCCACTTGGATAAACTATGCAAGCCCGCCTGTTTTGTGTGCCCCGGGTCCCTCTCCGGCTGCGACCCCGCCCCCGTAAGGGGCTGGGTCGGAGGGGAGACATGAGGGTTGCAAGGCGGTTTCTGAAAAGAATGAGGAGCTTCCACAAACCATACATAAGCTTAAAGTTATGTACTACTTTGGTTGGTGTCACTTTTTCCCCTGGTTTTATGTTTTTTTTTTGTTTTTGTTTCTTGCCCCACCCTTCACCCACCTTTTTAGTTTTTGTTTTTATTTAACTTTTCACTGAGGTTACTGCCCCTAGGCTTTAGGCCTGCTAACTGTGGACCCAGTCTATTCCTAATTTTTGGGAGTGGGATGGCATCCTCGATAGGGGTATGCCAGAAGGGGTCGAATGGGGTGATCCATGTCTGTCTGAACTCATATCACGCTGCTCATATGTTGATTATTATTCCCCCAGATATGGTTGTTACACCGTATGCTTCCATGATTGACTTTACCACTAACTGTTTGTCCATGGTGGAGGGCTCCTCCTATAATGCTGTATTTTGCAAATCTTTCTACTTGGTCTATTGTCTCTCTGTTTGTCCTTTGAATATATCTTTTTAAATAAAGATTACATAAAAAAAAAGACTGTCTTGGTACATTTTTCCATTCATCCTTCCTTCAATGATATAAAGTTTTGCCAGTACTGCATGCTGAAAAACAGCCCCACACCACGATGTAACTGTTCCCACCTCCAAACTTCCCTGTTGGTATGGAGGTGTTTTTGGGATTATGTGCAGGGCCGCTGATAGGGCAGTACAACCAGCCCTGTTGTACTGGGCCCGGGCTCTATCAGCTCATCAGGGGGGCCCGGACAGCTTTATAGTGCATTTTATTCAAACCAAAAAAATAGGGGTGAATAAATGACATTGACATCCTACTGGCTTAGGGAGTGTATAAATGTATTTTCCTGGGCCCCTTCAGGTGAACAGAGGGGCTCAGGAGGTGGGCGCTGGGAGGGACTATTTTTCCATTTTCGGGCGGAGGTACACAAACCTGCGCCCAGCCACATGCTCTAGGGTTCCGGCTGCTCTTCCCTGGTGCTTGGCGGAGTGATCTGTACAGTGATTTACCTGCTCCTCTCTTTCAAGGACTGATCTGAGACAGCTGACAGGGAGGGAACGGCAAAGCGAATCCTGGCGGCGGCAGAGGGTAGCGCGGCATGCACTGGGCAGCACACAGTGAGTGAAGTGTTCATTGTAATCTTAGCAGAATCATCCATATCCTCACAGTGCCTTATGATAATCATTCACACAGCACACATGGGGCTCTATGGCTCTATCACAGTGTGACACATGTCTGTTGTGTACTGACTTTGTTACTTTATGAGTGTGCTGTGTGTTACAGATTGTAGCACAGTACAGCCACAGCAAAGTCAGCAGCCAACAGCATGTGACACACTGTGATAGAGCCATAGAGCACCTTGTGTGCTGTGTGAATGATTATCCTAATGCTATAAGGCCTCATGCACACAGGAGGTTTTAAGAACGCCCCTCCTCTTGGCAGCAGCCTTTTGCCAGAAAAAAACGCCCGACGCTGGTAAAAGTGTCTAAAGCCTGTACGAGCGTTTAGGCTCATTTACAGGCGTCAAGCACTTGGGCGTTCATTTCATTAGCCAGAACAATAATTTATTCTGGCCATTGAAATTAATTAACGTTCAAGCGCTAAACGCGCCTAGTGTTAATACGCATTTAGGCACGTTTACACGCGTCAAACGGCCCTGTTTGTTTTTTTTCCTTGCCTGTAAATGCCCTTGCCACTAAAAGATTCTAAAAGTCTATGTGTGCATAGACACAGGATAACATGGAGGGGCGTTTGGAATCAGTAAAAAAAAAAAAAAAAGACACCTGTGTGCATGAGGCCTAAAGATCACAAGGCACTGTAATGCCGCGTACACACGATCGTTTTTCACGTAGTTAAAAATGCCATTTTTTAAATTGGGCATTAAAAACGATCGTGTGTAGGCTCCAGAGCATTTTTAACGACGTGAAAAATGGCCAAAAAAATGAGAACCTGCTCTATTTTTTCACGTCATTTTTCACGTCGTTTTTTTTAACGACGTGAAAAACGGTAGTGTTGTATGCTTTTACGAGGGGGAAAAAAAACGTGCATGCTCAGAATCAAGTATGAGACGGGAGCGCTCGTTCTGGTAAAACTAGCATTCGTAATGGAGATAGCACATTCGTCACACTGTAACGGACTGAAAAGCACAAGGCTGAAAAGCGTGAATCGTCATTCAACAAACTTTACTAACATGAAGGGTGGCGCCATTCGAACGGAACTTCCCCTTTATAGTGCCGTCGTATGTGTTGTACGTCACTGCGCTTTGCTTGAGCGTTTTTTTTAAAGAACGTGTGTATGCAAGACAGGCTTGAGAGGAAATAAGAAAAATCACCTCGAGAAAAACGTCGTTTTTGAAAATGACATTAAAAACGATCGTGTGTACGCGGCATAAGATGCTACTGCACACTTGTGTTTGGGGGGGGGGAGTAAACACGCACAGCTGAGCTGTGTTTTTACAGCCCTTCAACCACTCCCCTTTAACCACGCCGTTTTAAAAGGGAGCTGAGGCCATGCAAGCATGTCTTTAACACATACACACATTTCTGGCTGGAGACAGCCGCCAGGAGTGTGTGTATACTTGTAAAGGCAGCTGGTTTTATGTGGAAGTAATACGAGCAGCTCTGAAACCACCCAATTACTTCCACATTCGTTGCACCATATGTCCCCCCCCCGCAACTTTTGAGGCAGGGTCAGAGGTGGGACCAGGGTTTGGGGCTGGGGGTGGGGTCATCAGGTAGGCTGTACGGGGCCCCATGTTTTCTAACAGCGGCCCTGATGATGTGCAGTGCCATTTGACCTCCAAACATGGTGTGTATTATGGCATCCAAAGAGTTAAATTTTGGTCTCATCTGACCAGACTATATTCTCCCAGTATTTCACAGGCTTGTCTAAATGTTGTGCAGCATACTTTAAATGAGCTTCAGCATGCTTTTTCTTCAGCAATGGAGGCTTGTGTGGTGAGTGTGCATACAGGCCATGGCGGTTGAATGCATTACTTACTGTTTTCTTTGAAACAATTCTACGTCCCAATTCCAGATCTTCCTGAAGCTCTCCACAAGTGGTCCTTGGCTCTTGGACAACTCTTCTGATATTTATTTTCACTCCTCTGTCAGAAATATTCCGAGGAGCCCCTGGTTGTGGCTCCTCGGAATATTGAAATGTGAAATGATGTTCTTTCCACTTCAGGATTTTGACCCCAACAGTGCTCACTGGAACATTCAGAAGTTTAGAAATCCTTCTGTAACCAATGCCATCTGTATGTTTTGCAACAATAAGGTTGTGAACGTCTTGAGAGAGCTCTCTGCTTTTACCCATCATGAGATGTTTCTTGTGTCAGTTGAGACTGAATCAGCTGATATTAATTTGCACTGACAAGGGATTTAGGATTGCTTTCTAATTACTGATAGATTTCAGTTGGTGTTTTGGCTTTCCATGCCTTTTTGCACCTCCCTTTCTTCATGTGTTCAATACTTTTTCCCTGTGTCATTCCATTTTATTACACATAACTTTAATTTCTAAACCTAATTGTTTTGGTTTCTTTGTATGTGTGGATTACATGGGTTGTTTGTTTCATGTCAATAGCACCTTTAGAAATATATTTACTTAGAAAAATGGTGACGTGTTCAATACTTATTTTACCTGCTGTATGTATATACAGTATCTCACAAAAGTAAGTACACCCCTCCAATTTTTGTAAATATTTTATTATACCTTTTCATGTGACAACACTAAAGAAATTACACTTTGCTACAATGTAAAGTAGTGAGTGTACAACTTGTATAACAGTGTAAATTTACTGTCCCCTCAAAATAACACACAGCCATTAATGTCTAAACCGCTGGCAACAAAGGTGAGTCTTGGGTCAAGAAGAGCCTTTTTAAGGCCCTGGCTTCTAGGCTTGGCTCACTTTTTGCAAGTTGGTAGAGTAGGGACAGGTACCCCGCCTGTTAGGGACAGCACTAGCGGTAGGGAGAGGTACCTGACGAGAAGGGAAAGCGTAAAGTCGCAACTCCTTTAGACAGCATCCCATTTGGGCACGGCCAAGCCTCATTCTGCTCCCTTAGCAGATGCTGTCAGTCAGGCTGATGCCTGCTCTCTACTTATTACTGGAGACCATGAGTGTTCCTGGTTGGGCAGACTTCCCACTTGGGTTATTGTAACCTGTTACTGTGCTGTTTCAATACAAGTGATCCATTGCACTTGTGCATAGCTTTAATGGGTGCCTTGACTGAAAAAAAAGGTTGAACAACACTGCCCTAGAATATAATAGTGTTGCAGAAACAACACCTATTATAAACTCATATTTTTGGCTCTCTGACTCTGTGCTCTTCTTCCACTCATAGTGAGTGGCAGAGAAGCTGTGCAGTAGGCTGGTCTCACACATGTGACAATGCACAACTAATCAGCACTCTGCACATCAGTGGCGTCACTAGGGTTGGTGTCACCCGGTGCGAAAAAAAATGGTGTCACCCCCCAACAACTATAGTCCCCCCTCAGTACAGACCCCCCTCCACTAACTACAGACCCCACTCCCACAGTATAGATCCCTTCCCTCAGTACAAACCCGCTCCACTAAGTACAGACTCTCCGCCATCAATATAGACCCGCCTCCCTCAGTATGAACCCCCACCTCAGTGCAGACCGCTCCATCAGTACAGACACCCCCACCTCAGTGCAGACCCCCTCAGTTACAGACACCCCCCCTCAGTTACAGACACCCCTCGTACAGACACCCCCCTCAGTACAGACACCCCCCTCAGTACAGACACCCCCCTCAGTAACAGACTCCCCCTCGTACAGACTCCCCCTCGTACAGACCACCCCTCAGTTACAGACACCCCCTCAGTTACAGACACCCCCTCAGTTACAGACACCCCTCGTACAGACACCCCCCTCAGTACAGACACCCCCCTCAGTACAGACACCCCCTCGTACAGACTCCCCCTCGTACAGACCACCCCTCAGTTACAGACACCCCCTCAGTTACAGACACACCCTCAGTTAAAGACCCCCCCTCAGTTAAAGACCCCCCTCAGTTACAGACACCCCCCTCAGTTACAGACACCCCCCTCAGTACATACACCCCCCTCAGTACAGACACCCCCTCAGTACAGACACCCCCACCTCAGTACAGACCGCTCCATCAGTACAGACACCCCCACCTCAGTGCAGACCTCCTCAGTTACAGACACCCTGCTCAGTTACAGACACCCCCCACAGTACCAGACACCCCTCGTACAGACACCCCCTCAGTTACAGACACCCCTCTCAGTACAGACACCCCCCTCAGTACAGACACCCCTTTGGTACCAGACCCCCCTCAGTACAGACACCCCCTCAGTTACAGCCCCCCTGGTGCAAACTCCCCCTAGTGCAGACCCCAGCAGTACAGACACCCCCTCCCCCCATCAGTAAAGATGCCCCCTTACCTTACAGACCTCAGAACAGAGCGGCAGATACACACAGCGGTGTGTCTCTCGAGCGCGGGCTCCTCCTCCTCCTCTGTGGATGTAAACAGAGAGGAGGCAGAGGGGGCGGCGGCTTCCTTCCGCTCCGCTGAGGGACACAGCCGCAGCGTGAGCCTAAGGCACAGGGCAGCGGGCAATGTCAGTGTGGTGCCGCTGCGCTACCCACGGGTGTCACCCCTCTGGTGGGTGTCACCCGGGTGCGGCCCGCCCCCCCCGCACCTGGCTAGCAACGCTAGTGCTGCACATCCTAATGTGACAGTGCTGCTCCTTCAGATACACACCTCTGCAGGAGCCAACTTAGAACACGTTAGGACAGAAAGACTGGTGTCAATGGTTGAAAACTGAATAAAATAAGCATGCGAAGATAAGACAACTCTATCAACACAATCAAAAGGAGTTTAGGCCACCAAGAATTGTATTTTTAAGGGGGTGGGCATGCATTTTAATGTATTGTTACCATATATTAACAGTTATTACTCTGTAATAACAATGGTTTCAAACATGTAAGCAATCCACACCAACATGCATGCATATTAAATACAAAGTATAGTGGCACTGGGGAAAGTACTGTAAAGCTGGCATTAAATGGTTTATTAAAAACAAATGGTTCTTCTGATTTTCTATATGAGTAGCATCTACTACTGTGATTTGGAGACCTGTTATACAATTTTGTGTACATATATCTGTTCATATATGATCAGCTTAATCAAATACGGACAATGAAACAATAAAAGGATAATTTCTGATTGGTTGTTATGGGTTACAAATTTCTCATTGGTTCTGAAGAAGCCAGATAAAATGTGTGTGTGGGGGAAATGGAAAAGTTCTTTGGGCAGTAGGATTGTTTTCTAATAGGGATGAGCCGAACACCCCCCGGTTCGGTTCGCAACAGAACCTGCGAACGGACCGAAAGTTTGCGCGAACTTTAGAACCCTATTAAATACAATGGATGCGAACGTTCAAAATCAAAAGTGCTAAATATAACAGCTAATATGCAAGTTATTGTCCTAAAAAGGGTTTGGGGACCCGGGTCCTGCCCCAGGGGGCATGTATCAATGCAAAAATACGTTTTAAAAACTGATGTTTTTTCAGGAGCAGTGATTTTAATGATGCATAAAGTGAAAAAAAAATAAGTGAAATATTCCTTTAAATATGGTACCTGGGGGGTGTCTAAAGTATGCCTGTGAAGTGGCACGTGTTTCCTGTGTTTAGAACTGTCCCTGCACAAAATAACATTTCTAAAGGAAAAAAAGTCATTTAAAACTGCTTGCGGCTTTAATGTAATGTCTGGTCGCGATCAATATGGATGAAAATCATTGAGAAAAATGGCATAGCTAAGCTACCCCCCACCCCCAGCCCACTACCAGTCCCTTTGGGTCTTGTATGGATATTAAGGGGAACCCTGAACCCAAATTTAAAAAAGGCCCTATATACTCTGAACAGCAGTATACAGGCGATGCAAACAAGACAGGGACTGTAGGTTTGTTCTTAAGTAGAATCTGTTTGTAATTTGGAACAGGTACATTTTTTAAATGTAGCTCCAGCCAAAAAATCTATTTTTAAGCTTTTTGGAAAACATAGGGAAGGGTTATCACCCCTGTAACATTTGATTTGCTGTCTGTGCCCCTGTTCAGAACATTTCACCTCACTTTCCTTCCCAATGACAAATGTTTTTTGAAAATGTGGGTTTTTGATTGAAACAAGGATTGGTGATAAAGCATCAGTAGAGAGGAGACACATTTTTCCCATATTAACTCTTACAGGAGAGAATTTCCCTTCCTAGGGGTAGATTTCCTCTCACTTCCTGTTGTCTCCTTCCGTTTGCAAGTAGGAGTCGTTTGTAAGTTGGATGTTTGAAAGTAGGGGCCTGCCGTATATACTCTGCAGAAATTTGGCCCTTAGGTGTTGCCACAACACTGTAAGCCCTCACAGTTACTCTTGGTGGGCGCAGGAATGGGCCCTGCTGTGAATCATTAGATCAAGAATTGTAATTACATGCCCCTGTTGAACAGGGGCAGAAAAATTGGGCCTTTGGTGGTGGTGGTGGTCTTGCCACAACACTGTAAGCCCTCACAGTTACTCTTGGTGGGCGCAGGAATGGGCCCAGCTGTTAAATTTTAGATCAAGAATTGTAATTACATGACATTGTTGAACAGTGGTAGGAAAAATTGGGCCTTTGGTGGTTGTGGTGGTGCTGGTGCCACAACACTGTAAGCCCTCACAGTTACTCTTGGTGGCCGCAGGAATGGGCCCTGCTGTGAATTATTAGATCAAGAATTGTAATTACATGCCCCTGTTAAACAGGGGCATAAAAATTGTGCCTTAGGCACTGGTGCCACAACACTGCAACCCCTCACAGATACTGTACTTGGAGCGCAGCAATGAGCCCTGTTGCGAATTTTGCATCAAAATTTTTAATTACACGCCCCTGTTAAACAGGGGCAGAAAAATTGGGCCTTAGGCACTGGTGCTGGCACCACAACACTGCAACCCCTCACAGATACTGTAGTTGGAGCACAGCAATGAGCCCTGCCACAAAGCATTGCATCAAAAATTGTAAATACACGCCCCTGTTAAACAGGGGCTGAAAAATTGGGCCTTAGCCACTGGTGGCGGTGCCCAGAACCAAAAATGTTCTGTAGTGGGTATATACTTTTAAATTCTGGTGAAGACACCAGTGATGTATAGTTCCCTGCGGCCCAGCAGGTGGCGCTGTCACTTTGGGCCGGGGTTGAACCATCGCTGCAGTGCCGTACCCTTTGTGGCCTCTCGCAGCGGTTGTACGGCGGGGCGGGGAACCCGCCGTGCATCCTGGGAGAGGGTATAAAGAGGGCGGACATCTTCGCCACGAGGTTCGAGTCCCAGGCACCTTCAGCCTGAGGGCTGCTGTTCGCGGTCGGGGTCCATGCGGCCTAGGCCTGGACACCGGGAGTTTGTGTTCCATCCCAGACACCTTCAGTCTGGGGTGAGGTACTCAGCCGGAGGCCTGGGGCCCAGTACCTTTCCTTTGCTTCCCGCGAGGGAGGGATTGTCCTAGGAGGCCCCGGGTTATTGGGGCACCTGAATCCAGTGGCGTAAGGGACCGGAGGAGGGACTCATCCGAAGTCCTGGGGCAGCAGATTGCCAGTGCCGGATGAACCTCTGGAGACCGCCCGGAGGGATACCTTCCCAAACAGGGGCCAAGTTCAGAGAGGAAGGTGGTTCATGTGCTATGACCGGTGGCAGCGGTCCAGCTATTCAACTCAGGTCAGTGGCAGAGGCCTGCTATTAGGCCTGTGGCAGGGGCCTCAACGGTTCATCCGGTCAGTGGCAGCGACCAAAATTCACGGTCGGTGGCAGAGACCGTGCGCCAGGCCTATTCGCTAGCAAAGGAATATGAGAGTTCAGTTGTGCCTGGGCCTACTCGTATCCACACCCCTGTTTGTTCATTACTGAAAGTTCAACTGATTGTGTTCACCCTGCAAGAAAAGAAATAAAGGAGTGTTGGACTTTCGATTGGTGTGGGGCTCTATGTTATTGGCAGACACATCTCCACAGAACAACTAAGGCTTCGTATGCAGTGAACAGACCCGGAGGTAATTCAAGTAACTCTGCTCAACCCTCATACACATACGAGGGGAGAGCTTGGCGTAGTGTTCCTGCATTCTCCTCTCTCAGATACCCCTAGACACAAGCCATTCACAATAGGCGAGAGGGGGAGTGAGGCTCCACTACACGTGGGGGCTCTGGTCCGGGATGTGTTCGTGCTACAATGGAGCTGGAGTTGTTGGAATTTGAAAGTGTCTGCCCGAAAGAGTTCCGAGTAGGTCGGCCATATTGGCCACTGCGCCACGAGGCACACCCTCCCTGCTCAATTCGTGGGCGTGACCCAGGGAAGGAGAAAGCCCGCGAACTGGAGTGCAAGAGGGGAGGAGTCCAATCGTGTGAAGGACTACACGTGGGGACTTTGGCGCAAACAAGGCAGTGCGCAATGGATCAGCAGAGAGTCGCCATGTTCACCAATGCATCATGGATTCCCATTCATCCTACTACCACAAGTCTGACTACTGCTGCTCCGATAACGGATACCGGGATTCGGCTAAAGCCCCGGGGACGATTTGCCCTGTACTCATGCATGGACGTTGAGGCCCTGGGTTTGATTTGTCCCGGCTGTTCGGGACTGGTGTGTCAGTTGAAGCCGTTCGGGCGCTGCGAGGCCTGCGGAGAGTTCCTATTTGAGGTGGAACCACCCATTGAGAAACCCAGAACCATCCACCTCAACCGCGCAACAGGCCACACCACTCAAGAAGGAGGAATCGCTGCTTTTACAGCCATCCCTGTGCGCACTGCAGCGACCGCAGGGGAGGTCGAAATCACAGAGGTACGGGAGAAATCTGAGGATGCCGACTCGGTCACCACTGTTCCCCAGCGTCCACCGCCAAAGAGGAAGACCGGTTTGGTTGCCCCGTCCAGCGGTCACGGTGGATCACCCTGCTCACCTACGCCCGCCCCGGATGGATCCGGTCGGAAGAGTCCCGGACATCCTTTCTTTACTTTGGGCCGAGGTAAGCCGGGCAAAGGGACTTGGTGTTGGGGCAGAGGTGTCGGGGAGTCACGGCCCTGTGTGCCCGCGGGGGGTAGCAATTCAGCCTCTACTACAGGCTACCTGCCCGTGGAGGAGTGTGACACCTCCAACCTAGAGTCGCTCTCCGATCCGGGAGACAATGTCATCATAGATTAACTTTTTGCAAAGAAGGGCTGGGACAAGATGCCTCTCTCCTCGTCCCGCAAAGTCAGGGATCCACCCATGTCTACAGGGGATAGTACACCCCGGGTGGAGACACCAGCGCCTGAGGAGGGATCCTGTCCCCAGTCTGCCCTTCTACCTCCGGTGCCTTCCGCATCTGGCACCGGGGAAAAGAGACTGTTGCTGCGGGCGCCTATGGCCAGAATGGAGGTGATCAAGGCACCTCGTCACCCGGATGCCATCGTCCAACCGGGTGAGGGGGACCGGGCCACTATGCCTCCACTGGCGAGATTACAGCGCCTCTTTAGCCAAAAAGTTGCTAACGAGTACGGGTGGGAGTACCCGTACTTGCCCAAGGAGCTTCTATATGAAGTGGAAGTCTACCGGGAGCGCTGGTACAACGATTTCGTGTGGACGCACCTTCAGGTCCCACATGCCCGCAGGTACCTTGCGTGTTCCCCTAAAGCCTCTAAACGGTTCAAGGACTGCAAGTCAGAATGGATGCTGGATCGGCATATCCACGCAGACAAGGTGTTAATTCGACGCAAAGAAGGGGAGGATGTCGAATACCATGTAGAGACAATGGACCAGCACTTGAAACCCCTTGTCTTGCCGCACCCAAAGTTCTATTTGTAGGAGAAAAAAAAATTACTCCGTTCTTGCTTTGCCTTGTTGCTTCTGAACTTTCCGGAGTTGTTTCCCAGGAAAACCCAGTGACTGTACCCGTGTCCATGGGTGTTTGTGCTCTCCGGAGGAATTGAAGGACTGTTGCAGTTGTTTTGTTCTTCATTCTTCCATCCCACAAACTGTTAATGGACTTTGGGGTAGTTAGAGCCGCAAAGAAAAAAAAAAAAGAAAGAGAAGATCTTCAACCAGTGCAGTTACCGCGGCACTGTCACCAGGTGGCAGTGTTGCGCACCGATATTTACTGTTCACTCACACACTTATAGAAGAAAAGGGTTTCTCTACGGAGAGGTTCTTTCGTTCTTACACAAACATATGTGTCAGGGATATGTGTGTTTAACGTTTCTTTTTCCCCTCTGCAGGAGAACATCTAATCAAGACCACTGAGAATGGGGTGGGTCTTAGTCAGGATGGGTGGAAAGGAATGTTGATGTGAACATGTGTTTCAAAAATGTTGATATGTGTTGATGTTTTCCTTCCCTCCCCTTTCATGTCAGGTTCAGGCACAACTGTTTGGTTAGGTTTCAAAACTTGTGTATTTTTTTTTAAATTTGTTAGTCGGTTTCTGGATCAGGCTATGATGGCCCCTTTGGGCATGGGTTGCTCCAGACACTGGGGACCAGCGTCCAATAACTGGGGGGAGAGTGTAGCGGGTATATACTTTTATATTCTGGTGAAGACACCAGTGATGTATAGTTCTCTGCGGCCCAGCAGGTGGCGCTGTCACTTTGGGCCGGGGTTGAACCATCGCTGCAGTGCCGTACCCTTTGTGGCCTCTCACAGCGGTTGTACGGCAGGGTGGGGAACCCGCCGTGCATCCTGGGAGAGGGTATAAAGGGGCGGACATCTTCGCCACGAGGTTCGAGTCCCAGGCACCTTCAGCCTGAAGGCTGCTGTTCACGGTCGGGGTCCAGGCGGCCTAGGCCTGGACACCGGGAGTTCGTGTTCCATCCCACACACTTTCAGTTTGGGGTGAGGTACTCAGCCGGAGGCCTGGGGCCCAGTACCTTCCGCTGGGTCCCACGAGGGAGGGATTGTCCTAGGGGGCCCCAGGTTATTGGGGCACCCGAATCCAGTGGCGTAAGGGACCGGACGAGGGACTCATCCGAAGACCTGGTGCAGCAGATTGCCAGTGCCGGATGAACCTCTGGAGACCGCCCGGAGGGATACCTTCCCGAACAGGGGCCAAGTTCAGAGAGGAAGGTGGTTCATGTGCTATGACCGGTGGCAGTGGTCCAGCTATTCATCTCAGGCCAGTGGCAGAGGCCTGCTATTAGGCCTGTGGCAGGGGCCTCAACGGTTCATCCGGTCGGTGGCAGCGACCAAAATTCACGGTCGGTGGCAGAGACCGTGGCCTATTCGCTAGCAAAGGAATAGGAGAGTTCAGTTGTGCCTGGGCCTACTCGTATCCACACCCCTGTTTGTTCATTACTGAAAGTTCAACTGATTGTGTTCACCCTGCAAGAAAAGAAATAAAGGAGTGTTGGACTTTCGATTGGTGTGGGGCTCTATGTTATTGGCAGACACATCTCCACAGAACAACTAAGGCTTTGTATGCAGTGAACAGACCCGGAGGTAATTCAAGTAACTCTGCTCAACCCTCATACACATATGAGGGGAGAGCTTGGCGTAGTGTTCCTGCACTCTCCTCTCTCAGATACCCCTAGACACAAGCCATTCACAATAGGCGAGAGGGGGAGTGAGGCTCCGCTACAGTTCTTTCAAACTATCAGCATGATTATTGAGGAGGAAGAGGACAGGCACTCAGCATAACAGGATAGTCACTCAGCATCAGCATAGGCAGTCTTGAAGGAATCTGACATTTCCCAAAAAATTATTTGGTTACATCAGCATCAGGTGCTTGGTAGCTGGTGGTGATCCAAGACTGATTAATTTTTATGAAGCTCAGTCCATCGACCGAGTCGGTGGACAGGCGCACCCTGTGATCGGTTACAAAGCCTCCAGCAGCACTGAATGTGCGGTCCGAAAGAACGCTGGATGCAGGATAGGCCCGTACCTCAATTGCATACTGTGCAAGCTCTGGCCAGTGATCCATCCTCAAAACCCAGTAACCCAGAGGATTTTCGGTGGGAAAGGTGTCCAAGTCTGATCTTGCCCCTAGGTATTCCTGCACCATGTAAACCAGACGCTGGCGATCATACCTTGGGGCTGGGTACTAAAAAATTGTCTGAACGCATCGGTCAGATGGCCACCTTCTCCACCGCTCCTTCTTTGACTGACTGGAGCCTCAGTAACACGTTGTCCAAGACCAGGAATTTGTAACCTCCCAGTCTCTGTGAGCGCGTTGCATATACCTTTATATACCTTTCTGCAAGGCCTTCCAAAGATGCTTCATCCTCTGCTCCCTCTGCGACGGCAAGATAAGGTCTGCAACCTTACCCTTGTAACGTGGATCAAGGAGGGTTGCCAGCCAGTAATGATCCCTCTCCTTGATCGCACGAATACGAGGATCCTTGCGCAGGCTTTGCAGGATCAGGGCAGCGTAGGTTTGCTGAGGCATTCAGTGCAGAGTCCTCTGGGTCACTGAGGACGACATGATCCGCAGCCACCTCCTCCCAGCCACGTACAAGTCCATGGGTGTCTTGGGACTGTAATTGATCCCTTGAAGACTGCTGCTGATTCTGAGTGCTAGGCTCTACCTCCATGCTGACACAATAATCCTCCTCCTTCTCCTCTTCCGGTGTGATAGCCGGGCCAGCAGGAACACTGTCTGGATAAAGGGGGCCTTGAGAGGTAAGGAAGTCCTCCTCTTCCTGCCTCTGTTCTGCCTCGAGTGCCCTGTCCATTATTCCACGCAGCGTGTGCTCCAACAGGTGAACAAGAGGGAAAGTGTCACTGATGCATGCACTGTCACTGCTCACCATCCTCGTGACCTCCTCAAATGGTGCCAGGACAGTGCATGCATCCCTGATCATGGCCCACTGGCGTGGGGAAAAAAATCCAAGCTCCCCTGACCCTGTCCTGGTGCCATATTGCAACAGATACTCATTGATGGCCCTCTGCTGCGTGTGCAGCCGCTGCAGCGTGGCCAACGTAGAGTTCCACCTGGTGGGCATTGTTGTGGAATTTTAGGCTGCTGTTTACAGAGCACACAACCTATAATTCCTGTGCTCTATAAGCACACACTTTAGATTCATCTTTTTGAAGTAATGCTATCGTTAAGTTAAGTTTGCTAAAGTCCACTCACCGTTCATTCCATCATTCAATCAAGGAAACCACCAACACAGGTCTTATCTTCTTATCAGGCCATTCCAGCAAAGACTGTCAAGCCGACGCCTACTTATAGGCTTTTATTAAACTCAAAAGATCTCAAGACAGGAGGTGATTGGCTGCAGCAACCAATCCCCTCCCCATGGGCGGGAACCTCATAGGATGTTCCCTCCTCACAGGAAAATGACAATACTTGGACATTCCTTCCAACAGGATATGTCATACATGAATATAATAACGTAGGATGGCTAAAGTTACCGTTGATAGGAATTCTTATTCATTCCATAGAATAACGCATAATAAGATTATACTATTATTGAATGGGGGAGGGAGGCTATCTGCAGACGCACGCTACGAATTCCAACCAATGTTGATCAGACATAGCAGAGACAAGAGCGCCCATCCGCCTATAACCAATGATGTCATTGCAGAGCGAGCATATCCCCTCCTTAACGATCGTCCATGCTAATGCACAGAGGGCCCCCGTTGGCGGACATATCCGCACCCTGCAAACATCACACTCCAACCTCAAAACGTTTTCCCCTATCAGACGGGATTCAACCAGCCTCAGACTACCCCAATCAGCTCTTTTAGAATGGGTTGCGGAAGTACTAACACTGGGTGACACTATGACAATACATATTAAATACATCTCCATAAAAATCTCCACAACAGTCCTCCCTTTTTTGTCATATGCACCCTATGTGTCCCTCGATGAGAGTTGATATGCTTCTTACACCTGGCAATGAATCAGTTCTTAGTCCATAAAAAAGGAAAACACGGCTTGACATGTAGACTCTACTCTTCAGGGGCATGACTTATAAAAGGAGGACACGACATGGTGAGCTGTAGTAATCGCCGATCCGTCTGTGATTCTCCGTCTTGTATGTGGGTCCGGCTTCGGGGCGTCTCATCAAGGAAACTCTGGTCACGCGTCAAATCAGGCAACAGGAGCACCTCGTCACGACATAGAAAGAATAGAAATAAAAACGACATGAGTATATATATTCCCACTTCCTTTAACCACGATCCGCTGTAAAATAAAAAATTAGATCCCCAAAGATTCCCAGACCCTTAAAAAGGACTCCCAACCTTCACTTAGCTACAGCTCTGGCTTCAACAATTACATGAAGAACCCTATCCTTAACGGATGAGAATTGTTCAATCGTATCCCAAGCCCGAGCCCCCCCCCACCTTGTACATGCAGGACCCCATGCCCAGACCTGGTCGGGATTGGTGAACAAATCCCTTCTAGCTGTCCCTGCCATTCTTAATTTCCTGCGCTATCAGATCCTCGCGATCGGCCGCGACCTAAAATGTTGGGACAGCTTCACCATCGCGCACGAACCTCTTGCTTTGGGGGAATTACCTTTATAAGCTGCAGATCCACATAAACACCAAACTAAAGTTCAAACACACTTGTGGGCTGCCTAGATACCCAAACCGACAAGAGGCAGAGCCATTAAAACTAAAACCAATTTTACCCTCTAAAAAATACATCGTTAGATTCCATTGACAAGTGTCTGTCTGGAGTCTTCACTAGTTTGTCAAAAACTCCTCATACCCATAATAACATCATAAATGACATGTACCTCTGTCATCGCTGGGGACTAAAACTCCTCATACCCATAATAACATCATAAATGGCATGTACCGCTGTCATCGCTGGGGACTAAAACTCCTCATACCCATAATAACATCATAAATGTCATGTACCGCTGGGGACTAAAACTCGGTGAAGACTCAGAACAGACCATCGGTCCTGTTCGCTTTCTGAGCTAGTCAGGACATACACTTTACATAATAACTTGGGATGCTTTTCACCGTTACCCTCGCTAAAATTTACTAAACAACAAAAATATAAATAAACAAAGATACTCCTCATTCTTTGGTGTGGTTGAGCCGCTTCTTGCAGTGGCTGGCGTGGTCTCATCCCTCAAGCTTCTTTACAACGACCCAGTCACCTGGTTGGAAAGAATGTAAACTGATTACTAAGTCAGGGTCCAGGAGGGAATCGTGAAAACCTTTTGGTGGACATTTTGAAGTTCATGTCACAACGATCGCCCCTCCCCCATCAGCCGAGAATATAAGTGACAGCTAATGAGGAAAGTACGACCCTGATTTTGATTGATCTCCAAACAACCCTCATATGACAATAACCCAGACATCGGGACTGTGGTCACTGCATAACCTATGCGTGGCTTACAATACCTGGAGCCATTGACAAGGTTCTTAGCCTCTGGGATGGGAACCTACTTCACCAGACTGCTGCTTGCCGATTCAAATTATATTAAAGAAAGACCGTCTTGGCACAAACTTGGTTAGAATTACAGAGGTTATTATTAGTTTGACAGAAAAAAAACTGTCACTCTTACATTTATCATTCTCCCCCCTTTTCTTCCTCATTACAGACTGAAGGAAGAAATGCGTGGTGCAGGAAAAAAGAAACAATGAAATAGCCTGTGATACTTTTACCGCCTTAGACTCATATTTATCCATATGTACCGCTGTCTACATACACCTGTTCTCTGTGTACAAACTCCTTGGACCTGAAAAATACTTATAAGCAAAATCATTACTCTATCCTTCATATTTAACCTGCAAAGAATGGTAAAATAATAATGACATTCCTGTACATTGGTAAATTGTCAATGACATTCTTTCAAAACCGATTCAAACAAAACCCTTTGTAACCCTTACTTTTCCCGTTCCTACAAAAATACAACAACCGCGACGCATCGGAGGATCGCCGCGGTAAGTTCGAACATATTCACGTTACTACATACAAACATTCCGATACAAACGTGGGGGAAATACTTCCCAGTTTCCAAAACCACAAATGAAAAAAAACAAAAACAGCCAGAATTCTACCTTCACTCTTTCAGCAATAGGAAAAAATACAATGGGACAACCATGAGAGCAGCTCGAGAACCTTCCATGTACCAGCCATACAAGGTTCAAACAAACGGGCATGAGCCACCGTTCCTCATCATTACAGATTTCTGAAGCCGCAGCTCAACTACATCCATTCCAGAGGGATACCCAAAATAGTATCCTTGGACCACCTATGTTAATCTTTTTGGGGTTCAAAGGCCTTTGCCCCAAAACTAGGCTTCGTGCACTGTGTGACCGTCTGACTATGGGAAGCCTCCATTCCTTCCCTTTGCACAGACCTCCTTGTGTCCATGGCGATTCGAATCGGCTTATCGTCTTAAACCTGCGTCCAGGTTAAACCGTTGCACCCATTTTCGGAGATCACAGCCCGGTGTCTTCTTATACGGTGAATTGCAGAACTACAACCACTATATGGTCAAGTCCTCCAACTAGAAACCCTAACCGAGGTGTCAACTCTATGGCTTGTTGTCCCAACACTTTCGGAACTACAGCAACAACCACAGATCAACCCCCGAATTAGGCCTCTACCCCTCACAGTGTATGCATACACAAGCGTTTTCCGCTATACACCCATACACTGCGTTGTCAGACTAAACCTCACAGAACACTTACGCCAGTTTACCACCTGCAGAACAATGTGGCTTCTCTCTGTATCTAGATGTTACAATAATGGTGATACCCCCTGTTTGCTCTCTACTCAAAACTGTATTACAGTACAAAACTTCACAAAACTGGGACAAAATATAAAACACTTTTAAACGCCAAAATGCTTTCCATTTTCCTTCCAGACACATCTCATTGCTCACCTTTAAAAACCCCAAGCTCCTCCCACTAACTTTCTGCTGATATATAAATGCTGAAAAGAAACTTCCGGTTACATGCTCAGCTCTTAAAAAATCAAACTGGTTTATTTACATATCAATTGTTCAGGAAGAGGGAGGGGGAGGGGGGGAGCCCAGCCACATTGCTGTGTCTATCAAGACTCCAAAAAAATCTATGGCTACACATTATATATTTCAACAATTTAAAACCTTGTCAAGAAAATGGTGGAATAAAACCCCCCTTTGCAAATGGGAGGGTCCTGACCCAAACATCCCCTGCAAGCAAAACCACAAGTTGACTCAAATACAAAACTCCTGCAAAAAGATGGCTCTAGGGTTTTCGACCAAAACCCCCACTCCTCCTCTACAGGCTATACAATACAAGCTTCAAAACATATGAATTGCCTTCTGGGAAGGAAATATTTAAACATAAAAACACATCATTGTACAAAAACTCTGTTAGTCTTACAATCCATCAAAATTCAGTGTAAAGTGAAGTTTTTCATATACTGCAAAGCCAGCCGACCCTGCAATAGCTCACATCTACTTAAATGAAAACAGAGAAATCCCCCCTCCTAACACCATCTGCATGGAGTTTGCATGTCCTCCCTGTGTCTGCGTTGGCCTCCTCCCACACTCCAACTGCTGGTAGGTCAGCCAGATCCTATCCATAAATAGGCCCCAGCATGTGCGTGTGTCCGCACGCGCGTCGTGGCCCCTCAGGGTAAGACCGCGCTATTTTAAGATACCTCTCAACTCACCTCAAAAGGTGATGCTTAGAAAAGCAATTTAAACCAGAGACAAAACCATCCTCAGTATGTCACTCTGGCGTCCCAGCACTCTCCCCAGCAGTGCACAGGTCAAACTGCAAGCGCACAAAACAGGACAAAACTGCGCCAATCAACAAATGCCAATACAGCATATTCAGGGGCCGTGTTTGCTAAACTGGAACTTCCTATCTCAAACTGTAAACGTCTCTCAAAATGGCCGACAAGCCAGGACTACAAAATGGTGGATGACCCACCACAGCACCTCATGGACAACAAAAATTGCGCCATTGACGCATGCAATTTTTCCCGCCAAAACCAGCATCTCTTTAAAAGAAAATCAAAAATGTTTCTCTCCACAAAGACTGACTACACCATTGAAACTTTTCTAAATTATCATCAAAATCCACTGAAAAAGGTGTCAGCTACACTCTACAAGGACCACATGTACACTTACAAACTTAGCCTCCCTTTGGCCAACTAAACAGCACATTCAATAAATGTGAGTTACATGACAATATTAAAAACATATTCATTTCTCTAAGTTCATATACTCTGAGATATTCACCACTTCTCTACCTAAAGTTCACACACAGTGGCCTCAGCCTGGCCACTTGGCAGGAACTTTCAACTCAAAAACCAAACACTTAATATTTTTACACTTATTGGGGACATGTGTCTTTGTCCCCTATAAAGGCAAAAATCACAATCTATTCATTTCTATTTTTCATAGAAATCACAAACACTACATACATACAGTATATTGTTGCTTGTACATCTGCTCAGAGTTTCTTTCCCTCAGGGCGTTTCCCTTCCAGCACCATTGTCCTTCCCTTAGGGCATAGCCCAGCAACACAAAGCCCTTCCCCCATTCAAGCACATGGCAGCCAAGCAATCTACTTTACAAACTGTTCCGTGCACTAAATACCACATCTATACCTTCATTTCATACACAATATACCGTCTATATTTCTCGCTTAGTTACACTCTTACAGCCCACAGTTTCCATCAGATCATCTCTCAGGGCCCTCCCACTACAAAACTCCTGCATGCTATTTACAGAAAGTCGCCAACTTTTACCATTGTAACTGAGATGCTTCCTGCCCTTCCCCACTAAACCTCATGGCTCAAGGACCAGAACAATGCAGCAGCCATTGCTGGCAGCCAACTGCTCAATACATCGCACAATCTAATCACACAGGCACATGCAGGCATACCCACACACAATCAAATTCACAGGCATACGATCCATGACAAAATCACACACACACATACGATTCGCAGACATACACACGCACACATACACACGCTGCAAACTTAAAACATTATTTCAAAAAGACAAATTTTTTTTTTTTGTTCGTTTCAAAGTACAGCCTCTTTACACATCACATCTCAGGTCCACTCTCCCCCCTCTGCTGATCTGATGCTCAAAGAGGCCGCAATTGGTCCCAACCGTGAGTCGCCATTACTGTTGTGGAATTTTAGGCTGCTGTTTACAGAGCACACAGCCTATAATTCCTGTGCTATCTAAGCACACACTTTAGATTCATCTTTTTGAAGTAATGCTATCGTTAAGTTAAGTTTGCTAAAGTCCACTCACCGTTCATTCCAACATTCAATCAAGGAAACCACCAACACAGGTCTTATCTTCTTATCAGGCCATTCCAGCAAAGACTGTCAAGCCGACGCCTACTCATAGGCTTTTATTAAACTCAAAAGATCTCAAGACAGGAGGTGATTGGCTGCAGCAACCAATCCCCTCCCCATGTGCGGGAACCTCATAGGATGTTCCCTCCTCACAGGAAAATGACAATACTTGGACATTCCTTCCAACAGGATATGTCATACATGAATATAATAACGTAGGATGGCTAAAGTTACCATTGATAGGAATTCTTATTCTGCGCCATTCCATAGAATAACGCATAATAAGATTATACTATTATTGAATGGGGGAGGGAGGCTATCTGCAGACGCACGCTACGAATTCCAACCAATGTTGATCAGACATAGCAGAGACAAGAGCGCCCATCCGCCTATAACCAATGATGTCATTGCAGAGCGAGCATATCCCCTCCTTAACGATCGTCCATGCTAATGCACAGAGGGCCCCCGTTGGCGGACATATCCGCACCCTGCAAACATCACACTCCAACCTCAAAACGTTTTCCCCTATCAGACGGGATTCAACCAGCCTCAGACTACCCCAATCAGCTCTTTTAGAGCGGGTTGTGGAAGTACTAACACTGGGTGACACTATGACAATACATATTAAATACATCTCCATAAAAATCTCCACAACAGCATGTCACAGATTAGGCGGTTCTTTGGCAGGTTGTAATCCTTTTGCAGGTCATCCAGCCGAGCACTGGCATTATATGACCGGCGGAAATGCCCACAGAGTTTCCTGGCCTGCTTACGGACCTCCTGTAAGCCCGGGTACCTGCCCAAGAACCGCTGCACCACCAAGCTAAGGATGTGAGCCAAACAGGGCACATGGGTCAGTTGTCCCTGTCAGAGGGCGGAGAGGAGGTTGGTGCCATTGTTGGAAACCACCTTTCCTGGCTTAAGCTGGCGTGGCGTCAACCACCTCTGAGCCTGCCCCTGCAGAGCTGACAGAATCTCTGCCCCAGTGTGGCTCCTGTCCCCCAAGCACACCAGCTCAAGCACCGCATGGCATCTTTTTGCCTGCGTACTTGCGTAGCCCCTTGAATGCCTACGGAGCACCGCTGGTTCCGAGGACAAAGCACAGGTAGAGGTTATGGAGGAAGAAAAAGAGGAGGGGGTGGAGGAGAGAGGTGTGTCAGAATCACCAGTAGTAACATTTTGGAGGCGTGGTGGCGGAACAACCTTCAACACTACTGCACCTTGTCCTGCATCCTTCCCAGCTGCCAGCAGAGTCACCCAATGCGCTGTCTAAGATTGGTAACGTCCCTGTCCATGCCTGCTGGACCATGAGTCAGCGGTAATATGCACCTTACCACGGACTGCCCTGTCCAGCGAGGCCAAGACATTGCCTTCCACATGCCGGTAGGGAGCCGGAATCGCCTTCCGTGAGAAAAAGTGGCGTTTGGGAACCTGCCACTGAGGAACCGCACAACAAACTCACGGAAGGGGGCAGAGTATACCAACTGAAAAGGCAGCAGTTGAAGTGCTAGCAATTTAGCCAAGCTAGCATTCAACCGCTGGGCATGTGGATGGCTGGGAGCGAACTTCTTTTGGTGGTGCAGCAGCTGGGGCAGGGAAATTTGCCTGGTACAATCGGACGTCGGTGTACAGAAAGGAGATTGCCTGCAAGTACTTGGCTGTGACACACCTAATTCTACACCTTCATTCCTCTCAGTGCAGGTTTCAAAGAGGACTGAAGGTATAGTGGGGTTGGAGAACCCAGCTGATGAGGAGCAAGGAGAGGTCCGCTTTGTTCTTTGGTGTGGGTCTTTTAGGTACGCCTGCCAACGGACTGCATGGCAGGTCGACATATGTCTGCTCAAGCACATGGTGCCCAAGCGGCTGATGTTTTGGCCATGTGAGATACGCTTCAGACATATGTTGCAAATGGCAACGGTGCGATCTGCTGCACACGTCTGAAAAAAGGCCCACACCAAAGAACTTTTGGAATGACGCGCAGAGACAGCCGCGCCCTGCACATGCGGAGCTCTGCAGTGTGATGCAGTGGGTTTGCTGCCCTTAAGCTGGCCCCTGGAGGGCATCCTGCCTTGTTGGAGATGTGCCTCCTCCTCCTCTCTCCTATCAGGCACCCATGTGGAGTCAGTGACCTTATCATCCCCTCCCTCCTCATCACTGGAGCAAATTTGGCAGTATGCTGCAGCTGGGGGAACATGACTGCCAGATAGCTGTCCTTGTTGGGCACCCCCTCTCTCTGGGCTCACGTTACTACCCCCTCTCTCTGGGCTCACGTTACTGCCTTCCTCTAGCTGGGTTCCATCATCGGACCCTTCAAAACGCTGGGCAACCTCCTGGAGCATGTACCCAACACTGTGGTCAAACAGTTCGGGGGACTCCTCAGGAGGACATGGTGGGGCTAGGGAAGGAGTGACTGATGCCATTGAGCCGAGGGAAGAGGCCGCTTTGGCAGCTGCTTTGCCAGACAAAGTACCCTGAGTCTGGGTGAGAGAGGATGAGGAGGATGAGGACGGCTTGGTCATCCACTCTACCAAATCATGGGCATGTTGCGGCTCAACATGGCCAGCTGCCAAAAAGAAGGACAATCGTGTCGCACGGCCACGTGCTGATGAGGATGCACCGTGTCCACGACCAGCACTGTTGCCTCTAGACACAGAGCCTGCTTGCCCTCCTTTATTGCCTCGTGACTGTTTGCCTCTCTTTGTTTGCCTTCCAGACATACTAATGGCCTGCAGTGAGATGTAGCTGCACAAAGGTGGGATGTATAATATATATATATATATATATATATATATATATATATATACATATATATATCTGTATATATATATATATATATATATATAATGCAGCTATCAGACTCCACTGCCTGCTGTGGTATTAGTATGAGAAAAGCAGCAAAGGTCTTCAGTTAGTTTTAGGTGAACACTGTGCAGAGGACACAGTACACTAACTGAAAATACTAGCAGGTCTCTGCCTGTGGCTTTATTACGAGAACACCACAAATTTTATTCAGGTTCCTTTAAGTGAACGCTCTGCTAAGGACAGAAGTACTGCAGTACACTACATGAAATTAATGCAGCACTCTGCCTGTGGTTTTATTATGAGAACACCACTAACTGTATTCAGGTAAGCTTTAGGTGAACGCTATGCAAAGCACACAGTACACTAAGTGAAACTCTGCTGCAGCTAGCACAATCATCTGCGTCACAGTATAGAGAACAGCAGTAACGGATCTAGCTAAACTAAATACAGTGTATAATTATATATACAATAGGATGCATATATATCCTCTACACACTGTAACAGCAGCTAACTGACTCACCTGCCTGCTCTATCTAACTCAATATAAATGACACTGTCTCTCTCTCTCTGTAACTCTCTCTTTCACAAACGCCAACACACTAAACAAGGACTTCCAGGCGGCCCTACTCCTCTGAGCCATGATTGGCCAAAGCCACCCTGGCTTTGGCCAATTACGGCTCTCCGTTATTACCACGCTGTGATTGGCCAAAGGATGTGGGTCATAGTGCATGCTTGGCCAATCATCAGCCAGCATTGCATTGCGATGCCGCAGTGAATTATGGGCCGTGACGCACCACTCGAATTTGGCGCGAACGGCCCATAATGTTCGATCTTCGTCGAACGATGAAACAGTCGATGTTCGAGTTGAACATGGGTTCGACTCGAACACGAAGCTCATCCCTATTTTCTAAAGTCCATTATCCCTCTCCTGTCTGTGATCACATGAACAGAGAATACATTTGGTAGGACCAGGTTGAAAAGACACATGTTCTTATTCAGTGACTGAGCACTTGTTCAAAAAGCCAAATCAAATCGCAATGCATTGTACAAAATCATAAGACAGATACATATGTCTACAGCACCCACATAGTATAGAAGTATAATCCGTCAGCAAACAGAGGAGAAATAGACACAAACATGATGCCCACATAATGCATTGTTCCTGTCCTGTGTGTCATTTGTATTTTTATTTGTATCACATAGATGAATTTGCTTGTTTTACACTACGCCCAAACATACAGACAAGCAAGAAAGCCAATCTTTTGTGCCAAGTGAAAAGTATGTTGCTAGTTCCTGGTGTTCCAAGACCAGTGGAAATCATAATTTTAGGGAAATGTCTTTTATTGTAAAAAACACACCTTTCGGAAAAAAAGGGATTTTTATAACAGCTTACCTGTAAAATCCTTTTCTTGGAGTACATCACGGGACACAGAGCGACTTAGTCATTACTAATGGGTTATATAGATTACCTTCAGGTGCTGGCACTGGCAACTTCCAAACCGGAAGTACCCTCCCCTATATAAGCCCCTCCCATCCGGGAGCACCTCAGTTTTGTAGCAAAGCAATAAGTGTCCCTAAAAGAGGGGTGGGAGCTCTGTGTCCCGTGATGTACTCCAAGAAAAGGATTTTACAGGTAAGCTGTTATAAAAATCCCTTTTTCTTTTTCGTACATCACGGGACACAGAGCGACTTAGTCATTACTAATGGGACGTCCCAAAGCAATGCCAAATGAGGGGAGGGATACACTATACATAAGCTGGGCGCCATCAGGCATGCGGATCTTTTGCGGCCTGCAACACTCTGCGCCCAAAGGCGACATCCTCCTGACTTCTAACGTCTACCTGGTAGAACCTAGTAAACGTGTGTACTGAAGACCACGTTGCGGCCTTACAGACTTGAGCCAGGGAGGCCTGGTGATGCACTGCCCATGAAGTTCCAACTGCTCTTGTGGAGTGCGCCCTAACTTTGAACGGAGGCGGTCTCCTTCTCAAGCCATAGGCTTGTATTATGACCTGTCAAATCCACTTGGCTAAAGTAGATTTTGATGCTGCCTGACCCTTTCTGGGGCCTTCCGGCAGAACAAACAAAGTATCCGTTCTACGAATCTGAGCAGTGGCTTTTAGATAAGCTTTAACTGCTCTTACTACATCCAAAGAATGCAATAACTTTTCCTCTACCGAGGTAGGTTTGGGAAAAAAGAAGGAAGAACCACATCTTGGCTCAAATGAAACCTCGATACCACCTTAGGAAGAAAGGCTGGATGAGGACGTAATACTACTCTGTCCTTATGGACAACCAGATATGGCTCCTTACAGGACAAGGCGGCTAATTCTGATACTCTTTTAGCCGAACAAATGGCTACTAAGAAAATCAATTTCCTGGTGAGAAGAACCAAGGAAATGTGTTGCAATGGTTCAAACGGTTGTTTCTGTAGAACCGACAGAACCAGGTTTAAGTCCCATGGACATATGGGAATACTAACCGGAGGGCTAATACGCATCACTCCTTGTATGAAAGCTTTGACTAATGAATGCAAAGCCAAGGGCCTTTGAAAAAATATTGACAAGGCCGAAATCTGACCCTTGATAGTACTCAAGGCAAGCTTCCTATCTACAGCCCACTGTAGGAAATCCAGAATCCTACCTATTACGTACTTACGCGGATGCCATTTCCTGGCTTCACACCACGCGATGTACGCCTTCCAGATCCTATAATAGATCTGCCTGGATACCGGCTTCCTGGCATTGATCATGGTAGATACCACAGGATTAGAGAGCCCTCTCTTTTTTAGAATGTGGGCTTCAATAGCCAGGCCGTCAAACCCAGGGCTGGTAAGGAAGGGTGGTATATCGGTCCCTGCGAAAGCAGGTCCGGACGATGTGGGAGGGTCCAAGGACTCCCCACTGCCATCTTTACGATCTCCGCGTACCATGCTCTTCGGGGCCACGCTGGAGCCACCAGAATCACTGGTTTCTTTTCTACCCTGATTCTGCGGATTAATCGCGGTAACAATTGTGGCGGTGGGAATGCATATATCAGTTTGAACTGATCCCAAGGGAACACTAGGGCATCCGAGCCACAAGCTAGGGGATCCCTTGTGTGAGACACAAATCTGTCCACCTTTGCGTTGAATCTGGATGCTAGCAGATCTACATCCGGTGTTCCCCACCGCTGGCATATTGCCTGGAAAACCTCGGGGTGAAGAGACCATTCCCCCGGGCATAATTGCTGGCGACTTAGAAAGTCCGCTCTCCAATTTTCCACTCCTGGGATGAAAAACCGCGGATATGGCTGGGACATATCTTTCTGCCCACTCCAGGATGCAATTCGCTTCCCTCTGGGCTGCCCGACTCCTGGTGTCACCCTGGTGATTGATATATGCCACTGCTGTGGCATTGTCTGATTGAATTCTGACAGGGGACCCTTGGAGTTTGGATGTTCATGCTACTAGGGCATACCGGGCTGCTCGTATCTCTAAGAGATTGATGGGCAGGGCCTTCTCTGCTTCTGACCACTTGCCCTGGAGAGACCATTGCTCCAGTACTGCCCCCCAGCCTATGAGGCTGGCATCTGTAGTGACCACCTTCCAAGAAACTGGACTGAAGGGTTTCCCTTTTTCCAGATTCTGGGGCACGAACCACCAATGGAGGCTCTTGCGAACGGAAGGGGACAGGGACATTGGTAAGTCTAAAGCCTGAACTTTTTTGTTCCAGGCTAACAGTATGGCCCTCTGCAAGTTCCTTGAATGGAATTGACCGTAGGGTACTGCTTCGAATGAAGCCACCATTTTTCCCAGCAGCCTCATGCACAGGCATATGGATGGTTTTCTTTTTGTACCCACTAAGTGGGTCAAATCTCTCAAAGACGACACCTTCTCTGGAGGTAAGAAAATCTTTCTCTGATTTGAATCCAGCCTTAGCCCCAAGTATTCCAGACTTTTGACTGGTCTTAGAGCTGACTTGTCTCGGTTGATAATCCAACCGTGATATTCCAGATACTTGATTGTCTCGTGAATAGCTACTTCCAGTTTTTCCACTGAGTGGTCTATTAGTAGCAGGTCGTCTAAATATGCCATTATCGTTACACCCCGTGTTCTTAGATTGGCCAATAGTGGGGCCAGAATTTTTGTGAACACTCGTGGTGCTGTGGCCAGACCGAAAGGTAAGGCTCTGAACTGAAAATGGCGCCCTTCTACTACAAAGCGTAGAAATTTCTGGTGGGCCGGAAAGATGGGAATATGCAAATAAGCATCCTTTATGTCGATCGAGGCTAACCATTCCTGCCCTTGTAGGGCGGTGGCCACCGATCGGATCGACTCCATCCGAAAAGTCCTGATATGTAGGAATTTGTTTAGCCCTTTTAGATTTAACATGGGCCTCACGTCCCCATTTGGTTTGGGGACTGTGAAAAGGTTCGAGTAAAACCCGAACCCGCTTTCTTCCAAGGGAACCTTCATGATTACACCTTGGAGCAATAGTTGTTCTAGTGCCAGAAGGAGGGATCCTCTCTTTTGGGGATCGCTTGGCACGTTTGACCTCATAAAATGGGCAGGAGGAGTGTCTTTTAACTCCAGCTTGTATCCCAGACTTACTGCGGAGATCACCCATTTGTCTCTGATGGTGTCCCGCCAGGTCTCTGTGAACAACTGAAGTCTTCCCCCCACCCGATTGAGTGGGGGCAACCCTTCATGACTTGGGGGGAGGTTTTGTACCTCTCTTGACCCAGGGTTTCTTGTTACCCTGTGATTGTCCCTGATTTCTGCCCCCTGGATTTGACCGCGGAGGCCGTCGGAACTGTTTCACAGCCGATGTGCCAGGGACTGGAGAAGTAGGCCTCTTAAAAGAAGGACTTCTACCCTTATTCTTAACCGGCAAGAGTGTACTTTTACCGGCAGAAATTTTCTGGATATACTTGTCCAGATCTTCTCCAAATAAGCGTTCTCCATGAAATGGGAAGCTAATCAGCAATTTCTTACAGGGAGCTTCAGCAGACCAGTTTTTGAGCCATAGAAGCCTACGCATATGTACTACAGACAGCGTAAAGCGGGAGGCCTGTTGGATTGTATCCTTTATGGCATCCACCGCAAAACACAAGGCTCTAGGTAGGTCAGCTAGGGCAAGAGCCTGCTGATCCAGTAAGTCTCTTAAGACTTGTTTCAACTGATCCTTCACTGCTTGGCAGACCCCAATCGCTGCTACTGCAGGTTGTGTCACCATGCTTGCTGTAGAGAAAGCAGATTTTAGTAAAGACTCCAATTTTTTATCTATTGGGTCTTTGAACATTGGAACATTATCTACTGGACATGTCAGTGATTTATTCACACAAGAGATGGCTGCGTCCACTGTAGGGACTCTCCATTTTTTTATGAACTTATCCTCCATGGGATAGATCACCGGAAATCTCTTGGGGGGAGTAAATATTTTATCAGGATGCTCCCACTCCTGGTAAATAAGCCCTTCCAATAAAGGGTGGATTGGGAAGGAACAGACAGTCTGGGGAGCTTTCAGCGACCCCAGCGAGGAAACAGCAGTGGTTGATGGCTCCGCAAGAGGCATTTTAAATGCTGATCGGACCATGTTAGTCAGAGACTGAACCCATAATCTTTCAGCCTGAGATGCTGAGAAAGGTTCTTCCCCTGTTGATTCCTCTATAACCGAATCAACCTCATCCTGATCCCCTTCAGGTAGGTCGATCTCTGTGTGGGGCTGTTCCTCCACTAACAGGCACTCTGAAGGAGGAGACGGAGATCGGACGCGCTTTCCCTGTGACAGGGAAGCAGCGATCAATGCTGTTAATCTCTCTTCCAATCCTCCCAGAGTTGAGGAAAAAACCTCCTCTGTTATATATACAGGAGCAGGTGGACTGGGGACAGCCGCAGCACCAGGTACTCCTGCGGGGTTCCTACGGCTACTGACGTCTGAAATTTCAGGGGAGATTGGTGCAATACAAGCATGCCCAAAATCCTCAGAGCCCGATGGAGACCCCTTTGGCTTCCTGGAAGACTTATTTCCGGAGCGTCTGGACGACATATCCTTTAACCACTTCAATACCATGCACTTATGCACCTTCCCGCCCAGACCAATTTTCAGCTTTCAGTACTCTCACACTTTGAATGACAATTACTTAGTCATGCTACACTGTATCCAAACAAAATTTTTATCATTTTCTTCTCACAAATAGAGCTTTCTTTTGGTGGTATTTAATCGCCACTGGGTTTTTTATTTTTTGCGATATAAGCAAAAAAACAGCAATTTTTTAAAAAAAAAAAACACTTTTTTTTAGTTTCTATTGTAAAATTTTGCAAATAAGTAATTTTTCTTCATAAATTTGTGCCAAAATGTATACTGCTACATATCTTTGGTAAAATGAACCCAAATTAGTGTATATTATTTGGTCTTTGTGAAAGTTATAGTCTACAAACTATGGTGGCAATCACTGAAAATTTATCACATCTGATCACGCCTGATGTACTGAAGGGATATCTCATTTCTTGAGACACTAACAAGCGAGGAAAGTACAAATACCCCAAAATTACCCCTTTTTGGAAAGTAGACAGTCCAAGGTATTTACTAAGAGGCGTGGTGAGTTTTTTGAAGTTGTATTTTTTCCCACAATTCTTGGGAAAATTAATTTTTTTTTTTTTTTTACACAAACTGGTCATATTAACAGTTTTTTTCTCTCACACAGCATATGCATAATTGCAACTACACCCCAAAATACATTCTGCTACTCCTCCTGAGTGTAGCGATACCACATGTGTGAGACTTTTACACAGCCTGGCCATATACAGAGGCCCAACATTGAAGTAGCACTTTCAGGCGTTCTACAAGCATAAATCGCACATATCCTTTCTCAACCACCTATTACACTTTTGAAGGCCCTGGAGCACCAGGACAATGGAATTTTCCACAAAATGACCCCATTTTGGAAAGCACACACCCCAACGTAAAATCTATGAAGCATTATGAGTCTTTTGAATGGTTCATTTTTTTCCAGAAGGTTTTGGAAAATGTGGAGAAAAAATGAAAATGCATTTTTTTTACACAAAGTTGTCCATTTATAAGATATTTCTAACGCATAGCATATACATAGCAAAAATGACACCCCAAAATGCATTCTGCTACTCCTCCTGAGTATAGCGATACCACATGTGTGAGACTTTTACACAGCCTGGCCATATACAGAGGCCCAACATTGAAGTAGCACTTTCAGGCGTTCTACAAGCATAAATCGCACATATCCTTTCTCAACCACCTATTACACTTTTGAAGGCCCTGGAGCACCAGGACAATGGAATTTTCCACAAAATGACCCCATTTTGGAAAGCACACACCCCAACGTATAATCTATGAAGCATTATGAGTCTTTTGAACGGTTCATTTTTTTCCAGAAGGTTTTGGAAAATGTGGAGAAAAAATGAAAATGCATTTTTTTTACACAAAGTTGTCCATTTATAAGATATTTCTAACGCATAGCATATACATAGCAAAAATGACACCCCAAAATGCATTCTGCTACTCCTACTGAGTATAGTGATACCACATGTGTGAGACTTTTACACAGCCTGGCCATATACAGAGGCCCAACATTGAAGTAGCACTTTCAGGCGTTCTACAAGCATAAATCGCACATATCCTTTCTCAACCACCTATTACACTTTTGAAGGCCCTGGAGCACCAGGACAATGGAATTTTCCACAAAATGACCCCATTTTGGAAAGCACACACCCCAACGTATAATCTATGAAGCATTATGAGTCTTTTGAATGGTTCATTTTTTTCCAGAAGGTTTTGGAAAATGTGGAGAAAAAATGAAAATGCATTTTTTTTACACAAAGTTGTCCATTTATAAGATATTTCTAACGCATAGCATATACATAGCAAAAATGACACCCCAAAATGCATTCTGCTACTCCTACTGAGTATAGTGATACCACATGTGTGAGACTTTTACACAGCCTGGCCATATACAGAGGCCCAACATTGAAGTAGCACTTTCAGGCGTTCTACAAGCATAAATCGCACATATCCTTTCTCAACCACCTATTACACTTTTGAAGGCCCTGGAGCACCAGGACAATGGAATTTTCCACAAAATGACCCCATTTTGGAAAGCACACACCCCAACGTATAATCTATGAAGCATTATGAGTCTTTTGAATGGTTCATTTTTTTCCAGAAGGTTTTGGAAAATGTGGAGAAAAAATGAAAATGCATTTTTTTTACACAAAGTTGTCCATTTATAAGATATTTCTAACGCATAGCATATACATAGCAAAAATTACACCCCAAAATGCATTCTGCTACTCCTCCTGAGTATAGCGATACCACATGTGTGAGACTTTTACACAGCCTGGCCATATACAGAGGCCCAACATTGAAGTAGCACTTTCAGGCGTTCTACAAGCATAAATCGCACATATCCTTTCTCAACCACCTATTACAATTTTGAAGGCCCTGGAGCACCAGGACAATAGAATTTTCCACAAAATGACCCCATTTTTGAAAGCACACACCCCAACGTATAATCTATGAGGCATTATGAGTCTTTTGAACGGTTCATTTTTTTCCAGAAGGTTTTGGAATATGTGGAGAAAAAATTTAAATGCATTTTTTTTACACAAAGTTGTCAATTTATAAGATATTTCTAACACATAATATGTACATAGCAAAAATTACACCCCAAAATGCATTCTGCTACTCCTGAGTATGGCAATACCACATGTTTGAGACTTTTACACAGCCTGGCCACATACAGAGGCCGAACATCCAAGTAGCACCTCCAGGCATTCTAGCAGCATTAATTGCACATATCATTTTCTGACTACCGATCACATTTTTGAAGGCCCTTCATATATCTAACACATAGCAGGTACATACCAAATAACAAAAGATTACCTGTGGTTTTAGAAGTGCAGTGGTCCACAGAGGAGAGCATCGGTCCAGGCAGCAGGCAGGGATGAGGTCAGCGACAGCAAAAGCAATCATCCAGGCAGCAGGCAGGAATACTGTCCATAGTTCGCACAGGCAGAGATACTGTCAGCACAGCCAGAGCACAGCCAAAGCACAGGTCCAGGTAGCAGGCAGAGGTGTCCTATCCTATCCTATCGATGATATCTTCGATATATTGGAGGTAGTGGAGTCGGTGATTTTGAGTTGCTTTTTGGTAGCAGACAAACGAATTAAAAAGGGCCATGTGAAACAGGTGAAACGCAACTTTTTTGTGCCAATAATGGGACTTTCTGGTTGATAAGTAGGGCTGTAGCATCTGGTCGTTTAAATCCACCCCTCCATGTACAAATTGTAGTCGTGGACACATTCAGGCTTTACAATGGAGCCGCGTCTTCTTGGGATCTCCACCATGGTGTCATTGTGGATCGTAGAGAGGATGTGGACATCTTTCTTGTCCCTCCACTTCATGGCCAACACCTCCTCATTCCTCATGGATGCCGATTCTCCAGGTCGCAATTTTTTTGTCAATAAATTTTGTGGGAATCCCTTCCGGTTTTTTTTGAAGGTACCGCAGGCTGGGGTTTGTTTACTGTAAAGGTGGCGAAAAAGGGGCAGGCTGGTATAATAATTATCAACATATAAATGGTAACCTTTTCCGAACAGGGGGTATGCCAAATCCCAGACAATTTTCCCACTAGTTCCAATATATGTGGGGCAATCACGGGGCTGGAGCTGGGAGTCTTTGCCTTCGTAGATCCTGAATTTGCAGACGTATCCAGTGGCTCGATCACATAATTTATTTAATTTTAACCCATACCTGGCTCTCTTGCTTGGTATGTACTGCTTGAACTGCAGTCGGCCGGTGAAATGTACGAGGGACTCGTCCACACAAATTTTTTGGTCTGGGATGAAAACTTCTTCAAATCGCTGGGAAAAGGCATTGATTAGGGGCGTATCTTGTACAATTTGTCGTAGTTGGGATGATCTCGGGGAGGGCACTGTGAATTGTCATTGAAGTGGAGAAAGCGCATAATCATGTCGTATCTTTTCCTGGACATGACAGCGGAATATATGGGCATGTGTTGGATGGGGCGTTTGGACCAATATGAATGGACTTCGTTCTTTTTTGTAAGCCCCATATTGAACATAAGGCCCAAAAATAATTTAAATTCCTCCAATGTTAGACGCCGCCACTGGAACATGCGGGCGTAGGAAGAATCGGGGTTGGCAGCAATAAATTGGGATGCATACAGATTTGTTTGATCCACTATATTCTGCAGCAAATCTTGTGGGAAAAATAAACAAAAATAATCAAATTTAGAAAAATTTGTAGTGTCGGGCTGCACACCTGGCTGTGCGGTGAAAGGGGGGATGATAGCGGATCCTGAGTTGGCAGGCAACCATAAGGGGTTTGCCAGGGCATCGGGAAGGTAGGATTGGGGCTGGATTCTTCGGGTTGGGCGTGCATTTCCATTGCTTATACTGGGCTCCTCTTCCTGGGGTATGGCGCTGCTGGTGGTGGGCAGTTCTCCTGATCTTGGTGCTGATCTTGGTGCTGATCTTGGTGCCGATCGCATTCTTTTGGGAGGGACGGTTTCCTCCGGGGACTCGGACTCTGAGCCACTATCCTCCACTGGCTCGTATTCCGAACCAGAATCGGATAATGGGAGCTCCCCGCTGCTCTCATCATCCAACATGGCAAGAATGGCATATGCCTCCTCAGGTGTGTAAACCCTTTGGGACATTATGGCAGTGCTTATTGGTGGGCCTGTGTAATGGTACTGCTGGTGGTAGTGGTGGCGGTCTGTGTGGTAGTACCGATGGAGGTATTAGTGGTGGGCCTGTGTGGTGGTACCGATGGCGGTATGGGTGGTGGTGGTACCAATGGCGGTACAGGTGGTGGTGGTACCGATGGCGGTACGGGTGGTGGTGGTGGCGGCGGTACCGATGGCGGTACAGGTGGCGGTACGGGTGGTGGTGGTAGCGATGGCGGTATGGGTGGTGGTGGTACCGATGGCGGTACAGATGGTGGTGGTACCGATGGCGGTACAGGTGGTGGTGGTACGGGTGGTGATGGTACCGATGGCGGTACAGGTGGTGGTACAGGTGGTGGTGGCACTACCGACGGTGGTACGGGTGGTGGTACTGGTGGTGGTACCGATGGCGGCACTAGTGGTGATACTGGTAGCGGGCCTGTGTAGCAGTATAGATGCTGGGCCTGGTGGCGGTACTGGTGGTGGTACTGGTACCGATGGCGGTACTGGTAGCCTGTGTGGCGGTGCCAATGGCGGTACCGATGGAGGTGGGCCTGTGACAGATGATTGACAGATGGGCTGATTGATTGACAGATGGGCTGATTGATTGATTGACAGATGGGCTGATTGATTGATTGACAGATGGGTTGATTGACAGATGGGGTGATTGATTGACAGGTGGGGTGATTGATTGACAGATGGGCTGATTGATTGACAGATGGGCTGATTGATTGACAGATGGGCTGATTGACAGATGGGCTGATTGACAGATGGGCTGATTGATGTGCTGGGCTGTGTGACAGGTCCTCTTTATGGGGGGGGGGGGCGTGTTGTGCACTGTAAACTTATGTAGACAAACTACACTGAGCTAACTTACTGATCTCTTCTCTCTCCTCACAGATCGGTGTGTGAGGAGAGAGCAGGGATCAGGTAGTAACTCCTGTGGAGTTTGTTTACATTTGTGACCGGCTGTGATTGGACACAGCCGGTCACGTGGTAAACAGCCAATTCATTGGCTGTTTACTCTGATCGGGGACGCGCTGTGTCCAAGGGACACTCGCCTTCCCCGATCCCCGCTCTGCAAGCCTGTGGCGGCGCGCACGGAGCGCGCCGCCGAGTTTGTTTTGACAGGTGATCGGCTGTGACTTTGACACAGCCGATCACATGGTAAACAGCCAATGAAATTGGCTGTTTACCGTGATCGGGGAAGCGCTGTGTCCGAGGGACACATGCCATCCCCGATCACCGCGCTGCGCGCCCCCGCGGGCGCGCGCAAGGCATTATCCTGCAGGACGTCATATGACGTCCAGTATCGATATTGCAACCACTTCCCGGACGTCAATTCGCTATTGACTGGGCGGGAAGTGGTTAAGCACAAAGCTGAGGTATTCCCGTCGTCATACACCAATCTTTCTGGTAATAGTCTAACACAGTTGCTGCTATATACCAGCTGGTGTCCACTAAAGTGTCTTTCTATGGGGATGCCTGCATCAACCGCCTCTGTGTGCCACCGTTTGTTGCTAGCTCTGCTTGCATCCAGCTGACACTTGTACTGTGTCTTATATCCATGCTGGGACGCCTGCACATGCGCAGAAGCGCCGCGGCGCGCATCGAGCGCCATCCACCCGCCCCGCCCCTTTCCTTTCATAGGAGGCGCGTGCACGCGCCCGCGTGCGCGCGCCCGTGCGCCTTCGGCGCCTTTTTTTGAAAACAAGCAGGGACTAGGAGCCAGGGCCCTTTTTGCCGGAGGGCCTGTGCGGTGGATGAGCGCAGCAACAGGGCAGAGGAAGTGGATTCCCACAGAGAAACTTACCAACTGCCTAGATCTTTTGACTTAACAAAACCAAAGATCCACATGACAAGAAAAATGGACCATAGCGGCCTCTAGTGGTTTAACACAGGTACCGCGGTCTCCTTTTTTTTTTTTTTTTTGACTACTATTAAAATTTTACATTTTCCAGTAGTTACAGGCATACACAGATATTAGCGGGAATACCGTTAGGTAACAGACAGAAAGACAAATTAGGCTTGGGGGTCCCCCAATAGAACCAAGTTCCTGGGGGCCCCCACTTACCTGTTCCCCGCCGCAGGACTCTGTTTGGTCCACAGAAGCCCAAACTTCACCTATCACGGCAGGCATTGTAATTAAACCTTCAGGGGCCGGGTTCCCAAGGATTCCACTCCCCTGGACCTGTATAGCACCCTGCACAGACAACATCTTGGTCGTGGGTATGACCAGAGCTCTGGATCCCAGGGTCCAGCCCTCCTAAGAGAGGCATTACAGGCAAAACCTTGCTCTTCTGTTGCAAGGCCCGGGTACCGACCGTTTAGCTATGAAGCTTTTTTGGTCGGATCCGGAACAGCTTACTGAGGCCCATAAAAGAACCTGTACGCAAGCCCAGTGAAAACACATGTTACTCTTTGGCCAACACCTTAGACACTGGCAAAAAAACTGAGGTGCTCCCGGATGGGAGGGGCTTATATAGGGAAGGGTACTTCCGGTTTGGAAGTTGCCAGTGCCAGCACCTGAAGGTAATCTATATAACCCATTAGTAATGACTAAGTCGCTCTGTGTCCCGTGATGTACGAAAAAGAAAAAGTGTATTAAACAATTACAGGATTAAGTGTCTTACACCTTCAATGGCAGGTTAGAGTTGCTGTAGTTGTTTGATGTTGGTCTAGTAGTGAATGAGGTGGCTACTAGGGATGAGCTTTATGTTCGAGTCGAACATGAGTTCGACTCGAACATTGGCTGTTCGCCCGTGGTGTTTATGGCAAATTTGAAAAGCCACGGAACACCCTTTAAAAGTCTATGGGAGAAATAAAAAGTGTTAATTTTAAAGGTTAATATGCAAGTTATTGTCATAAAAAGTGTTTGGGGACCCGGGTCCTGCCCCAGGGGACATGTATCAATGCAAAAAAAGTTTTAAAAACTGCCATTTTTTCGGGAGCAGTGATTTTAATAATGCTTAAAGTGAAACAATAAAAGTGAAATATTCCTTTAAATTTCATACCTGGGGGGTGTCTAAAGTATGCATGTAAAGTAGCGCGTGTTTCCCGTGTTTACAACTGTCTTTGCACAAAGTGTCATTTCTGAAGGAAGAAAAGTAAGTTAAAACTACTCCGGCTATTCATGAATTGTTGGTCCCGGCAATACAGAGAAAAGTCATTGAAAAAAATTACCCCTGCCAGTTTTTTCAATGACTTTTATCTGTATTGCCGGGACCCGACAATTCATTAATAGCGTGGGTAGTTTTAAATTACTTTTTTTCCTTCAAAAAATTACATTTTGTGCAGGGAACCAAAATTAAAAAAAAAAAATGTGTGGGGGTCCCCCCAAATTCCATATCAGGCCCTTCAAGTCTGGTACGGATATTAAAGGGAACCCGCGTAATTTTTAAAAAAATGGCATGGGGTTCCCCCAAGAAATCAATACCAGACCCTTCAGGTATGGATTTGAAGGGGAACTCTGCGCCAAAATAAAAATAAATGGTGTGGGGTTTCCCCAAAATTCCATGCCAGACCCTTATCCGAGCATGCAACCTGGCAGGCCGCAAGAAAAGATGGGGGGCGAGAGAGCGCTCCCCCCCTCCTGAACCGTACCAGGCCACATGCCCTCAACATGGGGAGGGTGCTTTGGGGGTCTGTGACCCCTCAAAGCAACTTGTCCCCATGTTGATGGGGACAAGGGCCTCATCCCCACAACCCTTGCCCGGTGGTTGTGGGGGTCTGCGGGCGGGGGGCTTATCGTAATCTGGAAGCCCCCTTTAACAAAGGGGACCCCCAGATTCCGTCCCCCCCTTATGTGAATTGGTAACGGGGGTACATTGTACCTCTACCATTTCACAAAAAAAGTATCAAAAAAGGTAAAAATAACGCACAGACAGCTTGGGAAAAGTCCTTTAATAAAAAATAAAAAAATTAATTCCAGCAATGTACATCCTTCCACAACCCAGACCCACGCTACCCGCCGCTACCGCTGCTACCCGCCGCTACGAACGATACAGCCTCCTCCATTGAAGGCTCCCGGGCGAATGACGCGTGAGCCGTGTGACATTTCTTTAATACCCGAGGGCGGGGCCACCCATGACGTGACGAGTGACCCCGCCCCGTTCTGACGTAACGGGGGTTTCCGGTGGCTTCCCCATGGTGTCACAGGTGACCCCGCCCCCTCTGGCACGCTCTACAGGATACCCATGTGGCTCATGAGACTGCTCCATTGACCATTGTCGTAGGGGCACTTCACTATGAGATAATCCAATTTCAAGTTATTTCCTAACCCCATTACCCGGTGGTTATTATTTATCCTTGGTTACAGAAGCTGAGAGATAATAACCTGTATTGCAAGTTGGAAAAGTGCAAGTTCCATCGTGAACAGGTTCAATTTCTGGGTTATGTCATTTCTACTGCTGGTTCTTCGATGGATCCAGAGAAACTATCTGCAGTTCTACAGTGGCCTCGTTCCGTAGGTCTACGTCCGCTACAACGTTTTCTTGGCTTTGCCAATTATTATCGGAAGTTTATTCGTAACTTATCTTCTCTGGTCAAACCTCTGACTGATATGACCAGAAAGGACGGTAACTTACAGAATTGGTCTCCGGATTCCATTAAAGCCTTTGAGTCTCTCAAGGCTGCCTTTGTTTCAGCTCCTGCGTTAGCAAATCCTGATTCCATGTTACCCTTCATTCTTGAAGTTGATGCATCTGAGGCTGAAGTTGGTGCCCTTCTGTCTCAACATCGTACCTCTGAGAGAGCTATGCCTTCTTGTGGCTACTTTTCCAAGAGATTGTCCAAGAAATTGTCTCCTGCGGAATGCAATTATGAGATTGGGGACAAAGAGGCATCTCTTTGAAGGTACAGTACCACTGTGCCGGTTCTCATTTTGACTGACCACAAGAATCTCACATTCTTGTCTGAGGCAAAAAGTTTATCTCCCAGAAGGGCGCGATGGGCTCTTTTTCTGTCAAGCTTCGTTCTTACCCGGTACCAAGAATGTAAGGGTTAATGCATTGGACAGTTTTCCCCCCCTTCCAAGATGGAATCGGTTCCAGTTCCTGTGATAACCCCAGATCGTATTCTGGCCACTGTTAGTACCAGTCTCACTTCACCCTTGGGTGACAGAATTCTTGCCACTCAGATCCACTCTCCTCCCGAGAAACCTTATGGCAGCTGATTTATCCCTGAGAGTCTCCGCACTGCTTTGCTCTAGACTTACCATTCTCCCAAGGTAGCTGGCCACCCAGGGAAGAATCAACTCATTTGGACCATTTGCCAACAATTATGGTGGCCTAGTCTCTGTGTAGATGTAGCTGCCTTCATTGTCGCTTGTTCCGTTTGTGCTCAGTGTAAGACACTATGACGCCTTCCAGTGGGTCTCCTTCAACCCATACCCAATGGAGCGAGGCTTTGGACCCACCTGTCTATGGATTTTATTGTGGAGTTACTCAACTCCCAGGGCAACACAGTTATTCTTATGGTAGTTGACCGGTTCTCAAAAATTTCACATGGTATTCTACTAAAGAAGTTCCCCACATCCAAAGAACTGTTGTCCATTTTTGCTCGGGAGATCTTTTGATTACATGGGCTGCCCAAGGTTATCTAAGACAGGGGTAGCATGTTTGTCTCCAGATTTTGGCAAGCCTTTTGTGCACAGTTGGGAATTCAGCTTTTCTTCTCCTCTGCATATAACCCGCAGTCCAATGGGGCCGCAGAAAGAGCCAACCAAGCCTTGGAGCAGTTTCTACGCTGCTATATTTCTGACCACCATAACAACTGGTCAGACCTCTTACCTTAGGCAGAGTTTGCACACAATAGTGCCGCCAACACCGCTTTCTGATTGTCTCAGTTTTTGGCGAATTATTGTTTCCAACCATCCATGTTGCCTGACTCATTTGCTCCTCAAAGAATTTGTGCGTTAGAGGAGCATCTCCATGGTCTTCGCTCCACTTGGGTACAGGTCCAAGAGTCCTTGCAATGTGCCAGTGATAGGTACAGACTCCATGCTGACCTACCTGCACCTTCCTACCAGGTTGGGGAGAGGGTCTGGCTGTCATCTCGCAACCTCCGACTCCATGTTCTCTCACTGAAATTGGCACCACGTATTCTCCGTAAGATCAACCCAGTGGCTTACGCATTAGACCTTCTTTCTAACATGCGTATTTCAAATGTATTTGTATTTATATGTCTCCCTATTAAAACCCTTGGTATGCAACCGATTCACCACCTCGATACCACGTCCTAGCATGGTTCAGGTTTAGAACCATAAGGAGTATGAGATACAATCAATAATTGACTCTGTAGGTTCCGTGGGCGCATCCAGTACCTGGTTCATTGGTACGGTCCGGAGGCGCGCTCTTGGGTTTCATCCTCGGACGTACATGCTCCTGTCCTCCTCCGCGCATTCCATAGTCGTTTTCCCCTCAAACCTGGTGGCCCTCCGAGAGGGAGGGGTCATTGAGGAGGGTGTACTATCAGGGCTGGACTCAGCCCTCCCTTCTCAGTTTTCAGCTGTCGGTTAATTGCCAGCACTTATCCTTCCACAGTGCCTCACCTGGTGATCATTTCCTGCTCATCAGTCAGCACCTTCTGGCTATTTAAACTGCCTGGTTCATTTCTCCGATGTCTTTGCCTTGGTCAACATATCTGTAGATTCTCTGCTGTGTTCCTGTTAAAGAATTGCCTGGCTGATGTCCCTACCGGTTCCTGATCCTGTTTGCTCTCTCTGACTACAATGATCTCTGGCTTCCTGATTTACTGGCTTGCACTGACTACCCACTTTGATTACCGAACCCTGGCTATGTTTTGACTATGTTTACTATTTCTATCATTTTTACCACTATATTAGAAGGTGTGATTTTTTACTGCATTTTCTGTCTTCGTCTGATTGGTGGTTCCTGACATAGTTTCTCAACTCCAGTCCTCAAGGCGCCCCAACAGGTCATGTTTTCAGGCTTGCCAGTATTTTGCACATGTCATTTGATTCGTTTCACTGCCTTAGTAATTACCACTTTCATCTGAGGGAAATCCTGAAAACATGACCTGTTGGGGCGCTTTGAGGACTGGCGTTCAGAAACACTGGTCTACTGGTCTGACAAAAACAAATGATACTTAGAAAAAAAAATGTGCGTATGTGCGTAAATGATGCTAGTAAGCTCCCCTTCAAATGCAAGTTTGGGACATTTTTTTTATCTGTCCCTGAACAGATGCCACAATGTGTATGGACACATTGGTTGAAACAGAGCTGCATTAAGAAGCATAAAAAACAAAATTTGGTTTTGGTAGATTCAAAGTACAAATAGTAATCTGTAATTTGTCCCATTTATCACATCACCTAAATGATAAGTAAACAAAAACTCTTTGCACATTCACTAATACGACATAAATACAACATATACACTACATTACCAAAAGTATTGGGATGCCTGCCTTTATACACACATTAACTTTAATGGCATCCCAGTCTTAGTCCGTAGGATTCAATATTGAGTTGGCCCACCCTTTACAGCTTCAACAGCTTCAACTCTTCTGGGAAGGCTGACCACAAGGTTTAGGAGTGTGTCTATGGGAATGTTTGACCATTTTTCTAGAAGCGCATTTGTAAGGTCAGGCACTGATATGGATGAGAAGGCCTGGCTTGCAGTCTCTGCTCTAATTTATCCCAAAGGAGTTCTATTGGGTTGAGGTCAGGACTCTACGCAGGCCAGTCAAGTTCCTACATCCCAAACTAGTTTCATTCCATGTCGTTATGGATCTTTCTTTGTGCACTGGTCCATATCATTTGGTGGAGGGGGGATTATGGTGTGGGGTTGTTTTTCAGGGGTTGGGCTTGGCCCCTTAGTTCCAGTGAAGGGAAATTTTAAGGCGTCAGCATACCAAGACATTTTGGACAATTTCATGCTCCCAACTTTGTGGGAACAGTCTGGGGTTTGTCCCTTCCTGTTCCAACATGACTGCGCACAAGTGCACAAAGCAAGGTCCATAAAAACATGGATGAGTGAGTTTGGAGTGGAGGAACTTGATTGGCCTGCACAGAGTCCTGACCTCAACCCGAAAGAACACCTTTGGGATGAATTGGAGCAAGGACTGCGAGCCAGGCCTTTTCATCCACATCAGTGCCTGACTTCACAAATCCACTTCTGGAAGAATGGTCAAACATTCACATAGGCACACTCCTAAATCTTGAGGACAGCCTTCCCAGAAGAGTTGAAGCTGTTATAGCTGCAAAGGGTGGGCCAACTCAATAATAAACCCTACGGACTAAGACTGGCATGTCATTAAAGTGCGTGTAAAGGCATTCGTCCCAATACTTATGGTAATATAGTGTGTATATATATGTAAAGGTCTTCCCCCCACCTTCTCCCCTCTCTTTATGGCTGGTGTTACTTGTCTAGGGGTATCTGGGAGAAGGGGGAAAGATGCACACCACCAGCTCGGCTCTCTGATGTAGTATGCAGAGATATGAGCAAAACCGTTAACTTCGGGTCTGCGTTTTAGGCCGGAGCCTCAGCTTCTCCTATGGAGGATGATTGCCACTGTCACTGACAGGGACACTTAGCTTCCAGTAACACGAGTTCCACGCCAATAAAAGTCCAACTCTGTTTTATTGCTTTGATCAATAGGTAGGCTGGTTGAACTTTAAAAGAACAGACAGGGTGTGGGAAGGAGTAGGTCCAGGCACAACACAATGAATAAAGTTTCTCCTGTTCCGTTTAGTGCAAACAGGCTTGGCGCACAGTTGCTGCCACCGACTGTGAATTTGGTCCCTGCCACTGACCTAGGTGAACGTTGTGGCCTCTGCCACAGGCCTTGGATGAGGCCTGCCACTGACCTGATGAAGATGGGTCTCTGCCACAGACCATAAGAACATGAAGTACCTCCTTTAGAACAAACGACCCCTGTCAGAGGAAGACATCCATCCGGACGGTCACCAGAGGCTTCCACCGTCACCAGCAAATACTGCGCTGGCTCTTCGGGGAGGTCACCTCTCCGGTCCCTTGCGCCCTGGATTCAGGCACCCAATACCGTGGGCAGCTTAGGAATGCTTCGCCCTCGCGGGACCCAGTCGAAGGTACTGGGCCCCAGGCCTCCTTGTAAAGTACCTTACCCCAGGCCGAAGGTGCCTGGGATGGAACTCGACTCCACGCGCCCAGGCCAAGGGCGCCTGGGCACAGACGAACTGCAGCAGCCCCCAGGCTGAAGGTGCCTGGGGAATGGACCTTGTGCGTAAGATGTCCGCCCCCTTTTATATCCTCTCCCAGCAGGCACAGCGGGTTCCCCGCCCCACCGTACTACTGCCGCGAGAGGACACAAAGGGCACGGCTTTAGAATGACAGTTCAACCCTGGTCCCAGGTGGCAGCGCCACCTACGGACCGCAGGGAACATGACACCATTCATACCTCCCACACTCCAAAGTGTCCATAAATCCCTAAAAATCAATGAATCTGGGCCATCTATAGCCCAGATACACCCCACTAAATTTGACACCCGCTACATCTATATATATATATATAGATGTAGCGGGTATTTGAATTTAGGGGAGGCATCTGGGTGGTAGTGTAACCCAGATGCACTAATTGCTAGGGGATCCGGGACCGTTTTCTGATTCTTGGAGGACTCTGGTGGTGTGAGGTTACTTGTGGTCCACAGGTGGCGCTGTTGCCCTGGGCCGGAGCTGAACTCACACCGCAAGACTGCCTTTTTGTCCTTCCCTGGAGCTGGTACAGCGGGGCAGGGAACCCGCTGTGACGCAAAGGGAGAGGGGATAAAAGGGGTGGATGCCCTTACCAACGGGGTTCAGAGTTCAGAGCCAGGAGTGGGTGTCAGAGAACTCGGCCGCACCCAGGCACCTTCAGCTTGGGTGCTGGCATTCCAGTGTTCCAGGCCTAGGTGCCCTTGACCTAGCCGGAGTGGAGATGGAGTCCATCCCAGGCACCTTAAGCCTGGGGTGAGGTACTATGGCGGACGCTCCGGGGCTCAGTACCTTCGACTGAGTTCCGCGAGGGTGGAGGAATCCGAGGGGGCCCTAACTCCTTGGGTGCCCATGTCTGAGTTTGTGAGGACTGGTGTGGGGAACTTCTCTGAAGAGTCCGGCGCAGCATCGCTGGTGACAGAGAGGCCTCCGGTTTCTCCCTTGGATGGATTTCCTTCCCCTGACAGGGGCCGTGCTAGCGAAGGTAATTCACGTTCTACCTCACGTAGTCAGTGGCAGTGACTATTTACCACTGGTGATACCACAGTGGTTAGCAACAGAAGGGAAAGGATTGTGCCTCGATCTATCCCCATTATTACTCAGTAAAGAAACTGTATGTTTGTACGCCAAGAAGAATAAAACTGAGTTGGACCTATTCACTGTGTGGAACTCTGGTTACTAGGAGCAAAGGAGTCAGGGACGAAGTACTGGACTTGACTCCAGGACACCTACACAAGGCCCAATCTTTCTGGCCTTCACCTCTCAGCTATGGAGGACATGGGCCTCTCCCCAGCACTGAAACCCCTAGACGAAGAAAGACAAGCCGAGTATGAGAAAGGGAGAGAGGGGTGAGGCCGTTACATATATATATATATATATATATATATATATATATATATATTGTGACAGCAGGAAGGTAAAGTCACCTGGTTGCATCCAGGGGGGTAGATATATTTCGCCCAGATTCAGGCTTTACGCCGACTTATACAACTAGGTGGAGAGTTGTATAAGGCTAGTGGGCTCATGGATGACTCATACCTCTAGGGAGAGTGTGGGGCGTCGTACAGACAGGGAGTTGATGAGACCAGCTGAAGCTTGTCAGCTCATTTAGGCCTCTATAAGAACTCCCAGCTTCATTAGATGTTAGCTCATGCCTGGAACCAGACCTGTGTGGACTGTCTAGGGAGAGTGAACCCCTGTGCGGTGAGACAAAGCCTGTGTGGCTATTTGCTTGGACATTTAAAACCAGGGACTTAGGGACTAGGACAGCACTAGGCTGATCCCAGTTGTTAGTTAGGAAACCTGTATGTTTAGTCAGAGGTCAAGTTGACCAGGATTTATTTTGTTTATGTTTCTTTTGCTTTGCTGTGTTTTGTCACTGTAAATAGAAAATAAACCGCACCTTTTTGATTTTGAAAACCACAACCTCTGTTTGCTGGGCCTGTTTTTGTGTGGGGAGCCCATCTCGGGGGTCACACACACCCGCTGCCGAGCTAACCCCCTCACAGTTGGTGGAGAACCAGTGGCAGTTTTTTTTTAAGCCAGCATGGAGGAGATACTGAAGCAGCTGGCTCTAGCAAATGCCAATCAACAGCAGACAAATGCAGGTTTGCAAAAGAGCCTTGCAGCTCAACAACAGAACTTCGCAGCCCAGCAGCAAGCTCATCAACAGAGCCTTGCAGCCCAGCAGCAAGCTCATCAACAGAGCCTTGCAGCCCAGCAGCAGACAAACGCAACTTTGCAACAGAGTCTGGAGGCTCAGCAACAAGCCCAGCAGCAATCTGAGGCCCGCTTCATAGACCTGTTACAGAAGCAAGAGCAGAGACTACAACAACAGATGGAAGCAGCAATGCAGCAACGTCCGCAGACCAGTGAGGAAAGCCGTCCCACTAATACCGCGTCCTTTGGGGTGAGTCGTTTATTGACAAAAATGACTGGAGAGGATGATCCAGAGGTATTTTTGACCACATTTGAAAGGACCGCTGAAAGAGAAAAGTGGCCTGAGGAGCAGTGGGCTGGACTGGTGGCTCCTCTGTTAACTGGTGAATCGCAGAAAGCTTACTATGACCTAGAGCCTAACCAAGCAAAAGACTATGCGATGCTAAAAGCTGAAATATTGGCAAGGCTGGGTGTCACCCAGGCTGTCCGGGCTCAGCGTGTGCATAACTGGACTTTCCAGCTTGGAAAACCCCCCAGGTCTCAAATGTATGATCTCATTCACCTGAGCAGAAAGTGGCTACAGCCAGAGACTTTGTCCGCACCAAAGATTGTGGAACGTGTTGTAATGGATCGGTTTTTGAGAGCTCTTCCTACTGCCATCCAAAAGTGGGTAAGCCATGGAGACCCAGAGACGGCCGATGGTCTTGTGGATCGTGTGGAGAAATACTTGGCTACAGAGAACCTGACGGCCTCTTCCAGAGACACTCGGACTTTCCACCCTAAGACCAGACCATCCCCAGGGGCAGATAAGAGGATTCCAAGGGGTGAGGGTGGAGAGAGTGAGAGGGTGGAAGCTCTACCCCAAGTTTGGCGAGAACAGCCTGGGAAATCAGCGGCTCAAGAGGCCGCAAGAAGGATCGTTTGCTACCGCTGCCGGCAAGCGGGACATATTGCAGCCAATTGCCCGGTTGTGGAGGAACCCATGCAGTGTGACTTTCTGACGGGCAGACGTCAGTCGCTGTGTGCGACAGTCGCATGCACTGCCATTCGAGGAACTGAGAAACATTTATGCAAAATGTGTGTTAATGGTAGAAATGTTGTGGTATTGCTGGATTCAGGTAGCCTTGTGACCCTGATAAAGGCTGAGTTAGTTAAAACAGAGGTCTCTGGGAATAGCAAGGTAGCTGTTATTTGTGTGCATGGGGACACCCGAGAGTATCCAGTGACTACAGTGTGTTTTGAGACCCCCAAAGGTACCCTCTCTCATCCAGTGGGCTTAGTATCTCAGTTACCGCATGACGCCATTGTGGGAAGGGATTTTCCGAAGTTCTGGGAACTGTGGGATGATCCTGAGCCCCCCACTGGTGCCCCTATGTACCAGGAATGTGATAGCCAGAACTCCCCTGAGAGTGGTGAGGACTCTCCGGAATTTCCCTTATCAGTATTGGCAGGGGAGACTCAAGAAACTGGAGAGGAGCCCACCTCCTCAGACGAAAACCTACCGTCTGTGGAGTTTTCTGATCTTGAGGTTCACAGGGAAAACTTTGCCACAGAACAGTTGAAAGACCCCGCCCTAATAAAGGCACGGGAAAACGTAGTGAAAATAGATGGCGAGTTAGTGAACCCAGATAATACCTGCACTTACCCATACTTCAGCGTAGAGAAGGACCTACTGTATCGGGTGGCAAAAAGGGCAGAAGAAACCGTTGAGCAGCTTGTGGTGCCCAAAACTTACAGGAAGTTGGTGTTGGAGTTGGCCCATGGGCACATTCTTGGAGGTCATCTGGGGACAGAGAAAACCCGAGAGAGGGTATTACAGAGATTCTATTGGCCGGGGGTGATGAAGGACATAGAAAATTATTGTTCCTCCTGCCCTGTGTGTCAGAGGTCGGCCCCGATGCCACATTTCCGTAGCCCGCTGGTCCCTCTACCCATCATTGAGGTCCCGTTTGAGAGGATCGCCATGGATTTGGTAGGTCCTATAATAAAGTCCGCTAGGGGGCACCAGTACATATTAGTTATAATGGACTATGCCACCCGTTATCCAGAAGCGATCCCTCTCCGAAATACCTCGGCCAAAACCATAGCCAAAGAGCTATCTCTTGTGTTTAGCCGGGTGGGTATTTGTAAAGAACTGCTTACGGACCAAGGTACACCCTTTATGTCCCGGGTTATGAAGGAGCTGTGTAAATTGTTCAAAGTGACGCAATTACGTACATCTGTGTATCACCCCCAAACCGATGGGCTGGTTGAAAGGTTCAACAAAACCCTAAAACAAATGTTGAAGAAAGTGGTGGATAGAGATGGAAAGGATTGGGACTGTCTACTTCCTTATCTGATGTTTGCTATTAGGGAGGTGCCCCAATCCTCTACGGGATTCTCCCCCTTTGAGTTACTGTATGGGAGACACCCAAGAGGGCTGTTGGATATTGCCAAGGAAACTTGGGAAAGTGAGAGTTCTCCCCACAGGAGTGTGATTGAGCATGTCGCCCTGATGCAAGACCGAATTGCACAGGTAATGCCCATCGTGAAGGAACATTTGGCCCAAGCGCAGTTAGCACAGCAGAGAGTGTACAACCGTGCAGCCAAGACCCGTACCTTTTCCCCGGGGGATAGGATACTGGTACTTGTCCCTACGGTTGAAAGTAAATTCCTTGCCAAATGGCAAGGCCCCTACGAGATAATGGAAAAAGTGAGCGAAGTGAATTACAAGGTCAGACAACCAGGAAGGCGAAAGCCCGAACAGATCTATCACGTTAATCTGTTGAAAGCCTGGAGGGATAGAGAGTCCCTAGTCGCAGACACTTGGTCACCAGCTCAAACTGGTTGCGTGATTCCGGAGGTTGGAATAGCAGCCACCTTGTCACAACCCCAACAACAGGAGGTTAAGGAGTTTGTGCTTCGCAACAAGGAGGTATTCTCTGAGCTGCCGGGACAAACATCTGGGGTAGAGCATGACATCATTACCCCGCCCGGTGAAAGGGTGAAGTTAAAACCCTATCGGATCCCAGAGGCCCGACGGGAGGCAATACGGGAGGAAGTACAGAAAATGCTGAACTTAGGGGTGATAGAGGAGTCCCAAAGTGATTGGTCTAGTCCCATTGTGTTGGTGCCTAAACCCGATGGGAGCTGGCGATTTTGTAACGATTTTCGACAGTTGAACAAAGTTACAAAATTTGACACCTACCCCATGCCACGTATAGATGAGTTGATCGACCGGCTGGGAACAGCCCGATACATGACGACTCTTGACCTCACAAAAGGGTATTGGCAAATCCCCCTGGCCAAGTCGGCCAAAGAGAAAACCGCATTTGTAACCCCAGACGGGGCGTTCCAATATAAAAGAATGCCGTTCGGGTTACAGAATGCGCCGGCCACATTCCAGCGGAAAATGGACCAGATGCTGAGGCCCCATCGGAAGTATGCTGCGGCTTACCTGGATGACATAATTGTCCATAGCACAGATTGGGCCTCACATCTGCCAAAAGTGCAAGCAGTCCTGGACTCTGTTCGGGAAGCGGGGTTTACGGCTAACCCCAAGAAGTGTACCATTGGGCAGGAGGAGGCCAAATATCTTGGGTACACCATTGGGAGGGGAGTAATAAAACCCCAACTCAACAAAGTCGAGGCCATCCAGAGTTGGCCACGTCCCAACAGCAAGAAGCAGGTACGAGCCTTTCTGGGAATCGCTGGGTATTATCGGCGATTCATTCCCCACTTTGCTTCTAAGGCTGTGCCCCTAACCAACCTGACGAAGGGGAAAGGGTCGGTCATGATTAAATGGACCCCCGAGGCTGAGGCAGCATTCCAATTCTTGAAACAAGCCTTATGTAGCCAGCCAGTGTTGTACTCACCCGACTTCTCTAAAGACTTTGTCGTACAAAGTGATGCGTCAGATGTGGGGTTAGGAGCAGTATTGTCCCAGGTCTGGAACGGGGAAGAGCACCCAGTCATTTACCTCAGCAGGAAGTTGAAGTCCCATGAGGTAAATTACGCCACCGTTGAAAAGGAGTGTTTAGCGGTGAAGTGGGCTCTAGATTCCCTTCGGTACTACCTGCTAGGTAGGCACTTTGACATGGTTACGGATCACGCTCCGTTAAAGTGCATGGCTCAAAACAAGGAAACAAATAGAAGAGTGAATAGGTGGTTCCTGGCCCTCCAGGAATTCAACTTCACAGTAAAGCATCGCCCTGGCGTTCAAATGGGGAATGTGGATGCTTTGTCTCGAGTACATGAATGCCTGATTGCTGGTGTTCCAACCCCGAGGTTAAAACAAGAGGGGGGGTATGTGACAGCAGGAAGGTAAAGTCACCTGGTTGCATCCAGGGGGGTAGATATATTTCGCCCAGATTCAGGCTTTACGCCGACTTATACAACTAGGTGGAGAGTTGTATAAGGCTAGTGGGCTCATGGATGACTCATACCTCTAGGGAGAGTGTGGGGCGTCGTACAGACAGGGAGTTGATGAGACCAGCTGAAGCTTGTCAGCTCATTTAGGCCTCTATAAGAACTCCCAGCTTCATTAGATGTTAGCTCATGCCTGGAACCAGACCTGTGTGGACTGTCTAGGGAGAGTGAACCCCTGTGCGGTGAGACAAAGCCTGTGTGGCTATTTGCTTGGACATTTAAAACCAGGGACTTAGGGACTAGGACAGCACTAGGCTGATCCCAGTTGTTAGTTAGGAAACCTGTATGTTTAGTCAGAGGTCAAGTTGACCAGGATTTATTTTGTTTATGTTTCTTTTGCTTTGCTGTGTTTTGTCACTGTAAATAGAAAATAAACCGCACCTTTTTGATTTTGAAAACCACAACCTCCGTTTGCTGGGCCTGTTTTTGTGTGGGGAGCCCATCTCGGGGGTCACACACACCCGCTGCCGAGCTAACCCCCTCACAATATATACACAAAAAATCCCTATATGTATGCTTATGCTGCATCGTGCACTGTTATGTGTTCCCAGAAATAAGATATACCTGTGCTCAGATCCCAATAGCTTGTACATGCTTATAGTCCATCAGGTGCTAAAGGGGTGCAACCACATGTTAACACTAGAAATTCTGAATGAACTCTCTGCACACTGCTATATAGCCTTTCTAGCAAACTTTGCAATAAACAAACAGGGATTTTTAGTTCACATATTTTGCAATACATGTTTAAGATGGCCAACTGCGTCAAAGTAATCCCTCTATGGCCAGTCCCTATCCTGCTCTGCAAAACACAAATGCTACAATGGACACAATGTCAACATGGGGCAAACAGGGTGAGAGACACTAGCTTCTGGCCACTGACCTGCAATGCAACATAAATAAGATATACCTGTGCTCAAATTCCAATAGCTTATACATGTATGTAGTCCATTGGATTCTAAAGGGGTGCGACCACACATTAACACTAGAAATTCTGAATGAACTCTCTGTATTTGCATTTTGCAGAGCAGGTTAGGGACTGGACATTGCAGGTCAGTAGCCAGACCTGAACCTGAAAAACTCATACTTCTTTGTTAGGACGCTCCACTCTTATGCGTGACTTCCTTAGGGGGTTAATATGAAATAATAGGTAACATAAATTTTCTGCAAAGGCACAAAAAACACAAATTTTTCTCTATGTGCTCTGTTCACATCACAATCTTAATGTCCAGTGAATTTTTTTTTTATGCAGAAAACTACATACACATTGCAGATCTGTGATACCAGTGTTGTGGTGTGAGCAGGCTATATAGAGAAAAATGAATGTCTTTGTGCCCTTGCAGAAACAGGTGCAGAAAAACTCACGTCTCTGCACATGGTGTGAATGCCCTGTTCACACACAACACTAGTGTATGCAGTTTTCTGTGCAGGAAAAAAACTCACGTGATATCAACTGTAGTGACCTCACCCCTCTCACCCCTTCTCATTCTTGGCTTGTCTTTCTTTGTCTAGGGGTGTTAGTGCTGGGGGGAGGGATGAGATACACCACGGCCCATGTCCTCCATAGTGAAGAGGTGAAGGCCAGAAAGATCGGGCTTTGTGTAAGTGTCCTAGAGTCAAGTCCTGTACTTCGTCCCTGACTCCTTTGCTCCTAGTAACCAGAGTTCCACACAGTGAATAGGTCCAACACAGTTTTATTCTTCTCAGCGAATAAACACACAGCACGGTTAAGTTGGATTCTTTTGCAACAACTTAGTCTTAATGGGAATAGGTCGAGGCACAATCCTTTCCCTTCTCTTGCCAACCACTGTGGTATTACCAGTGGCGAATAGTCACTGTCACTGACTATGTGAAGTAGAACGTGAATTACCTTCGGTAGCACAGCCCCTGTCAGGGGAAGGATATCCGTCCAAGGGAGATACCGGAGGCCTCTCTGTCACCAGCGATGCTGCGCCGGACTCTCCAGAGAAGATCTGCTCACCAGACCTCACAAACTCAGACACGGGCACCCAAGGAGTTAGGGCCCCCTCGGATTCCTCCACCCTCGCGGAACTCAGTCGAAGGTACTGAGCCCCAGGCATCCGCCATAGTACCTCACCCCGGGCTAAAGGTGCCTGAGATGGACTCCATCTCCGCTCCGGCCAGGTCAAGGGCCCTGGGCCCGAAACACCGGAACGCCAGCACCCAAGCTGAAGGTGCCTGGGTGCGGCCACGTCCTCAGACTGCACTCTGAAAACCCAGTGGTAAGGGCGTCCGCCCCTTTTATCTCCCCTCTCTTCTCGCCACAGCGGGTTCCCGGCCCCGCTGTACCAGTTCCAGGGGAGGACAAAAAGGCACAGTCCTGCGGTGTGAGTTCACCTCCGGCCCCCAGCAACAACGCCACCTACAGGCCCAGGGAACCTCACACCACCAGAGTCCTCCAAGAACCATAAAAGGGCCTCAGATCCCCTAGCAATCAGTGCATCTGAGTTACACTACCACCCAGATGCTTCCCCTAAATTCAAATACCCGCTAAACTCTCACCCTGGTGATTTGACACTGGTCCCCAGTGTCTGGTGCAAACCCATGTCTCCCAAGAAGTGGCAACATAAGTCTGACCCAGGGACCAACTACACAATTTAACCCTGAATTGTGACAAGACCTAAAATGGGAAAAGGGAAAATAAAAATATAAAACAATAAAACTTTCAATAAAATACTCTTAACATTTACACATGTACAATTCCCCCCCTTGCTATCTAAGGACCACCCCATTCTCAGCAGCCTTGACAGAGGAGTCTCCTGCAGAGGGAAAAAAAACAATACACATCCTAACATCATATTGTGTTTGCTTGGAATGAATGGGTCTGTCCGAGAAGAAACCCACTCACTCCAATGAGTGTTGCATAGTCTTAAAAAAAAAAAAAAAACAATAGCTGCGCAACACTGCCACCTGGTGACAATGCCGCGGTAAAGACACTTATCACTTCCAGATGCACTTTTCTCACTTGATCTTTTTTTTCTCTGTGACCCTACACTGACTAAAACCCCAAAGTCAATGATTTCTCTGAAGTGCAAGGAGAAGGAGGGAGAACAAACAGTAACAGCTCCCATTTCTCCAAAGCGTAAAACGCCCAAATACAAAAAAAACTAGGGCACAGTCCTTGTGCTCCGGCAAAGGCACTCTGGAAAGTTCAGCAATGAGCAGCAAGAAAGAACACACAGGAGTCTGTCTCCTAAAGGTAAAACTTTGGATGCGGCAGGAACACAGGCTTCAAATTCTTGTCAAAAGCCTCCACGTTGTACTCAACATTTCCTCCATCCTTGCGACAAATCACCACTCTGTCCGCATAGATATGCCTTCCCAGCATCCACTTAGCTTTGCAGTCCTGAAACTTCTTGGTGACCGTTGGTGAACAAAAAGGGTATCTGCGTGCTTGAGGTACTTTAAGTTTGTCCCAAACAAAGGTATTGTACCACCGCCGGCGAAAATGTTCCCCCTTGTAGAAAAATTCTTGAGGCAGGTATGGGTACTCCCACCCATACTCTTGGGCAACCTTCTGGCTAAAGAGATGCTGCAGCCTGGCCAAAGGTGGCATAGTGGCACAGTCTCCTTTTCCGGGCAACACAATTGCTTCTGGATGGCGAGGTGCGTTCACCACCTCGGTAGATCTGGGCACAGGAGCCCACAATGACTGGGGTTGCACTCCCGCAACAGGAGCAGGTGAAATAGAGGTTGAATCCAGAAGAGGGATTTCAGACAGTGGACCAGATTCTTCCCTAGGCGCCGAGGCCTCCACCCGGGGTGTACTTTCCCCAGTAGACATAGGTGGGTCCCTTGTGACACGGGACGAGGGTAACTTCATCTTGTCCCATCCCTTTTGGTGGAAGATTTCGTCTATCTCCCCATCATCGCCATTGTAAGACAATGAATCCAGGTCGGAGGTGTCGGAACACTCAGCGGGCAGATAATTCCCAGTCACGTAATCATCCCCCTTGACGGCCTCCACCGACTGTGGGCTTCCGCCACCTTTAACCACACAGACAGTCCCAACCCCTGGCTCACCTGGGCCTTCAGAAGAACAGAAGAACAGGGATGTCCAGGGCTCTTCCCTCCGGATCCATCCAGGCCAGGCAAGCGGCGGGGCGAAGCTCTTCCACGACCACATGAGGCCATCACTAGGCCGACTTTTCTCTTCGGTGGTCGGAGCAGGGAGCTGCTGGTGACCGAAGCAGCATCTTCGGATTTTTCTCTTTTAACTTCTGTTTGGGCAGTCACTTCGCCCTGGTCAGCGCGCACAGGAATACCCGCCATGGCATCGATCTCTCCCTCCTGTGAGGTAGTTGAGGTGGAAGGCGCGAGGCCTTTCTGTGGATGGTTCCACCTCGAAGAGAAACTCCTTGCAGACCTCACATCGCCCGAATGGCTTCAACTGAACCACCAGTCCCGAACAGCCGGGACAGATCACACCGAGGGCCTCTATGTCTGTGCAGGTGTACAGAGCCAATCACCCCTGGGGCCTTAGTCTGATTCCTGTATCCGTAACAGGAGCAGCAAAGGAAGTCATGTCCGTGAAAGAAGAAGCTGAAATCCACTGAGTATTTGAAGACCCACCCGCGCCGAAATCTCCACGTGCGTATGTCCACATGGCCAGACTCCTCTCACATTCTGCACCTGCGCTTCTCCTAGGGGGTTTACCGATGCGAGGAGGAGCCGCTAGCGCCGTTGGGGGACCCCAGAAGTCGAGGATCAGGGGCCACTCTGTGCAAAACTAACTGCACAGTGGAGGTAAGTATGGTATGTTTGTTATTTAAAAAAATAAATAAAATGAGGGTTTACAACCCCTTTAAGGTTTGACCTCATATTATATGGCTTTGGTAAATCGGATGGACAAAAAATCGACAGAAAATTGTATAGTGTGTATCCAGCTTTAGTGTGACACTGCTTCATAAAAATAACTACTACAGTTATAGATAATATCTTTGATTTAGGATAAAAAAAAAAACACACAAACAATCTGGAATAGCACAGCGAGGATACAAAAGTTTCCTATTTCTGGTTGAAGCACACTAATCTTCTGTTGAAAAGACTAGGCAGGGTTGCCATTTTACAATCAGTCTTAACACTGCAGTGATTTCCACAGTTCAATGGTTGCAGCTTCAATAGAAATGTGAAGTTTCCTATGTATAATAAATACATTGATTTTACTCCAGCTAATAAATAAAAAGAGATATGTCTACACTTTTTGTAGAAAAAACATCTGCGTGTGGCAGACTCAGGGCCCCACGGTGAGACATAAAATGTGTGTTTGTATCTTGTCTAAGAAATCTCTAATGCCAGTTGCTATTGCAGCCTTCAAGACAGTACTATTTATTCACATATTAACATTTGTATGACAGTACTATTTATTCACATATTAACATTTGTAGGACAGTACTATTTATTCACATATTAACATTTGTATATACACTGCTAAGCAGTCAATACATAAAAAAGTGCAACCTGGCTACCAAATATCAAATCTACACTAAAACATATCTGGGTTTATTATATAAAAAATACTATTGGGTGTGCAGTAATCATGGCAACCAGTTAGGAATGCATTTTAAGCATATCTATGGTAAACGTTTAAATCATATAATAATTTCCAAATTGCATTTCAGTTATTTCTAGCCTACACCTATTAATCTTAACAATATCGCCTTCTGAACTACAGAGGTGCTGGGAGGAGGAGTTTCAGGAGGCGGAGTCAGTACTGGAATCATTGCTAGTGGGCAGCAAGGTACCATGGGATATATAGTTATTGAAATTGAAGGTAAACAGCGGAGGAGAAGCTGCAAAGCATGGTGGGAATCCAGGAAGTTGTGGAAGAGATGACCAACAGACAGACAGAACTCACAACATGGAGGGAGACTTATCAAGTAAGTTTATATTGGATTGTCAAATATATATATTTTTTGTATTGCTATTATAATGCCGATGTTCTAAACTGTGTATGTTGTGACCATAGATTTCCCCTAACATCTTTGATCAAATCAATAAAAATACATTTTGGATAGTCCACACCACAAATTTTTGCATTATGTTATAAAATGAGTGGTCCTACATTATAGGGTAGATTATGGGGGGCCTTTGAAAATAAAATATTCCCTTAGCTGAGTGAATGAGGGGCTGTTGTACTAACTTCAATCATCCAATCATGTGTGAGCAAAAGCCTTGTTTTTGTTACCTTGTACACGGCTGGATATCATTTAATTTTCACTTAGCTTCTCCTCCTTCACTACACAAAGGTAAAATTAATTTTCAAGTGAACATGCTTTACTCCATTAGTAAATCCAACCCTATGAGTTTAGCTATCCATATTCTGTTGTTACATTCCAATTTAAGAAGTATTTGCATGGAGATTGTATATTCCCTTGATTTATCCCAAATGCAAAAAATATATGTTGCAATGACAGGTTTTGTTGGATCTAAATTGTGAGTTTTATTTAAGAACTAGTATCCTTGGTTCAGAGGTCAAAGAGCTGCAGAATGTATTGGTGCCATATATGGCATGTAATTTAATACAAATAGAGGAAAAGAGATTTAATCTCTAAATACAGAAAGGTTTCTTCACAGTAAAAGCTGTGAGAAATGTAGAATAGACTTCCTGCAGAGGTGGTTCTGTCCAGCTCAGTAGCTTTAAAAAAGGCCTGGATTCTTTCCTAAATGTCCATAATATAACCGAATACTAACATTTATAGGTAAAGCTGATGCAGGGAATATCCGATTGCCTCTTGGGGGATCAGGAAGGATTTTTTTCCCCTGCTGTAGCAAATTGGATCATGCTTTGCTGTTTTTTTTTTGCCTTCCTCTGGAATGTATCAACTTTGAGTATAGGATTGTATTTTTTTCCCTTTTTTTGATTGAGCTAGATGAACTTGTGTCTTTTTTCAACCAGACTAACTAACAATAAGAATAACAATAACATAAATAGGGGGTTTTAAGTGATTGTAAACTTTTTTTTTTTTAAATAACAAACACGTTATACTTATTTGCTCTGTGCAACGGTTTTGCACAGAGCAGCCCCAAACCTTCTCTTCTGGGGTCCCCTGCCAGCGCTCCTTGCTCCTCCCCCCCACCCAGTGCATAATTGCCAACATTTAAAAAAGTTTTTAGGAACACCTTTTTTTCTGTGTCCAGAAAGCCACTGTAGGTGGAGCATTAATTTGTTAAGAGCGTGGCTTACAGTAAATATAATAAAAATTCAGTGTGTGCCAAAAGTGGGCGTGGTTTAAATTATGCTGAATATTGGGGGCGTGGCATAAAGGGGTGTGGTTAAATAGAGTTTGAGATTACTTACGTGCAGAACAGTGAGAAAATTAGGGAAGTTTGGGACTTTGAATGAGGCCATGGACAAGGTGGGGGTATAATGGAAAATACACATTTATTAAACAACGTGCAGAACAGAGTGCAGAAGGGAGTGCAGAAGAAACTGCACTGCTGTATTCCACGGGAGAAGACTTCTTCTTTCAGGAACATGTATGAATAATAGACACAAGGCCCCTTTCACATGGTGTGGATTCCGTGTGGTATCTGTTCCAATCAGCAGGGGATCAGTCCACAGATCCCCTGCTGATCAGAGCAGAGCCGGCGGATGACACATTCGTATCTGTTCAGTCTCTGCAGAGTGGACACGGACAGAGTCCACTCTGCTTTTTGGGCAGCCAGGAGTAAACAGGCTTCACTGTCTGGTTACACCAAACTATCCTCTGATCCAACCTGCCTAAACAGAAAAGGATGGATCCCCTTCTGTGTTGTTTTTTTTTTTTTGAGCAATCTATATATTAAAGCCATTTGTGTTGGGTGGGGGGTGCAAAAAAAGAGGACCTTCCAATTGACACTTAAGGTACTTTTTTAAGAATCCAGTTGGGTGTACTGATTTACAGGAAAGAATGGACTAAAGTTGAAAGTTCAATGGTCTAAAGAGCAATCAGGAGGTGCACCAGTGACACAAGCCCTCCTATGAAGCCCCTTAGCCCAACCCAGTTGGTTGTAGCTAGTGATGAGCCGAACACCCCCGGGTTCGGTTCGCACCAGAACCCGCGAACGGACCGAACGTTCGTACGAACATTAGAACCCTATTAAATACAATGGATGCGAACGTTCGAATTCTAAAGTGCTAATTATAACGACTATTATGCATGTTATTGTCCTAAAAAGGGTTTGGGAACCCGGGTTCTGCACCAGGGGACATGTATCAATGCAAAAAGAAGTTTTAAAAACGGTCGTTTTTCGGGAGCAGTCATTTTAATGATGCATAAAGTGAAAAAAAAAAGTCAAATATTCCTTTAAATATCGTACCTGGGGGGTGTCTAAAGTATGACTGTGAAGTGCCACGTGTTTCCCGTGTTTAGAACTGTCCCTGCACAAAATGACACTTCTAAAGGAAAAAAAAAACATTTAAAACTGCTTGCGGCTTTAATGTAATGTCTGGTCCCGGTAATATGGATGAAAATCTTTAAGAAAAATGGCATAGCTACCCCATGACCCCCCCCCCCTACCCCAGCCCATTACCAGCCCCTTTGGGTCTTGTATGGATATTAAGGGGAACACCGCACACAAAATAAAAAAGGCCCTATATACTCTGAACAGCCGTATACAGGTGGTGCATACAAGACAGGGACTGTAGGTTTGTTCTTATGTAGAATGTGTTTGTAATTTTGAACAGGTACATTGTTTAAGTGTAGCTCCAGCCCAAAAATCTATTTTTAAACTTTTTGGAAAACATAGGTAAGGGTTATCACCCCTGTAACATTTGTTTTGCTGTCTGTGCCCCTGTTCAGAACATTTCACCTCACTTTCCGTCCCAATGACAACTGTTTTTGAAATGTGGTGTTTTTCTTGAAACAAGGATTGGTGATAAAGCATCAGTACAGAGGAGACACCTTTCTCCCATATTAATTCTTACAGGAGAGAATTTTCCTTCCTAGGGGTAGATTTCCTCTCACTTCCTGTTGTCTTCTTGCGTTTGCAAGTAGGAGTCGTTTGTAAGTTGGATGTTTGAAAGTAGGGCCCTGCTGTATATACTCTGCAGAAATAGGCCCCTTAGTTGTTGGTGTTGGCACAACACTGTAAGCACTCACAGTTACTCTTGGTTGGTGCTGGAACGCCCTGCTGTCAACTATTATATCAGGAATTGTAATTACATATAATTGTTGAACAGTGGTAGTAAAAATTGGGCCTTTGATGGTGGTGCTGGTGCCACAACACTGTAAGCCCTGACAGTTACTCTTGGTGGGTGCAGCAATGGGCCCTGCTGTGAATTATTAGATCAAGAATTGTAATTGCATGCCCCTGTTGAACAGGGGCTGAAAAATTGGGCCTTTCGTGGTGGTGGTGGTGTTGCCACAACACTGTAAGCCCTCAGAGTTACTCTTGGTGGGTGCAGGAATGGGCCCTGCTGTGAATTATTAGATCAAGTATTGTAATTACATGCCCCTTTTGAACAGGGGCTGAAAAATTGGGCCTTTCGTGGTGGTGGTGGTGGTGGTGGCGTTGCCACAACACTGTAAGCCCTCAGAGTTACTCTTGATGGGTGCAGCAATGGGCCCTGCTGTGAATTATTAGATCAAGAATTGTAATTACATGCCCCTGTTGAACAGGGGCTGAAAAATTGGGCCTTAGGCACTGGTGGCACAACACTGCAACCCCTCACAGATACTGTACTTGGAGCACAGCAATGAGCCCTGTTGCAAAGTATTGCTTCAAAAATTGTAATGACACGCCTCTGTTAAACAGGGGCTGAAAAATTGGGCCTTAGGCACTGGTGGCACAACACTCCAACCCCTCACAGATACTGTACTTGGAGCACAGCAATGAGCCCTGTTGCAAAGTATTGCTTCAAAAATTGTAATTACACGCCCCTGTTAAACAGGGGCTGAAAAATTGGGCCTTAGCCACTGGTGGCGGCACCCATAAACAAAAATGATCTTCCAAGCTATCATCATCAATCGTATCATTGAGGACTCGGAGGAGGAGGATAGCCAGTCAACATAACAGCACAGGCACTCAGCATCAGGATCAGTCTTGAAGGGATGTGACATGTTAAAATCAATTAGTCTGTTATATCAGCATCAGGTGTGTGGTAGCTGGTGGTGATCCAAGACTGGTTCATCTTGATGAAAGTCAGTTGATCAACCGAGTCGGTGGACAGGCGCACCCTGTGATCCGTGACAAATCCTCCAGCAGCACTGAATGTGCGTTCCGAAAGAACGCTGGATGCAGGACAGGCCAGTAGCTCAATTGCATACTGTGCAAGCTCTGGCCAGTGATCCATCCTCAAGACCCAGTAAGCCAGAGGATTTTCGGTGGGGAAGGTGTCCAAGTCTGACCTTGCCCCTAGATATTCCTGCACCATGTTTATCAGATGCTGGCGATGGTTGCTGGAACCGATCATACTTTGGGGCTGCGGACTAAAGAATTGTCTGAACGCATCGGTCAGACGGCCACCTTCCCCACCGCTCCTTCTTTGACTGGCCGAAGCCTCAGCAACTCGTTGTCCAGGACCAGGAGTTTGTAACCTCCCAGTCTCTGGGAACGCGTTGCACAGACCTTTCTGCAAGGCCTCCCGGAGTTGTCTCATCCTCTGCTCCCTCTGCGACGGTAACATAAGGTCCGCAACCTTACCCTTGTACCGTGGATCAAGGAGAGTGGCCAGCCAGTAATGGTCCCTCTCCTTGATCCGAAGAATACGAGGATCCTTCCGCAGACTTTGCAGGATCAGGGAGGCCATGCAGCATAGGTTAGCTGAGGCATTCGGTCCGGAGTCCTCTGGGTCACTAAGGACGACATGATCCGCAAGCCACCTCCTCCCAGCCACGTACAAGTCCACTGGTTTCTTGGGACTGTAAATCATCCCTAAAAGACTGCTGCTGATGATGCTGAGTGCCAGCCTCCACCTCCATGCTGACACAATCCTCCTCCTCCTCCTCCTCCTCCTCTTCCTGTGCGATGGGTGGGACAGAAGGAACACTGTCTGGGTAAAGGGGGCCTTGAGAGGCAAGGAAGTCCTCCTCTTCCTGCCTCTGTTCTGCCTCAAGTGCCCTGTCCATTATTCCACGCAGCGTGTGCTCCAACAGGTGGACAAGAGGTACAGTGTCACTGATGCATGCACTGTCACTGCTCACCATCCTCATGGCCTCCTCAAATGGTGCCAGGACAGTGCATGCATCCCTGATCATGCCCCACTGGCGTGGAGAAAAAAAACCAAGCTCCCCTGACCCTGTCCTGGTGCCGTAGTCGCACAGGTACTTATTGATGGCCCTCTGCTGCGTGTGCAGCCGCTGCAGCATGGCCAACGTTGAGTTCCACCTGGTGGGCATGTCACATATAAGGCGGTTCTTGGGCAGGTTCAACTCATTTTGCAGCTCAGCCAGGCGAGCACTGGCATTATAAGATCTGCGGAAATGCACACAGACTTTCCTGGCCTGCCTCAGGACATCCTGTAAGCCCGGGTACCTGCCCAAGAACCGCTGCACCACCAGGTTAAGGACGTGAGCCACACAGGGCACATGGGTCAGTTGTCCCTGTCGGAGGGCGGAGAGGAGGTTGGTGCCATTGTCGCAAACCACCATTCCTGGCTTAAGCTGGCGTGGCGTCAACCACCTCTCGGCCTGGCCCTGCAGAGCAGACAGGACCTCTGCCCCAGTGTGGCTTCTGTCCCCCAAACACACCAGCGCAAGCACGGCATGGCATCTTTTTGCCTGCGTACTTGCGTAGCCCCTTGAACGGCTACGGAGCACCGCTGGTTCAGAGGACAAAGCACAGGAAGAGGCCATGGAGGAAGAAGAGGAGGGGGTGGAGGAGAGAGGTGTGTCACAACCAGTAGTAGCATTTTGGAGGCGTGGCGGTGGAACAACCTCCAACACTACTGCACCTTGTCCTGCATCCTTCCCAGCTGCCAAAAGAGTGACCCAATGGGCCGTGAAAGAAAGGTAACGTCCCTGTCCATGCCTGCTGGACCATGAGTCAGCGGTAATATGCACCTTACCGCTGACCGCCCTGTCCAGCGAGGCCAAGACATTGCCTTCCACATGCCGGTAGAGAGCCGGATTAGCCTTCCGTGAGAAAAAGTGGCGTTTGGGAACCTGCCACTGAGGAACCGCACATTGCACAAACTCACGGAAGGGGGCCGAGTCTACCAACTGAAAAGGCAGCAGTTGAAGCGCTAGCAATTTAGCCAAGCTAGCATTCAACCGCTGGGCATGTGGATGGCTGGGAGTGAACTTCTTTCGACGGTCCAGCAGCTGGGGCAGGGAAGTTTGCCTGCTAGAATCGGACGTCGGTGTACTGCTAGCAGAGTGGCCGCAAGTACTTGGCTGTGACACACCTAATTCTACACCTTCATTCCTCTCAGTGCATGTTTCAGAGAGGACTGAAGTTATAGTGGGGTTGGAGATCCCAGCTGATGCGGTGCAAGGAGAGGTCCGCTTTGTTCTTTGGTGTGGGTCTTTGAGGTAGGCTTGCCAACGAGCTGCATGGCAGGTCAACATATGTCTGGTCAGGCATGTGGTACCCAAGCGGCTGATGTTTTGGCCACGCGATATACGCTTGAGACATATGTTGCAAACAGCAGCTGTGCGATCTGATGCACTAGCCTCAAAAAAGGCCCACACCAAAGAACTTTTTGAATGACGGGCAGAGGCAGCGCCCTGCACAGGCGGAGCTCTGCGGTGTGATTCCGTCGGTGTACTGCCCTTACGCTGGCCACCAAAGGGCATCCTGCCTCGTTGGAGATGTGCCTCCTCCTCATCCTCCTCCTCCTCCTCTCTCCTATTAGGCACCCACGTGGAGTCAGTGACCTCATCATCCCCTCCCTCCTCATCACTGGAGCCAATCTGGCAGTATGCTGCAGCTGCTGGAACATGACTGCCAGATTGGTGTCCTTCTTGAGCATCCCCTCTGTCTGCTCTCACGCTACTGCCTTCCTGTAGCTGGGTTTCATCATCAGACCCTTCGAAACGCTGGGCATCCTCCTGGAGCATGTACCCAACACTGTGCTCAAACAGTTCGGGGGACTCCTCAGGAGGAGGACATGGTGGGTCTAGGGAAGGAGTGACTGATGATGAGTCTGACATTGATACCAGGGAAGAGGACGCTTTGGCAGCTGCTTTGCCAGTACCCTGAGCCTGGGTGAGAGAGGATGAGGAGGAGGAGGAGGGCTTGGTCATCCACTCTACCAAGTCTTCGGCATGATGTGGCTCAACATGTCCAGCTGCCGAAAAGAAGGACAAGCGTGTCCCATGGCCATGTGCTGATGACAATGCACCGCGTCCACGACCAGCACTGTTGCACCCAGACACAGAGCCTGCTTGCCCTCTTTTATTGCCTCCTGACTGTCTGCCTCTCCTTGTTTGCCTTCCAGACATTCTAATGGATGGCCTGCAGGGAGATGGGAAAAAAGCAATAAGGGCTACCTTCAGGTGTCCTTCTCTGTCCCTTTACTTAAGGATTTCTAAATATGGTTGAGGATGATTGCTTTCGCACAGAATAGCACAACGACAATTTCCCTGACTGTCCAAAAAACAAGGATTTCAAAGATGGTTGATGAGGAATGCTTTAGCACAGTATAGCACAAGGAGAATTTCCCTCACTGTCCTTCCCTGTCCCTACAAACAAGGATTAGCACAGTAAAACACACTGACACTCTCCCTACCTATAGTTTTCTGTCCCTATAAAAAATGTTTTTTTAAAGATGGTTGATGATCAATGCTTTAGCACAGTATAGCACAAGGAGAATTTCCCTCACTGTCCTTCCCTGTCCCTACAAACAAGGATTAGCACAGTAAAACACACTGACACTCTCCCTACCTATAGTTTTCTGTCCCTATAAAAAATGTTTTTTTAAAGATGGTTGATGATCAATGCTTTAGCACAGTATAGCACAAGGAGAATTTCCCTCACTGTCCTTCCCTGTCCCTACAAACAAGGATTAGCACAGTAAAACACACTGACACTCTCCCTACCTATAGTTTTCTGTCCCTATAAAAAATGTTTTTTTAAAGATGGTTGATGATCAATGCTTTAGCACAGTATAGCACAAGGAGAATTTCCCTCACTGTCCTTCCCTGTCCCTACAAACAAGGATTAGCACAGTAAAACACACTGACACTCTCCCTACCTATAGTTTTCTGTCCCTATAAAAAATGTTTTTTTAAAGATGGTTGATGATCAATGCTTTAGCACACTATAGCACAAGGAGAATTTCCCTTACTGTCCTTCCCTGTCCCTACAAACAAGGATTAGCACAGTAAAACACACTGACACTCTCCCTACCTATAGTTTTCTGTCCCTATAAAAAATGTTTTTTTAAAGATGGTTGATGATCAATGCTTTAGCACAGTATAGCACAAGGAGAATTTCCCTCACTGTCCTTCCCTGTCCCTACAAACAAGGATTAGCACAGTAAAACACACTGACACTCTCCCTACCTATAGTTTTCTGTCCCTATAAAAAATGTTTTTTTAAAGATGGTTGATGATCAATGCTTTAGCACAGTATAGCACAAGGAGAATTTCCCTCACTGTCCTTCCCTGTCCCTACAAACAAGGATTAGCACAGTAAAACACACTGACACTCTCCCTACCTATAGTTTTCTGTCCCTATAAAAAATGTTTTTTTAAAGATGGTTGATGATCAATGCTTTAGCACAGTATAGCACAAGGAGAATTTCCCTCACTGTCCTTCCCTGTCCCTACAAACAAGGATTAGCACAGTAAAACACACTGACACTCTCCCTACCTATAGTTTTCTGTCCCTATAAAAAATGTTTTTTTAAAGATGGTTGATGATCAATGCTTTAGCACAGTATAGCACAAGGAGAATTTCCCTTACTGTCCTTCCCTGTCCCTACAAACAAGGATTAGCACAGTAAAACACACTGACACTCTCCCTACCTATAGTTTTCTGTCCCTATAAAAAAATGTTTTTTAAAGATGGTTGATGATCAATGCTTTAGCACAGTATACCACAAGGAGAATTTCCCTCACTGTCCTTCCCTGTCCCTACAAACAAGGATTAGCACAGTAAAACACACTGACACTCTCCCTACCTATAGTTTTCTGTCCCTATAAAACATTTTTTTTTAAAGATGGTTGATGATCAATGCTTTAGCACACTATAGCACAAGGAGAATTTCCCTCACTGTCCTTCCCTGTCCCTACAAACAAGGAATAGCACGGTAAAACACACTGACACTCTCCCTACCTATAGTTTTCTGTCCCTATAAAAAATGTTTTTTTAAAGATGGTTGATGATCAATGCTTTAGCACAGTATAGCACAAGGAGAATTTCCCTCACTGTCCTTCCCTGTCCCTACAAACAAGGATTAGCACAGTAAAACACACTGACACTCTCCCTACCTATAGTTTTCTGTCCCTAAAAATTTTTTTTTTTTAAAGATGGTTGATGATCAATGCTTTAGCACACTATAGCACAAGGAGAATTTCCCTCACTGTCCTTCCCTGTCCCTACAAACAAGGATTAGCACAGTAAAACACACTGACACTCTCCCTACCTATAGTTTTCTGTCCCTATAAAAAATGTTTTTTTAAAGATGGTTGATGATCAATGCTTTAGCACAGTATAGCACAAGGAGAATTTCCCTCACTGTCCTTCCCTGTCCCTACAAACAAGGATTAGCACAGTAAAACACACTGACACTCTCCCTACCTATCCTTCTCTTTCCCTAAACTAAAGGAATCCAGGTTAAGCAAGAAAAAAAAATGTCACTGTCCCTGCCTATGCTTCTCTTTCCCTGCTCCGGAACACACTACACTAGGCCGCCGTGCTGGCGGCCTTTTATAGTGTGGGGCGTGTACTAAACACCCTCAGCAATAATTGGCCACAGGCATCCTGCCTGTGGCCAATTATTGCTCTCCTCGCTGCCGGCGCTGTGATTGGCCAAGCATGCGGGGTCACAGTGCATGCTTGGCCAATCACAGCGCCTGGATGACACTGCGATGGCGTAGTGCATTGTGGGCCGTTCGCGTCACTCGAATTAGGCGCGAACGGCCCAAATCGTTCGATCTTCGTCGAACGATCGAACAGCCGATGTTCGAGTCGAACGTATGTTCGACTCGAACACCGAGCTCATCCCTAGTTGTAGCACAAACTTTTGGTGGATAACACAATTCCTATAAAAGTGTATATATCTCAAACCCATTTGTCACTGCATCTGCTGACCTGCTCTGGTTGAGTCAGCACCTCTGTGTGTCCACATCTGGTGGGGTCCTCTCTGTTACTGTCCGGTTGCCTCTCTGGTCAGGTCCGCTATTGCTGCAGTCTCCTTTGCCTCACACTTGCTGCTCCTCCAACTGACCGGGCTTAAGGCGGGCTAGCGCGTTCACCCCTCAGCTGGCCAAGCTCCCTCACCTATCCCAAACATTCAGACGAGGCAAGCACTACCTGACTTCCTGGCACCAATACTGAGCCTGAACAGCTCTGCTGCTGGGGAGCCGGAGGAAGTAGGGGGAGGGTTTTGCATGTAATGTCTATGTTACCCACCCGGCAGGAGTGTTTTGACACGGCCATGATCTGCACTAAGTAAAGTTTACAGCCAGCAGCTCAGCTGTCTGTGACATACCTTGATTTCTGGGACTCAGACTGGGACAAGGTCTGATCGGGACAGCTTTCAAAATTCTGTGAATGTCCCGGGCAATTAGGGACTGTTGGCAACTATGCCAGTGCCCACCATAGCAAGATGCGTGTGTAGCACCCTCTAGGTAGTAATGTGCTAGAGTGAGGTTTTTCTCTGGTGTTATAGGTAAATTTAGGCAGGCCTAGCTGGTTGCTAGGCCTGTTTGTTTTGAATTCTGGGCTGGGAGTGGCTCAGGGAGCAGCTGATTACTCACAGGCAGCATCACTTCCCTGTCACCTCCCTCTTCCTTCTAGAATGTGCTGGAAGGAGAGGAGGGGAAGAGAGGTGGAACTGTCTGGGGTATCTTAAGGAGCCCTGACCAATCCCCAACTTGGATTGGCAGGGGGCAGGCCTGCTTAAATACTTGGGGTCAGCCCAGCTGGGGATGAGTTGTCGGTGGAAGAGCTGGAGTGAGAGGATGTGGAGGCCGTCGGGCCCACGGGGAGCTCACCAGTCTGAGTGGGGGGGGTGACCCTGGGCTGGGGCTCGAGGGAATCCGGGTAAAGAGATCCCAGAATCAGAGGCACATGAGAGAGCAAGTAGAGGACAGCGGAGAGAACACTCTAAGAGTCTCCAGGAGGACTACTTGTTGCAGCCAGGAGGGCTGGTGAGTGAGCACAGTCAGGAGGACTGGGGAGGCATGCCTGAGAGAACTGGGAGACTGCAGAAGCAGTAGAGAGAGGACTGTGGAGAATGGCTGTGGAAAGAGGTCGCTGCAGCCTGGCTGGATGGCAGGGCCTGAACAGAGCTATCTGTGATTGGTAGCTGAGTAAAGGATAGATTGCACCTGAACCTTTTCTACACCACAGGGGCCCGGGGTCCCTGCCTGCAAAAGGCAGTTCTTTGAGGCCTGACTGAAGCAGTGTCAGGCCTACCCATGCAGTGCTAGATGAGTAACAGTCTGCAGGAAGGGAAGTGCTGGAGGAGTAACAGTATGCAGCAAGGGAAGTGCCGGAGGAGGAACAGTCTGCAGCAAGTGAAGTGCTGAAGGAGGAACGGTGTGCAGCAAGTGTTTGTGCTAAAGAGAAGATTGAGGTGTATATACTAGAAAGTATATAGGAGTCCCAAGTAGGGATGAGCCGAAACACCCCCCTGTTCGGTTCGCACCAGAACCTGCGAACAGACCTAAAGTTCGCGTGAACTTTAGAACCCTATTAAATAAAATGGACTCAAACGTTTGAAATCTAAAGTGCTAATTATAAAGGCTAATATGCAAGTTATTGTCCTAAAAAGGGGACCCGGGTCCTGCCCCAGGGGACATGTATCAATGCAAAAAAAACGTTTTAGGTGTTCGCGGCAAATTCGAAAAGCAGCGGAACACCCTGTAAAAGTCTATGGGAGAAATCTAAAGTGCTAATTTTAAAGGCTTATATTCAAGTTATTAGGCTTGTGCAATTCGTTTCGTAACGAATCGAAATTCGTCCGAATTTAGCAACTTTCGGACATTCGGAAGCATTCGAATTTCCGAACAGAGCAATTACGAATAAGACCGAATCCGAAATAAATTATATCGCAAAATAGCGAATGCCCGAAGGTCTTCGGCATAATTCGTTATGAAAAAAGTTACGAATGTACGAATCCATTCGAAGCACAATAACACTCACTCTGCTCTCTGCTTCTCCCTCACCATGCTGAACTCCCTCTCAAAATGGTGTACAGGGGTGGAGGTTATAGCCGCATGAAAAAACAAAAGTAAAATACGAGATTTCGAATCCATTCGAAGCACAATAACACTCACTCTGCTCTGCTCTCTGCTTCTCCCTCACCGTGCTGAACCCTCTCAAAATGGTGTACAGGGGCGGAGCCTATAGCCGCATGTAAAAAACGAAAGTAAAATACGAGATTTCGAATCGTTACAAATAACCGCTATGTATTTAGAAAAGTACAAATCCATTCGAAGCACATTAGGCATAATAGGCAGCGTCATTGTGAGAGAGAAACGGAAAATTACGAATCAACGAACCCAAAAAAAGTTACGAAAGTAGGAGTTGTGTCCAGAATCAACGAAAAACAACGTACTCTACCGAAAGTACGAATTATAAAGCAACAAAAAATTAAACGAAAAATGTCGCTTGCAAAAATACGAATGAGTCCGAACACGAAAAATCCCGTCTAGCAAAATTACGAATGATTACGAATCAACAGGACCGGAAAGAAACGAACCGAAACGGAACGAATTTTTCCGTTGTGCACAAGCCTACAAGTTATTGACATAAAAAGTGTTTGGGGACATGTACCAATGCAAAAAAAAGTTTTAAAAACGGCCGTTTTTTCGGGAGCAGTGATTTTAATAATGCATAAAGTGAAACAATAAAAAGTGAAATTTTCCTTTAAATTTCATACCTGGGGGGTGTGTATAGTATGCCTGTAAAGCAGCGCTTGTTTCCCTTGCTTAGAACCTTCCCTGCACAAAATGTCATTTCTGAAGGAAAAAAAGCCATTTAAAACCACTCGCGGCTATAATGAATTGTCGGCTCCCGGCAATACAGAGAAAAGTCATTGATAAAAAATAAAAATAAATGCGTGGGGGTCCCCTCAAATTCAATTACCAGGCCCTTCAGGTCTGGTATGGATATTAAGGGGAACCCTGCATCAATATATTTAAAAAAATGGCGTGGAGTTCCCCCAAAAATCCATACCAGACCCTTTATCCGAACACACCACCTGGCAGGCCGCAGGAAAAGAGGGGGGACGAGAGAGCGCCCCCTCCTGAACCATACCAGGCCACATGCCCTCAACATGGGGAGGATGTCCACATGTTGATGGGGACAAGGGCCTCATCCCCACACCCCTTGCCCGGTAGTTGTGGGGGTCTGCGGGCAGGAGGCTTATTGGAATCTGGAAGACCCCTTTAACAAAGGGGACCTCCAGATCCCACCCCCCCCTATGTGAATTGGTAAGGGGTACATTGTACCCCTACCATTTCACAAAGAAAGTGCAAAAAAATGTTAAAAAAACGCACAGACACCTTGGAAAAGTCCTTTATTAAAAATAAAAAGTAAAAAATAAAAAACACATTCCAGCGATGTAATCCAATGTCCCGCAGCGATCCGATGTCCAGCGCTGCAGTCTCCACTCGAAACGTCATTGGCTGAGCAGACCTACACTGCGGAGGAAGTTCCCCATCGTATCTCAGACCCCGCCTACGTCTTGGCTGAGCGGACTTGATGGGGAACTTCCTCTCCAGTGTAAAAAAATGAATAGACTAGCCCCTTCTCACGTTCCCCATCATGTCTGCTCCTGATGGGGAATGTGAGAAGGGGCGGGTCTATTAATTTTTTACACTGAAGAGGAAGTTCCCCATCAGGTCCGCTTAGCCAATGACATAGGCAGGGTCTGAGATACGAGGGCGCCCCTGCCCCCTCGTACCTCAGACCCCGCCTACGTCATTGGCTGAGCGGACCTGATGGGGAACTTCCCCTGCAGTGTAGGTCCGCTCAGCCATTGACGTTTCGAGTGGAGACTGCAGCGCTGGACATCGGATCGCCGCAGGACATTGGATTACATCGCTGGAATGTGTTTTTTATTTTTTATTTTTAATAAAGGACTTTTCCAAGGTGTCTGTGTGTTTTTTTTACATTTTTTTTACACTTACTTTGTGAAATGGTAGGGGTACAATGTACCCCTTATCAATTCACATAGGGGGGGCCGGGATCTGGAGGTCCCCTTTGTTAAAGGGGTCTTCCAGATTCCGATAAGCCCCCTGCCCGCAGACCCCCACAACCACCGGGCAAGGGTTGTGGGGATGAGGCCCTTGTCCCCATCAACATGGGGACATCCTCCTCATGTTGAGGGCATGTGAACTGGTACAGTTCAGGAGGGGGGGTGCTCTCTCGTCCCCCCCCTCTTTTCCTGCGGCCTGCCAGGTTGCGTGCTCCGATAAAGGGTCTGGTATGGATTTTTGGGGGAACTCCACGCCATTTTTTTTTTAATTTGGGGTGGAGTTCCCCTTAAAATCCATACCAGACCTGAAGGGCCTGGTATGCATATTTGGGGGGGAACCCCACGCATTTTTTTTTTATTTGCGGCAGGGTTCCCCCTAATATCCATGAGAAAAAAAGGAAAAAATTGTGCTCAGGATTGAGAGATGGCAAATACTGGATGGCCCAGATTGCCTCAATTGTGGTCTCAAGCTGCCACTAACCTGATAAACATACTCAGTGAAACAAGAAAAGAAAAATATATATAGTAGCGCTAAACCAAGATTAAATGAAAAAAATTATATATTATGAATATTATTTTTAACGTGCTGATCACCACACATATGTAGTGCGTAAAACCCTTATTAGTGACGTGTCAATCAATAATGAACAAACCTAAAACTTAATTGACATAACCAATAAATTGTGTTGTACGTGATGCAAATTAATAAACCATACAAATGACATATTATAAGAAGGACGCACAAGGCGTCAATCTATGTGTACACAAATAAAATCAGTCCAAAAATGATTATTGGAGTGAAAACACCCGTGAAAAACAAATCCAAGATTCCACAGTGCTTGTCTGAAGAGTGATATCCACCACCAAAAACAGGTCAGCAGCTTACCAGATTATATTGGTCCCCTATGACGGAGGACCTCAAACCGCATATAAGTACTCCCAATTGGATGGTATAGGCTCCTACGTCCACCTCTTCAAACGAGACTTCCACAGCAGTATGATCACAGTGATCCCATGTAAAAAAGGAGAGGGATACCTCGCTGGTGTAAAATCTTAGGGATTTATTAGATAAAAGTAGAATAAAACACTTACAGCAATGTTGTAAGAAAACAGCCTTAAACTCGCGGCACTGGCCGGACACCGACGAGTAAACCCGTCCTAGGAGATCGAGCAGTAAGGGGATGACGTCACCACGCCGCTCGGTCCGCCCTACGCGTTTCGTGATAGGGCACTTTGTCTCGGGGCACGGGCGGCGTAATGCGTCACCCCCTGAGGGCTAATATCCATACCAGACCTGAAGGGCCTGGTAATTGAATTTGGGGGGACCCCCACGCATTTTTTTTTTTTATCAATGACTTTTCTATGTATTGCCGGGAGCCGACAATTCATTATAGCCGCGAGTGAGTTTTAAATGACTTTTTTCCTTCAGAAATGACACTTTGTGCAGGGACAGTTCTAAGAAAGGGAAACAAGCGCGACTTTACAGGCATACTATAGACACACCCCAGGTACGAAATTTAAAGGAAAATTTCACTTTTTATTGTTTCACTTTATGCATTATTAAAATCACTGCTCCCGAAAAAACTGCCGTTTTTAAAACTTTTTTTTGCATTGGTACATGTCCCCAAACACTTTTTATGTCAATAACTTGAATACAAGCCTTTAAAATTAGCACTTTAGATTTCTCTAATAGACTTTTACAGGGTGTTCCACGGCTTTTCGAATTTGCCGCGAACACCCTAAATTGTTCGTTGTTCGGCGAACAGGCAATGTAGAGTCGAACATGAGTTTGACTCGAACTTGAAGCTCATCCCTAGTCCCAAGCAAGTTTGCACTGGAAATTCCTGGGCATCCCATAATTCCCCAAATCCCCATCCAGATTTAATCCCCTCAAATAAACAAAAAAAAACAAGCTATGGACTGGTCTATGTCTCTGAGTGACTGAGAAATTGATGTCAGTCTGGGCAGGGTAACAGGTGAACCACAACATTCAGCAACCCCTACGGGGGCATGGCTACACGTGCTATGGGGGCACTCATGTGGGCTCATTCTCGAGCCAGCTCTGTGTGTCCATTTTCTTTGACTTTCTAGTCTGTATTCTTGTTCTGGGTCAGTAATTTAATAGGTTTTAAGGCCAGAGACAGCCAGATCACTAGAATTTTCAGGAGGTGGGCAAAGGCACCCCCTATATTTCTCTTCGTACAGATTTATTTTAATATATTGGGGGAAAATTTACTAAAACTGGACCAAACACAATCTGGAGCAGCCACATATTATAGTAACCAATCAGCTTCTATTGTCATATTGTTAAGTTAAGCTTTGAAAATGAAAGCTGGAAGCTGATTGGTTGCCATGCACAACTGCTCCAGTATTTCTGTGTATGTACTTTAAAATAAAGATGACAACTCACACATAAATCCAGTAAATAAAATACTAAGCTAAGAATGCCATGCCATTGCACTGAACAGGAAGAAAATGCTGCGTTACCCAACAAATAAGAATGTACAGAAATAATTCTAACAGGGCTACTGAAGCTATTAATCATCTGTCATCCATCCACCAATGTGTTGTGTAAACGAGGTTTAAATATCAGATGTGATAGAAAGTTTAAAGGTTACTCTGACAAAAACGTACAAACGTTTCAAGCAATTAGATTCAAACTTCTGCAACGCAAAGCCAGGAAAGTGAAAAGCAAATCTGACAAAATGCTAATCTTTTCCATAAAAAATTGTCTTCTTCTAAACCACTCTGGGCCGCAGAAAAGCTGACACCGAAGTTACGAGCCGCCTGTCTAACCAGACAAAACGATGGAGAAAATCTGCTTTCAAACAAGATCATAAATCGTCTATAGCGCAGGGAACGGAAACCAAGAAACGGCTCTAGCCACTTACTATTTTTTATTGCTATGCAAAAGTCTGTAGGGCTGTTGATCAAATAACAATAGGGCAAGTGACACAATGAAAGCCAGCTTTCTGTTATTACAAAAAATAGGAAGGGGAAACTAGTAAGGTGTTGGAACACATGAAGGTTGCTTAATCCTGCCTATTACAGTAATACTGGAAAATTATTATATATATATGTAGCGCCCCCCCCCCCCCCCGGATCTTCCAAAGGCAAGGTGTCACCTCCAGAGACAGGGAGCAAGCTAGCATTTACCCCAGGGCTGAGTCCATGGCTATAATGGGGAGTTTTGAACAAAAATTGGGCGCCAGTCACTTTTGATCTTTTCAAAGCTGTAATGTGGAACTTGAAAGAAGGTAGTAGGAGAGAGGATTAGGTGTCTCAGATATCAGTAGCAGATCACTTACAGACTCTTTGGATCCAGAAAAAGTACAGCTTCACATTACCAGGACCTTTAAATCAATCTGGCGATACTGCAAACATGTTTTCAGATGTAGAACAAGATCCAGCTTCACAGTGTCAGAACCTTTAAGCCGACCCAGCAACACTGTAAGCACGTTTAGTTTAGTCACCAGGCCCTCCTGGGGGGCCAACCTTCATCCTGGCTTTCTCCAGCAAGGGTCCTGACAGCCTAAGGACCACCTCCGAATTAGTAGGCCCCAGACTGGGAATAAAAACCAACCCTGGAAATAATTTCATACCAGCCCCATAGCATTATTATACCAGCCCAATAGCATAACGTCATTATTTTCTTGTTCATAAAAGGGAAAACCATGCATTTTAAAGCACATTTAAAGAGAGCGTATTATATATATATGTAGCGGGTATGTACTTTTTAAACTGGTGAGGACACCAGTGATGCATAGTTCCCTGTGGCCCAGCAGGTGGCGCTGTCAATTTGGGCCGAGGTTGAACCATCGCTGCAGTGCCGTACCCTTTGTGACCTCTCGCAGCGGTTGTACGGCGGGGCGGGTAACCCGCCGTTCTTGCTGGGAGGGGGTATAAAGGGGGCGGACATCTTCGCCACGAGGTTCGAGTCCCGGGCACCTTCAGCCTGAGGGCTGTGGTTGCGGTCGGTGTCCAGGCGGCCTAGGCCTGGACACTTGGAGTTCGTGTTCCATCCCAGACACCTTCAGTCTGGGGTGAGGTACTCAGCCGGAGGCCTGGGGCCCAGTACCTTCTGCTGGGTCCCGCGAGGGAGGGATCATCCTAGGGGGCCCCGCCGGGAGTTGGGCACCCGAATCCAGAAGCGTAAGGGACCGGAGGAGGGACTCACCCGAAGACCTGGTGCAGCAGATTGCCAGTGCCGGGTGAACCTCTGGAGACCGCCCGGAGGGATATCTTTCCCGAACAGGGGCCAAGTTCAAAGAGGAAGTTCAGTCCACGTTCAATGACCGGTGGCAGCGGTCCAGCTATTTCATTCAGGTCAGTGGCAGAGGCCTGCTATTAGGCCTGTGGCAGGGGCCTCAACAGTTCATGGCAGCGACCAAAACTCATGGTCGGTGGCAGAGACCGTGCGCCAGGCCTATTCGCTAGCAAAAAGGAATAGGAGAGTACAGTTGTGCCTGGGCCTACTCGTTCCCACACCCCCATGTTCGTCTGTTATTGGAAGTTCAACTGATTGTGTTCACCGTATTGTACGAGAAATAAAGGAGTGTTGGACTTTCGATTGGTGTGGGGCTCTATTATTGGCAGACACGTTTCCATGGAACAACAAGGCTTCGTATGCAGTGGACAGACCCGGGAGGTAAATCAACTAACTTTGCTCAACCCTCTTATACACACGAGTGGAGAGCTTGGCGTAGTGTTCCTGCACTCTCCTCTCCCAGGTACCCCTAGACACAAGCCATTCACGATAGGCAAGAGGGAGTGTGAGGTTCCGCTACATATATAAGACAGATATGAATGCACATAGGGCTAGGGATATATACATATATATATATATATGTATATATATATATATATATATATAACAGCAAATTTCGGTTAAAAGTAGTACAAGTGGAGCAATCATCAAGGGGGAAAACTGGGACTCTGGGAATGTGGGGGGGGGGGGGACTTTGCAGAGACCACCTTCCGCAGAAAGAATACACTAAGGTAAGGGGGGTGGGTTACTGATATTGGGGAGAAACCTTTATATCAGTGCCCACTTACATTATTGTATTCATTCCCCCCTTACATCAGTGACCCCCCCCCCCCTCAGACTGGCCTGGCGGCGCTGTCACTGACCTCCTCTCAGGTGCACCTTGCAGGACTCAGTCATTTGGCTCCAGCTTGGTGTCTCTGGTTTTCCTATAGTCTCCTCTCCACAGTCCACATGTGTCTGACTTTTCCTTTGACCCCCATCCCGGCGGCGCTCCCATTCTTGACTCCTCCCTAGACTCCCTCAGAGACTGCAGACATGATATAAGACAAGAGATGGTCAGAAGTTGCGGACATGATACAAGAGATGGTTAGTGCTGCGGGCATAGTACAGGAGATGGTCAGAGGCTGTGGGCATGGTACAGGAAATGTCAAGATGTCAGAGGCTGCGAGCATGGTACAGGAGATAATTAGAGACTGAGGACATGATACTAAAGATGGTAAGAGAATGTAGACATGATACAGGAGATGGTCAGAGACTGCAGACATGATATAAGAGATCAATGCAGCCTCACCAGTGCCCATCAAATGCAGCCTCACTGTGCCCATAATTCAGCCTCACTGTGCCCATCAATGCAGCCTCACTGTGCCCATCAATGCAGCCTCTGTGCCAGTCCATGCAGCCTCACTGTGCCCATCCATGCAGCCTCACTGTACCCATCCATGCAGCCTCACTGCCCAATATTGCAGCCTTAATGTGACCATCATTGCAGCTTCACCGTGCCCATCATTGCAGCCTCACTTGCCCATCATTGCAGCCTCACCATGCAAATAATTGCAGCCTCACCATGCCCATCATTGCAGTCTTACTGTGCCCATTATTGCAGCCTTACTGTGCCCATCATTGCAGCCTCACTGAGCCCATCCTTTCAACCTTACCATGCCCATCATTGCAGCCTCACTGTGCAAATAATTTCAGCCTCACCATGCCCGTCATTGCAGCCTTACTGTGCCTATCATTGCAGCCTCACTGTGCCCATCATTGCAGCCTCACTGTGCCCATCATTGCAGCCTCACCATGCCCATCATTGCAGCCTCACCGTGCCCATCATTGCAGCCTTACTGAGCCCATTATTGTAGTCTTACAATGCCATTCAATGTAGCCTCACCATGCCCATCATTGCAGCCTTACCGTGCCCATCATCGCAGCCTAACAGTGCCCATCATTGCAGCCTTACCATGCCTATCATTGCCGCCTCACCGCACCCATCATTGCAGCCTTATCATGCCCATCATTGCAGCCTTACCATGCCCATCATTGCAGCCTTACTGTACCCATAATTGCCACCTCACCGCGCCCATCATTGCCACCTCATCGTGCCCACCATTGCAGCCTTACTGTGCTTATCATTGCCGCTTCACAGTTCCCATCATTGCAGCCTTACTGTGCCCATCATTAACGCCTCACCGTGCCCATCATTGTTGCTTCACTGTGCCCATCGTTGCCGCCTCACCGTGCCCATCATTGCAGCCTTACTGTGCCCATCATCATTGCTGCCTCACCATGCCAATCATTGCCGCCTCACCATACCCATCATTGCAGCCTTACTGTGCCCATATGTGCTGCATTTGATGGGTACAGTGGCTGCATTTAATGGTCACAGTGGCTGCATTTGATGGGCACAAATGGCTGCATTTGATGGGGCACAAGTGGCTGAATTTGACGGGCACAGTGGCGCCATTTGACGGGCACAGTGGCTGCATTTGACGGGCACAGTTTGCTACAATGTAAAGTAGTGAGTGTACAGCTTGTATAACAGTGTAAATTTGCTGTCCCCTCAAAATAACTCAACAGACAGCGATTCATTTCTAAACCGCTGGCAACAAAAGTGAGTACACGCCTAAATGAAAATGTCCAAATTAGTCCCAAAGTGTCAATATTTTGCGTGGCCACCATTATTTTCCAGCACTGCCTTAACCCTCTTGGGCATGGAGTTCACCAGAGCTTCACAGGTTGCCACTGGAGTTCTCTTCCACTCCTCCATGATGACATCACGGAGCTGGTGGATGTTAGAGACCTTGCGCTCCTCCACCTTCCGTTTGAGGATACCCCACAGATACTCAATAGGGTTTAGGTCTGGAGACATGCTTGGCCAGTCCATCACCTTTACCCTTAGCTTCTTTAGTAAGGCAGTGGTCATCTTGGAGGTGTGTTTGGGGTCATTATCATGTTGGAATACTGTCCAGTCTCCGAAGCGAGGAGATCATGCTCTGCTTCAGTATGTCATAGTACATGTTGGCATTCATGGTTCCCTCAATGAACTGTAGCTCCCCAGTTTCGGCAGCACTCATGCAGCCCCAGACCATGACACTCCCACCACCATGCTTGACTGTGAGCAAGACACACTTGTCTTTGTACTCCTCACCTGGTTGCTGCCACACTCCATATGAACCAAATAAGTTTATCTTGGTCTCATTAGACCATAGGACAGGGTTCCAGTAATCCAGTAATGTCCTGCTTGTCTTCAAAAAACCGTAGGCGGGCTTTCTTGTTCATCATCTTTAGAAGAGGCTTCCTTCTGGGATGACAGCCATGCAGACCAATTTGATGCAGTGTGCGGCGTATGGTCTGAGCACTGACAGGCTGAACCCCCACCCCTTCAACCTCTGCAGCAATGCTGGCAGTACTCATAGGTCTATTTCCCAAAGACCTCTGGATATGACACTGAGTACGTGCACTCAACTTTTTTGGTCAGCAATGGCGAGGCCTGTTTTGAGTGGAACCTGTCCTGGTAAACCACTGTATGGTCTTGGCCACCGTGCTGCAGCTCAGTTTCAGGGTCTTGGCAATCTTCTGATAGCCTAGGCCATCTTTATGCTTTATGTAGAGCAACGATTATTTTTTTCAGATCCTCAGAGAGTTCTTTGCCATGAGATGCCATGTTGAACTTCCAGTGACCAGTATAAGATAGTGAGAGCGACAACACCAAATTTAACACACTTGCTCTCCATTCACACCTGAGACCTTGTAACACTAATGAGTCACATGACACCAGGGAGGGAAAATGGCTAATTGGGCTCAATTTGGACATTTTCAATTAGGGGTGTACTCACTTTTGTTGCCAGCATTTTAGAAATGAATGGCTGTGTGTTGAATTATTTTGAGAGGACAGCAAATTTACACTGTTATACAAGCTGTACACTCACTATTTTACATTGTAGCAAAGTGTCATTTCTTCAGTGTTGTCACATGAAAAGATATAATAAAATATTTACAAAAATGTGAGGGGTGTACTCACTTTTGTGAGATACTGTGTATACTATATATATACAGGGCCTAAAAAAAATGTATAGACACTTCGACAGTTGGTATCTATGCCCTTTCTTAAAACTCTAATTAAATTATGGAAGTAATGTGTAGTATTATATTTTCCAGGGGTGTAACTAGAACCTTTAGGGCCCCGGTGCAAGAAATCATAAAGGACCACCCTGACCCCCGGCCGGACCCCCCCCCCACATGATGGCAAAACACCTGGGCCTGATTGCAAGTGCAACCTTTGTGACCCTGGTAGTTCCACCACTGGTGTCAGTAGTTTTTTTTAAATTTTTGTTATTTTATTTTTTTATTAGTTTTGACCGCTTTATTTATTTATTTTTTAATTGTATTTTTTATTATTTAAAAAAAAAATTAGGAGCCCTGTTGGGGGCCTTTGGTGTGATATCAGGGGTTTAAACAGACCTCTGATGTTTCACCTTTGAGATAAAGAAAGGAGACTGAGGCTGCATGAGGAAAATGGAGGGGGTTGGTTGCTTTATATGCCACCCCCACTGCCCCTCCTCTATATGCTGAAATTGCAACCCCTGTACATACACCCCTGTCCCCTCCATCCTAGAAAAAATCCTCTCCACTCCCCTAATCCTCTCCAGCACAAATTCTCTTAGCCCCCAAAATCCCCCTTCCCAGCACAACACCCCTCCATCCCAGCACAAATCCCCCATCCCCCCCCAATCTTCCAGAGTAGGCACCCAGGGCACTTGCCCTGCATCTCTTACAGGTTGCCAGGGGTCACAGATGCAGCAATTGCCCCCTCTGAGGCAGACAGCATCTCTTTGATTTGAAGTGTAAGAGGATATGTGCTGGGGGGTGCTTTGGGAGGGGACAGGACTTGTGCTACAATGTGTGGTATCAAATCCAACACCCCCCCCACAGCACCCTGTCCTCTCCTCTCCAAAAGCACCCCCAAGCACATATCCACCTACCACCCACTTATCACTCCTCCAGGTGTAGTTTCATGTTACCCCCCCTTCCCCTTCCCGTTCCCAGTTACTATTGTCCCCCTCCTCTGAATACAGCAATAAACACACAGACCTCAGCAGCGTGTTTTTTTCCTGTTCTATACTTCTCCCCCCTGGCTCCTCCTGTCTGTGTACAGGAGAACATCGGAGCCGAGAGGGAGAAGCCGGCTTCAACAAGGTGTGGATTGTGAAGGCAGTCGGTGGGGAGACATGCCGGCTGCCACACAGGGGGCGATCGCCGTGTGTGGGACACCGGGTACCCCGCAAGAGATGCGGGGCAGGTGTCCTGAGTGCCTACGCTGGTGCGCCCTGTTGGGCAGGAAACCGGAGCTCAGTGCCGTAGCTTGCTTACTGGCACTGGGCTCCGGGAATAAGCACAGAGTGTGTAAATCAAATTTTGCTGGGGACCCCCCACGGTGGCAGGAAGCCAGGGCCCAGTTGCAAGTGTGACTTCTGCAACCCTGGTAGTTCCGGCACTGATGTTTTCCCTAAAGATGTCAGTAGTCACACCATTGTTGATGTCATCATGTGACCGGCCATTCATGTGGTTTATGCGGATGAGCAATTTTACTTCCAGAAAGATGGCACCCCACCTCATTACCACCGAGACGTGAGAGCCTATCTCGATGACATTCTGCTGTTTAATTCCCTCCACATTCCCCAGACTTAACACCCCTCGATTTCTATTTATGGGGAACACTAAAGGATGTGGTGTACCATAGAAAACCACCTACACTGACAGCACTTTGGGAAGAAATTGAGATATTATGCAGAGTTATTCCTGTGGACATTCTAGTCAACGTTGTTCATGCAGTAGTTCGCCAAAATCAAAAATGTCTGGATGCTAATGGTGACCACTGAACACCTAATGAGATTGCATAATTCAAACATGACTTACAGCTACCCATTGATGTTTATATAAATCTAGTAATAAACATGTTTATGCATATATGTTAAAGTGTGTATACATTTTTTTTGGGCCCCTCTGTATATATACTGTATACATGATGTAATGTATGCATTATGTTCAGGGGGTCAGAGTTAACTATGACTTGTATTTACATTTACTGATAAATCATGGGGTCTGATATATAAAGCACATTGGCTTACCTCTATAAAACAGATATGCCAACATCAGGAGTTGATCTTGTTTTCATATTTATTTATGATTTCTTTCACATTTTTCACCAAGCCTTTACTTTTTATTACAAAACTATCCTTGAGCTCCAATCACCTGATTGGAGCTCAAGGATAGTTTTGTAATTAGACTTTGACTAGACTTTAAGTGGAACTTTACCCATAACAATTTGATAAAAATAATGTTCTTTAGCAAGAAACATACATTCTACATTAATAATTATGCCACCAAAATTTGTGTTTGCTGTAAATTGCCTCCAGCATTGCTCCTGTTTCTTGTTGTTGGAGGCTGCCATTTTGGTGGAGCCCTGAGCCCCTGAACAGCAGTAAATCCTTAGGTTGTCAGCAGATCAGCCTATGCAGATTAGGTACAGTGCCAAAAAATAGAGAGCAACTGATCATGTGCAGAGCAGGGTGAGACCGTGTATTACTGGATATTAAACAGTATTATTTTTAATGTTTTATATAGATATACCTGTAAAAGGGGCCAGCCTGAAGTAATCTAGCAAGACTTTATTTCTGATTAAGCTCTGGTTCACACCAGTGCAACTTTGAAGTAAAGCTACTTAGTGCGACTTCTAAGCTGACTATTCAATGCGATTTCATCGCGGCTTGCTGACATTCTGTGCAACTTTATTTACAAGATGTCAATGCAATTCTCAATGAGAAAAATAGTGCAGGAACCTTTTTCAAAGTCGCTGCGATTAGAACAGTTCCATTGTCGCAAATGGGTTGTGACTTGTCATGCAACTTACTGTCAAGTCGCACTGGTTTGAACCAGGGCTAAAGTTCCACTTTAAGCTGGCCTTACACTGATTACTACTGAACAAATCGCCTACTATAATGCATAAACTCTCTAAAACTGGCAAGTATTTGTACTGAAAGAACTAGAACCTGGGGTGCGCATGCCCACGCACCAATGGCCAATGAGAAAGACAAGCAGCAGAGCAAAAGATAGAAAGATGCCCCAGTAGTACAAATCTGCTAATCTTTTTTAGCCTGTCCCTATGAATATAGGAGTATCAGATAGATGGTCACTATCTGCTAGGAAGCCTCCCTATAACAAACAATTTGACTTGCCAATTACCGTGGTATAGTGTCATGCATCCAAGCCACTCGGTCTCAGTCAAAAAAGGGTAATTATCATATCCCCATTGTAACCTACTAGGCAATATGACTGGACAATTAAGATGGGATGGTGTCTAGCATCCAACAGGGCTGGACTGGGCCAAAAATGTGGCCCTGGACTTCATCCAGACCGGCCCAGGGCACAACACATCAGGGTACAGTGGACATCAGGGCACGGTACAGAGCTCAGCACATCAGGGCACAGCACATCAGGGTACAGCACATCAGGGTACAGGGCACAGCACATCAGGGTAAAGAGCCCAGCACATCAGGGCACGGGGCACATCAGGGCACAACACGTACAGGGCACATTAGGGCAAATCACATCAGGGTGCAGGGCACAGCACATCAGGGCCCATCACAGCACATCAGGGCACACCACATTGAGGCAAAGCACATCGGCGCTCGGGGCACATCAGGGCACAGGGCACATCAGGGCTTGGGGCACATCAGGGCATGGGCACATCAGATCACATCAGGGCACATCAGGGCACATAGCACATCAGGGCACGGGGCACATCAGGGCACGGGGCACATAGCACATCAGGGCACATAGCACATCAGGGCACGGAGCACATAGCACATCAGCGCACAGGGCACATAGCACATCAGGTCACAGGGCACATAGCACATCAGGACACGGGGCACATAGCACATCAGGACACGGGGCACATAGCACATCAGGGCACATAGCACATCAGGGCACGGGGCACATCAGGGCACATAGCACATCAGGACAGGGGGCACATAGCACATCAGGATACATAGCACCACAGGGCACATAGCACATCAGGGCATGGGGCACATAGCACATCAGGGCACATAGCACATCAGGGCAGATAGCACATCAGGGCACGGGGCACAGAGCACATGAGGGCACATAGCACATCAGGACACGGGGCACATAGCACATCAGGGAACATAGCACATCAGGGCACATAGCACATCAGGACACGGGGCACATAGCACATCAGGGCACATAGCACATCAGGACTTGGGGCACATAGCACATCAGGGAACATAGCACATCAGGGCACAGGGCACATAGCACATCAGGGCACATAGCACATCAGTGCACGGGGCACATAACACATCAGGGCACAGGGCACATAGCACATTAGGGCACAGGGCACATCAGGGCACATAGCACATCAGGACAGGGGGCACATAGCACATCAGGGAACATAGCACCACAGGACATATAGCACATCAGGGCACATAGCACATCAGGGCACATAGCACATCAGGGCACGGGGCACATCAGGGCATGGGGCACATAGCACATTAGGGTATGGAGCACAGGGCACATAGCACATCAGGGCACATAGCACATCAGGGAACATAGCACATCAGGGCACATAGCACATCAGGGAACATAGCACATCAGCGCACATAGCACATCAGGGAACAGGGCACATCAGGACACGGGGCACAGAGCACATCAGGACACGGGGCACATAGCACATCAGGGCATGGGGCACATCAGGGCACATAGCACATCAGGGCACATAGCACATCAGGACAGGGGGCACATAGCACATCAGGGAACATAGCACCACAGGGCACATAGCACATCAGGGCACGGGGCACATAGCACATCAGATCACATAGCACATCAGGGCACATAGCACATCAGGGCACGGGGCACATAGCACATCAGGGCACATAGCACATCAGGACACGGGGCACATAGCACATCAGGGAACATAGCACATCAGGGCACATATCACATCAGGGCACGGGGCACATAGCACATCAGGGCACATAGCACATCAGGACACGGGGCACATAGCACATCAGGGAACATAGCACATCAGGGCAAAGGGCACATAGCACATCAAGGCACAGGGCACATAGCACATCAGTGCACGGGGCACATAACACATCAGGGCACAGGGCACATAGCACATTAGGGCACGGGGCACATCAGGGCACATAGCACATCAGGACAGGGGGCACATAGCACATCAGGGAACATAGCACCACAGGACACATAGCACATCAGGGCACATAGCACATCAGGGCACATAGCACATCAGGGCACGGGGCACATCAGGGCATGGGGCACATAGCACATCAGGGCATGGAGCACAGGGCACAGGACACATAGCACATCAGGACACATAGCACATCAGGGAACATAACACATCAGGGCACATAGCACATCAGGGAACATAGCACATCAGCGCACATAGCACATCAGGGCACAGGGCACATCAGGACACGGAGCACAGGGCACATCAGGACACGGGGCACATAGCACATCAGGGCACATAGCACATCAGGGCACAGGGCACATCAGGACACGGGGCACAGGGCACATCAGGGCACATAGCACATCAGGGCACAGGGCACATCAGGACACGGGGTACATCAGGGCATGGGGCAAATAGCACATCAGGGCACGAAGCACAGGGCACATAGCACATCAGGGAACATAGCACATCAGGGCACATAGCACATCAGGGCACAGGGCACATCAGGACACAGGGCACATCAGGACATGGGGCACATAGCACATCAGGGCACATTGCACATCAGGGCACATCAGGACACGGGGCACAGGGCACATCAGGGCACATAGCACATCAGGGCACAGGGAACAGGGAACATCAGGACACGGGGCAAAGGGCACATCAGGACACGGGGCACATAGCACATCAGGGCACATAGAACATCAGGGCACAGGGCACATCAGGAAACGGGGCACAGGGCACATCAGGACACAGGGCACAGGGCACATCAGGACACGGGGCACAGGGCACAGCAGGACACGGGGCACCGGGCACAGCAGGACACGGGGCACCGGGCACATCAGGACACGGGGCACATAGCACATCAGGGCACAGGGCACATCAGGACACGGGGCACAGGGCACATCAGGACAAGGGGCACATAGCACATCAGGGCACATTGCACATTATGGGGCACATCGTTTACCAGCCAGCATGCAGAGTAGCACATGAAGCGTGTGTAATAAGTTCTCTCTCATGTCACGCTGCTCCCTGGCGGCATCTCCTCTCTTCTCGTCCATCCCAGATGATGTCACAAGCAAATGGGGATGGACGAGAAGAGAGGAGGGGCCGCCGGGGAGCAGCGTGACTGCCGTGACATGAGAGAGAACTTATTACACACGCTTCCTGCATGTTGGCTAAATCTCGATCTACCCATCAGGCGGCAGCTGTCGGCAATTGACGGGTAGATCGCCGCGGACCTCCGAATGGCCCACTGAGCCATTCGGCCCACCGGGAATCTCCCGGGAGTCCCGATGGCCAGTCCATCCCTGCATCCAAGCCACTAATTGGTCTTAGTCAAAAAGAGCTCTTTGAACTACATAGAAAACTGCTTATACTTTAAAGATGGAAAGCACATAAATTCTGTAGGAGAGCAAAAGGTAGAAAGATATGCCAATAGTACTAATCTGCTAATCTTTTTTAGCCAGTACAGTGGAACCTCGGATTACGAGCATAATCTGTTCCAGGAGAATGCTCGTAATCCAAAGTACTTGCATATCAAAGCGAGTTTCCCCATTGAAGTCAATGAAAACGAAAATAATTAGTTCCCCATTGACTTCAATGGCATGCAATACCACATGTGGTCAGAGGTGGGGGGGGGCGCCGGAGAGCCTCGGAAACACACGGAAAGGCCCAAGGACAGCTCGGTTGACCTCGGAAAACCTCGGAAAGGCTCGGGAACTGAGTCTTTCCGAGCATTTCCGAACGGCTACGAACGGCGCCGATTGGCTCCGCTCGGCTCCAGCGCCCCCCCACCTCAGGACAAACGCGGTACTGCACACCGCTGTGGCTTGAATCCTGCTCGTTTTGCGAGACAACACTCGCAAACCGAGTCAGGGTTTTGAAAAATACAGTGCTCGTATTGCGAAATGCTCGTTAACCACGTTACTCGCAATCCGAGGTTCCACTATACCTATAATATTGGGGTATTAGATAGATAGTCACCATCTATAAAGAGTACAAAACAGATTACAGCGCACACATTCAAGAATTACATTTATCCTGCAAGGCTAGTTAAAAACACCTGAACATATTCAAAAAAATACAGGGTTTTGGTCAAACTATATGGTCATATAGTGCTAAGCCGACTTACTGCGACAAAGTACCCGATTAGTGGGTCCTACCCTAGTAAAAGAATGAAAGATCCTGTGTCTCAACCATGGGAGCCAAACTCCTCTATGTGGGAGAACTGAAGGGATTCTTCCTATGCACTGGTGGCCACTAATAAGAGGTAACGAGGAGGGGGAGGGGTGCTCCAGCCCAAAAAAAAACTATTTGGGGGGCACACCCTAAATGTGTGCACTGTAATCTGTTTTGTACTGTTTGTTGGTCTTATAGTAGCACCATCTTGAATTTAAATGCATTTTAGGGTGTGCCCCCCAAGTATGTTTTTGTACCATCTATAAAGAGACCACCTTCTCTCAAGCAATTTGACTGGCCAATTACCGTGCATCCAAGTCACTCGTTGGTCTCAGTCAAAAAAGGGTAATTATCATATCCCCATTGTGACCTACTAGGCAGTTTGACTGGCCAATTACCGTGAGATGGTGTCTAGCATCCAAGCCACTCGGTCTCAGTCAAAAAGAGCTCCCTGAACTACACAGAAAACTACTTATAGAAGAAACAGCAAATAGGTGTATATGTATACTTGAAAGATGGAAAGCATATGAGTTTTGTAGGAGAGCAGAAGGTAAAAATATGTGCCAATAGTACTCATCTGCTAAACTTTTTTAGCCAATGCCTATAATATAGGGGTATAAGATAGATGGTCATTGTCTATTAAGACCTCCCTCTCTCAATTTGACTGGCCAATAACCGTAGATTGGTGTCATGCATCCAAGCCACTCGTTGGTCTCAGTCAAAGGGAGATCTCATAACTACAAAGAAAACTGCTGATTCACTATCTAGTAAACCATGTGTCCCATGTGACACCCCAAAATAAAGTGCAAAAAGGTGCAAAAATAACTTAACGCTACATGTTTCGCTCACCAAACAAGCTTCATCAGGAGTACCAAATAGTGCATCAAATAAAAATAATGGGACAAACAAACATATAAGGTGGTGAAAGGAAAATGGCATCCAATTGTTAAAAAAAAAGTATGACCAAACATCATAGGTAAACGCATGTGACGTCATTGCACAATTGCATCATAACGCAATCACGCATCTGAAAAGTGTTCGACAATATTGTCCTACATATCAAATGGAGACCAATTACTCATCACGCCATATTGTGGATAAAGGAAAAAATAACACTCATCATGGGGTAGAGGGGCCAAGCACCCCCAGCAGCCTGATATTCTCCAGGCCTGGGGATATTAGTTTGTTTAACCCCATGTACACATTATTCAAATATTGCATTTTACATTTCTGTGGCCAGTTGAGGTAATATATATATCAATTAGGACCCTCATGTTTTGAGAGGATTTCCCTTTTGTGTACTGTATATCTTTTACTCATATGTACAAATCAGGTACCCGTAGATCAAACTTTTAATGGTGCCTCCTCTCCACACTCAATTGGCTAAAAATTCTTCCCTTACTTAAATATTGAACATCAGACTAGTTTCCCAGAGTTACATCAACACACAAAATGTAAGTAGGTGAACCCCTCAATGAGACCTGGAGGGGCTCTCGATCCCAGACGAAAATCCATTTGGCCTCCATTTTAAGGAAGATCTTGTTTAGATGCCCCTTTCTTGGGCCCAGACTTATCTGCTGGACAGTCCAAAAGGATAGAAATTCCGGTTTGCTCCTTTTTTGTATCCCCTACTAGTGAATCGCTCAAAGAGACGTCTACTCTCTACTCTAAAGGCTTCCTCTGTGGAAAAATTCCTTCTTGCTCTCACCAGCTGTCCTGTTGGAATTCCTTTTGCTTACGATATATTTTGGTCCCTATCATGCCATACTTTTCCCTTGTGATCTGAAGGTCCAAAAAGTTTATACTATCCTTTTCAATTTCACTGGTGAAGAACATTCCAATAGTATTGGTTTTAAGGATCTTAACAAAGTCACAAAATTGTTCCTTTTGTCCCTGCCATAGTTTGAAAACATCATCTATGAACCTTGCCCATAGTAGTATTATTGAAGTGAATGTTTACAACTCATCTGTAAAAACAATTCTTTGTACCCACAAGCTAAGGAAAAGGGTGGCATAAGTCGGGGCACACACAGTGCCCTTTGCTGTGACTCTGACTTGCTGGTAAATCATACTGCCCCCCTCTTTCCTGACCTGGTGGGCTGCATGCTTGGATAAGGGTCTGGTATGGTCTTGGGGGCGGAAGCAATCTCCTGGAGGAGGGGGAGGACAGGTGCAGGTTGTGTGTTAATAAAGTCAGCTGCTGAACTACTTCCTTCGGCCCCTTTCACACAGGCTGTCTGATTAGGTTAGTCTGTCAGTTTTTCAGGCCGACTTGATTGGACCCTCCAGTCTCTTTATGGAGTGGTGGATGTTAGCGGACACATACCCGCTGACACCCGCCACCATCCGATCCGACAAATGGCGTGGGGTTCCCCCCCAGAATCCATACTAGACCCTTATACGAGCATGCAGGCCAGGAAAGGGGGGTTGAGCGAGCGCCGCCCCCTCCTGAAACATGCCAGGCCACATGCCCTCAACATGGGGGGGTGCTTTGGGGCTGGGGGCTCTGCCCCTACCACCCTGGCTCTGCCCCTCCCACCCTAAAACACCTTGTCCCCATGCCCTTGTAGGTGCCCCCCTAGCAGGGTTGCCAACTTTCAGTAAATTTACAAACAGTTTGTAAAATCCATAATTGTTTCATCTGTCCATGAATGTCAGTTACGGACATGCAGCCTACATGTCCGCAATGGACATTCAAGGACAGATGCAAAAAGTACAGATTTTACAAACTGTTTGTATATTTACTGAAAGTTGGCAACCCTGCCCCCTAGTCTGGGGGGGGTGGCCTCGGTCTGGGCTTGGAAGGAACCCTCTTCATGACACACAGAGGTGTCCTGACCAGGAGGCAGGGGAGCAAGGTTGAGGACAGCAGGAGAACACTGCTGGGCAAATCTCCAGGAAGGAAGACAGCCAAGAGGGCTGGTGACTGTACAGTCAGAGGACTGAGAGGCATGCCTGAAAGGACTGAGTGCACGCAGTCTGGGATGGATGCAGAGTCAGTCTGGGAGGACTGTGGAGTCTTAGCCAGGAGGGCTAGTGAAAGAGGTAGCTGCAGCCAGGTGGGCTCACAGTGAGTGCCTGAAGAGGTGGTGCTGGGATCAGTATCCACAGGAGGACAGCTGAGCACTGGGACTACTTTTTACACTACTAAAGGGGCATGCGGTCCCTGCCTGTAAAGGGCATTTGCTATGGTCTGATTGTGCTCTTGTCAGACCATCCTTACAGTGCCAGCTGGTCCTGGCAGTTGTTGTTCTACAAGCAAGACTGTGCTGAAGGTAGAAGGATAAGTGCATAAACACATACCTCCCAACTTTTTAAGTGTCCACTGCGGGACATTATTTCACATTTTCACACATCAGTGGCAGTTCAGTTGTTGAGCGGGGGGGGGGGCCGCAGGACAACTATTTTTTTCGTCCTGCGGGGAGGGGTCCGCCTGCCCGACATTGGAGAGGTTTTGACTTACCGCTGCCGCCACCTGCCCGACGTTAGGATGTCTTCGGATCCTCCTTCGGTTGCGGGAAATTCGATGCTCTCGCGGGTCTGCGGGAAATTTGTGTCGGTGCGGGAAGTTCCCGCACAATCCGTGCATGTTGGGAGGTATGTAAACAGGCTGTATATAGTTTGTGTCCCTGAAGAGTTCTGAGTTTGATCAAGTTGGCATTCCATAATACCCTCAACCCTATCCAAGTTCAATTCCCCTAATAAAATACAAAAACAAAGCTGCAAGGACTAATTCTTGTCTCCAGCGTGTGGTGAAAAATTTTGTGTGCCTGGCTGTGCAGGGTGGGAGATACTAACATTCACCAGCGGCTCCTGCTAGGTGATATCTGGGTTTGTAAAGGCATTTGGTGCACACAAAGTGGATGTATATTCTTTGCGGGTAAAGAGAAATACAGTATATTTAAATGAATGTTTTTGTACTGGGGTTCAGCTTCAAAGCTGAATTCATGGTTTTACTGCTCAGTTACACTGGTTGACCTTGAACCAATACAAGTATACATACCTGTGGGATCCCTGTGGAAGTGGAGAGTCACTGTAGTGCAGTGGCGGCTGGTGCTCAAAATTTTTTGGGGGGCGCAAACAAACTGAGAAAAAAAAAAAAACCTCAATTGCAGCCTCACTGCGCCCATCAAACGAAGCTATTGTGCCCATCAATTGCCGCCACTGTGCCCATCAAACGTAGCCACTGTGCCATCAAACGCTGCCACTGTGCCATCAAATGCAGCCACTGAGCCATCAAACGCAGCCACTGTGCCATCAAACACAGCCACCGTGCCCATCAAACACAGCCACTGTGCCATCAAACGCTGCCACTGTGCCACCAAATGCAGCCACTGAGCCATCAAATGCAGCCATTGTGCCCATCAAACACATCCACTGTGCCATCAAACGCAGCCACTGTGCCATCAAACGCAGCTACTGTGCCCATCAAACGCAGCCACTGTGCCATCAATTGCCGCCACTATGCCATCAAATGCAGCCACTGTACCATCAAACGCAGCCACTGTACCCATAAATTGCCACCACTGTGCCCATTAAACTCTGCCACTGTGCCCATCAAACGCAGCCACTGTACCCATAAATTGCCACCACTGTGCCCATTAAACGCTGCCACTGTGCCCATCAAACGCAGCCACTGTACCCATGAATTGTCACCCCTGTGCCATCAAACGCAGCCACTGTACCCATGAATTGTCGCCACTGTGCCATCAATCGCAACTACTGTAACCATCAATTGCCTCCAGTTTGCCCCATCAATTGTCGCCAGTTTGCCCCATCAATTGTTGCCAGTTTGCCCCATCAATTGTCGCCAGTTTGCCCCATCAGTTGTCGCCAGTTTGCCACATCAATTGTCGCCATTTTCCCTATCAATTGCCACCAGTTTGCCCCATCAAATGCTGCCAGTGTGCCCCCCCCCGCCCGGCACTTACCTGTCTCGGATCAGCGCTGTCCTCCACGCTCCCTCTGAGTCCTCAATGTCTTCTCCCGTCCTCTTCTGGCATCCAATCACAGCGCCTGTTGCTTCAGCCAATCAGGTGACAGGTAACCACCAGACCCGGTGCACCTGATTGGCTGAGAGGCGGGTCAGTGTTAGGGAAACAAATCCATTGTTTCCCTAACACAGCACTACGTAAGCAGCGAACGCACAGCAGTGCGCCCGCTCTTTACCAATTTGGAAGCCCTTTTAGAGCCCATGGCTCTAATAAGGATGCCTATTATAGCCAACAGCTGTAATCAGGCACTTCCGAAAACACCCCCGCCATTGTAATTCAGATGCCCGGCGCCCGACAAGGGGCCGGACAACTGAATAGGGGGCGGCAGCGGCGACAATAGATAGATTCATGCAATACATAAATCTATCTATTGCAGATTGACGGGTGCAGGAGAGGGGGCCACTGCTGTAGTAGTTACCGTATTTTTCGGACTATAAGACGCACTTTTTTCCCCCAGAAATATGGGGGAAAATGTCACTGCGTCTTATGGTCCGAATACATAACAGGGGCCCCGCCCCCCGCCATCGCTGGCACCGCCCCTGCCATCCGCTCACAGCCTCTGGAATCCCCCGACCGCCGCCACTGGCTCCGCCCCCCCCGCCGCAGTGTCAGGGGCTTTGCAAATCGAATTAGAGCCGCTCTCTCTCTCTTTCTCTTATCATCCATGGACTGACACGGTGTCTCTTTACACGTGGGTTTATGTCCCTGCTTGCAGGAGAAGACCTAGGCAGAATGTGAGATGTTATACATACATTCTAAAAGCCAGAGCTGAACAGCCCCACCCAGGGGGCGGTCCCTCCAGACATAACCTTCCCACTACAGTCAGCAGACTTCAGTTTTTTTCTGCCTAGCAGAAGGAGAAGACGTGGCTCTCTCAGGAGCCAGTCTCCTGACCTATTTTTATTCCTTTTCTGGAATTCTTTTTTATTTTATTTTTGAGAATTTTCTATCAACTGTCGGCTGGGCAACAGGTTGGGTACAAGATATCCTCGTAGTCTTCCCTGTCCGACCATCGAGCGTGCTGATCCTCGCCTTGTGTGCGTGAGACTCAGTTCACGACAGGCCCCATGACTCCAGGGGTGGCCGGGTTTCCTTTCATGCTCCCACGGTCCTCTCAAGACTGAACAGTTCCTGACTGACTGTATCTTTCACGGTGGACCGGGCCGACAGCTACTCAGTACTGCACTGTGATAGTCCTGTCAGAAACACACCAGTGGGTCCCTCAGGGGACGGGTAAGTAGTCTCTTCTGCCTGCAGGTGAGTACAAAAGGCTGTGTGTTTCTCTGTGGGGGATTTTCCCTGTCTCCCCCTGTATTTCATTGTCACTCTCTGTCACCATTGCTGGCGCTGTGCTGTGTGGGGTGCCTGAGGGTCACACTGTTCTTGGAGGGGCTAATGCTGGTCTGCAGATATGCTTGGGGCCTTTTTTTGTGTGTTTTGGGGCCTGAGCGCCGAGTGGGGCTGTGTGTGTGCTGTTTTTTTTTTTCACTTTTGCTGAGTCATGGCGGCCATCTTGCCGCAGATCGCCTCAGTGAAGTGCGGCGGCCATTTTCTTGTAGCCCGCGCGCTTCAGCACTAGTTTTGGCCTCTAGCGCTGCTGTAACAGCGCGAATCTCCTCACAATCTCCTCACAGCTCACCTGCGCTGGCACAGCGCGGTACAGACAGCAGAACTGAGCGGTCCCTGGTCCGGTTTGGTGAGTCCCCTGGGCGCCCCCTCCTCAGTCAGCACAGCCTGTGGGTGGACTTTTTATCTGAGGAGTCTCAGAGGGGGGCAGTATGGAGTCTCTGTCACCAGCTTCCCCTAAATGTCAGTGGACAACAGGCAGTGCTTCAGCACCTGCGGTCCCTAGGGACCAGTTGTGGGCAGTGCTGGAATCATTTCTGACCAGGATGGGAGCTGTGTGCAAGCGCAAGGGAGCAAAAAAGCACCCTCTCCCCACTTTACTTCATGAGGGCAGTGCGCTGATTCAGATATGGGCCTAGCCACTACCGCTCAGGACCCTAGTTCTGAATGTATTGGATGGTTTTGAACAGGACATTCCTTATGAGGAAAACTCTAGTTCTGAGTCAGTAAATGACAGGGCGCTTGTTAGTGTACTCATGACTGCGGTGAGGGACACTCTCAAGCTAAAATGCTGCGGATGCAGAACCTCAGGCGGATACAGTCTCCTTTGGTTCTTTTAAGGCCAGGCCTTCTAAAGAGGTTTTTCCATATGTACTTTCTTTGACCAGCTCATTGATGAGGTCTGGGAAAAGCCACAGAAGAATTTTTTTATGGTCCCGCGGCGTTTGTCTATCAGATACCCCTTGAAGATGCCCTACTTAAAAAGTGGGCTTCTCCCCTAGGGTCGACCCTCCAGTCGCCCGGTTGAACAAGGCCATCACTCTCCCGATGGAGGGGACTCCTGCATTTGAGGACCCCACTGACAGGAGGTCAGAAGTGGTGAGCAGAGCCATGTTTGCCTTGTTGGGATCCACCCTACGGCCTGTGGTAGCGGCGACCCTTGTGTCTTAAACACTTACAGGTTGGGCAAAAATGTTGCACCTAGCTGTACAGGAGCATAATCTTCCTCCAGACACAGTTGCTCTGGCCCACCAACTGGTTCAGGGCCTGGTTTGTGTGCGACGCCACATTGGACGCGGCCCCTTTAATATCCAGGGCCTCTGTCTCGGCGGTGGTATTGCGTTGTCTTATCTGGTTGAAGTGCTGGTCTGCTGACCTAGCCTTAGGAAGCTCCTGACGGATCTGCCATTTAAAAGGTGGTAGACCTTTCGGTGCTGCTCTGGATGACATCGTCATGGATGTCATGGGAGGTAAAAGCACTCTTCTTCCTTAGACTAGCAAGGGTGAGGAGGCCTGCCGCAAACAGGGGCCTTCCTTTCCAGCAAAACGGGGTTTTTTCGTCAGTCAGAGTCCACGGGTAGGCCCTCTCAGACTGACGGCAGTGCGGCTGGTGGGCACAAGTGCCCCTGGGTGCGTAAGCCGAACAAGCGGCTCCCAAGCCCGCCTCCGCGTGAAGTCTTGCCTCCGCCCGACTCTGGGGTGGGGGGACGACTTTGCAGGTCACGAATCGGTGGTCCTCCCGAATCTCCGACTGGTGGGTGTGCGAGGTGGTCACCTCAGGATACAGGATAGTATTCCGATCCTGGCCCCCAGACAGATTCTTTCCCTCTCCTTCCTATCTGTCGGGCAGCCCTCTTGGGGGCTGTACAGGATTTGATCAGGTCCGGAGTGATTGTGCCGGTTCCGTCACAGGAGAGTTTTCAGGGATTCTACTCGATATCTGTTTGTCGTCCCAAAAATAGGACGTGGTTCGACCTCTTCTGGACCTCAAGGCCCTGAATGCCTTCGAGAAGGTGCAGAAATTCCGCATGGAATCCATTCGCACGGTGATCGCTACACTCCACCAAAGGGATTTTCTTCTGGCGTCCTTGGACTTCAAGGACGCCTACTTGCATTTTTCGATCTGCGCAAGTCACCAGAAGTTTCTGCGCTTTGCGATCAGCGAAGTCCACTATCGATTGTGGCTCTTCCTTTCGGCCTAGCCTCGGCACCAAGGGTGTTCACCAAGGTGCTTGCTCCGGTTCTAGCCTTCTGTTACAGCGAGGTATTGCTGTCGTGGGCTATCTGGACGATCTTCTGCTAAGAGCAGAAAGTGGCTCAGACTTAGAGGAAAGGTGACTATCGTCAATTAGACCCTCAGGGACTCGGGTGGTTCCTGAACATTCAGGAGTCAGTCCTGGTCCCGACTCAGTGTCTGGAGTATCTAGTTCTGATTCTGGACTCCTTGGAGGCAAAAGGTATCCTACCTCTGGAGAAGTTGCTGACACTTCAGTCTGCGGTGCGGGTGCTGACATCCCAAAAATGGTTGTCAATCCGTTTTTTGCATGAGAGTCCCGAGACTTGTGGTGGCCTCCTTCCGTATGCCCAATCACACACCAGGGCATTGCAGAAGGAGATCTTGTCCACCTGGGACAAATCCCCGTAGTCCTTGGATCTTCAGATCCAGGTGATTCACCTGGTCAGGGCGCCCCTGACATGGTGGTTGAGATCCTCGGCTCTTCGGTCCAGAAAGTCGTTCCCCTCCCATCCAATGGACGGTACTCACGACGGACACCAGCCTGACGGGTTGGGGTGGAGTCTGGGGGGTCCTGTCGGCTCAGGCCTTGGACTCCGGACGAGCCCGTTTACCAATCACTGTTCTGGAAATACGGGCCATCGGACTGTGTCTCTCCTCAGGTCGGAGAGAGTACGGGGTCGCTCCATCAGGAGCCAGTCGGACACCGCCACGGCGGTGGCGTATGTAAACCATCAAGGGGGAACTCGGAGCTCAGCTGCGGCTTCCGAGGTAGTCCGTATCCTGAAGTGGGCCGGAAGAAACGTGCCGGCTCTGTAGGCCATTTTACATTCTGGGCATAGACAATGGGCAGGTGGACTATCTGAGTCGCCAATCGCCAGACGCCGGACCAAGAAGAGTGGTCCTTGCATATTTCAACTCCTTTACCGACGGTGGGGCACGCCGGATGTGGACCTGATGGCCTCTCGACTCAATCGCAAGGGTCGAGGTTGTGGCCAGATCCAGGGATCCTGGGGCGATGCCTCGGATGCGTTGGTGGCCCCATAGGGTCCTTATCGCCTGATATAAACTCTGGCGATCCTAATTGTTCCGGATTGGCCTCAGCATCACTGGTACGCTGATCTGGTACGTCTTGTCGCGGACGTTCCCTGGCGGTTGCCGATGAGGGAGGACCTTCAGTCTCAAGGTCCTATGTTTCATCCGGCTTACAGTCTCTGGCTTTAACGGCAGGGCTGTTAAAAGCCAGGTGTTGAGGGGCCGAGATCTCTCGGACTCGGTCATTTTGACCATGTTAAGGACACGGAAGTCTTCCTCCAGGCAGATCTATCACCGTGCCTGGAAAGCTTATATCGCCATATGCGAAGCGCTGGACTGGCGTCCTCGGACGTATTCCGTCCCCAGAATCCTGCGTCCTCTGCAGTGTGGAGTGACCCAAAAGCTTGCTTTGAGTACCATCAAGGATCAGATTTCGGCCTTGGCCGTCTTCTTTCAGCGACCTCTAGCGGGTCATTTCTTGGTTAGCACCTTGTGTTGGGGGTTCGCCATGTGCTCCCTCCTGTCAAGCCTCCTTTCCCACCGTGGGATCTGAATTTGGTGCTCTCGGTCCTCCAGGAACCTCCTTTTGGGAATATCCGGGATATTCCCCTCTTGTCTTGTCTCAGAAGGTGGCCTTTTAGTGGCAATCACTTCTGTTTGACGGGTGTCTGAGTTGGCGGCTTTGTCCTGCAAGTCGCCATATTTAGTCATCCATAAGGATAAGGTGGGGTTGCATCCGCGACCTTCCTTTTTGCCAATGGTGGTGTCGACCTTTCACCTACATGAGGGCATTGTCCTCCCGTCTTTGTGTCCTCACCCATCGCATCCCAGAGAGTTTGCGCTGCACATATTGGATGTGGTACGAGCCTTACGGGTGTACCTGTCTGCTACTGCTTCTATTCGGAAGTCCGACTCACTGTTTGTGACTGTCTCTGGTCCATAACAGGGCCAAGCGGTTTCGTCTGCCATCATTTCTAGGGGAATCAGACAAACCGTCATTCAAGCCTATGCTCTCAAAGGGCGGGCGCCTCCCTTTCCGGTTACGGCGCATTCCACCAGGGCAATTGGTGCTTCCTGGGTTTTCCGACATCAAGCATCGGTTGCACGAGTGTGCAAGGCGGCGACCTGGTCGTCTGTTCATGCCTTTTAAGTTTTATAGGGTTAATGTGGCTGCATCTTCGGATGCTTCCTTCGGCCGCAGGGTGCTGCAGGCCGCTGTTTAAAGTTGCGACTCCTCCGTTGAGGAGCTCTGCCTTCTTGGAGTGAAGTTTTTGGTTTTTCCATTTATACTGCTCCCATCCCTCTTGACACTGCTTTGGGACATCCCACGTGTAAAGAGACACCGTGTCAGTCCATGGATGATAAGAGAAAATAGGATTTTTTGTACTCACCGTAAAATCCTTTTCTCTGACATCCATGGACTGACACGGCACCCACCCTTCCTTTTTAAGTTTGTACTGCTTTGTTACGAACTGAAGTCTGCTGACTGTAGTGGGAGGGTTATGTCTGGAGGAACCGCCCCCTGAGTGGGGCTGTTTAGCTCTGGCTTTTAGAATGTATGTATAACATCTCACATTCTGCCTAGGTCTTCTCCTGCAAGCAGGGACATAAACCCACGTGTAAAGAGACACCGTGTCAGTCCATGGATGTCAGAGAAAAGGATTTTACGGTGAGTACAAAAAATCCTATTTTCTCTTTTGCTTACAGAAAGGGAGGGGGCGGCGGGGGATATCCGCAGCTCTCCTCTCCCTGTCACAGCGCCGCTGCCGAGTTCTCTGGCAAATAGAGCAGCGGCGCTGTGACAGGGAGAGGAGAGCTGCGGGCTGTCTGTATATCCCCCGCCGCCCCCCTTCCCTTTCTGTAAGGAGAAGAGAAAGAGAGAGCGGCTCTAATTGGATTTGCTGGGTCGCCACCCAGCTTCCTGCCCACTGTTTCCCCCCCCCCCATGATTGGCCACAGCAGAGGGCCAATCAGAAGACACTGGGAGCATCATGGGAAATGATGTCCCTGCAAAGTTTATGGCACCAGTTCCCCCAGCATGCAAGCACTCTGCTGGAGGGGAGGGAGGGGGTGTTAGAACTTGAAGAGGAGCAAAAGAGAATACTCTGCTGGGGGGCACCACCAGAGAGCCACACTGTACCCCGCACCACCAGAGAGCCACGCTGTACCCCGCACCACCAGAGAGCCACGCTGTACCCCGCACCACCAGAGAGCCACGCTGTACCCCGCACCACCAGAGAGCCACGCTGTACCCTGCACCACCAGGGAGCCACGCTGTACCCCGCACCACCAGAGAGCCACGCTGTACCCCGCACCACCAGAGAGCCACGCTGTACCCCGCACCACCAGAGAGCCACGCTGTACCCTGCACCACCAGGGAGCCACGCTGTACCCCGCACCACCAGAGAGCCACGCTGTACCCTGCACCACCAGGGAGCCACGCTGTACCCACACCGCCAGAGAGCCACGCTGTACCCCGCACCACCAGAGGCACGCTGTACCCACACCGCCAGAGAGCCACACTGTACCCACACCGCCAGAGAGCCACGCTGTACCCACACCGCCAGAGAGCCACGCTGTACCCACACCGCCAGAGAGCCACTCTGTACCCACACCACCAGAGAGGGAGCCACACTGTTCCCGCACCACCAGAGAGGGAGCCACACTTTAACCGCTGTACCCGCACCACCAGAGAGGGAGCCACATTGTACCCGCACCACCAGAGAGGGAGAAAGACCGAGCCACTGCCAGGATACAGACATGCTACACTACTGACTAGAGTCACCCCAGGCAACCCAGAGTGAGCGAACGTCCAGCCAGAGGGATCACTGTTGCGATTTCGCTGGGTCTGGTAAGAGGGCCTGTTGGCCATTATTCATTACTGTTCCCAGGGACTGAGCCATTAGGAAGTGCCTAACCTGATATCCTCTAGGCCTTATTGACCACCACAACGTCCCTCTCTGTCCTCTTCCCACGGCGTCCCCTCTGTCCTCTTCCCACTGCGTCCCCTCTGTCCTCTTCCCACGGCGTCCTTCTCCCAGGGCGTTACTCTGTCCTCTTCCCAGGGCGTTACTCTGTCCTCTTCCCAGGGTGTCCCTTTGTCCTTCACCCACGGCAACCCTCTGTCCTCTTCCCACAGCGTCCCCTCTGTCCTCTTCCCATGAAGATGACAGGGCGGGCCTTGACAGGAAGGGGTGGGTCATATTTAAATTAGGGGGTGCGCAAGTTTAGTCAGGCCTAGGGCAGCACAAATCCTAAATACACCACTGATGGCATGGTCACTCTGCGTTTACTGTGGCATGGTCACTCTGCGTTTACTGTGGCATGGTCACTCTGCGTTTACTGTGGCATGGTCCCTCTGCGTTTACTGTGGCATGGTCCCTCTGCGTTTACTATGGCATGGTCCCTCTGCGTTTACTATGGCATGGTCCCTCTGTGTTTACTATGGCATGGTCCCTCTGTGTTTACTATGGCATGGTTCCTCTGCGTTTACTATGGCAATGGTCAGGCTGCATTTAATGGGCACTGGAAAATATTTTAGTACACAATTTGGTTCAGAATATTTTTCTTCTTGTTTTCCTCCTCTAAAACCTAGGTGCGTCTTATGGTCAGGTGCGTCTTATGGTGCGAAAAATACGGTACTTTACAACAGTGATCACCACGATCTTCTGACTGTCATTCTGCATAGTGAACACAGGAGGTCACTCACTCGGTACTGCTACCATTCACAGAATGCCTTGCATTTTTCTCAATAAATACAAATGTTCTCTGACTGAACAAGGTGGAGATTTTGGTGTCACTGCCCCTCCTCTCCACCTTCTCCTGACCTGGCACACTGCCTCCTGGGATATGTGACATAGACATCCCAGGAGGTATTGGTGGCTGTTAAAAAATATGTAAAAAAAAAGCTTTTTACTGTTTAGACATTTTGTTCCCTACAGTTGTGTAAACGGTGCATTTAATAGGATGTAATAAAACAATTTTAATGGTTTCATTTAATAGACCAAAAGGGAGCAAATAATGGTAGCCATACATGGTTCAATTTTATTAGCTGATCGATATGCAATCTAATCAAAATATTCATATCAGAAACCGATCAAATAGCTATAACTTCTCTTCCGATCAATTTAGATTCGGTTTAAATCCTATCAAACTAATTTGATCGGCCAAAGGTAGACAATTCTCAAATAATTTTGCATCAATTGGCAGTAGTGAGATTATTTGGATATAAATATGATTATATTCTGAATGGATTATGAGGTTCCATGGTGAAAAACAAAATTGATAATTTACAATCACTTCCTTAAACTATCAATCAAATTCCACTTCCCCGTATGTGACATATTGATTGATTGTATTGTTGACTATCGATTACGTATTCCTATCAGGAGTAGGGATGAGCCGAACACCCCCGGGTTCGGTTCGCACCAGAACCTTCGAACGGACCGAAAGTTCGCGCGAATTTTCGAACCCTATTCGTTATAATGGACGCGAACGTTCGAAATCAAAATTGCTAATTACAACGGCCAATATGCATGTTAATGTCATAAAACAGGTTTGGGGACCCGGGTCCTGCCCCAGGGGACATATATCAATGCAAAAAGAAATTTTAAAAACTAAAGTTTTTTCGGGAGCAGTCATTTTAATGATGCATAAAGTGAAAAAAAAAAAAGTGAAATTTTCCTTTAAATATGGTACCTGGGGGGTGTCTAAAGTATGCCTGTGAAGTGGCATGTGTTTCCCGTGTTTAGAACTGTCCTTGCACAAAATGACATTTGTAAAGGAAAAAAAGAAGCCATTTAAAACCACTTGCGGCTTTAATGTCATGTCTTGTCCTGGCCGCCATATGGCTGAAAATCCTTGAGAAAAATGGCATGGCTACCCCATCACCCCCCCCCCCCACCCCAGCCCCTTTGGGTCTTGTATGGATACTAAGGGGGACCCCGCACCCAAAATAAAACCCTATACCTACAACCCTATATACTCTGAACAGCAGTATATAGGTGGTGCAAACAAGACATGGACTGTAGGTTTGTTCTTAAGTAGAATCTGAACAGGTACATTATGAAGTGTAGCTACATCCCAAAAAAATCAATTTTTAAGCTTTTTGGAGAACATAGGGAGGGGTTATCACCCCTGTAACATTTGCTGTCTTTGCACATCTGTTCAGAACATGTCACCTCACTTTCCGTCCCAATGACAAATGTTTTTGGAAAAGTGGGGTTTTAATTGAAACAAGGATTGGTGATAAAGCATCAGTAGAGAGGAGATACCTTTTTCCCAAATTAAATCTAACAGGATAGAATTTTCCTTCCATGGGGTAGATTTCCTCTCACTTCCTGTTTTCTCTTGCCGTTTGCAAGTAGGAGTCGTTTGTAAGTTGGATGTTTGAAAGTAGGGGCCTGCCGTATATACTCTGCAGAAATTTGCCCTATTAGATGTTGGTGTAGCCACAAGACTGGTGGGCACAGGAATGGGCCCTGCTGTGAGTTAATAGATCAAGATTTGTACTTGCATGCACCTGTTGAACCGGGCAGAAAAATTGGGCCTTTGGTGGTGGTGGTGGTGGTGGTGGACGGTGTTGCCACAAGACTGTAAGCCCTCACAGTTACTCTTGGTGGGTGCAGGAATGGGCCCTGCTGTGAGTTATTAGATCAAGATTTGTAATTGCATGCACCTGTTGAACAGGGCAGAAAAATTGGGCCTTTGGTGGTGGTGGTGGACGGTGTTGCCACAAGACTGTAGGCCCTCATAGTTACTCTTGGTGGGCGCAGGAATGGGCCCTGCTGTGAACTATTAGATCAAGATTTGTAATTACACGCCCCTGTTAAACAGGGGCTGAAAAATTGTGCCTTAGGCATTGGTGCTGGTGCCACAACACTGCAACCCCTCACAGATACTGTACTTGGAGCACAGCAGTCACACCTGTTGCGAAGCATCTTTTTAAAAAATTGTAATTACACGCCCCTGTTATACAGGGGCTGAAAAATTGTGCCTTAGGCACTGGTGCTGGTGCCACAACACTGCAACCCCTCACAGATACTGTACTCTGAGCACCGCAGTCACACCTGTTGCGAAGCATCTTTTTAAAAAATTGTAATTACACGCCCCTGTTATACAGGGGCTGAAAAATTGTGCCTTAGGCACTGGTGTGGTGGCATGGATCATTGAGGAGGAGGAAGAGGATAGTCAGTGAACATAACAGGACAGTCACTCAGCATCAGCATAGGCAGTCTTGAAGGGATGTGACATTATAAATTATTCCGTTATATCCGCTTCAGGTGTCTGGTAGCTGGTGGTGATCCAAGACTGATTCATTTTTATGAAGGTCAGTCGATCAACCGAGTCGGTGGACAGGCGCACCCTATGATCGGTGACAAATCCTCCAGCAGCACTGAATGTGCGTTCGGAAAGAACGCTGGATGCAGGACAGGCCAGTAGCTCAATTGCATACTGTGCAAGCTCTGGCCAGTGATCCATCCTCAGGACCCAGTAAGCCAGAGGATTTTCGGTGGGAAAGGTGTCCAAGTCTGACCTTGCCCCTAGGTATTCCTGCACCATGTATATCAGATGCTGGCGATGGTTGCTGGAACCGATCATACCTTGGGGCTGCGGACTAAAAAATTGTCTGAACGCATCGGTCAGACGTCCACCTTCCCCACCGCTCCTTCTGCTACTGACCGAAGCCTCAGCAACTCGTCGTCCAGGACCAGGAGTTTGTAACCTCCCAGTTTCTGGGAACGCGTTGCACAGACCTTTCTGCAAGGCCTCCCTGAGATGTCTCATCCTCTGCTCCCTCTGCGACGGCAAGATAAGGTCCGCAACCTTACCCTTGTACCGTGGATCAAGGAGAGTGGCCAGCCAGTAATGGTCACTCTCCTTGATCCGAAGAACACAAGGATCCTTCCGCAGGCTTTGCAGGATCAGGGAGGCCATGCAGCGTAGGTTAGCTGAGGCATTCGGTCCGGAGTCTTCTGGGTCACTGAGGATGACATGATCGCCAGCCACCTCCTCCCAGCCACGTACAAGTCCACTGGTTTGTTGGGACTGTACATCATCCCTAAAAGACTGCTGCTGCTGATGCTGAGTGCCAGGCTCCACCTCCATGCTCACACAATCCTCCTCCTCCTCCTCCTCCTCCTCCTCTTCCTGTGTGATGGGTGGGACAGAAGGAACATTGTCTGGATAAAGGGGGCCTTGAGAGACAAGGAAGTCCTCCTCTTCCTGCCTCTGTTCTGCCTCAAGTGCCCTGTCCATTATCCCACGCAGCGTATGCTCCAACAGGTGGACAAGAGGTACAGTGTCACTGATGCATGCACTGTCACTGCTCACCATCCTCGTGGCCTCCTCAAATGGTGAGAGGACAGTGCATGCATCCCTGATCATGCTCCACTGGCGTGGGGAAAAAAAGCCAAGCTCCCCTGACCCTGTCCTGGTGCCGTAGTCGCAAAGGTACTCATTGATGGCCCTCTGCTGCGTGTGCAGTCGCTGCAGCATGGCCAACGTTGAGTTCCACCTGGTGGGCATGTCACATATTAGGCGGTTCTTGGGCAGGTTCAGCTCCTTTTGCAGCTCAGTCAGCCGAGCACTGGCATTATAAGATCGGCGGAAATGCACACAGACTTTCCTGGCCTGCCTCAGGACATCCTGTAAGCCTGGGAACCTGCCCAAGAACCGCTGCACCACCAGGTTGAGGACGTGAGCCATACAGGGCACATGGGTGAGCTGCCCCTGTCGCAGGGCGGAGAGGAGGTTGGTGCCATTATCAGAAACGACCATTCCTGGCTTAAGCTGGCGTGGCGTCAACCACCTCTCGGCCTGCCCCTGCAGAGCTGCCAGAACCTCTGGCCCAGTGTGGCTCCTGTCCCCCAAACACACCAGCGCAAGCACGGCATGGCATCTTTTTGCCTGCGTACTCGCGTAGCCCCTTGTACGCCTACGGAGCACCGCTGGTTCCGAGGACAGAGCACTCGAAGAGGACATGGAGGAAGAAGAAGAGGAGGGGGTGGAGGAGAGAGGTGTGTCACAACCAGTAGTAGCATTTTGGAGGCGTGGTGGCGGAACAACCTCCAACACTACTGCACCTTGTCCTGCATCCCTCCCAGCTGCCAATAGAGTGACCCAATGGGCCGTGAAAGAAAGATAACGTCCCTGTCCATGCCTGCTGGACCATGAGTCAGCGGTAATATGCACCTTACCGCTGACCGCCCTGTCCAGCGAGGCATGGACATTGCCTTCCACATGCCAGTAGAGAGACGGAATCACCTTCCGTGAGAAAAAGTGGCGTTTGGGAACCTGCCACTGAGGAACCGCACATTGAACAAACTCACGGAAGGGGGCCGAGTCTATCAACTGAAAAGGCAGCAGTTGAAGTGCTAGCAATTTAGCCAAGCTAGCATTCAACCGCTGGGCATGTGGATGGCTGGGAGTATACTTCTTTCGACGGTCCAGCAGCTGGGGCAGGGAAATTTGCCTGCTACAATCGGACGTCGGTGTACTGCAAGTACTTGGTTGTGACACACCTAATTCTACACCTTCAGTCCTCTCAGAGCAGCTTTCAGAGAGGACTGAAGATATAGTGGGGATGGAGATCCCAGCTGATGAGGAGCAAGGAGAGGTCCGCTTTGTTCTTTGGTGTGGGTCTTTTATGTGTGCTTGCCAACGAGCTGCATGGCAGGTCGACATATGTCTGCTCATGCTTGTGGTGCCCAAGCGGCTGATGTTTTGGCCACGCGAGATACGCTTGAGACAAATATTGCAAATAGCAGTGGTGCGATCTGATGCACTCATCTCAAAAAAGGCCCACACCAAAGAACTTTTGTGATAACGTGCAGAGGCAGCGCCCTGCACAGGCGGAGCTCTGCGGTGTGGTACAGTTGCTGTGCTGGCCTCTAGCTGGCCTCCAGGGGGCATCCTGCCTCGTTGGACATGTGACGCTGCATCCTCCTCCTCCTCCTCCTCTCTCCCTTCAGGCACCCACGTGGAGTCAGTGACCTCATCATCCCCTCCCTCTTCACCACTAGAGCAAACCTGGCAGTAAGCTGCAGCTGGTGGAACACTACTGCCAGATTGCTGTCCTTCAGCATCCCCTCTCTCTGCGCGCACACTACTGACTTCCTCAAGCTGGGTATCATCATCCGAGCCTTCGAATCGTTGGGCATCCTCCTGGAGCATGTACCCAACACTGTGCTCAAACAGTTCGGGGGACTCCTCAGGAGGACATGGTGGGTCTAGGGAAGGGGTGGCTGATGATGCCATTGAGTACGCGTTGGCAGCTGCTCTGCCAGTACCCTGAGCCTGGGTGAGAGAGGATGAGGAGGATGAGGAGGGCTTGGTCATCCATTCTACCAAGCCTTCGGCATGATGCGGCTCCACATGTCCAGCTGCCGAAAACAAAGACAAGCGTGTCCCATGGCCACGTGCTGATGACGATGCACGACCACGTCCACGGCCAGCACTGTTGTCTCTAGAAACAGAGCCTGCCTGCCCTGTGTTCTTGCCTCGGCACGCTCTGCCTCTCCTTGGCGGTCTTCCAGCCATTGTAGTCGGTAGTGTATATAGTATAAAAAATAGAACTCCTATGTGTGCTCACAACACACTGTAGGTCCTATGGGTGCTGACACTAACACACTATAGGTACTATGTGTGCTGCTGACAAGAAAATATAGGAGCTCTGTTTGCTGCCACTAACACACTAGAAGTCCTATGGGTGCTGCTGAGAAGAAAATATAGGAGCTCTGTGTGATGCCACTAACACACTAGAAGTCCTATGGGTGCTTCTGAGATGAAAATATAGGAGCTCTGTGTGATGCCACTAACACACTAGAAGTCCTATGGGTGCTTCTGAGATGAAAATATAGGAACTCTGTGTGATGCCACTAACACATTAGAAGTCCTATGGGTGCTGCTGAGAAGAAAATATAGGAGCTCTGTTTGCTGCCACTAACACACTAGAAGTCCTATGGGTGCTGCTGAGAAGAAAATATAGGAGCTCTGTGTGATGCCACTAACACACTAGAAGTCCTATGGGTGCTTCTGAGATGAAAATATAGGAACTCTGTGTGATGCCACTAACACATTAGAAGTCCTATGGGTGCTGCTGAGAAGAAAATATAGGAGCTCTGTTTGCTGCCACTAACACACTAGAAGTCCTATGGGTGCTGCTGAGAAGAAAATATAGGAGCTCTGTGTGATGCCACTAACACACTAGAAGTCCTATGGGTGCTTCTGAGATGAAAATATAGGAACTCTGTGTGATGCCACTAACACATTAGAAGTCCTATGGGTGCTGCTAAGAAGAAAATATAGGAGCTCTGTTTGCTGCCACTAACACACTAGAAGTCCTATGGGTGCTGCTGAGAAGAAAATATAGGAGCTCTGTGTGATGCCACTAACACACTAGAAGTCCTATGGGTGCTTCTGAGATGAAAATATAGGAGCTCTGTGTGATGCCACTAACACACTAGAAGTCCTATGGGTGCTGCTGAGAAGAAAATATAGGAGCTCTGTGTGATGCCACTAACACACTAGAAGTCCTATGGGTGCTTCTGAGATGAAAATATAGGAACTCTGTGTGATGCCACTAACACATTAGAAGTCCTATGGGTGCTGCTGAGAAGAAAATATAGGAGCTCTGTTTGCTGCCACTAACACACTAGAAGTCCTATGGGTGCTTCTGAGATGAAAATATAGGAGCTCTGTGTGATGCCACTAACACACTAGAAGTCCTATGGGTGCTTCTGAGATGAAAATATAGGAACTCTGTGTGATGCCACTAACACATTAGAAGTCCTATGGGTGCTGCTAAGAAGAAAATATAGGAGCTCTGTTTGCTGCCACTAACACACTAGAAGTCCTATGGGTGCTTCTGAGAAGAAAATATAGGAGCTCTGTGTGATGCCACTAACACACTAGAAGTCCTATGGGTGCTTCTGAGATGAAAATATAGGAACTCTGTGTGATGCCACTAACACATTAGAAGTCCTATGGGTGCTGCTGAGAAGAAAATATAGGAGCTCTGTTTGCTGCCACTAACACACTAGAAGTCCTATGGGTGCTGCTGAGAAGAAAATATAGGAGCTCTGTGTGATGCCACTAACACACTAGAAGTCCTATGGGTGCTTCTGAGATGAAAATATAGGAACTCTGTGTGATGCCACTAACACATTAGAAGTCCTATGGGTGCTGCTGAGAAGAAAATATAGGAGCTCTGTTTGCTGCCACTAACACACTAGAAGTCCTATGGGTGCTGCTGAGAAGAAAATATAGGAGCTCTGTGTGATGCCACTAACACACTAGAAGTCCTATGGGTGCTTCTGAGATGAAAATATAGGAACTCTGTGTGATGCCACTAACACATTAGAAGTCCTATGGGTGCTGCTAAGAAGAAAATATAGGAGCTCTGTTTGCTGCCACTAACACACTAGAAGTCCTATGGGTGCTGCTGAGAAGAAAATATAGGAGCTCTGTGTGATGCCACTAACACACTAGAAGTCCTATGGGTGCTTCTGAGATGAAAATATAGGAGCTCTGTGTGATGCCACTAACACACTAGAAGTCCTATGGGTGCTGCTGAGAAGAAAATATAGGAGCTCTGTGTGATGCCACTAACACACTAGAAGTCCTATGGGTGCTTCTGAGATGAAAATATAGGAACTCTGTGTGATGCCACTAACACATTAGAAGTCCTATGGGTGCTGCTGAGAAGAAAATATAGGAGCTCTGTTTGCTGCCACTAACACACTAGAAGTCCTATGGGTGCTTCTGAGATGAAAATATAGGAACTCTGTGTGATGCCACTAACACATTAGAAGTCCTATGGGTGCTGCTGAGAAGAAAATATAGGAGCTCTGTTTGCTGCCACTAACACACTAGAAGTCCTATGGGTGCTGCTGAGAAGAAAATATAGGAGCTCTGTGTGATGCCACTAACACACTAGAAGTCCTATGGGTGCTTCTGAGATGAAAATATAGGAACTCTGTGTGATGCCACTAACACATTAGAAGTCCTATGGGTGCTGCTGAGAAGAAAATATAGGAGCTCTGTTTGCTGCCACTAACACACTAGAAGTCCTATGGGTGCTGCTGAGAAGAAAATATAGGAGCTCTGTGTGATGCCACTAACACACTAGAAGTCCTATGGGTGCTTCTGAGATGAAAATATAGGAACTCTGTGTGATGCCACTAACACATTAGAAGTCCTATGGGTGCTGCTAAGAAGAAAATATAGGAGCTCTGTTTGCTGCCACTAACACACTAGAAGTCCTATGGGTGCTGCTGAGAAGAAAATATAGGAGCTCTGTGTGATGCCACTAACACACTAGAAGTCCTATGGGTGCTTCTGAGATGAAAATATAGGAGCTCTGTGTGATGCCACTAACACACTAGAAGTCCTATGGGTGCTGCTGAGAAGAAAATATAGGAGCTCTGTGTGATGCCACTAACACACTAGAAGTCCTATGGGTGCTTCTGAGATGAAAATATAGGAACTCTGTGTGATGCCACTAACACATTAGAAGTCCTATGGGTGCTGCTGAGAAGAAAATATAGGAGCTCTGTTTGCTGCCACTAACACACTAGAAGTCCTATGGGTGCTTCTGAGATGAAAATATAGGAGCTCTGTGTGATGCCACTAACACACTAGAAGTCCTATGGGTGCTTCTGAGATGAAAATATAGGAACTCTGTGTGATGCCACTAACACATTAGAAGTCCTATGGGTGCTGCTGAGAAGAAAATATAGGAGCTCTGTTTGCTGCCACTAACACACTAGAAGTCCTATGGGTGCTTCTGAGAAGAAAATATAGGAGCTCTGTGTGATGCCACTAACACACTAGAAGTCCTATGGGTGCTTCTGAGATGAAAATATAGGAACTCTGTGTGATGCCACTAACACATTAGAAGTCCTATGGGTGCTGCTAAGAAGAAAATATAGGAGCTCTGTTTGCTGCCACTAACACACTAGAAGTCCTATGGGTGCTGCTGAGAAGAAAATATAGGAGCTCTGTGTGATGCCACTAACACACTAGAAGTCCTATGGGTGCTTCTGAGATGAAAATATAGGAGCTCTGTGTGATGCCACTAACACACTAGAAGTCCTATGGGTGCTGCTGAGAAGAAAATATAGGAGCTCTGTGTGATGCCACTAACACACTAGAAGTCCTATGGGTGCTTCTGAGTAGGGATGAGCTTCGAGTTCAAGTCGAACTCATGTTCGACTCGAACATTGCCTGTTCGCCCGTTCGCCGAACAGCGAACAAATTGGGGTGTTCGCGGCAAATTCGAAAAATCTATGGGAGAAATCTAAAGTGCTAATTATAAAGGCTGATATGCAAGTTATTGTCCTAAAAAGTGTTTGGGGACCCGGGTCCTGCCCCAGGGGACATGTATCAATGCAAAAAGAAGTTTTAAAAACGGCCGTTTTTTCGGGAGCAGTGATTTTAATAATGCTTAAAATGAAAAAATAAAAGTGAAATATTCCTTTAAATTTCGTACCTGGGGGGTGTGTATGATATGCATGTGAAGTGGCGCTTGTTTCCCGTGCTTAGAACTGTCCCTGCAAAAAGTGTCATTTTTGAAAGAAAAAAATGCATTTAAAACTGACTCGCGGCTATTAATGAATTGTCGGCTCCCGGCAATACATACAAAAGTCATTGATAAAAAATAAAAAAAAAGCGTGGGGGTTCCCCAGAATTCAATTACCAGGCCCTTCAGGTCTGGAATGGATATTAAGGGGAACCCCGCCGCAAATAAAAAAAAATTGACGTGGGGTTCCCCCAAATATCCATTCCAGGCCCTTCAGATCTGGCATGGATTTTAAGGGGAACTCCACCCCAAATTAAAAAAAAAATGGCGTGGAGTCCCCCTAAAAATCCATACCAGACCCCTTATCCGAGCATGCAACCTGGCCGGCCGCAGGAGAAAAGGGGGGGACGAGAGAGCGGCCCCCCCTCCCTCCTGAACCGTACCAAGCCACATGCCCTCAACATGGGGAGGATGTCCCCATGTTGATGGGGACAAGGGCCTCATCCCCACAACCCTTGCCCGGTGGTTGTGGGGGTCTGCGGGCGGGGGGCTTATCGGAATCTGGAAGACCCCTTTAACAAAGAGGACCCCCAGATCCCGGCCCCCCCCCCTATGTGAATTGGTAAGGGGTACATTGTACCCCTACCATTTCACGAAGAAAGCGTAAAAAAATGTTTAAAAAAACACACAAACACCTTGAAAAAGTCCTTTATTTAAAAAAAAAAACCATTCCAGCGGTGAAATCCAGTGTCCCGCGGCGATCCCGATGTCCAGCGCTGTCCGTCATTGGTTGTGCCTGAGCGGACCTGATGGGGAACTCCCTCTCAGTATTTTAAATGTATAGACCCGCCCCTTCTAAAGTTCCCCATCAGGTCCGCTCAGCGGACCAGATGCGGAACATGAGAAGGGGCGGGTCTATACATGTATTACCAAAGTGAGAGCAGTTCCCCATCAGGTCCGCCTCCTCGGTATGTCGGACCCGCCTACGTCATTGGCTTGAGCGGGGAACTTCCTTCACTATGTAAATTTAAATTTACATAGTGAAGGAAGTTCCCCGCTCAAGCCAATGACGTAGGCGGGTCTGACATACCGAGGGGGCGGACCTGATGGGGAACTGCTCTCACTTTGGTAATACATGTATAGACCCGCCCCTTCTCATGTTCTGCATCTCGTCCGCTGAGCGGACCTGATGGGGAACATTAGAAGGGGCGGGTCTATACATTTAAAATACTGAGAGGGAGTTCCCCATCAGGTCTGCTCAGGCACAACCAATGAAGGACAGCGCTGGACATCGGGATCGCCGCGGGACACTGGATTTCACCGCTGGAATGTTTATTTATTTATTTTTTTAAATAAAGGACTTTTTCAAGGTGTTTGTGTGTTTTTTTAAACATTTTTTTACGCTTTCTTCGTGAAATGGTAGGGGTACAATGTACCCGTTACCAATTCACATAGGGGGGGGGGCGGGATCTGGGGGTCCCCTTTGTTAAAGGGGTCTTCCAGATTCCGATAAGCCCCCCGCCCGCAGACCCCCACAACCACCGGGCAAGGGTTGTGGGGATGAGGCCCTTGTCCCCATCAACATGGGGACATCCTCCCCATGTTGAGGGCATGTGGCTTGGTACGGTTCAGGAGGGAGGGGGGGCCGCTCTCTCGTCCCCCCCTTTTCCCCTGCGGCCGACCAGGTTGCGTGCTCGGATAAGGGGTCTGGTATGGATTTTTAGGGGGACTCCACGCCATTTTTTTTTTAAACTTGGGGTGGAGTTCCCCTTAAAATCCATGCCAGATCTGAAGGGCCTGGTAATTGAATTCTGGGGAACCCCCACGCTTTTTTTTTTTTTTTTATCAATGACTTTTGTATGTATTGCCGGGAGCCGACAATTCATTAATAGCCGCGAGTCAGTTTTAAATGCATTTTTTTCTTTCAAAAATGACACTTTTTGCAGGGACAGTTCTAAGCACGGGAAACATGCGCCACTTCACATGCATATCATACACACCCCCCAGGTACGAAATTTAAAGGAATATTTCACTTTTATTTTTTCATTTTAAGCATTATTAAAATCACTGCTCCCGAAAAAACGGCCGTTTTTAAAACTTCTTTTTGCATTGATACATGTCCCCTGGGGCAGGACCCCGGTCCCCAAACACTTTTTAGGACAATAACTTGCATATTAGCCTTTATAATTAACACTTTAGATTTCGAACGTTCGAGTCCATTGTATTTAATAGGGTTCTAAAGTTTACACGAACATTTTGTCTGTTCGCAGGTTCTGGTGCGAACCGAACAGGGGGGTGTTCGGCTCATCCCTGCTTCTGAGAAGAAAATATAGGAGCTCTGTGTGATGCCACTAACACACTAGAAGTCCTATGGGTGCTGCTGAGAAGAAAATATAGGAGCTCTGTGTGATGCCACTAACACACTAGAAGTCCTATGGGTGCTGCTGAGAAGAAAATATAGGAACTCTGTGTGATGCCACTAACACACTAGAAGTCCTATGGGTGCTGCTGAGAAGAAAATATAGGAGCTCTGTTTGCTGCCACTAACACACTAGAAGTCCTATGGGTGCTGCTGAGAAGAAAATATAGGAGCTCTGTTTGCTGCCACTAACACACTAGAAGTCCTATGGGTGCTGCTGAGAAGAAAATATAGGAACTCTGTGTGATGCCACTAACACACTAGAAGTCCTATGGGTGCTTCTGAGATGAAAATATAGGAACTCTGTGTGATGCCACTAACACACTAGAAGTCCTATGGGTGCTTCTGAGATGAAAATATAGGAACTCTGTGTGATGCCACTAACACATTAGAAGTCCTATGGGTGCTGCTAAGAAGAAAATATAGGAGCTCTGTTTGCTGCCACTAACACACTAGAAGTCCTATGGGTGCTGTTGGGGTGCAATGCTGTGCTAACAGCACTGCGGTTGGTACTACTGCAATACTGTACTAACAGTAAGCACGCACCAGACTAATCCCCAGCAGCAGCTAATAACACACTAACTGTGCAATCAGCAGCAATGAACGATCAATGACTTAGGTAGCAATGGTTTAGCAAAGAAATAGCCAATGGTTTAGCAAAGAAGAGCAAATCTTTCAGTATCAAGCAAAGACAGAATCAGCAGACTAATCTCTCCTAAAGCCGGAACTCATGTGACCGGGGCCGATGGCGTGGCGGCCTTTTAAATGGTGGGGCGTGTACTAAAGCCCCTGAGCTGTAATTGGCTACAGGCGTCCTGCCTGTAGCCAATTATTGCTCTCCGAGTTTCGGGCGCTGTGATTGGCCAAGCATGCGGGGTCACAGTGCATGCTTGGCCAATCATCAGCCAGCAATGCACTGCGCCGGCCGCGCCGGCCGCAATGCATTGCGGGGCCGCTCGCATCACACGAATGTGATGCGAACGGCCCAAATAGTTCTGGGCTCGACGAGCGAGCGAACGCCCGGTGCTCGATTCGAACATGGGTTCGAATCGAGCACCGGGCCCATCCCTAATCAGGAGGGATTGATTGGAAAATAAATCTATCAATTTATCAAAGTGTGTATGGACACCATGTAGCACCCTCCTAGTTTAGTGTAGGCTGCTAAGTAAATTAAAGCCCTGTACACACGATCGGATTTCCGATGGATTTTAGTCCGATGGATTTGTCCATCAGAAATCCAATGAAACTGTTTTTCATCAGTCTTGGCCACACACCATCAGTCCAAAAACCGACCGTCTCAAACGCGGTGACGTAAAACACTCCGATGAGCCGAGAAAAATTAAGTTCAATGCTTCTGAGCATGCGTTGACTTGATTCTGAGCATGCGTGGGTTTTTTATCCGATGGAGTTCCCCACAGACGATCGGTATTTTCTATCGGTTTTTGATCCATCGGAAAAATTTAAAACATGTTCTATTTTTTAAAACCGATGGAAAAAAGACCGATGGGTCCCATACACGATCGGTTTGTCTGATGAAAACAATCCATCGGACGGTTTTCATCGGTTAAACCGATCGTGTGTACGGGGCTTTAGTTTAGCTCCTCTGTAAACAGTGGAGCAGGGGTTGATTGAGTAGGGCTGCTCAGTGTTTCACAGGCTGCTGTTCTGCTACTTTTCCCTGTCTTCTAGAGGCTTCTAGAAGCATAGTAGGAGGAGAGCAGAATAGGTAGCCTGCATATTAATGAAACTCCAGCCAATCCCTGGGGAGGTTTGAACAGAAGGTGAAGGGAGAGCCCATAAATAGTCTGAATCCTGGGTAACAGGAGCAGAGTTCCTGGGTCCAGTCCAGCAGGAGGAGACCCCTGTGTAGGGCAGAAGCTTGTGAGGAAGCCAGCCTGAAGATAGCAAGGTCCCAGCTAGGCTTACAGGTCCTAGTTCAAGGATCCAGTTGGGTCAGGAGAAAGCTCACGGTATAGAGCTGGGAGGAAACTGTGGGAGAGAGCCCAAGTTGTCCAGAAGCGGTCTGAGTCTTCATATCCCTCACTAGGAAGAGCCTGGTGGATGTCGGCAGAAGGCAACTGTGGCTGAGTGAGTACAAGACCCCAGTGCTGCAGATTGTGACAGTGTGGTCCTTTGAGACTCTGGAAGGAGTACAGGTCACAGTCAGCCTAGAGATCCAGTAGGACATTTCTTTTGCAAGTGCAGTGCAGCCAGAGGTTTTGCAATACAGCTAGAAGTTTTTGCAAGCCAAGCAGTCCTCAAGTTGTACAAATTCGCAGTTCCGGGGTATCCCATACTCCCCATCCCCATCCAAGTTTATTGTTCCCCATGAAAAACACAAAAACCCCTAGACTGATTTTTGAGCCAATGGAAGAATGTGGAAAATGCTGTGTGCCTGGCTGTGAGTGCTCCAAGGCGGGAAATAGGACCACATTTACCAGTGCTATAACCATAAAGGCTTGTTTACACCTTTGATGTGGTACACTTTTCAGAGAGTGCTGCAGGCACTGCTGACAGGCATTCCAGAGGTGATATTTTACCAGCTGAACAGGATTTTTGAATGGGAAAACTGTCCCGCAACCCTAAGCCTAACATTTGGCTCATGCCGCGTACACACGACCGTTTTTCATGACGAGAAAAATGCAATTTTTTAGATTGGTCGTGAAAAACGGTCGTGTGTATGCCTCATAGCATTTTTCACGACGAGAAAACTGCCCGAAAAAAATTAGAACCTGCTCTATTTTTTCTCGTCGTTTTTCACGTCGTGAAAAACGGTCATGTGTAGGCTTTTACGAGGGGAAAAAAAAGCGCATGCTCAGAATCAAGTATGAAGCAGGAGCGCTCATTCTGGTAAAACTAGCGTTCAGAATGGAGATAGCACATTCGTCACGCTGTAACGGACTGAAGAGCACGAGGCTCAAAAGCGCGAATCGTCTCTCACCAAACTTTACTAACACAAGGATCAGCAAATGCAGCCCAAAGGGTGGCGCCATTTGAATGGAACATCCCCTTTATAGTGCCGTCATATGTGTTGTACGTCACGCGCTTTGCTCAAGCATTTTTTTTCCCTGAACGTGTGTATGCAAGGCAGGCTTGAGAGGAATCACGTCGAGAAAAACTTTGTTTTTTTGCATGACAGGAAAAACTGTCGTGTGTACGCGGCATCATGGTTGTGGTACAGCCCCATTCAATTAAATGAGTCACATTTGGAGACAGTACTGCCTGTGAAAGCAAAGCATTGCAGCTGTGCCATGCATACAACCCTGACCAGTTGTCTGTGCAGCTTAAGGCCTCATTCACACTGGCATCCCTGCGTTTAACGTTTAAAAAAACGCAGGAGAAGTTATCTGGGAAGCATAAAACCTTTTATTCCTGCCAGATCACTTTTTCCTGCATTTTGATGTTCCCAAAGCAGGTTTAGTCGCATTTAGTCACCTGGGTTTAGCTGTATTTAGGAATCGTAATCAGTTCCTGGATGCACAGAATTAAATTTTTTCCAAGCGCGGATATATTGACTGCACCTAAATGCAGGTAAACATTCAGTGTAAATAACACCATTGAAAATTCATTACTTGCATTTATATGCGTTTGGAGATGTCCTGTAAAGTGCATGCAGACACAGCCCCGGTCACACGTCAGTGTTCGTTCCCATCCATACACCCGTTTCTGCCTGCATGACAAATTTTTTGACATGCAGCCACTGCGTCTGCGTCCACTTCTTTGGGCTGCCTGCACGCAGCTCTGAAGTGGATGCACAATGGCAGAGCATGAAGGACAGCTCTCCGTGCCTGTCTGAATGAGCCCTTAGATGCGCTTAGACACGTACAATTCTTCTAATGACTATGCGTGTTGGTGTGCATGCGTTTACATATCTTTATATGCATACACGCGTAAAATCTGCAATTTGTATGTATGGCCCCATTGATTCCTATAGCACTGCGTTTAAATGCTACAAAACTATAATTGTGAATTAGCCCTAGAGACATTTATTCTTGGGCCCTGTTCACACTTGTGCGCTTTTTGCCTCGCTAAAACGCACCTTCCCAGCGTGGCAAAAGCACATAAAAATGAGTCCTCTAAGGGCTTGTTCACACTTGACTAAATTTCGAACGCTTAACAAACGCTCCTATAGCGTTAGTATGGGCCTTAGACTTGCGTTAATGAGCTTTAGTATGGGCATTAGACTGGCATTTTACAAGTGGTAATGATGAGTTAACCACTTAAGCTCCGGAAGGACTTACCCGCTTCCTGACCAAGCAATTTTTTTGGAATACGGCACTGTGTCACTTTAACTGACAATTGTGCGGTCGTGCGACGCTGTACCCAAACAAAATTGATGTCCTTTTTTCCCACAAATAGGGCTTTCTTTTGGTGGTATTTGATCACCCCTGTGTTTTTATTTTTTTATTTTGGCTCTATAAACCAAAAAAAGAGCGACAATTTTGAAAAAAAAAATGTTTAGGCCAATATGTATTATGCTACATATTTTTGGTAAAAAAAAATTGCAATAAGCGTATATTGATTGGTTTGGGCATAAGTTATAGCATCTACAAAATATGGGATATATTTATGGCATTTTTATTACTATTATTTTTTTACTAGTAATGGTGGCAATCAGTGATTTTAGCGGGACTGCGACATTGTGGCGGACAGATCGGACACCTAACTGACATTTTTGACACTTTTTTTAGAACCAGTGACATTATTACAGTAATCAGACACTGGCAGGGAAGGGGTTAACATCTGGGGCGATCAAGGGGTTAAATGTGTTCCCTGCAGCTATTTTCAAACTGTATGGAACTGTATGGGGGACTGTGTGACTGGGGAAACACACAGATCCATCCTCCTGCATAGCAGAAAGACAGGATCTGTGTGATCTCCCCTGTCAGAACGGAGATCTGCCTTGTTTACACAGGCAGATTCCTGTTCTGTCACTGCGGGGGACGATCGTGGGTGGCCTCTGGACATCAAGTCCACTGGACCAGCTGATTGTCTCCCCCAGTTGGCCAATGGGAGCGCGCCCCAACAAAAGTCAGTTATTGTGCCAACGTACAGCTACGGCTATTTGCGGGAACGAGCCACGTTGCCGCAGTATAATGACAGCGGCTGGACGGGAAGCAATTAAAAACGCTCCCCAAATGGCCAATGCGCAGTTTTTGAAGCATTTGATGAGCGTTAAGGCGCGTTAAAACTGCTCCACAAATGCCTTTTTTTTAAATAGGAAGGGACATTACAGGAAATAAACTAATTCTAACGCCCCGCAACCTCACCACAACAGCGGCGCAAACGCCTGCCATTTGCAAAGCCTTACCATAGATTTGAATGGGAGGCAATGAAAGGCTTCAAACACCTCCTGACTCGACATGAGGCTTCAATTTTGAAGCAACGCGATGCTAACGCTTCATGTATTGATAATGTGAACAGCTGTGTGCTCTTCAAGGTATCATTTGCATAGGCGTTTAAGGGGCGTTTTTAATGCTCCTCAAACGCCTACGTTTAATGCCAGCGTGAACTTAGTCTAACTGTTAAGCCCTGTACACACGATCGGATATCCTATGGATTTTCGTCCGATGGATTTGTCCATCGGATATCCGATGAGATTGTTTTCCATCAGTCTTGCCCACACACCATCAGTCCAAAAACCGACCGTTCCAAACGCGGTGACGTAAAACACTTCGATGAGCCGAGAAAAATGAAGTTCAATGCTTCTGAGCATGCGTCGACTTGATTCTGAGCATGCGTGGGTTTTTTATCCGATGGACTTGCCCATAGACGATCGGAGTTTTCGATCGGTTTTTTATCCATCGGAAAAATTTAAAACATGTTCTATTTTTAAAAACCGATGGAAAAAAGACCGATGGGTTCCATACACGATCGGTTTGTCTGATGAAAAGAATCCATCGGACGAAAATCCATAGGATATCCGATGGTGTGTACAGGGCTTTATCTAACTGTTCCTCTATTATATTGTTCACATTTGTATGCTGTTTTTTCTTACAGTGCGCTGCACTTTTGAAAAGTTCTGCTTGCTGCATCTTCAGTTCCCTTTTTGAAAAACGCACCCAAAAAGGCATCGAAAACGCACAGCACTTTTTTTAAGTGCGTTTTTTGAGCTACATTAAAATTTTTCCCGGGTGACCAAGGATGATAACGCATGCAAAATACTTGTAAAACGCATTATGCTTTGCGTTAAAACTTAACGCAATGCATTAAAAACGCGAGTTGACATCTATTTGGAGTAAAGATAAGGCTAAATATTTGGAAGTCTGAATGGCTTGTTTTGGTGTGGTGAGTCTTCCAGGACATGATGCAGAGGGGAAATCAGCCTCCCCTCACGACACAGAAAGTTTGTACATAACATGAGCAGCTTCCACCTCATCCATCTCTAACCTGACAAGGATGTGGGCACAATTTCTGCTTTTTTGTGTGTGTGTATGTGCTCTGAGGAGAGGGCGGGGAGGGATGGGATAAGAGTTTATTTTTTGTCATCTTCAGGAGACAGCTACTCATTCATCCAGATCACAGCTAAAAAAAAAAAAAAAACTGGTCGCAGAAATTAGCAGTTTCGGCTCAGCAGCAAAGTCGCCAGCCTGTGAAGGCAGAGAGAAATTGACTAATTAGCAATGCGCACTAAAACTTGACGGTTCTTTATAGAGAGAGAGATGAGAGAGGGATGGGGAAAGGGAGGAGGAGGAGGACAAGGGGAGGGGGGGAGGGTTATGGTTCCCCCCTTTCTTTCTTCCAAAGATGTTTGAAATCGCAGTCATTTACGCTCGACAATTTTTACAATAGCCTTGAGCCATAATTTTGCGAGGCTCCTCAGCATCCATCCCCCTTGCATGGTCTCTCTCCACTGGCCATGCACGACCGTTTCTCTCCCCAACCGTGGATTTCCTATTACTCTCGTTACGACTCACTGAGCCCCAGGCCCAAGGATAATGATGTGTTGTTTCTTGGTAGCATAATTTGTCACACGTACATTTTTTTTTTCCCTTCTTCTTCTCTTGCAGAAAAGCTCTGCTCATTCTCCCTCTCTCCTTCTCTGCTGCCTCTCGCCCTCTCACAATACTCCTCTTGCTCCTTTTTTCTAATTCACCATGATCAAATGATGTACAGCCAAATAAACAGAGTAGACTGACTGCTGCCTGGAGTTTGGGAAGCGACAAGGGGGACTCCATTCCTTTCCTTCCCCCTCCTCTGGAGCCAGCTGCCATCCCCCGAAAAAGGAACGACGAGTTCCATCGAAAAGCGAAAGTCAGCTTAGACTTTGGCATCTGTTTGGCAAGCAGGTAAGTTTGTGGCCTGGTTTGTGTGTGTGTGTGTGTGCGTGCATTGGGTGTCCATGCTGTCTCTTGCTTTCTATAGACGGAGGAAGGGGGGGGGTCAATTGTTGCCACTAAACTCTAAAAACAGAAACAATATACAGGCAAAGAATAGAAGGGGGGGCGGGGGAGCAACCGTGTCCAGGGAGATCCTATTCCTAATACACTGGCACATGCCGGAGAAGAGGGGGGCCAAAGTAGTATGGGATACTACAAGTGATATTAACCCCTCAGCGGCCGAGTCGGCACAGGTTACACCGTTAAGTTGATAAAAAAAAAACCACCAGATCAGTTATTAAATGAAGTAGAGAACCTCCGTATAAAGAATCTTATACTCATAGTTGATCCAATGGAAAGCATAAAAAAGGCATTGCCGTCTAGAGAGTAAGGGAAAATGTTACAACAATGGGACCCGAGGCAGATCTGCAGTGCAGCGGGACCGGTAAGGCATCTACACTGAGAGGGTCTCTAATATCCAGGAGAGGGGATGAGCAGCTGAGCCTGGTGGCTGCCTCTTCCCTTACAGCCAGCTTACAGTCGGCTCCCTTCTTTCTTTCGCAGAGATTCTAACTCAACTTTTCGGCATTTCAGTAGAAACTGAAAAGTATTTTTTGTTCTTCTGGCAGAGATGCCTCTGATTGCTTTGAAATTGTTCCAAGGAATTACAGAAGCTACTGCCTAGGCAAAGTGTATGTTGTGTCTATTTGTAACATGGATCTAGTAGGGTGAATATAAGAAAGAGGTATCCCTACTCAGTTTAAGGAATACCAGAATTGGGATGCTAAGTACGCCAGGAATCGATTGGAGGATCAGGACATGGATATTGAAGGATGAACGTAGGAAAGAGGTATCCCTGCTCAGTTTAGTTAAGAAATATGAGAACTGGGATGCTAAGTAAAGTGGAAATTGATGGAATGACCAGGAACGTGGATTTAGAAGGGTAAAAGTAGGAAAGAGGTATCACTCATCTGTTTAGTTAAGGAACACTATAATTAGGATGCTAAGTAAAGTGGGAACTGATTGGATGAGCAGGACGTGGATTTAGAAGGGTGAAAGTAGGAAAAAGGTATCTCTCATCTGTTTAGTCAAGGAACACCAGAATTAGGATGCTAAGTAAACTGGGAATTGATTGGATGACCAGAATGTGGATAAAGAAGGCTTAGAGTAGGAAAGAGGTATCCCTAATCAGTTTAGCCAAGGAATACCAGAATTAGGATGCTTAGTAAACCGGGAATTGATTGGATGACCAAGACGTGGGTAAAAAAGGGTGATAGTAGGAAAGAGGTATCCCTAATCTGTTTTCGCTAGGAATACCGGAATTAGGATGCTTAGTAAGCCGGGAATTGATTGGATGACCAAGACGTGGGTAAAAAAGGGTGATAGTAGGAAAGAGGTATCCCTAATCTGTTTTCGCTAGGAATACCGGAATTAGGATGCTTAGTAAGCCAAGACGTGAGTAAAAAAGGGTGATAGTAGGAAAGAGGTATCCCTAATCTGTTTACGCTAGGAATACCAGAATTAGGATGCTCAGTAAGCCGAGAATTCATTGGATGACCAAGACGTGGATAAAGCAGGGTGATAGTAGGAAGGAGGTATCCCTAATCTGTTTACGCTAGGAATACCAGAATTAGGATGCTGGGAATTGACTAGGACGCATGCAATTTTGGTATTTATGTATGTTACTAGCAAAAGTGTGCTGGTCGAGATGTTAAAGAAATGGAATACAGGACTGGTATTTATTCATGAGAGCAAGCAGAAGTTACATATTTTAAGCATAAGCAAGTAATTAGTTATAGAGATTGTGTTACTAGTAAAATGCGCTGCTGCTAAGTCAATAGCCCCGGGCAACCTTTTCCTGGTTAGGGGCAACAACTGACAGATGAGTTCCAGGGGAATATACAGAGTTGTGTTCCATCAGACAGGAGTTCCAGTGACGGTTTTATAGTGTCAGACAGTTCAGCATCTTTACTAGGAATGAATAGGAGGGACCACCTCTGTGATCACACCTAAACTCAGAAGTAGCTGACACATTTCAAAGTTGTGGGCAGCTTGAAGAGCTGTTGGAATGTTCAGATCACTAAGTTCTTCGGTGTCTTCAATGTCAGTTAGTAAAGCAAGCTGTTGGGAAACTGTCACAGGATTTGTCAGTTGATTACATCCTGATGTTTTTCTCCTCATTGAGAAGAATAACAAATCAACTTTGTCACTATGCTGTACATTATTACAAGTCCTGTAAATATTTTAAACATGTATAAGAACTGCCCCAACTCCAGCACACATCTGCATTTGGATTACGTTTAATCAAACAGTTTAAATACAAATATGTTCTTGTTGTTTTTCCTATTTGGTCAGGCGTAACTGGGTGCACTGTGTTTTTGCAGCTTGTATTTGGTACATGTTTCTGAGAAACCTGAAATGTTATTTAGGACAGTGAAATCATCAGCAATGTAAAAGGTATACATTATCTATCTGGTTCTTTTATGTATTTATGGAATTTTGGAGCATCCAACACGCTTACATTTAATTATAGTTGACTATAGCTACCATGTCCCACTGTATGAATAGTTTATTATGTCTTCAAAAATAATATTTCCTTCTGAGTGCTGTTGATCCTTCCAATACCTGTACAAGAATAAGGGTAAAGTTTATAATTTTGCTGTCCTGACTTGTACTGTTAATAATAATAATAATAATAATAATTTTGTTATTAATAATAATAACTTTGACAGAAATGTTTAAAAAGTGGAGTTCCCCTTTAAACAATGTGCTGTCAGGTTTAGGTTTGATATCAAAGGCTATATAAAGAAAACTAGTCACTCTCAAAAATAGGATCTTTGGAGTGATAAGGAAAAGCTAAAGTTTTTCAATGATATATATATATATATATATATATATATATATATATATATATATATACACACACACACAGTGAACAAATACTGTACATGTACATCTAAAAAGTAGCAAAAGTAAGTGTCCATAAAAACACAATTCACACACATAGCACCAAACTACCTGATGATAGTACTGTTCTTTGATGTCCTGAAATCCTCTGGGTTGTCCTTTTCTGTTAGCTGTGAAATCACGGGAGAGAAGAAGGAAGACACTTATGCCCTGTACACACGATTGGATTTTCCGATGAAAAAAGTCCGATGGACTTTTTTCATCTGAAATTCCGATCGTGTGTGGGCCCCATCTGACTTTTTTCCATCGGAGTAAAAATAAAGAACATGTTTTAAATGATGGAAAAAAATACGATGGGAAATTCTGATCGTCTGTGTGGAATTCCATCGGAGAAAAATCCACACATGCTCTGAATCAAGTTGACGCATGCTCGGAAGCATTGAACTTAATTTTTCACGGCTCGTCGTAGTGTTTTACGTCACCGCGTTTTGGATGGTCGGAAATTAGTCTGACAGTGTGTATGCAAGACTGATGGAAGTCAGCTTCATCGGAATTCCAACGGAAAATTCCATCGGATTTTACTCCATCGGAAATCCGATCGTGTGTACAGGGCATTAGAATAGGATGCTTAATACAAACAAAAAAAGTTAATTGTATCCGTGGTATTGCCCTATGGGTTCCTGTTTTATGGAAAATCTTTTCTTTTGTTATTTAAACAGTCATGCCACTTTTCATGTTCATAGTGATAAAGCAATTCAGTCTATCACAACTTATATGCGGCAGAATCCAATTATTCCTGTTATAAAAATGATTACTGATATATTCTTTATATCTCTTACTAAATATTTTAATGTTATTTTTTTGCTTTCGATTTCATCAACAGGTAAAACGTGAGGCCGGCCATGTCCAGATCGGGGGACAGGACTTCTACATTTGACCCGAGCCATAGTGACAATCTGCTGCATGGTTTGAACCTCCTGTGGCGAAAGCAGCTCTTTTGCGACGTGACATTGACTGCACAAGGACAGCAGTTCCACTGCCATAAAGCAGTGCTTGCATCCTGCTCCCAGTACTTCAGATCTCTCTTTTCCAGCCACCCTGTCCAGGATGGTCTGTCTTCTGTCCAAAAGGATCAGCAACAGCAGTCAGAGGAGCCTGGGACACCCTCCTCCTCCCCTGATGATAAGCTGCTGGTCAGCCCCAGGGCCATAAATAACCTGGTATTGCAAGGCTGTTCTTCAATTGGGCTGCGTTTGGTGCTGGAGTATCTCTATACAGCAAATGTAACCTTGTCTTTAGATACAGTCGAGGAGGTATTATCTGTCAGTAAAATCTTGCACATCCCTCAGGTCACAAAGCTTTGTGTACAGTTTCTTAATGATCAAATCTCAGTGCAGAACTACAAGCAGGTGTGCAAAATTGCTGCCTTGCATGGCCTGGAGGAAACCAAGAAGCTGGCCAATAAGTATCTGGTGGAGGATGTGTTGCTGCTCAATTTTGAAGAGATGCGTTCCATGCTGGACTCTTTGCCACCCCCAGTGGAGTCTGAGCTTGCTCTCTTTCAGATGTCTGTACTATGGCTGGAGCATGACAGGGAAACCCGCATGCAGTATGCGCCAGATCTGATGAAAAGGCTTCGCTTTGCACTCATCCCAGCTCCAGAGCTGGTGGAAAGGGTGCAATCAGTGGACTTTATGAGGACTGACCCTGTATGCCAAAAGTTACTGCTGGATGCTATGAACTATCACCTGATGCCTTTCAGACAGCACTGCAGACAGAGCCTGGCAAGCAGGTGAGGCCTTTCTTAATATGTTTCCAATACTAGCCACACCAGCATAGTCTTTAGTGCAAACCTGAAGTGTAAAGCACTCATCTAACCTAGTACTGCCATCATATTACTAGGACTAACAACAGACTAAGGTCCTAAAGTACAGATAATTCTGAGCCAACATTTTGAAAGCCAGGCACCCCCTAATTTCTTACCGTCACTATTGGCCAGTGTGGCTACCCATCACGTAATGGATCAGAAATTAGGTTTATGATGTGCTAGGGGGGCAGGAACTCAACCATGTGAACCAGTGTATTCATATCAAAATCGGACCTGACATACAGGCACCCAGGGGTGTCACCTAAATGCTGACAGCACTAGATTTGTATTTCAGGTTTGCTATAACTGTGCCATTGTCATTTCACAAGTGATTAACAGCTGTAGTTGACTTTATACGATTCGGTCTAATGTAATCCCATTAAAATATATTGCAACAGTAATTTATAAAGGTTCATTGAGCTAGAGAATTAAGTCATATTCTGAAGTTGGTGGACATTATTAGCTTCCTATATTTTTGGGGGATTTTGACAATGAGGCCTTGCCACCTGAGTTTCCATATCTGATGTAGCCATTATAGTCTACTGTTTGTGTTTCTCTGTTTATTTTACAATAATATATTATGGGGAATGCAAGAGTGAAACTCTAGTGACTTAAAGTGGTACTATAGGTTCATTTTATTTTTTTAAACAAACATGTCATACTTACCTCCACTGTGCAGTTCGTTTTGCACAGAGTGGCCCCGATCGTCCTCTTCTGGGGTCCCACGGCAGCTCTCGTGGCTCCTCCCTGCAAGAGCTAACCCCCTCTGGGAAGCTCTCTCCCGAGGGGGTTACCTTGCGGGCGCGCTCAAGGGGGATACAGTTAGCGGCCTTAGCCGCCAAGTGTATGACTCGGCCCCGCCCCTCGGCGCGCCGCATCATTGGATTTGATTGACAGCAGCGGGAGCCAATGGCTGCGCTGCTATCAATCTAACCAATGAAGAGCTGACAAGCCGCTTGGAAAGTGACGCAGGATCTCGCCCACGGAAGTTTGGGGCTCAGGTAAGTAAAACGGAGGCTCGGGGGGGCCGGAGAGTGCAAGGTGTTTTTTCACCTTAATGTATAGGATGCATTAAGGTGAAAAAACATGAAGGTTTACAACCCCTTTAAAGAAATAAACTAGTGGGTATAAGGCCTCATTCATAATGGATGTTTTTAACACTGCTCTTAAAGCAGAGTTCCACCCATTTTTGAGAGGTAGGCCTCGTACACACGACCGATTTTCTCAGCAAGAACCAGCAAGAAACTTGCTGGCAGAGAGGTCTTGCCGAGTAAATCGGTCGTGTGTACGCGGCTATCGGGTTTCTCGTCGAGAAAACCGACAAGTAACCTCGACGAGAAAATAGAGAACCTGCTCTCTATTTTCTCGTCGAGATTCTCCTCGGCATGTTTCTCGACGAGAAAAGTGAGTGTGTGTACACTTACCTGTCCTCCCGGAAGCCCGCGCATGTTCGAAATGAATTCGACGCATGCGCGGTAGCTTCCTAGGCATACGTAGGGTATACCAAGATGGCGGCGACGGCATCGAATGTGACGAGCGCATGCTCGTCGTAGTCGATGACGTCACCGCGTACGCTCCATTCAAAGAACCGCGGGTTCTTTGAAACGAGCGTGTGTACACTCGGCCGGGACAAGTTTCTTGTCCAAGAATCTCGTCGAAAAAAACGACATGTTTTTTTCAACGAGAATCTCGGCCGTGTGTACGAGGCCGTAGTCTTAAACTAAAGACCACCTCTCAACATCTAGTTTTTTTGATATTCATTTTTTTTTTCTTTCTTATCTTTTTGGAAGTACCGTATATACTTGAGTATAAGCCGACCGGAGTATAAGCCGAGGTACCTAATGTTACCACAAAAAACTGGGAAAACTTACTGACTCGAGTATAAGCCGAGGGTCAACAATGCCTCACTGTTCCCATCCTTACTGTGCCCATCCTCACTGTTCCTCACTGTTCCCATCCTCACTGTTCCTCACTGTTCCCATCCTCACTGTTCCTATCCTCACTGTTCCCATCCTCACTGTTCCCATCCTCACTGTTCCCATCCTCACTGTTCCTATCCTCACTGTTCCCTAGCTCACTGTTCCCTAGCTCACTGTTTAAATTTAACATTGTAAATAGTACCTGAAAAAAAGTTGAGAGGCTGCGGCGTCCATCGTTTAAATGCCGCGGTCTCTTCCTGGTCCCTTCCGTGATAGGCGATTCTCAGCAGACACTCTCCGCCTATCACGAACGTTCTCTCATCCTCAGTTTCCCAGCAGACACTGTGTTCGGTGTTCCGCCAATCACAGACGTTTGCTGGGAAACTGAGGATGAGAGAACGTTCGTGATAGGCGCAGAGTGTCTGCTGAGAATCACCTATCACGGAAGGGACCAGGAAGAGACCGCGGGATTTAAACAATGGACGCCGCAGCCTCTCAACTTTTTTTCAGGTACTATTTACAATGTAAAATTTTGCTGACTCGAGTATAAGCCGAGGGGGGGACTTTCAGCCCAAAAAAAAGGGCTGAAAATCTTGGCTTATACTCAAGTATATACAGTACTTCCGATCCAGCCGGGCATGCACAGTAGGAAACTGCCAGTAAAGCCACAAGGCTCCACTGCCGGTTTCCCTTAGTTGGAATGGTGGCGCCAACACCCGATCCGATGGATGGATCGGCCTCGGGGGGGCCGACATCGCGGGCTCCCTGGACAGGTAAGTGTCCTTTTTAAAAGTCAGTAGCTACAGTGTTTGTAGCTGCTGACTTTTAAATAAAATAAAAATTCAGCTGGAACACCGCTTTAATGGCTTCTGGCGATTTTTTTCCATCCTCTAAATAGCCCTGCATGTTAGCCTCTGTGTCCATGCACACGCAGGCGTTTAGAGGCAGAAAAAAAAAATAGCGCTTCCAGGAGTAGCTGCGTTTTTGCAGAAAAAACACTTGATGTGCCTAAATGCTTTACATGTGTTTACAAGTATCAAGGATTTTTCTGCCAAAACTCTGCTGCCAGGATCATGAACGGCATCTAGAAAAGATGGCCAATTGTCCTGTTTGCATGAGGCCTCAATCAGCCACTCCTAGCTAAAAGATAGATTTTGGGTGAACTGCTCCTTGTCCATAAATGAAACATTTTATACAATATACAGTTTAAAAATCACTGCTTCATCAATTTTCTTTACATACTGTTTAAGACTGTTTATGCACTTCTAACAATTTGTCTCCATAAGTCTAGGTTTACAGCTGTGTGTTCATTTTTGTGCAGGCATTGCCCCATTTTGTCCAAACACTAAAAAGTTTTGGAACTAGATATACTTTAAAGTAAGACTTTTCCTGCAGTCTAAAATGTATTTGGTGGTGACAGTTGTTTTTTTTGTTTTTTTTATGTTTCTTGAAATGGAAAAGTGCATTGAAATGGAAAAGAAAGAATTAATAAAAAGTATTCTAGCCTAAAGATAACTAGTCTTTAAAAAAAATTCAGTCCCCCTCCTAAGATCTATGCAGGGGAGGGGAGGAAGCACTGACAGCAGATGGGTCATGGGATCCTATTGGGGACATCACCCCTCAGGCATTCTCACCCGTTGTGGAGAGCTCTTTCCTCTCTCCTGCTGCTGGCTGACACAAGCTATCATGTGACTGGACCAGAGTGGGTTGAAAATAGGTAAGTATTAAATATACATCTTTTCTACACAGGTTAGTCAGCATAGTTAGGAGGGGACATTGTAAAGACTACTTAGGGTTGAGGCTTGAATTCTACTTAAAGTGATTGTAAAGGATTTTTTTTTTTTAAATAACAAACATCTCAATAATTCTATTGCACATAGCGACCCTGAACATCCTATTCTCAGGTCCCTCGCTGGCACTCCTGGCTCCTCCCCTCTGTTCAGTGCCCCCACAGGAAGCCACTTCCCATGGGGCTCACTCCTGAGCCCCGCTGCTACGTCCATTGACACAGACAGCAGGACTCAGTCCTGCTCTCTCATCACTGGGTTTGATTAACAACACCTGGATCCTCCTCTTCTCAGGTCCCTCGCTGGCACTCCTGGCTCCTCCCTCCTGCCGAGTGCCTCCACAGCAAGCAGCTTGTCATGGGGGCACCCAAGCAGGCGTGCACCCGAGTCACAGCTCTGTGTGTCCATTCACACACGGAGCCGCGGCTCAGCCCCGCACTCTCTGTGTCCTGATTGGCTCATTGGCTGTGATTGACAGCAAGGCTTTTGTGGACATGAGGAGGCTCAGGTAAGTATAAGGGGGATGGAGTGGATGCTGCACACAGAATGTTTTAACCTTCATACATAGAATGCATGAAGGTAAAAAACCTTGCGCCTTTACAACCAATTTAAGCTCAATTAACAATTTTTAAATGTTCTCTGTAACATTTTTAAGGTCAGGTCCACTTTATGGAATAAAGTAATTTTGGTTTATATGAATGAACAATTTCTAAAATTAGTAGACATGTTGTATATACAATATGTAGCTATACCCTCCGTAGGAGCTGCTGTTATTAGCTAGTTCTTCCCGAACAGTATGGAGGCTGCCCATCCCCACAAGCACCAGTCCATTCACACCAGCTCCAATATCACAGTCTAAGGGAAGTCTTTTTAAGATTTATTGCTTGAAGAAACTTGAACAGGAGAGGGCAGGGGATACTACAAAAAGATTAGCACATAGCAATTAGAGGACAATCTTCTCCTTAAGTAAGCGTGAATATTGGACAGTCTTAGGCCTCAAAGCTGTAGAATATAAGTCAACTTTCTGAGCAGTCTAAAGCCCTGTACACATGGCCGAGAATCCCGTCAGGAAAAAAACACTGGTTTTCCTGACGAGATTCTTGGCAAGCTTTTCTTGCAAAGCCGTGCATACAGATGGCCATTCAAAAGAACCGCCGTTCCTTTGAATGGCAAGAACGCTGTGGCGTCATCGACTACGACGAGCATGCGCTCGTCACATTCAATGCCCTCGCCGCCATCTTGCTTCACCCTACACTTACCTTGTAAGCTACCGCGCATGCGTCGAAGTCTCATCGAGCATGCGCGGGCTTACCGGAGGACAGGTAAGCTTATAGCCTCGTACACACACATGGTTTTCTCGTCGGGAAACAGGCCGACCAGAATCCCGACGAGAAAAACGAGAATCCTGATGAGAAAATAGAGAGCAGGTTCTCTATTTTTCTCGTTGAGATTCCCGGCAGTTTTCTTGACAAGAAATCATACACACGAACGGTTTTCTCGGCAAAAAGCTCTACCAGCAGTTTTCTTGCTGGTTCTTGCAGAGAAAACCGGTCGTGTGTACAAGGCTTAAGGCCTCACAGCTGGGGACCATGAGGCAAGCTCCTAGGAATATCTATCCAGGCCCTCAGCCTAAACACCACTGAAGCTTCTGGAACAGCTGCACAGTCTATGGGCTACCTGAGGGCAGCAGCCTCTTCTGACTTTGCAACCCTCCTGGGGAAAGAGAACTTAGTCCCCCAGTGCTTCAGACTATTTATCACCTTTCTATGTGTCCTTCTTGACACTCCTTTCCAGGGATTAGTTGGAGCATGATAACTATTCAGGCTGGTTGTTTGCATCTCCCTTCCTAAGCTCTGGAAGTGTTTTCCTGAGGCTGGGGAAGCAATCAAACTCACAGCCTATGAACCCCGGAACAGACCAGGACAAATTATTTGCCTTAATTACAGAAGGAGCCAAAAACAAAATTTACCTAGCATCCTACGCTAGGTGGGTGCTGCACATAGAAATGCAAATGTGACAGAAGTTTAAGAGGAGGTAAGACAATTCTAGGATAAGAATTATTCCTATGCATGGCTGGTTCCATTTTACTTGTCCTAATAATGACTATATAGCCACGTTTAGGCCTTCTACACTCAAATATCCAAAAGGAGCATTCAGTATTACACTAAAATGTCAAAATGGATGATTTCATAATGAGTGCTTAGAAAAGCAAAATTAATTTAGTAAAAATTATTGGGAACTACAGCATTATGCCAGTCACCAGTGTTGTCAATGGTTGAAATGCTATATCAGTTTACAAAAATGCCAGGTGTATGCCAGCACATTTCAGTCCTGTGCATTTAATCTGAGAAATAATTGCGAAACTCCTTGTAAAAATAATAGTCTGGTTCTGGCCTTGTTACTTTTATGAATTGACTTTGGACAAGCATGCATATAACAAAAGTGAGAGAAGTCGGAACTCCTAATCTGCATACTTGATCCAAGTGGCGCAGGATCAACATGATAGCCAGGCAACTGGTATTTTCAGAATTAGAAGTCACCAATGGCAACCGCAGTATTTTCTCACTACAAAAAGCTTAAAGGGGTTGTAAAGGTTTGTTTTTTATTTTCTAAATAGGTTCCTTTAAGCTAGTGCATTGTTGGTTCACTTACCTTTTCCTTTGATTTACCTTCAAAATTTTTTTTTTCTTTGTCTGAATTTCTCACTTCCTGTTTCTCCTCACTAAACTTCACACCATCATCTGAGTGGTGTGGAGTCAGTCAGAACAGCTTACTGAACAGCTTACTGAGGAGGAACAGGAAGTGAGAAATTCAGACAAAGAAAACAAAGAAAAAAAATTATTTAGAAGGGAAATCTAAGGAAAAGGTAAGTGAACCAACAATGCACTAGCTTAAAGGAACCTATTTAGAAAATAAAAAACGAACCTTTACAACCCCTTTAACTCTAGGGCAAATAAAAATTCTCTATTGCAGTGGGGCTCCCCCTGAACTGCAAGGGTTAGATGCTCATAGGGTACCAGTAAAAAGGACTTTTACTTACCAAATCCCTTAATCCTGCCAACTCCCTCCATACAATAAGACACATTTCCTGCAGCCTCTTCTCTAAGGTGCTCCGGCCTTTAAAGTCACTCTCTCATCATCAAGTACTACGAAGGGCCAATAGTCCTGCATGGTATGTACGGACACCAAGGGACACCAAGAGATCATCCTGGGATATCAGGAAGGAGAGGATAGTGCTGTCTGCCAGGGCAATGATGGATTAGGTTATTAAAAGTCCTTGTAACTGGTACCTTGGGAATAAACAAGCATTTAACCCTTTCAGTGCAGGGAATTTTTATTTTCAGCATTAAGGAAGTGCCAGACTTTACCATCAGATATCCACAATATTGACAGATTCAAGAGGCAGTCAGATTAGATCATAGGTTACCTAAGATTCCAGCTTTATGGCAGAGGGAAAAGACTGCAGGTTCAATTTTTGTTTTTGCCAAAAGCCTATTGTCCTCCTGAGATGGGCACTGGCATCAAGAATGTCCACAATGTACATCAGTAATCGTAGTTGTTGCAAGGTAGAAATGGAGGTTGTTGTGACTGACTGTCTAAAGACTTTCTGGTATCTGTGACTAGATTAAAATAGCTGATACATTATCATTTCATTTCACATGAATAGGAGGAACCTTTTTTATTGTCCCTCCTTTGTCATAAACAAACAATATTTCATCAGTCTTTACTTGCAAAGAGCATGGTGCACAACCCAAAATGTTGTCATTTCTAGTGAAAAGGTTGTGACCAACTTTTCCGATTGCTCCAAAAAGACAAAAAGTGACATCTGATTGGTTGTTGGTAAGCGGACACCGCAGCAGTTTGTACTGCCTTAGTAAATATGTCTCATTGGGTGATTACCTCCGGTGCAAAGAAAATTACCACAAAAGTGAAGTTGTTGCTAATAGCAGACTGTAGAATTCTGAATAGCTACTCCAAATAACAACTCCACCTTCAGTGCTCATTTTGTGTTAATGCTAAAATGCGTGGGCACTGTTTACTTTCTTTCTCTTTCTAACTTTTGCATGCACTGCAATACTCTTGCGGTGGGACTGTTTTATTTTTCTGGCTTTTGGCTAAGAAATCCAGCAATGCCATTTTGGGGTGACCAAGGTATCTGTGCACTGCAGTATGATGCTTACATTTTACTGCCTCGTGACTGCGGACATGGCTTTGCTTTTCATTAAGGATCTTTCCATTCCACACAGCCTCTCTACAGGCCAGTGAGGGCTGCCAACTCTGCATTGGCTTGTGACATGTGCTCCTGTATGCCTGTGAGTGCATTTTTATCTTTTTCTTATTTGAGTGTTTAAATTTAATGCACAAGGTTTTGCCCTGTTCTCCATTTTTATGTCCTCTTTAGTATCTGGATATTCCCTGTCCAGCCATGTTAAGGGGCTGCATAACCAGTGCAGTTTAGGACAGCTTTCGGAAATTATAACATTACTTTAACCCTGCATTACACCAAATTGTTCTATTTTATTACATCTGTAGAAGGTTAGGGCAGAATTTTAAAGGTGCCAACACAAATTAGTATAAAAATATCCAAATATTATTATAAACATTTTAAAATGATAGAAAATTCATGTAAAACCATCATAGAAAATTCATGTGGCTATAGTAAGGATGCAGTAAACTTCAGCTCAACATGTTTTGCCAGACTATGGCTTCTTCAGGAGACTTTACAAATATTGCATGCAAAATCACTGTGTTACAACACAATCATTTTGATAAATCAGTACATTGGATCACACACCAGCAGGATACTCCGTGGAGATATCAGTGAGCCACAGGAGAGAATACGAACCGATAAATTGCCTGCCACTATTCTGGAAGAAAGAAATCCAAGGGGATAGACCTCAGCAGACCCTTTAAAACCACATCTAATTCTATTTGTAGGGCAGTATAAGATCTGACCATGAAGTAGCTGCAAAGGGACAGAAAGCCCACACATTCAACTACACAAAGTCGCTGATGTAAAGATGGACCCCCTGTCCTTTCTGGGGCACCTTTAAAATGCTGTCCTTTCCTTCTACACATGTTTTGAATTTGTTGTAAGGGATGTGGTGCCTGTGACTCCAGACAATCTTCTTTTGCCGTATTCTTTTTTTATTGTTTCCTACTCCTGAACTCTGCTCTCTGTGGTATTACATATTCCTGTTACTTACTCCTGACCTCTACACTTTGTCTGTTACTTACTCCTGACCTGTACACTCTGTCTGTTACTTACTCCTGACTTCTGTGCTCTGTCCATTACACTTTCCTGACCCTCGTGCTCTGTGTGTTACTTGCTCCTGACCCCTGTACTCCATGCATTACACACTTCTGACCCCTGCACTCTGTGCAATATATAATTTGACCCCTGCACTTCATGCATTACTTGCACCTATCCCCTGCACTCTGTATATTTATTACTCCTGGCCTCTGCACTCTGTGCTTTACACAGTCTTGACCCCTGCACTCTGTGTGTTAAATCCTGTTGACCCATAGCAGAATAAGCTCAATTTGTATTTAACCATATTCCTTTAAGCCCCTCCCACTTGTGGTACAATGTGACCACACTCACATTTCACCATTGCATGCTACATATGCCGTATTTTTTTTCCACTCATGATTCCCAAGGCATTTTGTCCTTATACCTTGGATTTATTGTTTCAAAAGTCTGTGACCAAAAATTTAAGGGATTGTTAAAAATAGGGTGGTTTTGTGGGTGTGATTACAGTTTGAGGTGTGGTTAACCATTTCCTGCCGACATGGCGCCTATATGCAGCTTTATGTAAACAGTTTTCTGTGCTGAGAGCGTGCACCCTGATTTGTGCACTGGTGTGCAGTCATGTTGGAACAGGAAGGGGCAATCTCCAAAGTGTTACCACAAAGTTGGGGGCATAAAATTGTCCAAAATGTCCTGGTATGCTGACGCCTTAAGAGTTCCCTTCACTGAAACTAAGGGGCCAAGCCCAACCCCTGAAAAACAACCCCACACTATAATCCCCCCACCAAATGGTTTGGACCAGTGCACAAAGCAAGGTCCATAAAGACATGGATGAGCAAGTTTGCGGTGAAGGAACTTGACTGGCCTGCACAAAGTCCTGACCTCAACCCGATAGAGCACTTTTGGGATGATATAGGGTGGAGACTGCGAGCCAGGCCTTTTCATCCACATCAGTGCCTGACCTCACAAATGCGCTTATGAAAGAATGTTCAAACATTCCCGTAGACACACTCCTAAACTTTGTGGACAGCCTTCCCAGAAGAGCTGAATCTGTTATAGCTGCAAAGGGTGGGCCAACTCAATATTGAATCCTAGGGACTAAGACTAGGATTCCATTAGGGATCATGTGTGTGTAAAGGCAGGCACCCCAATACATTTGGTAATATAGTGTGCCAATAGTGTACACTGAGCTGTGCATGTGCAACTTAGTGTACATTCTAGAGAAGGTTGCAAACAGGCAGGTACGTTTGTTTTACTTGAGAACAGACATAGAATGTCTCTTTTGCAATAAAGAGCCTGCTTGATCACAAATTTTTAATTGATTTACTTTAGTTCATCTTTAAAATATCAAGCATATTCAACTTACCCTGTGACTATTAGGCTCCGTTCACATATAGGCTCCCCGGATCGTGGGCAGAATCCCCTGCGATTCTACCCGCGATCCTAAATCACGTCAAATCGTAGGACGCCCGTGCGAGCCCCGTCACTTCCAATGGCACCCTGATTGGGGTGCCATTGGAAGTGACGGGGCTCGCACGGGCATCCTGCGATTTGCTGTTACTCAGGGTCGTGGGCAGAATCATGGCAATTCTGCCCGCAATCCGGGGTGCCTAGATGTGAACGGAGCCTTATAGTATTCATAAGGTGTAACTCCAACTTTATGAAGAAAAAAAAGTCCCCTCTGGGGGTTCTTTAATGTTATTGCATGGATTTTACCAAACATTTAGCAGATTGCCTGTCTCTGGTTCCTTCTAAAATAACTCACCAAAAATGAAAATACTATTTTAAAGAATTAAGGGATACCTGTAATATGACTTGTAGCTAAGTGCAAAGTCAATCAGGCAGGAAAAAAAAAATCTGAGGGTCCTTTGTACACATACAGTATACTGAATCCACACAATCTGTAATATGCAGAGTAAGAGACATTGTTTTTTGTTTTGTTTTTTCAAAAGTTGTAGAAAACCAAAACGGTAAATATATATATATATCTATAGATAGATATATCTATAGATATATATCTGTAGCGGGCACTTGTCCCACACTCCCAATCCCCTCTATTAAAGTTCTCGCTCGCAATGTCTCTGGTCTAGGGGTATGATGGGAAAGGGAGTGGGTCCGCTACGCCAGGCTTCCACCACAGATGTATAAGTGGTATTGGCCAGAGTTATTTCTTTACCTTCGGGCCTGTATTGTGCATCGAATCCAACCGTCTGCCAGGAAACTGAGTCTCACACCGTTGCAAGTCCAACACTCCTTTATTCAGAGACTTACTTGCTTACAAACAGAACAGGAGGTGTGAAAGTGTAGATACATAGGCCCAGACACAAGTTCTTTCCTCCACTCCCCTCCAAAGAGTGGGCAATGGTCTCCGCACGAGGGAAATTCACCTTCCGGACGGTCTCCGACAAGAGGCTCACCCGTCACCGGCAGTATGCTGCACCGGGTAGTCAGATGAGGAGCTCTCCCCGGTCCATTACGTCCACCTCGGATTAAGGCGTCCACCTCCGGAGCACCTTAGGATCCTTCCCTCGTGGAACTCAGTGTTGGGCACTGAGTTCCGGACCTCCGTCCAAGTACCTCATCTCAGGCTAAAGGTGCCTGAGATGGAACACGACCTCCGGTGGTCCTCCAGGCCAAGTGCCCAGAGGACGAAAAACACGAACTCCGTCCGCAGGCTAAAGGTGCCAGGGACAACGAACCCCGTGACAAAATGGCCGGCCCCTTTTATACCCCTCCCCGGCATGCGTAGCGGGTTCCCCGCCCCACCACACGGCTGCCGAAGTAGGACAAAAAAGGATTCGACCCAGCAATGATTCGCCCGTCGGCCCAAAGTGACAGCGCCACCCGTTGGACCGCCAGAGATACACCACTGGTGTCACCGCAAAAATTCAAAATTACTGGCGGGAAAGTAAACACCCGCTACATACTCCCCTCTGTCTTTTGACACTGGTCCCCAGTGTCTGGAGTAAACCACATCCTCAACGGCTGACATGATTCAGTTCAGAAACCGTTAACATTTTGAAAAACACAAAAACTTTTGGAAACACTATCTTATTGCAAAGTTGTGTCTGAGCCCCTGTAATAAAAAGAAAAGAGGAGCAAAAGACATAATCAAACATTTCAAAGTTGCATATTAACATTTACTTTTTCCCTCCCCATCCTGACTAAAGACCTCCCCAGAGTCTAAAATCTTGCTGGGATGTTCTCCTGCAGAGGGAAAAAACAAAAGAAACCAACATGCAAATCCTGACACATGTATTCGTGTGTGGGAGTAAAAGAAATTTCTCCTAAAAGAAATCCCTCTTTCTCCAAAGAGTGGGTGCGTGAAAAGTGGTTGTAACGTTGCGCAACACTGCCACCTGGTGACAGCATCACGGTAACTGCACCCATGGAACATCTTCTCTTTCCTTCCCTAAAGCTAACTACCCCAGAGTCTATGATCTCTTGGCGGGAAAATATGACCAGGAACAGTTCCTTTCTCTTTTCTTTCGGGCACACAAAAACACAATTGCCCCAGAAAGTTCAGTAGCATAACACAAACGGAGTCTCTTTCTCCTAGAGGTAGAAACGTGGGTGCGGCAGAGTTAGTGGCTTTAGGTGCTGATCTACAGTCTCTGTAATCTCGCCAAAGGAGGCATGGTTGATCTGTCCCCTTCCCCGGGCAGAACGACCGCATCTGGGTGGCGCGGTGCCTTGACCACCTCTAATCTAGGCATTGGAGGCCTCAATAAAAGTTTAATTTCCCCAGTGTCAGGTGCGTGTGACACCGGTGATACAGGAACAAGTTCAGGGAAAGATTCTCCTTCAGGCGCTGATGCCTCCACCCTTGGTGTGCTCTCTCCCACAGACATAGGCGAATTCCGAAACCCCTGGAATGCAGCAAGCGGTGCCTTGTCCCAGCCCTTCTCGGCAAACAAATCGTCTATTTGGACATCATCTCCCATATCAGAGAGAGACTCCAGGTCAGAAGTGTCACACTCCTCCGCGGGTATGTAGCCCTGTGTGGAAACAGAACACCCACACTCCGGAGACTTGCTAGGCCATGCCTTCCTGACACATCCTCCCTCACACCAAGTCTTCTCAGCCGGCTTACCTTGGCCTTTCCTGGGATGTCCGGAACTCTCGTCTACAGATCCATCCGGGCCTGGCGTAAGCGCGTGAGACGGCCCACCACCACCGCTGGTCGGGGCTACCACGTTGGTTCTCTTCTTCGGTGGCGGACGCTGTGAGACAGTGGTGACCGAGTCAGCATCCTCGGATTTCTCCCGTTGGTGCTTCACGACCTCTTCCGCGGTCGTTGCAGTGTGCGCAGGGGCGACTCTCACGGCTGTGACTCCTGCCTTCTGTGTGGCGATGCCTGGAACCCGGCCTGGGTAGATGGTTTTCGGTCTCTCCACCGCCGGATCCACCTCGAACATGAACTCCCCACAGGCCTCACACCGTCCAAAAGGCTTCAGCAAACATACCAGTCCCGAGCACCCAGGACAAATCATGCCCAGTGCCTCCACGTCCATGCAGGAGTATAGGGCGAACCGACCCCTTGGCTTCAGCCGGATCCCCGTATCCGTGATCGGAGCAGCAGCAGTCAGGGTTGTAGTTGCCGGGTGAACCGGGATCCACGAGGTGGGTCCAAACATGGCGACCTGTTGCTGTTCCATCGTACACTGCTGAGTTTTCGCGCCAATGTCCCACGTGTAGTCCATCACACGTATTGGACTCCTCCCCTTTTGCTCCAGTTCGCGGGCTTTCCACTTGGTTGCTTGAGACACGCCCACGAACTAAGCGGCGGGGGCTTGTGTCTGATGGCGCAGTGCAATAAAAAAAAAACACGTGTAGTCCATCACACGGCTGGGCTTTCCCCCTTTCACCACTCTGCCTGCGCGGGCCTTTCCTCGTCTGAGGTCATGTCCACGACTTTCGAGCAGGGCTGCACTTCGGCCTATGCATATGACTCTTCCCGGCAGACACGCTCTTCTAACAAGTGATGCACAACACACATACCGGACCCGAGCCCCCACATGTAGCGGGCACTTGTCCCACACTCCCAATCCCCTCTATTAAAGTTCTCGCTCGCAATGTCTCTGGTCTAGAGGTATGATGGGAAAGGGAGTGGGTCCGCTACGCCAGGCTTCCACCACAGATGTATAAGTGGTATTGGCCAGAGTTATTTCTTTACCTTCGGGCCTGTATTGTGCATCGAATCCAACCGTCTGCCAGGAAACTGAGTCTCACACCGTTGCAAGTCCAACACTCCTTTATTCAGAGACTTACTTGCTTACAAACAGAACAGGAGGTGTGAAAGTGTAGATACATAGGCCCAGACACAAGTTCTTTCCTCCACTCCCCTCCAAAGAGTGGGCTATGGTCTCCGCACGAGGGGAATTCACCTTCCGGACGGTCTCCGACAAGAGGCTCACCCGTCACCGGCAGTATGCTGCACCGGGTAGTCAGATGAGGAGCTCTCCCCGGTCCATTACGTCCACCTCGGATTAAGGCGTCCACCTCCGGAGCACCTTAGGATCCTTCCCTCGCGGAATTCAGTGTTGGGCACTGAGTTCCGGACCTCCGTCCAAGTACCACATCTCAGGCTAAAGGTGCCTGAGATGGAACACGACCTCCGGTGGTCCTCCAGGCCTAGTGCCCAGAGGATGAAAAACACGAACTCCGTCCGCAGGCTAAAGGTGCCAGGGACAACGAACCCCGTGACAAAATGGCCGGCCCCTTTTATACCCCTCCCCGGCATGCGTAGCGGGTTCCCCGCCCCACCACACGGCTGCCGAAGTAGGACAAAAAAAGGATTCGACCCAGCAATGATTCGTCCGTCGGCCCAAAGTGACAGCGCCACCCGGTGGACCGCCGGAGATACACCACTGGTGTCACCGCAAAAATTCAAAATTACTGGCGGGAAAGTAAACACCCGCTACATATCTATAGAGATATATATATATATATATACGGTATATACAGTATAACCTTAAATTGCAGAATGTGTTATATTATTTTTTGTGTAAGTCTACTATTTATTACTAATACAGAAATAAACCTGGTTTTCACATTTTACTTTGCTGCTGCAGGCATTTCCGCACATTTACAAACTATTCTGCATTTTTTTGTTTGGTTCTTATTAATCAATGTCCAGTCACAGTAGAGTTTACACATTATGTAAACAATGACTGTGATTCATGTCCTTAGACCAGTAGTATTTCACAGAAAATTGCATTCACAACATTGCAGTAAAACAGATTCATGACTTTGATTGGATATTACTGTCATGTTATTTATGAATGATGGTGATTCCAGTTACTTTTTGGTTCATTATTACATATATGTTACTAACTCACAGCAAGGATATGATTTGTAGTGTATACCTGCCCCAGCCTGTAATGTGCAATATATTGTTTAGCAAGCTATTAGTGCTGATGATTAGTATTGAGTTACTATAAAATGACATACAGTACATATATTTGTCACTACTTATTCAGAAGTATCTTATCATCTGAGACTATGGCTGATTTCCTTACTATGCATAGTAGAATAACTAGCTCATATTTTTTAGGAACTTTGCAAAATCTGCATCTGGCAGATTCTGATCAGATGAGATGATTAACAATAATCTACACTTCAACTTTTCACCTATTCCCAGTTAGCTGAGCTCACGTGTGCCCACATATATACAGTATTTGTTGTAATTTAAAGTGATTGTAAACCTAAAGTGTGTTTTTTAAAATAACAAACAGGTTTATACTTACCTGCCTTACCTTAACAATTCCATTCCACAGAGAAGCCCTGATCCTCCTCTTCTGTGGTCTCCCGCCGGCACTACTGGCTCCTCTTGTTCTCAGTGTGCCACCATAGAAAGCCTTTTCCTATCATGGCATACCATGGCATACCTGCAGGCTCGTTCCCGAGCCCCGCTGCCTGTTAAAATTTTTTTACCTTAATGCAAGTGTAGCGCCCTCCCCAGGGGGTTGGGACGCTGTTTAAAATATAGAGGGATATCTGGGCCAGTAGTGTTTGCTGTAACTAATTATAAAGTGTGAGCTGGAGTTTGTATTCAATTGGTTAGTGTATTAAAATCTGTTAATACAGCTAAGGCCGGCCATAAGTTCAGCAGGAACTGGTCAAGATTCGAACCATTAATGGGCAGGCTGAATGTGCCAAGTGGCTGCTAAAGCCGCTAGCGATAATCACTGTTTTCTCCCAGCGGGGGCGGCTTCTGCCACCGGCTCCCCCCACTGGGAGAAGACAATTGCTCAGCAGGAGGGATTCCTCTCTAAACACTGTCATGAAAATTTATTTCCAGGAAAGAAACATGCACTCTCTATTGCCTGCCTAACACCAGGGGCGGATCCAGGGGGGCAACAGGGCAATTGCCCCCCCCCGAGACAATCTGTCACACTCGCTTGCTCTGTTTTGTTTTTGTTTTTTTTGCGCCTGGTACGGGCCGTGGCACACATATAGCCCGATGTCTCCTCTACAAGTGTGCAAAGTTTGGTGTCTGAGGGACCTACAGCCGGGGAGCACTGATTTTTTAAAGCCGGGCAACCCTTCCATAGACTCCAATGTTAAACGGTCATTTCTCTGGTGATTTTGCGGACCCGGTACCGGCCGGCCGTAGATCCCCTGGACCTCAAACGCGGCACACATGTAGCCACATGTCTCCTCTACAAGTGTCCAAAGTTTGGTGTCTGAGGGACCTACGGCCGGAGAGCACTGATTTTTTAAAGCCGGGCAACCCTTCCATAGACTCCAATGTTAAACGGTCATTTCTCCAGTGATTTTGCGGACCCGGTACCCGGTCTCCTTCCATAGACTCCCATGTTAAACATCAGTCTAGTCATGGGCACAGTGAGGCATGGGCACAGTGAGGCAAAGTGAGGCACATTGAGACATTCAGATGGACACCCTAGGCTTATACTCGAGTCAATACGTTTTCCCAGTTTTTTGGGGTAAAATTAGGTGCCTCGGCTTATATTCAGGTCGGCTTATACTTGAGTATATACAGTACTTGTTCTGCGGCTGCCGCTGCCTCTCTGAGTCTCTCTCTCAGTTTCTCACATCAGCCGATCAGCGGCGCAGAGAAAGAGACTCGTCTAATGTAGTTACGCCGCGCACTGACACGATACCAGGAGCGGAGGAGGAGGTGGGTGGAGCCTCTTCCCTGCACTCGTTGCTAACGCCTGGGCCGCTTGGCGTCTAGCAACGAGTGACATCAGTGAGTCACGTCGGGCCACTCTGCGGGCAGGTGCGATAGCGTGCGGCTCCACAGACGGGTAAGAAAGCGGGCGGCTCCGCTTGCGGCGGGGTTTGTGGGTGGGCGGCGCGGTTCGTGGGCAGACCGTGCTGCTCAGTGTGTTGGCAGCGCAGGTGAGAGTGAGAGAGCAGGCTCAGTGTGGCAGCTGGCCAATCAGCTAGCCGGGAGCGGGGGAGCAGAGAGATGAGATCATCTCTCACCGCCCGTGCCTGCCCTGCATTCCTGCAGTGACTTCCACCCTCACTGTGCAGGCAGCAGAGAGATTACATTATCTCTCTGCTGCCTGACTCTTGGAGTCTGGGACACAGCAAGTGACAACCAAAACCAAATACGCAAATTGTGGCAGGTGACGTGGCAAATGACAATCTGCATCTGGTGGCAGGCAAGTGACAATCAGCAAGGTGTGGCAGGTGACGTGGCAAGTGACAATCCGCATGGTGTGGCAAGTGACAATCCACAAGGTGTGGCAGGTGATGTGGCAAGTGACAATCCACAAGGTGTGGCAAGTGACAATCCACAAGGTGTGGCAGGTGACGTGGCAAGTGACAATCCGCAACGTGTGGCAAGTGACACGCTCAAGGCTCCCACTAATTGCAGGTGGCGGTGGCAAGTGACACACTGGGGACTCCCACTGATTCTGCATTGAACTATTTAATTTTATATTACAATGTAATAATAGAAATAATGCGCTTCAATCATCCTGACACCATAACAACCCTGGTGCCGGGATGATTGAAGCGCCGACACCAGCCATTTCCCCGATAAATTTCCCAAAAAAAAAACATATTTTTTGCCAGTGCCCCTCCCAAGAAAAGACTCTGGATCCGCCCCTGCCTAACACCTTCCTCCTTTCCATGCTGAGCATTTCCTCCCTATCAGATCTGAGCAGCACATGTGACTATAGAGTCACACATGTGAGCGTACACACAGTGGTAAATTACAGCCCATTCCCTCCCTCCTCCTTCATGCCCACTAACCAGCTAAACACAATAGGGGAGGGATATTACACGTAGATTAATGGATTTTATTCTAAGACACAGACTGGAGGGGCGCGACATAGCCTGCGACTGGCAGAAATATGCCCACACCATGTTATTGCCAAAAAATAATAGAGATTCAAATATATATTTGTATGCCAATTTAAAACAGTTTATTGATAATAATTATGTATTTTTACTCTGTATTCCAAAGGCTGTTTTTTTTTTTTTTTTTTTAACATGTGACCAGCAGCAGAGGACTAGAAGCTCCTCCTGCTTATGTTTCCCTGCAGACAGGCTGGGAAAGATCGGGGTCTTGTGACAGCTGTATATCGATTAGGAAAAAGCTACTGTTTTTTTAAATTAAAGTAATTACAGTGCCATCATCCACATACAGAAATAGAAGACACAACGTAAATTAAACTGTATGTGTTTAGCATCACTTTAAGTTCCAGCCCTGATGGAGGCATTGCATTTTCATAGGGGTTCTTTATACTACATACTACACGGTAGAGTTTAAAGTCTGTAACTTCCTAAAACTTAGTGTTGAGTGGAGGACTTTACTAGCTATGATCACTAGTTCAGTTCCAGTGCTTAGATAATCACTGCACCCCTCCCCCCCGCACAGTTATAGTCATATGGCCAAAATATCACTAATGATTAGAGACTAGCTCTACTTGACCTCAGGGAGGAGCAGGGGACGCCTTTAGGCCCGGTTCTCACAGGGGCGGCACGACTTCGGGGGCGACTCGGCGGTGCGATCTCAAGACGACTTGAGACGCCCGCCTGAGGCGATTTGAATAATGACTTCTGTATAGAAGTCAATGCAAGTCGCCCCCAAAAGTAGTACAGGAACCTTTTTCTAAGTCGGAGCGACTCAGGTCGCTCCTTTTAGAACGGTTCCATAGCACAGACCGGGACGCGACTCGGCGGTGCGATCTCAAGACGACTTGAGACGCCCGCCTGAGGCGATTTGAATAATGACTTCTGTATAGAAGTCAATGCAAGTCGCCCTGAGTCGCCCCCAAAAGTAGTACAGGAACCTTTTTCTATGTCGGAGCGACTCAGGTCGCTCCTTTTAGAACGGTTCCATAGCACAGACCGGGACGCGACTCCTCAGGCAACCGAGTCGCCTGAGGAGTCGCCCCTATGTGAACCGGGCCTTACGCTTACTCCAGGTTTTTGGGAATAAACAGTGAGCCATTCTCATAAACAACAATGAGATTCCTGGAGCATTCTGTACAAACCAAGCTTATTGAAGCCATGCTTGCAAGAATGTGAAATTTGATTTGCGGATGTCAGAGTCATAGTGCCTGTCAATTGGAATGGAAAGGTTATTTTTTATAGCATTATTTCATTAGAACAAAATAGCCTATGTAGGATATACAGTATCTCACAAAAGTCAGTACACCCCTCACATTTTTGTAAACATTTTATCCTATCTTTTCATGTGACAACACTGCTTAATTTTGCTAAAATGTAAAGTAGTGAGTGTACAGCTTGTCCCCTCAAAATAACGCAACACAAAGCCATTAATGTCTAAACCACTGGCAACAAAAATGAGTACACTGCTAAGTGAAAATGTCCAAATTGGGCCCAAAGTGTCAATATTTTGTGTGGCCACCATTATTTTTCAGCACTGCCTTAACCCTCTTGGGCATGGAGTTCACCAGAGCTTCACAGGTTGCCACTGGAGTCCTCTTCTACTCCTCCATGATGACATCACGGAGCTGGTGGATTTTAGAGACCTTGCGCTCCTCCACCTTCCTTTTGAGGATGTCCCACAGATGCTCAATAGGGTTTAGGTCTGAAGACATGCTTGACCAGTCCATCACCTGTACCCTCAGCTTCTTGTAAAAGAAGATACGTAACCGCTTCCTGCCATGAGTACACATATATGTGGCCTCACAGAACTAGGTCTTCTTCCTTGAGGCCTCAAATATGTGTACAAACAGAGCCTCAGGTGATGTACTAATGATGAGTCACTGTGCAGCCATGCCCCTGTGTTTTTTTTCTTGAATAGTGAAAAATATACAATATACAGTGGCACCTTGGATTATGAACATAATTTGTTCCAGAAGAATGCTTGTAATCCAAAGCACTGGTATATCAAAGTGAGTTTCCCCATAGGTAATAATGGAAACTCAGATAATCCGTTCCAGTGGCACTGCTAGTGTATGCAGTACCGTCCCAGCAAAAGATAGCAGGGACCAGTTAGGACGCGCAGCGCGACGCGCGTATGCGCAGTAGGGAACCAGGAAGTAAAGGCGCAAGGCTTCACTTCCTGATCCCCTTACCGAAGATGGCGGCGGCATCACCCGGAAGCCAACGGACATATCGGCTTCGAATGCTGACATCGCGGGCACCCGGAACAGGTAAGTGTCCATGTATTAAAAGTCAGCAGCTGCAGTTTTCGCCGGAACACCGCTTTAATATAGGTCTGTGTCATGGTTAGGGTCAAGGTCAGTGTCAAAGTTTGGTGTCAAGAGTTGGGGTCAAAGTTCAGGGTCAAGGGTCAGGTCAAAGGCCAGGGTTAAATGTCGGGTCAAAGGTCAAGGTCAGTATATTTTCAGTAGGGTTTAAAAAAAGGAATATTTAAAATGAATATCAGTGTCAGTATGTTTTCGGTAGGATTAAAGAAAAAAAAATGTGTACTCTTATTTCTGGGCCCTACTATGGGTACAAACAAATAACATACACATATGTGGTATCACTGTGATCATCAACAGTAGGAGAGTTTGTTTGGTGGTAGGTTATGGTAATAGTAAGAAATATACATCTGAATTAAAAAAAAGAATTTACTATTTTCTGCCAGTTTTTTTTTATATCTATTGGACTATTGGATATCTATTACCATTTACTACCAAATGAAAGCGCAATTTGTCCTAACAAAAAAAAAAAAGGAACCATTAACCTGGATACATTAAGTTGTTATGATATGTACAGTTTTACTTATGTAGCACACAGATCCTTACCCTGCTTACCTCCACTTGCAGAGTGGGACACACCATGCCACATGCCCAATATCCTCCATCTTGTAGAGGGTGAGCGGTGTTAATAGATTTGGGTCCTGCAGCGAGTTACCTCTTTCCATTGGTTCTCGTCCCTAGAGTGTAGGGAAACGTCTATTCTCTCTCTCTTTAAAGAAGGCCATTGTCCAGACAATATTAAACCCAATAAAAGAGTTTATTTTACTTGCTTGCAACTTGACAGGAAAGGTTGGAAATAGAGAAAGTTGAACACGGAGACAGGTTCAGGCACGCGGCACTTAATTACCCTCGTAGCTACTCAAGCCTGAGTGGGTTTTGCTCACCCGGATAGTCCCCTCTCACGGTCCTAGCAGCCAGTGTGGAGCACGAACATTTGCTTAGAATTTTCCCAAGGATACAATCAGGATATTAGCCTCTAAGTCCTGAACTTCCCAGCACTTGTAACACTTGAGATATTAGGTGCCAATAGGGCACGTTACAAGGCTTGTGGCGGATTGTGGAGTCCTTCCCTCCGACAGGTAACCAGGCCTCTCCCGAGATAGTGACTTCCTTGATCGATCCCCTGGATAGGTCCTCCCCTGGTTCCCTCTCCTTCAGAGCGGGTCACCCTCCCATGGGTACCCTGGGACTCCTCTTCTGGTGTAGGCCTCAGCTAAAGGTGCTGGGCCTACCTGGAGCGATGCAGCCTCGGGCTTAAGGTGCCCGGGACTGAACACACACACGCACCCCTGGCCTGAAGGGCCGGGAGGCGCAAACTGCTCCCCGAATAATGGTGTCTGCCCCTTAGGTATCCTCTCCCAGCATGCACAGTGGGTAGACCACACCCACTGCACAGCTGCCGAGAGGGGACACCCAATAGCGCTGCAATGCCACCTCTGGTTCAACCTGAGACCTGGGCAACAGCGCCACCTGCAGGCCGCAGGGAACTGTACTACCAGACAACATCACAACAGAGCAGAGGCCAATTTAAAGAATTCCAACAGCCTGAGCATAACTATTTGCTCAGGCTACCCCCTAAATTTAGGCATAGCGACCCCAATTATGGGGGTCCGCTACACTTATACATGTCAAAGTTGCAAAATTGTGTTCAGGCATTAGGATTTGTTTTACCCTCTGTCATGAAGAGGTTAAAGTAGTGGTAAACTCTAAAAAAAAGTTTACATAGGGCTCCACCCAAGTAGTGTAAAATATTTTTCCTAATTTTTTGTATGCCTTTTGATGCAAAAAAATATTAATTTTTACCATTTTGTGCCAGTTTTCCTAAGCTAATTAAATAAAAAAAATCATGAGATACCTATTATTATTTATCACAAAATTAAGGCCCAATTTGACCTGAAAAAAACAAGATACAATTCATCTAGATACACTAAGCAGGCGTGATAATATGTGCAGTTTTAGAAACAAAGTCACATTTTGATTTTATTTTATTTACCGTATATACTCGAGTATAAGCCGAGTTTTTCAGCACATTTTTTTGTGCTGAAAATGCCCCCCTCGGCTTATACTCAAGTCAACTTTTTGCGCATGATCTCCCGGACTTTGGGGAATTCGTATCGGCCGGCAGTAGGTCGCCTGGACCCCAAACTTGGAACACATATAGCCCCACTCTTCCTCTACCAGTGTGCAAAGTTTGTTGTTGTCCCGGGGGCCTACGGCCAGGGAGCACCCCTTCCATAGACTCCCATGTTAAACGGTCATTTCTCTGGTAACTTTGGGAACCCAGTACTGGCTGGTCGTAGGTCCATTCTCCTCTACAAGTGTGCAAAGTTTGTTGTCTGGGGGGCCTACGGCCGGGGAGCACCGATTTGTGCCCTGGGTCTGACATTCCCTGGAGTGAAGATCAGAGACACTTTGCCAAACACTGCAGGACGGGAGCACCGATTTTTCAAAGCCGGGCACCCCTTCCATAGATTCCTATGTTAAACGTCAGTCTAGTCATGGACACAGTGAGGCATGGACACAGTGAGGCATGCACATGGACACAGTGGGGCAAAGTGAGGCACAGTGAGGCATGCAGATGGACACCCTAGGCTTATACTCGAGTCAATACATTTTCCCAGTTTGTTGTGGTAAAATTAGGTGCCTCGGCTTATATTCGGGTCGGCTTATACTCGAGTATATACAGTATTTATTTTTCCCAAATTTTTTATTGACTTTTCACATTACACAGTAAGAAAAAAAGGTATTTTAGCATACTGCTTCAAAATGCAGGACATTATTATCACCATTCCCTTCATACACCCAGTTAGGTTAATGTCTGAATGTGTGAGAACATCACTGTTTTTCTAGTCTAGCAAAACCTAAACACCTTTAGTACCTCATCCATTGAGTTAGTGTTAGAAAAGTTACCGTTTTAGTTTAATTAATACATCAGCAATTGAATCTAATTACAAGTTACTCATGCGGTGGTACATGGTCCTGCAGTGTTTGGCAAAGTGTCTCTGATCTTCGCTCCAGCTAATGTCAGACCCAGGGCACACATCTACATATTTGATGGGAATACCCCAAAATTAGAAGGACTGGTGTATCAGCTAACTTATAGACTCCTGTGGAGTGGCCTCCTTAAAAAAATAAATACAATTTTTATTCATTTTAAAACCAGAAACCTATACTAATACTTAATTTGGCCTATTAACCTTTCTATTCACTGCAGCCAAACAGGTCCTTTCTAGAGTGTGGTGGCCGTCTACTCCTACAATAGCCCAAGTGAAACAGAAAATGAATTGTTTTCTTCTAAATGAAAAAATGGCATCGTCCCTTAAGGATTCCATTTCTAATGCCGCGTACACACAATCGATTTTCTCGACGGTGAAAACACCGTCGAGAAAATCAACGGGAAAAACGAGGAATGGCTTGTTCCCCTACACACGGCCACTTTTCCCAACATTTTTTCTCTTGGTCGAGAAAAACGACCGTGTGTGGGCTCCCCGGCAGTGTTTCCCTATGGGAAAACTGCAGCGGAAAAAAATGCCGTGAATCACCAAGAGAAAAATTAGAGCATGTTCTCATTTTTCTCGTCGTGATTAATGCCATTTTTCTCGTCGCGAAAAATTATCAAAAGCCCACACACGGTCATTTTTCTCGTCAAAGAGAAAAAATGTAATTTTTCCCGACGAGAAAAATGGTCGTGTGTACGCGGCATAAGTTCAAACAGATCTGGATGCCTTGAATCGACTTCCTCTTCTATCTAAGTCCGGCCATAGACAAAGCAATTTTCTTTCTTGCAAGACCCAATCCTTCCCCTCTCTCCATCCTTTGACAAGCTAAGAGCCACGGAGACTTCATAAACCGAGTCCCTAGGTTTAGGGTAAATCTGAGTACGTTTAAATGGCCAATTAAAACTGTCCTACCTATTGAGGGGGCAAATTTATGGCAATTTTCTGTGAGATGACTAGTACTCAAAATCCTTAACCACTTTAGCCCCAGAGGGATTTACCCACTTCCTGACCAGGCCCTTTTTTGCGATACCCAAGCGAAATTGATGTCCTTTTTTTCCCCACAAATAGAGCTTTCCTGACAGACTCCATGGCAGCCTACGTGTGGGTTAATCCCGCCTCTCATACCTCATAGGACCCTTCTCCCATAAATCTTTGCTTCTAGCCAGAGACCGTGTTCCTTTTTTTGTCCTCCTCCTAGGACCAAGGTGTGCTTTCTTACCTTAAAGAAGTTTTCAGATTCAGTCCTGGTTGCACGAGTTTCATGGCGGTTCTATTTGGAGGTCCAACTAGCCCAGCTATTAGCAGGGTGGATGCGGGCGACATTTTGCGGTGCCACGAAGAGCTTACTAACCCGGCCATTGGCGGGCAAGCGGCAACTTGGCCAAACGTCCTAACTATTAGCGGGAGGCCCATTAAGAAAAACGCCCAGGCCGTGCAGTGGAGGGATGGCTCCTAAAAGTTCCAGGCTGGATCAGGATTGTGCTGGTATCGTATGCATCGCTTGTTATTCTCTTTAATATGGCAGCAAGTGTTTGTGTGTTGTTTGTCCTTCTTTCCTCGGCTCTATGGCGGCTGGAGCGCATCTGCGTTCCACTAAGCCACCTCTTCCGGGTTGTAGCTGTGAACCTCGTCCGAGATCAAGGCTTGGTTCGCGCATGCGCAATTCGGGTTGCGGCGGCGTTCGCGCATGCGCACGAGCTCCGCTGGTTCACGCTGGGGGCGCGGTGACGTCATCGTCGGTGCCAAGTTTAAATAGCTGTCAGATACAGCTATAACTTGGGATGTCCTGCAGGATCAGCCAGCTACTTCCCGGTGCTTCGTTTTGGCGTGGAAAAGGTAGGAAACCTTTTTATGGCAGGGATAGCTGGTGTTATACTTTCCTTCCCTGTGTTTATGTTATGGTGGATTTTGCAGTTTTCCCAGCTCAAGCTATGGACGTCTCACCGCCCCCCAGTGGCCAACCCTTGCGCTGCAGGTAGGAAAATTTTCTTTTTCCTTCTGCTTGGCAGTATTGGGTTCTCTTAAATGAGCCAATATATCTTTTCTTTTTCTTTCTTTTTTCAGCCCCTCTAGGTCTGAAATTAGACACTCAGCACGTGAAGATAATGTCAATTCTAAAAAACATCAACATTCCTCTTCCAGTGCTAGACATTATAGATCATCCTCCAGACATCATAGTAAGGAGCCCAGGTCTAGGTCTAGGCACCACTCTCACCGCCATTCCAGTCGTTCTGATAAAAGAGTATGCTGGGGTTGTAAGGCTCAGGTCCCGGAAGGTAAATTCCTCTGTGAGCCATGTTTTTCCCGAGCAGTAGGAGAGAGAGAAGGTGGGGACCACCAAGTGGAGGCACTAGTCAGAAGAGTGGTCCAGGAATCCCTGAACAAAACTGACTCCAGCCGTACCACCATTCCTCCTGTGGACTCATTACCAGTTCTAGTTCAGGATGACCCCGAAATCCCGGGTCCCTCTCGGCATGATTGCTCCTCAAGCGAATCCTCACACTGTGATGTTGAAGAGGTCAGCAATACCACTGGATTTGATTTTTCTTCAGTTCCAGACTTAATCAAAGCAGTCAAAGACGCTTTAAAATGGGATGAACCAATAGAAGCTCCTTCTAAACAAAGGAAGTACTTCAAACAACTTAAGAAGGAGCGCCCAAATTTCCCCTTTTTGGGTGAACTTGGAGATATTATTACAGATGAATGGACTAGCGTAGATAGGAAAACTTCATTACTTTCCAAAATCGCAAAGATGTACCCATTTAAAAATGAAGATGTGAAACATCTGGAATCAGCTCCCCTGATTGATGCAGCCTTGATGAGGTTGGTAAGACACGTTACCCTCCTGCTAGAGGACTCTGTTTCCTTCAGGGACGGTTTGGAAAGAAAAATAGATACGGATCTTAAGTGTATATATATCACTGCGGGCATGGCCTGTAAGCCAGCATTAGCCCTCGCAACCCTGTCCAAAGCAATGGAGGCCTGGACAGATGAAGTGCATTCTTCCTTAACAAATGTCTCCGAGGAGTTAGCCAGAAGCACGCCGATCCATGAACTAAGAATGGCGTCGGTCTTTTTGGGTGAGGCTTCTCTTGATATTATTCGCCTGGTGGCACGTGTCATGCTCTCTTCCGTTACAGCTAAACGTGCCTTGTGGCTACGTCCTTGGGTAGCTGATCCTGCCTCTAAACAGGCATGGTGCAGGATCCCCTTTCAAGGATCTTCCCTTTTTGGGAATAAGCTTGACAGTGCTATCTCACATGCCACAGGGGGTAAGTCGGGGTTCCTTCCTCAGGACCGTCGTTTTTTCAATCAAAAAAGACCTCAACAGAGACAAGACCAGGATCGTGCAAGAGATGCTCGCCGTTATAGGCCGGGTCGAGAATTCAGAAAGAACTGGAGAAGAAATCAGCCTTCTGGTCAAAAATCCACAAAAGTAGCCTCTTCAGGCGGACGGGAGGCCCCTAAGTCTTTTTGATATTGGGTCGGCCCAGACGGAACAAGTGGGAGCTCGGCTACTTCAGTTCCGACACATCTGGGCAGCCTCGATAAAAGACTTCTGGACTGTCAAAACAGTCTCTTCAGGTCACTCCTGGGTGTTTGTCAGTCCACCCACACTTCAGTTCGTACCCACAGTACTACCCTGCTCGGAAGAGAAGAAACAAATCCTTCTTTCTTACACAAGCACTCTTGTGGCCCAGGGTGCCGCCATACAGGTACCAACAGACGAAAGATTCCAAGGGATGTACTCACCCCTATTTATGGTTCAAAAAAAGACCGGCTCTTGGAGACCAGTGATAGATCTGACTCATCTAAACACCTTCATCAAAAAGGAAAAATTCAGGATTGAGTCATTACTCACTATACGTCAGACAGTTCAGCCAGGCGACTGGCTTGTATCCATCGATCTGAAGGACGCTTACTTTCACGTCCCGATAGCTGTGGAATTCCAAAAGTACCTTCGGTTTGCAGTGGGCCATATTCACCTCCAATTCGTATGTCTCCCGTTTGGGCTTACAACATCGCCGCGAGTGTTTTCGAAGCTCTTGTTGGCTGTAGTAGCTCTAATCAGGACCAGAGGAATCCAGGCCTTCGGAGTGGATGCTCTGACGGATCAGTGGAGATTCAACAAGGCGTATGCCTTTCCCCTGGTACCGGTCATTCTACGGTTCCTATCGAGACTCAGGGGGGAGAAGGCCGAAATTGTGGCAATAGCCCCATACTGGCCCAACAGGCCATGGTTTCCTCTCCTGTTACAGCTGAGCTTCCAGAATCCAGTTCCCCTCCCAGCCAGATCAGATCTCCTGGCTCAGGGAATAACTCTTCATCCGTGCCCATCCCATCTCCATCTGATGGCTTGGTTTTTGAGAGGGGAAGGCTAGAGGCATTAGGTTGCCCAAGCAGAGCAACTTCTACATTGTTGAATGCCAGAAGGGCTAATACCAACAAAGTATATCAAAGGATCTGGAAAAGACGTTCTAGGTTTTCTCCAAACGGGCCTGGATCTGTCCTTGTCAGTCAGTTCCCTAAGAGTGCAGATTTCGGCTATCTCGGCCTTTACAGGGATATCTTGGGCCAGACACACTCTTGTCAGACAATTCTTCAGAGGAGCTATAAGGCTCAGACCTCAGAGGAAACCGAGATTCTCCAAATGGGACCTTCCTCTGGTCTTGGATTTTTTCTCAGATAGAGAAAGACATCACACGGGTCAACTATCTATCAAGGAACTCACCCTCAAATTGGTCTTCCTTGTAGCAATAACATCGGCTAAAAGAGTTTCCGAAATTGGTTCCCTAGGTTCCAAAGAACCATTCCTGACCTTCTTTCCGGATCGTGTAGTTATGATTCCCATGCTTGGGTCAAATCCTAAGGTAACATCGGTTTTTCATGAGAATCAAGAAATCGTTCTTCCTACCTTCCGATCACCTGAGAACTCTAATGTCCATCCTTTAGACATTGGGGAAGTCTTGAAACAATACCTAGAAGCCACAAATTCGTTTCGCCAATCTGATCATCTGTTCATTTTCTTTCAAGGGAAAAACAAAGGTTTGCGTGCTTCTTCCAGAACCATCGCAGCCTGGATCGTTCAGGCCATCCAAGGGGCATATAAAGCGAAGGGTCTGGCTCCACCAGAAGCAGTGACCGCTCATTCCACCAGGAGCGTCTCCACATCATGGGCGGCTGCCCGTCATGTCTCCCCAGAAGTGATCTGCAAAGCGGCCTCATGGTCGTCGATAAACACATTTATGACGCACTATTGTGTAGAACCGGCTTCTTTGTCTTCAGTTAATTTTGGTTTACATGTCTTATCTGTTGACGGTGTCAATTAAACCATTTTTTTCTTTAACCAGCATTTGCCCACCCGGGTGTGTTTGGCTAGTCATTTCCCACACGTAGGCTGCCATGGAGTCTGTCAGGAAAACGGAAAATTTATTTCATATACCGTACTTACCGTAATTTTCCTTTCCTGATGGACTCCATGGCAGCAGGAGTTCCCTCCCATTGCTGGAGTAGACTATATTACGGAACACGGTCTCTGGCTAGAAGCAAAGATTTATGGGAGAAGGGTCCTATGAGGTATGAGAGGCGGGATTAACCCACACGTAGGCTGCCATGGAGTCCATCAGGAAAGGAAAATTACGGTAAGTATATGAAATAAATTTTCTGTTTTATTTTGGTGGTATTTGATCACCTCTGCAATTTAATTTTTTTGTGCTACAAACAAAAAAAGAGCAACAATTTTGGAAAAAAAAAAATATTTTTTACTTTTTGCTATAATAAATATCCCCAAATTTTTTTTTAACACATTTCTTCCTCAGTTTAAGCCAATATGTAATCTTCTACATATTTTCTTTTGGTGGTATTTGATCACCTCTGCGGTTTTTATTTTTGTGCTATAAACAAAAAAAGGGCAACAATTTTGAAAAAGAAACAATATTTTTAAGTTTTTCCTATAATAAATACTCCAAAAAAAATTGTAACCACATTTCTTCCTCAGTTTAGACCAAAATGTATTTTTCGACATATTTTTGGTAAAAAAAATAATCAATTAGCGTATATTGATTGGTTTGCGCAAAAGTTATCGCTTTTATGGTTTGTTTGTTTTTTTACTAGTAATGGTGGTGATCTGCGACACTTTTTTGGGACCAGTGACATTTATACAGGGACCAGTGCTATAAAAATGCACTGATTATTGTATAAATGACACTGGCAGGGAAGGGGTTAACACTAGGGGGCGATCAAAGGGTTAAATGTTCCCTAAGGAGGTACTTTCTAACTGTAGGGGGAGTGGACAGACAGGGAGTAGAGAGAGATCACTGTTCCTAATCACTAAGAACAGACAATCTCACTCTACTCCCCTGGCAGAACGGGGATCTGTCTGGTTACACTGGCAGATCACTGTTCTGCCTCTCTGTGGAGCAATCGTAGGGCAGACACCGAGTCTGCCGAACTCGGTAATTGGCTCCGCTATCGAATGGGCGTGTGCGTGCCCACAGATCACCATGTATGCACCCAATGTAAAATGACAGTGATTTGCACAGGAGAGCTAACCTGCCGCAGGCTGGTCGGGAAGTGCTTAAAGTGGTTGTAAACCCCATTAATGAAATCTGAACTAGGCACATATATCTGCAGTGTTCACTTATCTCTCTCCAAAGCTCTGAGTACGGTGTCTTTCTACTGCTTCGTTCCTCTTCTGACAAGCTGACAAGCTCTCCGACACACAAGATAAAATCAGCTGGAAATTTGTGTTGGGGAGGTAACTTAGAGACAAATAAGCAGAGAGCTTGTCTATTCACAGTACAACTCTGCAAGTTTCTTTGTTCCTCTGCCTATGAGGAGGGGGTGGGGTCTGTGCCTTTCTGTGCCTTTCCTCCAATCAACTCTGATGCCGTGTACACACGATCGGTTTTACAGATGAAAACAGTCCAATGGACTTTTTTCATCAGACAAACCGATCGTGTATGGGCCCCATCGGTCTTTTTTCCATCGGTGAGAAAAAATAGAGCATGTTTTAAATTTATCCGATGGGAAAAAAAAACGATAGCAAATTCCGATCGTCTGTGTGGAACTCCATCGGATAAAAAACACACGCATGCTCAGAAGCATTGAACTTAATTTTTTTCGGCTCGTCTGAGTGTTTTACGTCACGGCATTTGGGACGGTCGGATTTTTGACTGATGGTGTGTAGGCAAGACTGATGGAAGTCAGCTTCATAGGAAATCCGATCGTGTGTAAAGGGCTTTACACAGTGTATGCCCAGACTCCACATCCACTGCTGAAGCAGGAAGAAACATTTCTAACACAATGTGCACTTTTTAAGAATATATAAAGCTGAAGACAGCAGGTATACATGTAAAACTTATGTTGGGGGATTTGCTTCATCCTTATGTATCATCTGAGGCTGTTCACTTCACTGGGTATAGGAGAGGGGTTACATCCACTTTAATAAAAATGTGTTAATATCATCGCCGGAAATATTTTTGGCAACTAAATTAACACTCTTTTAGTCGACTAAAATATGACTAAAAGTAAAACAATTAAGTTGACAAAAAATTTGACTAAAACTAAAATGGCATTTTAGTCAAAAGACTCTGACTAAAACTAGTTGAATTTTGACGTCAAAATTTACACTGCACTTCTGTTTGTCAAAAAGCGATATATTTGCTTGTTTATGAAACTTCGTTTTTTTTTATAAAGACGTTATATATCAGAACGGCTAAATCTGTGTCTATAGTGCATGTTCAAACCTTAATACCATAATAACATTATATTACATACATGTTAGATTTTTACTCCGGGAGTATATAATGAGTTGGGAAATTCTAGAGGAATGCTTAACCACTTAAGAACCGAGCCTCTGTCTGAGACTTGGTGTTTACAAGTTACATTTTTTTTTTGCTAGAAAATTACTTAGAACCCCCAAACATGATAGATTTTTTTTTCTAACACCCTTGAGAATAAAATGGCGGTCTTTGCAATACTTTTTGTCACACCGTATTTGCACAGCCGTCTTAAAAGCGCACTTTTTTTTGAAGAAAAACACTTTTTGGAATTAATAAATAAGACAACAGTAAAGTTAGCCCAATTTTTTTTTATATTGTGAAAGATAATGTTACGCCGAGTAAATTGATACCCAACATGTCACGCTTCAAAGTTGCGCCCTCTCGTGGAATGGTGACAAACTTTTACCCTTAAAAATCTCCATAGGAGACGTTTAAAAAATTCTACAGGTTGCATGTTTTGAGTTACAGAGGAGGTCTCATGCTAGAATTATTGCTCTCGCTCTAACGATCTCGGCGATACCTCACATGTGTAGTTTGAACACCGGTTTCATATGCGGGCGCTGCTCACGTATGCGTTCGCTTCTGCGCGCAAGCTCGTCGGGACGGGGAACTTTAAAAAAATTAAAATAAAATTCCTATTTATTTTATTTATTTTGACACTGTTTTAAAAAAATAAATAATTGTGGGTCACTTTTATTCCTATTACAAGGAATGTAAACATCCCTTGTAATAGAAAAAAGCATGACAGGTCCTCATAAATATGAGATCTGGGGTCAAAAAGACCTCACATCTCATATTTGGACTAAAATGCAATAAAATAAAAAAAAACGTAATGTCTAATTAATTAATTCTAAAAAAATAAAAATGTCCCTTTAAGACCTATGGGCAGAAGTGACATTTTGACGTCGCTTCTGCCCTGCTATGGTATGGAGACGGGTGGGGGCCATCTTACCTTCACTTGTCTCCATACACAGGCAGGGACAGGACCAGATCGCCTCCACCACTGCCGACGGCTCCAGTAAGCGGCGGAGGGCACCGGAGAGCGGCGGGGGGGGGGGGCGCAGAGACCACTTTCATCTTGTAGCGGACCGCCCGCTGAAGAAGAGGATACCGAGGTTATGGTAGCTAGCAGCTGCCATAACAATGGTATTCCTCTTCAAACAGCTGACGTAAAACTGCGGCGGGCGGTCCGTAAGTGGTTAAATAATGCATTACAATTTAACCAACACATTCGATTTTAGTCGACTAAAATACAACTAAAACTAAATCAATCCAGATGACTAAAATACGACGTAAAATAAAATGGCATTTTAGTAAAAAGACTAAAACAAAGTCGAAATTTGATGTCAAAATTAACACTGCATTTCACAAATAAAGCTAAACTCCAGAATTACCTACAGCCTTGCACCGGCTCCTTTTATTTACTGAAAGACTTACTCGATTTCACTGCACACTATAAGCTTTTCACAGTGTACATTAGAAGCTGCAACAATTTAGACAGAGCCCTAGCTGGAGGACATTCATCATTATCTAGCCCTTTCCTCCCCAGCCTGACTTTCCCTGACCCTTTCATTACTTGGAGATCAGTTCTTTCAATTATGGAGGCCCATTGTCCCTTGTGGGCGTTACCTAGGGCAGTCTACATGTAAATACATCCTATGAACACCCACATTTCCAGACTGACATCCGCCCATCAAGGGATTATGATATTTGCATAGCTCCTCCCAAGAGCCAGCCCCCTGCTTGCTATAAGATGAGGGTTCTAGAGAGAAGTACTAAGGCAGGGTGCTGTGCTGTGTTTAGGAAGCTGTGTACAGCACCCCACTGGTTCTCCTACTGGCTTGATTGCATTCAGGGCTGGTGCAAGGATTTTTGACACCCTAGGCGAAACCTAATTTTGCCGCCCCCTTGGCTCCGCCTCTGACTCCACCCCCTTTGCCCTGCCCTTGTAACATGTGACCTACCTGACCCATACACTGGCTCACCTACCTGACCCCTGACACTGGCTCACCTACCTGACACATACACTGGCCCACCTACCTGGCACATACACTGATCCACCTACCTGACACATACACTAACCTTCCTACCTGACACATATACTGACCTACCTACCTGACCCATACACTGGCTCACCAACCTGACCCCTGACACTGGCTCACCTACCTGATACATACACTGACCTACCTACCTACCTGACACATACACTGTCCCACCTACCTGACACATACACTGTCCCACCTACCTGACACATACACTAACCTTCCTACCTGACACATACACTGACCTACCTACCTGATAAATACACTGACCTACCTACCTGACACATACTTTGACCCACCTACCTGATACATACACTGACCTTCCTACCTGACACATACACTGTCCCACCTTCCTGACACATACACTGACCTACCTACCTGATAAATACACTGACCTACCTACCTGACACATACACTGACCTACCTACCTGACACATACACTGACCTACCTACCTGACACATACACTGACCTTCCTACCTGACACATACACTTGCCCACCTACCTGGCACATACACTGATCCACCTACCTGACACATACACTAACCTTCCTACCTGACACATACACTGACCTACCTACCTGACCCATACACTGGCTCTCCAACCTGACCCCTGACACTGGCTCACCTACCTGATACATACACTGACCTACCTACCTACCTGACACATACACTGTCCCACCTACCTGACACATACACTGTCCCACCTACCTGACACATACACTAACCTTCCTACCTGACACATACACTGACCTACCTACCTGACCCATACACTAACCTTTCTACCTGACACATACACTGACCTACCTACCTGATAAATACACTGACCTACCTGCCTGACACATACTCTGACCTTCCTACCTGACACATACACTTGCCCACCTACCTGGCACATACACTGATCCACCTACCTGACACATACACTAACCTTCCTACCTGACACATACACTGACCTACCTACCTGACCCATACACTGGCTCTCCAACCTGACCCCTGACACTGGCTCACCTACCTGATACATACACTGACCTACCTACCTACCTGACACATACACTGTCCCACCTACCTGACACATACACTGTCCCACCTACCTGACACATACACTAACCTTCCTACCTGACACATACACTGACCTACCTACCTGACCCATACACTAACCTTTCTACCTGACACATACACTGACCTACCTACCTGATAAATACACTGACCTACCTACCTGACACATACACTGACCTTCCTACCTGACACATACACTTGCCCACCTACCTGGCACATACACTGATCCACCTACCTGACACATACACTAACCTTCCTACCTGACACATACACTGACCTACCTACCTGACCCATACACTGGCTCTCCAACCTGACCCCTGACACTGGCTCACCTACCTGATACATACACTGACCTACCTACCTACCTGACACATACACTGTCCCACCTACCTGACACATACACTGTCCCACCTACCTGACACATACACTAACCTTCCTACCTGACACATACACTGACCTACCTACCTGACCCATACACTAACCTTTCTACCTGACACATACACTGACCTACCTACCTGATAAATACACTGACCTACCTGCCTGACACATACTCTGACCTTCCTACCTGACACATACACTTGCCCACCTACCTGGCACATACACTGATCCACCTACCTGACACATACACTAACCTTCCTACCTGACACATACACTGACCTACCTACCTGACCCATACACTGGCTCTCCAACCTGACCCCTGACACTGGCTCACCTACCTGATACATACACTGACCTACCTACCTACCTGACACATACACTGTCCCACCTACCTGACACATACACTGTCCCACCTACCTGACACATACACTAACCTTCCTACCTGACACATACACTGACCTACCTACCTGACCCATACACTAACCTTTCTACCTGACACATACACTGACCTACCTACCTGATAAATACACTGACCTACCTACCTGACACATACACTGACCTTCCTACCTGACACATACACTTGCCCACCTACCTGGCACATACACTGATCCACCTACCTGACACATACACTAACCTTCCTACCTGACACATACACTGACCTACCTACCTGACCCATACACTGGCTCTCCAACCTGACCCCTGACACTGGCTCACCTACCTGATACATACACTGACCTACCTACCTACCTGACACATACACTGTCCCACCTACCTGACACATACACTGTCCCACCTACCTGACACATACACTAACCTTCCTACCTGACACATACACTGACCTACCTACCTGACCCATACACTAACCTTTCTACCTGACACATACACTGACCTACCTACCTGATAAATACACTGACCTACCTACCTGACACATACACTGACCTTCCTACCTGACACATACACTTGCCCACCTACCTGGCACATACACTGATCCACCTACCTGACACATACACTAACCTTCCTACCTGACACATACACTGACCTACCTACCTGACCCATACACTGGCTCTCCAACCTGACCCCTGACACTGGCTCACCTACCTGATACATACACTGACCTACCTACCTACCTGACACATACACTGTCCCACCTACCTGACACATACACTGTCCCACCTACCTGACACATACACTAACCTTCCTACCTGACACATACACTGACCTACCTACCTGACCCATACACTAACCTTTCTACCTGACACATACACTGACCTACCTACCTGATAAATACACTGACCTACCTACCTGACACATACTTTGACCCACCTACCTGATACATACACTGACCTTCCTACCTGACACATACACTGTCCCACCTTCCTGACACATACACTAACCTTCCTACCTGACACATACACTGGCCCACCTACCTGACACATACACTCACCTTCCTACCTGACACATACACTGATCTACTTACCTGATATATACACTGACCTACCTACCTGACACATACACTGGCCCACCTACCTGACACATACACTAACCTTCCTACCTGACACATACACTGACCTACCTACCTGATACATACACTGACCTACTTGACTCCTATTTCCTGCATTACTCAGCCCCCCATCCCCCACACACTTCTTGATGTAGATGAAGAGAATCCATCCTCCTCCTTACCTCTGCGCTTTATCGACCATCACATCAGGGCTTTCCACAGTGCTAGGCAGGTAGTATTGCTTAGGTGCCCCCGCCAGCGCCACCGTCCAGCTGCTCTATGGTGTCCCCGCTGGCCGGGAGGTCAGCTAACAGACGCTGCACCACTCTCCACCAAGCCCCGCCCCTCCGCTGCTGCAGACACACAGCGCCACTCCAGAGGGACAGGCTGGAGCAAAGGCACTGTGAGATATTCCTGTGTGAGGAGATGTGACAGCAGGGCGCTCAGCGGGACATTGGCGGCACACAGCGGATGTGTTCACTGAACAGGGGCAAGCTCACACACACCTGGAGCTTTAGGCTGCATTCACACCTGAGCATTCTGTAGCCTGAAGCCTGAAGCTACAAAACGCTAGAGGGGGAAATAAACATTATTCTCTATGGAGATGGTTCACATCTCCACTCCAAAACGCCTGAAGCCGAACGCCTGAAGCTCAAACAAGTTCCGGACCCTTTTCTGTCGTGCGAATCGGGCAGATTTGGGCGTTTTAGGAGTCATAGAATGTAATGGAAACGCTCGATTCAAGTGTTTAGCGTGACAACGAGCGTTTCGACAGGCGCAAATTCGCGCGACAAAACACCGGTAAAAACGCTCGAAGCGCTACGCTCAGGTGTGAATGCAGTCTTACTGAGACAGAGGCTGCGCCCTAGGTGGTAGTGCGTCCTTGGCGGCTGCCTACTTCGCCTAGTGGTAGCGCCGGCCCTGATTGCATTGCATAGAGAAGCACAGAGGCCTGGTAATGACATCACTAAAATAGGGTATCTTGTGACAATGGAAAGGTTTTATTTAAAAATGTAATTAAATGTTGATGAAGGAGGGGGCTGGAACCTGGAAAGGCGAAATATAAGCAGATTGAATTTCAGCTTTGAAGAAGCATAGGTGTTTTTGCTCTGTAGTGATAGCGCTATCACACAGGGGGTTGTTTGTATTGGATTCCAATGATTAATGGGAGCTTGGAGGTCCGATTAGACATTCTGAAGATTCAGGGGCAATAACAGAAAACATCTGAAAATGCTCTAAGCTACAAAGCACAGCTTCCATGTTAAAACGCTTTGCTTGATGTATAGCACCTATTTCCTTCCTGTACAAAACAAAACCTGGTGTTTCTGTATACCGGGGAAGGAGAAAAACTTTGGGTATTACTTGTCTGGCTTTTATTTATCAAGTGGTGAGAAAATTCTGCAGGCAGGGAAAAGCTTGTCAATTGCATGGATATCTTGTTAGCCTTGCTGTTAACAGAGATTTGTATAGTACTGGCTTTGTACAGCAATTTCTACCTCTCTGGATCCTCTATGCCTTTCCATTTTTCTCGTTAAGCTTTTCTTGGGTTTAAGTTATTTTCCATGCTACAGAAATTCTGAGGACACTTTCATTGTGTCTTTATGATACAAACATGTGGCTGTTTGCATAACCCAAACTAACGCAATTTTCAATCTCTACTAAAAGCGAAATCCTTGCAAATATAAAATATTCACATTAATAGAGCTCCAGAGGCGGCTCTTTAATTAGGCAAATTAGGCGGTCGCCTAGGGCCTCGCACTCACAGGGGCCTCGAGGCCGCCTAATTTGTCTCTGCTCAATCACTGTGTGCTAGATCCATGCAACTTTCTGCAGCCATTTTTATTTGCTTGAATTTTTTTACCCATTATGGGCATTAGTGGGGCCCCTGTGTCTAAGTTTTGCTTAAGGCCTCACAAAGCCTAGAGCCGCCTCTGTAGAGCTCTGTATTTATTAATTCATCATTGAATGTGTTTTTATTAATGCAGGCAGTGTAAGTACCTGAATTTGCCTTGATGTTAGCCTTGTGCGCTACCTCCACATCAGAGCTCAGACTGAGAGAGGGAGAAGCAGATTTAGATACACTAACAAAATGAAGCAACACTCCAGCTAACACTTTTTAACCACTTGCCGACCAGCTGCCGCAGTTTTACTGCGACAGAATGGCACAGCTGGGCGAAACAATGTTACCTTTACGTCGCTTCACCTTTTGGCCACTAGGGGCGCACACAGCGTGTACCCGGAGCCGATGTGAGTGCCAAAACGAGAAGCGGGATCTGTATGTGTAAAAATCCCGGTTCTCTAAGGGGAGAGGAGAGAGATTGTGTGTTCATACGAAGTATAAAAACCGATCTATCTCTTCCCCTAGTCAGTCCCATCCACCCCTACAGTTAACCCCTTGATCGCCCCCTAGTGTTAACTCCTTCCCTGCCAGTGACATTTACAAAGAAATCAGTGCGTTTTTATAGCACTGATTGCTGTATAATTGTCAATGGTCACAAAAATGTGTCAAAAGTGTCCGCCGCAATATCGCAGTCCTGATAAAAATCGCAGATGGCCGCCATTACTAGTAAAAAACGTAATAATAATAAAAATGTCATAAATCTATCCCCTATTTTGTAGACACTATAACTTTTACGCAAACCAATCAATATACGCTTATTGCGTTTTCTTTACCAAAAATATGTAGAAGGATATATATCGGCCTAAACTGAGGAAAAAAAATTGTTTTTGTTTTTTAAAATGTGGGATATTTATTATAGCAAAGAGTAAAAGATATTATGTTTTTTTTCAAAATTGTCGCTCTTCTTTTGTTTATAGCGCAAAAAAAAACTGCAGAGGTGATCAAATACCACCAAAAGAAAGCTCTATTTGTGGGAAAAAAAGGACGTCAATTTTGTTTGGGTGCCACATCACACGACCGCGCAATTGTCAGTTAAAGCGATGCAGAGCCGTTTCTCAAAAAATGGCCTGGTCATTAAGTGGGCAAATTTTCCGGGGCTGAAGTGGTTAAGCAGTTACATAAACAGTTATGTTCCTTTCGTGATGACGTTTTTACACAAATAAATACTGTAAAGACTGACCATTGTCAGTGTTGAATGGCCAACTTGTTCTTTTGGAAAAAAAACAACAGACTTATTGGTATAACTATAGCCAAGACTATTCTTTTCATTTTGGATAGCCTCCGGGAGGGTTATAACCCCTATAAGAATTTTTTTTTGCCATCTGTGTCCCATTGCAGAGATTTCCCTTCACTTCCTGCCCCATAGCCAAAACAGGAAGTGAGAGGAAATCCCTGCAAATTAAAGAAATTTCTTGGGGACCCCAGGTCACCAGAACGAGTGTCCCCATTGGAAGATTCCCCCTCTAGCACTTTTCTGGGGACAACTCAATTTGGGATTTTCTTTTACTTTCAATTTCAATGATAATGGTAAACAGGACAAATAGAAAGAGTGAATCTCCCTAGCAGGGACATAGACACTAAAAAAAAACTTACAGGTGTTCTAATCCCTCTCAACTCTATTCAAAACTAAAACGTTTTGCCTTTAGTTATACTTTAACCACTTGACAACTGGGCACCTAAACCCCCTTAATAACAGACCAATTTTCAGCTTTCGGTGCTCTCACATTTTGAATGACAATTACTCAGTCATACAACACTGTACCCATATGAAATTTTTGTCCTTTTTTTCACACAAATAGAGCTTTCTTTTGGTGGTATTTAATCACTGTTGGGTTTTTTATTTTTTGCGCTATAAGAGAAAAAAGACTGAAAATTTTGTAAAAAAATTATTTTTTTTTCGTTTCTGTTATAAAATTTTGCAAATTACTATTTTTTCTTCATAAATTTTGGCCAAAATTTATACTGCTGCATATCTTTGGTAAAAATAAGTACAAATTGGTGTATATTATTTGGTCTTTGTGAAAGTTATAGAGTCCACAAGCTATGGTGCCAATATCTGAAAATTGATCACACCTGAAGTACTGACGGCCTATCTCAATTCTTGAAGACCCTAACATGCCAGAAAAGTACAAATACCCCCCAAATGACCCCTTTTTGGAAAGAAGACATTCCAAGGTATTTAGAAAGAGGCATGGTGGGTTTTTTGAAGTTTGTCATTTTTTCCCACAATTCTTTGCAAAATCAAGATTTTTTTTCTTTTTCTTTTTTTTTTCACAAAATTGTCATATTAGCAAGTTATTTCTCACACCCAGCATATGCATTCCACAAATTACACCCCAAAACACATTCTGCTATTCCTCCCGAGTATGGCGATACCACATGTGTGAGACTTTTACACAGCGTGGCCACATACAGAGGCCCAACATGCAGGGAGCACCATCAGGCGTTCTGGAGAACCCAGGCCAATTCTGACATTTCTCTCCTACATGTAAAAATCATCATTTATTTGCTAGAAAATTACATAGAACCCCAAAACATTATATATGTTTTTTTTAGCAAAGACCTTAGAGAATACAATGGTGGTCATTGCAACTTTTTATCTCGCACGGTATTTGCGCAGCATATTTTCTAACGTGTTACTACGGAAAAAAACAGTTTTGTGCTTAAAAAAAAACAGTAAAGTTAGCCCAATGTTTTTGCATAATGTGAAAGATGAAGTTAGTAAATAGATACCTAACATGTCACCCTTCAAAATTGCACACGCTCGTGGAATGGCACCAAACTTCGCTACTTAAATATCCCCATAGGCAACGCTTTAAATATTTTTACTGGTTACATGTTTTGAGTTACAGAGGAGGTCTAGGGCCCAAATTATTGCTCTCGCTCAAACGTTCGCAGCGATACCTCACATGTGTGGTTTGAACACCGTTTTCATATGTGGGCGGGACTTACGTATGCTTTCGCAAGCTCACGGGGACAGGGGCGCTTTAAAAAAATATATATATTTTATTGTTCATTTTACTTTATTTATTTAGTTTGACACGTTTTTCCGCAAAAATTATTTTTTTGATCACTTTTATTCCTATTACAAGGAACGTAAACATCCCTTGTAATAGGAATATGCAGTGCTGGGGCAAGGCCATTTGGTGCCCAGGGCGAAGATGGCAAACTGCGCCCCCCCCCCCCCCCCCCCCCCCCGTTTTTAAGAAAGAATGAAAGAATCAATGTTGTTTCAAAACAAGAATATACTTAAAACCATACAAATTCAATTAGGTTTAATGCGATAGAAACAGAGTTCACTCACACATTTTAATTATGTGTATAATCCCCCCCACTTTCCCAGCCCTCCTCTCTGCACAAATCCCCCCATATTCCCAGCCCTCCTCTCTGTACAAATCCCCCCACTTTCCCAGCCCTCCTCTCTGCACAAATCCCCCCACTTTCCCAGCCCTCCTCTCTGCACAAATCCCCCCCCCCACTGTTCCAGCCCTCCTCTCTGCACAAATCCCCCCCACTGTTCCAGCCCTCCTCTCTGCCCAAATCCCCCCACTTTCCCAGCCCTCCTCTCTGCACAAATCCCCCCCACTGTTCCAGCCCTCCTCTCTGCACAAATCCCCCCCACTTTTCCAGCTGCTGTAGCTGCAGGCATCATTCAGATATCCCCACACAAATTCAAGAACGTCATATGACGGCCGGCGGGCGGGAAGTAGTTATTGCAGAGTATTGCAGGGTATTGCAGAGTATTGCAGGGTATTGCGGAGTATTGCAGGGTATTGCGGGGTATTGCGGAGTATTGCAGGGTATTGCGGAGTATTGCAGGGTATTGCGGGGTATTGCAGGGTATTGCGGAGTATTGCAGGGTATTGCAGAGTATTGCAGGGTATTGCAGAGTATGGCAGGGTATTGCGGAGTATGGCAGCGTATTGCGGAGTATGGCAGGGTATTGCGGAGTATGGCAGGGTATTGCGGAGTATGGCCCAGTATGGGCAGGGTATTGCAGAGTATTGCACAGTATGGGCAGAGTATTGGCAGGGTATTGCAGAGTATTGCACAGTATGGGCAGAGTATTGGCAGGGTATTGGACAGTATGGGCAGGGATGGCTGAGCATGGGTGGATGGATGGATGGCTGGATCTGTGACTGCAATTGTCACAGATCCAGCCCACAGTGCTGCTGCCATCCGCCCTCTCCCCCTCCCCTCTCACACTGTACCGATCGGTACAGAGAGCGGAGAGAGGAACCGGTGTCATCACATGACGCCGGTCTGTTTACAAGTGATCACTCCGTCATTTGACGGAGCGATCACGTGGTAAACGGCCGCTATCAGTGGCGATTTACCATGATCCGTGATGCGCCGGGAGTCTCCGGTCACGGAGACTCCCGTGTGCGAGCCCCAGGGGGCACGCGGGAGCGCGATTCTAGGAGGACGTTATATAACGCCCTCCCAGAGTTAAGGAACCACCCTGTCGCCGTTATTCGGCGGTGGTTAAGTGGTTAAAGAACAAAAACGAATGCAGCCATGACATCTAAGAATGGGTCATTTACAATAGAGTAACTGCACAGTGGCTAAATGGTTAGCACTTCCACCTAGCAGCACTAGGGTTGTTGGTTTTGGCTGCGTTGGTTTCCTCTGGGTATTCTGGTTTTCTCCCACACTCCAAAGGCGTTCTGGTCTAAATTGACCCTAGTATGTGTATGTATGAATGTGAGTTGGGGACCTTGAGGGCAGGGACTGAAAATAGCGCTATGTTTGCTTTTGGGTTTAAAACCACTTTGTGGGGCTATATCTGAATGATGCCTGCAGCTACAGGCATCATACAGATATCGGCATTTTCAGCCGGCGATTCCCTACACCGTAGGAATGATCATAGCGGCTGTTCCACTGCTTGATCGTTCCTACGGGCTGCGAAAGGGGACATCCCCCCCTCCCGCCGCCCTCCGGTGCTTCTACCGACTCAGCTGTGCGATCGGTGAGTCGGTGACAGGATCCGCCGGCCCTGGATGCTGATCATAGAGATTTCCGGCAGGCCAGATGGTCGCCGGAGTCTCTATGATCGTCGGAGGCCGGGCGCGATGTTATGACGCCTTGGCTGGGAAGCTGTGATCGTTTTTTTTTTTTTTAGGCTTCCCAGCCTAAAGGTGAGATGTGGGGTCTTATTGACCCCATATCTCACTGTAAAGAGGTCCTGTCATGCTTATTCCTATTACAAGGGATGTTTACATTGCTTGTAATAGGAATAAAAGTGATAAAAAATAAACATTTTTTTAAAAAGTGTCAAAATAAAAAAAAATTAAGTAAAATTAACAATAGTAAAAAAATGTTTTTGTTTTTTTTAAGTGCCCCTGTCCCCGTGTGTTCGCACGCAGAAGCGAACGCATACATAAGTCCCACCCGCATATGAAAACGGTGTTCAAACCGCACATGTGAGGTGTCAAACGAGCAATAATTCTAGCCCTAGACCTCCTCTGTAACTCAAAACATGTGACCAGTAAAAAAATTGAAAGTGTCGCCTATGGGGATTTTTAGGTACCGTAGTTTGGCGTCATTCCACGAGCGTGTGCAATTTTGAAGCGTGACATGTTAGGTATCAATTTACTCTGCGTAACTTCGTCTTTCACATTATGCAAACAAATTGGGCTAACTTTACTGGTTTTTTTTGTTTTTTTTAAAGCATGAAACTGCGCAAATACCGTGCAAGATAAAAAGTTGCAATGACCGCCATTGTATTCTCTAGGGTCTCTGCTAAAAAAACATATATAGTGTTTGGGGGTTCTATGTAATTTTCTAGCAAAAAATAGCAAAAAAATTATGATTGTTACATGTAAAAACGAAGTGACAGAATTGGCCTGGGCCTGAAGTGGTTAAAGTGGATGTAAACCTTTGTGTTTTTTCACCTTAATGCATGCTATGCATTAAGGTGAAAAAACACCTTGTATTCTCCGCCCCCCCCCCCCGCCCCCATTTTACTTACCTGAGCCCCGAACTTCTGTGGGCTCGTTCCTGCTTTGCTTTTCAAATGGCTCGTCGGCTGTTAATTGGTTAGATTGATAGCAGCGCAGCCATTGGCTCCCGCTGCTGTCAATCAAATCAATGATGCGGTGCGCTGGGGGCGGGGCCGAGTCATACACTTGGCGGCTATGGCCGCCTAGTGTATCACACAGGAGCGCGCCCGTAAGGTAACCCCCTCAGGAGAATGCTTTCCAGAGGGGGTTAGCTCTTGCGGGGAGGAGCCGCCGTGTGACCCCAGAAGAGGACGATCGGGGCCACTCTGTGCAAAACAAAACGCCCCCCTGAAGACGTAATCACTACGAAACGTACGTTGGTGGCGTAGCCTGGTCACCTGTTACACACAGTACGCTCCATCCGGGTTTCTGACTGCAGCTAACGGCGTCTTCGATGCACGCCGCTTCCTAAGGTTCATGAGCCGCTGGCTCCATACTACATGCCTACAGCCCCAGTGCCGGGATGGGCACTTTTTAATGTAAGAGGCCAATCAGGCCATACGTTTTTTATATATTTTATATTGTTTTTTATAAATAAATTTATGGGTTGCACTATGGAGTTTTCCATTTTGTGTTTCATATCCTTTTCCTGAGACGGAGGAAGGAGATTCATATTTCACCAGTATCTGTCCATATGTGTGCAGGCACAATCCTGCTCAAGCTGTCTGTGACCATCTGGGTCCACTTCATTCGGTAAGCGCAATCCACTACCTGTGCACTTTGGGTGTATGTCTTCATATGAAGATTTGGTGAAGGAATAATTTTGTGCACTCCTTTGAAGGAAGAATCACAGTATAGCATGAACTTTATTTACTGAAGGTGTTTTCACTTGTCGGATTTGAAGCAACAATGATTTATTTTCCACATTTAAAGGGGACTTTCTTCATATTCTTTATAATTGTTTTTGAGTGTTTTTTTGCGTAGGAGCACGCCAATTATCACTATTGGGACTAAATATTATATAATTACAATTATTGTCTAAGAATTTTGTATGGTTGATTGCCAAAACTAATTTTCTGGTGTTTATCAAATATCACATAATAGTGGTGATTATAATATTCACTTTTTTTTTTTTCACTTTATTAATTTAAAGATATACAGGTCCTTCTCAAAAAATTAGCATATTGTGATAAAGTTCATTATTTTCTGTAATGTACTGATAAACATTAGACTTTCATATATTTTAGATTCATTACACACAACTGAAGTAGTTCAAGCCTTTTCTTGTTTTAATATTGATGATTTTGGCATACAGCTCATGAAAACCCAAAAATCCTATCTCAAAAAATTAGCATATTTCATCCGACCAATAAAAGAAAAGTGTTTTTAATACAAAAAAAGTCAACCTTCAAATAATTATGTTCAGTTATGCACTCAATACTTGGTCGGGAATCCTTTTGCAGAAATGACTGCTTCAATACGGCGTGGCATGGAGGCAACCAGTCTGTGGCACTGCTGAGGTGTTATGGAGGCCCAGGATGCTTCGATAGCAGCCTTAAGCTCATCCAGAGTGTTGGGTCTTGCGTCTCTCAACTTTCTCTTCCCAATATCCCACAGATTCTCTATGGGGTTCAGGTCAGGAGAGTTGGCAGGCCAATTGAGCACAGTAATACCATGGTCAGTAAACCATTTACCAGTGGTTTTGGCACTGTGAGCAGGTGCCAGGTCGTGCTGAAAAATGAAATCTTCATCTCCATAAAGCTTTTCAGCAGATGGAAGCATGAAGTGCTCCAAAATCTCCTGATAGCTAGCTGCATTGACCCTGCCCTTGATAAAACACAGTGGACCAACACCAGCAGCTGACATGGCACCCCAGACCATCACTGACTGTGGGTACTTGACACTGGACTTCAGGCATTTTGGCATTTCCCTCTCCCCAGTCTTCCTCCAGACTCTGGCACCTTGATTTCCGAATGTACTTTGGACCACTGAGCAACAGTCCAGTGCTGCTTCTCTGTAGCCCAGGTCAGGCGCTTCTGCCGCTGTTTCTGGTTCAAAAGTGGCTTGACCTGGGGAATGCGGCACCTGTAGCCCATTTCCTGCACACGCCTGTTCACGGTGGCTCTGGATGTTTCTACTCCAGACTCAGTCCACTGCTTCCGCAGGTCCTCCAAGGTCTGGAATCGGTCCTTCTCCACAATCTTCTTCAGGGTCCGGTCACCTCTTCTCGTTGTGCAGCGTTTTCTGCCACACTTTTTCCTTCCCACAGACTTCCCACTGAGGTGCCTTGATACAGCACTCTGGGAACAGCCTATTCGTTCAGAAATTTCTTTCTGTGTCTTACCCTCTTGCTTGAGGGTGTCAATGATGGCCTTCTGGACAGCAGTCAGGTCGGCAGTCTTACCCATGATTGCGGTTTTGAGTAATGAACCAGGCTGGGAGTTTTTAAAAGCCTCAGGAATCTTTTGCAGGTGTTTAGAGTTAATTAGTTGATTCAGATGATTAGGTTAATAGCTCGTTTAGAGAACCTTTTCATGATATGCTAATTTTTTGAGATAGGATTTTTGGGTTTTCATGAGCTGTATGCCAAAATCATCAATATTAAAACAAGAAAAGGCTTGAACTACTTCAGTTGTGTGTAATGAATCTAAAATATATGAAAGTCTAATGTTTATCAGTACATTACAGAAAATAATGAACTTTATCACAATATGCTAATTTTTTGAGAAGGACCTGTATGGTAACACATAGTATTTATTTTTAATTAAGTGCGAATAGCGCCCCCTTTCATATACAAACAGTGGAGGTAAGTATGACATGTTTGTTTAAAAAAAAAACAAAAAAAAAAACAACTGAACCCATACAACCCCTTTAAGTAAAATAAGGCTATTCAAAAGCTGGACTTGCTTGAAAAAAAAAAATGGGTTCTGTCATTTATGTCATCTAGTGGGGTCAGTGAATCAGAACCAGTATGCAGCAATAGAAGTTGGGACTCCCAATCTACATGTTCATTCCAGGTCACTAATTCCTGAAATAGTGAAGGTAGGATGAGGATGACAGGCCTGTAACTTACATTGTCAAAAACTAGAAGTGGCAGTCTTCATATCTCTGTCTTGACATGTTCTTGTAACTCAAGTAAAAAGGACAGTTGGAAGACCATTGTAATAAAAAACTTAGAGCTTTGTTACATAAACCTGCATACCAGACTGGCCAGGTTTGTCCTAATTGCTTGAACTGCACCCTATCAAATGAATGACTTGGGGCATGGTGTGATGGAAACAATGGCCTCATGAGTGAATCAAGTGGAATTGATTTTAGATTTACTGTTAGGCTACTTTCACACTGAAGCGCTGGATGCACTGGCGGTATAGCGGCGCTATTTTATTTTTGCCGCGATTTGATTTGCGGGCGCTAGCGGGGTGATTTTAACCCCCGCTAGCAGCCAAAAAAGGTTTAAAAACGCCCGCTAAAACGCCTCTTTGCAGCATTTTGTGGGCGTTTTGGAGGCGCTACCCCACTGATTTCAATGGGCAGGGGCGCTATAGGAGCGGTATTTTTACTGCTCCTACCGCACCTCAAAGATGCGGCTTGCAGGAGTTTTTTTACCCTCCTGCAAGCGCACCGCTCCAGTGTGAAAGCCCTCTGGCTTTTACACTGGGTACAATGGAGCGGCTTTTTCGGGGTGCATTGCAGGCGCTATTTTTAGCGCAATAGCGCCTGCAAAGCGCCTCAGTGTGAAAGGGGCCTAAAAGAGACTACTGTGCTGTTCTGTTCGACTGTGCTGTTCTTGGACGCATTCCGCATTCCAAAGAAATGTTTTTGAACAGAATAACAGAGAGGAGATGGCAGTGGACCTGTTTTTTCTGCTGTATGTGGGGATGTTTGGCTTATGTATCTATGATCCCATTTTTACTACACACATAAAACATGCCAAACTTCACAAAGAAGTAATGTGCCTATAAATGTTCCAAATATGGACTAAAATGGGGTTGATGTTGACCTAATTTACCACCAAATGGTGCTTGTGTGGGCCTTCCCTAAGTCTTCTATCTAGTCACCATTCTCTCCGATTTTCAACTTTACAATAAATGCACTGGCATCTGCAGAGTTGTCACACTTTCAGATTACCCTGAAGTTGAGGTGGAAGTGTTAAACATCAAGGCAACATCAAGACAAAAGTTGACATTATTATGTATGTATGGCCTAATCTACACATGAATAGTATCAAGTCATCCAAGATTAACCACTTGCCGACCAGCCGCTGCAGTTATACTGCGGCAGATTGGCTCGGCTGTGCGAATCGCCGTACCGAGACGTCAGCTCTTACACGCCAATCTGTGGGTGCACGCACCCATTGGCCAGCGGGGGAGCCAATCAGCGTGTCTGGTCTACTCGATGGCCGCCCGTGATCACTCCCGCAGTGACAGAACGGGGATCTGCCATAGTAAACAAGGCAGATCTCCATTCTGACAAGGAATCACACACAAATCTCTGTGTTGTCCCAGGCAACCCACCCCCGCCCCACAATTAGAAACACACTAAGGGAACACATTTAACCCCTTGATCGCCCCTGATGTTACCCCTTCTCTGCCAGTGCCATTAGTACAATGTCAGTGCAAATTTGTAGCACTGATCATTGTAATAATGTCACTGGTTCCCTAAAAAGTGTCAAAAATGTCAGTTAGGTGTCCAAACTGTCCGCCGCAATGTCACAGTCCCGCTAAAAATCACTGATCACCGTCATTACTAGTAAAAAAATAATAATAATTATAAAAATGCCATAAATCTATCCCCTATTTTGTAGAGGCTATAACTTTTGCACAAATCAATAAATTAACGCTTTTTGGGATTTTTTTTACCAAAAATATGTAGCAGAATACAAATTAGCTTAAATTGATGAAGAAATTAGATTTAAAAAATATATATTGGGTGTGTTTTATAGCAGAAAATAATATATATATATTTTTTAATTGTCGATCTTTTTTTGTTTATAGCGCAAAAAATAAAAACCGCAGAGGTGATCAAATACAACCAAATTTTATTTGGGTACAGCATCGCACAGCCACGCAATTGTTAGCTAAAGTAACGCAGTGCCGTATCGGAAAAAATGACCTCGTCATTAAGGGGGTAAAACCTTGTGGGGCTGAAGTGGTTAAAGTGATTGTAAACAATTACCTTGTAAACAAATCCATTCAGTTTAAAATAGAAATAAAAGGCAAAACATTTTGTATAGATATAAAAAAACATTATAAATACCTTGTTTCCCTTTTTTTAGAAGTGATCATATTCCCTCTGTTCTCAGCTGCATAAGAACTGGGGGCAGGAGAAGCAGTAGCACACTGAGCTTGGCTTTGCAGCAGGGGGGGGGGTGACAGGACAAGTCTGATCATTGGAGTAGAGTACACTGAGTAGTTCCCAGCATAGCTACAGTACTGACCATGGTGTGCTCTCCTGCTTTGTGGGGTCAGTTTCTAATAGGAAAGCAGAGGGACTGGCAGGAACACCATGGATTTCGGAGTTGTACATGGTACAGCAGGCACAAATCAGGAATATGAAGTGTTGGGGTAACAAACGCTTTAAGCCTAGTGTGGAAGCCATATCTTTGTGTCTGTAGCCAGCTTAGGACTTGCCCTAATATTACATTTTATGTGTTTGTCATTATGTAGGTTCATATTTTATCCTGCCAACTTATGGAAAAGTAAGGCCCCTTTCACATGGATGGTTTGTTGCAGCTGTCGGATTCCTATGACAAGAATCTGCAGATTCTTGCTGCTGGAAGGACCGAGTTATGCCATCAGCAGCGGCTGTTCAGCCTATTTAACCTCTTGGCACTGACGCCTCCTGGTCCTTTAAGGAGATTCAGATCCTGGGAGGCCGGATTTATGATCATGTAACCGCCGTGATTTGCTGTCACGGTGGTCACATGATTGGAAAGCACCCGATTGTTTTTACAATATTGCACGCAAATATGCGCCGCTGGGAGGACGCATATTTGAAGGCTGTCCACGCCAAGAGGTTAAAATAATGGTGGGCTGACAGTGGGAGCTGCTGATCGCATGTAGCCGCACACAGTGAGCTTAGTTGCTGTACAGGACAGAAGTCTCTGCCTGGAGGCAGCTGATTGAATCCGAACTCAGACTTCTGTCCCGACTGCAGCTGATCACTCTGGGTGCGGTCACATGCGATAAGCAGTAATGTGATCGCATAACCTGGACATTCCAGCAGCAAGAATACCCAGGAATCCAGAGGCCACAACAAACCAGCTGTGTGAAAGGGGCCCTACAGGTCCCTCTAATGGCCTACTCCTCCAATCTGCTGTATATACAGTGGGTGCCGCCGACATTGTATATTCATCGCGATCCTATCGCAGAGATTCTCGGCGACAGGGGTGCCGACATCTCGGCGACAGGGTGGAGACACATGTCGCGCTCGCTGCAATAGCGAGGAGACGCGGCACTGTATTGAACGGGGATCCGACGTGGATTCCCGCCAATACCAGGCACTGCGTTTGGTATGAATCCTGAGCGGGAACTCCACGCCAATTTTTAAAGAAAAAACCGGCATGGGTTCCCCCTCCAGGAGCATACCAGGCCCTTGGGTCTGGTCTGGATTTGAAGGGGAAACCCTACGCCGAAAAAACGGCGTGGGGGTCCCCCTCAAAGTCCAAACCAGACCCTTATCCGAGCACACAACCTGGCAGGCCGCAGGGGAAGAGGGGAGGACGAGAGAGCGGCCCCCCCTCCCTCCTGAACCGTACCAGGCCGCATGCCCTCAACATGGGGGGTTTGGTGCTCTGGGGCAGGGGGGCGACCTTTGGCCCCCCACCCCAGAGCACCCTGCCCCCATGTTGATGAGGACAGGGCCTCTTCCCGACAACCCTGGCCGTTGGTTGTCGGGGTCTGCGGGCGGGGGGCTTAACCACTTCAATACAGGGCTTTTTGTACCTATTCAATACCGGGCCTATTTTGGCACTTCTCTCCTACATGTACAAATCATCATTCTTTTGCTAGAAAATTACTCAGAACCCCCAAACATTATATATGTTTTTCTAGCAGACACCCTAGGGCAGTGATGGCGAACCTTGGCACCCCAGATATTTTGGAACTACATTTCCCATGATGCTCATGCATTCTGCAGTGTAGGTGAGCATCATGGGAAATGTAGTTCCAAAACATCTGGGATGCCAAGGTTTGCCATCACTGCCCTAGGGAATAAAATGACGGTCATTGCAACATTTTTTCTTGCACAATATTTGCGCAATAATTTTTCAGACGCACCGGATGGCGGCGGGAGGGGGGTGTCACCTCCCGCCGCCTATAAGAACGATCAAGCGGCGGAACCGCCGCTATGATCATTCTTATTGTGCACAGAATCGCCGGCACTTCAAAAGGATATCTGAATGATGCCTCTAGCTGCAGGCATCATTCAGATATCCCCCTACAAAGCCGAGGACGTCATATGACGTCCACCCAGGATGGGAGATCCCATCTGTGGACGTCATTTGACTATGGCTGGTTAGGGAAGTGGTTAATAAGGGGGCCCCCAGATCCCGGCCCCCCCACCCTATGTGAATGAGTATGGGGTACATCGTACCCCTACCCATTCACCTGGTGGAAAAAAAATTGCAATAAAAAACACACACAGCTTTTTAAAGTATTTTATTGCACAGCTCCGGGGGTCTTCTTCCGACTTCGGGGGTCTCCGGTGTCGTCGCCGCGCTCTCCGGTTCTTTCTTCTGCCGGGCCACCGCTATCTTCTTGCAGCTCTTTTGCTAGCGGGGCCCGGTCTTCTCCGTCGCCTTCTTCCCTCTTCTCCAGTTCTTTCTTTCTTCCGCCGGGCCTCCGCTATCTTCTTGCAGCTCTTTTGCTAGCGGAGGCCCGGTCTTCTCAGTCGCCTTCTTCCCTCTTCTCCGGTTCTTTCTTTCTTCTGCCGGGCCTCCGCTATCTTCTTGCAGCTCTTTTGCTAGCGGAGGCCCGGTCTTCCCCGTCGTCTCGTCCGGCTCTCCGTTGTCCTTCTGCCGGGCCTCCACTATCTTCTTGCAGCTCTTTTGCTAGTGGAGGGGCCGGTCTTCCCATCGTCGCCGTCGGCGTCTTCTTTCCTCTTCTCCTCCTCGATGTTGACTCGTCGCTTCCTTCCGCTGTAATGCTGGGTTTTGCGGTGCGCTCGGTTTATATTGGCTTCTCATGACGTCACAGTCACATGCTCCGGGTGGCCCCGGAGCATGTGACTGTGACGTCATGGGAGCATGTGACTATTCACTTTGCAAAGAATACCCAATCACATGCAAGTGAAAAAAGCATCACCTCATTCACTAAGCTAAGTGAAAATTCCATTGTAAAGTGGATGGCCCGTACTCCTCTAGTAAATTACCCGTACAATTTGTAAACAATGCATAGTGTGTGGCCACTGGCCAGCACAATTTAGCAGCTAATTAATCTAGTCATATATATATGTACAGAAGGAGAGTGTCGTCAGAACTTTGTCTCCTGTCTCTGCATATAACCTTTATCATTTCTCAAGGTTCTGTAGGTGTAAAACGACTTATAATAATGATTTGACTAATATGATTTTTGATGTGTAACTTTAATGCCTAACCTTATCACAACTGCAGGGCATTTCATGAGTGCTCAGCTGTAGAGAGCAATGATTTATAGGGATAATAGGAGAAAAAAAAGCAATCCTGGAAGGAACCTTAAACAAATGGCAAAAGAGGAGCTTATTTTTCTTTTTTTTTCAGAAAGTGATGTGCAGTCTTTTATGAGCACTTTCCTGCTCTGCTCTTACCTCAAACTTATTGTGACATGATTATGGGCAGATGCAAGACCCATTAAAACAGATTACAGCTGGGCGCCAGCATGCTTGAGATATGACAAGGTTCATTTTTCTTCTTTCCTGTTTCGGGTGAAGAATTCGATCCAACAAGAAGATGTTGTTATTAGTCGGAGGACTGCCTCCTGGACCAGACAGATTGCCCAGCAACTTGGTTCAATACTATGATGATGAAAAGAAGACATGGAAAATACTCACAAGTAAGTAAAATAGAAATTACTCTATGTCTCTTTTTTTGTGTGGTTTACAATCGTATTGTCATTAAAGAACTCCACTATACAGTATACTGTACTTTGTATTTCAACTAGTAACATAATCCCTGGAAAAAAAAAATGTCTGTATAAAACACAATGGGGATAATACAAAATCCGGTGCAGTTGTACATGGTAGCCAATCAGCTTCTAACTATAGCTTGTTCAAATAAGCTTTGACAAAAAAAATGGAAGCTGATTGGTTTCTGTGCAGAGCTGCATACGATTTTTGCACTCTCCAGTTTTAGTAAATCATCCCTGTAACATATTTAGATAGAGACAGCAATAAAAAAATCTGACAGGGTTTCTAATGCTTGTCTACTTTCTCTTTCTTTTTCTAAAATCTAGAAAAATGCTTTGATTTATGTACACTATAGTGCTTTTGTATATATATATATATTTTTCATTATGATCAGCATTGAAAAAATATTGCATACATATATATTGCATATAAAAATAATGAATGTTATATAGTCTTCTGTACTGCCAGCAATGCTGTATCCTGGCCTAGGCCAACAAGGCTCAGGCCTAGGGCAGCACTTTGCAGGGGGGCAGCATGGAAAGAGTCCCCGCCGGCTTGCTCTACACTGTTACTATAGGCAACTATAGGAAACACTTTTTTTTTTTTTGGATAGAGTAAGGGAGGGTTATAGCCCCTGTCAGTTTATTTTTTACCATCCCTGTCCCATTGCAGAGATTTCCCTTCACTTCTTGCCCCATAGCCAAACAGGAAGTGAGAGGAAATCTATGCAAATTAAGAGAATTCATTGCCCCCCCCCCCAGGCCCTCAGAACTAGTGTTCCCACTCGAAAATTTCAGGGCGGGTCTTAAGCAGAAAGGGGTGTGGCCTTGACAGGAAGGGGTGGGTCATATTTAAATTATGGGGGCAAGAGTTTAGTCAGGCGTAGGGCAGCACAAAACCTAAATACACTACTGACTGCCAGTGGAAATTAAGGCTTTACCTGTCTTCGTAGCAAGTTTATTGTAAAAGCCTGTTTACAGTGCTGAGTAGCTGAATTTGAAATTTACAAACACAAGTGAATGAATTGGAGGAGCCATTTATTTCTTATTGGATGGATCTGCACAAGGCTTCAATTAGGCAACAAAAGTCTCAAGGCAAGCAACTACTGCATTGCTGTCTTTATAGCTAACCCATATTGCTTTGGGAATCCATTTATCGGTATTAAGTGTTTATTTGTAAAACATTACTTACAAACCATAAAAGAAATTCACCCCAAATTCATTAAGCTACATTCACACGAGCAACTAGCACCGGTATGAATGACAGCGGCAGGAATCTGTGAATGGCAAGCTGTGGCCGCCGAGCCCTGTACATAGCAGGTTCACAATGGCCGCAGCTATCTGTGGCTGTCTGCAGGGCTGGAGATTAGCTGTGTGTCCAGCAGCGATTACCGCATGCAGACAGGCAGGGATACCTCCAGCCATCACCGCCCAGTCATTGAAATGTACAGGGCTTGGCGGCCATAGCTAGCCACTCACATGTGGCTGAATCAGCTGCAGGAATCAGATATGATATGTTGTTTTTGGGTTACTACATTTCACTCCCTAAACTGTTTATTATATGGGTCTGTTGTTATGATGGTGGTCTAATGTCATACATGTACAGAAGTTAAATGATGGGGATCCATGTGTGGTCTTCCCCTTTTGTAGTGTGCCATAGAGTCAAGACCAGAAAACTCTTTCCATAAACCAGTAACTTTTTCCTTCATGTGCTTCATGTGCTAGTCATGGTAATTGATTTGTGGTGGCAGGCACAGAAAGCACATGGCTTGCACTGACTTCCACTGGTCCTACAGCAGGACACAAAAATTAGGTAAGAGAAGGAGCCCAGGCCTGTGTACCAGGGAGACACAAAGCCAGGCAGCTCAGGATGGAGCTGTGAGAGCAATAACTTACATATACAGTACTGCAGTCTAGTAGATCATTATTTTCCAAATTGTTGTCAACAGTTTGCACATAAGCAACACAGCTCAGTCACTGTCACCTTCTGGCCCTCAGCCCGTGAATGGGCAGTAAAAGTGCAGAAACAGACTGACAAGGGTCACTCTGCGCTCCTTCTGTCAGTATATACAGTATTGTGTTAACACGTGTGAATACAGGATGCCTAATTTGCCTCAAACACTGCCAATTCTTCTCAAAGTGTTGCTGTAAAGTGGATTACAAAAGGCAGAAATCAATTCAAATTCAGATGGTGGAGCTGGTAATGAATGTGTAAAAGGACTATCCTTTCCAGGCTAAAGCAGAGAGAGCAGAGCAGACAGCTGATTATATTGGAAAATGCTGTGTTGAACCAATTTAATGATCTAAGCTGTCAAATAAACCTCATGAGTGCTTCACTTGAGGAGAAGCACGTGGTGATCTTGGGGGAGGTGCACCAGCACATGGATAACATAGTGGGGATTGAGGATTTGCTCACATGGACTTGTTATGGAACTGATTGATAAAAGTTGCTATCACTTTTTCAATTAAAGCTGATGTCCAGGTTTACTTTCACTTTAAATAGTTTGTTTGGGCCAAGCTGGCCCAAACAACTATTATGTTCACTAACATGTGTGCCCACTGGGTGCACTGTGTAAGCTGTATGTAGCCTTAGCTACATACAGTACACAGCACTGTGTTTTGGGTGTGAAACGAGACCTTAGCCCAGTGATTCTCAACCAGGGTTCCGTGGAACCCTAGGGTTCCTCCAGAGGTTGCTAGGGGTTCCTTCAGCATTGGGCAATTTCTGCCTCTCAGATAAGTTCCCACTGACACCATTGATATTTTTAGCTATCTGTAAGGACCAATGACCACAAGGACCATTCTTCCAACTGTCCGTCACACTAATGCAGTGTTTCTCAATTCCAGTCATCAAGGCGCACTAACAGGTCATGTTTTCAGGATTTCCCTCAGATTAAACAGCTGTGGTGATTACTAAGGCAGTGAAACTGATCAAATCACCTGTGCAAAATAATGCAAAGCCTAAAAACCTGACCTGCTGGTGCGCCTTGAGGACTGAAGTTGAGAAACACTACACTAATGTATCATGAGTTATCGATTTCAAATTTTTAGCAGGGGTTCCCCGAGACCGGAGAACTATTTCAAGGGTTCCTCTGTGTTAAAAAGGTTAAGAAAGGCTGCCTTAGCCGCACTTAGCCATTCATAGGCTGCTTTGTATTCTGTCACTAAATACAACGTTTTCTCTGGAGTTGGAGGGGCAGGATGATGACATCATGATCTCTGACTTGGCTAACCAGAGCAAGTTTCAATTAATGAATAGAATGCAAAGATGCCTTTGAATGGCTAAGCGCCGCTCAGAGCAACACTGTTTTGTTCCGGGTGTGAGACAGGAAGGTCTCGTCTCACACATTTATGTATCCTGTATGTAGCTGAGCCTACATGCTGTTTATACAGCGTGCCAAATGAGTGCACATGTTAGACCCCTTTGACCCCTTTCACACTGAGGCAGTTTTCAGGCGTTTTAGCGCTAGAAATAGCAACTGAAAAGCTCCTGAAAGCTGCCTCCCATTCAATTGCATTCGGGCGGTGCGCTTGCAGGGCGTTAGAAAAAGTCCTGCAAGCAGCATCTTTGGGGCGGGTTTGGAGCACTGTAAAAAGCACTCCAAAAATGCCCCTGCTCATTGAAATGAATGGGCAGCGCTTCCGAAGCGCTTTAAAATAATTTCAAAAGTGCCGCTAAAATGCTGCTAAAGCACCGCAAAAATGACTGGCACTTTAGCGTTGTTTTAGTGGTGCTTCAGTGTGAAGGGGGTCTTAGTGAGGAAAATTGTTTGTTTGGGCCATATTGGCCCAAACAAATTTTTTGAAGTCAAAGTAAACCTGGTCATCAGCTTTAATGTATTTATTTGCACAAAAAGACCACGATTGATTATTAATGTTTTTCTAATTTATTTATTATTCACATATTGTGTTCATGGATTTTGACACATGTTTATGTTCATTGCTTTTTAATGTACTTACTGATTATTGAGGCATCAAGTGTTAATATATTTTACAGTGTGGCACTTATTGATTGATTTGGTATTCACACATTGGGGACAGCGCAATTTTAGGAGTGGGTCAACATTGTTTGTGCCTAGAAGCTTCATACATGTTCTAGGAAGGTTGAAGGCTTTGGAAGAGCACAGGATTCATACTATTAATTCATAAAATTCTGCTTGTCTGATTAGATGTGTTAATGTACATATAAGCAACTCTGTCAGCCTCATAAACTGAAAAAAAAATCAGTTCCCCCTTTAGAAACTAGAACTTTTGTGTTTAGCTCAGAATTCTTCTTTAATATACATAAGCAACTCATGTTGCATTATACTGCACAAAAATTGGGCTGTGTATGGTAACACATTATGTTAACCACTGGAACATGAAAGTGCTCATTATCATGCACAGATTTATATACGCAAGTTGGTAAAATCTCAATTATTTCTTCTTTTTCATAGAAAATAAAACAACATTTATTCATGCATGTGCCACAAAAAGAGCATAGAGCACGAGAGTCAAAAATACATGGCTCAGTACAAGTAAAATAGGCAAAAGGAGATCTCTTAATACATGTCTTTCTTGGTCAGAGAACTGTATCATTGCAATCAAATCATCTTTTTTATATCCTGACTATGAAGTCATGAAAGCTAAACTCTTGCTGGTCACTTTGGATATATACCCATCTCTCTTTAAATAAATAATCTGCATATTTGTATGTATGGGGTCAAATGGTCATGTTTTTAATCATATTCTACTTCGGGAGTGCAGTGCATAGATCTTACCAATGGTTAATATTCATAGTTTGATTACTTGTCATTTGTGTGCATATTAAAAAATACACAAATTTCTTAGCTTTGAGTTTAAAGCAGTAATGCCTAAAAAATTTGCAAGCCATGCCTCTCTCTGTACTTCCCTTTAATTTGTTAAGAGTAGATTTAATTTTCAGATATTATTTACCATGCTACACAATTGACAGGACATATGGCATTGGAAACTCTGCACTTCCGTCGGAACCTGGAGAGTAATAGGGACCCTTCCATTAAGAGGAACCTTTAGGGATGAAATTATGGAAGCTGCCATTTCTGACCTGTTAAAAGTGCTTGCTCCTGAACTGTTATACTTATTCTCCATTTTCTGCCTTGGGAATTCCTGGCCCCAAACAACCTGGAAGCAACTTTAAAACAAGTCAGCAGTGACAGCTCCCATATTTCTGTCCTGACAGGTTCCCTCTAAGTTTCTCGCTGTAATGCTGCAAGGAAAATAGTTCACATATTATGTCGTTTCTGCACCCATGATTTGTCGATCCATGATACATTTTACCAGTAGGTTTAATTTCATACTAAATTGAAAAGGGGAGCTCTGATCTTGGAACTAGATTGTCATTCAACATCCAAGAAATAATCTTGTGTATATCAAATGAAAACCAGCAATTTATTATATGAGTCAAGAATAACAAAACCAAGAAATCAAGTTATCAAAAATTAGGGTGTTTTTTTACGTTGGAAAAGCTTGTTTGGCTGTACTTCCCCATGGATCACAGGAGTGCAGTTCGTGCTGCACTTCTGTGAACCGTTTTCAGCAGACAGCGGGCTGAAGTCACAGAGCCGGTCCAGGTTCGGACAAGATCATGACAATGAAGTAGCAATTTGCCCACATGCCTGGACCGGCACCCGGCTCAGCCTCTCAGTTTGTTCTGCACTCCTGTGACCCATTTTTAGCTAAAGCCTGCTATCGGCTAACATCAACCAGCTGGTCCAGGCACTGGATCGATCCCAACTTTACAGTCGGGATCGACCCAGCAGCCTGCACCAGCAGTTGGCTCAGCCTCTCAGCAAGCTGCTGAGAGTCTGAGACAGCTTTTCCTGCCCCCTCCACGGCCCAGCACTCCAGTGAGCATGGAGGTGGCAGAGCAGAGAGCCAGTGACTGACAGTCAACAGCTCTCTGCTCATGGAGCCCTGACAACCAAGTGATCGGTGGTGTTTGATTGCTTGGATCTCAGCGTAAGAGCCAGCAGGGGACAGATGCAGCACCGAACTGATGCTGCATCCACCTAGGTAAGTATGATTTAAAAAAACAAAAAAAAACTCCATACTTCTCTTTTAAGAGTTATGTAGGACAACTTGTTTACTCAAAATATTTTTCCCTCACTACTGTAGAAATGTCACTTGATGGAGTCTTTTTGTAACTATCCGAATAACTAGTGCTAGTGGTAACAACTCAAGTTTACCCAAATCTAAAAAGACCCAGCACTATAGTGGGCTTTTTAAACTATCACAAATGAATATTAGCAGGATGATCCATATCAACCAACTATGTTCTAGTTTTCATAAAATTGCTAGTTCTCACTAAAACAATATTCCCCTTTATTCTATATTTTTCCATTATGTGTTAAATGTTGAATAGAATTTTTAAAAATTGGCTTGACTTGAACGACCAAAAAAGCCACAATATCCATGGATCATCAAACTGTTTTCCTGAGATAGGAAATATTTTGATAACCAAATATTTTTTTAGCGTGGTAAAACCCTATTGAAATGTATAAAACACTGCCCCCGCTAAGCTCCCTGTGGCCTCCCACTTATTTAGATATAGAAGGCATTAAGAACATCAACCAAATACATTTATATACTGTTTTCATTTGTGTAGTATATTATCAGGGGTTAATAATGGTTTTATAATGAGTCATTAATAAGACCTGGCCATTTGATTAATGAAAATGAGGCAGCTGTCACACTGCTGGCTGAATCCAGTACATAAAGCATGGAGGGTAAGATAGAAAAGAGCACCAAAAAGGCAAATCTGTGGATCAACACCTTGAAATATATTTTTACATATTCAGAGTGTCATGAATTGAGAATGGGTGGAGTCTGTCTGCCAGCCATAAATGCCATCATATCAATGTCTGGCTTTTGAAATATGGCACAGGAGCAGCGTTTTTGTAACACAGACACTTCAGCAACAATAAATTGTACATGACTGAATTTTTGTCACATGTATCTATTTGACACTGGTGCTTATATTGATATCCTTATTATACACCCAGGGGGAGTACTGGGATGGGGATCAGGGATATTTTCTTCCCAGGCTGTTACAGAAAATATATTTTGGACTTGTGGCCCTGATCGGAGATACTTCCCCATTTTGATCACCGTTACAGCAGGACTGGCAGTCAATAACAACTAGCTGGGCATTTTATAGCTCATTGTTCAGATCTGGGATAGCACTGATTTCCTTTGTAGGTCTGAGATCTTATGTGACCCAATGCAGAGAAATGCAAAAGGAGGTCAATGCTGGAAGCATGCAAAACTGTGAAATGTGTTGAGTTTACTTGTTAAAGAAAGATCAACAATACAGCTAATTTTAAAGATGAATAAAAGGTGCAGCACTAATCAAAATACAAGAAATATTAAATAAATGTGTATATATAACCACTAATACTCACAAACTGAAATTCAACTACACATGAACAGTGATGTATAATAAAAAAAAAAATGCAAAAATCAAACTAATAACGGAAATAACATCCAGTGTCCATAAACAGTCCCATAATGTCCATGAAACTTCAAAAGAAAGTAGAAAACAAACTGGACCCCACACATGTGATGTCATCTGTAGTAGAAAGTGAAAAACCACTCTCAATATTCCAATCTTCCACATTAATATTTCCACATACCCTCCTAAGTGCTCTTCACCATGCTCACACAGAAGTATTGCCAAGATGTGAACCCTTGCACCATGTGCTCCAATAATGCTCACCTTAACAAAAGACCTCTTAAAGTGGAAGTAAACCCTCCTATCGTTTTCAGCCAAGGAAGCTGCCATCTTGACCTTTGTTTAATCTTCAACTGCCATGATGCTGCACATGTGACCAGTTATGACACCAGCCATTGGATGGTTTGACAGTTTGGTTGAGAGCACAACCAATGTGGCAGTTAGCATTTCCGGCATGCCGGGAATTTAACAGTTTTTTTAAACTGTTAAATCAATGGGTTTACTTCCACTTTAAACTACAGGAGGTCTAACAGCGCTAAACTGATGTCAACAGGAATTTGCATAACCAACTCTTCTAAATATATGTCTCTCAAAATAAATAAATAAAGAGACTAGTGCTCACTGTAGCCACAACAAATAATCACATCCACTCTTCTCAGTTCTCTGAATGTGCACACCTTTTTCTATAGATCCCTTCACTTATGAGGAACCCATAAGTGCCTGATGGATTTGACAGGGAGAACGCCATAGTGCTCTCTGTAATATTTATTGACAACCTCCCCATAGATAAAAGTTACTCACATGAAGCAGAAGTAATTTAACATTGATCCACCAATTATCCAAAAGAGAAAACATACTTTGGTCATTTGCAGTAAACAACGTTTTAGTCACCATTGCAGTCTGGCAGGCTGACATATATTTTTTAGCTTTATTTTAGGAATTAATGCATATACAGTTCACTTTATGTTTTTGACACAGACATTGTATTTACTTAGTATTTTATTTAGGTTATTTCATACCATTTTCACAAAGCAGCAGTCATCTTGCTTAGCTCATAAATATAATTTTTTTTACAAATTACAATACAATCACTAAAAGTACAATCCCCCTACGTGTGTGTTTTTCTAATATATTCTACCATAATCTTTAAAACAACACCCAAAATTCAACATGGCCCTCAATCTCTGTGGCACTTTGTGTGGTGCACTTTGTTTAGGCTACAAGAAAGCCATTTCTGCCAGATTTCTCTATCGGGATCATACAGCTGGCCTCCTGATGACAGTGCCAGATGAATGATGACTTGTCTGGTGCTGTGGGGAAGCCTCTCACAGCCTCCTGGGATAGGTAATGTTGGTATCACAGGAGGCTGCAGAAGGAGGCTTCACAACAATCTTGCCTAGGTGAGAGTGGCGGCAGGCAATGGGTTGACCAAGGTAAATGAAAATATATATTTTTTAAGTTGTAGAGGTTGGGAGGAGATTGGGATAGTGGAAACTGAAATTCTTGGGTGAACCTAAAGAGAAACTTTGCTTTCAGTGACATTGTCCTTCATTGGCCTTCCCCGTGGTGGATTCTCCATGTTTCCTGCAGCTTAACTACAGATATACTCAATGTTGGATCCTGCTGGTGCCACATAGCCTTTTCTCAAAAACAGTCCTGGTCGAGCCCCCCCACTGTGGAGTACTAGTATGGACCCGTCCATAGGAATGAACAGGGACTGCTGCTCATAAAATGTGATGTCTAAATACAGGACACTAATCAACTGGCTGAAACTGCTAAAAAATCTATACTAAATAGAACCTATCCAAAAAGGGAAGTTATATATAAAATGGTAGAAACATATGTAATATTAAAATTAATGCAATTCACTCTTCTTTTTGTGACAAGCAATTATATTAGTGAAGCTAAAGGTTGTATTAGACAGTGTAATATAACAACATTTCATATCTCTAGTCTGCTTGGCCATGGTCTGCTGATTAATGAGCAGCCAATGTCCCCTGACTACACACATGGATGGAGAAAAACCACAGACATTTAGTAGCTTTAAAATGAGGTGTTACTGGGACCTCAGGGACAGTGGGCACACTGACCACACACTTTTAGCAATGGCTATGTAATATGCTTTGTTTTACTCTCACATTCCCAGGAGGTTAAACTTCAGTAACAAGTGCTCATTTTATCTTTCTTTACGTCAAAAGATGTCATCTCTGAAACACCCAAAATCTAAGTAATCACTGACCTGGAAACCAAGAGTATACATAAACTATGCTACATGGATAACACAACTATTAGGAACCTGATTTACTCATGTGACTGCCAGCAAGTGTGAGGCTGTGTTCAATCTGCTTCTCTGCCAAAATGATGCTGGCTTCCTTGCACATACACTTTTGAACATGGTGGATGATCATGGTGGATGATCATGGTGGATGATCATGGTGGGATGTCACGAGATTTGGTTGATAAATTAACAGATCATAAGTGGAAAATGCTCTTGTCTGAACAATTGTCAATTCTTCATTTCTACAAGGTACAATATAATTGCAATGGGGCTGATTTACCCTGTCACGTGGTCACTTTTATTCAATAGGTCACCTGTAAAAGAAGAGGGAATGCTCATTCTTACCTTCCAGAGGGCCATGTATTAAAAACCAGTAACAAACAGATGTCCCCTGCCCCCATCTATAACTGGCCTTCACAGCAAGAAGCAGATGGAAAGTCAATCCATGAAAGACAAAACCAGAGAAAATTCCCAGCTCAACTCACCAGCCAGTGAGGGGACACACTGGGCACCTTTTCTGCCATTGTGCTATGTGCTGGGTGCCCAATGTGCCCCTGTGCCTTAAACCACTTCAATACAAGGCTTTTTATACCACTTCCATATCGGGCCTATTCTGGCACTTCTCTCCTACCTGTACAAATCATCATTCTTTTGCTAGAAAATTACTCAAAACCCCCAAACATTATATAGTTTTTTTTTAGCAGACACCATAGGGAATGACGGTCGTTGCAACTTTTTATCTTGCACGGTATTTGCGCAATAATTTTTCAAACGCCTTTTTTTTTGGAAAAAAAATGGCTTCATGAATTAAAAAATAACAAAACAGTAAAGCTAGCCCAATTTTTTTGCAAAATATGAAAGATTATGTTACGCCGAGTAAATAGATACCTAACATGTCACGCTTTAAAATTGCGCACACTCATGGAATGGTGCCAAACTTCGGTACTTAAAAATCTCCATAGGCGACGTTTTGAAATTTTTTACAGGTTACCAGGTTAGAGTTATAGAAGAGGTCTAGTGCTAGAATTGTTGCACGCACTCTAACGCACGCAGCGATACCTCACATATGTGGTTTGAACTGTGTTTACATATGTGGGCGGGACTTACATGTGCGTTCGCTTCTGAGCGTGAGCTATTGGGGACAGGGGCGTTTTAAAAAAAAAAAATTTTTTTTTTTTTTATATTTTACTTAATTTTTTTTATTTTTACAGTTTTTTTTACAGTTTTTTTTTTTTTTGACCACTTTTATTCCTATTACAAGGAATGTAAAAATCCCTTGTAATAGGAATGGGGTGTGACAGGTCCTCTTTATGGAAAGATGCGGGGTCAATAAGACCCCACATCTCTCCTCCAGGCTGGAAAGCATGAGGTCGGGAAAAATAAATCACAGATCTCATGCTTTTAGCCGCAATCGCGGCTTTGTTTACTTTTGGGAACCCAGGCGTGATGTCATCTCATCGCGCCCGGGCCTCTATGCGCATCATGTGACCACCGGCACCGGACGATTCTTTCTCCGGGCCCCCGATGGCACGGGAGAGCCCGGAGAAGCACCGGATGGCGGCGGGAGGGGGCGGATGTCCCCTCCCGCCGCCTATAAGAACGCTGCTATGATCATTCTTATGGTGCGCAGAATCGCCGGCAGAAGATAAGGATATCTGAATGATGCCTCTAGCTGGAGGCATCATTCAGATATCCCCCCACAAAGCACAGGACGTCATATGACGTCCACATGGAGAAAGAGAGGGTTCCTGCCGGCGTCATTTTACAATGGCCCAGTATGGAAGTGGTTAAGGAGGATTGGGCTACTTCCAGGCCCACCTACCCCTTATCTATCCATTAGAATGCATGTGCTCCCACTGTGGAGACTCTCATAAATTTACAAGGGTTAAGACTGCAAGTAATGCAAGGGGCCTTGCAGCTCACGCATACGTTTGCAAATGTGTGCTAACTAAACCCCTGTTTTTAACGCATACTTTTGGCCAGGTTAATTCGGTTGGTAAGAAGACTGGTTGGTGAGTTGAGCTGGGAATTTTCTCTGGTTTTGTCTTCAATGTATTGAAAAGGACACCAAATCTCCTCACTATTGCAAATATTCTGCACTTCCAGCCATGTAAAATACTTGTTCCCCTACTGGCTGCTACGTATCCTCCCACTGGCTCATAGACACTTTAAGACGTACACATTGGTAGGAGGAACCACAGCATGGGGGGAGGGGGAGTATGTTGCAACTCATTTAACAGTCAACTATTTGCGGTGGCTTTTTAGAATAAAGAAATCTGAATTGGTGAGTATATTCCCTTTTCTTTTAAAGGTGACATCTTTGCAAAATTTGTGACGTGGGTTCATTTCAACCAATCAATCAAATGCTGGCAAAATCATTTTCTTTATTTTCTTTATTTCTCTCACACATGATTGGGTATTCAAAGTGAACCTTATTCTCTTAACCTTATTCACCAACATTCACTTTGCTAAGGGACCAGCTTCTAGTGCTTTCGTTAACCCACCCCGGTGTTTCAATATTATTAACTTAAAATTAGTACAACTCATTAGCCTTTGAAACAATAACATACATTTAAAATCTTACAGAAATTATTTTTAATTATTTGGTTACATCCATTAATTTCAGGGGCTTTTCACACCACTGATGTGCATGTGTGCATTAGTATCCCATTTATACATGTATATATGTGCTGCTATTGTTTTATAATAATAATAATAATACATGTTATTTATAATGCTCTTTTCATCAAAAGATCTCAAAGGGCTCAGATCAGAAAAATAAGCAATTTACACAATGAAATGAACTTCTAAAAAGAACAAAAAGCTTTACTGAAAAGAAATGTCTTAAGGCCTTTTTTAAAACAATCAACTGATTGAGGAGCCCTCAGAGAGTCAGGTAGGGCATTCCACAGGCGCGGGGCAGCTGCACAAAATGCCCTGTCTCCCATTGTCATAAGTCTAGTTCTAGGTATATGAAGAAGGTTGGATTGAGTAGAGCGAAGAGGACATGTTATAGTAACGAGCCCCTTTGCTCGCTCGGCTCCACTCTCCCGACACTCCTCTGCTCTATTGGATCATCTGGTGCCCCAGGATTCCAACTACAGCTATGTGCTATTCGAATCCATTTGTGATCGGTCAGAACAAACACCAGGCAGGCTGTATGTAAGTTCCAACAGGAGAGCGTTTATTAGAACCAAAAACAAGTCTTATATACAGAACAGAGGAAGTAACCAGAACATAAATTAACATGAGCTAATTAACTAAATCCTTTAGACAGCCACGGTGACTCATAGATATGACCTTTCAGGGTAGACATCCCGTCTCCTACCTGGCTCACCTGCTATACAATACACATTATCATAAGTGTAAACATCACACATTTAGCAGGGTAAAATTAGCACAGAGGACCGACAGATGGCTGGAGGTGATTGCATTCGCATATCCTTAGAGTGAATGTGTGAACGTCCCAACAGTATGACTCAGTCACTCTAATGTGGCATATACAGGGTCCCCAGATTCTGTGTGTCTTGGGGGGACATGGACCTGAATCCAAAATAACACCCCCTCAAGGGTCCCCAGGCATACAGCTCACAAAGAGCACCGTTCCCCCAAATGCCAGGGCCCATGGTTGCAAGGCAAGAGGCTTGCATTCAGTCCCCTCCAAAAGCCTCTGTCCCGGCTAGGTCTGTCACAGTTATATTTTTCAATTTCAGAAGTTCTTTGAGGTAGGGGGGAGCATATCCATGGATGTATTGATGTGCAAGAAGGGAAACTTTGTACTCAATCCTGGTGGAGACAGGAAGCTAGTGGAGTGAATGAAGAATAGGAGTGATGTGCTCATGTTTCCGCACTCTCATCAGGATCCTTGCTGCAGAGTTTTGGATGTACTGAAGCCTCTGCAGACTCTTTCTGGGAATCCCAATGAGAAGTGTGTTACAGTAATCCAGTCTGGAGGAGACAAAGGCATGAACCAACTTTTCGGCATTTGAAAAGGAAGAGAATGGGACGAAGTTTGGAGATGTCACGGAGATGGTAGAAAGAGGTTTTAAATAGGTGATTTAGTTATGCATTGATTGCATTGATATGATTTTACATTTCTGTATTACTTTCCCAGATTACAAACACATGTATTCTTTTACTGTGGCATGTGAAATTTGCCAACCTTCACATAAGTGTGGTAAAATAAAATATTAACAAATATATAAATACATCAAATTGTGAACATTGTGGAGGAAAACAATATTTCAAATGTAGCTATTTTAGGCAAAATCATAAAATGGTTAATAAAACTAAAAATTAAATAATAATATTTTAAATTATTTTAAAGTTTCTAAGTCTAAATAATTTACCATAATTAGAAAAAACTTCCAGCATTGATGTTTTGTAAAAAAAACCTAAAAAAATCTAAGGGAAAGTGAGCATGATTACAGTAAATTAGAATGCACATGGCACTGAAGCAGGTACAGTATGCCCATGCATTTTGAATGCAGAATTATGCGGGTTAAAGTTGTAGTCAGGAGATAATGCTAGTAGGCACAGTTTTTTTGCTAGAAGACATGTTGAATGTCTGTTCTGCCAAAAAAACTCCTTTCCTTTTGTGCTAGAAAAAAGCTAATTTATACTACCTGCTGTGCATTCGAGGTACAATGCACACTGTCTGCATCTGTAAAATGCTGAAGAGTGGACTGGAGTGATGGGATGGTGCAACTCCATTGTGAATGAGCAGGAGTTGCTTCATCAGTGGTTTCCTATGGCTGAAGAAGAAACACGCTGGCAGCTGAAGAAGCTTTGGTGAAGGTGGCACCACTAGTTGTAGAACCAGGTAAACCTGGAGGTAAGCTTGACATAATATGTAAGTATACTGTGCATACTTGCATATTATGGCAGGTGCTCCTGTAGCCCCACTCTGCATTCGTTTTTCTTTAAACTCAGTTTCTGTAAATCAGGGTAAATTATCCATGCTGCATTGCTGATTTGGACTTGTCTTTGACAAAATTAATAAACTCTCTAGCGCTTGTTAAATTTGACCCTTGGCATTTGTTTTAATTGTTCCATCATTTTTCTTTTTCCGGGTAGTGCTATAAAACCGACTTATAGTAGCAAAAGACAGAATAGAGAAAACAAAAGGTTGCCAAAATGTAGTGTTTCATCCTTTTTTAAAGGATTTTTCTTAAAAAGGGCTACAACATGCTACTAGGTAAAATGCATATTTAAAAAAAGATTAAATAGAACATCATTTAATCCAGTGATATATTGGTAAAAGTGTGTAGATATATTTTTAAACAGTACCAAGAGTTCAGAGATTACCCCACTAGTGAACTGCTACTCCTTTACTATCAACTCACTGGGGTTGATTTACTAAAACTAAAGAGTGAAAAATCTGGTGCAGCTGTGCATGGCAGCCAATCAGCTGTTAAATTAAGCTTTGACCAAAAAACAGACAAAAAAACCTGAAAGTTGATTGGTGTCTTTGCACAGCTGCACCAGATTTTGCACTCCCAGTTTTAGTAAATCAAACCCACAGTCTCTTGACCGGGTAGTAGAGTGAAGTAAATAGTCAGGACTTTGTATTGTCTTTTCTGGGGTATATATAGAAAACTGGTGTAGCAGTCTTCCTGACCTCCAGAGGCCTAGAGGTGACCCCCAGAGTCAGGGAGAGCTCACATTCCTCCTCAGGGTGCAGGTTGCTAGACATGGTGGGTGTTGTGCAAGGTGGAAAGATGGGCGCCAGTCACTTTTAAAATGAACAATGGGAGAGAGGGGTAGGGAGTGCAGGACACCCTTAGGCAAATGCAATAGCAAATTGGCAGACTCCTTGGACAAAAATAGAACTAGTCAGACAGCAATACAGAAAAATGGCCTTGAAGCTGAATGCAGCAATCTGTTCTTGTAACAACTGCTGTGTCCTATAGCAACAACTTCACTCACAGTATCCCACTGTAAATCCTTAAGTTTAACTCACAGTATCCCACTGTAGATTCTCAAGCTTAGCTCCCAGCTACCTGCTGGATTTCTTAAGCTTCACTCAGTTTCCCACTGTATTCTTCAAGCTTCAGCCACAGCTACCCACTGGGTTCCTCAGATTTACAGTTAATCACTGGATCCCTCAAGCTTTACTCACAACTACCCACTTTATTTCTCTTCAAGCTTTACTTACAGCTACCCACTGTATTCCTTCAAGCTTTACTCACAGCTACCCGCTGTACGTCTAGGATGAGTTCTTTCCTGAAGCTTTCCCAACACTTCACAGTCCCCGGCTAATGAAGAGCCTGTTCCGGTACTCCTTCAAAACTCCATCCCTTCGACACCTGCCTCCGGCAACAAGAGTGGTTGACCCTCTGGCAACTTCTTCTCCCTTGCCTCCTTGCAACGATCAGGTTCACCTTGGGCTGAGCCCCTTTACACGTGGCTAGGCCTCAGGCTTCAGGCCTACACCTCACCTGCTGCTCCACACTGACCCACCCAGGCTGCAGCCCGGGTGGAAAGAAACCCGATCACCTGACTCTCTCCAAATAAATAGACTATAGCAGCAGCCTCAGCGGCCAAATAAACACCTGCTGATTGGCTGAGAAACACATTCACTCATAACCTGAATTAACTGTAATATATCATACTAATGCCAAAGGTAACAGTGCCACCTATTGAGAGAAGAGAGAGAATCACAGTTCAACTCAATCTTAGGAGAAAATCATTTGATCAAACTACAAATTAGCCAGGCTAAGTTGCCTAGATGGACCACATAATAGCCATAAGTCGAGCAATGGGGTATTAAACTAATATTCTTTTTAATCGGAGGAGCTTGTTACCAGATATTGTATATCCAGATTTTAACTTAAAACCCATGGGGGCAAGTGAGAAGAACATTTTCAGTGATATTTCTGTATCATTTGTGCTATGCATGGTGTTCATATTGCATTTTGGTCTTGAAATTGGAATATGTATTGTATATAATGATTCCTACTATTAAATTCAGAGCCCTTTTGTGTAAAGCACATGCGAAACTAGATCACATTACTGTAGAGCAAATTGAGAGGTATGCAAAAATCCTATTTGCTTTCTATTAGCAGGGTGCCATTGTGTGTCACCAGTAATTGGCATGTTCAAATCAGAGGTTTTGGTGAATTCTATTTAACCCCTTCTCCACATGTGTGCACATATATCACAGAAGTGGGTCTTCTGCTGTGAGGCTGCATATATTCTCACATATATGTAAACACCAAGAGCCTCAGGTTCTGTACTAATGATCACTCACTGTGCAGCCCACCCCTGTGGTTTTTTTTTTCTGTTCTTGAAATGAGAAGAAGATGCAATATATATTTTTCTTTTTGCTAGAGGAGAAAAATGTAAACAAAACCAAAAAAATGTGTGTAAAAAAAGATAGATAAGGGTTTGATAAAGTTCAGGGTTAGGGTCAAGGCCAGGGTCAAAAATCAGAGTCAGGATCAAAGGTCAGTGTCAATGTATTTTAGGAAGGATTAAAAAAAAAACATAAAAAAATAGTATTCATATCAGTAAGTGTCATTGTGTTTTAGGTAGGACAAAAAAAAAGGAAAATGTGCACCATTTTTTCTGGGCTGTACTACAGATAACAACAAATAACACACATATGTTCTATATTTACGATCATCAGAAGTAGGAGAATCTGTTTTGGGTTATTCTTTAGAGGTAGTACTACTAGTAATACTCCAGGTATAGATATTTTTAGATAGTTGCATTGGTCCAGCTTGGACCAGTCTAGCTATGTATATACCATACCGGTGGAATCCCTCCAGAAATTGGAAATCACTGTAGGAGACACCGATCTTACAGTGTTCTCCATCAGCTTCCAGATCATGTGCTGAGAAGCTGCCCTGCTACATTCTGAATACAGGAGGTCACCCTCTTTGTAGAGGTGCTATTCAGAAATCACTTTGCATTAACTCAATCATTTCCTCAATAATTGCAAAGCATTTTCTGAATGGACTAAGTGGCGAGGTGGGACAGTTGCCATACCATAGCAACAAATGAAGCCACTGGGACCACTGTTGTTGGTAGCATCCCAGAAACACAAATATGCAGAACAATAACAAGGAGCAATAAAGAATTCAAAGTTTTTCTAAGTACTGGAGACTTATACAAAGTATGTCATCACCAGAAACTGAGGCCTCGTACACACGAACGAGTTTCTCGGCAAAAACCAGCAAGAAACTTGCTGGCAGAGATTTCTTGCCGAGAAATTTGTTCGTGTGTATGGTTTCTCGTCAAGAAAAGCGACAAGAATCTCGACGAGAAAATAGAGAACCTGCTCTCTATTTTCTCGTCGAGATTCTCGTCAGCCTGTTTCTCGACGAGAAAAGTGAGTGTGTGTACACTTACCTGTCCTCCGGGAAGCCCGCGCATGTTCGAAATGAATTTGACGCATGCGCGGTAGCTTCCTAGGCATACGTAGGGTATACCAAGATGGTGGCGACGGCATCGAATGTGACGAGCGCATGCTCATCATAGTCGATGACGTCACCGCGTACGCTCCATTCAAAGAACCGCGGGTTCTTTGAATCGAGCGTGTGTACACTCGGCCGGGACAAGTTTCTTGTCCAAGAATCTCGTCGAAAAAAACGACATGTTTTTTCCGACGAGAATCTCGGCCGTGTGTACGAGGCTTGAGACTTGAAAATGGAACTAGAGAACTCTAAAATGCAAATTTTTAAATTAAAGTGTTTCCACCCTTTGTTCCATATGCCCATAAAGTATGGTATGCACTGTTTCTTTACAGATCAATTTCTATATAAATAAGTTAGCTAGCACTGTTGTTTATTACCCAAATTAAGCTGTTGGGTGTTTTGGAAGTGAAGGAGTCAAATTATGTCCTATTTTCAAGGAAAATTTACGTTTGAATCGAAGAATATGTGAACGTCCTCTGGAAACCCAATGTGCAGTGTAGGTCAACAGATCTTTTTTTCTAAAACCTCTGTATCAAGCAGAAAATTCTCATAATATTACATCATTACATCCAGTGACAGAGGTTACTTCCCTCTCAGCCCTGGCTGGCTGCACAAAATAACTAATACACCACTGTAGGAGTTGTTCTGGATATCGGGAGGAAAATAGATAATATTATTTGTAGAGCCAGGGTGGATAAAATACACACATTTTAATGTTTCTGTTTGAACAAATGGCATGATAGTTAAATGCCATGCTATCTGTTGTTTTTTTTTTTTTCACAACAAGAAATTGTGAACCATAAAGAAGCAGTCTAAAAGAATTAAAATAAATAGTTGTCAAATCAAAATTACATTAACCACTTAAGGACCGCCGCACGACGATGTACGTCGACAGAATGGCACGCACAGGCACAAGGGCGTACATTTATGTCCCCTTTAAGAACCTGTCCATGGGTTTGGCACGCCGCTGGCAGCACTCTCGCGACCCGGTCCGAAGCTCCATGACCGTGCCCACGGGACCCGTGGACCCGATCGCCGCCGGTGTCCCGCGATCGGGTCACAGAGCTGAAGAACTGGGAGAGGTAAGTGTAAACAAACCTTTCCCCGTTCTTCCTAGTGGCAGTGTCACTGATCGTCTGTTCCCTGGGAACGACGATCAGTGACGTCACACGCCAAGCCACACCCCCCTTTAGTTAGAATCACTCATTAGGTCACACTTAACCCCTACAGCGCCACCTAGAGGTTAAACCCTTCACCGCAAGTGTCATTTTCACAGTAATCAGTGCATTTTTATAGCACTGATCGCTGTAAAAATGACAATGGTCCTAAAAATGTGTCAAAAGTGTCATAATGTCGCAGTCACGATAAAAATCGCTGATCGCCGCCATTTCTAGTTAAAAAAAACAGTTATTAATAAAAATGCCATAAAACTACCCCCTATTTTGTAGATACTATAACTTTTGCGCAAACCAATCAATAAACGCTTATTGCGATTTTTTTGTACCAAAAATATGTAGAAGAATACGTATCGGACTAAACTAAGGAAAAAATTAAATTTTTATATATTTTTTGGGGATATTTATTATAGCAAAAAGTAAAAAATATTGCTTTTTTTTCAAAATTGTCACTCTATTTTTGTTTATAGCGCAAAAAATAAAGACCGCAGAGGTGATCAAATACCACCAAAAGAAAGCTCTATTTGTGGGAAAAAAGGACATCAATTTTGTTTGGGAGCCATGTCGCACGACCGCGCAATTGTCAGTTAAATCGATGCAGTGCCGAATCGCAAAAAGGGGCCTGGTCTTTAACCAGCCAAAATGGTGCCGGGGCTGAAGTGGTTAATAAAGAGAGTTAGGTATATGAACTGCAATATTAGTTTACATGAAGAGCTATACAGTTTTGAGTATTTTTTTTTACAAATTAACAAAACTGCGTAGATTGAATTGTACATTTTAATTTTTGGTAATCAAAGAAACAAAGAGAATATTAGAATGTGGTGACTGTTTTTAAGGATTAATTTTCTATGTTTATATAATTAGTGGTAACAGCATTAAAGCAGCCACATATTCACAATATTTCTGGGGAATAGTTCCTCCATTATCTGATAAGGAAATTATCAGTTTATACAAATTACATCGTTTGGAGACATCTTGCCACTTATGGTAAATCCAAATGGTGCTTTTGAGTATGGTTGCTTTTTCTCTTAAAATGTTTTATTTAAGTTAAGCATAAAAAGATTTGCACAAGCATAGTAGAAAATTTCCAAACACAACATAAACTTTACATTGCATGTAATTTGGTAGAATCCAAGGTTGTTCCAGTGAACCATCTTCTAAGTGGTAGCCAAGTGTATGAGGACAATTTGTTGTGCGAACCAAGATATGTGCGTGAGCCGCTCAGGCTGTATGGGAATGAAGTTCTGCGCCCACTGCTGTGAGTGCTGGCTAGGAAGAGAGCTTGTCTATGCTCCAGGCAATGGTAGAGGTGTCCTCGAAGCTGCACATGAAGTCAAAGCCTTCTGTGTGATAGTGAATGGCAGTCTCAGCCTGGACCCCCACCAAACCACGCCCCCAACACATTTAACTCCACCACCAGAGCTTAGTCATGGGGATTTGAATGTGGATGGAATGAGTAAGCTCTGGTGGGTATAGTGAAACGCGTTGGGCCTGTCAGGGGTCCAGGCTGAGACTGCCATTCACTATCACACAGCAGGCTTTGACTTGATGTGCAGCTTCCAGGATACCTACTGTATTACTCTCAACAGTTTGTAATGGGTTTGCATATTTTCCCCTCCTGCTCGCTTTTTTATTTTTATGTAAGGGATTATTGGTGATTCAGGTTGAATATTAATGTATCGGATAGGTACAGTATAAATAAAATAAAAAAAGTAGGGTGCAGGGAATGTTAGCGTGTAGAAGGGAAGGGGTAGAAACTGCTATGGAGGGAATGCCATGAAAGGATCAGTAAGGAGTTGGTAAAGTTCCCTTTGTGGAGTTTAGGTGCAGGTTTTGGAGCAGAGATGTTGCAGGTTGCATATCCAATTGGACATGCTCAATTTTGTGAATAAATTCAGTAATGTTAGGCCAAAAGGTATGCAAGAATATCTGGGTATTTGTGGTATCTTCAGCATGTGTTTGGGTTGGTGGAGAACATTTTATAAAGGACTGTAGGTAACATCTGGTTAAAATCTTATATCCGGGCCTCCTGTATTTTGTGAGAAATTTAATCTTTATTGGCAATTTACAGCCTATGTTCATGTATTTTGTGTGGTAAACATGAGCTTATGATTCAATTCCCATTGATGTAGATAGTGAAGGCCAGTATGGGGAAGTGTGGTTACCTTTTCATACTTTCAGGTCATGGAGACTGCAGACTAGCCACAGTGTTGTGAACATTGACTGCACCACAGATGTGGAAATGATTACCAGATATAAGCTCCCTATCCCTGCCCAATAAGGAGCTTACATAGTAACATCCCTACTGCAGTCATACCCGTATATACAGTAGACCAGTATTCCTGAGTTGTTGGCTCTGGCTCCACTGTGTTTTCAGAAGACAACTCAATGTAGTCTAAACTTTCACCAAAAGCTTGTTACAGCTAAATATTTATGACAGCGTTCTCAACTGTCATATTGGTGACAGAAGTAGAGATTATGACTGGCATGTGTTTTATGCATCTTATTTTCCTTGTAACACACATCTCCATTCTGCTGAAAAGTGTATTCTCATCCAATATGCATTTTGAATTGTTTTTGTAATTTGTGAATATTATCTTTGTGTGACTTTCACTTTATATATAACTTCCATGCTTCACTATTGTATTATATATATATATAATATATTAATATTAATATATGTTAATTGTATTTCCTTCTATTGGCTGCCTGGGCATCAGGGAGTGTGGTCAGTGTCTCTGGTGGACTACTGCTGAAATAAAATCCATAACATAATATGCCACATAGAGTGTGTATAGTTTACAGTGAGACTGAGGAGGCTTCTGGAAGATTATTAGTAATAGCTTGCTGGCTATACCATGGTCATCCGGACTGAAGTCCTATGCACAGGAAAAAATCAGATTACAGTTGAACCTCAGATTACGAGCATAATCCGTTCCAGGAGTATGCTCGTAATCCAAAGTACTCGCATATCAAAGCAAGTTTTCCCACTGAAGTCAATGGAAATGAAAATAATTTGTTCCGCATTGACTTCAATGGGATGCAATACCGAATGCGGCCAGAGGTGGGGGGGCACCGGAGAGCCTCAGAAACGGCCGAAAAGGCCCGAGGACACTTCGGCTGACCTCGGCAAACATCGGAAAGGCACGGAAACTGAGTATTTCCGTGTATTTCTGTGTCTTTCTGAGCATTGCCGAACGGCGGCGATCGGCTGCGATTGTCACTGTTCGGCTCTGCTCGGCTCCTGCGCCCCAGTACCTCAGACCAAATGCGGTACTACAGGCCTATTTAGGCTCTGCTCGGCTCCTGCGCCCCCATGCATCAGGCCAAATGCGGTACTGCAGGCCTATTTAGCTTGAATTCTGCTCGTCTGAGTCAACACTCGTAAACCCAGTCAAAATTATTATTTTTTTTTAAACTGCTCGCAAATCAAATTGCTCTCAAGCCAAGTTACTCTTAAACCGAGGTTCCACTGTACAAGTTTTTTTGCCAGATTTTCAACCAGAAGGCTTTTTCTATAAAAATGTTAAAGTAAATCTGCTGTACTATAATGGTCAGTATACACAGGTGGCAAAGGGGCGTTAAAAGTTGGCTGTTGTTCCACATTCTTACCACCCCTAACCACCCACCTAAGTAACATTGCAGCCAGATGGTGTAGTACACATGACATGCTTTGCTTCACGATCATGGCAAATTTGTCTTGGCTTGCAAAATATGACAGGAGGTCCCTTGGGATTTAAAAAAAGAAGCAAAAAAGCATGCATTCAGGAGGTGGCATGAATACCTTGAACTTCACTCTCTCAATTAACATTGACTCTTTTTAAACCTTATGCTTCTAGCATTAGTAAATACATTAGAAAAGCATATCATATTTACTTGCTTTAACCTTTTTTTTAAATTTCTTCAGTTACTTCCTGGTTTCCAGGCCTAGGCAAATGATGGTATACATCCCAGGAGACTTCAGGAGGGGAGGAAGGGTTTTCTCAGCTAAGCATACCCTCCTGCCTGTATGCCTGAGATAAGGATAGATGGATTCCAGAAAGTAAATGCTACATGAATCATTTGCACTTATGCAAGTTATGCAAGATGGCCATGGGCCGAAATGTTATTAGGTGTTTTTCAAAGTGATTTCTCAACATAATAAAGACATGGATGGATGGATAAGTTTTCTTTGAATAGTAAAAATGAAATAAATAGTGTTTTTGGTTTGTGGTGCTCAGATGCAGTGTAGTTCCATTGTAAGTTTAATATCAAAAGGAATACTTTAAAATAATAAAAAAAGTATCTTTCAGATATATAGTCCATGGTGGATTGTGGTGGGTTATTACTGGCTCCAAAGTAAACCAAATTTTGTGAAATTAACCATATATATTTACACACGTTTGCCTATCCTGGTGCCAGTTACAACGATTACCACTCTGCTAATGCATGAGCAGAGTGTATAGTATCATGAATATTAATGAGGACTCATTTTAATATAATTGTTTCAGGTTTACAGTGTAACTTGAGAAAGAAAAATGTATAAATAGGTTACCTATAAATACTTTATTGTGTGTTGCCTTTAGCGTATTTTTAAAGTGAACTTGCCCATGCAGGGCACTGCAATAGGACCATTTTAATGCTGACCTCCATAATAGTTTATTCTTATTTTCCCTTTGCGTGCCACTGCCCACCACTATGTTCCCACAAGACAGTGAGAAGGAGAAGTCCTATTTAAATTCTAAGTCACAGCTTACTCAAGGCTGAAGACTCTCTCTCTACCCCCTTGTCACAACTCTGGGTACCTAAACAGTTTTTTGCCAAGAACCAGTGCTGTCTTGCAGGAGGCAGTTGAGTAAGTCATATGATCCCCCATAATAAATAACTCCAGGGACACAGTAAAAAACTATGGCCCAAGTATACAGTAGCTGCTTAATTGAGACATGTGGCTTAAATTAAAGTGATACTAAAGTCTTGTTTTTTTTCTTTAAAAATAACAAACATGTTATACTGACATGCTCTGTGTAATGGTTTTGCACAGAGCAGCCTGGATCCTCCTCTTCTGGGGTCCCTTGCTGGCGCTCCTGGACCTCCCTCCTGTGGAGTGCCCCCACAGCAAGCAGCTTGCTCTGGGGGCACCCGAGCCAAGCTGCAGCTCCGTGTGTCCATTCAGATACAGAGCCACGGTTCGGCCCCACCCCTCTCTCTTCTGATTGGCTAACTGACTTTGACAGCACTGGGAGCCAATGGTGCCGCTGCTGTTTCTCAGCCAATCAGGTGGGAGAGTCCCGAATGGCCGAGGCATTCATGCACACTGCTGGATAGAGATGGGGCTCAAGTAAGTATTAGGGGGGCTGAGGAGGCTGCTGCACACAGAAGGTTTTTTATCTTAACGCATAGAATGCATTAAGATAAAAAAACTGCCTTTACAACCACATTTATCAAAACAGTATAAACTTTACTAATTCACAAAAATTCTAAATCACACAAAACACATAACCCCATCACCTTATTAAATAGAACAACATTGTTTCGCTTAATATACCTAAAGGGACGTCACGTATAGCCAAAAATAGATTTGGATGCTCAATATGGGGTAATGATCGGGTCACAACTGATTCCACTAATAACAAACCCAAGAGATAATGCAAAGCTATCTCCCTAAAAGAACTTCGGCATAATCAATAAAAATGCTTGCATAAAAAAAGCAATATAATTAGCTCTCTTGCTGCTTCCACCCAGGACTTCCCCAGAGCCTCTCCCATCCTCTCGAACTCCCCACCCCAATATGTCCAGTTATCTACTACCCTGTATCACCTAAAGGCAATCCTTGAAAACATATTTTTGTTAGAGAAGCTTACCTCGCCTCCACCCAGCTGTACTTCGGTCACCCCCATCAGAGCATCCCCCACAGCTATTACTTTTTATACCACCCCCCCCCCCTCCTTTATATGGTAAGCTCCATAAGCAGAGCCCTCCTAATCATTCTGTATTGAACTGTATTGTAACTGTACTGTCTCCCTTTATATTGTAAAGTGATGTGCAAACTTTTGGCGCTATAAATATCCTGTATAATAATGAAAATAATCACAATAATAATAATATAATATAATTATTTAAAAAAAAAGTGCTCGCACCCTCTTCAATCTGTAAGTATGTTAATGTATGAGAACAAACATTGATGTAAAGTATGGACTTGATTGACTTAATATAACTTGCATACCACTTGTAAAACCCCTATTGCTAAGTCAATGAAGTATCACTTTCACTTTCATTATATGTCTTTAATCAGAGCATGAATTCACACTAGACATAGCAATGCTTTATGCTTGATCTCACTTGTTTGTGCTAAAATCTTCTGACATGATTAATTCTTCTGTAATGCCTTTGTCTTGTGGTTAATATGACAGTGTGAAAAGTCATAGATGTGTGCAGTCTTACCATTTGATTAAGCACTTATCTTACCACTATTTACACATGATTTCATTTACTAATGTCTGAATTTTAAAGCACATGGAAATGCCTAAATACTATTAGAAAATCATCAGAAAAATAAAAGTGCTGATTTTTGTTTTATCATTTAACCAGTTCAGTACTATAAGCACACCATGGCTGAGCTTGTTTTTTTGTTTTTCATATGCACCATGAACACCCATTAGAGAACTAAAAGTTTATTAAAGGTCTCCAAAGCCATATGTTCTCACGGAGCCCTCAATATAAACGGATCATACCATTGTGTTCTATGTTTTCAATAAAAATTGCCACAAAAATTCATTCCAAAAACGATTTTCTGCAACACAATTAAGAAAAAAAAAACATCTTTACCCCTTCCGCCACCACCCCTTTCCCATCCTACCAGGCATTCCTTTCTTAAAGTTGAGTTCCACCCAAAAATGGAACTTCCACTTTTTGGAATCCTCCCCCCCCTCCAGTGTCACATTTGGCACCTTTCAGGGGGGAGGAGGGAGCAGATACCTGTGTAATACAGGTATTTGCTCCCACTTCTGGGCATAGGTCGCCTCGGCGATCAAGGTGACCTACGCCACTTCTGGCGCCTACTCTGTCCTCCCCGCTGTCTTCTGGGAAACACGCAGGTCCCAGAAGATAGCAGGGACCAGTGAGGACGTGCGGCGCGACTCGCGCATGCGCAGTAGGGAACCAGGAAGTGAAGCCGCAAGGCTTCATTTCCTGATTCCCTCACCGAGGATGGCGGCGGGGGAGCCGAGAGCTGAGCGACTGATCGGCTTCAGCTGCCGACATCGTGGGCACCCTGGACAGGTAAGTGTCCATTTATTAAAAGTCAGTAGCTGCAGTATTTGTAACTGCTGGCTTTTAATAAAAAAAATGTAGGCGGACCTCCGCTTTAATATGTTGTTAAACCAGATATATATTCACCTAAGTTCCCCTTAGAGGTCCTTCGCCATTGAACTAAACAGAAGACAAAGAGACTTTGGGGTGCAGCATCACATGACCTTGACTTAAGGTAAGTAAAAATGGGCATTTAGATAGGGATTTTTTGTTACCATTGATCCGATGGTGGGTTGAGAGGGAAGGGTAAAGTAGAGATTTAAAACAAGCCTTCTTTTAAATTATAATGAAATACCCACAGTAAACAGTAACCTGTCTCTGTAATATATGCAACAATAAAACGTTTTTTTTTTTCCTGATACCTATGTTAAAGCAAAGCAATATCAAAACTGATAAGCAAAGCAGTACTAACTTACAGGCTCAGTAATTTGCAATAGTAAACATGTAGAGAGTAGAAGAATATCAAAGCTGAGTTAGAGAAAACATTTACATATTAGCTAGGGTAGAAGTGAAACCCCAAGCAGGCAAAAGAAGGATTAGTCAGCCAAAAAATAGCAATGTTGCATGAGAGACTCAGCTGTCCAGGACTCACCCTCCTCATAGGCTGAGATGACAGCGAAGTTCCATTGGCTCCCGGTGCTGTCAAAGTCAGTCAGTCAATGTGGAGAGAGAGGGGGTGGGCCACCGCTCAGTGTGTGAATAGACACAGGGAGCTGCAGCTTGGCTTGGGTGTCCCATCACAAGCTACTGTGGGGGCACTCAACAGGTGGGAAGGGCCAGGAGTACCGTAGAAGAAACCGAGAAGAGGAGGATCCGAGCTACTCTGTGCAAAACTACTGCACAGAGCATCGAAGTATAACTGCTAAGTGTAGTCACTTTACATAGAGGCATGGTGTGTCCATTAAGTCTGAGGGCACTGACCACCAAAAGTCTTGCCCTCAGAAATGACTTAATCTAAAATGTTAATAAGGTCCAAACCCAGAAATGATGTCATCTATGTGCACTTCTCTAGGAGTCAGTTAGGCAATGGTAAATGTTTGACAGGGAGAGGCTAATGACAGCAATGTTGTTGGTGAGAAAAATAAATGTATATGATGTACATGTGGGAGGATGCACTTACCTAACTTTATTTTATTTTATTATTCAAATCATTTTTATTAAACATGCTTTCTTTTCCGAATATATGTGTATAATTTAATGTATGTTTTTTTCTATCTATCATAGATAGATAGATAGATAGATAGATAGATAGATAGATAGATAGCAAAAGAATGTATGTGTATAATTTAACATATGATCTTTTCTATCTAGATAGATAGAAACAAATCATACATTAAATTATACACATACATTCTTTTACCATACTCACGAAAAAAAAAAAAAAACACCCCAAACTATCAAAACTATCCGACATATATTGTAATAACAAAAACATACTAGAAAAAGCATTTCCAGAAGAAAATGCTTGGGAATGCTGAATAGCTGAATTGCTAAGCCCACACCAAAGCCATTCCCCATAACCACTACACTATCTTTAGGACATACAAGCAGTACTTATAAAGCCTCTCTTTGATCATTAATCCCCACACCTAATGAATGAGAGACAGTGTGAGAGAACCCTTCAAACAAGCCTTAATAAATCCACAACAATACATGCTAATGAAACAGCGACTTCACCGTTAGAGACACAGGGCCTTTGTGAACGTATCGGTATAAAATTTATGTTGATAAACTTAAAAATGTGGGCATGTTAGCGATTTAAAAAAGATGTTTGCTGTGCGTTTCGCTGGGAAATGTGAAGAATTTTATACAGGATAGTCAATGGAAGAAAGTGTAGAACTCTTGTCATTTGGAAGCTCAACCAGCCAAAAGTAAAAGGCGTATCACAAAACTGAGCACGTTGCCTGAAACTAGACAAAAATATTTACGTTTTGATGTATAAATTGTGTATGATAAGTAGATCTTGTGAGCGTGAGAGCAATTAATAGAGAAGGAACTAAGATAATTGTTTTAAAGCTCTGTGCTGTAGCGATGACATCATCCACTCTAAGCAACCCCATAGACACTCTGCTTAATTGATAACATTTCCTGAAATGATCACTAAACTTAAACAGCTTTTTCACAAAAACTGTAAAAGATATCAAACTGAAAAGATATTTTCGGATAGCCGAATATTTTGTGAACATTTTAAAGTTTGTTTGGCGTCTGTAGGTGAAAGTATGAAGGAGCTGAAACTTTTGGGAGCGGAAGAAGATTTTAAGGATTTGAAGCATGCTCTCATTGACTTCAATGTAAAAAAAAAAGTGTTAAAAATCTTAATATTTTAAAAAGTATAAATAGTAGGAAAAATTTAAGCAGTCCCATCATTAGCTGAAAGATCTGAACATTTTAAAAGTTGAATGGTTTTAATAGATGAAAGTATGCAGAAGTTACGCAGAGCCAAAAAACATACGGAATAATAAAATTTCAAATAAATGAAAAAAACGAATAACAATACTGGGAATGCTTGGAGAGCATTCCCACTAAATATTGTAATAACAAGATACAATATGATAATCTACCAAAAAAAAAAACAAAAAAAAAAAAACATTATATGATATTCCCAAATCCAGGTTCCAATCTGCCCATAATTTCCATACCTTTTCAAATTCACCCCATTCTCACATAGGTAAGTTTTTTCCTCTTATTAGCATATAAGAGACTCTTAACAAGTCTGTGAGAAGGTGGAGAGGAAGTTATATATTTCTCAGCAATCAGTTTTCTGAGGCGTTTTGATATTCCATATATTACTCTAAATACCGACTTTATTGTATTTACCACCCCCTCCCAATATCTATGTAATTTGGGGCATCTCCAAAACATATAAATGGAACCTCCAGATGGATCCCCATACCTGGGACATGATGCATATGGACGTCTCCCAAACAAAAAATGTTTCCCTGGTGTATGATATGCCCTGAGAATTTTAAAATCAGATAGGGACAAAGACATTAAATCTACTGATTTTACTATATGATTTCACTGCTCATCAGTCAACTCCCCGCACATCTTCTCCCTACCTTACTCTGCATGGGAGCTCCAGTTAATTTTCCAATGCCACTCAATGAATATTAGTATACAACTTTGATATATTAATCCTTTCGTGTAAGTAGCTCTTACTAGAATTTTTAAAAGGGCGGCATTACTTCATTCCAACTCTACTGTCTGTGTCTGTAAATATTGGTAAAAGCACTTATTTGAAATGATATGTTAAGCTTATTATTGGGATTTTAAAGGCAATTCAAACGAAAATTGTTATTATTAAAAAAGTATCTTTATTTTATCATTAAAAATTGATAAAGAATTTCTATATATACATTTTTTTTTTTTTTTTGCAGAATTCCAGAATATTTCCATCACATTGAACATAGTAGTATTGTAAATTTTGTTGGAGCCGCCTAGCCTGGATGGGCTGTAGATGGCTCGAGATTAGAGAGGAGCTTGGATCTTTTTGACAGTCCAGACCTAGGCTATGCATAAGTGGCTTACTATTAAAATCCCTTTGGTGTCACAAATTTTGGACACGATCCAGCGGTCCTTGTATAGCACGAAGAGCAAGTCACATTAGAGATGTGGGAGCTTTTTTGAGCTGGGAGAGCACTCTAGCCAAGGAGGATATGTAGAAAGTGGTATTAATCCCTAAAGAAGATTTTTTTTATGTCTATTTCGAAATGCGTTTGGAAAACCCTACCTACTAGAAACCAACTATAAGTATGCAATTGATGGTGGAACAGCAAGTAGCTGGGGAATACCACTCCAACATGTTCTGATGCTTTTACAATATGAATGTTCAATTTTTACACTACGAATACTACTATGTTCAATGTGATGGAAATATTCTGGAATTGTACAAAAATTGTTTATTGTTTTTAATATATATGAATTCTTTATCGATTTTTTAAATGATAAAATAAAGATATTTTTTAATAATAGCAATTTTTGTTTGAATTGCCTTCAAAATCCCAATAATGAGGTTAACATATCAATTATTACTTAGAAGGGATGATGGCAATAACACACCTAGTCACATGAGTCTTTCTTTTGCAGCACTTATTTGAATACCCAAACTCCTCTGTTAGGTCCTGAAAAGTTTTCAGCATCCTAGAAGAGTATATATGTGAGAGTCGCACCACTCCCTTCTGCTAGCTTAACTAACTACCTTTTTACTTTTACCTACCTAACTTTTTACTTTTTTTACTTTACTATCTGTGTATCACAAAAAAATTACATTCATGCCTTTAAAATGAATATCCAAACAGTGACAATCTCTGATAGTGTCACTGTTCAGCCACCAATTTTCCACCCAGCTCTTTTGATCCTTAAATCGAAGTTTGTCAAGCTTAAGCATCGTACACACGACCGAGACTCTCGTCAGGAAAAAACACGTAGTTTTTCTTGACGGGATTCTTGGACAAGAAACTTGTCCCGGCCGAGTGTACAGACGCTCCATTCAAAGAACCCGCGGTTCTTTGAATGGAGCGAACGCGGTGACGTCATCGACTACGACGAGCGTACGCTCGTCACATTCGATGCCGTCGCCGCCATCTTGCTACACCCTAACTATGCCTAGGAAGCTACCGCTCATGCGTCGTAGTCATTTCGAGCATGCGCGGGCTTCCCGGAGGACAGGTAAGTGTACACACACACACTTTTCTCAGCGAGAAACAGGCTGACAAGAATCTCGACGAGAAAATAGAGACCAGGTTCTCTATATTTCTCTTCGAGATTCTTGTCGGTTTTCTTGACGAGAAACCATACACACGAACGATTTTCTCGGCAAGAAAGCTATCTCGGCAGTTTTCTTGTCGTTTCTTGCCGAGAAACTCGTTCGTGTATACGAGGCTTAAGTGTTGCCTATTAGGCCACCCATACCAATTCAACAAGAATTGACCTATATTCAACATGCAGATGGTCAGCTGAAGTCACATAATGAACTTCAAAAAAGATCAGCTCCAACTAGGCTTTTTAAAAGAAATAAAATATTTTCAGTACATTTTTTTTTTTTTTCACAAAGTAAACTTTATTCAAATTCAATAGGTACATGTCAGTTCACAACTTATTGCGTTATAAACAAAAAAAAGGTATAAAAATTAGTAGTGTACATTACATACATACATCTGCATAATAATCCGTTCGCATTCATAACCTATATAGTGAAATATCGAGCCACAGGAGTACAAGGTATCAGATCTAACCAGGAGAGTACTCTCACCCAGACCTATGAGTCTTGGATATAAAAAGGGAGAAGATATGGAGGGGGAGGGAGGGGGGGAGAAAGGAAGAGAAGGGGGGAGTATGGGGGAAGAGAGATGGAAGAGGGGGGGGAGACAGAAAGAGGGGGGGAGAAGAAAGGGAGGGGGGGGAGACAGGAATAGGGGGGGAGGGGAGGAAGAGGAGAAAGTAGTAGGGGGGGAAGGAGAGAAGGGGAAGGGGGAGAAGGGAGGAGGAAGAAGGGGAGAGAGGGATAAGGGAACAGGAAATCACCACAAGGAATAGACAGGGAATAGGGACGTGCAGGGGACTCTCCCAGGTCGTGGTCCATCCAGCCCCGGGCGAGACTAAACTAAGGATCTTCGTCCGGAATGGGCGGGGCCACATCCGACTGCAAAGATCCCCAGGAGTCTATCCAGGAAGACCAGATTTTGTCGAACTTGTTTGGGCAGTTTCTATTAATGTACGTAATTTTGTACAAGGGTAATACAGCATTCAGGGATTTCCTCCAAGCAGTGGCGGTGGGCGGTGGCCTAGTCTTCCATCGCAGAAAAATTTCCCTACGGGCATAGAAGGTAGAGTATGCTATAAACAATTTAGTATATTTTCTCACCGTGGGGTCCGTTACCACACCCAGCAGCATAGTTTCTGGAGCCAGGGGGAGCGAAGTCCCCGCTGCCTGATTAATATCCTCCAAGACCTGAGCCCAATACCCCCGCAGACAGGGGCAGGACCATGTCATGTGCAGAAAGGAGGCCTCCTGATCCCCACACCTAGGGCAGGAAGGGGACCTTTCTGGGTAAATGACAGCTAGCCTGCGCGGTGTATAGTACGCCCGTTGTAGGGTTTTTAATTGTATAAAGCGATCTCTAGCGGAGATCATGGTGGACACATATGTGGATACGCAATCTTCCCAAGCCTCCTCCGTAAGGGACGGAATGTCCTGCCTCCATTTAGTAAAAGTTTTTGTTAACTTAGAGGGGGAAGGGACCGAAAGGCGGAAGTACAATGCGGACAGTGGACCCACCAGGACCCTAGAGGACAGCAAACGTTCCACCGGGTCCGACTCGAGGGTGACCCCATTGGGGAATTGATGCTGAAAGGCATGTCTCACCTGCAGATACCTAAAGAACATCCAATTAGGGAGGCTATGTGCAGCCTTGAGTTCTGGGTATGTGTATAACCTACGTCCTGACACTAAATGCTTCAGTACCACTACGCCCCTATCCGCCCAGACCCGCGGGTCAGGCACACTGCGCAGGTGAGGCAAATTGGGATTGCCCCATAGAGGTGTGTGAGGGAAGAGAGTGTCAGGGGAACGATATACAGCCCGAGCCCTATTCCATACCACCACTGTGGTGCGCATCAGAGTTGTCAAATCCGGATGGGCCCTAATTCCACGGAACACCAGGTTGCTAAGCGCAGCATATGACCCTAGAAGCGCTGCCTCCAGGGTCACAGCCGGGTTATCCTCAGGTTGTGAGAACCACCATCGGACCGTCACCAGGACGGCCGCCCAGTAGTACCGTTGGAAGTTAGGGAGGGCCAAACCTCCCCGACCCAACGGCAGCTGCAGCGTGGTCTCAGCCAACCTGGGGACTCCACCCAGCCAAATAAAGGAGATGACTATGGATCTCAGTTTTTTAAAAAATGACGCCGGAATCAAAATTGGGCAGTTCCTGAAGAAATATAGGAATTTGGGGAGATAAATCATTTTTATCAAATTGACCCTACCCACTGGAGTCAGGGGGAGCGACCTCCAATCCGAGCAGCGTTTCGAGAACGACTCCAGCAGGGGTGTCACGTTAAGGTCCATATACCTAGTTACCGGTCCACCCATACGGATCCCCAAGTACTTAAAGCTATCCACCCACACCAACGGGCCCAGCATGGGCGGTCTCGGCCCGTTTTGGTCCAAGGGGTATATAAGGGACTTGTCCCAGTTTATCTTGACACCTGAGTACGACCCGAACACATCTATCACCTGCAGGGCCGCTGGGAGTGAGGAGGAGACATCACTCAAATACAGGATAGTGTCGTCTGCATACAAGGATATTTTCTCCTCCACCACCCCCACCCGGATTCCCCTGACCGTGGGTTCTGCCCTAATCCGTGAAGCCATAGGCTCCACCGCCAAGGCGAACAAACCCGGGGAGAGGGGGCACCCCTGCCGAGTACCCCTGCCCAGCGGGAAGACCAGCGAGAGCGAGTTATTAGTACGTACCCGGGCTCTAGGAGAGGCATACATCAGACGCAGCCACCTGATAAATTCCGGCCCAAACCCAAACTTTCGGAGGACAGCCCAGAGGTAGTCCCACTCGACCGAGTCAAAAGCTTTCTCGGCGTCGAGGGACACCACCACCCCCGGGCTGCCTCCCCCCGCCCTATCGATGTGGGTCAGCAGTCTACGTATGTTTATATCGGTCCCCCTGCCAGGCATAAACCCAGACTGGTCGGGGTGAATCAGTGCCGTTATCACAGAATTCAGGCGGCCAGCTAGAACTTTTGCGAGTATTTTTAGGTCCGTATTCAGGAGAGATATTGGCCGATAAGAGGAACACAGTTCAGGGTCCCTGCCTGGCTTAGGGAGGATCACCACCACCGCCTCAGACATAGACAAGGGCAATTCGTCCCTTGTGGTAAGTGGGTAGAAGGTCTACAGCGTACTGCTTATAGAATTCCGCCGGGAGCCCATCCGGGCCCGGCGTTTTCCCGCTCTGCAATGATTTGACCGCAGACTGAATTTCTTCAAGTGTCAACGGACTATCCAACCGTTCCCTAGCGGAGTCTGTAAGACAGGGCAAGTCTACTTGGTCTAAGTAATCCCCCAGCTCCCTCTCAGTATATTGCGCCCTAGTACTATAGAGCTCCTGGTAGTAGGAGGCAAACCGGGTATTAATGTGAGCAGGGTCCGTTAAGACCTCCCCATCACTGGACCGTATGCGAGCTATGGACACCGGGGAGGAGTGCTACCTTGACAACCAGGCTAGCAATCGGCCGCCCTTCTCCCCCTGTTCGAAAATTCTCTGACTCTGATGCAATAGGTGGATTTTAGTAGTGGATACCCGGATTAGGGACACATCCCGAAGGGCCTCCTGCAGTGAGGAGTACACCTGCGGGGTACGCTCCCGAATGTAAACAGCCTCCAGGGCTCCGGCTCTCTCCTCAGCCTCCTGCAATGCTCTACGTGCCCCCTTCCTGACCCTCCCAATGTGCTCCTGGAAGCTGCCCCTCATACTAGCCTTGAAGGCATCCCAGACAACCGGAGCAGGGATAGATCTATCCCGCGCGTTCCAGAAGGAGACCATATCAGCTCTACACGGCATCTCCACCCTCGAGTCAGACAGCCAGAACCTGGACAGTCGCCACAAGCCCTCTGAAGGTGGATAGGACATTTCTAGTTGCAAGGAAACCGGGGCATGGTCCGAGACCCCCCTGGGGAGGATAGTAACATCTCTTACCCTGGACAGGATTGAACCCCCAGAGTAGACCAGGTCAATCCTGGAAAACGTTCTGTAGGTAGCGGAGTGACACGTAAAAGCCCTCAGCTGGGGATGTCTCCATCTCCAGACATCCGTGAAATTAAATGCGTCCGCCCAGGCCTTCAACTCGGCAGCGGGGCTGGATGTCTGGGAGAGCCTGTTCATCCCGGGGTCCGGGATCATATTAAAGTCCCCCAACATCAGGATATTGTCAGTGGCATATTGCAGGAGTTTGGACACCACCTGATAGAGGAAGGAAATGGAGGCAGGGGGAGGCACATACAATCCCACAATGACAACTTCCACATTCATTATATTGGCATGAATAATCACATAACGCCCCCCAGAATCCACCTCAAGCGCCAGTAGGCGAAATGGTAAAGATTTGCGTATCAATATGCTAACACCTCTCGAATAATTAGAATAGGTGGAATGATATGAGTGACCTACCCACGTTCTTCTAAGACTCAGGAGCTTTCCCCCGGTCAGATGGGTCTCTTGGAGAATACATATGTGGGGCGAATGACGCTGCAGAAACTGGAACACCAGTGACCTTTTGACCTTAGAGTTCAGGCCCCGGGTGTTCCAGGACACGATTTTACAGACAGACATAAGGGCCCACCAGCCAATCTACCGGAGGATAAAACACATAGTCAGCGGGCTGGCCACCCACCCCACCACCCCCACAAGGTACATAGAAAGGAATCCCTGAGCAAAGCACTAAATATATGAAGCAATAAGCATACTGACTCACGAATGCATACGTAAAACAAAACAACCTAACCCCAAACATGAACCAAAACAAACCCCCCAAACCCCATCCCCCCCGCACCCCGCCACCCCCCACCCCAACCGGAGGGGGCCCTTTTCCCAAACCAGATGAGGGCAACATGCCCATGTGGGGATACGATGTGCAAGACGGCACTGGAGTCCCGTCCTCTGGAACACAGTACATGGATCGGGTCATGGAGTCCGGATAAGTGAAGCGGTGCAATCTCCCAGCAGAGGCTGGGGGTACAAACTTAGTTACTCTGACGGCAGGAACAGTAGCAGTCAAACATCGGGCATCTGCCCCTGCTCCAACGGAAGGATTGTATATAGGGACCAGCGGGGGTCACCCCCCCACCCAACAAACTCCCCTCCAGATATTATCAGGGCTGAAACACTAACTGTAAGGAGGGCAATAGCAACAGGCCTCACAAGCAGTCCCATGGTATCCTCAAACAACAGGGGCCTTCCAGGGACAGACCACCCGCCCTGCAGGGGACACGATGTCATCTAGTGTCTGCGTACCGTCTCTATCCAGGACGAGGCCTCCTCAGGAGAAGTGAAGAAACAAACTGCCTCCCCATCTTCCACCCGCAGCCTAGCAGGGAAAAGCATGCTATATTTGAGGCCCTTTGCACGCAGTTTGGCGCGCACCGTATCAAAGGTTTTACGCTGCCGTTGGGTTTCCACGGAGTAGTCAGGGAAAATCATTAGCCTAGTATTCTCAAACCTTAACTCCTGCAAGGCCCTGGCCTCCCTCAGCACCATGTCCCGGTCTTTAAAGTGCAGCAGTTTGAAAATTAACGTGCGGGGGGGAGAGCCCGCAGGCCCACGGGTAGCCGGCATGCGATGGGCCCTCTCCACAGTGAAGAAGGGGGAGAACTTGGCCCGGGGGAGCAGTTCCTTAAGGAGGTGTTCAATAAACGTGGCCGGATCTTTACCTTCCGCTCCCTCCGGGAGGCCGATGACCCGCAGGTTATTACGTCTGTTGCGGTTCTCCGCGTCCTCGGCACGCGACTCCAGGGCCCTCACCTTAACTTTCAGGGTATGTAGGTCCCCAGAGTGCTCCCGGACAGTGTCCTCTGTCACCGAGACCCGCTGCTCCACCTCCGCCACTCGGCCGCGGAAGGAGTCCAGGTCCCGGCGGATGAAGTCCACGTTCGTCTGAATGTGGTCTATCTTGTCCATAAGAGCCGCCTGACCTGTAGCGATGGACTGCATGGCAGCTGCAAGATCTGCCACCGTGGCGGGGGGAGACTCCACCGCATCCGTCTGGGACGCCATGTGGCCTGTAATGGCGGCCTGGCCCCTCGTCACAGCTCTATCCACGGACGCCACAGCAGACTTGGAGCGACGGTTTCTACCACTGGGCATGACCCGGAGCCCCCGCTATGCAACTGAGGTCAGTTCTCCGCTCTGCAGCAGCCGCAGCACCGGCAATTAGCAGGATCAATAGACGGACTCCAGGAGCTCTGTTACTGAGCGTCCTCTCCCGTCGCCATCTTGGACACGCCCCATTTTCAGTACATTTAATGAATGTGTCTCATTTGTATTTCCAGACTGAAACGTAAAAAAGCTAGATTTATAAGAAGTGTTAGCTACACCCAGTTTTCCTGAATGTGGTCATGACACAGCTAAGAGAGTACAATGATTAAACAGTCACTCTGTATTTTCTTGTTGAAAAATGAGTTACTGTTGTAGCTTATAAAATAAGAAATATATAACTGCAAACTGAATATGACATACTAGGTGCATTAGGTACAACAGTTATACAAATGGACAAGTGCCAATTTTGCCTGCAGCAGCTAAGAAGATGAAGAGATCAAATTCTAGCCTATGCTGGGCAAATGACAGAAGATGAGAAGTTCATACAATTTCCTTTCCTTCAGAGTGTATACACAATTCCCACTGGTTTAACAATGTCAGAAGCCCTGTATATATGTATATATGTACGGTATCTATATTTCATACTACTTCGCTCCATGCACTGGTTCCCTTCCTTGACTCTTGTGACTAGGACTTTGTATTAAATATAGAGGGTTTCTTTTGTGCAGATCACCCAGGGCAACAAACAAAATAATAAAAAGTGTGCAAAGCCAGAAGGACACTAGAAATTCAAAATCATAAAGGAGGGAATGTAACATACACTATATTACCAATAGTATCGGGACGCCTTCCTTTACACGCACATGAACTTTAATGGAATCCCAGTCTTAGTCCGTAGGATTTAATATTGAGTTGGCCCACCCTTTGCAGCTATAACAGCTTCAACTCTTCTGGGAAGGCTGTCCACAAGGTTTAGGAGTGTGTCAATGGGAATGTTTGACCATTCTTCCAGAAGCGCATTTGTTCTAGCAAAGAGTTCTGTAAAAATGTTTTAAAAAGAAGTCCATATCTATTGCTGTTTATATAGTCTGATCAGTATTGATATAGAAAAGTCCAATAATGCTTTAAACCTCCATGATTGGATTGGACAAATATGAATGTTTATGAAATCAGAGTAGACACTTCTTATTCTGTCCATATTTCTCGGGGAAACAACTTTAGAAAATCCTTTGCAAACAATCAATCCTGTCATCTGTTCCATGATCAGTAATCTTGAGAGTATCTGCATAGGTCAGTGGGGCTTCCCAGACATACAGTAAGTTTGTTTAAATCGTTTCCTGCTGTGATTTGTTATAGGCTGGATTGGGTGATGATCATCTACACTATTTTACCAAAAGTATTGGGACGCCTGCCTTTACACACACATGAACTTGAATAGCATCCCAGTCTTAGTCCGTAGGGTTAAATATTGTGTTGGCCCACCCATTCTATCGGGTTGACGTTAGGACTCTGTGCAGGCCAGTCAAGTTCCTCCACCCCAAACTCACTCATCCATGTCTTTATGGACCTTGCTTTGTGCACTGGTCCAAATCATTTGTTGGAGGGGGGATCATGATGTGGGTTTTTTTAGGGGTTGGGCTTGGCCCCTTAGTTTCAGTGAAGGGAACTCTTAAGGCATCAGCATACCAAGACATTTTGAACAATTTCATGCTCCCAACTTTGTGGGAACAGTTTGGGGATGACCTCTTTCTGTTTCAACATGACTGCGCACCAGTGCACAAAGAAAGGTCCATAAAGACATGGATGAGTGAGTTTGGGGTGGGGGAACTTGACTGGCCTGCACAGAGTCCTAACCCCAACCCGATAGACCGCCTTTGGGATGAATTAGACCAAAGACTGCAAGCCAGGCTTTCTCGTCCAACATCAGTGCCTGACCTCACAAATGCACTTCTGGAAGAATGGTTAAACATTCTCTTAGACACACTCCTAAACCTTGTGGACAGCCTTCCCAGAAGAGTTGAAGCTGTTGTAGCTGCAAAGGGTGGGCCAACTCAATATTGAAACACAAGTAAAAAATGCGCATGAGTCCAAAGTCACTAATATCTCAAAGGTATATAATCAAATGGCGCATGTACAAAAAGATGTACAGTCAGTGAACATGGGGTCCAGGCTCCGGGGGGAGAGGGATGAAGCGGAGGCTGGAAGAATAGTAATAATAATAGGAGAAGTCACATGTGCAAGCTCAGGGCTGCCATTCAAGGTGAAACAGAAACCATGTTCCAGGGTACTGTAAAGAAAAGCAAGGGAGAGGCGCCTCTGAGTGCAGACGTTTTAAAACAATTTAATAAAAGATAGTGCTACAAGCAACTCACATTTGTATGGTTAAAAACGTGCATTGTACGAAATCCAGTTAGAAGAGGAAGATGTCATCAGGTCTGTCACGGAGTATCTCCTCCTGCTGGGGCACTGTGCTGCTGATAGTCAGTTCACTGCTGTAGATGGTATGGATACGGCCGTCAGCGGTGAAGAAAAGCAGTGCAGGGCCTTGGAGATGTTGATTGAATAGCAGGCGAGGGCCGATGACGTCACTGGCGTGCGACGCGTTTCCCGAGCCGGCGTACTGCGTGTAGTGTGGCAGTCGCGGAGCGCGACTGCCACACTACACGCAGTACGCCGGCTCGGGAAACGCGTCGCACGCCAGTGACGTCATCGGCCCTCGCCTGCTATTCAATCAACATCTCCAAGGCCCTGCACTGCTTTTCTTCACCGCTGACGGCCGTATCCATACCATCTACAGCAGTGAACTGACTATCAGCAGCACAGTGCCCCAGCAGGAGGAGATACTCCGTGACAGACCTGATGACATCTTCCTCTTCTAACTGGATTTCGTACAATGCACGTTTTTAACCATACAAATGTGAGTTGCTTGTAGCACTATCTTTTATTAAATTGTTTTAAAACGTCTGCACTCAGAGGCGCCTCTCCCTTGCTTTTTTTTCAACTCAATATTGAACCCTACAGACTAAGATTGGGGTGCCATTAAAGGTCATGTGCATGTAAAAGCAGGCATCCCAATACCTTTGATAATTTAGTGTATATCTGTTGTTGGTGCCTTAACAAGTTCATGTGTATTATATGTTTAGTTTTTCGAAGGTTGTGGTTGGAGCCATCTTAATTCTGATATTGAGTTAATCTTAGTTTTGAATATACAGTTTTGATGTAGCAAGCTTGTGTCTCCATGTTCGATTTCCAGATGCAAAGCATATCATTTGCCATAGAAGAACTTTGGATACATATAATAGAAAAATAAAAATGGTCAGCAAGTGTCAAAAGAATGCAATATTTGTAACAAGAAGAAAATATTTAAAAAAAAAACATACTTTACCTTCAGGAATCTAACACATTAATACTATGAGAATGTGTACATAAATTTATGTACATTTATGCTTGTATATTTATAATATTTTTGATTTACTGAAAATGACGGGGGTTAATAACCACCTTTGGGCTTATCCACATTGACCTTATTTCTTCTTTTTATTTCCTATAACTTCTTTCACTGTTGTGAGGTTCAGCGCCGAGGATTATTTATGCATATTTTTATAACAGAAAGAAAAGAACTCAATTTTTTAGACTCTTGTACATCACTTGAGAGGACCTAATTTAGCTGTACTGTGCATTCAAAGGATGATCATACAGAACTGTTATATTCCCACTCAGTGATTAATGGTTCCAATAGTTCTCTTTTAGAATTGGCGATACGCTTTCTACTCTTGCATAACAGCAAAATGCCTTCCACCCATGGGTAATTACTCGTTTTTAATGTAATGTGTGCATGTAAGATTAAATATATAATACAAGTATTGACCGGACTGCAGGTTTGGAGACAAAAACAAACGGTTGAATATATGTTTGTCTGGAAAATATGGCATTGATTCAAACATGTTCAAGGTCAGAATTTGTTTTAAAGGGGACCTGTCAATGTGGAAATATGGTAGCTGCTATTGGAGACTTGCTTTTGAAAGTGCAGTCTCCAGAGTGATCTTTTCTTTGGACCTGTTACTAAAAAAGTGGTGCAGATCTTTACTGGCTGCATAACTGTTCTTGGTAAGTGACTAAGTAAGTGAATAAGTAGTGCAGTAGAGTAGAGGGAGTAGTGAAGCAAAGATGAGGATTACAGAGCAAGAGCTTGCACATTTCCAACAACAACAAAAATATTAAAAATAATAATAAGTGTCAATTGTTTGATACAGTCATCTGTTTGTAATAAGAGAAAAAATATATATATACATTTTATTTCTCTAATTTTCACCTAGTGATCCTGCCAAAAACATATCTCGTTCCATAGGCTGCACACTCCTGATTTTGACTACAAAAAGCCTCTGCCTCTGCTCATCCCCATATGATAGAGATGGGATGTATCCTGCAGTTCAGCAGAGGAGAAGTGAGCAGGGCTGATAACACAGCTTAAGATTTCAATGGTGCAGAGGCTGAGTGCACATGAAGTTAATCGTTCACTAGATTTCAGGCAGGATCAGCAGGTATTTTCTGTATGTGCAGTATTTTTAAAGAGACAAAGACGTGTATTAGGGAGATGTACAGTATATTGATTTTTTGCCCTGTTATACACTTTAAGCCCCCCTCCCAACACTTTTCCTGTTTAACACTTTTGTTTTTTAAATAAAATAACAAACATGTTATACTTGCCCACTCTGTGCAATGGTTTTACACAGAGCAGCCCCGGTCTCCCTCTTCTCAGGTCCCCAGCTGGTTCTCCTGCCCCCCCCCCCTCGAGTGCTCCCATTGAAAGTGAGGGGCATTTGTGTGGGCTCTCTCCTGAGCCGCCCCATTCCCTCCTCAGAGATTTTGATTGAAACGGCAGTGGAAGCCAATGGCTCTCACTGCTATCAATCTGCCCTGTGAAGAGGGAGAGAGCAGAGAGAGCTAAATTGGTGCTCAGTTAAGTATAAGGGAGGTGAGGGGGAGATCCTGTGACACAGAAGGTTTTTACCTTAATGCATACATTAGCGAGTCACCAGCCTGGCAGAGCCAGACTAATCTTCACCACCACAAAACTAGTCCAAAAGTAAGTAAGCGTTAAACCAACTCCTTCTTAGGCAAAATCTTACATCAGGTGCATTTCACAAAGAAAGGGAATGTCCAAACTAGCAGGTCTTGACTTTGCAAAGTTGTTCTTTACATGGTGAAATAAAAAGTTTCCATTACAATACGGTCTGTTCTTTCACAGATGCCTTTCTTAAAAATAGTAACAACAAAAACTCAGCTGGAAGAGCCTCTGAACTCACATCCTTCTGGCAGCTTCAAACATCTTTTATCTCCACTAACTTGGAGCTCATCTGTCTTTTATCCCCATCTCCACAAGGGATTATTAGTCCCTTGCTTAGCCTCGGTCCTGTTTCACATGACTGTTCATCATTCTCCCTCAAAGTAGCGTTCCTCCTCAACCAACTCAAGACTCATCACAGGGACCCTAAATACCTAGAGATAAACAACTGAGATAGAACGTGAGAGCTGCCCGACAACCACCTTGGTAGGGTATGGTATTCATGATTCTATGAAGTGGGGGCTAAAATACCCAGCTGAGCAGAATCTGGGCAAAAAAGCAGGCTAGAAGACACATGTACACACACAAAAGAGCATCACCAATAGCCACATATCACTTGTGTCTTAACACATAAGTAAACAACCAATAAAATGGCATATACATTTTCATATAGTAATTGTTAAAGAGGTTAGAAAGGTTAGTTTATTTTAATTAAAATAACAAAAATGTTATACTTACCTCCTCTGGGATCCCTTGCCCTCTCGGCTACTGCTCTTCTAGGTCTGCCCCCTAGCAAGCCTTTTGCTAGGGGGGCAGATGTGTAGGTTTGTTACCAAGCAGGGCTCTGTGCTTCCATAGAAACACACAGTATAGCTTGGCTCTGCCCCCCCCACTCCCTCATAACATGATTTGACTGACAGTAGCAGGAGCCACTGGCTTCCATTGCTCTCAGCCAGGTCTGTGAGAGAGGGGAGAGAAGGGAAGCTGGGCACAACACTGGATTGATACAGGACTCAGGTAAGTGTTTAAGGGGGGGCACTGCTATTAATAGTTGTTTTTCCTTAAGACCCCTTTCACACTGGGGTGTTTTTTAGGTGCTAAAGGGCTAAAATAGCGCCTGTAAAGCGCCTGAAAAATGCCTCCCCTGCAGCCCCAGTGTGAGAGCCCGAGTGCTTTCACACTGGGGCGGTGCGCTTGCATGACGTTAGAAAAAGTCCTGCAAGCAGCATCTTTTAAGCGGTGGAGGAGCGGTGCATACAGCGCTCATAAACCGTCTCTGCCCATTGAAATTAATGGGCACCGCTGCTTCGGCAGCGGCGCTTTTCAGGCGCATTTTACCCCTTCTTCAGCCCCTAGCGGGGGTTAGCGCGGTTAAGATGGCGGTAAAGCGCCGTTAAAACTTTTGGCGCTTTACCGCTAACGCTGCCCGCGGCTCAATGTGAAAGGGCTCTTATGCAGAGAATGCATTAAGGTAAAAACCCCTTTTCCTTTACAGCCACTTTAATGAAATGTGCATAGGCGTGCACAGGGGGTGTGACTGGGCACACCCTAATCACTATGTGTGGTACTGATTCCCCCTACTGCCGGGCTCTCCCCCCCATGTTGCCCCCCCCACCCCGCAGTAGTGCTGGTTTCCCTCAGCTCTTCTCCCCCTGGCTGCTGCTGGGGATGTTTCAGGATGGAGAGCAGGGAAAGGGGCTAGTAAATATGTAATTTGCCACCCCCTTCCTTTTCTAAATAATCAGAGAAAGGCACGCGTGTTGGAGTTTTGGGGTACACACCCTAATGCAATAGGCAGCGCACACCTATGGAAATGTGAAAAGTGTTTTTAAATCTTTTTAAATCTGCAGCTTGTTCCGATACTTCCTGTTATAGGATCTTCTAGACTGTAAGCTCTAACGAGCAGGGCCCTCTGATCCCTTTGTATTGAATTGTATTGTGACTGTACTGTCTTCCCTGATGTTGTCAAGCGCTGCGCAAACTGTTGGCGCTATATAAATCCTGTATCATAATAATAATAATAATAGGAGGATAGAGCTCTATCCATGTTTTAATTTTTGTGCTCCTGCATTGTCACCACATAACACTGGCTTCATGTAGAGACTACAAGTGGCAATTTTAACTTGGTACACAGTCATGGTCCACTACTGTCACCATCAGCAAACCTGTCCTGGGAAATAACATGCAGCAATAGAGTGCATGTACTGTATATGCACAGGAAATGACTCCAGTGATTTCCAGAGATCAGCAGCACTGAGATGTAGAAAACAATGAAAAAGTGAAATAAAGAATGTAGTTAAAGCGGAGGTTCCGCGGCTTTTTTTTTTTTTTTTTTTTGGCCCATTAAATTATCATTACCATTGCAATGGCTTACTCACTGTTCATAATGTGCAAACCGCCACTATTCCGTTTTCCGACACAAGGATGACTTATAAAACCTCCGTGGGACATTTCCATTTTGCTTGAGGGCAATAGGAGCCCACAAGCACCTACTTCCTGATTGTGGAGAATGCTGTCTTCCCAGCATTCTCTGCTCGATCCCGCGCATGCTCAGTGTTGACGGTGCTGTGCACCGTCAACACTGAGGGTTGCCATCACAACGGGCGGTGGCGTAGAAAGTTCCCGCCCCCGTTGTCATAGCAACGTCGTCAACAACCTGAATCCCAGTTTATAAAATGGCGCCATTAGAGACACCCTCGTCACGTGACCGACGTCACGCGTCACTTCACGAGTGAAATCTCTCGAGATTTCAAGGCACGGCGCTCCACTATTCATTTTGCAAATATGTCCCACAACGCATTGCGGCGCCGGGGAAAGCATCAGCTATGCCTACTCCCGCGGGAGGGGAATACCGGAAATCACATTTCAGATGGCAATATTAAGGTTATTAATAAAAAAAAAATGGTTTGCCGATTCAGTATGTGCATTGTGCACTGTTTTTTTTAAATAATGTTGTATGTTTGGGTGAACCTCCGCTTTAAAAAAAATGGCAATTGCTTATGATACACAGGGGGAGATTTACTAAAATTGGTGCACACCGAATCTGGTGCAGCTGTGAGTAGTAACCAATCAGCTAATAATTTAAGCATGTTCAAGCTTTGCCAATAAAACCTAGAAGCTGATTGGTTACTATCCAGATATTGTGTGCACCAGATTTAGTAAATCTCCCCAACAGTGTTTTAGCAAACTAAATGTCATTTAATTGGATTTACATCTACTTTAAATAGCTCTTCAGAACCACAGGAGACTCTTGCCATACTTCACATAAGCAGCTAGACTTTCTGTCTGTCAGCCTTACTGCACTTGGATTATGTGTTCATCTGTACCTTGGAAAGTGAAGTAGTAGATTAGTTGCCTAACCTAGTTGTGCATGCAAGCTGATATTTGTAGTGCTGGAAGAGGCGTGGTCCACCTCCTGCTTGGAGATATTGCTCTTCAGTCAGTGTATATGCATAGTAAGCAGTCATTCCGAGCATAACATTTGGCACTTTCGAGTACCTAGTAATGAGGCAAGATTAACATTTTATGCTCTCATGCCTGGTGCTAAGCTGAACAGGAATCATTTGGAAAGAGTGATATGTTCCCAAATGCTATCCTAACGTCACTATAGTGTCTAAAGCCTGGTACACACCACTCGTTTTTAACTCTTCTGGGAAGGCTGTCCACAAGGTTTAGGATTGTGTCTATGGAAATGTTTGACCATTCTTCCAGAAGCGCATTTGTGAGGTCAGGGACTGATGTGGACGAGAAGGTGAGAAGGCCTGACTCGCAGTTTCTGCTCTAATTCATCCCAAAGGTGTTCTATCGGGTTGAGGTCAGGACTCAGTGCAGGCCAGTCAAGTTCCTACACCCCAAACTCAGTCATCCATGTCTTTATGGACCTTGCTTTGTGCGCTGGCCCAAATCATTTGGTGGAGGGAGGCTTATGATGTGGGGTTGTTTTTCCGAGGTTGGGCTTTGCCCCTTAGTTCCAGTGAAGGAAACACTTAAGGCGTCAGCATACCAAGGCATTTTGGACAATTTCATCCTCCAAACTTTGTGGGAACAGTTTGGGGACGGCCTCTTCCTGTTCCAAATGGACTGCCCACCAGTGCACAAAGCAAGGTCCATAAAGACATGGATGAGCGAGTTTGGGATGGAGGAACTTGACTGGCCTAGAAAGAGTCCTGACCTCAACCCGATAGATTAGATGAATGAGATGAATTAGAGCGAAGCCTGCGAGCCATTCCTTCTCGTCGAACAACAGTGCCTGACCTCACAAATGTGCTTCTAGAAGAATGGTCAAACATTCCCATAGACACACTCCTAAACCTTGTGGACAGTCTTTCCAGAAGAGTTGAAGCTGCAATGGGTGGGCCAACGCAATATTGAACCCTATGGACTAAGACTGCCATTAAATTTCATGTGCGTGTAAAGGCAGGTGTCCCAATACTTTTGGTAATATATATATAGATCTATATATCTATATATAGATCTATATATAGTGTTGTCCCACCCTCTTCCAGTCTTAGTGTTGCTGTGCAAGGGATGAAAGTTGTTAATCTCAAGACAGATTCCGGCACTTATGTTAGATGTGCATGTATGTAAAAATACATTCAAATATTGTAAAAGAATACATGATTGAACTAAATGGTGTTTTTTTTTATCTGCTTGGAGTATGGATGTATGTTTCTATGTGCAGTGTTTTTTTTTTTTTTGCTTCCATCTAAATCATCATAACATTTGATGATTAAGGGCTAAATTCATCTTTTCAGGCTAAACCTAAACAATAATTCATTATGTATTTGTATATAATAATATATACATTGATGTAAAAATGGCAATATAACATGCACATTATCTTCATTATGGCACACCTTTACTTATGTACATTTAATATAATTGTTTTATTTTTATCAATGTGATCATTTTAATAATATTGTATAAATATGCATTTTATAGTTGAAAGGGAACAGAAAGCAACCTTCTAATTGCATAGTAAATTTGCTCATCCATTGTTAAATGCAACAAAGCACAATTCATAAAATTTCACCCTTCTCAGCATTAAGCTACATAGCACCATTACGGACTGTAAGCAAAATGCTTCATTTAGTGAGCAAAATTTAATTTACATAGTCCATGCTAGCTAGATTCAGCAAATAGAAGCAAATTTGCCACTGACTGAGTGCACAGCTTCTTTTTTAAAGAAACAAGTACCCTCAGCCACAAGGAAATTCTACATTACCCCGATCTTCTCAAACATTCAAAATGTCTTGCTATTTTTTTTTTTTTTAAAGAAATATAAACTGCCTAGATAGATTTTGCATAATATATTTAAATATATTCTGTAATTTATGAAATCGGGTGCAATGTAGCTGAACAAAGCATCAGTTATCCTCCAGTTACTACCAAAGCAGCTGCTTTAAAGGACCATCAAACCTCAAACACAAGTTACCTTATTCAAAAGAGATGTGCATAAGGGAATATACTTCCAAGCCATCAGATGTGTAGTTTGTATTTCCAATCGTTGGGAATAAATAACTTAAAAAAGGGAGCAAGGGGTTTACACATGATTGTAAAATTGGTTCCTTCACAAAGTACCACCAATAGGTGATGAGGATAAGACTTCTAGTCCTACAGTTTCCTTCTTTTTTTTTGTTGGCCAGGTGTTGGGGGATCTGTGATCCAAGAACACTACATTGAGGTTTAGTGGGCACATATTAGATATTTGGACCTGTATAAGTAAGTAGTGAGGGGAGGTGGCACAGCGAACAACACAAACCTGTTTTCTGCTCAGTACTTTTGCAAACACTCCAACTACTGTTACTATGCCCTTATGTCTGTATATTGTTATGCACAGTCATAAGGATATAAGACATTTTCATTTAAGTGACATTTTAAATAAAGCTGTTCATTAAAGAAATGTAATATTGCCGTTACATTTATATATTCTGTTTAGCAAAGACCTTTCAAATTAAGCATTGAGGACTAATCAGAGAAAATGTGCTTGGAGCAAGCGAACTAGTTGAATTGTTAACTTTTGTGTATTGAGCATAATTGCTTTTAATAAAAAGATGTTCACTCCACTCCACTTTATAGTGCAGAAACTAATTTGATTAAAAAACCATAAAGTTCTCTGAAAGTTTTCAAATGTCTGCTGCTATACACTGTGCAGTGAATATACTGCAGTACATCAAGAATAGTGTGATAGAATTGTTCTATATGATCAACATGCTAGTACCTGTATCCCTACAGGTTAGCTATAGGTCTGTCTAATTCTGATCACACTTGGTGGCACAAGCTATGTACTGTATTTCAATGGTCTTAGTTGTTAGTAGAGCGTTTAGTAGAGCATTTTTGCGCTTTTTTTAACGTTTTTTTATGCCTAATGCCGGCGCCGCGGAACGCACTGGTCCTGGGGTTTTTTTACAGCTTAAAAACGCCTATACCATTTGCAGCTCAAAAACACCTAGGTGGGCATGAAGCTATAGACTAACATGGACAGGCGTTTTTAAGCTGTAAAAAACGCTCAAAAACGTGGCTGTAAAAACGTCTGTGGGCATGAGGCCTAATAGCAATGGTGAAGGCTCTACTAGTGAACATACCTCAGTTATGTTCCATTTCAAGAGAAAAGAAACAGTCTTGAAACATAATCATTTGCTTCTACATAACCAGGATTCAGTGTTGCCAACCTCCTGCAACATTTTTTACTGACAAAACATGGAAAATTTACTGACGGAGCACATTTTTTTGCCTGATAGCCTGAAAAATGACAGAACTCATACTAAAGACGAAGACAATCAATATTTGGACAGTATAAACACAATATGGAAACACTGGCAATACCCAGAACAAGTCATTTTGCCTGGTTTACACTGAAAAAGTCAACACAGCATGACAAATTATCAGCCCCTGATATTTACAAATCGTTGTAAAAAAAATACTGATTTTTACGAACTGTCTGTAAATTTATTGACGGTTGGAAACTCTGCCAGGCTTAGATTGCAAATTGAGCCTCAGAGTCACCCTGCTGCCAGAACATGCAATAAATGCTTGATGGTGCCAAGTAGCAGAGACAGTAACTGGAAAAATTATTGTTCTTCCTGTGACTCCACTAAGGCCGGTTTCACACTGGGGCGGTGTGGGCGGTGGCGGTATAGCGCCGCTATTTTTAGCGGCGCTATACCGTCGCGATTGCAGAGGTATTCGGCCGCTAGCGGTGCGGTTTTAACCCCTGCTAGCGGCCGAAAAAGGGTTAATACAACCCGCAAACCGCGGCTACAGCCGCGGTTTGCGGGCGGTATTACCTCGGTATCCCATTCATTTCAATGGGAAGGAGCGGTGTAGGAGCAGTAAACACACCGCTCCTCTCACCGCTCCAAAGATGCGGCTAGCAGGACTTTTTTTTAAGTCCTGTTAGCGCACCGCTCCAGTGTGAAAGCCCTTGGGGCTTTCACATTGGAGAGAAAGGAGCCGCTGTTTAGGCTCGGTTTGCAGGCGCTATTTTTAGCAAAATAGCGCCTGCAAACCGCCCCAGTGTGAAAGGGGCCTTATCTCGGTGTAGTAGAAGTCCTCATAAGTCTCCAAATGTACAGCAACTGCATGGAGAGACCTCCAGATTGGCAAGCATTAACATTTCATTAAAAAATCCATAAACAATCCATAAAGTCCAGGAAATAAAGTTCTTCATTTCAAAAAAAGTCTATATAAACATTTAAGTGTTAACAAAATCCAGTGCTCCAAAAGTGAATGAAGAAGGATTCTTCACACCCAGACAGTGCACACCTCATGCACTAGCCCAGTGATGGCAAACCTTTTTGAGCCCGAGTGCCCAAACCGCGACGCAAAACCAACGTATTTCTTTCAAAGTGCCAACACAGAATTAAACCTGCCAGCGTCATCTGATCATCCCTCTGATTAAGTCCTAAGGGACCAAAAAGAATGCAGAATGCACTGTGCAACATACACTCACCTACCTGACCAATACACTCACCTACCTGACCATTGCACTCACCTACCTGACCATTGCACTCACCTACCTGACCATTGCACTCACCTACCTGACACATGCACTCACCTACCTGACCATTACTCACCTACCTGACACATGCACTCACCTACCTGACCATGCACTCACCTACCTGACCATTGCACTCACCTACCTGACCATTGCACTCACCAACCTGACCATTGCACTCACCTACCTGACCATTACTCACCTACCTGACACATGCACTCACCTACCTGACCATTGCACTCACCTACCTGACCATTACACTCACCTACCTGACCATTGCACTCACCTACCTGACCATTGCACTCACCTACCTGAACATTGCACTCACCTACCTGACACATGCACTCACCTATCTGACCATTGCACTTACCTACCTGACCATTGCACTCACCTACCTGACCATTACTCACCTACCTGACACATGCACTCACCTACCTGACCATGCACTGACCTACCTGACCATTGCACTCACCTACCTGACCATTGCACTCACCAACCTGACCATTGCACTCACCTACCTGACCATTACTCACCTACCTGACACATGCACTCACCTACCTGACCATTGCACTCACCTACCTGACCATTACACTCACCTACCTGACCATTGCACTCACCTAACTGACACATGCACTCACCTACCTGACACATGCAATAACCTACCTGACCATTGCACTCACCTACCTGACTATTGCACTCACCTACCTGACCATTGCACTCATCTACCTGACCATTGCACTCACCTACCTGACCCATGACACATGCAGTCACCTACATGACACATGCACTGACCTACCTGACCATTGCACTCACCTACCTGACCATTGCACTCACCTACCTGACACATGCACTCACCTACATGACCATTGCACTTACCTACATGACCATTGCACTCACCTACATGACACATGCACTGACCTACCTGACCCATGACACATGCACTCACCTACATGACACATGCTTCCTGCACTACTAACATCCCCCCACACAGTACAATGTAGATCAAAGGATCCATTCTCCTTACCTTTGCATGGCCTCGTCGTCGGGCAGTATTGAAGGAATCCCCACCATCCAGTCGCTCCTCGATATCCCCGCCGCCTGGATGTCAGCTAGCAGCCATTGCCCCTCTCTCCATGGAAGTTCATTTCCGAGCACCGCCACTCCCCCTCCGATTTTTCTCAGGCTGCACTAGGACAGACTGAACCAAAGTCGTCCTGGAGCAGGGGGAGCTGGAATAGGGTACCTGCAGAAAGGAATCCCCAAATGCCTTACCAGAAGTGTAGGGGTCCGGGGGAGGCAATAAGCTGCCGGACAGAGTCGTCCCGTGGAGGAAGAAGAATTTAACACCCCCCTAAACGGCGCACATGGAACAAGATGACTGGTTGCCCACCCCCTGCCGACGTCACTGGCACTGATGCAAGGAAGGGAGCTGGCTCCTCCCTGCCTGCACTGTCAGTGCAAGTGACTGTCTGGCTGGGGGAATCCCCTGGCGTGCCGACAGAGAGACGTGCCAGCTGTGGCACGCGTGCTATAGGTTCGCCATCACTGCACTAGCCGTTTACCAGTTATTAAGACCCTAGGATGGAGGTCAGGCTGCGCCTTATCCCAATATCCCTATTCGATGAATAGATGCCAGGAGCCAGGATTCCAGATTGGACAAATCAAAGCAAACAGGATGATCCACAATCAACCGCTGGGTCCCAAGGTGGAAGTATAACTGCACGTAATCCCTATATCCCTATGGGATGGATGGATGCCAAGAGCAAGGTTTCCAAGATGGATAGACCATGCAGTCAAAACAGTCCAGCAGTGCACTCAATGAGAAGGGGAAACAGAGGAGGAACTCATAGTGTAGTATTAAAAGTTCAAGTTTTTAATAAAGGTTAAAACTAGTTACAACAAGCAGGAGTAAACTTGCATAAAATACAGTCAAACACATCCAGCACCCTGGCAGGCATGATGGCAAAATGTCCAAAACCTGTCCCCTATTCTGTACTCCTTTACCCCTTGATAGAGTTCTTTCGAATTAAACATATCTGTAGGAGCTACAGCGGTGATACCAACACACACACCAGGGTGCTGCATATGTTTGACTGTATTTTGAGTGAATTTACTCCTGCTGGTTGTAAGTAGTTTTAACCTTTATTAAAATTGTAAAAACATACCAAGGAAATGCCTAGTAGAGATAGTCATCAGCAGTGTTGCCACAAGCACATGTTTTGGCAAAAAAACTTGCATCTGTCCCATAGGCTTACTATGTCAGCTGTGGCCATTGTTGTGAAAGTTGCATTTTTTATCTGGTTTAAAACTCTTGTGTTGCTGAGGTTTTGGGATCACCTACCATAAAGACAATTGTAGCGGGGTCTCTAAATTTATGTGGACCACTTGTGTTCATGGAGGATTGGATGGTGTAATAATCTCTTTGGCCTCTGGGTGGCGGGGTACCTGGATGCTCAAGGTAGATTTGCCATTACAGTGCTACCCTTTTTGTCCCTTTCCGGAGATGGTACGGCGAGGGCGGGGAACCTGCCGTGGTGTTGATGGGAGGAGATAAAAGGGGGAGACGCCCTAACCACGAGGTCTGTCTTCTGGAGGAAGTTCTTCACGCGCCAGGCACCTTAGGCCTGGGTGCGGGCGGGTTCTGGATTCCGGCTCAGGTGCCCTAGGCCTGACCGGAATGGAGTTGGAGTCCATCCCAGGCACCTTCAGCCTGGGGTGAGGTATTGAACTAGGAGGCCTGGGGTCCAGTGACTTCGACTGGATCCCGCGAGGGTGGAGACGTCCGAGGGTCCCTGAGGTGGATGGGGCCCATGTCTGAGGTGAGGAGGCCGGGGAGGTTACCCGTCCGGAGAGTCTGGAGCAGCATCAACCCAGTGACGGATGGGCCTCTGGTAACTCCCTTGGAGGGACATCTTCCCCCGATAGGGGCCGCAGCGCAGCGAAGGTACTCCTATCTACGTTCTCTTGAGTCGCTGGTAGAGACTCTTAGATTCTAAGTCCTTTCTAGCTGAATGCTATAGTAACCGCTGGCGAAATCGCAGTGGTTTAGTTGATAACCAGGATAGTGCCTCGACCTGCTCACCCCCGTATCAAAATGTCATCAAGTCGCAACCAGTTGGCTACTGAAGCACTGTTTATTGTGAGATGTACAATAAAACAAGAGTTGGACTGTGATCGTTGTGTGGAACTCTGGTTAATGGGAGCAGAGGGAAGTGTTGACACAGCAGGACTGTATTCTAGAACAAAGCACATAGGCCCGAGGAAATATCTGGTGCTGGCCTTCACCTCACCCACAGCTATGGGGAGGACATGGGCCGTAGCGCATCTCACCTTGTCGTGTGACATACCCCTAGACAAAGGGTGAGGCCGCTACACAATTATATGTATGGAGTTTGTGTGGATCTACTTTAGGTTCTCTTGTTCTCTTAACGCCACAGAAAGTCTAATGCCGCGTACACACGATCGGAAATTCCGACAACAAATGTTCGATGTGAGCTTTTGGTCCGAAATTTTGACTATCGGACATTTGCTGTCGGAATTTCCGCCAACAAAAGATTGAGAGCAGGTTCTCTTTTTTTCCGACGGAAAAAGTTCTTGTCGGAAATTCCGATCGTCTGGATGCAATTCCGACGAGCAAAAAAACATGCATGCTCAGAATCAAGCAGAAGAGCTGAACTGCCTATTGAGCTTCATTGATCTCGGCTCGTCGTACGTCTTGTACGTCACTGCGTTCTTGACGTTCAAAATTTCCGACAAGATTTGTGTGACCGTGTGTATGCAACACAAGTTTGAGCCAACATCCGTCGGAAAAAAATCCACGGTTTTGTTGTCGGAATTTCCGATCGTGTGTACACGGCATTAGTCAAAACATATGTAATACTGCTCTACGTTGGTCCACACCTGCTTGGAAAATACTAGGTGTAAGTTCTGCTCATTACTGTGAGTCCAGAAAACAAGACAGTGGAAGACCACAGACTCCATTATTGAAACAAATTCATAAAGCTGGCACAGGAGGCAAAGTGAGACTTCTTATACTTTTCACGTTAAAGGGTGTTTAATCATAGATTCGGATGAAGCGCTCTTTAGCAGGAAACACATAAGAAGTCTCAGTCGTCCTGTTATACAAGCCTTGTGGATTTGTATTGATAAAGGAGTCTGTTTTACTGGAGTGCCGTCTGTTTTGCTTTCTATCCCAAAACCTTACTTATGCATTAATTACAGTAGCTTCTGATCCTATTGTGTATAGTTTCATATTTGCTTGTATGACTGAGTGGGGGACGTTGGGCTGTAACTCCTCTAGAATAAGGAGTAATTTGAATGGCACATGTGAAGTGCTGTGAAATATTTCTCCCTTTGTATATATGAAACATCTTCCCACTGTATTTATTGGCGTATAACACTCACTTTTTTACCCTGAAAATAGAGGGTAAACTGTGCCTGCGTGTTATACGCAGGGGGCTGTGTAAAGTTTTTTTCCTAAGACTTCCCTCTTAAAGTTAGGGTGCGTGTTATACGCCTGTGCGTGTTATACGCCGATAAATACGGTAAATGGTTGGATATATAGACACTGTTGCAGCTGCTGTACAAAGATGTAGTCTGTTATAAGACCGTTGTGTATGTTTGACTTCCGTCTGGTATATCTGAGAGGCGAGAGTAAGGTATGTCATCTAGTGGTTCAATGTAGAATTGCGACGCTGCATTGAAATACTCAAGACGAGATGAGAGATTCGATCAGTATGAACAGAATAAAAACATTGCAGTATTTTTTCTGTATTTCTATTTCTTGCTATGAATCTAATAAACCTTCTGTTGGGAAACTACAGCATTTTTTTGTAATACATATTGTTGGTTTTTGTCTTCACTTCATTGAATATTATACCTAAATTTACAATTTTCAAGTCAATGTGACTGCAGTATAGAGCAGAAATGGGAATAGGCATTTTAGGATTTTTATCATCCAGTCCCTTTACTGAATGTCCCATTGTTTAACGATTTCAATTCACAAAGGAAGTATATATTCCACAAGCAATTAAAAGTATGACTTGACTCTTTTGCCTGGCTTAAAAAAAAAAAAAAAAAACTTTTGGTTGAGGTTAATGTAGTGAGTATGGGTGTCAACAAAGATGAGTTAAACTAGGTGAGCACTCTGAAATACATTTTTGATGATAATTAGTAATCAGCTATTTAAACCCAACTCTAGTAATTGTTTTCTTTTTTGTATTGCACAGAATTTAGTTTTTGTTGTTGTCTGTAGTCACATTTTGGACATTTTGCCTCTTCCATTGTCCCTGTGTCACCTTTTTAAGAAATTGAATCAATAGTACTGGAAAGCACAGAAATATGAAAAACCGTTCAAAAAAGGGGGTGCTTTGTTGCTATTTGTGTTTCCATTATGGAGTTTTCCCATTAATATCTGTCCATGTGACTCCTTTTCACCAGGATAATCGCTTCAATGAGGTCACAGATAGCAATAAAAAATGTAAAGAGGTTCAGACGTTTCCGTTGAGATGAGTTTTAAAGCGTATGTAAACTCAAAATCTATTTTTCAGTATGTTTGGTATCATGTCTCACTGTATACAATTTGTATTCTCAAGCCCCATACACACTATCAGTTTCTCTGCAGGTTTTTGTCTTCAGGTTTACCAAAACCATGTAGTACAAGGGCCTGCCTGATTGCATACAAATTGAAACTCTAAAGCCCTGTACACTCGATCGGTTTTACCGATGAAAAGAGTCCGATGGACTTTTTTCATCATACAAACCGATCGTGTATGGGCCCCATCTGTCTTTTTTCCATCGGTGTTAAAAAATAGAACATGTTTTAAATTTATCTGATGGAAAAAAAAAACGATAGCAAATTACTATCGTCTGTGGGGAACTCCTTTGGATAAAAAACCCATGCATGCTCAGAATCAAGTCGACGCATGCTCAGAAGCATAGAACTTAATTTTTCTCGGCTCGTCGGAGTGTTTTACGTCACGGCGTTTGGGACGATCGGTTTTTTGACTGATGGTGTGTAGGCAAGACTGATGGAAGTCAGCTTCATCAGATTTCCGATGGAAAAATCCATTGGTTTAAAATCCATAGGAAATCCGATCGTGTGTACAGGGCTTTAAGGTTTGACCTTATAGTAGATGGTTTTGGTAAAGCTGAAGACAAAACCTGCAGAAAAACGGATAGTGTGTATGGGGCTTTAGACTGCCAGGCTTACTCTTTCAATTACTCAGTAGGCTGCCAATCAAATAAGTAGTCCAATGGCCAACAGAAGAAGGTCACTCTGTAAGCTGACAACTCTAATGCTAATTGCAAGGTAATGGCTTATCTGTTGTCAGCCTGCAGCAAGAATTGGCAGGTCTTCCTACAAACTACAACAGATTCACAAAGATGGGTCAGCTTGAAAAAATAGTGTAGCGTAATGCTTTCACACAAGATTTACACAACTTTCACCCAAGAATCACACATTTTTCCAATTGAAAATATGTGTGAATTCTGGGTAAAAGTTGTTTGAATCTTTTAAAAATCAAATAAATCAAATTTTTTAATCAATTGAAAAAATTGAACATTAAGATACACAAATCACAGTTGGGATTCAGGCTGGGACACTTATTTTTGACACTATAGACTTTTCCAGATATGCTGATGGGTTATATATCGTTATTATCACTGTCATGTTTACATCAGGAAGAGTCTCATTTACATACACATGAACAAAAAAAGCAATAGTGGTATTGTTTTTATAGCAAGTACAGTATTGTGTTGCCTCCTTTCATTCTCTTACTCAAACTAGAAGAAAAATAGGATTTTTGTACTCACCGTAAAATCCTTTTCTCTGTAGTTCACTGACTGACACAGCTCCTTTACTTTAGACCATCGGGTTGTTATGCCACCTTCAGGAGAGGACTAGGCAGAACATGTTAACATGTACAAAAAAACAGAACTTTCTAGTTCCGCCCAAGGGGCGGTCCCTTCAGTAACAACCCCGCAGCCTGCACCTTGCAGCCTCAGTACGTCAACAAGCAGTATAACGTAAAAAAAATAGCAGGGGTGGGTGCTGTCTCAGTCAGTGAACTACAGAGAAAAGGATTTTACGGTGAGTACAAAAATCCTATTTTCTCTTACGTTCACTGACTGACACAGCTCCTTTACTTTAGACCATCGGGACGTCCCCAAGCAGTGTCAAACGAGGGGTGGGAAAAGCATAAAAAACTTCACCCACAAAAACAGAAGTGCTCCCTAACAGGGGAGACACAACCTTATCTAACCGCCTCAGAATTTGCAGTAACAATGCAACAGTGCATTGACTGAAAAGCAACTGTGGTTCTTGCCAAAAATCAAGTGCAATTGCAAATTATACGGCCGCCTGCAAAACTTTGCGGGCAAAACAGGCATCAGCCGATGCACTGACATCTACTTTGTAGAATTTTGAAAAAGTATGAACTGACGACCAAGTCGCCGCTTTACACACTTGAGCGACAGACGCTTGATGACGGAAAGCCCAAGAGGTTCCAATTGCCCTGGTGGAATGGCCTGTGACCGGAAAGGGGGGCACCTGCCCCTTCAAGGCATAGGCCTGAACCACAATCTGTCTGATCCACCTGGAAATGGTGGCCGATGAGACCGCCATGCCTTTTTTGGGACCAGCTACCGAAACAAACAGAGAGTCTGACTTCCGAAAGGGAGCCGTGGCAGACAAATATACCTCTAACGCCCGGACCACGTCCAGGGAATGGAGGGCTACTTCCTTGGGATGTGTCGGTCTAGGGCACAGAGATGGTAATACAATGTCTTCATTGATGTGGAACGCCGAAACCACCTTCGGCAGAAACGAAGGTTGCGGACGCAACACCACCTTATCCTTATGGATAACCAGATAAGGCGACCTGCAAGACAAAGCCGCTAGTTCCGAGACCCTCCTGGCCGATGTAATGGCCACAAGAAAAACAACCTTTTGGGAAAGAGTCAACAAGGGAATCTCTCTGATATTCTCAAACGGCGGCTTCTGAACGCCGACAACGCCAGATTCAGATCCCACGGGGGTAACGGTGGACGCACCGGAGGAACTACATGCCGAACCCCCTGAACAAAGGTGCTCACCAGAGAGTGAGATGCCAGGGGACGCTGAAAAAAGACACCCAAGGCCGATATTTGTCCTTTAATGGTGCTTAACGCCAATTTCCTGTCAACTCCTCGCTGCAGAAACAGCAAGACCCTAGATACGGAATAGGAACGCGGACGCCAGCCTTTCTCCTCACACATAGCGATGTAGGCCTTCCAGGTACGATGATATATCTTCCGAGACGAAGATTTCCGAGCTCTCAACATAGTTGAAATCACTGAGTCCGATAGGCCCCGGTTCCTTAGCACCTGGCTCTCAACAGCCATGCCGTTAAACCCAGCGATGGTAAAGCAGGATGGAGAATCAGACCTTGAGATAAAAGGTCCTCTCGTAACGGCAGCCGCCAGGGGGCGTCCGCCACCAGGCGCACTAGGTCTGCGTACCAGGGACGTTGAGGCCAATTTGGGGCAATCAGAATGACTGGAATCCCCTCGATCCCCACTCTGCGGAGCAGACGTGGTAGTAGCTTGAGCGGAGGAAAAGCATATATCAGTTGGTACTGACCCCACGGAGCTACCAGCGCGTCTGACGCGTCTGCCCAAGGATCTCTTGTCCTGGACACGAACCTCTGCACCTTCCGATTGAGACGGGAAGCCAGGAGATCCACGTCCGGTGTGCCCCATCGCAGGCACAGCAGCCTGAACACATCCGGATGCAGCGCCCATTCTCCTGGGTCCAGCATCTGGCGACTTAGGTAGTCCGCCTGCCAATTCTCCACTCCTGGGATGTAAATGGCCGACAGGGCTGGTACATGTCGCTCTGCCCACTGAAGGATGTGAGCGACCTCCCGTACGGCGGCCACGCTTCTCGTTCCTCCTTGATGATTGACATATGCCACTGCCGTGGCGTTGTCGGACTGGATCCTGATCGGACGTCCTCGAAGTCTCATTGACCAGGTGGAGAGGCATAGCCTGATCGCACGTAGCTCGAGCACATTGATCGGCAACTTGGATTCCTCCTCCGACCAGAGGCCCTGGGACGACTGTACTCCCAGTACTCCACCCCAGCCGGACAGGCTGGCATCCGTCGTGATCACTGTCCAATGTAGAGGTAGGAACGACTTCCCGGACCGAAGTGCCGGGGATCTCAGCCACCAGAGCAGGGAGTCCTTGACCAACCGGCTCACCTGAATCTGCCGATCCAGGGAGAACGGAGATTTGTCCCATTTTGTCAAGATCTCCTTCTGCAAGACTCTGGTGTGAAACTGAGCATATGCTATTGCCTCGAAGGAGGCCACCATGAGCCCCAGGACTCGCATGCAGAAGCGTAGGGACGACCACCTGCGGTTCACCAACAGGTTTACCGCAGCTCTGAGAGTCTGTAGCTTTTCTGGAGGGAGAAACACTCTCGCTTCCATGGAGTCCAGCAGTAAGCCCAGGTACTCCAAACGCTGAGTCGGTAAGAGTACCGACTTTTTTAGGTTCAACAGCCACCCAAAATCCTGCAGGGTCTGCATGGTGATCGCCACATCCTCCTTTAATTCTGAGGCGGAAGATGCTCTCAGGAGGAGATCGTCTAGGTAGCCTACGATCGCGATCCCGCGTTGTCGCAACAACGCCAGAACTGGAGCCAATACCTTGGTAAAGAGTCGGGGGGCTGATGCCAAGCCAAAAGGGAGAGCCACGAACTGGTAGTGGGCATCCCCAACTGCAAATCGTAGAAACTTCTGATGCCGAGGGCATATGGGTATGTGTAGGTACGCATCCTGGATGTCCAAGGACGCCAGGAAGTCCCCTTGATGGAGTGCAGCGACTACCGAGCGAACTGATTCCATTCTGAACCTCTGTACCTTCACGAAGCAATTGAGAGCTTTTAGGTCCAAGATTGGACGCACACCTTCCTTTTTGGGAACTACAAACAGATTGGAGTAGAACCCCTGGAATTTTTCCGGCTCTGGAACAGGTACTATCACCCCGTGACTCAGCAAGTCCCTGACTGCCCCCATGAGGGCCTCCCGGCGAGCCGGAAGCACGGGTATGCTGGAGGTAAAGAATCTGTTTGGTGGCCAAGAGAGGAACTCTATCTTGTAGCCAGAGGAAATCAGTTCGCAGACCCATCGGTCGGACAGCCGAGAGGCCCACCGGGCTGCAAACTCCCAAAGGCGACCCCCCACCCGTGTGGCGGGCAGGGGCAAACCTTCATGCGGTAGCGCCTTTGCTCGCAGGCTTGTTAGGCTTGCGGTTCCAGGGACGCTTCTGTCCCTCAGAGGTCATCCTGTCGGGCTGGGGACGTTTAGCCGAAGCCCCGGAGGGACGAAAAAGCCGTTTGTGAGCGGAAAAAGAGGGCCCTTGCCTACGGCGTGGTCTGCCTTCCTTAGCCTTCCTGGTCTGCGGAAGTAAGGTACTCTTCCCACCGGTGGCATCCTTAATGATGTCATCCAACGAGGCTCCAAAGAGCCGTTCGCCAAGGAAGGGTAGATCCGTCAATGCTTTTTTAGATGCCTGGTCCGCAGACCATCATTTTAGCCAAATCAGGCGCCTCAGCACCACTGCCGACACTGAAGCCCTGGATAACAGAGGGAGGGTATCCAGGGCTGCGTCACAAACGTACTTAAGGCCTTGTACTAACTGGTCCGCTAGTTCCATGCAGACAGGAGAAGCCTGTTGTTCCCCCAATTCGCGGTGCAAAAGTTTTGCCCACTCGGTCAGTGTCTGTGACACAAGCGCGGAGGCCAGTACTGGTCGCATCGCTGACCCCACAACCGTAAATAAGGAACGGGTCACTGCCTCGGCCTTCCTGTCCGTGGGGTCCTTAAAGGCAGGAGTCCCCTCTACCGGGATCGTGGTTACCCTATTTAACCTGGATACAGGGGGGTCCACGACCGGAGGAGCCGACCATTTCTTAAGAAGGCTCTCCTCAAAGGGGTAACGCACCGCCATATATCTTGGGACCGAAAAGGTCCGTTGCGGACGCCCCCATTCCTTGTATATAAACTTATCTAAATAAGTCAGATACGGAAACACCTTAGGTGTACGGGCTGGCTTACGGGACCCAAAAGGGACCACTACTTCAGAAGAGAAATCTGTTGTATCCTGAATCTTCAGGGTATCACGCACAGCTGTGATAAGTGCTCCAACTAGCGCTTTGTCGCGCGCGGACCCGGACGGGGACTCATCCTCACTGTCTGATCGGTCCTGGTCAGCATCATCTGAAACAACAAAGCAGGGGTCACCAGCCTCAGCGGGGCCCGAGTCTGCGTCAGAGCTCTCCCCGGAGGACGGGGGGGTGGAGGCCGCTTTTTACCACCTTTGCGGCCATGCACCACCTCCATCTCGGCAATGAACGAGTTAAGGACCGCCGACAAAGCGTCCAGAGGCACCACACTGACTGCAGGCGAACCGGTTGCAATTGCCTGGATTTCGGGGGAGGAAACACTAGGTTCTGAAGCCATGCTGACCCACCCTGTCTGCCACCTGTTGGGGACTTAGGACAGTGAATGGTCCCACCCTCCTAACTGCTGCAGACTGAGGGGCCCCCACCGCAGGACTCACCACCCTGACCGAGTTCTACGCCGTCCAGCTAGGTGTGCCTGTGTCCTGTGTCAGCTCCCAGGTGCCTGTGAGAGGAAACCGCGCCGTTCTGAGCCTCCTGGATCAGCGCTGAGCATAAAAAACGAGCCAGGCTACAACAAAATGGCCGCCGACCGTCCAGTATAAAGGACATAATCACAGGGAAAATGGCCGCCGAACTACAAGAAAATGGTTCCTGACCATGCTTCTCCCTGGGCACACCAAAGATGGCCGACAAACAACTGTATGCAGGGAAAGACACAGTGAAAAAACGGCAGAAAACAGCATAGAAGCCCTCCAGACACCCAGAGGAGAGACAACAGACACCCAGGACACAGCCACCCAGCGCAGCCCCCCACCCAAGGTGAGAGCCCCCCCGGGGGAACCCTGTCCATGTGGCACACACACCGAGTAGCAGCCCATGCAGCAGCCCATGCAGCATCCACCACAGAGGGGGGGGGGAGGGAAGATAGGGACAGGGAGAGAAGAGAAGGCGGAGAGGGACCCCCGAATCGACCTCCCAGGGAATGCCCAGCTGCTCAGCCCCACCGGGACAGGGAGAGCTGTACTTACCATTCCGGACGAGCTGGGGACATTCCATCACAGACCCACTCTCCGATCAGTACGGGGTGGCTGCTGGCCCGGCACACTGTGACGCAGACATCAGTAGCCCGGTCATATGTGTGCCCCGGAGAATTACGCTCACTGGCCGCCCCTGGAGCCTGAGGGGCATGTCGTGGCCGACCCAGCGTGGAGCTCTGGTCTGCACACGCTCGCTGGCCAGGCTGGGGAGACTACAAGGATAAGGTTATCCAGCCTGTCACCCAGCCGGCTGTTGATAGCAGATCAAAGGATCCTAATCTTGCGCCAAAGGCAACTTCTGCAGAAAAAAAAAAAACAACACGGACCGATGGGCCCACAGGGTTCCTAGGTCCTTCTCCTTCCCTAGGCAAAAAAAAACTGAGGCTGCAAGGTGCAGGCTGGGGGGTTGTTACTGAAGGGACCGCCCCTTGGGCGGAACTAGAAAGTTCTGTTTTTTTGTACATGTCAACATGTTCTGCCTAGTCCTCTCCTGAAGGTGGCGTAACAACCCGATGGTCTAAAGTAAAGGAGCTGTGTCAGTGAGTGAACGTAAGAGAAAAGATTATTGGACTCCATGTCCATAACATATTTTTCAGTTCTCTGCTGTTTGTAAGTCAGTCCACAGTGGTTTTCTGTATCTACGTATCACTACTGCTAGTTACTACTGTAATAATAATCATTTATTAATAATGTAGCAATTTAGATATTAGTAAAAACCATCATAAAGTTGAGGTGCTAAGTGCAGCTTACTTTCAGCAACCAATCAGATTTTACCATTTAGCAAGCGCAGCCCAATCCAACTGCACTTTTCATTTCTGTCCTTGGACAGGATCTTGCTGGGTCATTAATCTTTATTTTATTATTTTTGGTCACAGGTATTTATATAGCACCAGCAATATATGCAGTGCTTTCCATATATGTTTTACACTCACATCAATCCCTGCCCTTAAAGTGGTTGTAAAGTAGTGATGAGCCGAACACCCCCGGGTTCGGTTCGCACCAGAACCCGCGAACGGACCGAAAGTTCGAACGAACATTAGAACCCTATTAAATACAATGGATGCGAACGTTCGAATTCTAAAGTGCTAATTATAACAACTATTATGCATGTTATTGTCATAAATAGGGTTTGGGAACCCGGGTTGTGCACCAGGGGACATGTATCAATGCAAAAAGAAGTTTTAAAAACGGTCGTTTTTCGGGAGCAGTCATTTTAATGATGCATAAAGTGAAAAAAAAAAAGTCAAATATTCCTTTAAATATCGTACCTGGGGGGTGTCTAAAGTATGCCTGTGAAGTGCCACGTGTTTCCCGTGTTTAGAACTGTCCCTGCACAAAATGACACTTCTAAAGGAAAAAAAAGCCATTTAAAACTGCTTGCGGCTTTAATGTAATGTCTGGTCCCGGTAATATGGATGAAATTCTTTAAGAAAAATGGCATAGCTACCCCATGACCCCCCCCCTACCCCAGCCCATTACCAGCCCCTTTGGGTCTTGTATGGATATTAAGGGGAACCCCGCACATAAAATAAAAAAGGCCCTATATACTCTGAACAGCCGTATACAGGCGGTGCATACAAGACAGGGACTGTAGGTTTGTTCTTATGTAGAATGTGTTTGTAATTTTGAACAGGTACATTGTTGAAGTGTAGCTCCAGCCCAAAAATCTATTTTTAAACTTTTTGGGAAACATAGGTAAGGGTTATCACCCCTGTAACATTTGTTTTGCTGTCTGTGCCCCTGTTCAGAACATTTCACCTCACTTTCCGTCCCAATGACAACTGTTTTTGAAATGTGGTGTTTTTCTTGAAACAAGGATTGCTGATAAAGCATCAGTACAGATGAGACCCCTTTCTCCCATATTTATTCTTACAGGAGAGAATTTTCCTTTCTAGGGGTAGATTTCCTCTCACTTCCTGTTGTCTTCTTTCGTTTGCAAGTAGGAGTCGTTTGTAAGTTGGATGTTTGAAAGTAGGGACCTGCCGTATATACTCTGCAGAAATAGGCCCCTTAGTTGTTGGTGTTGGCACAACACTGTAAGCACTCAGTTACTCTTGGTTGGTGCTGGAATGCCCTGCTGTCAACTATTATATCAGGAATTTTAATTACATATAATTGTTGAACAGTGGTAGTAAAAATTGGGGCTTTGATGGTGGTGCTGGTGCCACAACACTGTAAGCCCTGACAGTTACTCTTGGTGGGTGCAGCAATGGGCCCTGCTGTGAATTATTAGATCAAGAATTGTAATTACATGCCCCTTTTGAACAGGGGCTGAAAAATTGGGCCTTTCGTGGTGGTGGTGGTGGTGGCGTTGCCACAAGACTGTAAGCCCTCAGAGTTACTCTTGGTGGGTGCAGCAATGGACCCTGCTGTGAATTATTAGATCAAGAATTGTAATTGCATGCCCCTGTTGAACAGGGGCTGAAAAATTGGGCCTTAGGCACTGGTGGCACAACACTACAACCCCTCACAGATACTGTACTTGGAGCACAGCAATGAGCCCTGTTGCAAAGTATTGCTTCAAAAATTGTAATGACACGCCCCTGTTAAACAGGGGCTGAAAAATTGGGCCTTAGGCACTGGTGCCACAACACTCCAACCCCTCACAGATACTGTACTTGGAGCACAGCAATGAGCCCTATGGCAAATTATTGCTAAAAAAATTGTAATTACACGCCCCTGTAAAACAGGGGCTGAAAAATTGGGCCTTAGCCACTGGTGGCGGCACCCATAAACAAAAATGATCTTCCAAGCTATCATCATCAATCGTATCATTAAGGACTCGGAGGAGGAGGATAGCCAGTCAACATAACAGCACAGGCACTCAGCATCAGCATCAGTCTTGAAGGGATGTGACATGTTAAAATCAATTAGTCTGTTATATCAGCATCAGGTGTGTGGTAGCTGGTGGTGATCCAAGACTGGTTCATCTTGATGAAAGTCAGTCGATCAACCGAGTCGGTGGACAGGCGCACCCTGTGATCCGTGACAAATCCTCCAGCAGCACTGAATGTGCGTTCCGAAAGAACGCTGGATGCAGGACAGGCCAGTAGCTCAATTGCATACTGTGCAAGCTCTGGCCAGTGATCCATCCTCAAGACCCAGTAAGCCAGAGGATTTTCGGTGGGAAAGGTGTCCAAGTCTGACCTTGCCCCTAGATATTCCTGCACCATGTTTATCAGACGCTGGCGATGGTTGCTGGAACCGATCATACTTTGGGGCTGCGGACTAAAGAATTGTCTGAACGCATCGGTCAGACGGCCACCTTCCCCACCGCTCCTTCTTTGACTGGCCGAAGCCTCAGCAACTCGTTGTCCAGGACCAGGAGTTTGTAACCTCCCAGTCTCTGGGAACGCGTTGCACAGACCTTTCTGCAAGGCCTCCCGGAGTTGTCTCATCCTCTGCTCCCTCTGCGACGGTAACATAAGGTCCGCAACCTTACCCTTGTACCGTGGATCAAGGAGAGTGGCCAGCCAGTAATGGTCCCTCTCCTTGATCCGAAGAATACGAGGATCCTTCCGCAGACTTTGCAGGATCAGGGAGGCCATGCAGCGTAGGTTTGCTGAGGCATTCGCTCCGGAGTCCTCTGGGTCACTAAGGACGGCATGATCCGCAGCCACCTCCTCCCAGCCACGTACAAGTCCACTGGTTTCTTGGGACTGTAAATCATCCCTAAAAGACTGCTGCTGATGATGCTGAGTGCCAGCCTCCACCTCCATGCTGACACAATCCTCCTCCTCCTCCTCCTCCTCCTCCTGTGCGATGGGTGGGACAGAAGGAACACTGTCTGGGTAAAGGGGGCCTTGAGAGGCAAGGAAGTCCTCCTCTTCCTGCCTCTGTTCTGCCTCAAGTGCCCTGTCCATTATTCCACGCAGCGTGTGCTCCAACAGGTGGACAAGAGGTACAGTGTCACTGATGCATGCACTGTCACTGCTCACCATCCTCGTGGCCTCCTCAAATGGTGCCAGGACAGTGCATGCATCCCTGATCATGCCCCACTGGCGTGGAGAAAAAAAACCAAGCTCCCCTGACCCTGTCCTGGTGCCGTAGTCGCACAGGTACTCATTGATGGCCCTCTGCTGCGTGTGCAGCCGCTGCAGCATGGCCAACGTTGAGTTCCACCTGGTGGGCATGTCACATATAAGGCGGTTCTTGGGCAGGTTCAACTCCTTTTGCAGCTCAGCCAGGCGAGCACTGGCATTATAAGATCTGCGGAAATGCACACAGACTTTCCTGGCCTGCCTCAGGACATCCTGTAAGCCCGGGTACCTGCCCAAGAACCGCTGCACCACCAGGTTAAGGACGTGAGCCACACAGGGCACATGGGTCAGTTGTCCCTGTCGGAGGGCGGAGAGGAGGTTGGTGCCATTGTCGCAAACCACCATTCCTGGCTTAAGCTGGCGTGGCGTCAACCAACTCTCGGCCTGGCCCTGCAGAGCAGACAGGACCTCTGCCCCAGTGTGGCTTCTGTCCCCCAAACACACCAGCGCAAGCACGGCATGGCATCTTTTTGCCTGCGTACTTGCGTAGCCCCGTGAACGGCTACGGAGCACCGCTGGTTCATAGGACAAACCACAGGAAGAGGCCATGGAGGAAGAAGAAGAGGAGGGGGTGGAGGAGAGAGGTGTGTCACAACCAGTAGTAGCATTTTGGAGGCGTGGCGGTGGGACAACCTCCAACACTACTGCACCTTGTCCTGCATCCTTCCCAGCTGCCAAAAGAGTGACCCAATGGGCCGTGAAAGAAAGGTAACGTCCCTGTCCATGCCTGCTGGACCATGAGTCAGCGGTAATATGCACCTTACCGCTGACCGCCCTGTCCAGCGAGGCCAAGACATTGCCTTCCACATGCCGGTAGAGAGCCGGAATAGCCTTCCGTGAGAAAAAGTGGCGTTTGGGAACCTGCCACTGAGGAACCGCACATTGCACAAACTCACGGAAGGGGGCCGAGTCTACCAACTGAAAAGGCAGCAGTTGAAGCGCTAGCAATTTAGCCAAGCTAGCATTCAACCGCTGGGCATGTGGATGGCTGGGAGTGAACTTCTTTCGACGGTCCAGCAGCTGGGGCAGGGAAATTTGCCTGCTAGAATCGGACGTCAGTGTACTGCTAGCAGAGTGGCCGCAAGTACTTGGCTGTGACACACCTAATTCTACACCTTCATTCCTCTCAGTGCATGTTTCAGAGAGGACTGAAGTTATAGTGGGGTTGGAGATCCCAGCTGATGCGGTGCAAGGAGAGGTCCGCTTTGTTCTTTGGTGTGGGTCTTTGAGGTAGGCTTGCCAACGAGCTGCATGGCAGGTCAACATATGTCTGGTCAGGCATGTGGTACCCAAGCGGCTGATGTTTTGGCCACGCGATATACGCTTGAGACATATGTTGCAAACAGCAGCTGTGCGATCTGATGCACTAGCCTCAAAAAAGGCCCACACCAAAGAACTTTTTGAATGACGGGCAGAGGCAGCGCCCTGCACAGGCGGAGCTCTGCGGTGTGATTCCGTCGGTGTACTGCCCTTACGCTGGCCACCAAAGGGCATCCTGCCTCGTTGGAGATGTGCCTCCTCCTCATCCTCCTCCTCCTCCTCTCTCCTATTAGGCACCCACGTGGAGTCAGTGACCTCATCATCCCCTCCCTCCTCATCACTGGAGCCAATCTGGCAGTATGCTGCAGCTGCTGGAACATGACTGCCAGATTGGTGTCCTTCTTGAGCATCCCCTCTGTCTGCTCTCACGCTACTGCCTTCCTCTAGCTGGGTTTCATCATCAGACCCTTCGAAACGCTGGGCATCCTCCTGGAGCATGTACCCAACACTGTGCTGAAACATTTCGGGGGACTCCTCAGGAGGAGGACATGGTGGGTCTAGGGAAGGAGTGACTGATGATTTGTCTGACATTGATACCAGGGAAGACGACGCTTTGGCAGCTGCTTTTCCAGTACCCTGAGCCTGGGTGAGAGAGGATGAGGAGGAGGAGGAGGGCTTGGTCATCCACTCTACCAAGTCTTCGGCATGATGTGGCTCAACATGTCCAGCTGCCGAAAAGAAGGACAAGCGTGTCCCATGGCCATGTGCTGATGACAATGCACCGCGTCCACGACCAGCACTGTTGCCCCCAGACACAGAGCCTGCTTGCCCTCTTTTATTGCCTCCTGACTGTCTGCCTCTCCTTGTTTGCCTTCCAGACATTCTAATAGATGGCCTGCAGGGAGATGGGAAAAAAGCAATAAGGGCTACCTTCAGGTGTCCTTCTCTGTCCCTTGAAACAAGGACTTTCACAGTGAAAGAAACTGACACTCTCCCTACCTACAGTTTTCTGTCCCTAGAATAAATGTTTTTTTTAAGCACAATATAGCACAAGGACAATTCACTCACTGTCCTTACAGGTCCCTGGAAACAAGGACTTGCAGAGTGAAAGAAAAAAAACACTCTCCCTACCTACAGTTTTCTGTCCCTAGAAAAAATGTTTTTTTTAATCACAATATAGCACAAGAACAATTCACTCACTGTCCTTACAGGTCCCTGGAAACAAGGACTTGCAGAGTGAAATAAACTGACACTCTCCCTACCTACAGTTTTCTGTCCCTAGAAAAAATGTTTTTTTTAATCACAATATAGCACAAGAACAATTCACTCACTGTCCTTACAGGTCCCTGGAAACAAGGACTTGCAGAGTGAAATAAACTGACACTCTCCCTACCTACAGTTTTCTGTCCCTAGAATAAATGTTTTTTTTAAGCACAATATAGCACAAGGACAATTCACTCACTGTCCTTACAGGTCCCTGGAAACAAGGACTTGCAGAGTGAAATAAACTGACACTCTCCCTACCTACAGTTTTCTGTCCCTAGAATAAATGTTTTTTTTAAGCACAATATAGCACAAGGACAATTCACTCACTGTCCTTACAGGTCCCTGGAAACAAGGACTTGCAGAGTGAAAGAAAAAAAACACTCTCCCTACCAACAGTTTTCTGTCCCTAGAAAAAATGTTTTTTTTAATCACAATATAGCACAAGGACAATTCACTCACTGTCCTTACAGGTCCCTGGAAACAAGGACTTGCAGAGTGAAAGAAAAAAAACACTCTCCCTACCTACAGTTTTCTGTCCCTAGAAAAAATGTTTTTTTTAATCACAATATAGCACAAGAACAATTCACTCACTGTCCTTACAGGTCCCTGGAAACAAGGACTTGCAGAGTGAAATAAACTGACACTCTCCCTACCTACAGTTTTCTGTCCCTAGAAAAAATGTTTTTTTTAATCACAATATAGCACAAGAACAATTCACTCACTGTCCTTACAGGTCCCTGGAAACAAGGACTTGCAGAGTGAAATAAACTGACACTCTCCCTACCTACAGTTTTCTGTCCCTAGAATAAATGTTTTTTTTAAGCACAATATAGCACAAGGACAATTCACTCACTGTCCTTACAGGTCCCTGGAAACAAGGACTTGCAGAGTGAAAGAAAAAAAACACTCTCCCTACCTACAGTTTTCTGTCCCTAGAAAAAATGTTTTTTTTAATCACAATATAGCACAAGGACAATTCACTCACTGTCCTTACAGGTCCCTGGAAACAAGGACTTGCAGAGTGAAAGAAAAAAAACACTCTCCCTACCTACAGTTTTCTGTCCCTAGAAAAAATGTTTTTTTTAATCACAATATAGCACAAGGACAATTCACTCACTGTCCTTACAGGTCCCTGGAAACAAGGACTTGCAGAGTGAAATAAACTGACACTCTCCCTACCTACAGTTTTCTGTCCCTAGAATAAATGTTTTTTTTAAGCACAATATAGCACAAGGACAATTCACTCACTGTCCTTCCAGGTCCCTGGAAACAAGGACTTGCAGAGTGAAAGAAAAAAAACACTCTCCCTACCTACAGTTTTCTGTCCCTAGAAAAAATGTTTTTTTTAATCACAATATAGCACAAGGACAATGCACTCACTGTCCTTACAGGTCCCTGGAAACAAGGACTTGCAGAGTGAAATAAACTGACACTCTCCCTACCTACAGTTTTCTGTCCCTAGAATAAATGTTTTTTTTAAGCACAATATAGCACAAGGACAATTCACTCACTGTCCTTACAGGTCCCTGGAAACAAGGACTTGCAGAGTGAAAGAAAAAAAACACTCTCCCTACCTACAGTTTTCTGTCCCTAGAAAAAATGTTTTTTTTAATCACAATATAGCACAAGGACAATTCACTCACTGTCCTTACAGGTCCCTGGAAACAAGGACTTGCAGAGTGAAATAAACTGACACTCTCCCTACCTACAGTTTTCTGTCCCTAGAATAAATGTTTTTTTAAGCACAATATAGCACAAGGACAATTCACTCACTGTCCTTCCAGGTCCCTGGAAACAAGGACTTGCAGAGTGAAAGAAAAAAAACACTCTCCCTACCTACAGTTTTCTGTCCCTAGAAAAAATGTTTTTTTTAATCACAATATAGCACAAGGACAATTCACTCACTGTCCTTACAGGTCCCTGGAAACAAGGACTTGCAGAGTGAAATAAACTGACACTCTCCCTACCTACAGTTTTCTGTCCCTAGAATAAATGTTTTTTTTAAGCACAATATAGCACAAGGACAATTCACTCACTGTCCTTCCAGGTCCCTGGAAACAAGGACTTGCAGAGTGAAAGAAAAAAAACACTCTCCCTACCTACAGTTTTCTGTCCCTAGAAAAAATGTTTTTTTTAATCACAATATAGCACAAGGACAATTCACTCACTGTCCTTACAGGTCCCTGGAAACAAGGACTTGCAGAGTGAAAGAAAAAAAACACTCTCCCTACCTACAGTTTTCTGTCCCTAGAAAAAATGTTTTTTTTAATCACAATATAGCACAAGGACAATTCACTCACTGTCCTTACAGGTCCCTGGAAACAAGGACTTGCAGAGTGAAATAAACTGACACTCTCCCTACCTACAGTTTTCTGTCCCTAGAATAAATGTTTTTTTTAAGCACAATATAGCACAAGGACAATTCACTCACTGTCCTTACAGGTCCCTGGAAACAAGGACTTGCAGAGTGAAAGAAAAAAAACACTCTCCCTACCTACAGTTTTCTGTCCCTAGAAAAAATGTTTTTTTTAATCACAATATAGCACAAGGACAATTCACTCACTGTCCTTACAGGTCCCTGGAAACAAGGACTTGCAGAGTGAAATAAACTGACACTCTCCCTACCTACAGTTTTCTGTCCCTAGAAAAAATGTTTTTTTTTAAGCACAATATAGCACAAGGACAATTCACTCACTGTCCTTCCAGGTCCCTGGAAACAAGGACTTGCAGAGTGAAAGAAACTGACACTCTCCCTACCTACAGTTTTCTGTCCCTAGAATAAATGTTTTTTTAAGCACAATATAGCACAAGGACAATTCACTCACTGTCCTTCCAGGTCCCTGGAAACAAGGACTTGCAGAGTGAAAGAAACTGACACTGTCCCTACCTACAGTTTTCTGTCCCTAGAATAAATGTTTTTTTTAAGCACACTATAGCACAAGCACAAAACACACTGACACTCTCCCTACCTATCCTTCTCTTTCCCTAAACTAAAGGAATCCAGGTTAAGCAAGAAAGAAATAACAGTCACTGTCCCTGCCTATGCTGCTCTATCCCTGCTCCGGAACACACTACACTAGGCCGCCGTGCTGGCGGCCTTTTATAGTGTGGGGCGTGTACTAAACACCCTCAGCAATAATTGGCCACAGGCATCCTGCCTGTGGCCAATCATTGCTCTCCTCGCTGCCGGCGCTGTGATTGGCCAAGCATGCGGGGTCACAGTGCATGCTTGGCCAATCACAGCGCCTGGATGACACTGCGATGGCGTAGTGCATTGTGGGCCGTTCGCGTCACTCGAATTTGGCGCGAACGGCCCAAATCGTTCGATCTTCGTCGAACGATCGAACAGCCGATGTTCGAGTCGAACGTATGTTCGACTCGAACACGAAGCTCATCCCTATTGTAAAGCCTTAAAGGTTTTCACCCTAATGCATTCTATGCATTAAGGTGAAAAACGTTCTGTGCTGCAGCTCCCCTCCGCCCCTTTCTTACCTGAGCCCAATCCGATCCAGCGATGTGCACAACATAAGTGGCTCCAGCTACTGTCTCTCTCCTCATTGGGCAGCTTGATAGCAGCAGGAGCCATCGGCTCCCACTGCTGTCAGTCAAATTCTGTAACACGGGAGCGGAGGGTGGGACCGAGTCCCACTTTCTGTGTCAAAGGACACAGCAGCAGGACTTGGGAGCGAACATGCACGGGTGCCCCATGGAAAGCAGCTTTCCATGGGCACCCCTGCCAAAGAGGAGGTGTCTGGAGCACCAGCAGGGGGACACCAGAGGAAAAGGATCAGGGCTGCTCTGTGTAAAAGCATTGCATAGAGCAGGTAAGGATGACATGTTTGTTATTTTGATAAAAACAAATGTTTAGAACCACTTTTAGGAGCTTAAATTCTAAGATAGTCCATATCTCACAGGCATACATACACATACTATTGACAATTTAAGCCAGCCATACATAGATTGAAATTTGCAGGGAGCAGCTGAACTTAGATCCAAATATGGGAAGGGAGGTTGTACAGCAGTTTGACTTATAGGGGTTTATTTACTAAAGCTGGAGAGTGTAAAATCAGGCTCACTTCTGTGTAGAAACCAATCAGCTTCTCACCTCAACTTGTTCAATTAAGCTTTCAGAATAAAACCTGGAAGCGGTTTGGTTTCTGTGCATAAGTAAGCCTGATTTTGCACTCGCTAGTTTTAGTAAACCCCACAGTGTTATTCCCTCTTTGTTGTTTTTTGTCTGCAGATAGACGCAAATAGACTGTCTACTTTACAAGGGAAGTTGTACTTTGCATGGGAATTTTTCCCAGAGCTTAATAGTGAATGAGATGAAATTTTAGGAACAGCGATCTGGCTCCTCTAGTCAGTCCCATCCCCTCACAGTTAGAAACACACCTAGGGAACACACTTAACCCTTTGATCACCCCCTAGTGTTAACTCCTTCCCTGCCAGTGACATTTATACAGTAATCAGTACATTTTTATAGCACTGATCGCTGTATAAATGTCAGTGGTCCTAAAAAAGTGTCAAAAGTGTCCGAACTGTCTGCCGCAATGTTGCAGTCCTGCTAAAAATCGCCACCATTACTCTTAAAAAAAAAAAACGAATAAAAATGACAGAAATCTATCCCCTATTTTGTGACGCTATAACTTTTGTGCAAACCAACCGATATACGCTTATTGCGATTTTTTTTTACCAAAAAATATTTAGAAGAATACATATTGGCCTAAACTGATGAAGAAATTATTATTTTTTTAGATATTTTTGGGGGGATATTTATTATAGCAAAAAGTAAAAAATACAGTTTTTTTTTTTTAAATTGTCACTCTTTTTTTGTTTATAGTACAAAAAATAAAAACTGCAGAGATGAGCAAATACCACCAAAAGAATGCTGTATTTGTGGGGAAAAAGGCCATCAATTTTGTTTGGGTACAACGTCGCACGACCGCACAATTGTCAGTTAAAGCGATGCAGTGCCGTATCGCAAAAAATGGCCTGGTCATTAAGGGGGCTAATCCTTCCGGGGCTGAAGTGGTTAAGCTCTGGGGAAAATTCCCTTGCAAAATGAACAGCCTATTTGCCTTTAGCAAATTAACCCTATTGACTCTAGTTACATAAAGAGTAATGACAATAATCAGTATATTTAAGCGTAAAATACTAGTATCAATAATAGTATTACTGTGTGATGCTTGGATTCTTACAGGTGACTATGGTTGTATTAAATACAGTACGCACCCTGCCATGAGACAGTTTACCGTCTTGTCAGACAATTATCTGATCACTGACAGTTTGCAAGCTACGTATGCAGAACTTCGCAGTCGTCGTGATCTATTAGAAAAAAGTGGCATGAGATTTTAAATCTGTTTTGAAAGAGCCTCTCCCCTATTCTTTCACTCCTTCCTAGTAAAGTGACCTTTTTAAATGGAGGGAAGTGGGCTTAGATGACAGTCATGATGAATGCGGTCATGTTCACTCAATAAAATAAGGCCCAGTGCATTTGAGGATAAATCAGTGGAATGTACAGCCCCACCTGTCTGTCTCCATCACTCATTTCCACTGTCACTTTCACAGTGCCTGATGGATCACAGTTGCTGTAAAATTAGACAGCCTTTAATCTCATTTCATCCTGATTAGCTTCTCTTTACCCTTTCCCTCTAACTCACTGACTGACACGCTAGAAACTCATATAGTGTGCTGTGTTTTAGGGCGGATTACAAAACTTATCTTTAACACCTTCCCTTCTAGAGAGCCACAGGCTCCATAGATATCACTTCTGTACGTACATATGGTTCCTGTTTGGGGTTCTTTGTTTAGTCTGATAGGACAAATGAGAAAGGATGGTGCAAGAATGGTCATAAAATACAGGCTATTCATTATCTATGATGTGATGGTCACAAGTTCATTTTATTTATTTGAAAGTTAAATTATTCCAGATTTGTGTATTGGGAATATGTACTGTATGCATTACGCTACAGAATCATAATATCCTTTGCTTACTGCTAGAGCTCCAAGGTCTTCAGCAGAGGTAATTTAATGACTTTTCTGTGGTTATTTTAATACAGGAATTAATTTATTTTACATACATTTTAAAACGATTGTATTATTAAAGCGGTTGTATACTCCGCTTGGACATTTTTACCTACAGGTAAGCCTATAATAAGGCCTATAATAAGGCTTACCTGTAGGTAAAAGGAATATCTCCTAAATCTTCACGGTTTAGGAAATATTCACCCTGCATGCCGCCCCTGACGTCAGTGCAGTGAAGGTCCGGCATATCGTGACGGAACTTTCCGGAACGGAGGACTCCCGCGCGCATTGCGTGGGAGTGACATCATCGTGTCTTTGGCCACTCACAGCGCCTGAGTCAGCGGCCCCGGAAGAAACGGCGAGGCAACATGTCAGCCCCCTCAGCGCTGACCGGCTGACATGTTGCCTCGCAATTACAACTTTTTTTTGTGAAATTTGAGCACTGGCGCTGCCCTTTTTTTTCTCTATGCCCTATAATTGATGCGCTAGGCTTCCATTCATTACAAAACCAAAAGCGAGATGCAGGAGGTAGTTGAGGTGGAGCTGGACTTATACGGTATATAATTTGTATATTAATTGCTGAAAACCAATAAGTTGGAGCAGGGCAGGAGTCCCCACCTACATTGATTTAAAGATATGTGCAGCTAACTTCGTTGATGCAGCGGCCTACAGTATATGTTAATGTGTTTTGTTTTATTGCGTGGATTGTAAGTTGGTATTAAAGTATAATGAAAGTTAGAAGCTGATTGGCTATCATGCACAGCTGCACCAGATTTTGCACTCTCCAGTTTTAGTAAATCAACCCCCACAGTCGCAGCGTGGTTGGCTGAAGGTTTTAGAAGTACAGTGTCCCCCCCTTTTTTTCATGGTCCACGTTGAATACCTGTATGATGCTATATGAGCTGTCGGGCTATTAAAACAACTGAGGTTTACCACTGGCTACACTCTGGAGGCTTAACTGAGTATTACTTAAGGCTGTTTGAGGTCCTCCGTCATAGGGGATCATCGCTGTTCGGTAAGCAGTAACTTCTACTGGTGGTGGTGAAAGTCACGAATTTAAGTCTAAGAAGATTTGAATCCTTTTCTTCTTCATTTCTTTATTAATTTTGGATATCGCCTCACGGGTGTTTTTTTCATTATGGTTTTTTGCATTATGGATTTTTGATTATGAACTTTGAGGGGTTTTTCCGCTCTACAGTATTTTTGGACAATAACCAATTTTTTATTCACAGTTAATTTTCTGTTTATTATCTGTTCACATAGATTATATATTGCTTTTCACTTAGCTTTTTATATGTTATCACTGTTGATATTTGGATTTTTTCAGTTACCCAGTGATGGGCTTATGTTCAAATTCATAAGTTAGCGCGACTACATATTTTTTTCTTATTTGTACCCACTGATGATTGTTTTCAGACTAGTTGCTGCTTCTCCTAAAATATTTTCTTTTTTCAGGCAATTCATTAGCTTGATTTGTACACTTTAAGCGCAGTTTCTTTTATATTTTTTTCCAATTAAAGTATAATGCCACTTTAAGTGGAGTTCCATTTAATGGTCATCAATGTCATTCCTGATCACCAATAACTAGTCACACACTTACCTTTTCTGCTCTACAGAACTTTCTCTGTTAGGCCTTTTTGGCCTCTTCTTCATATTCTGAACTGTTGGGTCTTGCTTCTCTTGCACACACAAGCTGCAATTAGGGCTCTTTCACACCAAACGCAGTTGGATGCATTTTGAACTGCACCCCAACTGCTATGAATAAGCACTAGTACAGTGTGAAATGCGTTAGCCATTTTTTGACCAGTGTGTCGTGATGTACAGTGTGTGTTTGGATTCCTGGATTTTTAAATAAAGGCTTTTATTTTTGGAGTGCTGCTATCCAGAAGATTTTTTCGTTCCTGTTTACCCCAACTGCATAGACAGACCAAAATCAAGGTAATCCTATGGGCATAGTTCACATCATTGCAGTGCAGTTCAGCACAGTTTAAAAAAAGAAGTAGAGCATGCTGCATTTTTCCACACCGCAAATGCAGGGAACACACTTCAAACACACCGCAACGGGCCCCTTTAAACCAAGAAAGCCAAGCCCAAAAATGTATAGAAAAAGGCACTGCAAATGCAGCGCTAAACGCATTCAAGCACTCGTCAAGTGCACATCAAGCCTGCTTCAAACACGCTTCAAATGTATGTAAATGTGGTAGTCAAAAACGTGCAGTTATGTGCAGTTTCTGGTGTGAGTTGTTACTTACCATTCATTCCAGTGGAGAGTCTGTGCTATGCTGACAGATTATTTAGACTAAAGTATCCAGTGGCATTAATCTTAGCCTGGAAAAATATGTGTTGGCACAACCTAGAGAGACACCTTTAGATCATTGCATCTCTGTTTGTTTTGAGCAAGACTTCAGCCTTTTGTTCCAATAAAGTGTTTGACTACGACACCAAACTGCTGCAAAATGGTTGTCTATGAGAGAATGGGTGAACTGGACAATCAGCAGAAACTAGAGTTGTGTTCAGTGGAAAGCCCTGTTTTTTTTGTTTTTGTTTTTTGGGTCAGTCTTACTAAAGATAGCATGTCTAGAAAAAAAATTAGAAAAGGATATCTTGTCATTTATAAGGGAAACTCCGCTACCCTGAAAATGATTATTTGGGGCACCTGAGGTGTGCATTAAGGACTTGATTTACTAAAAATTAGCCCATGCTGCATAAAAATGTGTTAAATGTACTTAAAGGAAAAAGTATAAAAATTGTAAATATACATTCTATGAAAAAGGCTATTTACATCTGCTCATTTACCATAGCTTGCAACAAATCGAAAAAGTACATTTCTTAACAAAAAAAAAAAAAAAATAGTATGTTTGCAAATCATAAAAAATCTTTAAAATAATTTTTTATTTCAGATAGTTTGAGTTATTCTTGTACAATTTATTTTAAAATATTTTTATGCAACATTCACATTTTCACATGCTTTTCGTACAATATTTTCATTATATAATATTAACAGATTTTAGGATTTCTCAGCTAGTGTCCGTCACTTTAAGCACCCTTATCCATTGTTGCCAAGGTAAAATTTCAGCTACATAAATAAGGTATTGTTTTCAGTCAGTCAGCCCTAACTGGTAGACTTGCAATGAGGGAAAAGAACCAAAAGACACAAGGCAGAGTCTGAATACGAGCAAAATATGGTTTCTCTATCATAAATATGTTACTACAAACTATACAGTCTTTCTATATTATACAATTCATATGATTTTTTTTAAGTGTAATTTGTATTAACATTTTCTTAGTTACTCATGTAATTATGGTATAAAAAGACAAAAAGTCTTCAGTTCACAGTACAATATATGAAATAACATTTGTGAATCAGCGTCCACAACTGATAGAAATTAATATTTATGTGAAAGAGAAAATTGAGAGCGTTTTCAATGTGAACACATCTTAAATATGCCTTAAGGTGATTTTGATAGGACACTTTTTTCATGCTTGCTGCAAATTATTTTCTGTGTATTACAATACAGATTACTAGGATCTTCTAAGGCTCCTTTCACACTGGGGAGGGCAGGTGCGGTGGCGGTATAGCGGCGCAATTTTTAGCGCTGCTATACCGTCGTATTTACCGCGATATTCGACCGCTAGCGGTGCAGTTTTAACCCCCGCTAACGGATGAAAAAGGGTTAATACCGCCCGCAAACCGCGGCTACAGCCGCGGTTTGCAGGCGGTATTACCGCGGTGTCCCATTGATTTCAATGGGAAGGAGCGGTAAAGGAGCGGTACACATACCGCTCCTTCACCGCTCCAAAGATGTGGCTTGCAGGAGATTTTTTCTCCTCCCGCCAGCACATCGCCTCAGTGTGAAAGCCCTATGGCTTTCACATTGAGCATACTGGGGCAGGATTTTTTCAGGCATTATTTATGCGCTATTTTTAGCACAAAACGCCTGTGAAAGGGGCCTAACTGTAGGGAAGGGTTAGTAGTCATTTTCAATGCATTGATAAAAGTCTCCACTGTATAGACAGTGCATCTTGAATCAAACAGGCCTGCCTGGTAGGCTTGCATTGAAAAAGGAACAATAAAACTGTCTTCAAATTTCAGAGGGTGGTCAGACAAATAGGCACTATCCAACTACATTTAACCACTTAAGGACTGCCTCACGCCGATATACATCAGCAGAATGGCACGGCTGGGCCCATCAACGTACAGGTACGTTGCCCTTCAAGAGCCCAGCCATTGGTCGCGCGCGCGGGATCCGCGGACCCGATCGCCACCGGTGTCCCGCGATCGGGTCACAGAGCTGAAGAACGGGGAGAGGTGAGTGTAAACAAACCTTTCCCAGTTCTTCTCCGTGGCAGGTCAGTGATAGTCTGTTCCCTGTCATCGGAACAGACGATCAGTGACGTGTAACGTGTAGCCACGCCCCCTACAGTAATCACTTTTTAGGGTAAAAAATATTGCATTTTTTTCAAAATGTACGCTCTATTTTTGTTTATAGCGCAAAAAATAAAAACCGCAGAGGTGATCAAACACCACCAAAAGAAAGCTCTATTTGTGGGAAAAAAAGGACGGCAATTTTGTTTGGGAGCACGACCGCGCAATTGTCAGTTAAAGCGACGCAGTGCCGAATCTCAAAAAGTGGCCAGGTCCTTTAGCTACATATTGGTCCGGGGCTTAAGTGGTTAATAAAAAAAAATCTTCAGAACACTGCAGAATGTCCCATAAGCTTGTAAGTGTGTGGGTGGGGGGGGATGCTGTTGGCCGCTACTTTTTCCTGGGAAACCAGTGTGGTTTTTAACCTGACCAGTTGCTTGTTCCTCCAGCAACAGTCAGTGATGATGACATCCACGCATAGACATGAAGTAGTCATCTGATGTGGCAAAAAAGATCAACTTGTGTCTATAAGTATCTTTTGGTGAAACCATTATAGAGCAGTACTAAGGAGGAAGCAAGGCCCGTATGTATGCCGATCAAATATGTCTGCCCCCCATGTACAGATGTAATAACTTTACAAAGAGGGTTTTTAAAACATTACAACCTACTGATAACATTATTTACATCAGACCAGCCCTTTGTAATGGATATCTGAAAAAACAATAACGATTATAGTTTTTCTTTAACCGCTTGCCGACCAGCCACCGCAGTTTTACTGCGGCAGGCTGGCTCAGCTGCGTGAATCACCGTAGCTGTATGTCGGTCCATTTAAAAGCTACGTGTGTGTGCCTGTGGCACGTGCCCACCGCGCGTCATCTGAGCCGATGCATGTGGCTGGCATCCGTGATGTCCACCAGCCACCAGCGATCGCTCCACAGAGAGCCAGTACAGGGATCTGTCAATGTAAACAAGCAGATCCCCGTTCTGACAGGGGAGTAGAGAGACATCGTCTGTTCCTAGTGATCAGGAACAGCAATCTCTCTGTACTCCCAGTCAGTCCCCTCCCCCCACAGTTAGAAACACCTCCCTTGGGAACACTTAACCCCTTGATCGCCCCCTAGTGCCCTGCCAGTGTCATTTATACAGTGATCAGTGGCTATTTTTAGCTCTGATCACTGTAATAATGTCACTGGTCCCAAAAAAGTTTCAAAAGTGTCCGATCTGTCTGCCGCAATTTCACAGTCCTGCTAAAAATCGCTGATCACTGCCATTACTAGTAAAAAAAAAATAAGAATAATATAAATGCCATAAATATATTCCCTATTTTGTAGACGCTATAACTTTTGCGCAAACCAATTGATATATGCTTATTGAGATTTTTTCTACCAAAAATATGTAGAAGAATACATATTGGCCTAAACTGATGAAGAAATTCGTTTTTTGTTTTTTTAAATTGGGGATATTTATTATAGCAAAAAGTAAAAAATATTGTTTGTTATTGTCGATATTTTTGTTTATAGCACAAAAAGTAAAAACTGCAGAGGTGATCAAATACCACCAAAAGACAGCTCTATTTGTGTGGAAAAAAAGGACATCAATTTTGTTTGGGTACATCATCGCATAATCGCTCAATTAAAGCAAAGCCGTGCCGTATCACAACAAATGGCCTGGTCATTAAGGGGGTAAATCCCTCCAGGGCTGAAGTGGTTAGAGTAAATTAAAGTGGTAGTAAAATTGCTCAATTGCTCCATTGACACAGTCAGTGTTAATGGGGGAATTCCTCCCGCAGAGCTATTGTGTTATCCCAGCCGGGGGGGCCTGAGGTGCGTCCCTGCTGGGAGAACACAATGATTATTGCTAGTGGCTATAGCCGCTGGCAATAATCGCATGCCAGAAATCTGACATGCTGGTAGTACCCAAGTCGACTGATGGATCAACTTGGGTACAATCAGCCTGCCCATACATGGATCGCATTTTGGGCGGTCCCTGCTAAACAGGCCGAGATTCTAACCATCTATGGCCAGCTTAAGTATACTTAACCCCTTAACGCTGGTGCCTTCTGGCCCTTTAGGAGGTTTCTGATGCTGGGAGGTGGGGCGGGGTTTCTGGCCATGTAACCGCTGTGATTGACTGTCACAGCGGTCACATGATCAGAAAGCTTGCGAGAGATCAGGAGCTTTTTGTTAGTCGCCAGTAACTGTGCCAGAAGCTCTCAGCACAGCTCTGTTTACATTCTGGTATGCATAGATGCTAGGGTGACCAGACATCCCCGGTTTCCGGGGACAGTCCCCGGATTGAGGACACTGTCCCTGCACCAAGTCTGTCCCCGGTTTTGGATTTGAACAGGGGCTGGGACAATTTCAAAGACAGTCAGTGCAGAATTAAAAAAAAAAACAGAATTACACCCCCCCCCCACCGCTCCTACTAGCTTTGGGGGGGTGTATTTTTTTAATTATCTGTTCCCCTTTCTGATGATCATGTGCTGGTCGGAGCGGAGGGAATATTTCTTCAGTTTCAAGTGCATGCCCGTTCCGCTCGCATGTTCTTCTGCCTTGGCTCAAGTCCCGGCCAGCCGCCTGCCTATCTCCTTGCCTTCCCTGGCGGAGTGATCTTCCTCCGCTCCCCATCCAGTAGTAGCCGGGGCCTGGAGAGTAAGACTTGACAGGCTTTGAGGCGACGGCGGTGGGGACGGGCAGAGAATCGATGATTGCCGCCATTACTAGTAAAAAAATAAATATGTCCCCGGATTTTATTTAAAAAATCTAGTCACCTTAATAGATGCAGCTTCTCTGCATCAAAGCCCACCCACCGAGAGGCCTCATATATTCGTACCACTGGTGCCAAGAGGTTATAAACGTTCTCTCCCCCCTCCTACCTATACTGAATAACCTGTTTAAAACATTTCTGTGTATTGACCTTTTTTAACCTGCTTTGGTGCGGTCACGTGATCCAGAATCTCCAGGAATCCAATGGCTCAGAGTTTCTGGAGTTTCTCTTATTTCCCTTTTGTTGTTGGCGCTCCCTCTTCTTCTGCAGCAGCCACTCTCTGACACAGGGATGTAGCAGCTGCTGGATCAAGTGACCACACCAGAGGGGATTATGCAGAATAGGTAGGAGTAGGGAGGAGGCAGCATTTTAGGAATACCTATAGCTAGCCTTATCTTCCACTTTAACTTGGTTTGGACCCCCGTCGATACAATGGCCAAACTCCTTCTCATTGCTCCAATATCAACATTTTCTCCCAGTCTTCCTCTGGGTGTGCAGTCTTCTCTCTTCTCTGTTGGCTGGCCACAAATGTGCACACCCCGTTTCTTCTTTTGGCGTATTACAGATGCTGCAATGGTACACTTAGATGCACATGTGTGGCAGTCAATTTACAGATACAAGAGACATACAGACCCCCTTCTGCCAAAAAAATATTACCTGCAGCAACTTTTGCAAATTTACCTTTAGTTCTGCTTTAAGTTGTTCACTTTCTCATATATACTGTACAATAAAAACTATTGTGTCTTCAAAAATCCGTTTTTAATTAATAGATTTGAATACCCCCTACCTGCCCCATTGATTTGAACGGTAAAAACTTTTCATACTGAGCATACATGTGTGTACATTAGTACATGTGAAAACATATTTCCACAGATTTATTAAAGTAACACTTACTATATGTATATATGTATAGTATACTGTACTATATGGCTGACAAGCAAATCTCCAGAGCACAAACACATATGCCCATTACATAGCAAGGTTGGGTACAGATATTTGCGTTGGCTGTGGGAGTTGGAAAATGTTCAAGTTAGCTGGCTGCAACTTTCTCCAGCGTATATTCATGAGCATGCACATGGGTTGAATGTGACATCATGAATATTAATGAGTGTTCTGCCTAATCACATAGTTATATGCTTCTGATCGTGTAGTTATATTTTTAAGTGGTGTAACAGAGATGCCAGCTTTCCAATAAGTATGATTACAAATATATTACATTTTGAGCATCATAAAGTGCTGCAAATATTTTTTTAATGTAAAGAAAGCCAATAATTTTAGAAGTAGAATGATGACACAGGCAAAAATAGTTGCCATTATTTTATCACATTTTAGTGACATTGTAAAAGCTGAACTCCAGGCAAAGTAAAAAACTTGGTTAAAGTTAAAGAGAACCTGTCACTAAACAATTCATCCCAACAAAAATATTCCTATAAGATCATACAGTATGTGCATTTCATGTAATATATCCATTTTAATTACACATAAAAGCCTCCCTTGTGTAAGCATTCAAAAGTCCTGAGACTACACTTGGGTGCTCGCCGTCTTGTATGTGATGTCAGTAGCCACAGCTGTCTCAGAGCTGTCACTCAAGAAGTCATGCTATAGTATTCCCCCTCACTCCTCCCTCAGCGGCTACATAAAAGGTTATTTAAGAAGATGAGGAGAGGGGTGGATGAGTTAAGCCAGCACAGACAGTAAGGCTTGCCATGCATTATACATTTTTCTTGTACAATTCTTCTTTATATTTACCAAAACCTTAACCCGCCTAGCGGTATTCCTGAGTCTGGCTCGGGGTGGAATTTCAGTACCTAAAGCGGTAACCCAGAGCCAGACTCGGGATCGCATCGCAGGATACAGGGAAAGTTACTTACCTTGTTCCCCAGATCCTGCGATGTCTCCCCGCTGTGAGAGCGAGCTGTCATCTCGCTTGATTCACAGTGCCGAGTGCCGCCGAGCTCCGTTCCCTGCAACGTTGTGGCGCACGGGGATGGAGTTCGGCGCCAAATTCAAAAAGTGAAACACACAATGCATACAGTATACTGTAATCTTACAGATTAGAGTACTGTATCAAATAATAACACATCCCCTTTGTCCCTAGTGGTCTGTCCAGTGTCCTGCATGTACTTTTATATTATAAAAACTGTTCTTTCTGCCTGGAAACTGGAGATTGTCCATAGCAACGAAAAAGTGTCCCTTTATGTCAAAAGTGGTTTTAGACCAGCTAGAAAACAGCGATAATAAATTAGAATCACTTGCAGAATTGAGCGATAGTGATTCGTGGGGAAATTCATCATCAAACACTGAAAAACACTTCTATTATTATTATATTATTATTTGTTATAATTATTTTATAGTTATTTATTATATTATAATTTATGATTTTGTTTTTTGAACTTTATCATACCCGGAATGTCTACTAGACTCTTGTTTGGACAGATTTAAGTGTGTTATTCCTAAGAATTGCAGGCCTACAATATAAAACGCCAAATTTCCATGCAAAATAATGGTACCGCTTTCAGCACCTAAAATCTGACAGAATCATACCGCCAGGGAGGTTAATATGAGGTCAAGCCTAGACCCTTCTAATTATTGCACAATCAGGCAGTCCCTTGCACTACATAGTTGAAGGTAAATCTAAAGAAAATTGAATAAGGAAATTGTTTAATGTATGGCCAGCTTAATTAGACACTCGCAGAGAAAGAAAGGGCTATGAATAGAAGGAAGGAGGGGACTGTGCTAGAAAATTGAATTTCCTCAAGAAGTCAAATAAGCTAGCAAGTTCAAAGTTCAAAGGCATATTGCAGTTAAATAGAAAAAGAAAACCACTGCAAGTAAGCATTTAAAATACCAGATTTTTCTGTTTACACTTACATTTAGGTTAGTCTCCATTCACGCCTAGGCAATTTGAATTGTGAGTGGAATTGCTGTGATTCTGCCCACGTTTCAAATCCCCTAAGTGTGAATGGAGCCTTAGTGACAGGGTCTCTAAATATGTATAGTTGCTGTTGTACCTATGAAACAATTTGTATTCCTATATATCTAGTCTGGTATTTTCTTTACTACAGGTAAGCATCAGAATTTGGTAACCTCCTTTTCCTTAGCCTGTGATTGGATAGTGAGGAAGCAGCATCAGACTAATGAACCCATCCTTCTGCTTACTCTGCACTCTTCTCTGGTCAAAATGTTTTTTGTCAGCACAAGTAACATTCATGTAGTCTGGTCCCTAGTGCTGCTTCTCCCTCTCCTAGTCTGATAAGTGATAGCGGCACTAAGAAATTGGGTGCATCAGCAAACAAGCATGGAAGGCGATTGAGACAATGCACTGCCCAAAGAGCTTCTCAATCAAATATGGATTGATTTATAATTGGATTGCGCTGGAAGTATCAGGCTCAAAGTATCAACAAAATGACTGTCAAATGGCAGTTTAGATTGCTGCATTGGCAGCCAGGATTAGCACTAGGCAATGAAGGGAAAAACTGGGCAGTGAAGAAGCAGCACCTCGATGAAGAGGCCACCCCTCTACTCTCCCTTGGTTTTAACATATTCATACTGTTAGACCCCCAGAGCAACAAGGCCAGAGTAATAGCACTCCCTTTCCTAGTATGAGTGATGCTGGCAGGGTATTGCAGGGCACAGTTGACCCCTAAAGTCCAGTTTTGTTGACTAATGTGATCACTCTGTAACACGACCTGGCCCTCTTGAAGAGGTACTGGCTTAGGCATGGTTCAGTTGGACTTGGACAGGGTACTCATCTGCATTAACGCTAACCTTGTCCAAGCACGGAACTCTCACTGATCAATCAGCATTCAGTGGCCACTGAAGCAAGGATTGCTGTCGTTTGGCTGGCCTGGCACAATGTAAGCACCGGCCGGTGGGGTAGTGGGAAGATACAAAGCAACCATGCTTAGTGTGATTATGCCCCAACAGATTCAGATCTTTTTGTCAGATCCAGATTAACCACAATGCAGCCCACATGGGAGCCTAGGGCCTGGTATTTGTGTAGAGGTGAATGCACAACACCATGTTAGTTCAGCTCACAAACCATTCATACTACATCCACACACTACATCCTATTTAAAAATGCTTAAAACCTCCCCCAACCTGTCTAATTACTGTACATCTTTACTTAAAAAAGCATTATATGGAACATATGGGTTGAAATGTGTCTTGACACATATACTACTTCATCCACTGTTTGCCAGGCAAATTAGAGCTGCCAAAACACAATCCTCGACCTCGAACAATCCTGAGTCATGTGGGCGGCACCTTTCTTACGGCAACCAGTTAGATTTCATCTTAAGTTTGCAGTAGAAAAATGAAATATGGAATCTGAATTTCCTACAGACAACTACTTTGTAAGCACCAGTTTTAACAAATGTGCTGCGGGTTTACCTAACGTTTTATCTGATGATGTTCAGTGTCAACCTACATGTAACGTTTTTTTTGAGCAAAGGGAAATTAATATTGTTGCCCAAAGTATCTATTTAAATTTGTTATTTTTTGATAACTTTAGAAATTTGAGAGTTTAATTTTTTAATATTTTATGACTAGATTTTGGTTTTACAGCTTTCTTTGAATTATAAAGTGAGCTTTTTCTATTTTAATGGGTGAACGAAAAATAAATTGTGGCATGTACGAGGCTTAAGAGAGCAATAGTTATGCTGAACAGAGACCTAAATAACTCAGAGGAGGGACACACGCACCCTTCTCCTCTGCTAGCACAGATAGACAAGTTTAACCTAGTGGATTAATGCAGTCTACCACAAAGCATAGAGGTTGTGCTGGGCTTTGTTATGAGAAAGCCCAGCATCCTTTGCAAACACAATACCATGTATAGATCTCCAGATATGGTAATTTATAAATTAAAGATTTTTATAAAAATAAAATATATATCAATAACTTGATAAATGTGTAAACTTAAAAAAATATATATAATATTTCACTAAAACAATTTCACTTTACCTTTAAAAGTCTATTTGTAAGAGGAGCCTTCAGGGTCCAGACAACTGACATTAAACAAATTCAGCAGGTGCTTTTCTCTTCTTGATATATGGAAATGAGTCTGATGTCAATTAATGATAGACATCATTGTGTGCCATTTGATAATAACCTTACATTAAAATATAATGAAACCAAAAATGTACAACAGAATAGCTGTGTGTGTGAGTTAAAGTTTGATAAATCTTTCCTGAGCTGTAGCCAAGTTTGGGCAGCCAGTAGCATCAAAATGATAAAAATTATCATTAAACATTCCATATTGCACTGCTGCATTTTGCAAGAAGGAGATAGTAAATCAAGTGCAATGAGAGATATATAACTGAAAAAATTCACGTGTGAGTTCGGCTGGCTTTTTTTTTTCTCTTTGGCAGAAGTTTATAGAGAAAGAGCTGGCCCTGTGTCATATTGATTTCCCACTGCTCTGGTTTTCTAAGTGCTCTGTTGATCCGTGTCCAGCAATAAATTCCCAGCCTCAACATGCACATCGCTTCCCTCTTTGTCCTCACCTAGATTTAAGGTGTCCATTTGATGAGATGAGCAAGGACATCATTTTCTGACTATTGCTCCAGCTCATTTTACATGATACCACAGAGCTACATTTGTATGTTTTTCAAAGGATGTGACATGACATTTATGGACAGGTATAACATACGGCCTAGCGCATGACACTTCTAGGATGGTTAAACTAATCCAAATAAATTGAAGCATATATTAGTTGGCAGAATTGAAAAGAAATCAGTATGTACAGGATTCCCATGACAACCGGAGGTGGAGGAAAATGTGCTTTGTTTCAGGGAACTGTGATTTGTAACAGGAACATTGCATTGTTGCATTTTCTGTTCCCTTACTATGAATTAAAGGCAATTTCCAGGTATATATTAAAAGGACTAATAATGTTGTTACTGTTTGCATGGAACATGCTGACAGCAGGGCAGAGCAGAGGAAGGGGTGTGCTGCTGCTACTTCTTCATCCTCCAGTCACAGGCTGTGGGCAGGAAGGTGACCTAGCTGTGTTGCTTAAATACAGTATATAAAAGTGAAGTTATCAACCTGGCTCTGCTACCTGGCAGGTTTTCAGAGATCTCAGAATAGAATGGACAGATATACAAACTGTTTGCTAGGTGCATACTAAAAAAAACATGAATTTAATGTTCAGCTTTAAAACAATGTCATTTAGATAGCAACAATAAAATATTCTAAATAAGAATGTGAAGTTTCAATATGTAGCTCCTCCCTACCCCCTAGAGACTATTAGACTATTAGGGACCCCCAGAGGTTAAGTGAGTTGACATTTCACTTCAAGGCAGGATTCTTGATGTACAAAAAAAGATAGGTCAAGGCATAGATGCCCTGAACCAAAAGGAACCACCTTGTCAGAACCCACATGGCTTGTACACAATGTGAAATTTAAATAAGCATTACCAACGTTATTACTTTTATTACATTCATAAACTCCACATTGCCAAAATATAAAATCACCAAAATAAATACAGCACCCTATACCAAATCCCCAAATAGAAAGATAGCATTGTCTTTGTTAAGAATTCTTGATGTGGAGTGAGGAGGTGAACAGATTGGTGCCAGTCACTTTTGGACAATTGATAGAGTATAATAAGCACCAATAAACTCCAGGGAGAGAAGGATAGGGACACACAATACCCATAATTACAGCACAGACTACAGATTCTTCCATTCATACAGAAAGTCCTTTAAGTGAACACTGACACTAGGTATGTTTTGACACCCTTTATATCAGCACAACCTCTACTCACAGCCATACAGAAAAGAGAACCTTTAGGCCAGACCAGCATCATGCGGCCTTCCATCTGTAAGCAATTGCAGAACTTATCTTTCTCTGGGTGGTTCACCAGACTTCCTGGGAGGTCCAAGCTACATCCAGTTTCTAAAAGCACCTCCAGCAGCCAAAGTTTCTCCTTGGTACTCCTGTTGAGAAGTCAGTTTCACTCCTCCTGGGCAAGCACCTCTGGCCTGGCAGTGCAGCCCAGGGCCTGTCATCTGCTAGCACATGTGTGCTCCCCAGGCAAAAAAGCATGGGAGGTTAGGGAGCTTCCCAAATATTTCTACCTTCCCCCAGCATGCAACACTGGAAATAAGCTTTCTAGTGGTTGGCCAAGGAAATATAAGTTTCCATAACTCTGGCTATTGAATCTTCTTGCCAGGGACACTCCCCAACAGCAAGCAGAAGCAAACAATAACCATATTGTAGAGGACAACCAATAGAAAGTAGAACTAGCAATTCATCTCAGGCCTGCTACAGCCTGGCAGAACTAAATGTAGGAGTTACCCCTACTTAAATTGTTTGTAAAGTCATTATGCGACTTTACATGTGTAGCGGGGTGCTATATTTAAGGGAAGTATCTGAGTGGTAATAAGGCTCAGATACACAAATTGTTAGGGTTCATGGACCATTTCTGTCCCTGGGAGATAGTATTGATGTACAGTTCCCTGGGGCCTATAGGTGGTGCTGTTGCCATGGGCTCGGGTTGAACCACAGTACAGGGTTGTGCCTTTTCTTATCACCTCTTGACAGCAGTGTGGCGGGGCGGGGAACCTGCTGTGCCTGTCGGGAGAGGGTATAAAAAGGGGCGGCTATCTTCCAGAGGGGTCGTCATCGTGGTTCTGCGCCCAGGCACCTTAGGCCTGGGTGTGTCGCCTCCGGGTGCCCTAGGTCCGGAGGCCTGGTCGGTTGGTCGTTCTGCGCCCAGGCACCTTAGGCCTGGGTGTGTGCGTGTGTCGCCTCCGGGTGCCCTAGGCCCGGAGGAGGAGTTGCTGTTCCATCCCAGACACCTTCAGTCTGGGGTGAGGTACTAAATAGGAGGCCTGGGGCCCAGCAACCTTCGGCTGGGGTCCGTTAAGGATCGAGAGCTCCCAGGGTACCGCCTTGCGAGGGGACCCGTATCTTGGATCGAGGAGGCCAGGGGATGATCCTTTCTGAAGACCCAGCGCAGAGTCGTGGTGACAGTGAGGGCCTCTGGTAACTCTCCGGAGGGATGTTTTTCTCTTTGACATGGGCCAAGTTCTCCAAGAAGGCAGTGCATGTTCTGTAGGTCATAGTGGCAGTGACCCTACGCACACCAGGTCAGTGGCAGTGACCAAATAGGGCAAGGCCCTATTCACCCGGTCAGTGGCAGTGACCATCCTCACCAAGTCAGTGGCAGTGACTTTCATACTCATTAGGTCTGTGACAAAGATCGTACGCCAAACCTGTTTGTGCATATCAGAACAGTAAGAGAACCAAGATTAAGTTTTTGCCTGGACCTCCCTCCCACCTTATCTGACCTGTGTCTCGTCTCAACCTGTCTGCTCTTAAAGGGACTATTTATTATCCATGTGAAAGAAATACAGAAGTTGGACTTTCAGTTGGTGTGGACAGTTACTTTACTGGGGAGAATTAAGGACTTGTTTCTGGCCAAGGAAGAAGCAAGATCAGCTCGGGAGGATTCTAACACCAGCCGCAGGCAGACCCGAGAAAACTAACACCGCTCAACCTCCCCATCCAGGAGGGTATGGGCTTGTAGTGCGGTGTGCCTCAGTCTTTCCTGCGGAGGAGCCAAATTAAGAAAAGCAGGTAAAGTCTGGGGTGAGTGCGCTATACATTTATCCCATGCAGGTATTCTGCCATTAACAAAGTCTATGTGTTTGTTTAAAATGAAAAGGCTAAATAACATTTCTGACGCCGCAGCTGGGCGGTCATGTGACACCCCTGTGCTGGCCGGCCCCGATCTATGGAGAGAAGTGGGAGGGGCTAAGATTTCCCTCTGCTGGCCGGCTGACGTCACAGGGGAATCTCAGCCCCTCCTGCTTCTCTCCAGAGATCAGGGCCGGCCAGCACAGGGGTGTCACGTGACTGCACAGCTGCGGTGTCAGGAAAAGTGCTTAGCCTTTTTAATTTTAAACGCATACAATTTTGTTAATGGCAGGATACCTGCATGGGATACATTGATATGTGCTGCATTATGCAGCTGAATCGTGGGAGGAAAGCGCTCTCATGCTGACAGGGAGGGAGGGGAAGAGGGGAGAGAGTATCAGAGGTGATCAGTGGAGGATGTAAACTGATCAGCAGAGGCACGTGTACTGACCACGGTAATCAGGGCTCAGCAGCCATGATAACCATGGTCAGCACAGACAGGGGGACACAGGATCTGTCAGGATCAACCAGGTTTATTACAAGTTAGGAACAGAAGAATTGCACAGCACAAGCACTGTGCTGTTATTCATGCCTTAAAACAACAGGATCTTCGTTTTTTTAGGGTTACAAACACTTTAAGGCATGGCGGCTATCAATACAAGCCCTGCCTAGTAAAATTGAAAGTGTTTAGAAAAAAATATTATGCTTAAGACAGCCATGAAAGGAGTGATAACAAATTATGTTCCAATTTCTAAGCATTACTTGCAAAAAATAGGCAATTTCTGAAATTATCAGTAGGCGATAGCATGTCCTCCCAGCGATGGGAAGAGCTGTTTAAATTTAAAGTGAGAACTTAAAATTTGTTGCAAAATTTCACTGGAAGCCAACACAATCTTTCAATTTTCTGTGTAAAAAAAAAGAAGAAAAAAACAAAAACTGCATTTTAAAATCTATTACAGCGCACAAGCACAAAGCACACCAGCACACCTTAAGGAACGCTTATTGATGAGAATGAGCATTGAAGTGCCTGGGGCCATTCCATGATTATCTTCACCTGAGAACTCTTTCCTAAACATTCATTCTCTATCCTGAGGCCGGGTACACACTGTGGCGACAAACGCTCCGACATTGGGAGCTTATGTCGCATGACGTGTGAAAATCAATGTTTCCCTATGGGAGCCATCTTAACTGGTCCGACACATGTCGGTCCGACTTTGAAAATGCTCCCTGTACTACTTCGGTCCGACTTTTATCCAACTTCAGCCCATTGACTATCATTGAAGTCGGATCAAAGTCGGACCGCAGTCTTGCATGATCCGACTTTGGCATGCGACTTGTGCTGTGCTGCTCTTGAGGGGGAACTCCAGGCCAAATTTTAAATAAAAAACCGGCATGGGTTCCCCCTCAGGAGCATACCAGGCCCTTGGGTCTGGTCTGGATTTGAAGGGGAACCCCTACGCCGAAAAAACGGCGTAGGGTCCCCCCCAAAATCCAAACCAGACCCTTTTTTGAGCACGCAACCTGGCAGGCCGCAGGGGAAGAGGGGGGGACGAGAGAGCGCCCCCCCTCCCTCCTGAACCGTACCAGGCCGCATGCCCTCAACATGCGGGGTTTGGTGCTCTGGGGCAGGGGGGCGACCTGCGGCCCCCCCCACCCCAAAGCACCCTGTCCCCATGTTGATGAGGACAGGGCCTCTTCCCGACAACCCTGGCCGTTGGTTGTCGGGGTCTACGGGCAGGGGGCTTATCGGAATCCGGGAGCCCCCCTCTAATAAGGGGGCCCCCAGATCCCGGCCCCCCACCCTATGGGAATGAGTATGGGGTACATCGTACCCCTACCCATTCACCTGGTGGAAAAAAAATGTCAATAAAAAACACACACAGCTTTTTTAAGTAATTTATTGCACAGCTCCGGGGGTCTTCTTCCGACTTCGGGGGTCTCCGGTTCTTTCTTCTGCCGGGCCTCCGCTATCTTCTTCCAGCTCTTTTGCTAGCGGGGCCCAGTCTTCTCCGTTGCCTTCTTCTTCTCCCACTCTCCGGTTCTTTCTTCCGCCGGGCCTCCACTATCTTCTTCCAGCTCTTTTGCTAGCGGAGAGGCCCGGTCTTCCCGTCGTCTCGTCCGGCTCTCCGTTGTCCTTCTGCCGGCCCCTCCACTATCTTCTTCCAGCTCTTTTGCTAGTGGAGGGGCCGGTATTCCCGTCGCCGTCGCCGTCTTCTTCTCTCTTCTCCTCCTCGATGTTAACTCGTCTCTTCCTCCCGCTGTAATGCTGGCTGTTCGCTCCGCTCCGAATTAATATAGGCTTCTCATGACGTCACAGTCACATGCTCCGGGTGGCCCCGGAGCATGTGAGTGTGACGTCATGGGAGCATGTGACTGTGAAGTCATGAGAAGCCTATATTAATTTGGAGCGGAGCGAACAGCCAGTATTACAGTGGGAGGAAGCGACGAGTCAACATCGAGGATGAGAAGAGAGAAGAAGACGGCGACGGGAAGACCGGCCCCTCCACTAGCAAAAGAGCTGGAAGAAGATAGTGGAGGGGCCGGCAGAAGGACAACGGAGAGCCGGACGAGACGACGGGAAGACCGGGCCTCTCCGCTAGCAAAAGAGCTGGAAGAAGATAGCGGAGGCCCGGCAGAAGAAAGAACCGGAGAGCGAGAGAAGAACCGGAGAGCAGGAGAAGAAGAAGGCGACGGAGAAGACCGGGCCCCGCTAGCAAAAAAGCTGGAAGAAGATAGCAGAGGCCCAGCAGAAGAAAGAACCGGAGAGCGCGGAGACGACACCGGAGACCCCCGGAGCTGTGCAATAAATTACTTTAAAAAGCTGTGTGTGTTTTTTATTGAATTATTTTTTTCCACCAGGTGAATGGGTAGGGGTATGATGTACCCCATACTCATTCACATAGGGTGGGGGGCTGGGATCTGGGGGCTCCCGGATTCCGATAAGCCCCCCGCCCACAGACCCTGACAACCAACGGCCAGGGTTGTCGGGAAGAGGCCCTGTCCTCATCAACATGGGGACAGGGTGCTTTGGGGTGGGGGGGCCGCAGGTCGCCCCCCTGCCCCAGAGCACCAAACCCCCCATGTTGAGGGCATGCGGCCTGGTACGGTTCAGGAGGGAGGGGGGCCGCTCTCTCACCCCCCTCTTCCCCTGCGGCCTGCCAGGTTCCGTGCTCAGGTAAGGGTCTGGTTTGGATTTTGGGGGGGACCCCCACGCCGTTTTTTCGGCGTAGGGGTTCCCCTTCAAATCCAGACCAGACCCAAGGGTTTGGTATGCTCCTGGAGGGGGAACCCATGCCGGCTTTTTATTTACAATTTGGCCTGGAGTTCCCCCTCAAGATTCATACAAAACACAGTGCCTGGTATTGGCGGGGATCCAAGTCGGATCCCCGTTCATTGAAAGTCGGACATATGTCGGCTTCATGTCGCGGGGCAAAGTCGGATCCAAAGTAGGACGGCTGTCGTGTCGCACTAGTGTGAACCCAGCCTGACCCTGTAATTTAGAGTCAGGATATGATTGATCACTACACCTGTAATTGCACTTAATCCAGTTTAGGCCTCATGCATACAGAGCGATAAAGGAGAAGTATGGCCAAAGCTTTTTTGGCCCTACTTTTCCTATGGATCACAAGAGTGCAGTTTGTTCTGCACTCCTGTAACCCGCTGTCTCTGTCGGCTGACGTCACCCAGCTGGTCCAGGCACTGAAGCGATCCCAACTATACAATCGGGATTCACCCAGCAGCCTGCACGGCACTTGGCTCAGCCTCTCAGCGAGCCACTGAGAGACTGAGTCAGCCCCTCCTGCCTCCCTGCACAGCTTAGCGCTCCAGTAAGCGCTGGAGAGGCAGAGCAGAGAGTCGGTGAGTGACACTCACTGCTCTCTGCTCAGAGCAGAGGGGAGAACTGAGCAATCATTGGTGTTTCATCATTCAGTTCTCAGTGTAGAGGCAGCGGGGGACAGATGGTTTTAAAAAAAAAACACTGCCATCACATTTCAGCAGAAAAAACACTTGACGCACCTAAGTGCATTTAAACACGCATTAATACTATGTGTGTGAAGCGATTGATCGTTAATTAATTTCAATGGCCAGAAATGCTGCTGCCAGGAGGAATGGCATTTGTGAGCATTAGACAAATACCCTTTGTGCATGATGCCTTGCTTAAAAAGAGACCTCCTAGTGGCGTTGGGTCTATTATTCTACAATTCATATATGAACCTCACCCCATGTGCACAGTTCACACATCACTTTATATCTAGTGGCACCAGCCCAGCTTTGCTCTCTTTATGGCAAAGTATTGCAAAACAAATGCATACTAAAAAGCACCCATGTTTACTTGCTCAGAGGGTGTCTAAAATATGGCTTTGGATCACTTGTGAGAAACTTACAGTACCCTATTTCCTAGAAAACTGAATCTTTGTTAATGCATTTTGCTCTTTGAAGATTACCTGTGTATCACATGTTTTCTGTCTCTCACAATCTTTCTTTTGTCTGTTTCTCAGTTATGCCATACAACAGTGCTCACCACTGTGTGGTTGAAGTGGAAAATTTCTTATTTGTGCTCGGAGGAGAAGATCAGTGGAATCCTAATGGTAAGAACTACAACTTTATACGCTATACATTACTATTGCTTCCTTCTTTTTATTATTGAGCCTTTATAATACTGTATAATTATGACGGTATTAAAAAAAAATTTACCAGCCTGTTTGAGCTTCCAATACTTAGCTGGCTTCAGATTTTTTTTTTTCATTTTTTTGTAGCTGGAGAACAAATGTGAAACTTTGCTTAAAGTGGAGTTTCACCCTGAAAAAAAAATATTCACAAAAAATCTACAAATAAATATGTAGCGCTACCCCCAGTTAAGAGAGCCGCTGATATTGATTTGGGCCCTGTAGTGCACTGCTGTCAACCCCTGGCAATCGGCTCTAACCTCCCGTGGCACAGCTGGTGATAGAGGGATAGGACCGCGTGACCGCAACTGTTGGTGACGCAGTCCTATAACAAACATACACAGAATATACTTTAAAACTCCTATTAAAGTAAGCGGAACTGACACCAAATATACTTTACCCAGATATTTTACTGAGGCTAATGGGCAAGTAATAAACAACAGTATAACAAGTTGCAGATCCCTGCAATAAACAGTAATAATGATAAACAGAGTAATCAGAATAATAAAGTATTGCTATGCAACTCTAGCGCTGCCCTTTTACAGCTACTTCCCCTCATGGGTAGACTAACACCCAGCAATGTCTACCTATGCAGTCAGGCCTGACTGATCTAGATGGAAGTTCAGTGAAACAATATTCGCTAGCAATCTTTTCGGTGGTGCACTTGAAGAACAACTTTGTAATCCCAACGAATAGTAAAGATAAAGGTATCTGTCTTTAAACAGCTCTCACCACCTGGACAAGTCCAAGTCCCTTTCCTCCATCGATTCGTCTAGGAACAGGAATCCACCGACATCCAAGTCTTCAATCCTTCTGGTGTACTGCAGCAAGGAGGATTAGATGTCTCTAAGGCTCTGCTAGGCTGGCAGAGGGCTCTTTGGAAAGGAGCACACGGCCCAGGCTTCAGGCCTTGTGCACACAGCAGTTCAGCACAGACATCCTCTTGCTAGGAGAGGGGTGTCCAAAAAGACCGACCAAAACTCCGCCTCCCCTTTATAAAGTCTCCCCCAGCAGTCTCTGTTCTGGAGCAATGCACCCTGGGTGCTGCAAGATGTACTGGGAGATGTAGTCTCTCTCTCCTCTGCTTTCACTTCCATAATGTCTCTTTACTTCCTCCCGACTCACCTCTCACCTGGAACTTCTTGTCTCTCTGCATTAAAGGGGAACACCCCGCTACACACTCCCCCCACTTGAACTCTTTGGTCCCCAAAGATAAACTTCAACAAATACTGTTTACCATTTTGGACAATGTCGAGCATGATGTTGGCATAGGGAATTCCCACCAAAACTTTGGGATGGAACTCTCTTGCCCACAGGTCACACTACCATGAGTGGCCTGCCTAACTGTGCCAGAGAGTGAGCTGGGGTTGCCCTCCACCAAATGGACGGTGGAAGGATCAGGTTGTTCAACACTTCTCCTAGCCGTTACAACAGAGTCCTCTGAGCTCGTCCCCATTTGGGGGTAAGTTAGTTTCTTGGGAGGCCTGATGACTCTGCGAGCCCTCTGCTCTCTTGGTGCTTCTGACTCTGGCACCACAGGCTCTTCTTCAGGAGTAAGTTCAGGTAACATTGCTGGTTCTGGAACCTCTGATTCAGAAGTCGACTGACGTATGGAATCTCTAGAGTCCTCCTCTGCGCAAGTGTCAGGAACATCTTCCCAGTAATCAGCTGAGGGACTGAAGGGTATGAATTCAGTAGCCTCCGGATTCAGCGTTGCATCTGGGGTATCCCCTCCATTTGGGAGATCTATGGCGGACGTTCCCAGAGTCGAGGGAGGCCACAGCCAGTCCAGTTCTCCACCTTCTTCTGTACTCAATTGGGAGGCCTCCCCATCTTTGGCTCGAGAGGTCTGGGACCGAGTGTTCGGCCTAGGAATATCCAGGATAGAGGCCGGTTCAGAGGAGTCTCTCACGGGAGGTATTCTGACTGCCTCAGCAAGTGGGAGCAGGTGGTTCCGATGCCACGTCTTCAGTGGACCCACCTTTCCTTCTGGCTTTAGTTTGTAGACAGGCAAACCGGGCAACTTCCTACAGACAACATAGGGCTCAGATCTCCACCTGTCGGCAAGCTTGTGTTTTCCAGGGACCCCCAGATTGCGTAGCAGTACTCGGTCCCCGGGCTGCAGATCTTGCACTCGAACCTTCAGATCAAAATTTCTCTTGTTGCGGGCCCCCCTTTGATCCGAAGCCGCCTGGGCTTGTTCATAGGCCACCTGCAAGCTACGTCTAAGTCTGTCCACGTATCCCTTGTGGGATGTAGCTGAGGTATTGTCTATAGAAGTGCCAAAGGCCAGGTCCACAGGTAGCCTTGCTTCTCTCCCAAACATAAGTCGATAAGGGGAGTAGCCAGTGGCGTCACTTGTGGTACAGTTATAGGCATGTACTAGAGCTGATATGTGCTGACTCCAGTGTTGCTTCTTCTCTGTTTCTAAGGTTCCCAACATGTTGAGCAGGGTCCGGTTAAATCTCTCCGGCTGAGCATCTCCTTGTGGGTGGTAAGGCGTGGTTCTGGTCTTCTTTATTCCTAATGAATCCAAAAGTCTTCGGATCAACCGACTCTCAAAGTCCCTTCCTTGATCTGAGTGGAGTCTCTGTGGTAGTCCGTAATGGACAAAATACTTCTCCATAAGTATCTTGGCCACGGTGGATGCCTTCTGGTCTTTGGTTGGGAAAGCTTGAGCATAGCGGGTGAAATGGTCGGTTATTACCAGAACATTCCCCAATCCACTCAGGTCGGGTTCGAGGCAGAGAAAGTCAATGCATACCAGATCCATTGGGCTTTGACTCTGTAAGTGGCCCATTGGGGCAGCTTGATGGGGTAGGGTCTTTCTCTGAATGCATCGTGCACAGGAATGGCAATACTCCTCTACTTCTGCCCTCATGCAGGGCCAATAGAACCGATTTCTGACGAGCTGGAAGGTCCTTTCTGCCCCTAGGTGACCATGATGGTCATGCAGGGCAATTAGTACAGTCTCTCGGTGCTTCTCTGGAAGAAATAACTGCCACTTATCTTCTGAGTCATCAGAGGGGCCCCTTCGGTAGACCACTCCCTGATGTACCTGTAGCCTGTCCAATTCCTTCCTCAACAGGCGAGCCTCCTTTGAGGGGTGATGTAGGAATTTGTTGGGATCCTGATTCTCCAGGGCTTCGAGGACCAATCTCCCCATGGGGTCTTCCAATTGGTCACACCTCAAGTCCTTCTTGGACAGTCTCGGTAGGTTGTCTTCCTCCAGTTGAGTTACCCCACAATAGTGTTTGGGGACTCCTACCATGGTAACCCCTATTTCTTCTGCTCTGGAGCCTCCTCTGGCTTGGAATTCAGCCCCTTGACAAAGGGCCCGCACCCCGTCCGGTGCCACTTGGGTCCAATCTTCCCAGTCATTTGTCGTGGCATGAGACCTCCGGGACAGGGCATCTGCATCCCTATTTCCGGCTCCTGGTCTGTACTTCAGACTGAAGTTGAATCCAGACAATGCGGCCAACCACCTGTGTCCGGTGGCATCTAGTTTCGCGGTGGTGAAGAGGTAGGTCAGGGGGTTGTTGTCTGTCTTCACAGTAAACTCTGCCCCATACAAGTAGTCTTTTAGCTTGTCTACTACCGCCCATTTGAGGGCCAGGAATTCCAGCTTATGAGTGGGGTAATTCTTTTCTGAGGGGGTCAGGCTCCTGCTCACATAGGCCACTGGTCGCAGTTGTCCTTCATGTTCTTGGTAGAGTACACCACCTAGACCCTCATGGCTGGCATCCACATGTAATTCATAAGGTCTGGTAGGGTCGGCGTAGGCCAGGACTGGGGCAGTGGTTAAGCTCCTCTTCAGAGCATGAAAGGCCTCTTCACACCTTGGGTTCCACTGATCTTGAACTGACTCACCAGGCCTCCTGGGCCCTGAGTCATCCTCTTCCCCTTCTGCCTTTAGCAATTCATTCAACGGGCGGGCAATCCGAGCAAACCCCTCCACAAACCTCCTATAATAGGAGCAGAACCCCAGGAAGGATCTGAGCTCTGTTACTGTGGTGGGTCGTGGCCAGGAAGTGACTGCTTCCAACTTCTCAGGATCTGTGGCCACCCCTTCTTCAGACACTATGTGCCCCAGATAGTTCACAGAAGACTGGTAGAACCGACACTTCTCGGGGGAAAGCTTAAGTCCCTCTTCGCTGAGTCTTCTCAATACTTTCTCCAACCTGGCTTCATGTTCTTCCAAGGTTCTTCCAAAGACAATGACATCGTCCAAGTACACAAGGACTTCTATAAGATTCATGTCTCCAACAGTCTTCTCCATAAGGCGTTGAAAGGTAGCAGGAGCTCCAGACAGACCCTGAGGCATCCTATTGAATTCGAAGAATCCCACCGGGGTTATGAAGGCTGTCTTCTCCCTGTCTTCTGGGTGCATAGGGATTTGATAGTACCCACTCTTGAGGTCCATCACACTGAACCATTTGGCTCCAGACAAACTTTGTAGGGCATCTTCTATCCTTGGCGTGGTGTATTGGTCAGGGATGGTTCTCCTGTTGAGAGTCCTGTAATCGATACAAAGCCTCAACGACCCATTCTTCTTTCTGACCACCACGATTGGGGAGGCATAGGGACTTCTAGACTCACGGATAACACCAGTCTTCTTTAGTTCTACAAGTTGTTCCCTCAGATCCTCCAGATCTGCCAGGGGGACCCGCCTGACCCTCTCTCGGAAGGGCTTATCTTCTTGGAGGCGGATCCGATGGGTGGCACTTCTTGCACACCCCACATCGAATTCATCTTCGGAAAAGATCTTCTCCCACCTGGTCAGCTGGGCCTTGGCTCTTTCTTTCCAAGCCCTGGGTAGGTTCGGGTTTTCCACGGACAGTTTCTCCCAAACATCTCCTCCGTCACCCGTCCCCTTGACTTCGGACCAAGTGACCGGGGCAGCAGGGCTCACCTGACCAAGCAACACTCTGGCAGGGATCTCCATGGGTCCTCCCGTAGTGTTCCTAACACTCACCGGAACTCTGCCATGGGCCTTCTTCAGGGCCTTGAACGGAATCACTTCTGGTATCACTTCCAGGCCTGAGGACTCTTCCCTTGGGTCTGATTCCAGCATGACAAAGGGGCCAGGTTGTTCCCACGAAAGCTTCACAGTGGCCCTAAGACAGGCTCCTTCTCCGGGCTGTAGCACTACTCCTTCTCTGCCAAGTCTCCACACCTTCCCTATCCCCTCTCCCGGGGTCTTCTGCTCTAAGACCAGTCGTTGGTAGGCCGTCTTTAGCATGGGATGGATTTTGATGGCTGAATGGTTTCTCTCTTTCACTAGAGGGGTCAGGAGTCTCCTGACTAGATCCGTGTTTGTCCCAATGATCAGGGAAATCTTGCTGGCTCCAGGCGGCCGGGGACACACAACTGCCAGGGTGTCAAACACTTCAGCCTTCCCAGCCACGGATGGGTCGAAAGTCATCTTTATGGGCAGGTACCCATCATAAGGGAAACTCTGGGTTCCAAGTCCCCATATCTCCAGCTCTTCTATCTTCTGGATAGGCAGATGACTCAAGTGCCTATCATAGAAGTCCCGGTATAGTAAAGTCACCTGTGCTCCGGTGTCCAAAAGAGCTTTAGTATAGACTCCTTCCACTTGAATGGGCACAGTAGGAGACGGGCCCACCAGTTCCTTTGGGTATGGCCGGACTGGGGTCACCTCTTTTTTTTTGCTTTCGACCCTTGCCCTGCTCCTTTTGGACTTTAATTTTTCCTGAGCCTGGCATGCATTGACTTTCTCCCTCTCAATGGGGGCACAAACCCGCTGAGGGATGTTATTGTTCCTTTTAGGTGGATGTTCCTTCTTTGGGGTGCTGTACTTCCACTGAGGGGTCTTGCCCCCTCCCTCTGGGGTACATCTTGGTGGGGGTGTACTATACCTCCTCCTAGGAGTTTTGTCTCCTCCATTCTTGGCCTTTTTTTTTAGTTTGGAGCGCACTGAAGATGATGGGCACCCGGTTGACTCCTTCACCGGGGCCCCTTTGGAGTTTCCTGCCGGCTTGCAATTATCTGTTCTCTTCTTCTTTGGGCTGGAGCATACGTTAGCAAAGTGGCCACTCCCTCCGCAGTTATAGCAAATCACCTCTTCTCGGTCCTGTAGGGAGGCCGGTGCTGAGGTGTTCGGGAACAACTCCTTTCTTGGGCTTGGTTTCTCTCGTCTTCTCTGATCTTTCTCCATCAAAGAGGTCAGCATCTCCAACACTTGGGCCATTTGCGATTTCAGAGTGTCAACCTCCGCATCTCTTTCTGGGCTCTTGACCGAATGGACCAACACTGGTACAGGTGTGACATTCGCCTTGGCCACCTGCTGATCTTCCTGCAGCGCCTCTTCGTCCCTAATAATTTTTATTAGATCAGAGTAGGTTAGTGACATTCCTCCTCCTGAGGTTTTCAGGTGCAGCCAGACCGGGTCTGAGCGCCGCGCTCCCCTCATGATCTGCTTCATGCGTGCTTCATCTGCATCTTTGGGCAGCATTCCCTTCTTCAGTACAATCTTGCATAACTGCCTGTTCAGCCTTCTAACATATTCTGACAGTTTCTCATTCGGCTGCTGGAGAGTGTGTTCAATTTGATAAATCATCTCTGACACCTTCTCCAGCTGACCAAACTCTTCCTGCAGCATGGCCAGGCAATCTTGAGCTGTACAGTTTTCATTTCCAAACCGGAAGCTCTTCACCGCTTCTGCCGCGGCACCTTTCAGACTTTCTAAGACTCGCTGTCTCTTCTGTGCCTCAGGCACCTCCCATGCTTCTACTGCCTGCAATGCCTGTTCCACCCAAGTGTCAAAATCTTCCTCCCCCGCAGGGACGGGGAGCTTCCCTGAGAAGGTGCTAAGCTTCCGGCCTCCACATGCACCGTACTGCTTTTCTGGCACTTAATTACAAGGTCTCCTAGAGCATTCAACAATTCAGGCCCTATAGCGGCCAGCGGTGATCCCGGGCTTAATAGTTCCTTAAGCTTTTCTGCTTTAGGGGATAGTGGTGGAGATAATTGTGGGAGTGATGGCTTTGGTGTCTGAAACCATTCTTCCTTCACTGGCAGCGTATGTATCAAGTGATAGATCTGATTATCTATGGCTTGTATACTCTGACTTTTAAAATGCTCTGGGATTTCGTTTTTCCATTCTACCAGTGCGTATGTAAACGAGATCACTGGATCTGGCCTAAAATCCATCACCCATGCTTTGTGGCTCGGAGACAGTAACAATACGAGCTGTTTTATCTCCTCTTCCTTCCATCTTTCCCCCGGGAGTACAATGACTACCGCCGCGGTTGGATCGGCGCCAAACGCTGCGCACCACTGTGACATTGCCAGCGGGTCCATGCTGGTACTTCTGACCGGCTTGATTGCAGCGTGCAACGTACAAGGATCCCGGACTCGAGCCCCCACGTGTAGCGCTACCCCCAGTTAAGAGAGCCGCTGATATTGATTTGGGCCCTGTAGTGCACTGCTGTCAACCCCTGGCAATCGGCTCTAACCTCCCGTGGCACAGCTGGTGATAGAGGGATAGGACCGCGTGACCGCAACTGTTGGTGACGCAGTCCTATAACAAACATACACAGAATATACTTTAAAACTCCTATTAAAGTAAGCGGAACTGACACCAAATGTACTTTACCCAGATATTTTACTGAGGCTAATGGGCAAGTAATAAACAACAGTATAACAAGTTGCAGATCCCTGCAATAAACAGTAATAAAGATAAACAGAGTAATCAGAATAATAAAGTATTGCTATGCAACTCTAGCGCTGCCCTTTTACAGCTACTTCCCCTCATGGGTAGACTAACACCCAGCAATGTCTACCTATGCAGTCAGGCCTGACTGATCTAGATGGAAGTTCAGTGAAACAATATTCGCTAGCAATCTTTTCGGTGGTGCACTTGAAGAACAACTTTGTAATCCCAACGAATAGTAAAGATAAAGGTATCTGTCTTTAAACAGCTCTCACCACCCGGGCAAGTCAAAGTCCGTTTCCTCCATCGATTCGTCTAGGAACAGGAATCCACCGACATCCAAGTCTTCAATCCTTCTGGTGTACTGCAGCAAGGAGGATTAGATGTCTCTAAGGCTCTGCTAGGCTGGCAGAGGGCTCTTTGGAAAGGAGCACACGGCCCAGGCTTCAGGCCTTGTGCACACAGCAGTTCAGCACAGACATCCTCTTGCTAGGAGAGGGGTGTCCAAAAAGACCGACCAAAACTCCGCCTCCCCTTTATAAAGTCTCCCCCAGCAGTCTCTGTTCTGGAGCAATGCACCCTGGGTGCTGCAAGATGTACTGGGAGATGTAGTCTCTCTCTCCTCTGCTTTCACTTCCATAATGTCTCTTTACTTCCTCCCGACTCACCTCTCACCTGGAACTTCTTGTCTCTCTGCATTAAAGGGGAACACCCCGCTACAAATAAATAATAAAATAATTTTTTTTTTTAAAATAATAATTTTTTACTTACCAGAAATAGCGGTTGCTATGCGGAAGTCCCTAATCTGCCTCTTCATCCTCCGCGGTGGATCTTCTTCCTCGTCCTACAATTGGATTCTTTTTGTGAATGGGACGCGCTGCCTTCTGGGAACTGTGTGTATCCCAGGAGGCAGCCGCCCATTCACAAAGCGATGTGCGAGTCACGCATGCGCAGTAGGAAACGGGCAGTGAAGTCGTAAGGCTCCACTGCCTGTTTCCCTTAGTCAGGATGGAGGCGCCGGGACCTGCCAGGACCAAGCGATCGCTGTCAGGGGCCCGACATCACGGGCGAGTAGGACAGGTTAGTGTCCTTATTAAAAGTCAGCAGCTACAGTGTTAGTAGCTGCTGATTTAAAAAAAAAAAAAATTGCGGGTGGAATCCCGCTTTAAGCACATTATAGTAACATAACTGTTGGAATAGATGACCTGCAGCATTAAGGAATTGCATTCAAATCCAGCCATAGATCTGCTTCTAAAAAAACAATATAATTGTTCTGTCTGAATGCTGCTGCTATACTGTTTTTTTTTTTTTTTATTAATTGTTTTTCAGATTTTTTTATGAATATGAATTTAAAGTAGAACTTGGTCTTCCATGAAAAAGCATGTGCTGCAGCAATTAGTTATAAGTGCATCCTTACAGATTTCTCTTAGTACCCCTGTCCCACAAATGCCAGTATATGCTATCATGTACGGGATCCCCATAGATAGCTATGTTTATCCAAGGCATCCTGGTTCTCAAATATTTCTTATGTTGTTCAACATAGTGGTAAGTTTCCCATAAATTAGGGTAGTAGATTTTTAAGCCAAAGCTCCCTAGTTGTACTGCTTCATTGAGAAAGGGGGTTTGGGACTTTAAATGAAGCACAATTAAGTGCCTCCATCCCGGTAATCGGTATAAACTAAAAGGAAGTTGGGACTTTAAATGAAGCAATTGGATAGTGGAGGTAAATTTGAGTACAAAATGTTTATTAATTGTCATTGATACAAAGACATAATAAATATAAAAATATTTCATATATATACATGAGCCGTGTACAAGACATGAACACGATAAAATACAGTACATACATAGCAGCACATTATTATATTGTAGTAGTCAATATCTAGGAAAATATGGCATAATAAATGCCAGCGGACACATGCCTGGTGCCGACCTATGCACACACATGATATGTATACCTCTATTGGATAACATATAGATAGCAACATTGGATATAGTAAATAATAGTAAATAGGTATGGTTCCATATGAGATGTAGTTGTAGCATCAGACAGAGCTCAACGCGTTTCGTGGATGTATCCACTCATCAGGAGCAGATGCGACAAGCATTCCTAAAGAGTATATATAGAATTTTAATGAACCATACTCTAGGGTATCAAGGTAAATGAACATTAGTGTGTATAGATGATTAATCAAACACACTCACCAATTCGGACAGCGAGTGCAGTGCGAGGCATCGTTTAAACTCCACGGCCTACCCGAGCATTGTTGCTGACCATGTCCATCCCTTTATGACTACGGTGTACCCATCTTCTGATGGCTACTTCCAGCAGGATAATGCACCATGTCACAAAGCTCAAATCATCTCAAACTTGCTTTATTGAACATGACAATGAGTTCACTGTACTCCAATGGCCCCCACAGTCACCAGATCTCAATCCAATAGAGCACCTTTGGGATGTAGTGGATTGTGAGATTCGCATCATGGAACGAATCTGCAGCAACTGCATGATGCTATCATGTCAATATGGATCAACATTTCTGAGGAATGTTTTGAACACCTTGTTGAATCTATGCTATGAAGAATTAAGGCAGTTCTAACGGCAAAAGGGGGTCCAAACCAGTACTACAGTACTAGCAAAGTATACCTTATAATGTGGCGGTGAGTGTATATATTATTAGCATATGTTCTCAACTGATTACCCGACTGGTGCAAAAAGTTTAGCAAAAAGGGCACTTTTTCAAAACAACCAGTCAGATTCCTTGTTTTATTGTGATTATTGTTTTATCATGCATGTTTCGGAAAGACATAACTTGGTTAGTTGTTATGGCACATATCTATTTTGCTCCAAAAAAATATATAGCTGAAACTTTTTTCTTATAGTTTAGGACAGGGGTCTCCAAACTTTTGAAACAAAGGGCCAGTTTACTGCCCATCAAACTTTAGAGAAGCCGGAGTGTAAACAGTGGGAGTAGAAAATGCCATGGCATTGGTGGGAGTAAGCAATGCCATAGGCTTGATGGTCGGTGTAAGTAAAAAAAAAAATACATAATTGGTGTCAGTGGGAGTGTTAGTTCCCCATCTCTGGTCTTTGTGAGAGGAATAGTACCCCCTTGTGGGTGTCAGAGAGCGGAATAGTGCCATGTCTTTGTGGAAGGAATAGTACCCAAGGGCCAGATAAAGGGAAAAAGGGACACATCCAGCCCACGGGCCACAGTTTGGATACCCCTGGTTTAGAGCATAGTACTAAAGGGTTATAGCATTTGTCAGTTTTCTTTCTTTTTTGTTTTCTTTAGTTACAATAAAAAGTGAGAGGAAATCTCTCTAATTTGAGGGGATATCTCCTCTTAGACAGTTGTCTCTGGAACAGATGTCCTCTCACCGCCGCTTCTGGGGACAGCTGTACATTTTGCAATTTCCCATCACGTTTCTGTAACGTACCTTAGGTGTGAGCCTGACGTGCGGAGAGGGACCTCCCGTACAACCCCGGCTCAGAGACCACTGGAGTGGGGACAGTGGTGGTAAGAGCACGGTGAGGTAAGGGTGCCTGTCTGATCCTCACTGCTTGGAGTGGTGGAGCCGAGTGGAGACTGGAACGGCTGGTTCCGGAAGCAGCGGATGCAGGTCAGCAGGTGCAGCTTGCAGAGCAGAGGATGCAGGTCAGCAGGTGCCGGTTTGTAGGGCAGGGATGCAGGTCAGCAGGTGCAGGTTTGCAGAGCAGGGATGCAGGTCAACAGGTGCAGGTTTGCAGAGCAGGGATGCAGGTCAGCAGGTGCAGGTTTGCAGAGCAGGGATGCAGGTCAGCAGGTGCAGGTTTGCAGAGTAGGGATGCAGGTCAGCAGGTGCAGGTTTGCATTGCAAAGGATGCAGGTCAGCGTGTGCAGCTTGCAGAGCAGAGGATGCAGGTAAGCTGGTGCAGGTTTGCAGAGTCAGACAAGCCGGGTCATACACATCAAGGTAAACATCACAAGTGGCAGGCAGAGAGTAGTCAAAGTCCAGGCCGAATCTTGGCAACAGGCAGACTGGCAGATAACTGAGCAGGGTCAAACGAGCCGAGGTCAGGACTGGAGACAGAAGCGTGGTCAGGAAGCCGGGTCAAACACAGGAACAGGATACAAGCACAGAATCAGGAACTCAGGGAACAGAAGCAGATCAAACCGCAAGGGGCAACATCTCTGGAATGTCTTTTATAGGAAGTACATGGGAGGAGCAAGGGGTTCAGAGTTCAACAGTAATCAGACACCAAGCAGAGTAGTCTAATGGATCAGATAGGTTATCCAGCAGATCAGGCAGGGAACTGTCCAGCATCTCAGATAGCTCCGCTGGAAGAGTCAATGCCAGACACAGAAGAGGTCCCAGGTTCAAGCCCAGCACGTCCCTGACAGTGCCCCCCCCCCTTAAGGGCAACCTCCGGGTGCCCAATAGAGCTCTTTTCTGGGGGTGACTGCGAAAAAAGGCCTGGATTAACTCTCGGGCGTGGATGTTCTGTTGGGGTTCCCAGGAGTTCTCCTCCAGACCGTACCCCTTCCACTTGATCAGGAATTGAAGCTGGTTCCCTCTTCTTCGGCAGTCCAAGACGGCCTCCACCTCGAACTCCTCATCACCGTCAATGATTACAGGCTTGGGTGGTCCCAATCCCCAGTCTGGGAACGGGTCGGGCACTGCGGGTTTCAGCAAGGAAACGTGAAAGACTGGGTGAATCTTCAACGACTCCGGTAAGGCAAGTTCATAGGAGACCTCGTTTAATTTCCGTTTTACTGGGAAAGGACCGATGAACTTGGGTGCCAGTTTCCTTGCGGGGCAAGCCATCTTAAGGTTGGTGGTCGATAACCATACTTGGTCACCCTGTTGCAGGCATAATTCCCCTCTCCTTTTCCTGTCAAAGATCCTTTTATTGGCTGCTTGTGCCTTAGTCATGGCTTCCTGCAATATCCTGCTGTTACGGGTCAGGAAATCAACAATACTCTGGACCGCTGGGACTGTTGAATCAGGGATGAGATCAGGTAAGAAGGTCGGGTGAAACCCGTAGTTGGCAAAAAATGGTGATTGACCTGTAGCCAAATGACTGGCGTTGTTAAAGGCAAACTCTGCCAAGGGTAGTAAAGCTACCCAGTCGTCTTGAACGAAGGTGGTGAAGCATCTGAGGTACTGTTCGAGCGTCTGATTCGTTCTTTCAGTTTGCCCGTTAGTTTGGGGGTGATAGGCCGAGGACATGGACAACTCAATCTTCAGGACCTTGCACAAAGCCTTCCAAAAGCGAGAGGTGAACTGCACCCCTCTATCCGAAACGATGTCCGCAGGGACCCCATGTAGCCTTACTACTTCCCTAATGAAGACCTGGGCAGTTTCCATGGCAGAGGGCGTGCCTTTGAGAGGCACGAAGTGGGCCATCTTGGATAGACGGTCAACCACTACAAAGATGGCTGTGCAACCTTCAGACGGGGGGAGTTCCACTATGAAGTCCATGGCAATCATTTTCCAGGGACGGTCAGGGACTGGTAAGGGTCTGAGCAGACCCCAGGCCTTGCTTCTAGTGGTCTTGCTACGGATACAGGTGGCACATGAACCTACATATTCCCTGCAGTCTTTTTCAAGATCCGGCCACCAAAACGTGCGTTGAATCAGTTCAAGGGTTTTATGCATTCCGAAATGGCCTGCCAGGGGATGATCATGACACAAGTTTAACACTGTGACTCGAACTTCTTCTGGCACAAAGATTTTGTCATTCTTCCAAAGTAACCCGTCCTTGGGTACCAGAGTGATTCCAGAGGGACCAGACACACCTGTAGAAGCTTGCTTCAAGACAGACATCAGGCTAGTTTGTAAAAGTAAGAAGTTGCCTTCCGATAGAATGGTATCTGGAGCTGACACCTCTTTTGGATCATCAAACATGCGGGAAAGAGCGTCTGGTTTGGTGTTCTTGGAGCCTGGCCGGTAAGTTATGTGGAATGAGAACCTAGAGAAAAATAGTGCCCAACGTGCCTGGCGTGGTCTCAGACATTTGGCAGCTCTCAGATACTCTAGGTTCTTGTGGTCTGTGTAAATGAGTATAGGATGCGCTGCTCCCTCCAACAAGTACCTCCACTCCTCAAGGGCAGATTTAATAGCCAGGAGCTCCCGGTCTCCAACATCATAATTCCTCTCGGATGGGGTAAGCTTACGGGAGAAGAAGGCTACCGGGTTTATCAAGTCCTTGAGACCTTGGCGCTGGGAGATAACAGCTCCAACCGCTGTCTCCGAGGCATCTACCTCAAGTAGATACGGTAGGGCAGGATCGGGATGACTTAGGATAGGAGCAGACGTAAAAAGTATTTTTAGGTTTGTGAAAGCAGCCTGTGCTTCAGATGTCCACTGGAATCGAGCATTTTGCTTCGCTAGCTGCGTAATCGGGGAAATAATAGCAGAGAATCCCTTGATAAACCTCCGATAAAAATTGGCAAAGCCAACGAAGCGCTGCACCCCCTTTTTATCTGAAGGTGCAGGCCAATCCAGAATGGCTGAAACCTTCTGTGGGTCCATCTTGAATCCCTCTGTAGAGATCACTAGGCCAAGGAACTGGATACTCTGTCGCTCGAATTCACACTTTTCTGGTTTTGCGTACAGTCCATGCTGGTGGAGACGACAGAGTACACTCTTGACGTGTTTCCGGTGCTGCTCAAGAGAGGAGGAAAAAATCAAAATATCATCAAGATAGACAACTACATAAATGTCCAGACAGTCTCTGAAAACATCATTGACTAGATGCTGAAAGGTGGCAGGGGCGTTACATAGGCCGAAGGGCATTACTAGGTATTCGTAATGGCCGAACCTGGTACGAAAGGCAGTCTTCCATTCATCCCCTGCTCGGATGCGTACCAGGTTGTACGCCCCCCGCAGGTCTAATTTGGTAAACACAGAGGAAGTCCTGAGTCTTTGAAAAAGTTCAGGTACCAGAGGCAGAGGGTACCGGTTCTTGACCGTGATTTTATTTAATTCCCGGTAATCTACACAGGGCCGAAGAGAATGGTCTTTTTTCTCCACAAAGAAGATTCCTGCCCCTGCTGGAGAAGTGGAAGGATGGATGAAACCCCTCTTAAGGTTCTCATCAACGTATTCTTTCAGTACCTCAAGCTCCCGTTCAGATAATGGGAAGATCCGTCCGAAAGGAATCTCAGCACCGGGAAGAAGCTCGATTGGACAATCGTAAGGACGATGAGGCGGGAGGACTTCGGCCCCTCGTTTGCTGAAGACGTCCAGGAACTCATGATATTGTTTGGGTACAGAAGCTCGTATCTCTGGATCTGAATCCAGGCATAACAGAGGCCCCAAGGTGCTGGGACGTGGAAGCATGCAGTGGCGTTGACAGTATGGTGACTGGAACTTAATACTTCCGGTTCCCCAATCAATTTGTGGATTGTGTGCCTGAAGCCAGGGTAGACCCAGGATAACTGGAAACATGGGAGATGCAATAGCATCCAAAGTCAATAGTTCCTTATGGTCCATGGAGGTGATCACAGGCAAAGGAGGGGTCTCCTGGGTCACTACTCCGGACTTGATGCGAGACCCATCTGCCAGGAAAATGGAAAGTCCCTGAGTCTTAGGTTGGAGTGGGATGTGTTGTTGTGCTGCAAAGTCTAGATCAACAAAACAACTACATGCCCCTGAGTCGATTATTGCAGTTACTGGTATTGTCCTCCCTGGTAGTTGTAAAGAGATAGGAAGAGCCAGGTGAGTAGCATTGGTAGATGGAGGTGAGTAGTTGGGAGAAGAGGTAGCCAGGACCTTGCGCAGCTTAGCAGGACAAGAAGAGACATAATGACCGGGTTCACCGCAATACAGGCATAGATAATTCTGCAGCCGACGAAGTCGTTCCTTGGCCGATAGGGAATGTTTCATTAGTCCAAGCTGCCCTGGCTTGACGGTCTGGTTGAGGGATGAGGGTTCAGTTGGAATCGTACTGGCACTGGCAGGGTACACAGGGGCTCGTATCCGGGGTAGCATCCAAGCTGGGCGGAGCTGCTGGGTAGACCTTTCTGCTCTGCGCTCCCGGAGTCGTCGGTCTATCTGGATAGACAAATTAATTAAAGTCTCTAGAACATCAGGAACACCGACCCGTGCTAACTCATCCTTCAGGCTTTCAGAGAGACCAAGACGGAACTGATGCCGCAGAGCCGCCTCATTCCACTGGGTATCCGCGCTCCAGCGTCTGAAATCAGTCACATAGTCCTCGACCGCTCGGCGGCCTTGCTGGAGCGCATGGAGAGCAGCCTCGGCAGTAGAAGTCCGCTGTGGATCGTCATAAAGTCGGGCCATGGCATCAAGAAAAGAGGGCAGAGAGTCTAGAACTACATGGCGGACTTCAAGTAGGTGATGGGCCCAAGCTTGAGGTTCCCCCTGCAGCAAAGCGATAACGAAGCCCACCTTGGTGGCTTCAGATGAAAAAGTCAGAGGTAGCAACGAAAAGTAAAGTTCACATGCGTTGCGAAACGCACGGAATTTACTCCGATCCCCGAAAAACTTCTCAGGAACAGGGACCCTGGGCTCAGGAGATGGTAACATTCCAATAGAGGAAGTTGGGGTTGGAGGTGAATCTGCAGAGGTGGCTTGAGTTTGTGTCTGCTTATCCATTCGGACATGGCTGCCCTGCAGAGACTTCACGATCTGAGTGAGAGCTGTAAGGTGTTGATAGACATTGTCCATAGGCAAGGTATCTCCTGCAGGCTCAGGCATGGCGGTTTGATACTGTAACGTACCTTAGGTGTGAGCCTGACGTGCGGAGAGGGACCTCCCGTACAACCCCGGCTCAGAGACCACTGGAGTGGGGACAGTGGTGGTAAGAGCACGGTGAGGTAAGGGTGCCTGTCTGATCCTCACTGCTTGGAGTGGTGGAGCCGAGTGGAGACTGGAACGGCTGGTTCCGGAAGCAGCGGATGCAGGTCAGCAGGTGCAGCTTGCAGAGCAGAGGATGCAGGTCAGCAGGTGCCGGTTTGCAGGGCAGGGATGCAGGTCAGCAGGTGCAGGTTTGCAGAGCAGGGATGCAGGTCAACAGGTGCAGGTTTGCAGAGCAGGGATGCAGGTCAGCAGGTGCAGGTTTGCAGAGTAGGGATGCAGGTCAGCAGGTGCAGGTTTGCATTGCAAAGGATGCAGGTCAGCGTGTGCAGCTTGCAGAGCAGAGGATGCAGGTAAGCTGGTGCAGGTTTGCAGAGTCAGACAAGCCGGGTCATACACATCAAGGTAAACATCACAAGTGGCAGGCAGAGAGTAGTCAAAGTCCAGGCCGAATCTTGGCAACAGGCAGACTGGCAGATAACTGAGCAGGGTCAAACGAGCCGAGGTCAGGACTGGAGACAGAAGCGTGGTCAGGATGCCGGGTCAAACACAGGAACAGGATACAAGCACAGAATCAGGAACTCAGGGAACAGAAGCAGATCAAACCACAAGGGGCAACATATCTGGAATGTCTTTTATAGGAAGTACATGGGAGGAGCAAGGGGTTCAGAGTTCAACAGTAATCAGACACCAAGCAGAGTAGTCTAATGGATCAGATAGGTTATCCAGCAGATCAGGCAGGGAACTGTCCAGCATCTCAGATAGCTCCGCTGGAAGAGTCAATGCCAGACACAGACAAGGTCCCAGGTTCAAGCCCAGCACGTCCCTGACAGTTTCTTTCCAGTCACAGTGGTCACCAGTAGCACCACAACAAATAGAGTGAGTCTTCTGAAGCAGGGACACAGATGTCATTAAAACATTACAGGTGTTCCAACCCTTCCCTACTCCAACCAAAACTAAAAAACAAGTGTGTGACATTAAAGCGGAGGTCCACACAATTTTTTTAAGTTAACCTTAATCCCATCCTCGCATATCATACATTGTCAAATGTAAAAAAAATCCATAAACCCCCCTCCATCGCGGGGGTTACGTTCTGGACCCACCCGCGAAAAGTGAAAATCCTCGAAATAGAAAGACCCTATTTAAATACACCCTAAGCATGTTTTGTTAACTTTTTAATAGCATTTAAAGGTCTTTAAACACACTTTTAAGCAATAGAAACACATAAAAGATAGAGAGAGAGCAAGAGCATTGTAAAACACAAAAATATTGTCATCTGCACATGCTCCGAATCGCGTTACCGCCCCCTCCAACGTCACCGCGCTCGGTGCGGTCCACGAGGGAGGCATGCGTTCCACCGCAGCCTAGCTCTGATTCACCGCTACATAACCGCAAAATGGCGAAATATTGCCGCAATATCAGAATTAATAGGTCCTAATTAAAATAGTGCGATATACCAAGACCACAAAAACTGGGGGTTTACTGTATATCTTTTTTTTAGTGGGTACCTGTCTAGCCATCTTTTATATGTTGTTTCCTGTCTCTGACCCCTGCGCGTATGGGCGGGTATCGTCGTCATCTCCGACGGCGCACTGTCTCCTGGGAGCTAAGTGTCATTATTCCCAGGCGTCAGTGCGGATGGCCGCTGCTAATTCTCGCGAGATCCCGAAACTGTGTTATCTTCGTTGCCATCACAACGGGGCGGGAACTTCCAATGCCGCCGCCTGTTGTGATGGCAACGTGGAAGTTTACGGCGCTCTGCGCTGTACAAACTGAGCATGCGCGGGAACGAGCGGTGAATACTTGTAGCTCAACATTCACTGCATCCAGGAAGTTTATGCTTGTGGGCTTCACATGCCCACAAGCAAGATGAAACCTGCCATCACCACATTTTAAAACTACGTTTTTCGTACGAAACCGGACATCGGGGGAAATATTTTACCAAACAAATGAGTGTAACATTGACCATATTGAAAATTGAATTGTCGGTGGACCTCCGCTTTAAGCTGTAAACTACACTAGGAAAAGAGAATGATGCCAGTGTTGGAATGTAAATGCATTATATGGAATATGATTGCTAGTCCTAAATAAATATATTTTGGCAATGGGTACAAATGAACAAGGCTATCCCATCTTTCCACTGATATTCCCAGATAAAAAACTGGAGACGTTTCAAGTGAATCTGGATTTGTACTGATCGTGCACTCTGCTCTAAAAATATGTTCATTTATTCGTTATCACAATAGCATGGAATTAAAAAAAATATCAGCATTCTGTGATTCCTTTAAAAAATAATTAAAATGATGCCCTGCATGTATTTTTCAGGGTTAAACATATCGCTACATCAGTGTTGCGCCATGCACTGATATTTTATTCATCTATTCTTTTTGTATAATCTAAAATGATGGCGACACAGGGGAACATCAGCCCAAGATATTACATTTAAATAATCTTACTTTAATAAATGAAATCCGTCCAAAGACATGGAAAAGTTATCAGACCATGTTAAATTGCAGTGCATCCTAATGCTGGGCTGAGTAATTCTGAAAGTGCAAAATACATTAATATTTAAAAGTGTTGACTCAGAGAGAAAAAGGCAAAAAGAAATATGAACACTTAAAGCACTTTAAATTGACTTTAAGGGGAAAAATTAAACAGTGTAATGGCATCTCTGGTGTTCAAGATACAAATCAACAAATGTAGCATTGCTGTATAACAGAAGTAGGGCTATTCAGTAAGACAGTGCAGAGATCGGTGGCAAAACTGAATAGCACAGTAACTGTGTTGATTGGTAGTTATGGGTTATTACACTTTGTGCATTACTGTTGTGTTATGCACTAATTAATCATTGCTGCTTTTTTATTATTATTTTTATCTTAAAAATGTGAAATGTTGTTACATGGTGTGAAGTTTTTTTTTTAATCAATTTTGTAGGTTGTAGAGGTGAAGCCAGGCTGTAAAGGGTAGTATGACAGTACAGAAGCAAAGTTGTGCTTTTTGTAGTTTATTCTAACACCCAGCACGTAATATATAACAACAACCAAAAGGTTATAACCTGTATTAGGGTTTTGTTGCTTTGTATGGCCTCATGGTTAAAATTACCCTCCTTTTCTGCCCCAGTCACCAGAACAGGAAGTGAGGGAATATCCTAAATGGGCACACAGATAGCAGTAAAAAAATTGACATGTTCTATTCCTGCCTCACCCAACTAAAAAATGTCTTCAGTAGTAAAAACCTGATGTTACCCATGTTACCCAATTAAGGCATGTGGAGGCTAAATACTGTACCCCTATTGCATATTCATACGGAGGAGTCTCGTTTCTATCCTTTCACAACACTCCACTAGATTATGTTATCACAATTACAACATTAAAATCAATACATAATTCCTAAACTGAAACAGTGTAGTTGTTAATATTATAACTGAATATACATTCAGCGGTAGATCATCATACGATCTTCTGATACTTGAAGCTCCATTATAAAGGCCATGCTACCACAGATGTCTGTACACAGCAATAATTAGCGGTTTATTGTGTATTAGCAACCTAACACAAGTACCTAGAGGAGCCTGCAGTATCCACATTTGCTAGCTACTACTCCAGGGATATGCAATTAGCGGACCTCCAGCTGTTGCAGAACTACAAATCCCATGAGGCATAGCAAGACTCTGGCAGCCACGAGCATGACACCAAGAGGCAGAGGCATGATGGGACTTGTAGTTTTGCAACAGCTGGAGGTCCGCTAATTGCTTATCCCTGTACTACTCTATATATACAGTTTTTCCTCTCCAGCTTCAAATCCATTCAAGATTCTAAATAAATATCCAGCTCCATTCCAAATGGCTCCAGCTGTCCCAGTTCTGTCTCTAGAGCTCTCCAGAAATGATTGCTCCAGCTCCTTTAACCTCCCTGGCGGTATGATTCTGTCTGATTTGAGGTGCTGAAAGCGGTATCATTATTCTGCATGGAAATTTGGCGTTTTATATTGTAGGCCTTGTGAGGGGGTTAGCTCGGCAGCGGGTGTGTGTGACCCCCGGGATGGGCTCCCCACCCAAAAACAGGCCCAGCAGACGGAGGTTGTGGTTTTCAAAATCAAAAAGGTGCGGTTTATTTTCTATTTACAGTGACAAAAACACAGCAAGGCAAAAAAAAACATAAACAAAATAAATCCTGGTCAACTTGACCTCTGACTAAACATACAGGTTTCCTAACTAACAACTGGGATCAGCCTAGTGCTGTCCCAGTCCCTAAGTCCCTGGTTTTAAATGTCCAAGCAAATATATAGCCACACAGGCTTTCTCTCACCGCACAGGGGTTCACTCTCCCTAGACAGTCCACACAGGTCTGCTTCCAGGCATGAGCTAACATCTAATGAATCTGGGAGTTTTTTATAGAGGCCTAAATGAGCTGACAAGCTTCAGCTGGCCTCATCAACTCCCTGTCTGCACGACGCCCAGCCCTCTCCCTAGAGGTATGAGTCATCAATGAGCCCACTAGTCTCAGCTGGGCTTATACAACTCTCCACCTAGCTGTATAAGTCGGCGTAAAGCCTGAATCTGGGCGAAATATATCTACCCCCCTGGATGCAACCAGGTGACTTTACCTTCCTGCTGTCACATACCCCCCCCTCTTGTTTTAACCTCGGGGTTGGAACACCAGCAATCAGGCATTCATGTACTCGAGACAAAGCATCCACATTCCCCATTTGAACGCCAGGGCGATGCTTTACTGTGAAGTTGAATTCCTGGAGGGCCAGGAACCACCTATTCACTCTTCTATTTGTTTCCTTGTTTTGAGCCATCCACTTTAACGGAGCGTGATCCGTAACCATGTCAAAGTGCCTACCTAGCAGGTAGTACCGAAGGGAATCTAGAGCCCACTTCACCGCTAAACACTCCTTTTCAACGGTGGCGTAATTTACCTCATGGGACTTCAACTTCCTGCTGAGGTAAATGACTGGGTGCTCTTCCCCGTTCCAGACCTGGGACAATACTGCTCCTAACCCCACATCTGACGCATCACTTTGTACGACAAAGTCTTTAGAGAAGTCGGGTGAGTACAACACTGGCTGGCTACATAAGGCTTGTTTCAAGAATTGGAATGCTGCCTCAGCCTCGGGGGTCCATTTAATCATGACCGACCCTTTCCCCTTCGTCAGGTTGGTTAGGGGCACAGCCTTAGAAGCAAAGTGGGGAATGAATCGCCGATAATACCCAGCGATTCCCAGAAAGGCTCGTACCTGCTTCTTGCTGTTGGGACGTGGCCAACTCTGGATGGCCTCGACTTTGTTGAGTTGGGGTTTTATTACTCCCCTCCCAATGGTGTACCCAAGATATTTGGCCTCCTCCTGCCCAATGGTACACTTCTTGGGGTTAGCCGTAAACCCTGCTTCCCGAACAGAGTCCAGGACTGCTTGCACTTTTGGCAGATGTGAGGCCCAATCTGTGCTATGGACAATTATGTCATCCAGGTAAGCCGCAGCATACTTCCGATGGGGCCTCAGCATCTGGTCCATTTTCCGCTGGAATGTGGCCGGCGCATTCTGTAACCCGAACGGCATTCTTTTATATTGGAACGCCCCGTCTGGGGTTACAAATGCGGTTTTCTCTTTGGCCGACTTGGCCAGGGGGATTTGCCAATACCCTTTTGTGAGGTCAAGAGTCGTCATGTATCGGGCTGTTCCCAGCCGGTCGATCAACTCATCTATACGTGGCATGGGGTAGGTGTCAAATTTTGTAACTTTGTTCAACTGACGAAAATCGTTACAAAATCGCCAGCTCCCATCCGGTTTAGGCACCAACACAATGGGACTAGACCAATCACTTTGGGACTCCTCTATCACCCCTAAGTTCAGCATTTTCTGTACTTCCTCCCGTATTGCCTCCCGTCGGGCCTCTGGGATCCGATAGGGTTTTAACTTCACCCTTTCACCGGGCGGGGTAATAATGTCATGCTCTACCCCAGATGTTTGTCCCGGCAGCTCAGAGAATACCTCCTTGTTGCGAAGCACAAACTCCTTAACCTCCTGTTGTTGGGGTTGTGACAAGGTGGCTGCGATTCCAACCTCAGGAATCACGCAACCAGTTTGAGCTGGTGACCAAGTGTCTGCGACTAGGGACTCTCTATCCCTCCAGGCTTTCAACAGATTAACGTGATAGATCTGTTCGGGCTTTCGCCTTCCTGGTTGTCTGACCTTGTAATTCACTTCGCTCACTTTTTCCATTATCTCGTAGGGGCCTTGCCATTTGGCAAGGAATTTACTTTCAACCGTAGGGACAAGTACCAATATCCTATCCCCCGGGGAAAAGGTACGGGTCTTGGCTCCACGGTTGTACACTCTCTGCTGTGCCAACTGCGCTTGGGCCAAATGTTCCTTCACGATGGGCATTACCTGTGCAATTCGATCTTGCATCAGGGCGACATGCTCAATCACACTCCTGTGGGGAGAACTCTCACTTTCCCAAGTTTCCTTGGCAATATCCAACAGCCCTCTTGGGTGTCTCCCATACAGTAACTCAAAGGGGGAGAATCCCGTAGAGGATTGGGGCACCTCCCTAATAGCAAACATCAAATAAGGAAGTAGACAGTCCCAATCCCTTCCATCTCTATCCACCACTTTCTTCAACATTTGTTTTAGGGTTTTGTTGAATCTTTCAACCAGCCCATCGGTTTGGGGGTGATACACAGATGTACGCAATTGCGTCACTTTGAACAATTTACACAGCTCTTTCATAACCCGGGACATAAAGGGTGTACCTTGGTCCGTAAGCAGTTCTTTACAAATACCCACCCGGCTAAAAACAAGAGATAGCTCTTTGGCTATGGTTTTGGCCGAGGTATTTCTGAGAGGGATCGCTTCTGGATAACGGGTGGCATAGTCCATTATAACCAATATGTACTGGTGCCCCCTAGCGGACTTGATTATAGGACCTACCAAATCCATTGCGATTCTCTCAAACGGGACCTCAATGATGGGTAGAGGGACCAGCGGGCTACGGAAATGTGGCATCGGGGCCGACCTCTGACACACAGGGCAGGAGGAACAATAATTTTCTATGTCCTTCATCACCCCAGGCCAATAGAATCTCTGTAATACCCTCTCTCGGGTTTTCTCTGTCCCCAGATGACCTCCAAGAATGTGCCCATGGGCCAACTCCAACACCAACTTCCTGTAAGGTTTGGGCACCACAAGCTGCTCAACGGTTTCTTCTGCCCTTTTTGCCACCCGATACAGTAGGTCCTTCTCTACGCTGAAGTATGGGTAAGTGCCGGTATTATCTGGGTTCACTAACTCGCCATCTATTTTCACTACGTTTTCCCGTGCCTTTATTAGGGCGGGGTCTTTCAACTGTTCTGTGGCAAAGTTTTCCCTGTGAACCTCAAGATCAGAAAACTCCACAGACGGTAGGTTTTCGTCTGAGGAGGTGGGCTCCTCTCCAGTTTCTTGAGTCTCCCCTGCCAATACTGACAAGGGAAATTCCGGAGAGTCCTCACCACTCTCAGGGGAGTTCTGGCTATCACATTCCTGGTACATAGGGGCACCAGTGGGGGGCTCAGGATCATCCCACAGTTCCCAGAACTTCGGAAAATCCCTTCCCACAATGGCGTCATGCGGTAACTGAGATACTAAGCCCACTGGATGAGAGAGGGTACCTTTGGGGGTCTCGAAACACACTGTAGTCACTGGATACTCTCGGGTGTCCCCATGCACACAAATAACGGCTACCTTGCTATTCCCAGAGACCTCTGTTTTAACTAACTCAGCCTTTATCAGGGTCACAAGGCTACCTGAATCCAGCAATACCACAACATTTCTACCATTAATACACATTTTGCATAAATGTTTCTCAGTTCCCCGAATGGCAGTGCATGCGACTGTCGCACACAGCGACTGACGTCTGCCCGTCAGAAAGTCACACTGCATGGGTTCCTCCACAACCGGGCAATTTGCTGCAATATGTCCCGCTTGCCGGCAGCGGTAGCAAACGATCCTTCTTGCGGCCTCTTGAGCCGCTGATTTCCCAGGCTGTTCTCGCCAAACTTGGGGTAGAGCTCCCACCCTCTCACTCTCTCCACCCTCACCCCTTGGAATCCTCTTATCCGCCCCTGGGGATGGTCTGGTCTTAGGGTGGAAAGTCCGAGTGTCTCTGGAAGAGGCCGTCAGGTTCTCTGTAGCCAAGTATTTCTCCACACGATCCACAAGACCATCGGCCGTCTCTGGGTCTCCATGGCTTACCCACTTTTGGATGGCAGTAGGAAGAGCTCTCAAAAACCGATCCATTACACCACGTTCCACAATCTTTGGTGCGGACAAAGTCTCTGGCTGTAGCCACTTTCTGCTCAGGTGAATGAGATCATACATTTGAGACCTGGGGGGTTTTCCAAGCTGGAAAGTCCAGTTATGCACACGCTGAGCCCGGACAGCCAGGGTGACACCCAGCCTTGCCAATATTTCAGCTTTTAGCATCACATAGTCTTTTGCTTGGTCAGGCTCTAGGTCATAGTAAGCCTTCTGCGATTCACCCGTTAACAGAGGAGCCACCAGTCCAGCCCACTGCTCCTCAGGCCACTTTTCTCTTTCAGCGGTCCTTTCAAATGTGGTCAAAAATACCTCTGGATCATCCTCTCCAGTCATTTTTGTCAATAAACGACTCACCCCAAAGGACGCGGTATTAGTGGGACGGCTTTCCTCACTGGTCTGCGGACGTTGCTGCATTACTGCTTCCATCTGTTGTTGTAGTCTCTGCTCTTGCTTCTGCAACAGGTCTATGAAGCGGGCCTCAGATTGCTGTTGGGCTTGTTGCTGAGCCTCCAGACTCTGTTGTAAAGTTGCAAGGCTCTGTTGATGAGCTTGCTGCTGGGCTGCAAGGCTCCTTTGCAAACCTGCATTTGTCTGCTGTTGATTGGCATTTGCTAGAGCCAGCTGTTTCAGTATCTCCTCCATGCTGGCTTAAAAAAAAAACTGCCCGCATTCTCCACCAACTGTGAGGGGGTTAGCTCGGCAGCGGGTGTGTGTGACCCCCGGGATGGGCTCCCCACCCAAAAACAGGCCCAGCAGACGGAGGTTGTGGTTTTCAAAATCAAAAAGGTGCGGTTTATTTTCTATTTACAGTGACAAAAACACAGCAAGGCAAAAAAAAACATAAACAAAATAAATCCTGGTCAACTTGACCTCTGACTAAACATACAGGTTTCCTAACTAACAACTGGGATCAGCCTAGTGCTGTCCCAGTCCCTAAGTCCCTGGTTTTAAATGTCCAAGCAAATATATAGCCACACAGGCTTTCTCTCACCGCACAGGGGTTCACTCTCCCTAGACAGTCCACACAGGTCTGCTTCCAGGCATGAGCTAACATCTAATGAATCTGGGAGTTTTTTATAGAGGCCTAAATGAGCTGACAAGCTTCAGCTGGCCTCATCAACTCCCTGTCTGCACGACGCCCAGCCCTCTCCCTAGAGGTATGAGTCATCAATGAGCCCACTAGTCTCAGCTGGGCTTATACAACTCTCCACCTAGCTGTATAAGTCGGCGTAAAGCCTGAATCTGGGCGAAATATATCTACCCCCCTGGATGCAACCAGGTGACTTTACCTTCCTGCTGTCACAGCCTGTAATTCTTAGGAATAACTCACTTAAATCTGTCCAAACAAGAGTCTAGTAGACATCCCGGGTATGATAAACAGGGATGAGCCGAACACCCCCCTGTTCGGTTCGCACCAGAACCTGCGAACAGACAAAATGTTCGTGTAAACTTTAGAACCCTATTAAATACAATGGACTGGAACGTTCGAAATCTAAAGTGTTAATTATAAAGGCTAATATGCAAGTTATTGTCCTAAAAAGTGTTTGGGGACCCGGGTCCTGCCCCAGGGGACATGTATCAATGCAAAAAGAAGTTTTAAAAACTGCCGTTTTTTCGGGAGCAGTGATTTTAATAATGCTTAAAATGAAAAAATAAAAGTGAAATATTCCTTTAAATTTCGTACCTGGGGGGTGTGTATGATATGCATGTGAAGTGGCGCATGTTTCCCGTGCTTAGAACTGTCCCTGCAAAAAATTTCATTTTTGAAAGAAAAAAATGCATTTAAAACTGACTCGCGACTATTAATGAATTGTCGGCTCCCGGCAATACATACAAAAGTCATTGATAAAAAAAAAAAAAAAAGCGTGGGGGTTCCCCAGAATTCAATTACCAGGCCCTTCAGGTCTGGAATGGATATTAAGGGGAACCCCGCCGCAAATTCAAAAAAAAATTGACGTGGGGTTCCCCCAAATATCCATTCCAGGCCCTTCAGATCTGGCATGGATTTTAAGGGGAACTCCACCCCAAATTTAAAAAAAAAATGGCGTGGAGTCCCCCTAAAAATCCATACCAGACCCCTTATCCGAGCACGCAACCTGGCCGGCCGCAGGGGAAAAGGGGGGGACGAGAGAGCGGCCCCCCCTCCCTCCTGAACCGTACCAGGCCACATGCCCTCAACATGGGGAGGATGTCCCCATGTTGATGGGGACAAGGGCCTCATCCCCACAACCCTTGCCCGGTGGTTGTGGGGGTCTGCGGGCGGGGGGCTTATCGGAATCTGGAAGACCCCTTTAACAAAGGGGACCCCCAGATCCCGGCCCCCCCCAATGTGAATTGGTAAGGGGTACATTGTACCCCTACCATTTCACGAAGAAAGTGTAAAAAAATGTTTAAAAAAAACACACAAACACCTTGAAAAAGTCCTTTATTAAAAATAAAAAAAATAAAAAAAAACATTCCAGCGGTGAAATCCAGTGTCCCGCGGCGATCCCGATGTCCAGCGCTGTCCTTCATTGGTTGTGCCTGAGCGGACCTGATGGGGAACTCCCTCTCAGTATTTTAAATGTATAGACCCGCCCCTTCTAAAGTTCCCCAGATGCGGAACATGAGAAGGGGCGGGTCTATACATGTATTACCAAAGTGAGAGCAGTTCCCCATCAGGTCCGCCTCCTCGGTATGTCGGACCCGCCTACGTCATTGGCTTGAGCGGGGAACTTCCTTCACTGTGTAATTTAAATTTACATAGTGAAGGAAGTTCCCCGCTCAAGCCAATGACGTAGGCGGGTCCGACATACCGAGGAGGCGGACCTGATGGGGGAACTGCTCTCACTTTGGTAATACATGTATAGACCCGCCCCTTCTCATGTTCCGCATCTGGTCCGCTGAGCGGACCTGATGGGGAACTTTAGAAGGGGCGGGTCTATACATTTAAAATACTGAGAGGGAGTTCCCCATCAGGTCCGCTCAGGCACAACCAATGACGGACAGCACTGGACATCGGGATCGCCGCGGGACACTGGATTTCACCGCTGGAATGTTTTTTTTTTTTAAATAAAGGACTTTTTCAAGGTGTTTGTGTGTTTTTTTAAACATTTTTTTTACGCTTTCTTCGTGAAATGGTAGGGGTACAATGTACCCCTTACCAATTCACATAGGGGGGGGGCCGGGATCTGGGGGTCCCCTTTGTTAAAGGGGTCTTCCAGATTCCGATAAGCCCCCTGCCCGCAGACCCCCACAACCACCGGGCAAGGGTTGTGGGGATGAGGCCCTTGTCCCCATCAACATGGGGACATCCTCCCCATGTTGAGGGCATGTAGCTTGGTACGGTTCAGGAGGGAGGGGGGGCCGCTCTCTCGTCCCCCCCTTTTCCCCTGCGGCCGGCCAGGTTGCGTGCTCGGATAAGGGGTCTGGTATGGATTTTTAGGGGGACTCCACGCCATTTTTTTTTTAAATTTGGGGTGGAGTTCCCCTTAAAATCCATGCCAGATCTGAAGGGCCTGGAATGGATATTTGGGGGAACCCCACGTCAATTTTTTTTTGAATTTGCAGCGGGGTTCCCCTTAATATCCATTCCAGACCTGAAGGGCCTGGTAATTGAATTCTGGGGAACCCCCACGCTTTTTTTTTTTTTTTTATCAATGACTTTTGTATGTATTGCCGGGAGCCAACAATTCATTAATAGCCGCGAGTCAGTTTTAAAAGACTTTTTTTCTTTCAAAAATGACATTTTTTGCAGGGACAGTTCTAAGCACGGGAAACATGCGCCACTTTACATGCATATCATACACATCCCCCGGGTACGAAATTTAAAGGAATATTTCACTTTTATTTTTTCATTTTAAGCATTATTAAAATCACTGCTCCCGAAAAAACGGCCGTTTTTAAAACTTCTTTTTGCATTGATACATGTCCCCTGGGGCAGGACCCGGGTCCCCAAACACTTTTTAGGACAATAACTTGCATATAAGCCTTTATAATTAGCACTTTAGATTTCTCCCATAGATTTTTCGAATTTGCCGCAAACACCCCAATTTGTTCGCTGTTCGGCGAACGGGCGAACAGGCAATGTTCGAGTCGAACATGAGTTCGACTCGAACTCGAAGCTCATCCCTAATGATAAAGTTCAAAAAACAAAATCATAAATTATAATATAATAAATAACTATAAAATAATTATAACAAATAATAATATAATAATAATAAAAGTGTTTTTCAGTGTTTGATGATAAATTTCCCCACAAATCGCTATCGCTCAATTCTGCAAGCGATTCTAATTTATTATCGCTGTTTTCTAGCTGGTCTAAAACCACTTTTGACATAAAGGGACACTTTTTGGTTGCTATGGACAATCTCCAGTTTCCAGGAAGAAAGAACAGTTTTTATTATATAAAAGTACAAGCAGGACACTGGGCAGACCACTAGGGACAATGGGGGTGTGTAATTTTTTTATACAGTACTGTACTGTATGTGTACTGTGTTTTAACTTTTTTGAATTTGGCGCCGATCTCCGCCCCCGTGCGTCGTAACGTCGCAGGGAACGGAGATGGGCGGCACTCGGCACTGTGTGAATCGAGCGAGGAGACAGCTCGATCACACAGCGGAGAGGCATCGCAGGATCCAGGGGAACCACTTGCCACCCGCCCTATTACAGATTGACGGCGGCAAAGTAGTTTCAATATCCTGACCGGACGTCATATGACGTCGGCAGGATAACAAACCGCTGACACCCCACAACACCGATCTAGGTAAAGAGTCTCTGACGGAGACTCTTTACCACGTGATCAGCCGTGTCCAATCACGGCTGATCACGATGTAATCAAGAAGAGCCGGTGATCGGTTTTACTCACTCACGTCTGTCAGACGCGAGTAGAGGAGAGCCGATCGGCTGCTCCTCTGACAGGGGGGTTTGTGCTGATCGATTATCAGCGCAGCCCCCCCGAGGATGCCCACACTGGACCACCAGGGATGCCACCAGACCACCAGGTATGCCACCCTAGACCACCAGGGATGCTAATCAGTGCCCCTAATGGATGCCAATCAGTGCCCACAATGGATGCCAATCAGTGCCCACAATGGGCATCACTGATTGGCAGGCATTATTGTTTGGCACTGATTGGCATCCATCATTACAGTACATCAGTGTCACCTATCAGTGCCCATCCATGCCCATCTGTGCCACGTATCAGTGCACATCCATGCCCATCCGTGCCATGTATCAGTGCCCATCCATGCCACCTATCCGTGCCCATCCGTGCCACCCATCCGTGCTGCCTATCCGTGCCGCCTATCCGTGCCCATCCGTGCCGCATATCCGTGCCCATCCGTGCCGCCTATCCGTGCCCATCTATGCCGCCTATCCGTGCCCATCCATGCTGCATATCAGTGCCACCTATCAGTGCCCATCAGTGACGCATATTAGTGCCCATCATCAGTGCCCATCAATACCACCTCATCAGTGCCACCTCATTCGTGCCACCTCATCGGTGCCCGTCAGTGCAGCCCCATTAGTGAAGGAGAAAACTTACTTATTTACAAAGATTTGTAACTGAAACAAACAAAAAAAATAGGATTTTTATAACAGCTTACCTGTAAAATCCTTTTCTTGGAGTACATCACGGGACACAGAGCGACATAGTCATTACTAATGGGTTATATAGTTACCGTCAGGTGCTGGCACTGGCAACTTCCAAAACCGGAAGTACCCTCCCCTATATAAGCCCCTCCCATCCGGGAGCACCTCAGTTTTGTAGCAAAGCAATAAGTGTCCCCAAAGAGGGGCGGGAGCTCTGTGTCCCGTGATGTACTCCAAGAAAAGGATTTTACAGGTAAGCTGTTATAAAAATCCTATTTTCTTTCTCGTACATCACGGGACACAGAGCGACATAGTCATTACTAATGGGATGTCCTAAAGCAATGCCAAATGAGGGGGGGGATACACCATATATAAGCTGAGCGCTATCAGACATGAGGATCTTTTGCGGCCTGCAACACACTGCGCCCAAAGGCGACATCCTCCTGACTTCTAACGTCCACCTGGTAGAACCTAGTAAACGTGTGTACTGAAGACCATGTTGCGGCCTTACAGACTTGAGCCAGGGAGGCCTGGTGATGCACTGCCCATGAAGTTCCAACTGCTCTCGTGGAGTGCGCCCTAACTTTGAACGGAGGCGGTCTACTTCTCAAGCTATAGGCTTGTATTATGACCTGTCGAATCCACTTGGCTAAAGTAGATTTTGACGCTGCCTGACCCCTTCTGGGGCCTTCCGGCAGAATAAACAAAGTATCCGTTCTGCGAATCTGAGCAGTGGCTTTTAGATAAGCTTTAACTGCTCTTACTACATCCAAAGAATGCAATAACTTTTCCTCTACCGAAGTAGGCTTGGGGAAAAAAGAAGGAAGAACCACATCTTGGTTCAAATGAAACCTCGATACCACCTTAGGAAGAAAGGCTGGATGAGGACGTAACACTACTCTGTCCTTATGGATAACCAGATATGGCTCCTTACAGGACATAGCTGCTAATTCCGATACTCTTTTAGCCGAACAAATGGCTACTAGAAAAATCAATTTCCTGGTGAGAAGCACTAAGGAAATATGCTGTAATGGTTCAAATGGTTGTTTCTGTAGAACCGACAGAACCAAGTTTAGATCCCATGGACATATGGGAATATTAACCGGAGGACTAATACGCATCACTCCTTGTATAAAGGCTTTGACTAGTGAATGCGAAGCCAAGGGCCTTTGAAAAAATATTGACAAGGCCGAAATCTGACCCTTGATAGTACTCAAGGCAAGCTTCCTATCTACAGCCCATTGTAGGAAGTCCAGAATCCTACCTATTACGTACTTATGTGGATGCCATTTCTTGGCCTCACACCACGCGATGTACGCCTTCCAGATTCTATAGTAGATCTGCCTGGATACCGGCTTCCTGGCATTGATCATGGTAGATACCACAGCATTAGAGAGCCCTCTCTTTTTTAGAATGTGGGCTTCAATAGCCAGGCCGTCAAACCTAGGGCTGGTAAGGAAGGGTGGTATATCGGTCCTTGCGAAAGCCGGACGACGTGGGAGAGTCCAAGGACTCCCCACTGAAATTTTACAATCTCCGCGTACCACGCTCTTCGGGGCCACGCTGGAGCCACCGGAATCACTGGTTTCTTTTCTACCCTGATTCTGCGGAGTAATCGAGGTAACCATTGGCGGTGTGAATGCATATATCAGCTTGAACTGATCCCAAGGGAACACTAGGGCATCCGAGCCGCAAGCTAGGGGATCCCTTGTCCGAGAGACAAACCTGTCCCCCTTTGCGTTGAATCTGGATGCTAGAAGATCTACATCCGATGTTCCCCACTGCTGACATATTGTCCAGAAAACCTCGGGGTGAAGGGACCCTTCCTCTGGGCCTAATTGCTGGCGACTTAGAAAGTCCGCCTTCCAATTCTCCACTCCTGGAATGAATACCGCAGATATGGCTGGGACATATTTTTCTGCCCATTTCAGGATGTAATTTACTTCCCTCTGGGCTGCACGACTCCTGGTGCCCCCCTGATGATTGATATATGCCACTGCTGTGGCATTGTCTGATTGAATTCTGACAGGGGACCCTTGGAGTTTGGATGTCCATGCTACTAGGGCATACCGGGCTGCTCGTATCTCTAAGAGATTGATGGGCAGGGCCTTTTCTGCATCCGACCATCTGCCCTGGAGAGACTATTGCTCCAATACTGCTCCCCAGCCTATAAGGCTGGCATCTGTAGTGACCACCTTCCAAGAAATCGGACTGAAGGATTTCCTTTTTTCCAGATTCTGGGGAACCAACCACCAACGGAGGCTCTTGCGAACGGAAGGGGACAAGGACATTGTAAGTCTAGGGCCTGAACTTTTTTGTTCCAGGCTGACAGTATGGCCCCTTGCAAATTCCTTGAATGGAATTGACCGTAGGGTACTGCTTCGAATGATGCCACCATTTTTCCCAGCAGCCTCATATACAGGCGTATGGACGGCTGTCTTTTTTGTACCCACTAAGTGGATCAAATCTTTCAAAGACAACACCTTTCCTCGAGGCAAGAATATTTTTCTCTGGCCTGAATCCAACCTTAGCCCCAAGTATTCCAGACTTTTGACTGGTTTTTAGGGCTGACTTGTCTCGGTTGATAATCCAACCGTGAGATTCCAGATACTTGATCGTCTTGTGAACGACCACGTCTAGTTTTTTCACTGAGTGGTCTATCAGCAACAAGTCATCCAGATATGCCATTATCATTACACCTTGTGTTCTTAGATTGGCCAATAAAGGGCCAGAATTTTTGTAAACACTCGTGGTGCTGTGGCCAAACCGAAGGGTAAGGCTCTGAACTGAAAATGGCGCCCTTCTACTGCAAAGCGTAGAAATTTTTGGTGGACTGGAAAGATGGGAATGTGCAAATAAGCATCTTTGATGTCGATCGTGGCTAACCAATCCTCCCCTTGTAGGGCAGTGGCCACCGATCGGATCGACTCCATCGGAAAGTCCTGATATACAGGAATTTGTATAGCCCTTTTAGAATTAATATGGGCCTCCCGACCGCGTTTGCTTCGGGACTGTAAAGAGGTTTGAGTAAAACTCGAACCCTCATTCTTCCAGGGGAACCTCCATAATTACTCCTTGGAGCAATAGTTGTTCTAGTGCCAACAGGAGGGACTCTCTCTTCCGGGGATCCCTTGGCACGTTTGACCTCAAAAATGGGAAGGAGGAGAGTCTTTTAACTCCAAACTGTATCCCAAACCTACTGCGGAGAGCACCTATCTGTCTTGATCGTGTCCCGCCAGGTCTCTTGCGAACAACTGGAGTCCTCCCCCCACCCGACTGAGTGGGGGCTTCAATGAATTTCACTTTGGGGGAGGTTTTGTACCTCCCCTGACCCAGGGTTTCTTATTACCCTGCTACTGTCCCTGTTTTTTACCCCCGGGATTTGACCGAGGAGGCCGTCGGAACTGTTACACAGCCGATGCCCCAGGGACTGGAGAAGCAGGCCTCTTAAAGAGGGACCTCTAACTCTGCTTTTAACCGGCAAGAGTGTATTTTTACCGCTGGAAATTTTCTGGATATATTTGTCCAGGTTTTCCCTGAATAAGCGTTCACCATGAAATGGGACGCTAACCAGCCATTCTTTACAGGGAGCTTCAGCAGACCAGTTTCTGAGCCATAGGAGCCTACGCATATGTACTATAGACAGCGTAAGGCGGGAGGCCTGATGGACTGAATCCTCTATGGCATCAACCGCAAAGCCTAAGGCTCTAGGTAGATCAGCTAGGGCAAAGCCTGCTGATCTGTCAAGTCCCTCAAGACCTGTTTCAACTGATCCTTCACTGCTTAGCAGACCCCAATAGCTGCTACTGCTGGTTGTATCACCAAGCAGATTTTCATAAGGACTCCAATCTTTTATCTATTGGGTTCTTGAACATTTGGACATTATCCACTGGACATGTCAGTGATTTATACATACAAGAGATGGCTGCGTCCACTGTAGGGACCTTCCATTTTTTTTTTTTTGATGAACTTATCCTCCATGGGATAGACCACCGGAAATCTCTTGGGGGAATAAATATTTTCTCAGGACGTTCCCAATCCTGGTAAATGAGCCCTTTCAGTAAAGGGTGAAGTGGAAAAGAACAAACAGTCTGGGGGCTTCTAGCGACCCCAAACGAGGATACAGTAGTGGTTGATGGTTCCGCAAGGTGCATTTTTAAATGCTGATCGGACCATGTTAGTCAGAGACTGAACCCATAATCTTTCAGCTTGAGATGCTGAGAAAAGGTTCCCCCACTGTTGATTCCTCTATAACAGAATCAACCTTATCCTGATCCCCTTCAGGCAGGTCGATCCCTGTATGGGACTGTTGCTCTGCTAACAGGCACTCTGAAGGAGGAGACGGAGATCGGGCGTGCTTTCCCTGACAGGGAGGCAGCGATAAATTTTGACAATCTCTCTCGAATCCTCCCAGAGCTGAGGAAAAAACCTCCTCTGTTACATACACAGGAGCAGGTGACTGAGGACAGCCACAGTACCAAGTACCCCTGCGGGGTCTCTACGGTCACTTACCTCTGAACTTCAGGGGAGACTGGTGCAGCAGGAGTATGCCCAAGATCCTCAGAGCCCGATGAGACCCCCTTCGCTTCCTGGAAGATTCAGTTCCGGAGCTACTGGACGGCATATTCCTAAGCCTAAAGCTGAGGTATTCCAGCCGTAATACACCACTTTTACTGAGAATAGTCTAGCACAATTGCTGCTATATCACAGTTGGTGTCTACTAATGTGCCTTTCTAGGGGATGCCTGTATCAACCGCTATGCTGTATGCCTTTAAATGTTGCCAGCTCTGTCTCTGTACTTCATAACCAGCTTATCTGCAATAATGTGGCTTTTTAAAAACCTGCTGGGACGCCCGCACATGCGCAGAAGCGCTGCGGCGCGCACAGAGCGTCATCCCCCAGGCCCCGCCCCTTTTTCCGGCCACCTCTATATATAGAGGCGCGTGCACGCGCACGCGCGCGGCCACGTGCGCCTCGGCGCTAATTTTCAAACATGGAAACCAGGGACAGGAGCCAGGGCCCCCTTTGCCGCAGGCCGGGGGATAGACGAACACTGCAACATGGCAGAGGAAACAGTTTCCTGTAGGAGAACTCACCAGCTGCCTGGACTTTGCTCTCTGAGAAGAAACTAGTCCATATGACAAGAAAAACATTCCACAGCGGCCTCTAGTGGACAAACACAGGTACCGCAGTTTAATATACTAAACATATATAAAAAAACATTCTTTTTTTTTTTTTTTTTTCTTGACCACCATTAAAAATTATTACATTTTTTTTTTTTAGTAGTTACAGGCATGCACAGATATTAGCGGGAATACCGTTAGGTAACAGACAGAAAGACAAATTAGGCTTGGGGGTCCCCCAATAGAACCAAGTTCCTGGGGGCCCCCATTTACCTGTTCCCCGCCGCAGGACTTTGTTTGGTCCACAAAAGCCCAAACTTCACCTATCACGGCAGGCATTGTAATCAAACCTTCAGGGACCGGGTTCCCAAGGATTCCACTCCCCTGGACCTGTATAGCACCCTGCACAGAAAACATCTTGGTCGTGGGTATGACCAGAGCTCTGGATCCCAGGGTCCAGCTCTCCTAAGAGAAGCATTACAGGCAGAACCTTGCTCTTCTCTGCAAGGCCCGGGTACCGACCGTTTAGCTATGAAGCTTTTTTGGTCGGATCCGGAATAGCTTACTGAGGCCCAAAAGAACCTGTACGCAAGCTCAGTGAAAAACACATGTTTCTTCTTGGCCAACACCTTAGACACTGGCAAAAAAACTGAGGTGCTCCCGGATGGGAGGGGCTTATATAGGGGAGGGTACTTCCGGTTTTGGAAGTTGCCAGTGCCAGCACCTGACGGTAACTATATAACCCATTAGTAATGACTATGTCGCTCTGTGTCCCGTGATGTACGAGAAAGAAATAACGTTTTTTTTCAAAATTTTCGGTCTTTTAAAAAAAAAAAATTAGCAGAAAATAAAAATCCCAGAGGTGATCAAATACCACCAAAAGAAAGCTCTATTTGTGGGAACAAAATTATAAAAATTTAGTTTGGGTACAGTGTAGCATGACCGCGCAATTGTCATTCAAAGTGCAACAGCGCTGAAAGCTGAAAATTGGTCTGGGCAGGAAGGTGTATAAGTGCCCTGTATGAAAGTGGTTAAAGCAGCTTTGCTTACCACGGCAACTTTAAAAAAATATATTATTACTGTAGCTGCTATTAAATATTAAAAGCAATACATGATTTTTCAGTCCAGGTTTACATTTTATTGAAACGATATGACACATGTAGATTATATAGCATACTAATGTAGCGCCCACCCCATTTAGGGGTGCTATATACCCAAATTTAGAGGGTTGGTCTGAGATAGTAGTTAGGCTCAGACCATTCTCAATTTATAGGTTGTGCTGTTTATTTCCAGGATGGTGTACTAGTGTGCAGTTGCCTGTGGCCTATAGGTGGCACTGCCATAATGGGTCAGGGTTGAACCGCTGGTATTAGTGCTGTGCCTTGGGTGTCCTCTCTCGGCAGCGGTACGGTGGGTGTGGTCGACCTGCTGTGCATGCTGGGAGAGGATACATAAAGGGCAGACGCCGCCTGGGAAGGGTCTTCGTCTTCGGAGGAGGAGAGGAGTCGGAGTCCAAGTGCGTGGCGCATGGCCCTCCACATGTGCATCAGTCCCAGGCACCTTTAGTCCTGGGGCTGCATCTTCAACACTGGGCCCAGCACCTTTAGCTGGAGCCTGCTTCGAGGAGGAGAAGTCCCAGGGTTTCTCTCGTGAGGGAGCCCGCTTCTAAGAGGAGGAGGCTGGGGGAGGACCTTTCTGATGGACCGGTGAGAGTTCACGGTGAAGGAAGGGGCCCGGTAACTCTCTGGAGGGATTCTTCTATTCACCAAGGGCCCAGTAATGTGCTGCTGCTGGCACATATCCTTAAGTACCAGAAGATAAGAGGTTCAGGGTCTGATAGATTCTGTGGCAGAGAGTCTCCCAATCGCATCTAGGAAAGAACTTGATCAAACGTCCGAGCATCACTTCGGCTGCTAGGATCCACTTGTAGGAGACTATCCGGGTGAGCTAAACCTACTCCGGGATACAGTAGTGATTGTGCTATCCATTGTGCCTGGACTAACCTCCCAACACCTTGCTGTCCTGTCTCTCTTCCACCCTTTACCTGTCTGCTGAACATTGAGAAAATAAACACAACGTTGGAGTTTAAAGTGGTGTGGACATTGGAATTACTGGGGGGAATACAGAGACTTGTCCCTATATCCTAGGAGACGAGAACTAACTGACGGAAGAACCTAGCTGTGGGACCCAAATACATAACACCGCTTAAACTCCTCATCCTTTTTCCTGCAATTGAGCCACGGCAAGGGAAAACGGTCCGTGTGCTACACGTGGGGGCTCGTCCGGGATTCTGAAGCTATACCCCCCCTGAAGTTGGACTTTGTTTCCCTGTGTGGTTCCGAGGAGGTCGGCCATTTCGGTGAATTTGAACTGCGCCACTGCATGTGAGTAATGGAGGTACAGGCCTAAAGCTGTATTTCTAGCGGCGTAGTTCATGGGCGTGTCTCAACAGGAAAAAAGCCTGCAAGTTGAGTGCACCAAGAAGAGAAAAGGGGAGGAGCCCCGACATATTGTGAGTTGCACATGGTGATCTTGGCGTTGAGTGGACAGTGCGTGCTGGAAAAGTGAGTGTTCAACATGTCTACTGTTCCATGGAGTTCGGTGTCTGCTTCCACCATGGACGTTGCCTCACTAGCTCCCCCCTTGACGGATTCGGATGAAGCCTCAGGGCCGCTTCGCACTGTATACGTGCTGAGATGCTGAGATCTTGGGGGTGATCTGTCCCACGTGCCAGGGACTGGTGGTGCACCTCTGACCCTTTGGGAGATGTACCAGATTTTGAGAGTTTCTCTTCGAGGTGGAGCAGCCCCGGGCCTATCGGGTAAATTGCTTGACGGGCGCCACCACTCTGGAGGAGGAAACTTGCGTTTCCACAGCCACCCCCATGCGAACCACTGTGCATGCCGAGAGGGAAGTCAAGCCTGAGGCTCCGGTTGCTACAAGGCCGGAGACGGAGAAGCCGGCGGATGCTGCCTCTGTCGCTACCGAGACTTCCCTTCCACCTCCTAAGCGGAGAGTGGGCTACGTAAAAGCCTCCCGCGGCTGCGGTCGAGGTACACCCCAGCGCCTACCTGAGCCAGAGCTTCAACCAGGAGGGACCTCCAGGAGATCCACAGCAGGCCGAGGTAAGGAGGTTGGGGCCATGTCAGTAAAGAGTTTGCCGGGGAAAGGGAAGAAGCTGAGTGTCCGTTTCATATGGGATGCTTGGGTGCCTGACCCGCGGAAACTTTTATAAGAAAAAGAGTCAGTGTTGACCAGGAACTATCTGCCGGCAGAGGAGTACGATACCTCTGATTTGGAGTCGTCTTCTGATGTGGGAGATGACTTTGAGGTAGATGAACTTTTCGCCAGGAAGGGATGGGACAAAACCCTGTTGTCCGCACCCCGAAGCATAAAAGAGGGATCACCCATGGATTCTGGGGAGGCTGCACCCCGGGTGGAAGCCCCTGTATGTGAGGAAGGAGATGTTCTTGCACCTGTATTGTCTGCACCTGTATCTTCAGTGCCTGCTGCTGTGGCTGAGCGTGCGCCACTGCGGGCCCCTATACCAAAACTTGAGGCAGTGAAAGTGCCCAGGTCCCCGGATGCCATTGTTTTACCAGGTGAAGGAGACCGTTCCACCCTTGGAATTACTGGGGGGAATACAGAGACTTGTCCCTATATCCTAGGAGATGAGAACCAACTGACGGAAGAACCTAGCTGTGGGACCCAAATACATAACACCGCTTAACCTCCTCATCCAGGAGGGTACGGGCATATAGTACGGTGTGCCTTTTTCCTGCTATTGAGCCAAGGCAAGGGAAAAGGGTCCGTGTGCTACACTAAGTTAAAGCAGAGTCCCAAAAGTGGAACTGCTGCTTATTTGTCTCCTCCCCCCCTCGGGTGCCACATTTGACACCTTTCAGGGGGGAATGGGGACCTGTTTTTAACAGGTCCCCTTTCCCACTTCCGGAGACGGTGCTGTAGCCAAGCTCAGCCCCCCTCCTCCTTCCTCCGCTGCCGGGCCAATTAGGAAGCGCAGCACGCTTCGCACATGCACAGTAGGGAACCAGCTGTGAAGCCAAAAGGCTTTACTGCTGCATTCCCTTACCGACCGTGGCGGCGGCTACACCCGACAGCTGATCCGAAGATCGGCTGGGGTGACGACATTGCGGGCTTCCTGGACCGATAAGTGTCCATATATTAAACGTCAGCAGCTGCAGTATTTGTAGCTGCTGACTTTTAATTTCTTTGGGGAGTGGGCGGACCTCCGCTTTAACATGACATAATAATTTCACAAATCTAGTATTTTTCCATTTCCAGCCACAAAATAGTATGAGTAGAATAAAAGAGTAGAACATTTTCTTGCCAATCCTTCACAAGAATAAAATGACAATCAGCTAAAGATTCTCCTCAATCTCATTGTGTGGCCCCGTGTCCTCTTACACTCCCTGAGACTGAATAGGGAGTGGGATCACCATCAGGGTATTTGTGAATCGCTATCATATCCCCTCTCAAGACTCTCTTCTCCAGCAAGAATAAATTTAGTGCTTGTAGTCGTTTCTCGTAATTGAGTTCCTCCAATCCCTGTATTCATTTTGGACTCTCTCCAGCTCCAGCACAACCCGTCTGAGGACTGGTGACCAGAACTGGATGGACTACTCCAGATGTGGCCTTACCAAAGTTTTATAAAGTGTCAGGATTATAGTTTTATCTCTGGAGTATATCCCCTTTTTTATGCATGCTAATATTCTGCTGGCTTTGGTAGCTGCAGCTTGACATTGCATGCTATTGCTCAGTCTTTCTTCTACTAGGACCCCCAGATCTTGCTTTATCCTTGATTCCCCCAGAGGTTATCCCCCTAGCAAGTAATTTGAATTTATGTTTTTAGCCTCCAAGTGCATTCAGCTTCAAGCTCGGCTCAATTCTGAATTTAGATGCTGTCCAGCTCAGGGAGATATGTAAAAAATGACAAGCTATGTTCTGGCTCCAGGCTATAAATGCAGCACCAGAGCCTTGCCAAACCTTGTACGCAATATACAATATATTTACTAAATAACTAGACAAGTGCTTTGAGTGTGTGATAAAAAGTAACAGCCAAATTTAGGAAGTCTTGGACAAATGGAGACTTTGGATTTCCTGCTAAAGCTGAGAGCCATCTTAGAATATTTTCCCATAATTCTGTCAAATTCCAGTTAATCTTTTGATGCTTATTTAGCTACTGTGATTAGGTATAATTATACTCAAACTATGCTGTCACCTTGCACTCTTTGCTGCTGTATTGTATTCACATTGTCTTGTTATAACTGTAATCAAAGTTCTTTTAATTTATAACACATTTCTGTTTTTGCAGGAAAACACAGTACAAATTTTGTGAGTCGATATGATCCAAGATTTAACAGCTGGATACAGCTTCCACCTATGCAGGAAAGGTAGGTGTTTCTTCCTCTGCCCCTATTGTTAATTTAACCTCCCTAGCGGTATGATTATTTCTGATTTTTGGTGCTGAAAGCGGTACCATTATTTTGCATGGAAATTTGGCGTTTTATAATGTAGGCCCGTAATTCTTAGCAATTACTCACTTAAATCTGTCCAAACCAGAGTCTAGTAGACATCCCGGGTATGATAAAGTTTAAAACACAAAATCATGAATTATATTATAATAAATAACTATAAATAATAATAACAAATAATAATGTAATTATAATAAAAATTATTCAATAATGTAATCAAATCAAAAACACAGAAATTTGCTCAGTTGCAGAATTGCCGCTGTCATTACTTTCAGTGTTTGATGACTAATTTCCCCACAATTCGCTATCGCTCAATTCTGCAAGTGATTTTAATTTATTATCACTGTTTTCTAGCTTTTCTAAAACCACTTTTGACGTAAACGGACACTTTTTGGTTGCTATGGACAATCTCCAGTTTCCAGGCAGAAAGAACTGTTTTTATAATATAAAACTGCATGCAGGGCACTGGACAGACCACTAGGGACAAAGGGGATGTGTAATTATTTGATACAGTACTGTAATCTGTAAGATTACAGTATACTGTATGTATATTGTGTTTTTCACTTTTTGAATTTGGCGCCGAACTCCGCCCCCGTGCGTCGCAATGCTCGGAAACGGAGCTCGGCACTGTGAATCGAGCGAGACATGGCGGCTCGCACACACAGCGGGGAGACATCGCAGGACCCAGGGGACAAGGTAAGTAACTCTCCCTGTATCCTGCGATGCAATCCCGAGTCTGGCTCTGGGTTACTGCTTTTGGTACTGAAATCTTACCCCGAGCCAGACTCGGGAATACCGCCAGGGAGGTTAAACCAGCGTTTCACAACCCTTTTTTCAGCCAAGGCACCCTTTAAAATTCTGTACAATCTCGGGACACCCCATACTAAAATGTATTAAAACTAAACTAAACACACCTTTGCAAATTGGTACTGACTAGTATTCTAATGTTTCTCTTCTCCCTCCGTTTCTCTCCCTCACTCTGCTAATGTGACCCTAAAGCTGATGGAGTGGATCAGGGGAGGGGCAAACAAGGATGCTGTGCAAGTGCCTGACATCCTCCTTATCAACAGATAATGTCATTGGTGGTTAGGACACTGGCAGCTCGAAGGTTGTAATGTTGCACAATGAAAACTTGGGGCTTTATGTAACTAATACGCAAGCTTGATCTGCCCACTGGCTTCTATACAATTTTTGGGCAATTTCTAGCCATTTTGCCAAAGCACCCCTCAAGACACCTGAAGGCACCCTGGTATAAAAAGGCTGATTTAAACAAAAGATGTTTTTTTACCTTAATGCTATTTAAAAATGTACTTTCACCCCTTAGACTGTCCTGTAATTCTTGAGATATATTTTCAGGTCTTCTAAAGTGGATAGGGCTCCCTGTACAACACTCCGAAAACAGCACACACAATCTGTGAGCTAATTGTGATGGTGCAATAGACTGTCTATGTCAGTCAAGAAAAGTAGCTTTGTGAACCCTCATGAAAATGTTGCTATTTTCACACAATTCTGCTGTATAGATGTAAAAACCTGAAATGTGTTTTAGGTCAAACACAACACATTTTGGAGGCTACCTACCTCAAAGTTTTCTTCCCCCAGATCTGAGAGCTGGAGTTTATTGTAGCTTCATAGATCACAGCCATTCATAGATCACAGCCATTTACATTCTAATGCCGCGTACACACGATCGTTTTTCATGACGTTAAAAATGCCATTTTTAAAAATGGGCATTAAAACCGATCGTGTGTAGGCTCCAGAGCATTTTTAACGATGTGAAAAACGGGCATTAAAAATTTCGAACATGCTCTATTTTTTCACATCGTTTTTCATGTCGTTTTTTTTTTAACGTCGTGAAAAGCGGTAGTGTGTATGCTTTTACGAGGGGGAAAAAACGTGCATGCTCAGAATCAAGTATGAGACGGGAGCGCTCGTTCTGGTAAAACTAGCGTTCGTAATGGAGATAGCACATTCGTCACGCTGTAACGGACTGAAAAGCACGAGGCTGAAATGCGCGAATCGTTGCTCAACAAACTTTACTAACATGAAGGGTGGCACCATTCGAACGGATCTTCCCCTTTATAGTGCCGTCGTACGTGTTGTACGTCACTGTGCTTTGCTCGAGCGTTTTTTTTCATGATCGTGTGTACGCAAGACAGGGTTGAGAGGAAACAAGATAAAAAAACGACGAGAAAAAAGTCGGATTTAAAAATGACATTAAAAACGGATGTGTGTACGCGGCATTAGTCTATACCTGCAATTTACCAATAGGTATATGTACTCTGGTACAAGTTGCAAAAAAAAGTGAAATAGATGCTGCACAATTTGCAACTTTCATGTGCGTCTGGACACATAAATGTTGTGTTCTTTACAGCTTAACTGCAAGGAAAGGAAAAGCTAACTGAAGAAAATTTTTTGATGATGTGCTTCTTTTAGTAAATTGGAAACAATGACCCTTGAAGGACCATAAGGATAGTGAATGTCAAGATAATTTATAATTGTTAAGGTATCTTCTTTATCTTTCTCATTGTCATTATACTTTGGCAAATTCTTCTTAAAGAGCTAGCAGTCCCCTAAACCTCCTCACAAGAAAAAAAAGGAAAATAAAAACATGTTAGATCAGTAGTAAATTGTATTTAGTGCACTGGAGTAACTACGCATTTAAGTAAAAACATAGTAGTCACTCTACAAGTGATATATACAGTATATATCAGGTCTGACCTGCTGTAAAAGCAGAGATAATCTTTATATTGTGTGTTTTCTTCATTCAGGAGAGCCAGTTTCTATGCCTGTCGCCTGGATAAGCACCTATATGTCATCGGAGGAAGAAATGAAACAGGATACTTGTCGAGTGTTGAGTGCTATAATCTAGAGACAAATGAATGGTGCTATGTGTCCCCATTACCACAGCCTTTGGCAGCCCATGCAGGAGCCGTCCACAATGGCAAAATATATACATCAGGTGGGGAAAATGCAAGGCGTATCACTTTTTCATTGTTTTGACATAGCTCAAAATTTTAAAAGAAGCATTTTACTACTGTATATGAGAGTCAAATAGGTAATACATGCCCCAAATAGAAAAAAATCACCAGATTCCTACCCTTGTTATCCCTCAAAGCAACCCACCTTCCCCATCATACATAGCAGTTACTCGTAATCAGTTACATGCATGCATTCTAATGTTGGGTGCATGGTAAGATATGGCTTCACAATGGAACATGCATACAACATGGATATAACTTAGTGGGGTAAGACGAGGGGCGGTGTGTATAGGTACTGGGGTAATGCTATCGTCTTAGTATAGTAAAAAAAAAAAATCCTTTTCAGAAAATATGGCCTTGACCAATATTTCAAAAATAATTGGTTGGATAAGAAATCCTATACAGTTAGTCCCCTACATACGAACTTTCAAGTTAGGAACTTTCAAATATTCGAACATGCATTCACATGTCCAATCATGTGAGTTAGTTCAAACCTCTGGTGTACATTCTCATGCGTACATTCTCATAAATTGATTGTGCTTCTGTTTACTGTATTGTATACAGTACTGTATCTTTAGTTCAACCTTCTTTTTTCATGTTTTATTTGTGTGAAATGTGTTATAAACCTATTACAGTAATTTATTAGGCTTTACAAACAAATTGTTGGACTTACAAACAAACTAGACTTTCGAACAGGCTCTCAGGATGGAACTTATCCGTATGTAGAGGACTTACTGTAATCTGTTTTTGGATTAAATTGAATCTGAGGATTACACTATATTTGATAAAGATCTATTTCTTCTGGTATCCCATAGCAACAAAGTGAGAGTGGTAAAGGGAAAAGTGAATGCTTGCATATTTAAATAGGGTTAAATGCCACTTGTCTAGACAAATATGTGCCAGTTTAGAATTCTGTATATAGATCTATATATGTTAGTCACCATTAAAAGAACTGTAGACTTGCAAGAGTGTCAATCCAAATAAACAGCGCTTTGTCTGTATTAAAAGCTCTTTCACTCTATTTCTAAAGCATGGCAGTACAAACCAGGCAAGCTCCCTGCAGTTTGCTCCTGGTTTGTTAACGGGCTAGACATGTGGGAGAAGGGAGTGACTGGTTTGTACTACAATGCTTTTGTAATGAAGTGAAAGAGTTTTTAATTTGGACAAAGACCTGTGTGCAGGTTTTGTTTGTTTAAGGATCCTCTGAGCTACTGAAGGAGGTTTCATCCTGCCACCAAGCACTGAATAAAGGTGTATATTTTTTTAATAAACAGCTCTTGGTAAAAGCAATGATCACACTCCTCCCAAGCTGAATATCTCCACCTTTCAATTCCCCCTTTCAATTTTTACTTTTACAACTTTATTGAGGCAGATTTCTTCTTAACACAGACTGTGGTATTTCATCTACCATTTGTCCAATTTGCAAAAAAGGTGTAAGGTATGCCATTAATGACGTAATATTACATAATATGAGGAGTAGTTTTGAAAAGACAGTATGCCTATTCTTTTTTTTAAATCTGCAATGTTCCTAAAAAAATCTACCAGACACAGAATTTCAGGTAAATAGTAGCGCTAGAAATGCAATAACATAAACAATATATATTACACACCCAGTGAATAATAGTGCAAAGGGTGCAAAAAATACAAAAAGTCCATAAGATATAACATCCAATTCTGGGTAATAAATCCGTTGATAGGTATTCAGTTGCTTGAATGATCTGACACCACACCACGTGCCTCCACTCCCCAGTTAAATGTTAACTCACCAAAACGAATTGCCGCACATTCTCATGTTCGGTTAGTAAAGCATTGTACCCCTCAGGGTCATGGATATCCCATCAAACGTTCCAGGCATCCAAAGACCACAAGGTATCAGTAATATGTAAAGGATAATAAAAACTCCAAATAGTGCAATAACATCACAAAATGGAATTTATTAAGAACACAAAGCCTAATAGTAATGCACTTACAAGAAGGCAGAAAAAAACACACATTGGTATGATAAGCAGATTGCAGGGATTCTGAATCCCAGGATGAAGTCGCAATGACGAAAGTCATCGAGACGTGGCCGTACGGCAACCTGAAGTGACGTTTATGCATCACCGGAAGTGAAGCTCCGTGTGCATCGCAGTGTTGGTTGGATGAAATGCGGTGTTTAGCCTTTGTCCGCTGCAACTAGGTATCCCTGGCATCTGCTTATCACACCAATGCATTTTTTTTCTGCCTTCTTGTAAGTGCATTACCATTAGGCCAGTGGTTCTCAACTCCAGTCCTCAGGACCCACTAACAGGCCAGGTTTGCAAGATAACTGAAATGCATCACAGGTGATATAATTTGCTGCTTAGTGATTGCAGTATTCTAGTCTGCATCTCCCCAAGGTAATACTTCAAATCTGGCCTGTTAGTGGGTCCTGAGGACAGGAGTTGAGAACCACTGCATTAGGCTTTGTGTTCTTAATAATTTCCATTTTGTGACGCCATTGCACTATTTGGAGCTTTCATTTTCCTTTACATATTACGGATACCTTGTGGTTTTTGGATGCCTGGAACGTTTGATGGGATATCCATGACCCTGAGGGGTACAATGCTTTACTAGCCGAACATGACAATGTGAGGCAATTAGTGTTGGCGAGTTTACATCTAACTGGGGAGTGGAGACACGGTTTTGATCACGTTGTGTGGTGTCAGATCATTCAAGTAACTGAGTACCTATGAATGCATTTTTTACCCAGAATTGGATGTTAAATCTTATGGACATTTTTCTTTTTTGCATCCTTTGCACTATTATTTGCTGGATGTGTAATATATATTGTTTATGTTATTACATTTCTAGCGCTACTATTTACCTTCGATTCGTTGTCTGGTAGATATTTTTATATACATTTGTCTCTTTAAAGTGGCTGCTCTATTTATGTTAGGTGGTTCTTTGGCACGGTTATAAGATGTTAGGTACCGGCACATTGTGAAATCGGATTTTCTATTACTCTGTAATGTTCCTGTCAACCCAAAAGTTATAGATGAAGTCTACTAAACTGAGTCAGACATTCCTTTGTGTCTTGGACACTTCAGCAGCAAAATTTATTTTAAAAAAATGCAACGGGACAAGTAGAAACCCCTTTCTAATGGCAGACTTGGAAACACATATGGCAATAGTCTACTTGGGAAATATAAGAATATACAACCTTAAAGAAGGGGACATACCCAGGAAGTTTGTCCTGAAAAATTGAATGTTAGTGCAAATAAAATAAATAAAAAAAATGTATCAAGGACAATACTCAATTGTTTTTGTGGGAAATATAAGAAAATGTCGGCTGGTTCATCTTTCCAGTATCTACCAAAACTGTCTGTTTTGGGTGGAATGACCCTTTAAGTATTGGAATGAGCATAGGTCCTGTTAGACCTGCCTCACCACCAGTTGTACTATATTATTGTTAGCTTGAAGTTATATGTTGATATCGGTTACACAATCATATGTTTTTGGGGGGATTTTAAACTGTAAAAATGGGAATGCCCTCACTGTCCACATCTCATACACAATGCACCAAAAGGAACATGTGTTCAGATTGGTTTTACAGATTATTTAGGCTTGAAGGAATTAGACAACCCTTAATGGGCTATGCCACAATATCAGCTTATGATAGAAACCTCAACTAACCAAATAGTTTGTAATGTGCCTTTACCATATGATGACATAATTTAATGCTTACATAAAGAGTGAAAGAGATTAGGGCATTTTAATGCTTTTGTATGTATGTTTCTTTTCTTTTCAAAAATGGCTTTAAAAATGCCACAAAATTGATTTTATTTCCTTATTGTCTAATATGCAAAATTGTCAGACTAGATCAGAGAAGGCAATCATTAATGAATCATTCAAATTGCAGGTGGTGTTCATAATGGCGAGTATGTGCAATGGTTGTATTGTTATGATCCAGTAATGGATGTATGGGCTCGGAAGCAAGATATGAACACTAAGAGAGCAATCCATGCCTTAGCTGTAATGAATGATCGTCTATATGCAATTGGCGGAAACCATTTAAAAGGTCAGTTTAACAACATCATACCTGTTTTGCTATGATTCAATAGGCAGTGCATTAGGGATTGTATATTACCTTTGCAGTATATTGTTATGGAAGTATATATGTATTTTTTTAAACCAGATCTACTAATATCCCACGTATTCTGTAACTATGAAGAATTTTATGATATGCTGTCCTAAAGTTCTACCATCCTATTGTATTAATATGTTGTGTAGCTATCATCAACAGGCTCATACATTTCAAACACTAGTTTGTTCATGTAAAAAAAATTCAATAATATTTACAAATGTAGCGCTCACCCCCAAAGGAGCTGCTGAAAATATGCCCAGATCCTCCTAAATTTTACAGAGGCCTCCAATCCAACAAGCACAGTCCCACACACACCCACAATTAAGACTGAATTTCTTTTTAGCATTTATTGCTGAAGAACTTTAACAGGAGTGGGGTTTAGGGTCATATGATACTTCAAAGCGATCAGTAGCAATAATAGGGGGACAAACTTCTCTCTAGTCTTTAGAGACAGCTTTCTGGATGTAGCAGGGAATGGCCAGTAAATCTGGCTTAATAAATATTCAGCTGATCCTTTGAATCTCCCAGCTAGTATCTTCTGGAAGCTTCTTTCAGAGGCAGGTGGAAGTAATCAAACTCTCAGCTCAGGAAACCCTGAACAGACTTACACAATTGATTACTACTCCATTCACTACAATGGAGCCAAAAACTAAATTTACCTAACAACCTTTTGTATCAAGAATTACACTGTTTGAGATAGTTACCTTGTACCTTGTATGAGGTAGTTAAAGGGATTGTAAAGTCTCATGGTTTTTCACCTTAATGCATTTGATTCATTAAGGTGAAAAACCTTCTTTGTTGCAGCTGCCCCAGAGCCGCCCTTTTTCTTACCTGAGCCCATCTGTTCCAGCGATGTGCACAAGCCCAGCAGCTCCAGCCACTTTCTCTGTCCTCATTGAATAGATTGATAACATCGGGAGCCATTGGCTCCCACTGCTGTCAATCAAATCCAGTAATACGGAAGCAGGTGGTGGGGTGCAGCAGTGGGACTCTGGAGCACGCCCGCACACGTGCCCCCATGGAAAGCAGCTCTCCGTAAGGGCAGCCAATGAAGGGGAGGATCCTGGAGCGCCGGCGGGGCACTCCCAAGAAGAGGATCAGGGCTGCTTTGTGCAAAACCCTTGCACAGAGCAGGTAAGTATAACATATTTTTTTTTTTTAATTAAACATTTTTTTTAACCTTTACAATTACTTTAAAGGGAAAGATTATTTAATTGCTTGAGTGTACATGCTGTTTAGTAGTTTCACTAAAGGATAATACCAATAACCAAACTGGCAACCAAATTGAAATATTGTAGAACCTGTCCATTTATTATATTCAAAAATCGTGGGGAAACTGGATGAGATGTCTGATCACACAATAGCTGCATCAGTGCATGTAATGGTTGTTATGTCATTCTGACATTCTAGTTTTAATGAGAAAAACATCACCCCCAAATCAGCTGTTTATATGGAATTTAGGAACTCTGTAGCAGTGAATGACTTACCGTATATACTCGAGTATAAGATGAGTTTTTCAACACATTTTTTTGTGCTGAAAATGCCCCCCTCGGCTTATACTTGATTCACCTTTTTGCGCCTAATCTCCCGGACTTTGGGGACCCGGAACCGGCTGGCTGTAGGTCCCCTGGACCCCAAACTTGGCACACCTGTAGCCCCATTCCTCCTCTACAAGTGTGCAAAGTTTGTTGTCTGGGGCACTTACGTCTGGGGAGCACCGATTTTTCAAACCCGTGCACCCCTTCCATAGACTCCCATGTTAAACGTCAGTCTAGTCATGGACACAGTGAGGCATGGACACAGTGAGGCATGCAGATGGACACCCTAGACTTATACTTGAGTCAATACGTTTTCCCAGTTTTTTGTGGTAAAATTAGGTGCCTCGGCTTATTTTCGGATCGGCTTATACTCGAGTATATACAGTACTTCTGTTCTGTAGCTACAGATGTAGTCCTTGACAGTATTTGTTCTTTAAATTGCTAAGTAAGAGGGTCTTTCTTTCACATCGGCAGCCCCAATATTGTTATAATAAAACCTGCTTCCCCAGCTTCCATTTATAAATTACTAAGTAAGAGGGTCTTTCTTTCACATCGGCAGTCCCAATATTGTTATAATAAAACCAGCTTTCTTTCTCGTACATCACGGGACACAGAGCGACATAGTCATTACTAATGGGTTATATAGTTACCGTCAGGTGCTGGCACTGGCAACTTCCAAAACCGGAAGTACCCTCCCCTATATAAGCCCCTCCCATCCGGGAGCACCTCAGTTTTTTGCCAGTGTCTAAGGTGTTGGCCAAGAAGAAACATGTGTTTTTCACTGAGCTTGCGTACAGGTTCTTTTGGGCCTCAGTAAGCTATTCCGGATCCGACCAAAAAAGCTTCATAGCTAAACGGTCGGTACCCGGGCCTTGCAGAGAAGAGCAAGGTTCTGCCTGTAATGCTTCTCTTAGGAGAGCTGGACCCTGGGATCCAGAGCTCTGGTCATACCCACGACCAAGATGTTTTCTGTGCAGGGTGCTATACAGGTCCAGGGGAGTGGAATCCTTGGGAACCCGGTCCCTGAAGGTTTGATTACAATGCCTGCCGTGATAGGTGAAGTTTGGGCTTTTGTGGACCAAACAAAGTCCTGCGGCGGGGAACAGGTAAGTGGGGGCCCCCAGGAACTTGGTTCTATTGGGGGACCCCCAAGCCTAATTTGTCTTTCTGTCTGTTACCTAACGGTATTCCCGCTAATATCTGTGCATGCCTGTAACTACTAAAAAAAATGTAATAATTTTTAATGGTGGTCAAGAAAAAAAAAAAAAAAAAAGAATGTTTTTTTTATATATGTTTAGTATATTAAACTGCGGTACCTGTGTTTGTCCACTAGAGGCCGCTGTGGAATGTTTTTCTTGTCATATGGACTAGTTTCTTCTCAGAGAGCAAAGTCCAGGCAGCTGGTGAGTTCTCCTACAGGAAACTGTTTCCTCTGCCATGTTGCAGTGTTCGTCTATCCCCCGGCCTGCGGCAAAGGGGGCCCTGGCTCCTGTCCCTGGTTTCCATGTTTGAAAATTAGCGCCGAGGCGCACGTGGCCGCGCGCGTGCGCGTGCACGCGCCTCTATATATAGAGGTGGCCGGAAAAAGGGCGGGGCCTGGGGGATGACGCTCTGTGCGCGCCGCAGCGCTTCTGCGCATGTGCGGGCGTCCCAGCAGGTTTTTAAAAAGCCACATTATTGCAGTAAGCTGGCTATGAAGTACAGAGACAGAGCTGGCAACATTTAAAGGCATACAGCAAGCGGTTGATACAGGCATCCCCTAGAAAGGCACATTAGTAGACACCAACTGTGATATAGCAGCAATTGTGCTAGACTATTCTCAGTAAAAGTGGTGTATTACGGCTGGAATACCTCAGCTTTAGGCTTAGGAATATGCCGTCCAGTAGCTCCGGAACTGAATCTTCCAGGAAGCGAAGGGGGTCTCATCGGGCTCTGAGGATCTTGGGCATACTCCTGCTGCACCAGTCTCCCCTGAAGTTCAGAGGTAAGTGACCGTAGAGACCCCGCAGGGGTACTTGGTACTGTGGCTGTCCTCAGTCACCTGCTCCTGTGTATGTAACAGAGGAGGTTTTTTCCTCAGCTCTGGGAGGATTAGAGAGAGATTGTCAAAATTTATCGCTGCCTCCCTGTCAGGGAAAGCACGCCCGATCTCCGTCTCCTCCTTCAGAGTGCCTGTTAGCAGAGCAACAGTCCCATACAGGGATCGACCTGCCTGAAGGGGATCAGGATAAGGTTGATTCTGTTATAGAGGAATCAACAGTGGGGGAACCTTTTCTCAGCATCTCAAGCTGAAAGATTATGGGTTCAGTCTCTGACTAACATGGTCCGATCAGCATTTAAAAATGCACCTTGCGGAACCATCAACCACTACTGTATCCTCGTTGGGGTCGCTAGAAGCCCCCAGACTGTTTGTTCTTTTCCACTTCACCCTTTACTGAAAGGGCTCATTTACCAGGATTGGGAACGTCCTGAGAAAATATTTATTCCCCCAAGAGATTTCCGGTGGTCTATCCCATGGAGGATAAGTTCATCAAAAAAAAAAAATGGAAGGTCCCTACAGTGGACGCAGCCATCTCTTGTATGTATAAATCACTGACATGTCCAGTGGATAATGTCCAAATGTTCAAGAACCCAATAGATAAAAGATTGGAGTCCTTATGAAAATCTGCTTGGTGATACAACCAGCAGTAGCAGCTATTGGGGTCTGCTAAGCAGTGAAGGATCAGTTGAAACAGGTCTTAAGGGACTTGACAGATCAGCAGGCTTTGCCCTAGCTGATCTACCTAGAGCCTTAGGCTTTGCGGTTGACGCCATAGAGGATTCAGTCCATCAGGCCTCCCGCCTTACGCTGTCTATAGTACATATGCGTAGGCTCCTATGGCTCAGAAACTGGTCTGCTGAAGCTCCCTGTAAAGAATGGCTGGTTAGCGTCCCATTTCATGGTGAACGCTTATTCAGGGAAAACCTGGACAAATATATCCAGAAAATTTCCAGCGGTAAAAATACGCTCTTGCCGGTTAAAAGCAGAGTTAGAGGTCCCTCTTTAAGAGGCCTGCTTCTCCAGTCCCTGGGGCATCGGCTGTGTAACAGTTCCGACGGCCTCCTCGGTCAAATCCCGGGGGTAAAAAACAGGGACAGTAGCAGGGTAATGAGAAACCCTGGGTCAGGGGAGGTACAAAACCTCCCCCAAAGTTAAATTCATTGAAGCCCCCACTCAGTCGGGTGGGGGGAGGACTCCAGTTGTTCGCAAGAGACCTGGCGGGACACGATCAAGACAGATAGGTGCTCTCCGCAGTAGGTTTGGGATACAGTTTGGAGTTAAAAGACTCTCCTCCTTCCCATTTTTGAGGTCAAACGTGCCAAGGGATCCCCGGAAGAGAGAGTCCCTCCTGTTGGCACTAGAACAACTATTGCTCCAAGGAGTAATTATGGAGGTTCCCCTGGAAGAATGAGGGTTCGGGTTTTACTCAAACCTCTTTACAGTCCCGAAGCAAACGCGGACGGGAGACCCATATTAATTCTAAAAGGGCTATACAAATTCCTGTATATCAGGACTTTCCGATGGAGTCGATCCGATCGGTGGCCACTGCCCTACAAGGGGAGGATTGGTTAGCCACGATCGACATCAAAGATGCTTATTTGCACATTCCCATCTTTCCAGTCCACCAAAAATTTCTACGCTTTGCAGTAGAAGGGCGCCATTTTCAGTTCAGAGCCTTACCCTTCGGTCTGGCCACAGCACCAAGAGTGTTCACAAAAATTCTGGCCCCATTATTGGCCAATCTAAGAACACGAGGTGTAACGATAATGGCATATCTAGACGACTTGTTGCTGATAGACCACTCAGTGGAAAAACTAGAAGTGGTTGTTCACGAGACAATCAAGTATCTGGAATATCACGGTTGGATTATCAACCGAGACAAGTCAGCCCTAAAACCAGTCAAAAGTCTGGAATACTTGGGGCTAAGGCTGGATTCAGACCAGAGAAAAATTTTCTTGTCTCGAGAAAAGGGGTCGTCTTTGAGAGATTTGATCCACTTAGTGGGTTCAAAAAGACAGCCATCCATACGCCTGTGCATGAGGCTGCTGGGAAAAATGGTGGCATCATTCGAAGCAGTACCCTACGGTCAATTCCATTCAAGGAAGTTGCAAAGGGCCATACTGTCAGCCTGGAACAAAAAAGTTCAGGCTCTGGACGTACCAATGTCCTTGTCCCCTTCCGTTCGCAGAAGCCTCCGTTGGTGGTTGGTTCCCCGGAATCTGGAAAGAGGGAAATCCTTCAGTCCGATTTCTTGGAAGGTGGTCACTACAGATGCCAGCCTTTTAGGCTGGGGAGCAGTACTGGAGCAATGGTCTCTCCAGGGCAGATGGTCGGATGCGGAAAAGGCCCTGCCCATCAATCTCTTAGAGATACGAGCAGCCCGGTATGCCCTAGTAGCATGGACATCCAAACTCCAAGGGTCCCCTGTCAGAGTTCAGTCAGACAATGCCACAGCAGTGGCATATATCAATCTTCAGGGGGGCACCAGGAGTCGTGCAGCCCAAAGGGAAGTAAATTACATCCTGAGATGGGCAGAAAGATATGTCCCAGCCATATCTGCGGTATTCATTCCAGGGGTGGAGAATGGGAAGGCGGACTTTCTAAGTCGCCAACAATTATGCCCAGGGGAATGGTCCCTTCATCCCGAGGTTTTCCGGACAATATGTCAGCGGTGGGGAACACCGGATGTAGATCTGCTAGCATCCAGGTTCAACACGAAAGTGGACAGGTTTGTCTCTTGGACAAGGGATCCCCTAGCGTGCGGCTCGGATGCCCTAGTGTTCCCTTGGGATCAGTTCAAGCTGATATATGCATTCCCACCGCCACAATTGTTACCTCGATTACTCCGCAGAATCAGGGTAGAAAAGAAACCAGTGATTCTGGTGGCTCCAGCGTGGCCCCGAAGAGCATGGTACGCGGAGATTGTAAAAATGTCTGTGGGGAGTCCTTGGACCCTCCCACATCGTCCGGACCTGCTTTCGCAGGGACCGATATACCACCCTTCCTTACCAGCCCTAGGTTTGACGGCCTGGCTATTGAAGCCCACATTCTAAAAAGGAGAGGGCTCTCTAATGCTGTGGTGTCTACCATGATCAATGCCAGGAAACCGGAATCCAGGCAGATCTACTATAGAATCTGGAAGGCGTACATCGCCTGGTGTGAGGCCAGGAAATGGCATCCACGTAAATACGTAATAGGTAGAATTCTGGACTTCCTACAATGGGCTGTAGATAGGAAGCTTGCCTTGAGTACTATCAAAGGTCAGATTTCGGCCTTGTCAATATTTTTTCAAAGGCCCTTGGCTTCGCATTCACTAGTCAAAGCCTTTATACAAGGAGTGATGCGTATTAGTCCTCCGGTTAATATTCCCATATGTCCATGGGATCTAAACTTGGTTCTGTCGGTTCTACAGAAACAACCATTTGAACCATTACAGCATATTTCCTTAGTGCTTCTCACCAGGAAATTGTTTTTTCTAGTAGCCATTTGTTCGGCTAAAAGAGTATCGGAATTAGCAGCTATGTCCTGTAAGGAGCCATATCTGGTTATCCATAAGGACAGAGTAGTGTTACGTCCTCATCCAGCCTTTCTTCCTAAGGTGGTATCGAGTTTTCATTTGAACCAAGATGTGGTTCTTCCTTCTTTTTTCCCCAAGCCTACTTCGGTAGAGGAAAAGTTATTGCATTCTTTGGATGTAGTAAGAGCAGTTAAAGCTTATCTAAAAGCCACTGCTCAGATTCGCAGAACGGATACTTTGTTTATTCTGCCGGAAGGCCCCAGAAAGGGTCAGGCAGCGTCAAAATCTACTTTAGCCAAGTGGATTCGACAGGTCATAATACAAGCCTATAGCTTGAGAAGTAGACCGCCTCCGTTCAAAGTTAGGGCGCACTCCACGAGAGCAGTTGGAACTTCATGGGCAGTGCATCACCAGGCCTCCCTGGCTCAAGTCTGTAAGGCCGCAACATGGTCTTCAGTACACACGTTTACTAGGTTCTACCAGGTGGACGTTAGAAGTCAGGAGGATGTCGCCTTTGGGCGCAGTGTGTTGCAGGCCGCAAAAGATCCTCATGTCTGATAGCGCTCAGCTTATATATGGTGTATCCCCCCCCTCATTTGGCATTGCTTTAGGACATCCCATTAGTAATGACTATGTCGCTCTGTGTCCCGTGATGTACGAGAAAGAAAATAGGATTTTTATAACAGCTTACCTGTAAAATCCTTTTCTTGGAGTACATCACGGGACACAGAGCTCCCGCCCCTCTTTGGGGACACTTATTGCTTTGCTACAAAACTGAGGTGCTCCCGGATGGGAGGGGCTTATATAGGGGAGGGTACTTCCGGTTTTGGAAGTTGCCAGTGCCAGCACCTGACGGTAACTATATAACCCATTAGTAATGACTATGTCGCTCTGTGTCCCGTGATGTACTCCAAGAAAAGGATTTTACAGGTAAGCTGTTATAAAAATCCTATTTTCCCAGCTTCCATTTATGAGTGCACATGCTATCACACTAATAATCAAATAGCAGGGAATGCCTATCATTTTACCTTGCGCCATATGTACTCCTGGGCATATTAGCAGAGAGATGAGGTAAAAGTGTACAAACATTTGAATAGGTGGCATTTTAGCAAATCAGCGGCTTTAATAAAGCAACTACAGATTAAAATCAAATTTTTAACAGTATTCAAAAACAAAATGGTTTTACCAGTTTATGTTTCATTTAACAAAATACATTATCAAGTCAAGTATTTGGAAAAGAAAAACTAACAAAAAAGAAAGGTCAATCCATTTAATATGAATTTTTATGCAGCATGTGAGTATTATGATTGGCATGGTGAAAGCCAGTCTACAAAGCTGTAAGGCTAACTATACCTAAGGAAGCAAGGACAAGAAAGAGAGATACTTCATAACATCTCTAGTCAGTGGTGGTAATTATGCAATGAACAGTTATAACATTCTGAAATTAAATCTCCATTAAGAGAGTTATGTAGATTGATGGTGTGATGGGGTCTAGCGTCTGTCATTGCCCATCTGTTTCTAATGCTCTTCACATAAACTAGAGATTCAACATGGCTGCTGAAATCTCTTATCTGTCTGATTTGGTCATAGAAGTGTATGGTCACAGGCCAGTTACTGTAGGTACACCCTTATACACAGACCAAAGTTTTTATTGGCCAACTCTGCCTTTTTAACCTAGCGTCAAGGCATTCAGAGAATTAGAAGTTGCTTTGTTTGTTTCAGCAATATCAAATTCTGAAAAACAATATCTACTTTGAAAAAAAAATCTATAATAGAAGTTTATTTTTAACCGGGGCATGATTTCATTAACGAGAAAGAAGATAAGAATTGTGCACCATTTTTATTTAATCACCAGGATTTAGGAGATCATTCAGGGAAATTTTTGAAAAAGAAGGTGATTTTGCTTATGGTAGCAATATGTAACAATTTTTAGAGAACCTGTCCAGAAATGGAAACATATATAGGGGTAGATATACTAACACGGATGCACTCAGAATCTGGTGCAGCTGTGCATGGTAGCCAATCAGTATTTAACTTTGGCTTGTTCAATTAATTAAAGCTTTGCAATAGAACCTGGAAGCTGATTGGTTTCTATGCAGAGCTGCAGCAGATTTTGCACTCTCCAGCTTTAGTAAATAACCCCCACAGTGTCTTACTGGCTGCTTTATACAAATCTAGTCTTTTTCATTTGCATGGAATGAATTCCGTAACTTTTAGGCCCCTATAACACTTCCCCCTCCCATTGTAAAATACATTTGTTACAAAGCACCGTAGCTTACATGGTCATATCTGTACAAAAACTAAAAATAATCCACATTTCAAAACTTCGTATTTAATGTTTCGAGACTGTATTTTGCTTGCTATTGCTTTTTAAAAAATGATTAGCAGTGTGGTTTAGATATTATTTTAAATGTTTATTAGTGATCATCCCCATAGAAAGATATTAATTAATGTCTGTTAATATTTAGGATTCTCCCACCTGGACGTTATGCTTGTGGAGTGTTATGACCCAAAGGGAGACCAGTGGAACATTCTTCAGACACCTATTCTTGAAGGACGTAGTGGCCCAGGGTGTGCAGTACTGGACGATCGAGTTTACCTTGTTGGAGGCTACAGTTGGAGTATGGTAAGTGTTATATTATAAACAGCAATATATGCTGGTTTGGTATGTGACTAGACTTAGAGATAGGCTAACCTGATCATGTGCTTCAGAAATCACAGTCAGAAATAAATCAAGTCACTCTAAGCATTAATGTGAGCAAACATAAAGATTTACACTTTTTATAGCCAAGTGCATAAGTTGTACATATAGCTGGATCATTTTAGTTTTCAACATTATAGTCTAAAGCCTCATACACACGGTCGGACTTTAAACAAACTTTTTTGTGGATTTTTGTTTGAAGTACGTTGGCCGTGAACCTGTATAGCCTACACACGGCAGGACTTTTTCATCAAACTTTTCCAAAATCACGTGGTTTTTCTGCTCTTTTCTGCTCTTTACCGCCACCCTTTGGTCAACTTCTGCTATTGTTGGTTGATTTTAACATTGGTTCTGAGCATGCGTATTTGTACTTTGGACTAAAGTCCGATGGATTTCTGTACACACGATAGGACTTTGCACCGTAAGACTTTTGTTGCCGAAAAGTTTGTCCATTTGCAGAGCGAACTTTTGTCCGATGAAAACCGAAAAAGTTTGTCCGATGGAGCATACACACGGTCTGACTTTTTTGAAAACCTGCTCATTTTGAAGTTTGTTGTCAAAAAGTCTGACCGTGTGTATGGGGCTTTAGAGCTGCATGCTGGAACTGAATGAAGTACCATGGGTCCCTAATTTGATAAAACCTTTCTAAACTGCAAACCATATTATAGATAAGACTTCTATTAATCGTAATGGTATGGTAAAGTTACTGACTGGTTCAGTATTATTATCCTTGTTTGATGGTATAATGAAAATGAACATGCTTTAATGGTATGTTTTTGTGTGCTTCCAGGGTGCTTACAAATCATCCACTATTTGCTACAGTGCTGATAAAGCCAGCTGGACAGAACTGGAGGGAGATGTTGCGGAGCCCCTTGCAGGCCCAGCTTGCGCTACTGTCATATTACCAACCTGTGTCCCCTACAACAAATAAAGACTGTACAAAGATGGACACTGTAACATTACAGAGACTAATGGACTACTTTTATTTGGAATTTTTCTTCCTTGAAAAGGTTGTAAAAGGAGAAGGCGGCTTGACAAAATCTGAGAGATTTATCAGTACTGGAACTTTCATCAAGTTGGTGGAGTTACTCAAAGAAGTAAGCAGGGGATTTTCCAATAGATTATTGACAGACATTAAAAAATCTCACAAAGACACCTGTCACAGGTGTGTAAAAATTATTGTAAAGGATAACTGGAGGTATGACCTATAGTAAAGAATCCTTCTATAGATTTCCCTTCCTACAGCACATTGAAAGCTGAAAACTGATTGTGGTTGTCATTTTTTTTATTTTTAGGATTATTTTTCAAGATATAAAAAGCATGTTTTGCCCCTTCTTGAAATATAGTCTAATGAAACAGAATGCATTTCTCAGTATAGGCTCTGGGAACTTAAAACCTATAGGGAATTCAGGAAATGTATCTTCCACAACAAAATAATTATTATAGTTCTTTAGTTCTTTGTTTTTGTATGTCAGAACAGAAGAAAAATACAGAGCTTTATGCATAAAGCTAGTCAAAAGGTAACTGCCTATGTTGCGAAAAGCAAACAGACAAAGAGATTTTGGGTAATATAAGGTGTTCCCTCATTTTATTTTTTTATTCTGCATCAAAACCTGGAAGCTGATTGGTTGCTGTAGGCTCTACCACCTAATTTTTGTACTTTTTATATAAAGCCCATTGTCCATAAATATTAGGTGAGTTGGTAGTATGGAGAAATTAGCACATAGGCCAGTACTGATTTCTACATCATTTTTTTTTCCCCCATGTGGCTATCAAAATGTCACAATCTCTTATAATTTATAGCTCCAAAACAAAATGTATTAGCTGCATAAATGACCACCCAACATTTTATAAAGTGGACTTTCACCACACTCTGGTGAAGAAACTTTGAGGTCCATTTGTTTTAATTGGCAGTGATTGGTTCTCCACCAGGGAATGTTTGATGAAAGCCACATTTTGTGCTTTATAAATAGACCTCCTAAAGTGCGACTTTTTAGCATAACATATAGACAGCTGGGTGTGTTGTGTTCCTTTATTTGTCTCCAACATTAGCTGTTGTTTCCCGTTCATAGGGCGAGCAAGCTTAGATAACAGTATACAAATTTTCTAAAGAAGCACATGAGTAAAAATACCAAAACATTTAATAGGTGCAAAGTGCTCATTTTACAATGTAACTTCATACCTATGGGTATGGAAAGACCTATTATACTGGTTAAAGTAAAAAACTGAATTAATATTTATGTTTATTTAAAGGGTCAGTCCATCCAAAGTTGATATTTTAAGCTTTTGCTGATGACGTCAGGTTGAAGCTACTGTCACAGTTACTGTGATGAATTTCTATTCTTTGTTGGAGTTTACATTATTTTACATTACATAAGCGGTAGTGAAACTAGGGGCCTGTGTTAACAGGTTTTGGGCTTGTGTTGATGGAATTAGTTTGCAGTCAGTTTAAGATGCTGCTGAGATCATTTAGAATTCATTGACAGGTGCATCTGACCCGCAGTTGATATCTATCTGAGTTGCATTTGACCTGCTCAAAGCAGTTTTAGCATTCCCATAGACTTGTTTGGGAATGCAAAACCTGTCTGAAGAAAACAAAAGCCTGTTGATACAGACCCTGAATTATGCAGTGGGGGAGAATATACTGCAAGTTACTACCGCAGAATAAGACAGTAAAACTGGTTTCTAAAACATATCTATACTGTATTTAGGTGAAGATTTACATTGCAGATTTTTCTGACTGTTTTGAATGATTGGTAGGCAGTTGTGACTCTCACAAAGGTGAATCTGGAAGTACGTCCTAAGCTGAACATCTTCATTCAAAGTTTACAATTAGCTGCAGGGTGCTGCATTGAAGTGGCCTGTCTGCAGTATTTTGACCTTGGTCTTCCATGGTTTCTCTCCACTAGTAGTAGAGTGATCCAGCTGTGGACAGAACAGAAAAACACTGTTTTTGGTGTTCTACTGAATCCTATGGCAGTCTGAATGGGGCTTAAGATTAAAGATATTTAAATACATCCTTCTATCTTGTCATCTATTGCATTTGATAGATGCATAATACAAACAAACACAAGAGGGAACATCCAAAAAGTGTAGACAGTTTATTAAAACTAGGATTTAAAGATATATATATATATATATATATATATATATATATATATATATATTTATATATATATATTTATATTAATATTAATATAATATTTTTTTTAACTCTTGTTTTTAATAAATTGTCTATACTTAGATCAAAGTGCCCTCTTGTGTTTGTTTTTAATATGCGTGCTTTAAGAAAACTCAAGACCGCGGATTGTCCTTATACTAGTGAAATCACTGTGACATTAATGGGTCTGTCAGCGCAGTAGCTTGTTTTTTGGTATGTCATAGACACATGTTTCCTCTGTCTTATTAGAAATGTGTAGCTCTTTGAGTAAGTACCACTATGTATTGATTCAATGACTATCAAGCATGCATGCAATCAATGACAAGGTTAATCTGTGCACCAATACAGATGGGAAAGAGAGGAAGATGTGGTCACATGGTTTCAAGACCACAGAAATATAAACATTAACATTATCGTAAAGGGAAATTTTTCTTAAATAACAAACATGTTTATTAGTCCCGATCCTCCTCTTCCGGTGTCCTAGCCAGCGCTCCTGGCTCCTCCCCCTTACAAGTTCTCCCATAGCAAGCCTCCTGTGGGCTTGATTTCTGAGCTGGGCTCTGTGTGTCATTGGACACACAGAGCGCTGCTCAGACCCACCCTCTGCTCCCTTCTCACAGGCTGTGATCAACAGCAGCAGGAGCCAATAGCTGTTAAGATCAGCATGGGGGGAGGAGCTGAAAACAGAAGGTAAAAAACACTTTAATTCAGACGGGCTATAAAACTCATAGCCCGTGAATAAGCACCTTGTTTAAGTGACTTCAGCTGCCAGGTGCTGCATGCAGGCAGCCTATTCATGTCTATTGTGGCTCTCAATTTGACAATCATGTGAGTGTGGGTGAGCAGCCCTGAATGCAGACTGTCCGCGTTTGAGGCCGATCACCTGGCTGTCAAATTGGGGCAAATGGCTGTGTCTGTGCTGTCGCTATGTCCCAATAGACATGAACACAGCACCCAGCCCCTGGCAGCTAAAGCCACATAAACAATGCTCTCCTTCACAGACTATGGGTGTCAGTGCCCATCTGAATGAGGCCATACAGAAAGCCTGTTTGCAGTATATTCAAAACTACAACGCAATGCTCTCAACTGAAAATAAACACATTTAAAAAGTTAAAAAAGAACACAAAGGGAAATCTAAGAGGGATGAAAGAAGAAATACAAACAGCAGAAGAATAGCTATAAAAGAGAGCCGTACAATGTAGAACACATTACTGGGAACTTACTCACTGATGGAATCACAAATTGAATGTTCAATTACCATATAAATATAATTTCCTGTAAATCGACCCTCTAAAGAAGACAAACATTTATATGGTATGCAATCATCAAAATACTAAAATAAAAAGGTGAAAGGCCCCATACTTATAAAATCTTACAAAAGAAACGAAAGAAGCAGATTTGAACAAATTCCGCCATTTATAGCATCATGCTTTTATATGATTTTCAATGAAAACATGGAGAACATGGATGGTTCTGGCTATACCAACCTAAATGTTTTTTTGTCTCTACTGACATTCAACATAAAGAGAAAGTATATGTGTTTTGGTTAGCACACATTCTCAGTTATTGCTGCAGCATTTACCTATAGCACATTTTGATTTGGCTTTGACATATTTACAAGCTTAATCTTCCATATTTTTGTCATTGCCTCTACATTAGTTGCTATAAGATATTAGCCACCAAGGAAGCACGTTGTTTTCAGTGAGTCAACTGGCTCCATGACTTACTTCATGAGAAGGAGCAGTAAAGCACAACCATTGTGTAGTACTGCAATAGGGGAAGCACAGCCTAAAATTATACCTAACCAAAAGGTCTAAAATCATCTTTTTTACATTCATATCTATTAACATTGGAAAGACCTCACATTCTGATTAATGTGAATGTAGATCTTTCATAAATAAATCTTCAGGAAAAAGCCTGCAATCACTTACTTCTTTTGAACTCTGCACCAATAAAAATGATAAACCTGCATAGCCGTATGACTTGTCTGTAACCACCACAGTCTTTTCTACCACTGTGCTGGATTTTGCACACAGAGGACCAGGTAAAGCCATTGAGGATGATGGCAGTCAGCCCCGAACATGTGTTAAGGTGAAAATTGAGCGTTCCCTGTATGCACCAGGCTGCATGTAGCATAGAAGGCCTCAGTACAAGATGCAAAGTGAACACATTTAGAAAGATCTGATGTATCCAATGTAAGATTATTTATTGATGGAATGGCTAAGCAATCGGGGAAAGTGTTGCTGGGTTCCTTTTTCCAAAGGTACACTTTTCATTTATCTTTAAAAAAAAAACTCACACGGTAATTGATGTTCACACTGTTCAGCAAATCAGTCCTTACTGTTTTATTTTTCTTAATTCTTTGTTCACTTTCTTACTTCAAATTCCCCTTGACTTTCCTCTAAGACAATCATCTACCAGCATCTGTTCCTGATGTACTGTATTTTATTATGTGCATAAAAGTGCAAGGGTCCTTCTTTTTACAATTACAGAATATAATCAGTTTTACCTACAGGGCTCTACATGCACACAAATTTTACAGGTTGAAGGAAAAATATAATTTAATAGGCAGACAACCATGAAGTATTAATAGGTTCACCATCAGGATGTAATCTGAATGTCAGCAGTGCATTCTAGTGAATCAACCTCTATGTTCATCTTACTCCTTTGTGTGCTGAGACGATCTGATCATGAATTATTTTAAGGACATGGGTTCACTACAAGATGAACCAGTCACCTATGTATAAAAATGTGTTTAAATGGACATCAAACATGTTCTGTTAGCATGGATCCAAGTTCATTTTGAAAAGTGACAAAATATTTATTCTTGATATAGGCATGAATACTTTGCCTTGCTTCACTAACCCAAACACTTTCTGGTTCCATCATGACTACGAGGGGACCATTTTTATCCACGCTTTTCCCCTGTGACAAAGTCACTTTAACACATACTACTAATAGTTGTAAAACGGGCTTTCTTACAAAGAAGTTTCTAACTTTATTGTACGTTCCACATACTGTATGTATATGGCATGTAATTATGAGAAAAATGAATACAACTGTGGTGGGAAAATATTATATTTAGGTAGAAAATTAAGCAGAATTTTCAGTCAATCCTATTACTTCCTATATACAGTAATGTGGAGATTTTTCATCAAGCTCTCATAGGATAAAATTGTGTTGTTTACAAGAAGTGACAATGCATATCTAAAATGTGTATACAAATCAAAAAATCACTCTCCACCGTTTAAAATAAAAAAATAAAGAATGGTTACATAGTTAATTCATTTTATAAATTTGTTCAAATATATATTTTTTTTAATTGGAAAAAAAGTTTGCCATACAGAAGTGACTTAAACTAGGGCTTACAATTGCTAGTAGATTTACTTCACTTAAAAAAATACATTTATTAAAAAAGTGAGAGAATTCCAAAGGCTGTTTCCAATAAAACAGGAAGTATCCTAGAGGCATCCTGCCAAAAGTTGAAAATTTGGCAGTGCGGTGCAGCCTTCAGCGGAACTCCAGGCAAACAGCTAAAATACGCAGTTGAAATGTTTCCTGCCATTGAATTTGTAATCTTACTCAGCTTCCTTTGTGGTTTGCATAACTCTTTACTTCTTCCCAAATCGTCTCCATGCTAAATGATGTAATGATGTTAATTATTGTGCACTGAGCAGTGTGTAGGTTATGGGGTTATATATCAAGTTGCTTTTTTCACACAGGAAATAAGTTCATCAAATGGCAAGTGGTGTGGCTTGGCAATGATATGTAAATTACAACATTGGCTGTAGAGAAATGCAAATTATTTGGCATGTAAAATAGTACCCACATATATATAAATATTTAAACTGGGTATAGTTTTTCCTGGAATTCCGGGTCAAAAAAGGGAGATTTCCTGTGCAAACTATTTTTTTATGTAGTTCATGTGGACCTAAATTCAAAAATGGACTTTGCATTCACTTTGAATTTAAGACGGTTCCTCTTCCCCATCCTCCAGACACTTACCTGTCTCCTGTAAAGGGCCAACCAGCCACTACCTTGCATACAATTCACCTTCTCAGCTTCAGCCATGAACAGATTCTGTATGAAGAAGTTCCACCTGTTGCGTGGAGGGCATCTTGAACCCTTCAGGCAGTGGCTCCACTGTGGTGTGCATATGTATCTAGCTGTTCTGCCAGAAGCAGAACATATCCTATTCAGTTATTTTTCACCGTGCTTGTAAAAGCAACCCACAGATTAGCATGCACAGCCTCCTAAAAAGACTTCTACACAAACCTTAATATTCATGGTTTATGCAGTGCGGTCAGCCGTATATATAGTAATATATATATATATATATATATATATATATATATATATATATATATATATATATACACACATATACTGCTGAGCATGTATGGCTGAATTTATGGAAAGACCACTGGATTATTTAGACCGCATGTAGAAAGTCCACTTCATATGAACAGCTGCAAAAGTATGCTTCCCTATCGTAATTTTTTTTTACTTTCTATTTTACTTGTAACGTGGACTAACAGCACATTTACAGCACCTTCTACTGTGATTATGTCATATGAGTTCTCGCTTCAATATTTTTTAACCCAACTAACGGCATTTCAAAACTGATTTGCTTACGTTAAATTAATATTTAAGGCATTCATTTTCATTTATATAGAGAGCACCCTCACTGTTTATGCAGCCCTTATAGAATGTATCTTCCATTGTAAAGAATAACTTGTAATATGTCCTTGCACTGTTTTATAATTAAGTGTAAAAAGTACATTAAATGAAAAAGTGAATTGTAATTTACTGATGTTATAAGCTGTTCTGAGTCATACTTTAGCATTTGAAGGTAATTACTCTTGTCCACCTTGTTGCACAGCAGAACCGGCCCCTTAAATGAAAACATTAGCTTATTTGGTGAGATTTAAATACCCCTATTATGATTAATGTAAAGTGCTATGTATGTTGTTTTTGTATAAGTGGTAAGAGGGAAAATTACATTTTGTATCCCAAGGACTCCAATTTCCTTGTAAAATAAGACATTGGGTGAGATAGATTATTTTTTTTTTCCGTTGGAAGAAAACGGTAAAAGCAATTTACTCCGGCACAAAGTGAGGCATCCCTGCTTAGTATTAAAATTGTTGGAAGACTTGTTTCGGAACAATTTACGGCAGCTGTCACCTGACTTGTCTAATGAAATGTGCAATCTTCTGAATTCTAACTTTAAAAGGCTATTTGTTGTCCTTTGAAAGGTTCCTTTTTAACCATGGTAATTTAAAGCTTTCTATCTTTCAAGAAGGCATGACCAAGAAAAGCAGCGTTATTGAACAAATCATAAAAAGGATGTAAATTTTGTACAGTATCAGAATGTATAAATTGAGCTTGCTTGTAGGAAGAAAACTTTAAATAAAACTTTATGTAAGAATTACTCTTTTGGTGTTTCATTCTTGTCATGTCAAAATCTTTTCTTTATTGTTGTCGTGGTCTTTTGAATAAATTTGACTTGGCTGAAAATAAATCCTTCAATGAACATTCAGTTGGATGGTCATTAAATAGGGGAATGTAGTAGGCTGGGTAAAGATCATATCTTCTGAAGTCTATGTTTATAGGAGTTCTAGACAATATAAGAGAACCAGAGGAAAGAGCTATTTCCCCTAATAAGACAAGACAAAGAGAGCATTTGGTAGGATGTATGTTCAGAGTCAAAGCCAATGGTGAAACTAAATGTGATGAAGACAGTCATGCTCAGTATATCAAAAAAGATTTATTTAGTATGTATTTATTAATTATTTTTTTTTTAACTACAAATGATTAGGTTTTAGCACATAAAGTGGATTACCTTCTACCAACATTAGGAGAACCATTTCTGGGAGTTTTTGTTCATTTGTAAGTTGAAAACCTAGCTAATAAACTGAAGGAATAGCATATTTTCAGTGTGCATGTATTTTGAGTTATTATTGTAGTATTTGCTTTCAAACTATCTGGGAGCATTCAGACTTTTTGGCCTGTTGTCTAACGTGCATTATGGGCATTAAGGCAGACTATTTATTTGAATGAGCTGCTAATGCACTTAAACTTGGACTTGCAATATTTTTTTATTTTACAGTACACCGCTGCATTTTACAGTAATGTGCTACCATGTGGAGTGGTGTGCTGCAACACAAGTGCATTTTCTTAGTGGTGCCATGGAATGACAAATGAATGACATCACACTGAACTAGTGTACATGTGCTGCTGAACATTGCAGTAGTGCTCATTATATTGCTCATTTTACCATATCAATGCATAGGTCCGAATGGGCTCTTAAAGAAGTCTTTCACAATCTTTTTAGAAGTTTACATATCAATATTTTTATCACTAAATTGACTATAGAAACAAGATTTGCATATGTATATGAGCTGCTAGAGAAAGTTCTCACTGGCTTAGTGTAATTATTCTGAGCATTGAGATTAGATATCAGCCATTATGTTTTTATTGAGTTTGCAGACTCAGAGGGGTTGATTTACAAATAGGCTGTTCTCTCTGGAAGGGAAGTTGCACTTCACAGTGGTGTTTTCTCCAAAGTGTAGTGAATATAGTGAAATTTCACTTTGAAAAGAATACCCATGTGCAAGGAATGAAAGAAAAAAAAAACATTTTGCTTGCACGAGATTGGCGAGATTGGATGGTGGAAGTCAGTGAACCTTCACTTCATTCACTAAGCTCTGGGGCTTATTCTGTTGCAAAATTCTGCTTCTCTTGCAAAATGAACAGTCCTAATGTCGATAGTAATTTACCCCTATATAGTTGCATTGTGAGTAAAGATCAATAACTGTGTAGCACTGCAAAACAGGCAACAGAGTACGCATATATAATGAGCAAATATGGCTGCTTCAATCTATTACAAAGTTAACACAGAAGAAACATCTTTTAAAACATTACCATATTTTCATGAGAATATTTACATCAAGCTGGTCTATTCTACATGTAATTTATATAGAACTTTGAAAAGACTATACATTAGATGAAACTTATATGTTTAAAGAACAAAGTATCTTCTGTGAGTTTTTTTGCTGTGTCCATTAACAAGGTGGTAGAGTCATCTGATTAGCATGTCTAAATTTAATGATAACGGTTAAGACTCACTGAATAACAATTATTTTTACCTCAGTTGATCAGCTTTGCACATTACTGTCAAGAGTTCATCTGTTATAACAGTAATGATAAGTATCAAAGGATATTGTTCCTTGTCTTTATTTAGCCATGAAAAATATGGCCATTAATAAAGAGATCCAGCTGCCCAACCAGACTGGAGTTTAAAATTAGACAACCAGATCTTTAAAACATCTGACTAATTTTAAACTATCTGGAAATTTGGGACATCTGTCAATCTTCTGGACTGTGAGAAGAAAATCTAAATGTTTATGTTAATTACATACATGTGGTCATTGGATAACCTAAAAAGACTTTGAAGACACCCATTGACCCCCAATGGGAAAACGTTAATACTTTTACTGTATGATTGGAGTGGAAACAGCTTTACTGTAATCACTAAGCAAAGTGAGCATTCTCTACTCCTTTAGTAAATCACCATAACTTGGTATTCAAGTGTCATTATTCTCAAATGGCAAGTCAGATTAGATAACTGCAGGAATAAACATTATTATTATTATTCACTCTTACTATTGAATACCTATGTAAATGATGTCTCTATAAAATATTTAATCATCAGTTTACAGTCAGAGAATTTAAACTGTTAAATTACTGACTGTGACGGATCTCGGATACCCCAGGTGGGCACATCCGCCAGACCTGTGTCACCTGTCCTCCAAAAGCACCCACAGCCTGCAGATTCACCATAACCAGCCCTTAATGCCTCAATCACGAGACAATCCACACAGGTGTTGAAGGTTAAACATGCAGAGCATCAACTCTTTATTAAATACAAAACATACACTTTTACACACAGTTAGGGACACTCCCCTTAGCCTTGTCATAGAGGGGGGTAGGGGACAAGGAAGAACCAATGGGAACTGAACACTTGTACATTGAAACAGAGACTACAGTTAAACATAAAGGGATTATGGTAAGCAGGCAGCCCCTCAATACACATCCCCTGCGGAGAGATGTCTCCAGTCCAGACCATTGTCTACATGCCCTGAACCAACACAATTAAACACAGCAACAAGAGGGGGGGATGAGGGAGAAAGGATGTAGCATTACATTACATTATCTCAATGCCAGCTTGTCCCCAAGTCTCTCAGTCTCTTCTGGGCCATAATCTGTGGGTAAGAGGCCAGCCCACAGTCCCTTCCAAAACACACAGTGACAGTGGGTTCTGTCACACTGACATTTACATTTAGCCCTACCCACGCAATGTAAACTTTAGCCAAACTGCTTTTCTTCTGAAAAGCTTTTTTTAAAGGTAAATGGAGAATGTAACGTAGTGGTCATACCTTATAGCTCCACAGACTAAGCATAATTTTAACAAGGAACTCCCCAGGTATGTCTATCTCTTTCCTAAAGTTGGAGTCTCTGGCAATAATGATGTCCCATGTTATGCTCATCAGTGAATGTCAGTCTGTGTTTTAGTATAGGCAACATTCATCTTTATATAAATTATTAAGATGAAACCCCAACCAAAACATTTTCTAATTCTAATTGTGGATAGCATGGAGAAGAGTTAGAAACTCTGTCCGGTTTTTTCATCTATTGTCCCAGATGGAGATATTTTCCCCACTTCCTTTGAAAGGACATAACAGGAAATGGGAAGAAAAATCCACAAAATGAAGGGCAAATTAAACCCTTGATAGCTGTCATAAAACAGATGTTCACATTGGGAGATTTCCCTTTCGACTCCATTTAACTATTAAATTTTAAAATTAAGGTCTCTTTCTGCCATGATGACATTGGTCATCAGGACAGAATGCAGGACTGGAGGTACCTAACCTATCATTAAAAACTGACAAAGGCTCTAACCTTTCCCAACTCAATCCAAAATTTAACTGGATGTCTGTTATCACAAGGAGGAGCGTAATAAAAGTGGCCTGGGAACTGAAATCTGGCTTAATTTCTTGGTACAGGCCCAAAACTTCATAGGACATTTTGTTCTTCCAAATGGTGCTAAAAAAAAAAAAAACAGATACAGGTAAGTAGCTTTTCACTAAAGTTCATTATCACTTTTATATAGCTCTCTTTAATTGACACATGTGCCAAAATCCTTTACTATGACATTGCAGTTACTATATCAAAGAAAATAATGAACTAGTTCAATTATTTCTAAGTAGAACTAAGTAAATGCAAAGATAATACTGCTTATAGCAACCAATGAGATGTCTTTTATCCCCACTAATGACAGCCAGAAACATATTAGCTGTTGTGATCACTTTTAGTTTAATTAAACTATTATTTATAGATGAATCCCAAAAGCATTAAAACAGATAGATATTTGTTTTGCAACATTCTGCGTGGCCTAAAACAGTATTACAGTAGTACATAGTAACTGTGTCAATGTCCCTTATTGATGCAAAGGTTATATTTTTCCCTGTTAATGCTGTATAGTTTGTATCTGCAATAAAGATTCTGCTAATCTCTAGCTGATATGCTGAACTATGGAAGCGAAACTCATTTCTTGGACCTTGTCAGATGTATTCTGTGTATGTCACTGTTCCACACCAATTACATTTTTCACAAGGCGCTTCCATGCACGGCTTTGGACCCTTATGCATAAGCCATTTCAGATGAAACTAAAATTAAAATCTGACTGACGGAAATCTCAGTAATCCTGAAAATGGAAACTCAAATAGTTTACAGAAATGGGAAAGAAAGAACTTGTTTTAGAATTACTTATGCAGGATTAATCCCCTCCTCCCTGCTTGAATGAATATGCCATACTTTGCTTAATAAAGCTTACATGAATTGCAAAGTGAACTCTGCTAACTTCTGCAATTGCTGTCTTAGTCCTTCACCACTGCACAAAGCATTCAACACACTTACAAGAGCCTGACACCAAAAATAAAAGTGCTTGTTTCCTGTCACACACTGGGATGGATCACCATGCCGTAGGATTGGGTAATAAAGACTATGTGACACCTGTATAGAAATCTTAGCACACAAGATGTACATGAACATTAAAGAACACATTTACTTTAGGAAAAAGTAAAAAAACAACAACAGCCCATCCTCCATCACCCCTTAAAATAATCTAACCCAGACCACCGCACCAGTTGCTTACTTACCTCTAACAGGTGGTTTGTATACTTCTTTGGCCAATAGTCTTCCTCACCACAGACTGCGCCGTCACAGTGAGCCCCCAATACACTTGAATGGGGCACTACTATTGAACACTAGAGATGCTAGGAGTACGGGCCTATTCAAGTCTATGGGGACCCAGCACCAGAGTAGGTTTTCAGCCAAAGATTTGTAAATACCCCAGAGGCCACTGTTGTCAGGCAGAAGTAAATGGGATCTTGGTAAGAGGTTTAAACTAGATTAGAGGGTTAGGGAGGGTGAGAAGATGTTTTTTTCTTTTTATAAAACTAAACTTATCCGATAAAGGTACGCTCTTGATCTAGCTTTGAAATTCATGCAGAAACATTGTCTACCACCCCTGGACTTTTTCATCCTGACATAGCTGTAGAGAACTAGACAACCCTCTTATTTAAAATTGCCTTGTTGCTGGCAATCCGAATCTCTGGCTTCCAAGACACATATACAGATAAGGACCCTGTTTTTTATATACTTTCCTGAGCTGCATAATTGCTTCAGGTCAGTGACTTTTGAAGCCAAGGAAAAATAATAGCAGCTGGGCCACGTACATTACATTATAGGAAGGTAAACAGTAGCAACCCCCAAATTTCTCTCATGACACATTTACTTTAAGGAGCATACCTTCTAATGGGGATATTTACCAATTATTCAAAGGTCTTTTCACCTTATATTTGCTGAAGAATCTTTGGTGAATATACACCTTATGTATCAAGTCAAAGTATTGGAAACTTGTCCTAGATTATCCCAAGATTTACCCAGTAAAATTACATTTGGCAACATCTGTTTTTTAGAAGGAAATTCTTTTATAGTAACACCAACCTTAGGTAAAATAAAAGGGTATCTTTCCCAATAAAATACAACTGGTGGAGCTCTCGATTCATTGCATTTTCTACTGATTCCATGATAGAGTGCTGAACCTGTGTTTATGAAACAAATATATATTAAAAAAGCGTGCCCCTATGATTCTTATACCAGCCCACATGCCCTTTATTTGAAGCGAGTGTCAACAAAGGGGGGCTTATGTGCCACCTACCTGCTCGCCGTTGGTGGTTACCACCCTTCCTGGTGAACTGGTTTCTCTTAATCATTTTATTATGTAAGAAAAATAAAAAAACATTAACACAACTCCAAAGAAAATAATAAATAAATAAATATAAATAAATCTACAATGTTGTATTTTTAATCAATATTTAACTTCCAGGTTCCAGCGATGTCTGAAAATGTCCCATGGCATCTGCTCCAGTATTGGCAGCTCAGAGAAGGGAGGCGAACGGGCCTTACCTGTTTTACTTCTTAGACTCTGTTCTAGCAGGAAGGAAGTTCCCACCACAGTTTTATGTGTCCACGGTACTCTGGAAAAGGAGTTTTCTGTGATATCACTGCCAAATATGAGTAGTGATATCATGGGACCTGCATTAAGTCTGTAACTACCGCAAATGTAAGGGTTATGCCAGAGCAGAGCGGCTTGCAGCAGCCAAGCTGGTAGCCCTTGCCCTTTCCACAGGCTGTTCGTTTATGCTCGCTTCAGTAACAAAAATCTTACAGCATCTAGTGCCCAGTACTGCCTGGATTTATGGCTGGATGTGATCTGCGGCTTTAAAACCATTGAAAGTATGAATTGGCCCTCATTACTTTCTTTTTACAATGCAGCACATCACAATAAACAGCATGTGGGGGTAAATTGCCCATTACTGTATAGGAGCATTGGGGTGCCATTCAATGAATTGCTGTGCATTACAGCAACAAGCAGAAAAACACTTGTTTTATTAACATGAGCACAAGTGTGAATGGGCCAATAAAGGCCAGTTTAAGGCAAAATTACAGTGCCTTTGAAAATCCCCCCTACCCCCAAACTACTAATACTCATCATTTAGTGATCCCCTGCTTATCCTGGCTCAGAATATGGGGGGGCATACCCCCTCCTCCTTTGTGATAGTGTTTTTGCCTATGAACCAATCACTAAGGGGGGTGTCACTGCTTCCTCTATACTTCAGTAGCAGCTGCAAATAAGGAGGGAGCAGTGGGGGTTCAATAAGAAGTTAATTATCAGTGGGTTGCGGGACGTTTTACATGCACTGTCAATTTACTTTAAAATGGCAAAGAGACAGAGTTTCTAACACGCATTGTGTTAAGGCAACCTAATTTTTTTAATGGAGTGCCAGCACATCACAATAGACTTAAAATCAGGCCTGAAGCTTTTTTTTCAGCACAGTGCTCCGCAACACACAAATGATTCATTGAGATTTACTGGCAAAGTTTGTTGGGGTGCCATTCAAAATGAGCATAAAAAATCATTAGTACCGTCTTTTAATTTTACAAGCCCTGTGCTTTTAGAAAATATATGGTTTAAATAGTAATTTTTACTAACTTATAAAGCTGGAAGTGTAAAATAGTGAAAAGTATCAAAAATGGTAAATGTGAAAAGATGAGAGGCTGGTCCGGGCAGCAAAAGGGTTAAAATATATATGAATCCTTTCCAACCTATTCAGACGGGGGGCCGTTCAGACATCTACTTTTCACATACAATTAGTAGCAATAAAAACCTAGGCTGGAAAATACCTTTATTCCACACTTGTTTTCATGGCCATGGGACCTGTATGCTCTTCTGCTCATATTTGCAATTACAGGGTTGTGGACAGGCAGCAGCTCATCACTTCACTTTTCCTCATCAGCTTCAGGTGGAGCTTACGTTTATGGTTCTTTTCACGTGTTGACCTTTTCTTAGCTGTACTTAAAAAAGGGCCTTCTACTATACAGATGGAAAGGTTTAAATTTAAATCACAGACAGAGAGGTAGAAGGCAAACAGCTTCTGCTGTACTCTCCCTGTAGAACCATAGTGCATTGTATATTTAATCTCATGGGCGCAATCTGCAATAAATGTTTATTGAAAAAACTTTACTAGTGTAAAAAAACAGTAACACAAAACTGTTTCCATAACATAAAGAGGTCTCAGCAGCTGATCTGGCATAACACAATGTGTAATAGAAACTTAAAAATATTATTTGGCACAAATAAGTGCCCTGATTCTTTACAGTAGTATAGGGTTGTATTTTAGAATATATTCCATTGTTCTTTAGCATGCATTATGAAAAAATTAAGTGACCATATGTACACTATTTTCATTTTTCCCCGTGGCTGGAGCTTTCCAGCTTTTCTTGAGGAAGCGCAAAAAATGCTGTACTAAGATACAGGAAAATTGTATTTTACACCCTTTAGTTTTTCTGGTTTACTATCTTGTTAAGAAAAATCACAGTAACATTACCTTTTACCTAAGGAGTAGCTGCACACTCATATTGGAATTTGCACTTATTTGTGTAATAAAGCAGAGACCTCTGTTTTTCTTAATATTCTCTTCGGGAATGGGAAGGTTGCCAAGCAGGGCCACCTGGGCAAACATTTGCTTTTCAAGCTTGTTAAACAACTGATAAACCTTAAGTATCTAATTGCTTTGAGATTACAAACCTTCTTCACGTCAAATTCACTTGTATCTGTTAATTGGCTGTTAGAATTTAAGGAGAAGTCCACCCATGGACAATTCTCCACTAATAATCCTTTTCGGTGCTACTTTGTATTATTACTAGAGATGGGTGAACTGGGATTTCACCAGGATTCTGCCAATTTCTTTGCTCCAAATATCTACATAGATGTAAGAATTTCAACAGAGATTTTCTCCAATTTTTTTCCATGGTGACTTTTAAAGCGTTTCCCCCACTGTTTTGCATGTCCTGCCAGTGTACTTTGGGACTGCACACTCAAAGCCGTTCTGGAAGGATTTTTCAGTAGACACAACACCCATATAAAAGCAATGCAGTAGAACAACATTTACAATTTTACCCCATTTGTATAGAACTGGGTAAGTAGTGGATGATCACATACATGGATCATTCGTTGACAATTGATGGACTATAGTTGCTTCATTTTGTTTCTCCTTTGGTTTGCTGTTTTTGTGCCGGTTTCTCCTTTCTCCTTTATTTTTCAATTGACTGTAAGAGAGGTTCTATATAAAGATATATACATGTGAATAATGTTTTGTTTGGGGTGACCTGAGAAGTATTATTGCACTTACTCCAATGTATGTGCCGCCATCTTGATATCCAGCGTTTGGCAATTCATTTCAGCCCATCGGTAAGTATGAGGTCCCTCTTCAGACCTCTCTTGCCAATCATTCCGCCTGCCCCCATTTATTAACAACACACATCTATTGACTTTATCACTTACATTACAGATACAACATTCATGCATCCGCCCCTGAAGAAGCGAGCAGGGTCTCACGAAACTAGTAGGGCTTCATTGATGCTTGTTTTATGCCTGTACATGCTGGGTATTATCAATGTCTGCATTATGTCTACATATTTCCCTGTTTATATGTGTGCACATTTTATTTCCTTATTGTATATGTGTATCCACTGGCCCAGCAACTTTCAAGTTTTACTGTTGCTCATTGATGTATAACATTTGTAATAAATCTTTATATATTTACTTTCATCTGTGCTGTGTACATTGGCTATTATGCCGGGTAACTCACAATCATTGTTGTTGCCACTTCGTTACATAACACTTTGAAACAAATAAATTGATTTTGTCTCACTGTTCGCTGTGAACATTGGCTAAACCTCTCCCACCTCATTCAAAGTCCCAGGGCTACATCTTTTGTCTTTTTGTGTACTACTAGGGATGGTGGTGTCAGAGGGGTCACACCAGACCTTTATTTTCTTTTTCTTTCTCCAATGTATATACATTGTGGATTTTATTATCTTTTGATATTTTGATACTGTTTTGTGTACATGTTTTTATATGAGTAATCGACTTTCTCAGCTGCTTCAGGTTTGGGGCTATTGAAACTAATGATCTGCCTTGAGAGGTAGTCATAATTAAGCGCTGAAATGTGTCAACTTTTTTCCAGTTCCCACAGAGTCTGTGTAGCCATTGACAGTTACAATTATATTATATCTCATAAAGGTGAAGAGTTTTTATCTACATGGCTTCAGAAACTTGAATTGAGCCTGTACCTTTATAAGAGGAGTGTGGAGGTGATTGTTGGCTGACTCACCTAGAGCAGCATTTACATTGATTTACACTTTTAATATGCAATGGATCACAACACTTCCTTGTAAGCCTTGCTCAGTGCCATCGCACAGCCACAAAGTGTCAAACCATAGATTATATCATCATTATCACTTTTTCATCCAAGTGTCTTTTTTTACTGCCCCAAACCTTCAGTAAAGCATCGTACACACAATCCAATTGTTGGCAGGGGATTGTCTTTTGACAGACTGTTGTCCTAAAATCTGACCGCTAGTACACTCCTTTTGACAATTGTTGTCCAACTTTCTGCCAAGAAATGTTGGATGACATGCTAGTAAATTTTCGGCGGACAACGGTTGGTTGTCAGATTTTCTGATGGTCAGTACACAAGTCCGTCACACAAAAGTTGAAAGTACAAACACGCATGCTCAGAATCAATGCTCACCAAACACGAAATTAGCAGAAGGGGCCCAAAAGGTGGCGCTCAAGAGCTGAAATTCCTTGTAGTACATCACTACGTTCGTGTTTGTTGCATGAAAATTGTGTAACGTTACTATGCAAGACAAGATCCAGGCACAAGCCCTTAAGACAAAAATCTGACGCTCGGTTGGCCAACAATTGGATCGTGTGTACGAGGCTTAAGCCTTTTCCTTTCTTGCTCCTTCTGAGTGACTCCAAAGGTTGATTTACTACAGGTGAATAGGCTGCTCATTTTGAAAGGGAAACTTCACTTTGCAAGGGAACTTTCTCTTAACGTAGGGAATGAGAAAAATTTCTTGCACATGATTGGGTGTTCTTTGCAAAGTGAATTTTCACCCCACCATTAACCACTTGCCGACCGCTCACGGCATATATACGTCGGCAGAATGGCTCGTACAGGCACAATCACGTACCTGTACGTGGCCCTTCCAGTGGCGCGCTCGCGACCCCCCTGTCTTCCCCGTGAGTGGGACCGCGGGTCCCGCGGACTCAATCGCCGCGGGGATCCCCGCGATCGTCTCACGGAGGCTCGGAGCGGGGAGATGCTGTGTAAACACAGCATCTCCCCGCTCCTCTACTGACACTGTCAGCGATCTCCGCTCTGTGTAATTAGAGCGGAGATCGGTGATGTGTCAGTCGTAGCCACGCCCCCCTCAGTTAGTAACACGCCCCTAGGTACACTTAACCCCTTCAGCGCCCCTAGTGGTTAACCCCTTCACTGCCAGTGTAATTTTCACAGTAACCAGTGCATTTTTATTGCAATGATCGCTGTGAAAATGCCAATGATCCCAAAAATGTGTCAAAAGTGTCCGATGTGTCCGTCATAATGTCGCAGTCACGAAAAAAATTGCTTATCGCCGCCATTACTAGTAAAAAAAAATTTTTTTATAAAAATGCCTTAAAACTATACCCTATTTTGTAAACGCTATAATTTTTGCGCAAACCAATCAATAGACGTCGATGGTGATTTTTTTTACCAAAAATATGTAGAAGAATACGTATCGGCCTAAACTGAGGAAAAAAATGTTTTTCATATATTTTTTGGGGATATTTATTATAGAAAAAAGTAAAAAATATGTAATTTTTTTCAAAATGTTCGCTCTATTTTTGTCTATAGTGCAAAAAATTTAAATCGCAGAGGTGATCAAATACCACCAAAAGAAAGCTCTATTTGTGGGGAAAAAAGGACGCCAATTTTGTTTGGGAGTCACGTCGCACAACCGCGCAATTGTCAGTTAAAGCGACACAGTGCCGAATCGCAAAAAGGGGCCTGGTCATAATGGCCCGTATTGGTCCGGGGCTTAAGTGGTTAAGGAAAAATTTCCTTGCAAAGTGAAAATTTCCTTGCAAATTGAACAGCCTATTTGCCTTTCGTATGTCAACCTTAGGGCTGTTACTGCTGATACACACACAGACAACCAGTCAAGCAAACCTTAAAGTTACACTGGTCATATAAATGGATTGAAATTCAGCTTGTTCAGCATGGACTGGATTCATTTTGATCTGTGTGTGGCCCTGCCTGTTGGACCGAAGTCGCTCCTTTGATTGACTTCTGTTGAATGGACATGCTGAAAAACATTTGTCAATCAATGTATTCTGACAGATCAGTGTATTTTTACAGCACCAGAAGTCGCTGTCAGAATTCAATGTCCCAACAGGGAGGATTCCTCCATTCAGCTAGCTTATGAGGATGGAGAAATCTTGTAGCTTTTCTCGTTCAGTCCACTGGCAGAACAAACAAAAAAAAGAACTGTCTATGCCCAGTCTAAAGCCTCATACACACGATCAGATTATCCAATGGGAATTGTGTGATGACATGCTGTTGTTGGAAAATCCGGCCGTTTGTATGCTCCATCGAACATTTGTTGTCGGATTTTCGGCAGACAAATGTGGGATAGCATGCTTTAAAATTGTCAGCCAACAAATGTGTGTTGTCGGATTATCCAAGCGTGTGTACACAAGTCCGTCGGACAAAACTCCAAAGTACAAACACGCATGCTCAGAAGCATTGCTAACCATAACACAACATTAGCAGAAGTTGCCTAATGCGGCGTACACACGATCGTTTTTCATGCCATTTTTTTTACCAACGTTTTTCACGTCGTTTTTTTCCATGTTTCCTCCTCTCAAGCCTGTCTTGCGTACACACAATCATTTTAAAAAACGTTCAAGCAAAGCGCAGTGACGTACACCACGTACGACGGCACTATAAAGGGGAAGTTCCGTTCTAATGACGCCACCCTTTGGGACGCTTTTGCTAATTTCGTGTTTCCGCGTGTTAGTAAAAGTTTGGTGAGAGACGATTCGCGCTTTTCAGTCTTCGTGCTTTGAAGATCGTTTTGTGGAGTTCAGTTTGTGCCTGTGGGTTCGTATCTGTCTTGCAGTGCTTGTAGTCAGTTCGTATCTGTTTATTCAGTGCGTTCTTGTCTGCTCGTTCCTGTTTTTCAGCTTGTTCTTCATAGGCCTTGCTGTTCTTCCGTTCGTTCTTCTAGTTCGTTCTGAGCTGCCGACCGTTATCTAGCCATGTTGCGGCTACGTACTCGTCGTAGAGTTTGTGCTGTAGTTGGTGCAGGGGTTCATGCTGTATCCCGACTCCATGCCATGAGCAGGGTCAGGAGTTCATGGACCAAGAATTGGTTGCTCCAGCGGCACCAGTTCTGTCATATGCCTTTGTTGTGGGAGATCAGGGAGAATAATCCTGATGACTACAGGAATTTTCTCCGGATGTCTGACCCCGTATTTCAGCATCTGTTGGCTTTGGTGTCCCCCTACATTACCAGGCAGGACACCGTTATGCGTGAAGCCATCAGTGCTGAGCAGAGGCTCATTGCCACGTTGCGATACCTGGCGACTGGGAGAAGCCTGCAGGACTTAAAGTTCTGCACAGGCATATCCCCCCAGGCTCTGGGTATCATTATACCAGAGACGTGTTCTGCCATCCTCCAAGTTTTGCAGGAGGACTATATTAAGGTAAGTGTTCTTATTTCAAACATCACATTGTATGTATTTCTTTGTTTTTATTGTTATTTTGGGTTTAATAGCAGTCCCTAATTCCCATGATTCTTAGCTGCAGGGAATGTCCCCTTTCTCCACATGGTAATTTTATTTTATTTTTTTATTAGGCCTACATTTAAATTTGCCTTACCTAACCTCTCCAGCATGCTATACTGGGGCCATACCCACCTTGCCTAGTCATTTCCATGTATTTTAATCTATGCTCCATCGTAGTGCTTTACCCTAAACGCCCCCTAAAGATTGCCTAGGAATGTTACATTTTTCACTAAATCATACAGAGTGCTACAGCCTTCATTTGTGATCTCCCCAAACTCATCTTCAACCCCCCCCCCCCCCATTTTTTTGGGTTGGGTTTGTTGTTGCTTACTAATAATGTTTTAATTTTTCGGTTTCTCCCAATGTTGGCCATGAATTATTTTCTTAAATCTGCTTTCAATGTTTCTGTCTCAAAGTATTAAATTTATTTTTAATTTAATTCCACAGTTCCCTTCTACGCCACATGAATGGCAGAATGTAGCATCGGAGTTTGCCCAACGATGAAACTTTACGAACTGTGGAGGGGCCATCGACGGCAAACATGTTCGGGTCATCCCACCACCCCATTCGGGATCCTTTTATTATAATTATAAGGGGTTCCACAGCATCGTGATGATGGCAGTGGTGTCGGCCACCTACGAATTCCTCTATGTGGACGTTGGCAAGAATGGCAGGATGTCTGATGGAGGAGTCTTTGCACAGACGGAGTTTGGGGAACGGCTCCTTTTGGATCAGCTGGCCTTGCCACCAGCGGAGCAGAATGTGGAGGGACTCCCATTTGTGTTTGTGGCGGATGAGGCGCTTGGCCTAGGTCCCCATTTGATGAGGCCATTCCCGCAACGCACCCTCACCCCTGAGAGGAGGGTGTACAACTATCAGCTGGCCAGAGCAAGAAGGGTGGTTGAAAATGCCTTTGGCATCATGGCCAGCCGCTTCCGCCTGTTCCTCACCTCCATCCACCTTGCCCCTTACAAATGGAACCATGTTGTAATGGTGTGTTGTGTGCTCCATAATTATCTCCGGGTGCATTCAACAAAGTATCTTACTTTGACTGGGCCTGAGGCCTCATTATTGGAAGCAGAACATCTTGTGGCCCTGGAAGCTGGCCGTCCAGGCTTGGCCCCCCAAACCGGACGTGAGGTCCGTGACAAATATGTGGATTATTTTGTGGGTAGGGGGGCCATTGAAATGCCTGATGACTTTTAACCTTATTATTTGGAAAAATAAAACAATTTTTTTATCAAAGATTGGTTTGGTGTTTTAATTTAATAATGTTTTATGTTTCTCGTAGGTTTACTTAGTGCACTAGTATTGCCATGTGTATTTTGCATTCTTAATTAGCCTTCATTGTCAGTGTAAACACAAAACATTGATTAGTTCACTTTGCACAACATTTACATAATGAAGCCACAATTTCTTGATAAGAAAATACAATTTTTTAATATTTTTTAGGACTATTCCTTTTAACCACTTCCCGACCGCGTCATGTACAAAAGACGTCCACAGCGCGGTCGAGTTATCCTGAGTGGACGTCCCAGGGACGTCCTCACAGAATCTTGCTCCCGCGCGCCCCCTGGAAGACCCGGCGCATCACGGATCACGGTAGATGGCCGCTAATCGCGGCCGTTTACCACGTGATCGCTCCGTCAAATGACGGAGCGATCACTTGTAAACAGACCGGCGTCATGTGATGACGCCGGTTCCTCCCTCCCCTCTCTGTACCGATCGGTACAGTGTGAGAGGAGAGGGGAGGGAGCGGATCATGTCCGCTCCCTCCCCCATGTCAGCTGTGGGCTGGATCTGTGACAATTGCAGTCACAGATCCAGCCATCCATCCATCCCTGCTCAGCCATCCCTGTGCAATACTCTGCCAATACTCTGCAATACACCCTGTGCAATACTCTGCAATACACCCTGTGCAATACTCTGCAATACACTCTGTGCAATACTCTGCAATACCCTGTGCAATACTCTGCAATACACCCTGCCAATACTCTGCAATACACCCTGCCAATACTCTGCAATACACCCTGTGCAATACTCTGCAATACCCTGTGCAATACTCTGCAATACCCTGTGCAATACTCTGCAATACCCTGTGCAATACCCTGCCCATACTCTGCCCATACTCTGCAATACCCTGTGCAATACCCTGTGCAATACCCTGCCCATACTGTGCAATACCCTGCCCATACTCTGCCATATTCCGCAATACCCTGCCATACTCCGCAATACTCCACAATACACGGCAATACTCCACAATACCCAGCAATACTCCACAATACCCAGCAATACTCCACAATACCCAGCAATACTCCACAATACCCGGCAATACTCCACAATACCCTGCAATACTCCACAATACCAGGCAATACTCCACAATACCCAGCAATACTCCACAATACCCAGCAATACTCCACAATACCCAGCAATACTCCACAATACCCGGCAATACTCCACAATACCCTGCAATACTCCACAATACCCTGCAATACTCCTCAATACCCTGCAATACCCGGAAATACCCGGCAATACCCGGCAATACCCCGCAATACTCGGCAATACTCGGCAATACCCGGCAATACTCCTCAATACCCGGCAATACTCCTCAATACCCGGCAATACTCATCAATACCCGGCAATACTCCTCAATACCCGGCAATACTCCTCAATACCCGGCAATACTCTGCAATAACCACTTCCCGCCCGCCGGCCGTCATATGACGTCCTTGACTTTGTGCGGAGATATCTGAATGATGGGAGCAGCTACAGGCATCATTCAGATATTCGCTTTTTCAGCTGGCGATTCCCTGCACCATAAGAATGATCATAGCGGCTGTTCCACCGCTTGATCGCTCTTACGGAAGGTGAGAGGGGATGCCCCCCCTCCCGCTGCCCTCCGGTTCTTCTACCGACTCACCACTACGATCAAAGCCAAGATTGTTTTTTTTTTGTTTTTTTTTCAGGCTTCCCAGCCTAGAGGTGAGATGTGGGGTCTTATTGACCCCATATCTCACTGTAAAGAGGACCTGTCATGCCATATTTCTATTACAAGGGATGTTTACATTCCTTGTAATAGGAATAAAAGTGATCAAAAAAAAATTTGGGGCGGAAAAACATGTCAAACTAAAATAAATAAAGTAAAATGAACAATAAAATATATATTTTTTTTTTAAAGCGCCCCTGCCCCCGCGAGCTCGCATGCAGAAGTGAACGCATACGTAAGCCCCGCCCACATATGAAAACGGTGTTCAAACCACACATGTGAGGTATCGTTGGGAACGTTAGAGCGAGAGCAATAATTTTGGCCCTAGACCTCCTCTGTAACTCAAAACATATAACCAGTAAAAATATTTAAAGCGTTGCCTATGGGAATTTTTAAGTAGCGAAGTTTGGCGCCATTCCACGAGCGTGTGCAATTTTGAAGGGTGACATGTTAGGTATCTATTTACTCGGCGTAACTTCATCTTTCACATTATGCAAAAACATTGGGCTAACTTTACTGTTTTTTTTTCTTTTAGGCACAAAACAGTTTTTTTCCGTAAAAAACGCGTTAGAAAAATTTCTGCGCAAATACCGTGCAAGATAAAAAGTTGCAATGACCACCATTATATTCTTTAAGGTCTTTGCTAAAAAAACATATATAATGTTTTGGGGTTCTATGTAATTTTATAGCAAATAAATGATGATTTTTACATGTAGGAGAGAAATGTCAGAATTGGCCTGGGTTCTCCAGAACGCCTGAAGGTGCTCCCTGCATGTTGGGCCTCTCTATGTGGCCACGCTGTGTAAAAGTCTCACACATGTGGTATCGTCATACTCGGGAGGAATAGCAGAATGTGTTTTGGGGTGTAATTTGTGGTATGCATATGCTGTGTGTGAGAAATAACCTGCTAATATGACAATTTTGTGGAAAAAAAAAAAGAAAAAAAAATCTTGATTTTTGCAAAGAATTGTGGGAAAAAATGACAACTTCAAAAAACTCACAATGACTCTTTCTAAATACCTTGGAATGTCTTCTTTCCAAAAAGGGGTCATTTGGGGGGTATTTGTACTTTTCTGGCATGTTAGCGTCTCAAGAAATGAGATAGGCCGTCAGTACTTCAGGTGTGATCAATTTTCAGTTTTGGCACCATAGCTTGTGGACTCTATAACTTTCACAAAGACCAAAAAATATCCACCAATTTGTACTTATTTTTACCAAAGATATGTAGCAGTATAAATTTTGGCCAAAATGTATGAAGAAAAAATACTAATTTGCAAAATTTTATAACGGAAACAAAGAAAAATTCATTTTTTTACAAAATTTTCAGTCTTTTTTCTCTTATAGCGCAAAAAATAAAAAACCCAACAGTGATTAAATACCACCAAAAGAAAGCTCTATTTGTGTGAAAAAAAGGACAAAAATTTCATATGGGTACAGTGTTGTATGACTGAGTAATTGTCATTCAAAATGTGAGAGCACCGAAAGCTGAAAATTCGTCTGGTTAGGAAGGGGGTTTAAGTGCCCAGTTGTCATTTTTTGTTTGTTAAAACGCATGAACAGCCATGCATACAAAAAAGATCTTTAAAAATATCGTGAAAAATTAAACATGTACTAGCCCTAAAGGTTAAAAGAAAAACAAACCTGCCAAAACACAGCAAGTTCAACGTTATTTTGTGGAAAAACATTATACACGCCCAAGCACAGCCATGATCTTTTTTAGCCTTTCCTCCACCCGCTTGGTATTTTCCCTGATCTCTATCAAGTCTTCCTTTAATTTTTTAAGGTCACGACAGCAGACCATGAGGTATTGGATCAGGATCTGGGCACTGTGATGTGTAAACTTTTCGGGGTCTTCGGCCAGAACTGCACCTAAATAAAAAAAAATCATGTAGTATAGAATATGTAGGCCTACATCTATTAACCTACATCTGTCTGGTTTGACACTGACCTGTTGTGGTGCCACTTTCCACTTCCACAACCTCATGTTCCTCTCCATCATGTGGTTCTGGGGGTATTGTTGAAGGTCTTGGATTTAGAGGCTCATCTGACGTAGCTTTTTGAAGCCCTATGAAGATTGCAAGAAAAGGTATACTTTCATTAGTAACGAATATATTTTTGAGAAAATTAATCCATGAACAAATAATTTGTAAACATTATTTGGAAGTGTGGTCCATTTTTAAATGTACCCCCAGTGACAACCGGAACACATGATTGGATACATAGCGAAAACCATAGCATATACTTTTTGAACCAAAGTTTGACACATTGTAACACCCCAAAGTATATACACAGGATCACCTGTGTGTGACACCCTCAAACTTTGGGGCTTTTGGCCCACACTTGTACTACTGCTTTCAGATGTTTCATCAGCTGCTGAGCATTCTCTCCCTTAACATTACCATGCATATCCTTTTTTTTTAAATAAAATTGTCCTTTGTATTTGATCCCAAAAACTAATTGGTCACCAAATTTGCTCCCCCAAATAAAATTAAATAAATGGGTGTTCACACTGGATGATCCCAAAACATAGTTTTATGAACTGGACGGAGAAAGAGGTTTAATACGTCCGTTTACTGTGCGGACGAACCTGAAAGTTGGTATCTTTCACTGTACTATATCAAAGACAAAAATACACAACATAATACAAGTAATAATCTTTAGCAGGGATAATAGCCAAAAAGTTCTTACTTTTTCCTATAACTTTCTTGATTCTTTTGTATTGGTCGGGCTCCCGCAACTTCAGATCAGACCATCGTTTTCTGAGCTGTTCCTTCGTTCTGCACACCCCGAATTTTTGGTGAAGACTTTTGACCACTTTGCCCATAATTTTTGTCTTGACCAGATTCGGCCTTTTATACGGCCCATGCTTGGCATCATAATCCTCCCTCTTCAAAATGGAGACCATCTCCACCATTTCCTCGAATGACATGTTGGATGCCTTATATCTCCTGGATCGGGATTTGGGCTCCTCAGGAATTTCATCCTCTGTAGAGGTAATCTCAGCCACCTGTGTCTCCGCCATGTTACTAAGCACTACGACGAGCGAGAAGGGGCGGGGAAAGTACAATATCAAACGTCAGGGGCGGGGAAAGCGTGCGGAGTTTCACGCATGCACAGTGTATATCAAGTGAAGATCCATGTGTCGAAAATACGTTCATTTGGCGGGAGAGGGAGTTCGCAACGAACGTGTTGACCAAGGTACATAACATTTTAAGGATTTGGGTTTCCGCAGAGAAGGAGATTTGGGGCTTTTATATCTGTCCAAAATGCTGATTTGATGAATGGTGCCTGAAACATATGTATTTTCTTGGTTCTTGATTTTACAGAGAGAATGAATACATTCAAAAACCCTGAGTTTATGGGGAGTTCATTGATAAATGGAAGGAACTCCCTATCCTGTGGCAGACCAAAAGTGGTTCCAATAAAAACAAAACGGTCAGGACAGCAGCACTGGAGAGCCTGCTTGCATTTGTCCAAACCCAGATACCCACAACAACTCTCCAAGATGTGAAAACCAAAATTGCTACCATCAGGGGGACATACAGGACCCAGAGGAATATGGTTCTGAAGTCCCAGAGGACAGGTGCTGCAGCAGATAAGGTTTATAAACCCACTCTGTGGTACTACAGCAAGCTTTCTTTTCTGGATGACCAGCTGGAAGTGCGGGAATCTCTGTCCACCCTTCCCCCCAGAGGTCAATCCAGCCTTCCTTGTAGCCAAACCTCCAGCCTTCCTTGCAGCCAGCCCTCCAGCCTTCCTGGCAACCCTGCTCTGGCTTCCTCTGAGGATCAAGATCAGGTCCTTGAGGAGGCAGATTTGGATATATGGAGCCAGGTAAAGTATTGATATCTACATTTATATGTTACAAAAGTGATGAATTTAAATTGATGTTAGTATTGTTAGGTATTTAATGTTCGAAAAAAAAAGGATTTAAAGAGCAAGATACAGTAGTGGTCAAATTTGATGTGGACAAGGCAACAATATCTGGAGGCGGAATCTCAGAAAATTTACAAATTTTTCACATTCAATTCAAAAATGTCTGGAGGTGAACAATGTGTGTGATTGATGGTGGCAAAAAATAAATAAAGTCCCTTTCTTTTTTTACAGCCAGAGCAGAGCCAGGAAGAGGGTGATGTTGGGGACCAGGCGGAGGCAGGGCCCAGTGGCACCCAGGAGGAGGCTGGGCCCAGTGGCACCCAGGAGGAGGCTGGGCCCAGCACAAGAGCCCAGATGCCTCCCCTGATAATGAAACCACGAGGGCCAAGGAGAGGTAGGCAGGTGGAGGAGGAAACAAGAGCCTTCATCAAAGAGGCTACTGCGGCCCTCAGAGAGGCACCCTCTGCTGAGGAGGGCTTTGCCGCAGTCCTCGCACATAAGCTAGCCCAAATGGACCTGCGTCAAAAGCTCTATAGTGAGACCCTTCTCCTGAAGGTAATTAACAAGGGATTGCTCGGTGAACTCACCAAGTTCACCGACATCACGGAGGTTGTCCCTACTCCTCCAACTCCTCCTCCTCCTCCTACTACTCCTCCTGCCACGACCTCTCCTCCTGATCCCCAGCCTCCGAGGAAGAAACCAACCAAGGCTGCAGAGAAGGCTGCAGTGAAGGCTGGAGAGAAGGCTACAAGGAAGAGGAAAAAATAATGCCTGCTGTAGTACCACAGACTGGGGACATATATGACTTATCTGCTGCGGTTCCTGACCTCTGGGAGTTCAAGCCAAGATTGGGCTCCTTTTTGATTTCTTTCAATCAATAGTTTGGTTTTCACATCTTGAATGGTTGTTGTGGGGTCCAAAGGATGCACAAATGCAAGCAGGCTCTCCAGTGCTGCCTTCCCCTTTAATTTGTTATGTTCCTAAATAAAGGATTATTTTTTTTGGCTTAAAATACTTGACTATGTGATTTGTAGACATGTGCACACTGAAATATTTTGTTTCGGAATTTCGTTTTCGTTCGAAAAATAAATTTATTTAGTTACTCCCGAAATTCGTTTTTATTTATTTAGTTTTTCGTTAAAAATTGCATTCGTCCGAAAATCCGAAATAATTAAGGTCGAATCTGTCATTGAAGGCTTATATGGTGTGTGTGTGTTCTAAGAAGATTCGACGGAGCAGCTAAACTATTCGACGCAGCAATCGTACATTTCCGGTCAAATGTTCCGCCTACAAGCTAGCTATAGTAGAATTCTAATGTTGTATGACTAGTAATAATTATATTTATTAATTATTATTACTAGTCATTCAACATTAGAATTTTTCTATAGCCCATGAGCGGATGCATTTAACCGGAAATGTACGATTGCAGGCAGCATCGTACAGTGAGTTTAACTGCACCGTCGAATCAACTTAGAACTTTTGACAGACACCATAAGCCACAGATTCGACGTTTGTATGTTTTTCGATGCTTTGTCCAATCTTCGTCGAATCTTCGTCGTTCATGTTGAATGGATGGTCTATCCCAACAGTCAGCCAACTACTTTCACATTCGTTTGTGCACGTCCTCTGACGTTGTGTCAGTGTCGGATAATATGGCGACCCATTTCGACCACATGGAGGACGTTCCTGGGCCTTCTATGGAGGCAGCAAGAGCAACATCCCCATCATCCAAAAAGCGGCGCTTGGGGACACAAGCTGCAACCAGCAGGAAGCGTAAACTTATGTGGACTCACATTGAGTCCCAGGTCCTTGTAAAGGAAACGCTTCCTTACTGGATACAGCTGTGTGGCCCCCGCTCCAGGGATACCACTCAGGAGTGGAAGCGGGAGAAGTGGGAGGAGATCTCCAAAAAAGTTGAAGGGATGTATCGCCATCGGCGTGACCCGACTGCCTGTCGGAAAAAATTCAGCGACATTAAGCGGTAAGTAACATGTCTGATTATTATTTTTTTTACATTTTAACCACTTCAGCCCCAGAGGATTTGGCTGCCAAATGACCAGGCCACTTTTTGCGATTCGGCACTGCGTTCTTTTTTTCCCCACAAATAGAGATTTCTTTTGGTGGTATTTGATAATCTCTGGGGTTTTTTTTTTGCGCTATGAACAAAAAAAGAGCGACAATTGTGAAAAAAAACACAATTATTTTTTTACTTTTTGCTATAATAAATATCCCCAAAAAATATATAAAAAAACAAATTTTTTCCTCAGTTTAGGCCGATACGTATTCTTCTACATATTTTTGGTAACAAAAATTGCAATAAGCGTTTATTGATTGGTTTGCGCAAAAGTTATAGCGTCTACAAAATAGGGATAGTTTTATAGCATTTTTATTATTATTTTTTTTTACTAGTAATGGCGACGATCAGCGATTTTTATCGTGACTGCGACATTATGGACACTTTTGGACACTTATGGACACATCGGACACTTTTGATGCCATTTTGTGACCATTGTCATTTATACAACAATCAGTGCTCTAAAAATGTACTGATTTTACACTATACACAGTTCACACAAGCGCATAATTAGAAAGGTGGACTGGACATCTATATTTTATCGGCACAATCCCAATCCTTTCTTTTATATTTTATTGTGCACCAAAAAAGCATACGTTTTTCTTAAAATAAATTTGGTTAATAAAAAAATTTGCAAATCTTGTGCTACGTGAAAAAATGCGCCTAATCCAAAAATTCAATTTGCATTGTTTCATTCTACGGGTTCATTCTACATTTGTTTCATGTGTTGATGTAATTTTCAGATTACAATTGTAGTTTAATTATGGAACCTGTTTCTCTTCTCTTTTTGTTTTGCAGTTCCATAGCGCGTAAACGCCGGCATTTGGGGCGCAGAGGGAAGCAGGTGCCTCTCCTCCCCCATGAGGCAGAGCTTTTAGCGGGTATAGGGGAGGATGAGATCACCCATCTCCTGGCTCATCAGGGTTGGTGTCAGCATTGCATTGTGCAGGACATTTTTTTTGTCAAGCATCCGACATTTACCATATTGTGTTTGATTTTATTTAAAGATCGCATCCAGTCCCAGCGCCGCCGGAGGTGGAGGGCGGAGGAGCAGGAGTCCTCCATGTCATCAACGCCCAGTAAGTAGTGTAGTAGTGACACTAATACAGTGGGTCCTTTTCCATTTGTCCAGCCTTCCATTGTCGATTCCAGTGTCATTGCTTCTCGCTCAAGCAGTGACAGGTAGAGCCTCTGCAACCTTCTGTCAGGTAACGCAACCGCTTGCGTAACTTACGCAATCTGACAGAACGTCGCTGCTCTGAACTGAGGCACCTGATCAGTGGCGGTGCACCTAGCACTCGCCGCTGGAACCAGGACAGGTAAGTGCCTCGTTTTTTTTTTTTTTGAGATTTTTTCTAAATGGTTGAATGCATGTCCCTGCCTTGTAGATAAACGTTAGTGACCTGACCTGTATTGCCATGCTAATGGATAATTAATTTTCTCTATATACAGTATTTATTTATAGTAATTTGAAGCTTGAACATTGTAACGTTCATCATTTCTCCTTTATATTAAATAGGTGTCATCCAATCAGAGGGGGAGACTCAGGAGGAGGAGGCTGAGGCGGCAACGCCCACATGTAAGTTAGTATAATCTTGCTGGTGTCTGCTGAGTGATCATACATGTTTCAATGTTCTTGTACTAATGTGTGAGATTGTTGTACACTGCAGATTGTAATGTTCTTTTCTATATTAATCATAATCAACAGCTGCTGAGACTGAGCAGGAGGTGGAGGAGACCTGCACTGTAGAGGCTGCTGGGGATGCGGAAGATGGTGAACAGCCAGACGCGGCAGATCCAGGGAGTAAGTATAACTTTTTTTGTATTTTCCAGACAAATATAGTATTTTAAATATGAAATGCTGATGGCAAACCTTGTCTAGAAATGGTTGTGATTTATTCTCCAAGGCTTCGGTTTAGCTGGAATTATTAATTATTAGTCCCCCTTTGCAGCTGATTCCAGTCTTCCCGTTAGCGTGACCTGTGCTTGTTATTTCCTCAATGTCACTTCCCTGATCACGCCAGCTTCTTGCTGCAGTTCAGGTTCCGAGTCTGAGCCAATCACTGTTAACCACTTAACGACCGCCCACTGTAAATATACGTCGGCAGAATGGCACCAACAGGCAGAATCACGTACATATACGTGATTGCCTTTGTATAGTTGGGGGGTCCGATCGGACCCCCCTTCTTTACAGTGGGTGGTCGTTTTACCTTTGGGAGCGATCCGGCATGAGGGGACGTCCGTTCGATTCCGGCCCCCCCCCTCTCGATCGCTCCCGGCGAATGAGAGCTTCCCCTGCCTGTGTACTGTTTACACAGGCGGGAGGAAGTGATGTCATCTCTCCTGCAGCGCTCACATATACCGAGCGCCGTACAGGAGAAGATGCAGGTTAGTGCACACAACACTACACTGACACCAGGACACATAGGCACATAAATCGCCCCCCCAGGCCCCTCCAGGCCCCCCCAGATCACCCCCCAGATCACCCCCCAGCCCCCAGTCACAGTGTCACTGATTGCAGTGACCATTTATTTAGTGATCACTGCAATCAGTGACATTTGTGACTGTAAAAGTGTCAGTACATTCAGTTTTAGGTCCAGTGTAGCCCCCTAACCCCCCCTAATAAAGGTTTAACCCCCTGATCACCCCCAGATAACCCTTTCACCCCCTAGCACCGCCGTCGCTAAGCGATCATTTTTCTGATCGATGTCTTAGCGTCGGTGATGCTGATCGGTAGCCAGTAATTTTTTTTAGGTTCTCCGCAGGTTTTTATAGCGTCAGGTACCCCCATATATTACCTAATAAAGGTTTTAACCCCCTAATTGCCCCTAGTTAACCCTTTCACCAGTGATCATCATATAAGTGTTACGGGTGACGCTGGTTAGTTAGTTTGCTTTTTATAGTGTCAGGGCACCCGCCGTATATAACCCAATAAAGGTTTAACCCCCTGATCGCCCGGCGGGTGATATCAATTAGGTTTTAGCGTCAGAGAGGGTCTGTGTCACACCCCAGGCAGTGTCAGGTTAGTGCCAGTAACGCTAACACCCACGCGTGAAGCATACACCTCCCTTAGTGGTATAGTATCTGAACAGATCAATATCTGATCTGATCAGATCTATACTAGCGTCCCCAGCAGTTTAGGGTTCCCAAAAACGCAGTGTTAGCGGGATCAGCCCAGATACCTGCTAGCACCTGCATTTTGCCCCTCCGTCCAGCCCAGGCCACCCAAGTGCAGTATCGATCGATCACTGTCACTTGCAAAACACAACACACATAACTGCAGCGTTCGCAGAGACAGGCCTGATCCCTGCGACTCCAGTGCTGTAGGAGGTGATTTTGCCACCACAGTTAAAAAAAAAAAAGCATATATGCCGAAGCATTGGGGCAGCAGGAGCGGAGGAGCGATTTTGTTCTTAATGCCGCGTACATACGGTCGAAATTCTGACGGAGGCTTGCCCGTGGAAAAGTCTGACCATGTGTACGCGGCATAACTTTTGCGGGAAGATGCCCCCATGCTTCGGCATATATAAATGGTGCATGTATGCCCATCATTAGAAGTGGGTGGATGAAGGGCGGTATTCTAATGGTGGGCATACCCACCGATCAATCTTTTTTTTTCGTTCAGCCAACAGGCTGCATGAAAAAAAGATTACAATACATGTCCAACAAGGACCAGCAACGTACTGGTATGTTGCTGGACTTTGAATGTTTATACCAGAATGATGCCTGCGGGTTTAGGTATCATCTTGGTATCATTCTTTTCAGCCAGCGGCCGGCTTTCATGTAAAAGCAATCCTAGTGGCTAATTAGCCTCTGGACTGCTTTTACAAGCAGTGGGAGGGAATGTCCCCCCCGGATATAAAAAGCTCCATTGGGAAATTGGGAAAGCATTTTATCACACCGATCTTGGTGTGGTCAGATGCTTTGAGGGCAGAGGAAAGATCTAGGGTCCAATAGACCCCAGTTTTTGCAAAAAAGAGTACCTGTCATTACCTATAGCTATCATAGGGGATATTTACATTCCCTGAGATAACAATAAAAATGATAAAAAATAAATAAATATGGAAGCAACAGTTTAAGAATAAAATAAAAAAGCAAAATTAATAATAAAAAATAAAAAAAAGCACCCCTGTCCTGCCCTGCTCTTGCCCAATGGCGAATGCAAGCGTCGGTCTGGCGTCATATGTAAACAGCAATTGCACCATGCATGTGAGGTATCACCACGAAGGTCAGATCGAGGGCAGTAATTTTAGCAGTAGACCTCCTCTGTAAATCTAACGGGGTAAACTGTAAAGGCTTTTAAAGGCTTTTAAAAATGTATGTAGTTTGTCGCCAATGCGCGTTTGTGCGAAATTTTAAAGCATGTCGTGTTTGGTATCTATGTACTCAGCCTAAGATCATCTTTTTTATTTCATCAAACATTTGGGCAATATAGTGTGTTTTAGTGCATTAAAATTAAAAAAAGTGTATTTTTTCCCCAAAAAATGCGTTTGAAAAATCGCTGCGCAAATACTGTGTAGAAAAAAAAATGCAACACCCACCATTTTATTCTGTAGGGCCTTTGCTTTAAAAATATATATAATGTTTGGGGGTTCAACATAATTTTCTTGCAAAAAAAAATATGTTTTCATGTAAACAAAAAGTGTCAAAAAGGGCTTTGTCTTCAAGTGGTTAGACGAGTGGATGTAAGCTTCCTAATGTTGTGTATAAAATGCCAGAACAGTTCAAAACCCCCCCAAATGACCCCATTTTGGAAAGTAGACACCCCAAGCTATATACTGAGAGGCATATCGAGTCCATGGAATATTTTATATGTTGACACAAGTTGCGGAAAAAAGAAAATTTTTTATTTTTTTTTGTCATTATTCAATCACTTGGGACAAAAAAAAAAATATTCAATGGGCCTCTCAGCAATTTCCTTGGGGTGTCTACTTTCTAAAATGGGGTCATTTTGGGGGGGTTTTGTACTGCCCTGCCATTTTAGCACCTCAAGAAATGAGATAGGCAGTCATAAATTTAAAGCTGTGTAAATTCCAGAAAATGTACCCTAGTTTGTAAACGCTATAACTTTTGCGCAAACCAATAAATATACGCTTATTGACATTTTTTTTACTAAAGACATGTGGCTGAATACATTTTGGCCTAAATGTATGACTAAAATTGAGTTTATTTGATTTTTCTTATAACAAAAAGTAGAAAATATCATTTTTTTTCAAAATTTTCGGTCTTTTTCCGTTTATATCGCAAAAAATAAAAATCGCAGAGGCAATCAAATACCATTAAAAGAAAGCTCTATTTGTGGGAAGAAAAGGACGCAAATTTCGTTTGGGTACAACATTGCATGTCCGCACAATTTACAGTTAAAGCAGCGCAGTGCAAAATTCTGAATTCACCTCTGGTCCTTTAGCTACCAAATGGTCCGGGGCTTAAGTGGTTAATCATCGTGAATAACACAGCAGGCTGGAAGGGGTGTGTCAGACAAGAATCTCCAGCTATTGGCTGGCAGTCCCTGGACATGGTCAATCTCTGGCATGCCCCTAATTCATGCATTAACACTTTCCTCATGATGTCTGGTGCCTCCTCTTTGGCATAATTATAAAGCAAAAAATTGTAAATGACCTCGTAGATCTTTGTGCAGGCAAATATCTATAAGAAGTTGAGTCTTGCATAGGTCTTGAAGGCTCAGGGAGAGACCAGACCACTGCAGTAGCAGAGGGGAGCAGATGAAGCACCGGATATCGAAGGTTCAGTAATTGTAAATTCTCTGTTATACCTCCTAGCCTAGACCAGGAGTGAGTAACCTACCTAGCCTAGAACAGAAGTGGAGCTTATTCAATCAGTGGCTATATAAAATTATCAACTTTAAAAAGTAGCCTGCTATATTTTATTAAACAACTTTTTGTTAGGTCATCCCTAATGCAATGGCTTGAATGGCTTCTCTTTGGTGAGTGTAATGTTAATAGCTGGTATAACTGATATGTTTTTCTGCAAGTGCAACTGATCTTCCATATTTGCGACAGTCAATCAGTCTGGATGAGGTAGAGTAGTTAGTGGTCAGTGTGACGGATCTCAGATACCCCAGGTGGGAACATCCGCCAGACTTGTGTCTCCTGTCCTCCAAATGCACCTGCAGCCTGCAGATTCGCCATAACCAGCCCTTAACCCCTCAATCACGAGACAATCCACACAGGTGTTGAGGGTTAAACATGCAGAGCATCCACAGTTTATTAAATCCAAAACATACACTTTTACACACAGTTAGGGACACTCCCCTTAGCCTTGTCATAGAGGGGGGGGGGGGTAGGGGACAAGGAAGAACCAATGGGAACTGAACATTGAAACAGAGACTACAGTTAAACATAAAGGGATTATGGTAAGCAGGCAGCCCTTCAATACACATCCCCTGCGGAGAGATGTCTGCAGTCCAGACCATTGTCTATGTGCCATGAACCAACACAATTAAGCACAGCAACAAGAGGGGGGATGGGGGGGGGAGAAGGGATGTAGCATTACATTACATTTTCTCAATACCAGCTTTCCCCAAGTCTCTCAGTCTCTTCTGGGCCATAATCTGTGGGTAAGAGGCCAGCCCACAGTCCCTTCCAAAACACACAGTGACAGTGGGTTCTGTCACAGTCAGCACTTAGGCATCCATTACACCTTAAGATTTTCTCAAGCCGGCCGTGCGACCAAGCGGATAAAATCTTTGGGAGATTCTCCTTTACACTGCTCGATGTGTAGAGGGGAATCCCTTTGTACTCTGGCCGGGGAGGACACTCAGCTCCGCCCCGGTCAGAGTACAGTAAAGTACTACACCTTCCTGCACAGCTCAGCAAACCTGGGATGATGCAGCAAATTGACACAGACACCACTATCTCCTACACACAAATTGATTAGGTGCATCTCACTGAATATCAAAAATGGAAAACTGGTATGTAGAAGTGAAAACATCTCAAGATGTTACATGATTGTCTACAAGCGTTTTAAGATAATTGTCTTTATATAATGTTAGGGTGAAGAAGTCATGTGTATTGTATTATCTATCTAATGTATTTTCTTTTCTTCACAGGTGAAGTCTTCATCCTTCACCTCCACCCGGTGGACGAAGGCCTGGACCTGTCCGCGTCTGGTGATTGTCCTTCCTCCCCAGCGGTTTCTCCGGCGCATGTTCTCCTCCACCCTTCACTATCCCCCCACCTGGACACACCCATTAGTGCCTCCTCCCCAGTGCGTCCTGGTGAGGATTCTCCAGCCGCTCCAGTACACATCCCCCCTCCAGAGCCACATGTGAATGCGTATCTGCGACGCATTGTGGAGGTCCAAGAGAGACAATATGCCGAAACCAGGAGGCTATGTCACTCTTTGGCCCTCCACAATCGCCGGCAGCTCCGTCACTATGTGGCTCTGGAGAGGTACCAACGCAGCCTTAGGAGCCAACTGGAGGCTACTAGGTACCTTGGTGAACAGATGGCTGGCATCAATATGTCCCTACAGCGACTGGTCACCAGGTTGGGGGAGAATATTTTTTCATAATTTATTTTATTTTATTTTTTATTTATGTTAAAAATAAAAATGTTTTTGTTCATAACTAATTGTTTTCTTGAATCTTGCTTTCCTTGTTAGGTTCATTAATCATTATGTGATGTTTATCTAAATGAACTAGTCCATTTATTGTTACTAACTTACTAGAGGCCTTATAATTGTCTTTTCTACATTTAACCATCAGGCTGAACTTAGAAAATTTAAGAGATTTCTTTCTACACTATTTCAATGTGCAAAGGGTAATTCCATTTATCTTGTGTCCAGTCACGCCGTTCAGCTTTCCCCCCACCAGAATACTAGGGATGAGCCGAACACCCCCCCGGTTCGGTTCGCACCAGAACCCGCGAACGGACCGAAAGTTCGCACGAATGTTAGAACCCTATTAAATACAATGGATGCGAACGTTCTAAATCTAAAGTGCTAATTATAATGACTAATATGCATGTTATTGTCCTAAAAAGGGGTTGGGAACCCGGGTTCTCCCCCAGGGGACATGTATCAATGGAAAACTAAGTTTTAAAAACAGCCGTTTTTCGGGAGCAGTCATTTTAATGATGCATAAAGTGAAAAAAAAAAAAGTCAAATATTCCTTTATATATCGTACCTGGGGGGTGTCTAAAGTATGCCTGTGAAGTGGCATGTGTTTCCCGTGTTTAGAACTGTCCCTGCACAAAATGACATTTGTAAAGGAAAAAAAGCCATTTAAAACTGCTTGCGGCTTTAATGTAATGTCTGGTCCCGGTAATATGGATGAAAATCTTTAAGAAAAATGGCATGGCTACCCCATCACCCCCCCCCCCCCCCTACCCCAGCCCATTACCAGCCCCTTTGGGTCTTGTATGGATATTAAGGGGAACCCCGCACACAAAATAAAAAATACTCTGAACAAGTAGAATCTGTTTGTAATTTTGAACAGTATTATTATAGAACAGCAATGACGGGTATATACAGGTGTATACTGTGCCACTAACTCCTGCAGATGCCTGTATTTGAGAACAGCAATGACGGATATACAGGTGTATACTGTGCAGAAGGCTCAGCAAAAATGACACTGACACTGTCCCCTGCCTATACTTCTCTGTCCCTGTATACCAACACACTGTAAATGCACAAGGTTTAGCAAAGAATATCACTGACACTGTCCCTGCCTATCCTTCTCTCTCCCTGCACGCCAACACACTACACAAGGCCGCCGCGCTGGCGGGCTTTTATAGTGTGGGGCGTGTACTCAACCCCCCTGAGCTATAATTGGCCACAGGCATCCTGCCTGTGGCCAATTATGGCTCTCCTCACTGCCGGCGCTGTGATTGGCCAAGCATGCGGGGTCACAGTGCATGCTTGGCCAATCACAGCGCCGGGATTGCACTGCGATGGCGCAGTGTATTGTGGGCCGTTCACCTCACTCGAATTTGTCACGAACGGCCCAAAACGTTCTATCTTCGGCGAACGATCGAACAGCCGATGTTCGAGTCAAACGTATGTTCGACTCGAACACGAAGCTCATCCCTACAGAATACACAGCAGATAGTAACAGCAGGGGTTAACCATACAGTCCTCAACAGTTCACAGGGCATAGGTTGCAGGCTTGCAATCATGAGGGCAACAGTTAACCGGACAGAGGTTCCCAGGCAAGCGCAATCACAAGGGGCAACAGTTCAAAGGGCAGTCATCATTTCCAGGGCTTGAGTAACATGGCAGCAGGGTAGATTACTCACACTGGTGACTTCGGACAATTGCAGATGGTCATGAAACAGGTGGAGGATCAGAGAGGGCCCTGGTGTCCCCAGGGTCAGAGATGGCAAATGGGAGGGGTCCTGGGCATCTGGATGCAGTTCAGCAGTGACCAACTAGTCTATCTTGCATAGAATCACGTTTCCAGCTGTATGCTTCTTTGTTCTATGTTGTGTTGGTAACAAATTCTGATCCTTGAGTTGACAGTCTCTCCATCAAGAGGAACTGTCATGCTGTTGAGGTCATCTTTAATCATTGTCTCTTATTTCCAGACCATCATACAAAAATGGTTAAATTAGCACACGTTGCTATTTGTATTTACAAAGACAGCAACACGTGAGCAGTAGCGCCACGTCAAGGCTTCAACCCTTGCTACTGTCCATTCACACAACATTCATTCATACAATCATGCACACTCTAGTCACTCTACACAACACTCATTACAAAAAAGGGTGATGGAAGGAATAAAGGGAAAAATTTGGATTGCTTAAAACAATATAATTCTATTTAAATCTTGGGGCCACACTAAAGACAACTGCTATTGTCAAGTGGTAAGAAAAAAAAATGTATTTTCCTCAACATTTGGATGGTTCCTCTGAGTCCCATCTATCTTCACATGGTGATAATGATTCAGGTCTCACAAGTTAAGGGTAGGGTAACCAAGCTTGGGGAGGTTAAATTTCAGGAAAGTTATTTGTTCCATCAAATGGGGTGTCAGTTGTGCACGGTGTGGATTAAGGATGTTCCCAGTAATAGAGAAAACTCTCTCACTTTGCACAGTGGTTGGAGGACAGGATAGTAGTTGCTGGGCAACCAGACAAAGACCAGGCCACAAACTTTTCTTACTATCCCAATAGGTCAAAGGGTCCTCTGAAGGAAGCAAAGGTGCTTCATATAGGTAGGCCCTGACCATTTCAGAGGCACTGCTCTCTTCTCAATTACCTGCTGCTTGACCTGCATCCACCAGATTGTCAAGTGCCTCTACCCAACATGCAGATGCTCCACTTGGTTGTTTTTGAGTGATGGTGCCAGGTCTTGGAATAGCAGACATGGCAGGTGAATCTTCCAAACTGGCCTCATCCGGCATACATCTCTGTTACTGCAAATTACGGACCCTTTCAATCAATTTTTCTTTCCAGTAGGAGAGGCTGTTGTCTCTGAGTGCCAGTTTACCTTTGATCCTGGGATCACATAGGGAAGCCAGCATGAGTTCAGGGCTTTTGCGGACACGATCATTTAGCCGATCTTTTAAGTTGGCTTGTAGTTTTCTGATGAAAGACGCTACATCGGCATGAAGTGGGCTGCCACAAAGAGGCTCACTGTTTTCTAGGAACGATCCCATCTTATCTATGAGATAGGTAAACAAGGGTATGACCTGTCCTAGGCTGGCATTGCTCTGACTCAAGTTTTCCGTCACATTCCGAAAGGGTTTTAAGACAGAAACGAGCTGCCCAATTATACACCAGTCATCACGTCCCAGTGTGGAATCAATCCCAATGCTGTGGCGGGAAGATAGATTGTGGATGGCTGTCTTTTGCTCCAAAATGCGTTCCAGCATTTCCAGGGTATAGTTCCACCGGGTGCTGACATCTTGTTTCAGTCGATGTATGGGGAGCCCTGATTGTTCTTGCTCCTCCCTCAACAGTTGACTAGCCCCTACACTGCGGTGGAAATGCCCTGCAATCTTCCTGCAAAGGTCCAAGATTTGAGCAATCTTGTTGTTTTTCTCCACTGGGATTGCACCCTTGACCACTAAATGCAGTATGTGTGCAGAACAGCGGACACCGACAAAAGATCCATCTTGGAGCGCTTTAACCATGTTTGAACCTCCGTCTGTCACTATGAACCCAACAGAAACATTGGTGACTGCCAGCTCTCCAAACCAATTGGCCAACATTGATCTAATTGCTCGCAATATGTTGGCAGAGCTGTGTTTGTCATCACGGACTTCTGTGTGGAGCAGGAAAGCTTGATAACCCTGCTGGTCTTGCGCTGCAGACCGTCCTGATGAAGTTTGAACACTTACACTAGTGCCACCACCAACAGGCACAGTGGCCTGCCACCAGTGTGCAGTCAAAGACAGGAAAGCGCGTTGACCGCTGGGAGCTGTCCACAAATCAGTGGTCAAATGAATTGTCTGACCCTCGGCTTTGGCCATTTTTTCCTTCAATACTGCAACACACGAATGGTATAGTGCTGGAATAATCTTTCTGCTGAAAGTTGTTCGTGCAGGAACAACGTATCGTGGAGCAAGGGCATGCATGAGCTGTTTAAACGGCTCCCCTTCAATCATGCGAAAAGAGGCTCCTCCAACAGCAATGAATTGGCCAATGAGGCGGGTGATCTTGTTGGCCTGCTGTTTTGACATGCCCTTGGAACTAAAGCCAACAAAACTATCTAGGGTAGGCTGATGATGTCCTTGGGAGGATGAGGAGCCTGATTGGGTCTGCAGTGGAACTACTGCACGTGGGCGGCTTGTCTTAAACGAACCCTCTCTATTGGCTGTGCTCTGAGTAAGTGGTGTGGTTGAAGAGGTAAGACTGTATAAAACGTCTGCAGTGGTTGGGGAAAGAGGAGCATCACATTCAAAATCATTCTCTTGGGGCAATGAAGAAAACGTCTCACACTCTGTCTCTGCTGATGTCTCCCTCAATTGCTTCTTTGGGGAGCTGGGCAGTGGCACTGGCAGTGGCACTGGCAGTGTCATTGGTGGTGGTGATTGTATCGGCAACTCCACTTGTTTTATACTATGTTTCTTGCCTATCCCATAAAATAGGAAGCCATGACACCTGTAGAAGAAGGCGCTGCACTGGCAGTGGAAGCGGCAGCAGATGTTGGTGGTCTGGCAGGAGGAAAACTAATAGTAGAACTGGTGGTGGTGGAACTAGCTTTGCTGGTGGCAGTGGTGGTGACATCCACTGTTGTGGATAGCATGTTTGTGGTGGCAGAAGTGTCAGAGACACTAGTAGCAGAGACCTTGCCACTTTTTTTAGCAAGGCGTCCACCACGACCGTGACCATTACCTCTACCTGCCTTCACTTTTCTCATAGAATGGTACATTGCTGTTGCTGTATATAGTTCAAATAGAAAATGGACTGGTGATAGTGATCACTGATCAGACAGGTAACAAGATAGGGTATATAGAACTTATATAGAATCTCAATCTATAATATAGAATCTATAATAATAAACCCCCTCCCCCTCCACAACACGGGCAGCCTCTGAGGCTATCACAATACTAGCAAGTTCACTAGTAGTTCACAACACTAACACAATAGCAGCAGATTATTATGAAAAAGTGAACTTGATCTGTAGCTTGTGCTTATGCTTAATTGCTAATAATTCAGGTTCTCTGAAAAACGGACCAGCGAGATTAACTGTCTTCTGAAATGATTCAGCGTGTGTGTCTCTCTCTGCTAGCAATCGTAAGTGAAAGTAAGTTGGCTGTACATGTGTACTTAGTTCTAGCTATTTTACTGCTCCTCCTCTTTGTTTACAATCAGCCAATAACATTCATCATCATCATTATTTTTATTTTACTTCCCCCACCCAATTCCAGCAGCAAATTATCTTTTTTCCCTATATCGAATCTTTTCTCTCTATAATGTCGAATCTATTCTCTATAATGTCGAATCTATTCTCTCTATAATGTCGAATCTTTTCTCTCTATGTCGAATCTTTTCTCTCTATGTAGATTAATCTTGGAAGTTAAGGTTAGGCACATTCGACCACAGGTTCGATAGATACAGATTGTTATTGTTAGCGTCGTGTCGAATCTCCTATCTATATCGAACTGTTGTCGCAACGAAAACGAAAATAAAGCATTTGTTTATGTCGGATCTTTCGGTTTTCGTATTCTGTGCTTTCGTTTTTGTTTGCTAAAACGATAACGAAAATACCTGAAATTCGGACGAAAATGCGTTCGGACGAAAACGAATGCACATGTCTAGTGATTTGTATTTCAAAAGAGAGTTTGCTAGGGAGTAGGCAGGGACATTTAAAATAATATTATTGGTATTAACAAGGGACACAAACCTCCTTGAGGCAAAATTAGACAAATTTTGAAGGTTGGTGTGGTAACTTTACACAAGAATAATTTAAGCAAAAAAAAAAAAAAAAAAAGGACCAAAAAAAAATAAATAAGCTAACTTAATTACTAAAATAAACTGCAAAAACATAAAAAAAAAAAATTGATCTTTACATTTATTCATGAATTTATGAGGGAGATGTGGCTTGAAAAGAATATTTTTCTATCATTAACCACTTAACGACCGCTCACTGTATATATATACGTCGGCAGAATGGCACCGACAGGCACAATCACGTAGAGTGTACATGATTGCCTTTGTACAGTTGGGGGGTCCAATCGGACCCCCCTTCTGTACAGTGAGCGGTAGCTAAGTGTCCGGGAGCGTTCCGGGATGAGGGGGCAGCCATTCGTTTCTGGCCACCCCCTCGCGATCGCTCCCGGCGAATGGAAATGCCCCCTCTGTCTGTGTCAGACAGAGGGAGCAGGAGGAAGTGATGTCATCTCTGGTGCGGCGCTCACATATACCGAGCGCCGTACAAGAGAAGATATCAGGTCAGTGCACACAACACTACACTGACACCAGGACACATAGGGACATAAATCGCCCCCCAGACACCCCAGATCACCCCCCAGATCACCCCCCCAGCCCACAGTCACAGTGTCACTGATTGCAGTGACCATTTATTTAGTGATCACTGCAATCAGTGACATTTGTGACTGTAAAAGTGTCACCAAAGTTTAGTCTTAGGTCCAGTGTAGCCCCCTAACCCCCCCTAATAAAGGTTTAACCCCCTGATCACCCCCCAGATAACCCTTTCACCCCCTATCACCACTGTCGCTTAGCAATCATTTTTCTGATCGCTGTCTTAGCGTCAGTGATGCAGATCGTAGCCAGTAATTTTTTTTAGGTTCGCCGCATGTTTTTATAGCGTCAGGTACCCCAATATATTATCTAATAAAGGTTTAACCCCCTTGATCGCCCCCCAGGTAACCCTTTCACCCCCTATCACCACTGTCACTAAGCGATCGTTTTTCTAAACGCTGTCTTAGTGTCTGTGATGCAGATCGGTAGCCGGTAATTTTTTTTAGGTTTGCCGCAGGTTTTTATAGCGTCAGGTACCCCAATATATTATCTAATAAAGGTTTAACCCCCTTGATCGCCCCCCCAGGTAACCCTTTCACCCCCATCACCACTGTCGCTAAGCAATCGTTTTTCTAAACGCTGTCTTAGTGTCGGTGATGCAGATCGGTAGCTGGTAATTTTTTTTAGGTTCGCCGCAGGTTTTTATAGCGTCAGGTACCCCCATATATTATCTAATAAAGGTTTTAACCCCCTGATTGCCCCTAGTTAACCCTTTCACCAGTGATCACCATATAAGTGTTACGGGTGACGCTGGTTAGTTAGTTTGCTTTTTATAGTGTCAGGGCACCCGCCGTGTATATAACCCAATAAAGGTTTAACCCCCTGATCGCCCGGCGGGTGATATCAATTAGGTTTTAGCGTTAGAGAGGGTCTGAGTCACACCCCAGGCAGCGTCAGGTTAGTGCCAGTAACGCTAACACCCACGCGTGAAGCATACACCCCCCTTAGTGGTATAGTATCTGAACAGATCAATATCTGATCTGATCAGATCTATACTAGCGTCCCCAGCAGTTTAGGGTTCCCAAAAACGCAGTGTTAGCGGGATCAGCCCAGATACCTGCTGGCACCTGCGTTTTGCCCCTCCGTCCAGCCCAGGCCACCCAAGTGCAGTATCGATCGATCACTGTCACTTACAAAACAAAAACACACATAACTGCAGCGTTCGCAGAGACAGGCCTGATCCCTGCGACTCCAGTGCTGTAGGAGGTGATTTCACCACCACAGTTAAAAAAAAAAAGCAAATATGCCGAAGCATTGGGGCAGCAGGGGCGGAGGAGCGATTTTGCTCCTAATGCCGCGTACATACGGTCGAAATTCCGACGGAGGCTTGCCCGTGGAAAAGTCCGACCATGTGTGTGCGGCATAACTTTTTTGCGGGAGGATGCCCCCATGCTTCGGCATATATAAATGGTGCGTGTATGCCCATCATTGGAAGTGGGTGGATGAAGGGCGGTATTCTAATGGTGGGCATACCCACCGATCAATCTCTTTTTTCGTTCAGCCAACTGGCTGCATGAAAAAAAAGATTACAATACATGTCCAACAAGGACCAGCAACGTACTGGTATGTTGCTGGACTTTGAATGTTTATACCAGAATGATGCCTGCGGGTTTAGGTATCATCTTGGTATCATTCTTTTCAGCCTGCGGCCGGCTTTCATGTAAAAGCAATCTTAGCGGCTAATTAGCCTCTGGACTGCTTTTACAAGCAGTGGGAGGGAATGCCCCCCCCCGGATATAAAAAGCGCCATTGAGAAATTGGGAAAGCATTTTATCACACCGATCTTGGTGTGGTCAGATGCTTTGAGGGCAGAGGAAAAATCTAGGGTCTAGAAGACCCCAGTTTTTTTCAAAAAAAGAGTACCTGTCACTACCTATTGCTATCATAGGGGATATTTACATTCCCTGAGATAACAATAAAAATGATAAAAAAAAAAAAATACTTGGAAGGAACAATTTAAAAATAAAATAAAAAAGCAAAATTAATAATAAAAAAATAAATAAAAAAATGCCCAATGGCGAACGCAAGCGTCGGTCTGGCGTCATATGTAAACAGCAATTGCACCATGCATGTGAGGTATCACCGCGAAGGTCAGATCGAGGGCAATCATTTTAGCAGTAGACCTCTGTAAATCTACTGGGGTAACCTGTAAAGGCTTTTAAAGGCTTTTAAAAATGTATGTAGTTTGTCGCCAATGCGCGTTTGTGCGAAATTTTAAAGCATGTCGTGTTTGGTATCTATGTACTCGGCCTAAGATCATCTTTTTTATTTCATCAAACATTTGGGCAATATAGTGTGTTTTAGTGCATTAAAATTAAAAAAAGTGTATTTTTTAACCCAAAAAATGCGTTTGGAAAATCGCTGCGCAAATACTGTGTAGAAAAAAAATATGCAACACCCACCATTTTAATCTGTAGGGCCTTTGCTTTAAAAATATATATAATTTTTGGGGGTTCAACATAATTTTCTTGCAAAAAAAAAAATGTTTTCATGTAAACAAAAAGTGTCAAAAAGGGCTTTGTCTTCAAGTGATTTAGAAGGAAATTGCTAAATTGTGCATCACCACAGGGTGACACTGTGGATGCACCTAGTATAAATGCGCCAACGTCCCGATAATCAATGGGAGAATATTATTTAAACTAAAAATGGACTTTAAACGGCACATAGATAGATATTGTAAAAATTCTAAGGGTTTTATTGTTGGTAGAAAAATATAATTGAATTTAGGTAAAAAGTACGTTAATACAAAACAATGACATTATGTAACAGTCATCAATAATTAGTATAGGGTCCCATTTACAAGACTCAACACATCTCCTAGAAATTACATTAACATGTAAAATACACAAAGTAGAATAGGATAATGTATAGCCAACAAACACAAATGAGGAGTTGGACGGTATGCACGAGAGATGACTGGTCTTATTGATAGGTTCGGTAAAAATTCAACACCCACCATTTTATTCTGTAGGGCCTTTGCTTTAAAAATATATATAATGTTTGGGGGTTCAACATAATTTTCTTGCAAAAAAAAATATGTTTTCATGTAAACAAAAAGTGTCAAAAAGGGCTTTGTCTTCAAGTGGTTAGAAGAGTGGATGTAAGCTTCCTAATGTTGTGTATAAAATGTTCAAACCCCCCCCAAATGACCCCATTTTGGAAAGTAGACACCCCAAGCTATATACTGAGAGGCATGTCGAGTCCATGGAATATTTTATATGTTGACACAAGTTGCGGAAAAACGACATTTTTTTTTTTTTTTGCACAAAGTTGTCACTAAATGATATATTGCTCAAACATGCCATGGGCATATGTGGAATTACACCCCAAAATACATTCTGTTGCTTCTCCTGAGTACGGGGATACCACATGTGTGAGACTTTTTGGGAGCCTAGCCATGTACGGGACCCCAAAATCCAATCACCGCCTTCAGGCTTTCTAAGGGTGTAAATTTTTGATTTCACTTCTCACTGCCTATCACAGTTTCGGAGGCCATGGAATGCCCAGATAGCACAAACCCCCCCCCAAATGACCCCATTTTGGAAAGTAGACTCCCCAAGCTATTTGCTGAGAGGTATTGTGAGTATTTTGCAGATCTCGCTTTTTGTCACAAAGTTTTGAAAATTGAAAAAAAAAAAAAAAAATATATATATTTTCTTTCTTCATTTTCAAAAACAAATGAGAACTGTAAAATACTCGCCATTCCTCTCAGCAAATAGCTTGGGGTGTCTATATTCCAAAATGGGGTCATTTGGGGGGGTTTTGTGCGATTTTGGCATTTTATGGCCTTCGAAACTGTGATAGGTAGTGAGGAGTGAAATCAAAAATTTGTGCCTAGAAATCCTGAAGGTGGTGCTTGGTTTTCGGGGTCCTGTACGCGGCTAGGCTCCTAAAAAGTCCCACACATGTGGTATCCCCGTACTCAGGAGAAGCAGCAAAATGTATTTTGGGGTGAAATTCCACATATAACCATGGCATGTGTGAGCAATATATCATTTAGTGACAACTTTTTGTAATTTTTATTTTTTTTTTTAGTCATTATTCAATCACTTGGGACAAAAAAATAAAAAATTCAATGGGCTCAACATGCCTCTCAGCAATTTCCTTGGGGTGTCTACTTTCCAAAATGGGGTCATTTGGGGGGGTTTTGTACTGCCCTGTTATTTTAGCACCTCAAGAAATGAGATAGGCAGTCATAAATTTAAAGCTGTGTAAATTTCAGAAAATGTACCCTAGTTTGTAAACTCTATAACTTTTGCGCAAACCAATAAATATACGCTTATTGAGATTTTTTTTACTAAAAACATGTGGCTGAATACATTTTGGCCTAAATGTATGACTACAATTGAGTTTATTCGATTTTTCTTATAACAAAAAGTAGAAAATATCATTTTTTTTCAAAATTTTCAGTCTTTTTCCGTTTATATCGCAAAAAATAAAAATCGCAGAGGCAATCAAATACCATTAAAAGAAAGCTCTATTTGTGGGAAGAAAAGGACGCAAATTTCGTTTGGGTACAACATTGCATGTCCGCACAATTTACAGTTAAAGCAGCGCAGTGTAAAATTCTGAATTCACCTCTGGTCCTCTAGCTACCAAATGGTCCGGGGCTTAAGTGGTTAAATCAATTAGGAATTACTTTAGAAACAAGTTTGGCATAACTCTCAATGTCATTAGCAAAAGAAGGTAATTGTTTAAGCATTATCAAAAGAAGAACGGAATGTGCAGCATTAAAACTATGCAATTAATTCCACCGTGACGAATGTGCCATATCTAGTTCCAACGCTAGCTTTACCAAAACGAGCGCTCCCGTCTCATACTTGATTCTGAGCATGCGCGTTTTTTTTTTACGTCGTTAAAGCATACACACTATCGTTTTTCACGTCGTTAAAAAAAACGACATGAAAAACGACGTGAAAAAAGAGAGCATGTTCGAAATTTTTAATGGCCGTTTTTCACGTCGTTAAAAATGCTCTGGAGCATACACACGATCATTTTTAATGGCCATTTTTTAAAATGGCATTTTTAACGGCATGAAAAACGATCGTGTGTATGGGGCATAAAGGGTGGCGCTAAAGAGCTGAAAAACCACGTGGTTTCGTGTTTGTTGCCTGACAATTCTTTGCAATACAAGTTCCTGGCCAACGCCATTTGGACAAAAGTCCTACGCTTTGTCCTCAGAAAATCCGATCTTGTGTATGAGGCTTTCGTTTCTGTCAACTGTAGTTTCTGTCGACTTTAGAGTCAATAGGCTGACAACTTGCATCTTTTTCCTCCAGAGAGGTAGCAGCAAAATAAGCAGGCTCATTTAGATGCATAACTACTGAATTTTGTCACTGTAAATATATAGTGCTACCATTGGGAAATCAGTAAATGACTAACTTTATTCAGACACAATAAAAAGAAACACAACTAACTTATATAGAAGTTTACTGTTAATGATTGAAAAAAACATTCCACTTTGTGTACTTTATTATCTTTCATTAACCACTTCAGCCCCGGAAGGTTTTACCCCCTTCATGACTAGAGCACTTTTTTCAATTTGGCACTGAGCTGTTTTAACTGGTAATTGTGTGGTCATGCAATGCTGTACACAAACAAAATTTGTGTCCCTTTTTTTCCACAAATAGAGCTTTCTTTTGGTGATATTTGATCACCTCTGGGGTTTTTATTTTTTGCGATATAAACTAAAAAAGACCGAAAATTTTGAAAAGGAATGATATTTTCTACTTTTTGTTATTAAAAAAATCCAATAAACTCAATTGTAGTCATACATTTAGGCCAAAATGTATGCAGCCACATGTCTTGGGTAAAAAAAAAATCAATGAGTGTATTTATTGGTTTGTTCGAAAGTTATAGCGTCTACAAATTATGGTAAATTTTCTGGAATTTAAGCAGCTTTTAGTTTATGACTGCCTATCTCATTTCTTGAGGTGCAGTACAAACCCCCCCCCCCCCAAATTACCCCTTTTTGGAAAGTAGAAACCCCAAGGAATTTGCTGAGAGGCATGTTGAGCCCATTGGATTTTTATTTTTTTCACAAGTGATTGAAAATTTAAAAAAATAAAAATAAATGAAATGATATATTGCTCACACATGCCATGGGTATATGTGGAATTACACCCCAAAATACATTCTGCTGCTTCTGAATACGGAGATAACACATGTGTGGGACTTTTTGGGAGCCTAGCTGCGTACAGGACCCCGATAACCAATCACCGTCTTCAGGATTTCTAAGGGCATACATTTTTTATTTGACTCCTCACTACCTATCACAGTTTCGGAGGCCGTGAAATAAATATTATTATTATATTTTGCCACAATTTTCTGGAAAATTACAAATTTTGTTCTTTTTTTTTTTTACACAAAGTTGTCACTAAATGATATATTGCTCACACATGCCATAGGTATATGTGGAATTACACCTAAAAATACATTCTGCTGCTTCTCCTGAGTATAGGGATACCCCATGTGTGAGACTTTTTGGCCATCTAGCCACATACAGGACCCCGAAAACCAATCACCGCCTTCAAGATTTCTAAGGGCATACATTTTTTATTTCACTTCTCACTATCTATCACAGTTTTGGAGGCCCTGAAATGTCAAGATAGCACTAACCCACCCCCCCAAATGACCCCTTTTCGGAAAGTAGACACCCCAAGCTATTTGCTGAGAGGCATGTTGAGTATTTTGCATGTCTCATTTGTTTTGGAAAACAAATGAGCATGGGGGGACAGCATGGGCCGAGCACGAGTGGACAGGGGGCTTTACATTTTTATTATTATTATTTATTTTGATATTTTATTTTATTTTTACACTGTCCCTTTCATTTTAGTTTTTTTTAATAATTTTTATTGTTGTCACAGGGAATGTAAATATCCCCTATGATAGCAATAGGAAGTGACAGGTACTCTTTTATGAGCCTTTTAGATTCTAGATCTCTCCTCTGCCCTTAAAGCATCTGACGACACCGAGATCGGTGTGATAAGATGCTTTCCCAATTTCCCAATGGCGTTGTTTATATCCGGCAAAACCAAAGCTCGTAGCTTCCGGTTCCTTAGGCCATAGAGATGATTGGAGCTGTTCTGGTCTCCGATCAGTTCTATGGTCAGCTGGCGGAACTACCGGCTGCATTCTCTGGTTTCCCGGTGGGACAGGAGAGCCTGAGAAAACCTGCAGGTATCATTACGGTATAACCACTCAAAGTCCAGCAACATACCAGTACGTCTCTGGTCCTTGTTGGGCATATATTGTAATGTTCTTTTTTTTTCATACAACCTGTGGGCTGTACGAAAAAAAATAACCTAACAATTTTCTCCATTCACATCGATTGATCTGTAGTATGCCCCCCCATTAGAATACCACCCTGCATCCACCCACTTCTAATGGGCCCATGGGCTGAGCGAAAAAAAAGAACCTAACATCGATCGATGTGGATGATGAAATCTCTGCCAAGAAAAGTGAATAAAAATATTCGCTGAAGCATAGGGGTGATCCGCCTCTATGTCCACCCCTGCCTATATGCTTCAACATATATGCTCTTTTTTTAACTGTGGTGGTGAAATCACCTCCTACAATGCTGGAGTCACAGATTTACATATCGTGGGAGAAAACCCTGTTGCTGTCAAAATAAATAAATTAGTGCTGCAGCTGAATTGCGTTCCTGAAAAGCAAACAATGGTTAACAATAAAACACAGTAACAGTACAGTATAACAGTAGAATGACATACCTGCAAAGCAATATAAAACAGATTACAGCGCACACATTCAAGAATGACATCTATCCTGCAAGGCTAGTTAAAAACACCTGAACATATTTAAAAAAATACCGGGGTTCGGTCACATTATATGGTCAGAAGCCCACTTACTGTGACAAAGTACCCCGATTAGTGGGTCCTACTCTAGTAATAGAATGAAAGATCCTGCGTCTCAACCATGGGAGCCAAACTCCTCTATGTGGGAGAACTGAAGGGATTCCTCCTATGCACTGGTGGCCACTTATAGCAGCAGCATCTAGAACTTAAACGCATTTTAGGGTGTGCCCCCCAAATATGTTTTTGTATATTTTAATAGACACTGACCAGGTTTTTTTGGGCTGGAGCACCCCTCCCCCTCCACATTACCTCTTTTTTACAGTAAAGGTTTTTATTTCGAAAAAACAGGTTTATACAACAGTGACAGAACAAAGGCAGAGGCATGTTACAGAAAGTAATTAAAGAGTGAAATTGGTTATACAATCAGAGAAAATATTCGGGGAACAGTCGGCAATGTATAATGACGGGATCGTAACGTCATAATAGAAGCTAGGGGTACAATAGAAGTTACAGCAGGAGCACCTCAACCAGGGGTTCCTCCTCCCCCTATCTCGGGGGGAGGGGGGGAGAAGAGGGCAGCCAGTAGGAAGCAGGATAGCCAGGGGGGGGGAGTAAGGGGGGAGGGAGAGAGGGGGGGTAGAAGGAGAGGGGGCCAGGGAACTAGGGGAGGTGGGGATAGGGAGGAGGAGAAGCAGGGGGAGGGGAGAGGACAGATAAGAGGGGGGGTGGGTGGGGAGAAGGGAAAGAGGTCAGGAGAAGCCACAGAGTTCACCAGCCCCACAACCGAGATTCCCAAAGCCTGTAACCAGGTATTATGAGCCTATAAGACCGTCACCCCACCCATCCAACCAGGAAGACCAGATCTTGTCGAACTTTGCCGGGCAATTCCTACTCTCATATGTGATTTTGTAAAGTGGCAATACCCTATTTACAGTAGCCTCCCAAGAGGCCCCAGAGGGGACCTCCGCACTCCTCCATCTCAAAAGAATTTCTCTCCTGGCGTAGAACAGTAAAAAGGTTACACATAGTTTGGTGTATCTGCTCCCCTCCATGTCTCCCAGGTAACTAAGCAGGAAGAACCTAGGGTCAGGCGTCAGGTCTAGTCCACCAATCCTCCCCACAGTCTCCGCCACCTCCCGCCAATAAGGCTGGACCTTTGGACAGGTCCAGACCATATGGAAGAAGGAGCCCTCGTCCTGTCCACATCTCCCATACAACAGGCTCAAGGAAGGATAAATGCTAGCCAGTCTTTGCGGTGTGTAGTATGCTCTGTGTAGGAACTTGAGCTGTATAAAACGGTCTCTGGACGCAATCATGGACGGGATATAGGAGGAAACCAGTTCCTTCCAGGAGTCTTCATCTAGGTCAGGAATGTCCGCCCTCCATTTATGGAAGAGAGGCACTGTGTTGGTATCATGGGCGATCGTGAGGTATAGATAGAGGGAGGAGAGGGGTCTCTCCATCGTCCCAGACATAAGTCGTCTTTCAAATAAGTCCAACTCAAGGGTAATCGTCTCCGGGAATTGTGAGTTAATAGCGTGCTTAAGTTGCCAGTATCTAAATAGAAAAGATGAGGGAAGTCGGTGGGCCCGCTTCAGACTCGGGAATGTTACGACCCCCCCGTCCACAAGAACGTGTTTGAGTTTTACTACCCCGTATTTGGCCCAGGCCACCGGGTCAGGTACCAAATTGAGTTGGGGGAGCAGGGGGTTACCCCACAATGGGGTATGTGGGGAATGTGTGAGGGGCCTGATCCCCAAAGCCCTGGAGGTCTGCCATACCCTAATGGTGGTCTTCATAAGTTCAGTCACTTGGGGGTGCGCCCTAGGTCCCCTAAAAACCAGGTTGGAAAGAGCTGCATACGACCCGAGGAGAGCAGCCTCGAGGGTGACTGCGGGGTTCAGCTGTGGCTGGGAGAACCACCACCTTTCTGTGACCAGGACCGCTGCCCAGTAGTATAGGAGGAACTTCGGGAGGGCTAGACCCCCAGCAGATAAGGGGAGATAAAGAGACCGCCGGGCCACCCTGGGGGGGCGACCCGCCCAGATGAAGGAGGTCACTATGCTGTCTATTTTTTTGAAGAAAGAGCGGGGGATAGGAGTGGGGGTCTGTCTAAAGAAGTATAAAAACTTGGGGAGATAAATAATTTTAATTAGGTTTCCTCTCCCTACCGGAGAGAGAGGGAGGCTGCACCAGCCAGCGCAGCTCCTTGTCAACTGCTCCAGCAGGGGGAGTAGGTTCCCAGTCAAGTAACCCTTCAGTGTGGGGCCTATCTTTACCCCTAAATATGTGAATGTCTCCACCCAACTCAGTGGCGTGTGGGAGGGGGTCCGTGGTACCGACGATTGGAGGGAAAATAACACTGATTTGTCCCAGTTGATGCAGATCCCTGAGTATTGGGCAAAGGTGTTGAACTGTGCCAGGGCAGAATCAAGGGAGGTGGAGCTATCCGCCAGATATAGGAGGGAGTCATCAGCATACAATGAAAGCTTTTCCTCCAAGGGACCTACCCGGATGCCCCTGACCGAGGGGTCCACTCTAATGTGTGCGACAAGCGGTTCCATGGCCAGGGCAAAGAGGGTTGGGGATAGCGGACATCCCTGCCGGGTCCCCCTCCCCAAGAGGAAAGGGCCCGACAGTGTGCCATTGGTGCGGATGCGGGCCCTGGGATGCGCATAGAGCATTTGGAGCCACTTCAGGAAATTCGGGCCAAACCCGTATCTGGAAAGGACCGACCACAGGTAGCCCCACTCGACCGAGTTGAACGCCTTCTCTGCGTCGAGTGAGGCGACCACTCCCGGGGCATCCGGGTCCGCACTCACCATGTGTGTGTGCAGCCGGCGGATGTTAATGTCAGTACCCCTCCCTGGCATGAACCCCGATTGGTCTGGGTGGACCAATGCAGTGATGACCGTGTTGAGGCGATTCGCCAGAATTTTCGCCAAGATTTTGGCGTCCACGTTGAGGAGGGAAATGGGGTGGTACGAGGAACACAGTAGGGGATCTTTGCCCGGCTTGGGAATAACAACTATAACGGCGTCGCTCATTGAGTCGGGAAGGGCCCCCGAGTCGGATGCCCGCGTTAAGGTCTGGAGCAATCTAGGGGCTAGGTCCTCCATATATGTCTTATAAAATTCCACCGGGAACCCGTCCGGGCCCGGGGTTTTATTAGTCTGCATTCCCTTCAGGGCCGACTGTATTTCCTCTATCTTTATTGGAGCGTCCAGTTTGTTGGCAGTTACGGTCGTGAGGACCGGTATGTCAATCTCGTCTAAGTAATGGTCAAGATCTTTCTGGTCATAAGCCACCCTGGAGGTGTACAAGTGCTGGTAGTACTCGGCAAAGCTTTGGTTGATGTCTTGGGGAGTGGAGAGTAGGTTCCCATCCTGTATGTGTGCTATGGTCGCCACCCCGGATTGCTCTCTAGACAGCCATGCGAGAAGGAGTCCCGTCTTGTCCCCTTGTTCGAAAATCCGTTGGGATTGATGAAGGAGCTTCTTTCGCGTGAGAGAAGTGCGAAGAAGTAAGGCCTGTTGCGTCAGGGATTGGAGTTGGGCATAGTGTGTCGGGTCGCGGGTTCTAACATAGAGAGCCTCCTTTGCCGACGCCTCCCCCTCAACTTTCTCAAGATCTGCTCTACGTTCCCTCCTCACCGCAGCTATAATAGACTGATATTGTCCCCGTGAGTAGGCCTTAAAGGCATCCCATGTAGAGCCGTCCCCGGCAGACCCCAAATTCTCCTCTCAGAACAGTCGCAGGGTAGGGTGGAATCTAGAGTCAACATCTTTGTCTGAGACCCAGAACCTGGAGAGTCTCCAGAGTCTGTAAGAGGGAACCGTGGTCAGCTCCAGGGACAGCAGCAACAGGGCATGATCGGAGATTCCGCGAGGGAGGATAGCAATGTTCCGGACTCTGGGGAGGACAGGCGCCGCCACGTATGCAAGGTCAATTCTGGAGAATGATTTGTGCGTTGCTGAGTGGCAGGTAAACATTTTGGAATGAGGATATTTCCACCTCCACACATCAGTAAAGCCATAGGTGTCAGCCCAAGCGGCCAGACCTTGGCGGGTCGCACCCGTCGCAGCACACCTGTCCCTATCAGAGTCCGGAACTAAATTAAAGTCCCCCATGAGAATGACATTGTCTGGAGGAAACTGGGCCAGCTTGGCCGTGAGCAGATTCAGGAGTGCGATGTAGGCCGGGGGGGGGGGGCAGATAGAGGGCCACCACCACCCAGGGAACACTATGAATTAAGGCGTGGAGCATTACAAATCTGCCATCAGGGTCAAGCACTAAGTCTAACAGCTTAAATGGGAGGGTTTTTGCAACTAACACACTGACACCCCTGACATAATTACAGTAGGTAGAGTGGTAATGATGTCCTACCCATGGCCTCTTAAGACTCATTGTCCTGCCGCCCACCAGGTGCGTCTCCTGCAACACACAGATGTGTGGATTATATTTTTTAATAAATTGGAAGACTAAGGAGCGTTTAATCAGAGAATTCATGCCCTGTGCGTTCCAGGAGAGGACATCAAGCGCAGCCATCATCGCTTCTCAACACATGATAAAGAGGATAAATACATATTATGAGGCCCAGCGCTCCACAACCCCTTCCACCAGGGTCAGGGGGAGAACCAGGTCTCCACAGCAGTATAACAGTCACCATTAAGAGCACGTCTGTCACATAACAATCTATCATAAACTGGGAGCCAAAAACACGGCTCAACTTTCCCAAACTCCCCCCCACCCTGCCCCCCCCCGTCCCCGGGGAAGGGCTTGAATCCCCAAACAGTTGTCAGCCCATTTGCTGAACATGGAGGCGATGAGCAAGAGGCAACAGGCCCCTCACCAACAAACTAGGCAAGGCAAACGTGTGAATCCAATGAAGGATATGTTCCATGGATCTCCCGGGTGTTCCGGGGGCATTCTTCTTGGGTTAGAGGGTCATCTGCTAAGTCACACAAAGGCATGAGCAGCGGCCAGTTCCCGGGGGGGTCACCCGCAGTATCAGTCTGTCCCGGCCACAGCATAGGGGTAGCCAGCCTCCGTCTCCCTCCCCAGCAGATATTGGAGAATCTTTTGGAAAGTCACAGAAAGTGGAGGGAGAGAGGGGGGGAGCCCTCTTCCAGAGCATGTCTCCCCTCGCTAGCTCACACAAAAAAGTCCCCATCCCCAGTCTATTACAGGGGGTGCAGAGGTGCCGGAAGGGAACAGGTCAGGATCTTCTGCTTGTGGGGGGTATAATGAGCATCAGGAGAGGGGGATCAGCTCCCTGCAGAGAAGTAACAGGGAGATGGCAGGATTCCAGGTAGCCCAGCCCCCCCGGGACATACTCACAGTTGGTGGGTGCAGTTAGGAAGTCTCAGATACGGAGGGATTCAGCCCACTCCACCGCTTCCCTGGGTGAAGTGAAAAATTCAAAGCGATCGCCATCCTGGACCCTCAGCTTGGCGGGGAAAAGCATGTTGTACTTGATGCCTATAGCTCTCAGGATGGCTCGAGCCGGGTCAAATGACTTCCTCTGCCTCTGTGTTTCTACAGAGTAATCAGGAAAGATCAGCAGCTTTGTGTTCTCATATTTCAGGTCCCCTTGTGCCCGGGCCGAACGGAGGACAGTATCCCTGTCTCTGTAATGGAGGAGCTTAAAAATAAAGGTGCGCGGTGGCGCTCCGGACGGGCCTCGGAGGGCCGGAACCCGGTGCGCCCTTTCGATGGAGAAGTGCGGGGAAAAGCGGGCTCCCGGGAGCAGGGTGGGGAGGAGCTGTTCCATAAACGTAACCGGATCTGAGCCCTCCGCACCTTCTGGTAGGCCCAGGACCCTCAGGTTGTTCCTGCGGTTCCGGTTCTCGGCATCCTCAGCTCTTACCTCCAGGGCCCGCACCTTAGACTTGAGGATCTGCAAGTCTGCATGCTGTTCCCCCTGTACATCTTCTGCGCCCGATATCCTCCTCTCCGCCTCTGTCATCCGCTCCCGGAATCGGTCCATGTCGCGTCGGATGAGGGCAGTCTCAGCCTGGACGTGGTCTATCTTGACCGTGAGTGCCGATTGGCAGCCGGTGATTGCCTGCATCAGGGCTTCGAAGGCCGGCGAGCCCGCCTGGATGGCTCCGTCTGAGGAGGATGCCGTCTGGGTCTCCATGTGACACGCTGGCGGTGGAGTAGGCCCAGGCTTTGGTGGCGTGCGGGTAGTGTCCAGCCCACATCTCCTCTGTGTCCCCTTGCTGCCTTTGCGCATTCCCCAAGAGCCCCGGGGGTGTTACAGGAGAATTTGCGGTGTCACCCGGGTGAATACACTGCAGGATGAAGGAGGATTAGGATTCAGAGCGGGAGCTCAGTAATCAAGCGTCCGCTCTCCGCGCCATCTTGGCCACGCCCCCCTCACATTACCTCTTATTAGTGGCCACCAGTGCATAGGAGGAATCCCTTCAGTTCTCCCACATAGAGGAGTTTGGCTACCATGGTTGAGACATAGGATCTTTCATTCTATTACTAGGGTAGGACCCACTAATCGGGGGGTGATGAATGTGTGTGCTGTAATCTGTTTTGTATTGTTTGTTGGTCTTGTAGCAGCACCATCTTGAATTTAAACGCATTTTAGGGTGTGCCCCCCCAAATATGTTTTAATACCTGCAAAGCAAACACGTATAGCATAAAATACAGTAAAACAGAGCAGAACAATAGAGAGAGAAGAACAATAAAACAACAACTATTTTTGGCCTTTTTATTTTATATTTTTTTTATATTTCTAAAAAATGTTTTCGTTTTTTTTTTACACTTTTAATATAACTTTGAATGTTCCAGCTTAGCGTCTTTCAAAATGCGATGGCCATTTCATCTTTCGAGACCCTGTGTGATAGTGTGATAGTGTGCCCTAGGACTGTGCTGTGCTGTACCCTATACTAATACCCCACTAATGTAACAATGGAAACAGTCTCCAATGCAGAGACCAGGTTGGTCAGGACAGGAGGGACAAAAATAGCGGGTGTCACCCTATGTCCACATTTTCTACAGACACAACATCTTCTTTGGGGTTCTCTTTGGGTAGGGGTACCAGGGAGGACATCTGGAAAATGCCTCTCATGCAGTCTCACTGCATTTGGATTGGGAAGTTGGGCCACGGCACCTTCTGGAAACAGAAGGGCTATGATGATCTCTTCCTGGAAATTTAGGAAGGATCCAGTTCATCCAGACGCTTTGTATAGCACATGAGCGTTGAACAGAGAAAATTGGAATAAGTATAAAGACACTTTTTTGTACCAGCATCTGGCCTTACTGGCAACTAAGTACGGCACCATCATCTAGTCATTGGAGTCCACCCCTCCCATTTTAATGGGACACATAATGAAAATGTTCCATTTGTCCTTCCATCTCACTGCAAGCAATTCATTAGACCTCAAGCAGGCTCTCTTCCCCAGCCATTGGGGGAAGCCCTGGCCATTAGATCGCATGGTGCCACATGCGCCAATTTGTAATTGAAAGAGGTGTCTAAAAAGTGGCATGCTTGTATAAAAATTGTCCACGTATAAATGGTACCCCTTACAGAACAAGGGTAACACCAAGTCCTAAACAAACTTGCCGCTGCTCCCTATGTAGCCTGGGCAGTTGGGGGGCTCCACGCTTCTATCTTTTCCCTCGGAAACTATATGTTTCCCCAGGAAACTATATGTATAGCCTGTCACGGAACTTATACCTCTTGACCCCATAACTGACACGCTTGCTGGGGAGAGACTGTTTTAACACAAGAAAACGTAATAAGGGACTCATCAATGCAGACATCTTGATCGGGAATAAACAAGGCTGCAAATTGTTGGTTGAAGGGGTTTCTGAGAGGCTGAAATTTGTGGAGCCGATCATATTCAGGGTCACCCTGAGGACATGAAGTGCATGAACCGCAAGATTTGCTCGTATCGATTCCTGGCCATGGCAGCAGAGAACATGGGCATATGGTGATTTAGGTCAGTGGACCAATATGACCGCAACTCATTCTTTTTAGTAATGCCCATGAGGAGGGATAGGCCCAGAAAGGTCTTAAATTTGGCAACCATTATAGGTTTTCAGGCAAATTCTCTGACAAGGATCACATTTAGATTTGCGGCGATAAATTGGCCAGCATATAAATTGTTTGGTCCACAATAGATCTGTACAGATCTTCCGTGAAAAAAAACTCATAAAAGTCAAGGGAGGTAAAATCCGCTGTTTCTACCTGAATTCCGGGTTGACCAGTCAATGAATGAAGTACAGGTGCTGTAGAAATGGTGGGCAGCCAACCAGGATTTGAAAGCGCATCAGGAAGGGCACTATGGGCTCTACAGGCCTGTGTTCGAATTCTTGGTGGCTGCGGAGCTCTACAGGTTTGTATAGTGAGCCTGAATCAGATTGTGATTCTGACAGTGAGGCTTCCCGCGCTCTCATCTGTCATGCTCAGTATCCTGTGGGCCTCTTCACTAGTTTACCTTTCGTTTGACATTTTGACCACTAAATTTACAGGTTCAGCTGGGCTCAGAGGTAAAAAAGCACCTGGTTGTCAGAGACTGCTTGAATCACTGCAAAACAAATTAAGTGTTAGTGCTAGCAGGGATCAGGCGTGACTCTGCTAATGCTGCAGTTTGTGTGTTGTGTTTTGTAAAGTAACAGTGATCTGGAGGGGCTAAACGCAGGTGCTTGCAGGTGTCTGGGCTGATCCTGCTAAGGCCGTGTTTTTGGGAACACTATACTACTGGGGACGCTAGTATATATCTTTTTTTTGTTTAATTCGTATTGAGAAAAGGCGGTACATCTTTATACAATACAGCCAATCGCCTCCAGTAACATCGTTGGGCATTAACATACATACAAATCACAAACCTCCACATTCCTGTGTAGGGATGCTTCATCGCGGAGTGGAAGAGAGTGGCTTCTTCATCATAAAAGTCAACGGTCAAAGCGTACCCCCTTAACAATATAACATTATAGGATAAAGGAAGAACAGAGAAATAAAGAACACAGGGGGGTAAAAGATATGAAAGGTGTGGAAGGAAAAGAGGGAGGGGTGGGGATAGGGGGACCTGCCCCGGTCCAAACACATCCGAACAAATATAGTATCTGATATAGTTAGTACAATGTACAAAGCGCCGTTATACCGGTTGAGACATAATTTCCGCATATGCAGCGGTATATTTAAAAGCAATCCAGCAGGACCATATCTTTTTTGCGAGGTCAGATTTACCCCTGAGAGAGAGGGTCATGTCCTCCATGTGATAGATTTCGTCTACTTTCACCAGCCAAAGGCGTAGTGAAGGGATGTTTTTTTTCTTCCAAAAGCGTGGAATAAGAGCCTTTGCAGCGTTAAGAAGGTGTGGCGTTATTGATCTTTTATATGGTCCTACTGGCCCGCCTGTACAGTGGAACAAAACAACCCAAGGATCATTAGGGATCTCCCATCCCTGGATCTCTCCGATCCAGTGAAGTACCGCTAACCAGAATGGGCGTATGCGAGGGCATAGCCACCAGATATGGGCATGAGTCGCCCTCTCCCCGCAGTCCCTCCAACACAGGGAGGACATGTGAGAGAAGGTCTTGTGTAAAATTACGGGTGAGTAATGCCATCTCGTAAGGAGCTTGTAATTCACCTCTGCCATATGTGAAGCTCCAGAGGAGATGTGGGCTAGTGATAGGATGTCGCTCTTTTGGGAGCTGGTTAAGTCTTTTTGTAGGTCTAGCTCCCAGTTATGGATAAACGAAGGGTCTTTGGTGGAGGACAGATCCACTAGAGTACGGTAAAAGTAGGAAGTAGGTTTCTCCACCGGCCGGTCCTCGGAGAATGCTAATTCCAGAGGGGTCAGCTCAGTAAATGATCTCAGGGGCTTCGGTAGAGAATGAACAAATGCTGTTAGTTGCCGATACCTCCAATGATCCATGTTGGTTACGAGTGTATTAGGGAGAAGTGTAGACAAGGGTAAGATGTTCCCGGAGAAAGTGACCTGGTGTAGGAGAGTCCAAATTCCTAGGTTACAGGGGTAAACCCCTGGTGTAATGTTTCCAGGGGGAAAATAATTGTGTCCGCTCAAAGGGAGTAAGGGTGAGTTGTATTCCCATTTGTGAGCTTTACATATATAGTCCCAAGCCATTAGAGAAGAGTGAGTCAGTGGAGATGTAGTAGCCGAGAGGCTTCTAAACTTCCTCGGGATCCACATTTGTGAGGAGATATCCGAGCCACTGAGCTCTGTCTCCAGGGCTGCCCAAAGTTTAGTAGATTTGTGGTATTTCAGATCCGAGAGCCTGGTCAGGATTATTGCACGAAAATATAATCTGAAGTCTGGTAGGGCTAAACCACCCCTTCCCTTTTGCCTAACCATAAGAGATCTAGCAAGTCTGGGCCGCCTGCTGTTCCACACATATCTACCGACAATGGAGGTAAGCTTAGCAAAAAAGCCGACCGGAATGCCAAATGGAATCATCTGAAACATGAATAGCACTCTGGGCAGTATATTCATCTTGATCACCCCTATTCTCCCCAGCCAGGAATGAGCGAGTTGTGACCATCTCTGTATGTCAGTTCTAATGGTGTTTAGCAATGGGATGTAGTTTGCTCTGAATAAGGCTGTCAGATTTGGCGTTAGATAGATACCTAAATATTTCATTTTCTTCGGTTGCCAATTAAAGGGGAACGCTTGTGAGAGGTGCGAGGCTGTATGTGTTGGGACGGATATATTCAGTATTTCAGACTTTGTCATGTTAATCTTGAAATTGGAGATGACACTATATTGGGAGAACTCCGACAAAAGGTTCGGGAGGGAAATCAGGGGTTGCTGAATATAAAATAAGATATCATCCGCATAAGCAGCATATTTATGTTCTACGGGACCTGTGACTATTCCATGTATGTTCAGGTTATGTCTTACAATAGAGAGGAATGGCTCCAAGGAAAGGGCAAATAGAATAGGAGAAAGGGGGCAGCCCTGGCGTGTGCCATTGTGTAAGGTGAAAGGGTCGCCCAATGTGCCATTAATGCGTAGTTGAGCCGTGGGGTTGTTGTACAGCGCCGAAATTTGCGACAAAAGGGGAGTGTTAATACCCAAATAGGCCAAAGTTGCCATTAGAAACTCCCAGTCCACCCTATCAAACGCCTTCTCAGCATCCGTGGACAGCAGAAGGGTGGGCTGGGAGGTTCCTTGTGCGTGCGCGATCAGAGAGAGGGTGCGAAGGGAGTTATCCCTCGCCTCTCTACAGGGGATAAAGCCCGTCTGGTCTCTGGATATCCACTTCGGGATCAGGGGGAGAAGTCTGTTCGCAATGGCTTTGGCATAAATTTTTGCGTCGATATTCAACAGGGAAATGGGGCGGTAGCTACCACATAAACTAGCGTCCTTTTCAGGCTTTGGGATAACTGTAATGTGGGCATGGATAGTCTCGGGTCGGAGCTCACCACCGGTAGAGGTCACATTGACATAGGTGGCTAAGCGAGGCATGAGTAAACCTGCATAGGCGCGGTAATATGCTACCATGAATCCGTCCTGTCCCGGAGCCTTGCCACCTGTCATGCTTTTTAAAGCTGAGTGCAGCTCTCCGGTGGTAAGCTCACCCTCCAAGGAAGCCAAGACCTCAGGCGCTAACTTGGGGAGGTTTGCCTGCTCTAGGTACTCCTTGATAAGGTCCCTTTTCCTATCCAAGTCTGTAATAGAATGTGGTACATGATACAATTGCTGGTAAAACTCCCGAAACTCTTTGGCAATGGAGGGAGTATCGTGTATCATAATATTTGAAGGGGTTTTGATTTTTGCAATAAAGGAAGCAGATTTCCTCTGCTGCAAGGAGCGGGCTAATAATTTACTCGGTTTGTTTCCCCATTCATAGTAACCTCGGGCAACTAAACGAGCGCGTTGTTTTTGCTCTAAGTGCATAACGGACTTCAACTCCTCTCTTTTTTCCGTTAAGGCATGGAATAAGTCTTGTGAGTGTCTGATTTTGTGGCTCTGTTCGAGGTTTTTAATTTCAGTGAGCAATTTAGTTTGCTGGAGTGTGCGTTCCCTTTTCTTTCTGGATCCTAATTCTATCAGCCTGCCACGTATGTGAGCCTTATGGGCTTCCCACAATGTACCCGGGGAAATGTCTGGGTGAGAGTTTTCTTTAAAATATAAGGAGATAGCCTCCTCTATCGCTTTTCTATCAATCTCATCTGCAATGAGTTCCTCGTTCAACTTCCAGTTGGTGGATTTGAGGGGGAGGGATAAGACCTTGATAGTGAGTGTAATGGGCATATGGTCGGAGATAGGCGAAGACTCAATGGACGACTTCACCAGTAACGGTAGGTGTCGATGATCAATAAAACAAAGGTCAATTCTAGAATAGGTTAGGTGAACCTGTGAAAAGTGGGTAAAGTCCCGTTCTCGCGGGTGCATGGTCCTCCAGGTGTCAATAAGTTGCGCTTCGTGAAGCTTCTTGCGAACATAATGCAATTTTTTATGTGGAATACTAGAGCTCCCCCTGGAAGTGTCAATGACTGGTTCCAGGGGGGTGTTGAAATCACCCGCTAGGAGGATGCAGCCTCGCGAGAAGTCTTGTAATTTCCCGAGTGTGGAAGCAATAAAGCTCGCCTGGTTGCGATTAGGAGCATATAGGGTCGCCAGAGTGCATGGCATACTGCCCAGGGTGCCCCTCAGAAACAGAAAACGTCCCAACGGGTCACTTAACATGGAATCTAATGTAAACGCGGCTCCCCTGCGGAACCCAATGGCCACCCCTTTGGCTTTGTGTATATCCGAGAGGCTATAATACCACGTGGGGTATTGTTGTGAAAATAACTTTACCGAGGTCGTATGAGTAAGGTGGGTCTCCTGCAGGAAGATCACGTCCCCCCGCAGACGACCCAGCTCCCTATAGAGGTCGTGTCTCTTACCGGGGGAATGTAAGCCCCGTACATTAAATGAGAGTAGGTTTACCGTAGCCATGGAGAGCTGAAGAGGGGAGCCGCGATCACATTCCTCACAGGTGTTCGGATCCGAGGCAGGAGATATCGAGTACAGGGGAGGGGTGGGGATAGATAGGTACGAGAAAAGGTGAGAAACGAAAAAGGAAGAAAAGAAGAGAAGTTAGTAACACAAAACAGACATAAGAAAGACCAACCCATCAGGCTGGTTAAAGATGCACGCATAGAACTGCCGTGCTCAAGCAGGTCGCGCATGAGGCCCAACACACCCACCCACCCGCCCCACAAGGGGACAGGCGCGCGGAGGCGCAGGGCACCACAGCTCCCGCCAAGGAGGGGGCGGAGGGGCCCAGGCATCCCGACCCCGATCCCAATAGGGGTCTTAGCAGTGTCCCGAGGCCCCGGTGCCGACCCCAGCAAACATGTAAAATAACCAATATATCCTAATGAAAAATCAAAAACTCAAAGTAGTATGAAGTACAATAAAATAGAACCGAACTGCGTCATCAGGCTATAGCCCGAGAAGAGAGAACCAGGTCCCCTCATTGCCTCACCCTGTATGTCTACCTAGAGGCTATACGTTAGGTAGGTCTGGGCGAACTGTTCCTTTTTGAAGGTAAAACAAACAGGTGGGTGAACAGCCAAAACGGGGCAAACCATTCTCATCCGAGAATGTGGACACGATCGAGAGGGTACTCAGCACAGGGCTCAGCCAGTGTGTGGCGAGGAGCCCGGAACAGACGAGCGAAGCTTGCGGTCCGCCTTCTGCCACATTGGCCCCGCGTTGCCAGTTAAAGGTGGAATGACATCCTGCCATCCAGGGAGCTCTGGGGGAGGGATGTTCATGTCCGCACAAAACTTTTCCAGATCCTCTGGGAAACGAAGCACCGCCGTTTTACCTTCCTTGTTGGCTATTAGAGCAGCAGGAAAGCCCCATCTATAGTTGATGTTTGCAGCCCTGAGGATTTCCGTAAGTGGCCGGAGGGCCCTACGCCTCTCCAGTGTTTCCCTGGCAAGGTCTGGGTAGAGGGAGAGCATGGCGCCATCAAAGTCTATTGGGGTGGCCACTCTAGCCTTTTTCATAATCAGCTCTTTTTCCGGGTAGTGGTGGACCCTGCAGATTACGTCCCGTGGGGTGTCGGTGGATAAGTTGCGAGGCCTCAAGGCCCTGTGCACTCTATCGATTTTCAGCGGGTTATCCGGCGGTAGGCCCAGGAGACTATTAAAGATGCCGCGGACGGAGGGCAGAAGGTCATCATCCCCGGTAGCCTCGGGGAGACCTCTAAATCTAATGTTATTGCGTCTGCTGCGGTTGTCCTGGTCCTCCATCTTGTATAGAGCCAGTCTGTGGGCTATGGCGAGTTGGCGGGAGGATGCCTGTAAGGCCCTAATGGCGGTCGCGTGGCGGTCTAAGCGTTGCCCAGTCTCCTCCACCCGTTCTAGTACATGGGAGAGGTCCGCGCGCACAGCGGAGACCTCCTTTTTAATGACCTTCTCTATGCTCAGTAGCAGGGAGGCCAGGTCCGTCTTAGTGGGGAGATCGCTTACCAGAGCGGCAACTCCCGAGTGTCTGGGGGAGCTCTCTTCACCCTCCGATCCGGCCAATGAGTCAGGGGAACATCGTCTGAGTTCAGGCCTGTTGCGGGAGGCGGAGCTTGTTCCCGAGTGCGCGCCATGCGGTGATCGGCCCAGGCCATCCAGGTCTTCCATGGCGTCCGGTTCGGATGCTAAATAGCGCTTTATCGAGCCCGCCGAGGTGCCTTTTTTGGGTGTGGGCTTGCCCAGTTTCCTCCGCATCCTTGTTCCGGGTGTTAACGATGTCGCAGTGTCGGTTCAGGTGCTTTTAGCTGGGTCGGTGCCGGAGCTCAGGAGAAGTGCGACCGCTCTACAGCATGCCGAAACCACGCCCCCACGCTAGTATATATCTGATCAGATCAAAGATATTGATCCATTCAGACACTGTGACGGATCTCGAATACCCCAGGTGGGCACATCCGCCAGACCTGTGTCTCCTGTCCTCCAAACGCACCTGCAGCCTGCAGATACGCCATAACCAGCCCTTAACCCCTCAATCACGAGACACTCCACACAGGTGTTGAGGGTTAAACATGCAGAGCATCAACAGTTTAATAAATCCAAAACATACACTTTTACACACAGTTAGGGACACTCCCCTTAGCCTTGTCATAGAGGGGGGGGGGGGGTAGGGGACAAGGAAGAACCAATGGGAACTTAACATTGAAACAGAGACTACAGTTAAACATAAAGGGATTATGGTAAGCAGGCAGCCCTTCAATACACATCCCCTGCGGAGAGATGTCTGCAGTCCAGACCATTGTCTATGTGCCTTGACTCAACACAGCTAAACACAGCAACAAGAGGGGGGGATGGGGGAGAAGGGATGTAGCATTACATTACATTATCTCAATGCCAGCTTCTCCCCCCAGTCTCTCAGTCTGGGCCATAATCTGTGGGTAAGCGGCCAGCCCACAGTCCCTTCCAAAACACACAGTGACAGTGGGTTCTGTCACATTTCTCCCCTTTTAAAAACAGACTAACCAGGTTCCTGACCCCCAACTGGTCTGGACCTGCGTTAGTCACAAACTTCCACCCCAGGCAACCAGGAAAAGGAAAAGTACGTCTCTGGCGCTGGGGAGCAAAATCGCACATACGGTCTCCCGTGAAAAAAAACAGCCGCTGCAGAGTGGGAACAGCTGTCCGCACTCCCGTGATCCGGGGCTGATTTGCAGATATTGAGGGGAGCTGAATTATCCTTTGCCCCGATGCCAGCACTTCCGCTGGTAGGGAACGTAGGCTGGTAGTGCTATGCATTTGGGGAGGAAAAGGTACTTGCTTTTCTCCTGGAGTAGCTACCAGCCGCTGAGGAGGTATCTTGCAGGGACTATCTCCCGGACTCTCCATCTCTTTTTCTGATGCTGGGCAGAGGCCAACAGCGCTCTGCCCCGTAGCCAGTGCTTCTGCTAGGGGGACATATACAACGGTAGAGTTCAGCCGCTGGAGAGGGGGAAGGCTTTTCTCCCCTCCTGGTTCTGTGACCGGCTGCTGAGGCGACTTCTGACAGGGGCTGTCTCCCAAACCCTCCAAAAACCTACCGAGGGCTGGGTCGGGGCCGGTGACGCTCTGCCATGCAGCCAGCGCTTCTGCTGGGGGGATATACACTGGGATAGTGTCCAAGTGCTGGGCAACCAGCTCACTGAGGTCATCCCTCGGACTCCCTGGATCTAACTCTGAGGGTGGGCAGAGGCCAGCGCTTCTGCTGGGGGGATGAACATTGGGGTAGTGTCCAATTGCTGGGGAGGGAGAATTGCTTCCTCCACTCCCTTTGGGGATATCTGCTGTTGGGGAAACGGCTCACGAAAATCATCTCTCAGACTCTCCGGATCCAACTCTTTTTCTGATGCTGGACAGAGGCTAGTGGCACTCTGCCCTGTAGCCAGCGCTTCTGCTGGGGCACCAGATGCGATACTCTCGACTTGCTGCTGATCACCATTTACCAGCCTTCCAGCGCCCGTCTCAACTTCCCCTTCTGAGACCTTTATGCTATTATCTTGTCTCTCTGCTTGGGGAACCTCCTGTGCGTTCCGGCATTCTAGCACTCGCAGTGCCCTCTGTATCATCGCCGCTTCTTCCATTGCGGTTAGGACGGAAAAACGTAGGGGCGCCCCTAGCCCCATTTGCTCCACATCTTTGTGACTGTCCGCTATTTCTCCAGGACAGTCCCAGGCAACGGGAGCCATGCCAGGCTGCTGATCACCGTCAAACAGCCGCTTGTAGGCAATCTCGAGCTCCCATTCCTGCTCAACCAGGAACTCCAATTCCTCCAGGTCACACGCCTCTTCAGGGAGGTCCAGCACCTCATCTCGGCAGTCCAGGATGTTTTCCAGCCGCCACTCCTCATCGCTCCCAAAGTCTGGGTCTCCGTACATTTTTTGATGGAGCAGCCCCACGCCGCCGTAGCCAACGCCTTCTGTCGGGCTGCCATCTGCTATACTTGGCCACAGTTGAGCCGCAAACCACCGGAGGGCTCTGTAGCTGGCGTCCAGCCTCATCTCCTCCTGGACCAATCTTCCGAGCTCTGTCTTCCACTCATCTCGCGGTCGTTCCCTCAGGAACACCTCTCGCGCATGGTACTGCGTCCAGTACATCTCTGTGGAGGAGGGAAGGATCTTCCCCTGATGGTGCCGCTCGTGGCTTAGCGTTTCATGCCAGAGTTGCCAGCGGATCACATCCTCCCAGCCGAGCATGGTGCGCTCTGTCACTGGTCCCCGATGTTGCTTCCGCATGCCTTGCAGCCTCCTCCCGAACTCCGCTCTCATGCTGGCCGGTCCCCGTATTGCTCCTCGGCGGCTGCCCGGATCTTGAATCCTGGTGGTGGTTTGGATGTCCCGGACTGCAGGAGACACCCCACTGCTGCCACCACTGTGACGGATCTCGAATACCCCAGGTGGGCACATCCGCCAGACCTGTGTCTCCTGTCCTCCAAACGCACCTGCAGCCTGCAGATACGCCATAACCAGCCCTTAACCCCTCAATCACGAGACAATCCACACAGGTGTTGAGGGTTAAACATGCAGAGCATCAACAGTTTATTAAATCCAAAACATACACTTTTACACACAGTTAGGGACACTCCCCTTAGCCTTGTCATAGAGGGGGGGTAGGGGACAAGGAAGAACCAATGGGAACTTAACATTGAAACAGAGACTACAGTTAAACATAAAGGGATTATGGTAAGCAGGCAGCCCTTCAATACACATCCCCTGCGGAGAGATGTCTGCAGTCCAGACCATTGTCTATGTGCCTTGACTCAACACAGCTAAACACAGCAACAAGGGGGGGGGGGGATGGGGGAGAAGGGATGTAGCATTACATTACATTATCTCAATGCCAGCTTCTCCCCCCAGTCTCTCAGTCTGGGCCATAATCTGTGGGTAAGCGGCCAGCCCACAGTCCCTTCCAAAACACACAGTGACAGTGGGTTCTGTCACAGACACTATACTAGTAATGGAGGTGTGAGGTTTGTGAGTGTGTGTTAGTGCTACTGGCAATCAAAGGGTTAAAATCTGACATTGTCTGGGATTAACGCTATCACTAACTGACGCTAACATGTAACTGATGTCACCCGTGACACTATTACAGTGCTTAGAAAAGAGATCTGTACACTATACTAATGACACAGTAGCAGGTAGTGAAAGGGTTAACTGGGGGCAAGGGGTTAAACCTGTATTGGGAAATATATGGCGGGTGCCCTGACGCTATACAAGACTAATGCTGCCGCTAACTGGCTAACTAGCTAACTACAATCACCCATGACACTAATACAGTGATCAGAAAATAGATCTGTAGACTATACTAGTGACCAGGGCCGCCATCATTTTTTTTTTGTAAGGAGCCCAGAGGTCCCCAGGGCCCCGGATGGTAACCCCCCCTTTTTTATGTATTTTTAATTAAAACATTTTTTTATTTTTTTTGTAAGGGCTTGGAGGTCCCCAGAGGCCCGGAGGTCCCCAGGGCCCCCTTTTTTATTTTTTATAAAAATAATTAATTTTTTATTAATTTTTTTATATATATTTTTCTTTTGTAAGGGGCCCAGAGGTCCCCAGAGGCCTGGACGTCCCTGGGCCCCGGATGGTAACCCCCCTTTTTATGTGTTTTTTATAAAAAAAAAATATATATTTTATTTATTTTTTATTTATTTTTATTTATTTTTTGTAGGAGGCCCAGAGGTCCCCAGAGACCCGGAGGTCCCCAGGGCCCCGGATGGCAACCCCCCTTTTTTTTATAATTGTTTTTTTATAAATTATTTATTTTTTGTAAGGGGCCCAGAGGTCCTTAGAGGCTCGAAGGTCCCCAGGGCCCCAGATGGCAACATCCCCTTTTTTTTGTTGTTCTTTTTTTGTTCGTGGAACCCCCCGCTTCTCAATTCGCGGCTGCCCCCCCGCCAGTTCTCCTCTGCTCCAGGGGGCCCATGACTGAAGCTGTGTAAGGGGCCCCAAAATTCCTGATGGCGGCCCTGCTAGTAACACTGTGACAGGGAGTGAAAGGGTTAACTGGGGGCGATCAAGGGGTTAAACCTTTAGTGCAGTGCAGTGTAGAGAATATATAATAAACTGTAGTGTAGAGAATATATATTACAGTGTAGTGTAGAGAATATATAATACAGCGTAGTGTAGAGCAGGGCTCAAAATTTCAAGTCTTGAGCTACTAGCCAGGCCTTAAGGATTACTCGCCACCAGTTGCCCCAACCAACCCCTACCCTGCCCTGCCCCTAATTCCACCCCTAAACACGCCCTCATAAATTATCTTATGAAATGACACTTACATTTTTTATGCAGAATTAGGTTACAAAAATAAATATGAACAACAACTTTATCAGTGCCTCTTCACCAGGGCCCATCAATGTAGCCTCACCTGTGCCCATTAATGCAGCCTTACCTGTGCCTATGTCAGGAATGGTGTCATTACTGGGCTCACCTGCTGGTGGCACTGTTGCGTTCGTCACCAGTGGGTGTAGTTCTGGTGGCCACCAGCGGGTGTCTCCCCACCAAGACTTTCAACCAGCCATCAAACACACCTGATCTGGGTCTGCTGGACTATATAAGCCCACCCTTAACCAAGGCTAAATGCTCCAGAATTCCTTCTGTAAGCCTTGTCCCTGCCTGAACTTGATTCGTTTGCCTGAACCTGATCCTGATCCATTTCCTGCCTTGTCCTGGACTCTGTTTCTTGTATCCTGTCCCTGAGACCTGTCCCCTGATACCGGCTTCCAGCTCCCCCTTGCTGACTGCTCCCAGTACCTGGCCTTCTGCTCCCCTTGTCTCTCGTCCCTGCCTTGTTTATGTATGTGTGTTCCCTTTACTTGAATATATTAGTTAGATAGTTAGATTAGGTGTTTTTGGGGTTTGTTGTGTTCTCTTTGTATTCATTTCTTGTTTATGGTTTGCTGTTGTTTGATTACACGTGTGTCTTTATCTTCAATAAATATATATATTTTCACTTACTCTGTTCCTGATTCCTTAAGTGCAACCCAACGATCTGATCACCTGTATTGGATGTCTGTGTATGGCATCCCCTTGACAGCCTATAAGCGCAGACTCACCTGTGCCCATCAATGCAACCTCACCTGTGCCCATCAATGCAACCTCACCTGTGCCCATCAATGCAGCATGACCAGTGCCCATCAATGCAGCATGACCAGTGCCCATTAATGCAGCCTCACCTGTGCTCATTAATGCAGCCTCACCTGTGCTCATCAATGCAACCTCACCTGTGCCCATCAATGCAACCTCACCTGTGCCCATCAATGCAGCATGACCAGTGCCCATCAATGCAGCATGACCAGTGCCCATCAATGCAGCATGACCAGTGCCCATTAATGCAGCCTCACCTGTGCTCATCAATGCAGCCTCACCTGTGCTCATCAATGTAGCCTCACCTGTGCTCATCAATGCAGACTGACCAGTGCCCATCAATGGCACAATGGGAAAAAGATCTTTCTTGGGAAATCTCAGAATAAAACGATCAATAATCTCGCTAAAATATCGATAAATACCTCATTGGTGGAATCTAATTACAAAACTCATTACTCAAACTTACATTGAGAATAGCTAAAATAAATCGATAAGTCTCTTCTAAATGTTTTAGAAATTGTGGTCAAGAAGGTTCTATGGTACACATCTGGTGGCGATGTCCCAAAATATGTAAATTTTGGATCAAAATATTTGACTTTATACATGAAATTACCAAAATAAATATTATTAAATCCCCTGAAATTGCTCTTTTTCAAAAATTTGATACGAGTTTACCTAAACACACCAAACGCTTTATTTCTTACATAATCCTAGCCGCTACAATAACCGCTGCGCTTGTTGGAATGAATCTGGAATGTTAAAAGTAAGGTAAATTGCGCAACCAATTAGTAATGCAAACAAAGTGCAAATAGATAGGTGATATGTTATGACCTAAAAGAGTTCAATACGACTCAATGCAAGACAGTGTCCATTTCAAGTCAGCTGTGAAAAACTTGCTTCAATCAGAGGAACGAAGAAGCAGATCTTCATCATATGTTTTAACTAAACAGTTTACACACACAAACCCCCGTGCTACCGCTCGTGCACGCGATGGCGCGTGGCCCGGCGGCGATCGCGCCCATCGGTCACTTGCATCGGGTTCCCCACTCGTGCGCCCTCTGGTGGCTCTCCTGGGCGAAGCCGTATATATACAGGATTTTGCCCAGGAGAGCCATTCTGCCGCAGTATATCTGCGTAAGCCAGTCGGGATCGGTTAATATCCTGTTTAAACAATGATATTAGTTTAATTGTTTGATTTTGTTAACAAATCTGATATCCATGATTTCTTTTACATTAGGGATACATTTCAATTGTAGTTATATTTATATGTTCTTTTTTTCCTTATTAAGTTGACCAACCCCTGAATTAAAGGGGTTGTAAAGTCAGAAGTTTTTTTTTATCTTAATGCATTATATGCATTAAGATAAAAAGCCTTCTGTGTGTAGCAGCCCCCCTTGACCCACCTAATACTTACCTGAGCTCCATCTCTGTCCAGCGATGTCCACGAGTGCCTCGGCCATCCAAGACTTTCCCTCCTATTTGGCTGAGGCACAGCAGCTGTGCCATTGGCTCCCACTGCTGTCAATCAAAGTCAGTTAGGCAATCAGAAGAGAGAGGGGGTGGGGCTGAACCGCAGCACTGTGTCTGAATGGACACACAGAGCAGCAGCTCGGCTCGGGTGCCCCCATAGCAAGCTACTTGCTGTGGGGGCACTCGACCGCAGGGAGGAGGATCTGGGCTGCTCTGTGCAAATCCACTGCACAGGGCAGGTAAGTATAACATGTTTGTTACTTTTATAGAAAAATAAACAAGTCTTTACAATCAAAGTCCATTGGTGTGCAGCAATGTCCCAGACAGTAACAATGTGCTGCACCTTCTCAACACCTACAGTCCTGGCCCTGCAGAAGCTATTTAATAACATTTACATGACCACAGGAAAAAAAAAGACATTCACAATACAGTAATAAATGAGAATCATGCACTATTTTAATAGGCCACGTCTCCACATTACCTTGCATGTCTGTAAAAGATACTAATACATCTCCTTTAATAGTGCTGTTTGTATCTGTCTGGAGTTCAGTGACATGCACATTACAGCACACATTGCTGTGGATGTTCACTGTCCTTTCAGTACACAATCTCTCATATCACTGTAATGTTTTTTGGCACTTTGTCTAAAACATCTCTTTATTTATTTCATCTAGAATTATAAGGATAAACTGAACTTGATTGGGGCATATGGATGTTTGTCACAGTAAGTAAATGAAACAATGGAGACAATGTCAGCAAAGTGAAGATACTTCCTTAGTGCATAGATCATACATCCCTGTGATTCTGGTGCTGATGCCATTCTGCACCTCTGCAGGAGTGCAATAAGTGGTGCGGTAAACCAGGAAATTAGAAGAATGTAAATTCTCGCAAAGGAATTGCACGCTGGGGGAAAAATTGCTTCCTCATGCTTATATTTTTTTCATGGAAATAATTCACCTACCTCCTAAAATCAAATTGTTAAAGGCTTGGTGGGAGAGCATAACCTGAAAATGATATGTTGCCGGACTAAGAATGATCAACTGAGTAATCTCAACTCCATCTGCAAAAAATATACACCCAGACTTCATAAGAGATTGTTACCTGCTGCATAGCATCTGCCTGCTCAGACCACTTCACTGCCCAGTCACTCTGCATTGCAATTGCTGGCAATTTAGCAGTTATGCCAGCAAAGTCCATCAACATAAATAGTTCGAAAAACAATTTGGATGTATTACCTGCAAATATTTCATAGTGCCATCTGCAATGAAATAGGTCATGTGTATAATGACATCTTAAAGCACATATTTTACAATAACCCTGAAAGCTTTTAACACCTCGAAAATAAGCAAAATTTAATAGGAGAATTGGAAGTTTTTCAGAATATTATTTTGTGTCAGACTAAACATAATGGCTAAGACTGGTCAAAAGCAGTTAGACATCTACCCAACAAAGAGGAGTGGGGACAGGACTCAAGTCCCAAGTCCTGCAGTGATCTTTTCCAAGGCTGACAGTCACACATACTGTATGTAATACATCTGATCTTTCATTCTTCTTCAGAAGACAAAGACATAATGAGCTAGTATGCATCGCATACTAGCTCATTATGAAATACTTACCTTAGATCGAAGCTGTTGCAGCGGCCCGCACACTGCTGTGACAGGCGACATGTCTCCCTGAGTTATTTCCGGGTTCGTGGGCGCTGGCGCTGTAATTGACCGGAGCCGCGATGATGTCACGCTTGCGCCGTGCAGGTTTAGGAGATGTTTACAGTACCTTAAGGAAAGCCTTATTATAGGCCTACCTGTAGGTTCAAGTGGTGTAACTAGGTTTACAACCACTATAAAGCCCTGGAATCGAAATGGAAGGAGATCACCCCCACCTTGCAGGCACTTGCTGAGAGATGCAAGACACAAGATCAACGGATTAACTCTTTGCTGGATGATTTTGAAAATAAAAGCCGTAGAGTTTACATTCGCATCAGAGGCCTGCCAGAGGCTACTGCGCCCCAGGATATAATCCCCCACCTTGCAAGGTATCTTTAAACAGATTCTAGGCCGTGAGGCACCCGAGCACATTGCAATTGATCACGCTCATAGAGCACTTTGCCCTCCATCTGAGGACCCCGAACAAACCGAGAGACATAATATGCAAACTTCATAAATACTCCCTTAAGGAACGCATCATGTTTCATGTCAGGGGTGTCAGTCATGTGGACTTTGATGGAGCCAAATTATCCTTTTTTCTGGATTTCTCCAGACTTACATTGATGCAATGCCATGCTCTTAAACTGCTTTTGAAGGCCTTAAAAGGTGCAAAGCTGATCTACAGATTGGGCTTTCCTTTGCACTTGTCTGTCACCAAGGATGGCCAACAATTCACCCTATGGAGCAAGGAAAACCTACCTCAGTTCCTGAAATGCCTTGGCCTAACTTCCATTGACATCTCAGACTGGCGTTTTTCACTGGAGATTCCACTTTCCTCTCGCCAGCAGCCATTGTATCCTGCACGGGGCAGAATAGGTCCTGAGGTGGCCCCTCTCGCTCGGCCCCACAACCCTCCTCCCCCCACGGGGTACCTTGAGAGACTCTCTAGGACTTTCCTGACTTTCACAGTTAACCTTTGCGTTCTCTCCTTTTTTTCCTGCTGTGGTAAACTGCTTTGAACATTTAAAGTGTAAACCTTTAACTTACCTGTAGCGGGTCTCTCACCGGGCTCACACCTGATGCAGTGCCACCCCAATAGGTCAACTGCTTGGAGTTATGTCCCCTATTTAGGACCTTATGCTACTCGCTGGCCTCCACTCTTATTTTGGCCAGCTGGCTGAGTGGAGACGCCCCGACTAGCGGTGTTTGGGTACTTTGGTATGCCCCTTGGGCATTATATTCATTATGTGTTATGACAGTTTTTGTTTTACAGGTTTTTACTGTTTTTTGTTTTCTTAGCACTCATTGACCTATGAACCTACTGCAGATCTCTCTCCGCCTCTGTATACAATAAAAATGCGCAAGAAGCCAGAACAACAAATATCAAGTCAGTATTGAGATTGCTTGATGTACATGATAATATGTTGTGACAGCAGGAAGGTAAAGTCACCTGGTTGCATCCAGGGGGGTAGATATATTTCGCCCAGATTCAGGCTTTACGCCGACTTATACAACTAGGTGGAGAGTTGTATAAGGCTAGTGGGCTCATGGATGACTCATACCTCTAGGGAGAGGGCTGGGCGTCGTGCAGACAGGGAGTTGATGAGACCAGCTGAAGCTTGTCAGCTCATTTAGGCCTCTATAAGAACTCCCAGCTTCATTAGATGTTAGCTCATGCCTGGAACCAGACCTGTGTGGACTGTCTAGGGAGAGTGAACCCCTGTGCGGTGAGACAAAGCCTGTGTGGCTATTTGCTTGGACATTTAAAACCAGGGACTTAGGGACTAGGACAGCACTAGGCTGATCCCAGTTGTTAGTTAGGAAACCTGTATGTTTAGTCAGAGGTCAACTTGACCAGGATTTATTTTGTTTATGTTTCTTTTGCTTTGCTGTGTTTTGTCACTGTAAATAGAAAATAAACCGCACCTTTTTGATTTTGAAAACCACAACCTCCGTTTGCTGGGCCTGTTTTGTGTGGGGAGCCCATCCCGGGGGTCACACACACCCGCTGCCGAGCTAACCCCCTCACAGTTGGTGGAGAACCAGTGGCAGTTTTTTTTTAAGCCAGCATGGAGGAGATACTGAAGCAGCTGGCTCTAGCAAATGCCAATCAACAGCAGACAAATGCAGGTTTGCAAAAGAGCCTTGCAGCTCATCAACAGAGACTTGCAGCTCAACAACAGAACTTCGCAGCCCAGCAGCAAGCTCATCAACAGAGCCTTGCAGCCCAGCAGCAGACAAACGCAACTTTGCAACAGAGTCTGGAGGCTCAGCAACGAGCCCAGCAGCAATCTGAGGCCCGCTTCATAGACCTGTTGCAGAAGCAAGAGCAGAGACTACAACAACAGATGGAAGCAGTAATGCAGCAACGTCCGCAGACCAGTGAGGAAAGCCGTCCCACTAATACCGCGTCCTTTGGGGTGAGTCGTTTATTGACAAAAATGACTGGAGAGGATGATCCAGAGGTATTTTTGACCACATTTGAAAGGACCGCTGAAAGAGAAAAGTGGCCTGAGGAGCAGTGGGCTGGACTGGTGGCTCCTCTGTTAACTGGTGAATCGCAGAAAGCTTACTATGACCTAGAGCCTAACCAAGCAAAAGACTATGTGATGCTAAAAGCTGAAATATTGGCAAGGCTGGGTGTCACCCAGGCTGTCCGGGCTCAGCGTGTGCATAACTGGACTTTCCAGCTTGGAAAACCCCCCAGGTCTCAAATGTATGATCTCATTCACCTGAGCAGAAAGTGGCTACAGCCAGAGACTTTGTCCGCACCAAAGATTGTGGAACGTGTTGTAATGGATCGGTTTTTGAGAGCTCTTCCTACTGCCATCCAAAAGTGGGTAAGCCATGGAGACCCAGAGACGGCCGATGGTCTTGTGGATCGTGTGGAGAAATACTTGGCTACAGAGAACCTGACGGCCTCTTCCAGAGACACTCGGACTTTCCACCCTAAGACCAGACCATCCCCAGGGGCGGATAAGAGGATTCCAAGGGGTGAGGGTGGAGAGAGTGAGAGGGTGGGAGCTCTACCCCAAGTTTGGCGGGAACAGCCTGGGAAATCAGCGGCTCAAGAGGCGGCAAGAAGGATCGTTTGCTACCGCTGCCGGCAAGCGGGACATATTGCAGCCAATTGCCCGGTTGTGGAGGAACCCATGCAGTGTGACTTTCTGACGGGCAGACGTCAGTCGCTGTGTGCGACAGTCGCATGCACTGCCATTCGAGGAACTGAGAAACATTTATGCAAAATGTGTGTTAATGGTAGAAATGTTGTGGTATTGCTGGATTCAGGTAGCCTTGTGACCCTGATAAAGGCTGAGTTAGTTAAAACAGAGGTCTCTGGGAATAGCAAGGTAGCTGTTATTTGTGTGCATGGGGACACCCGAGAGTATCCAGTGACTACAGTGTGTTTCGAGACCCCCAAAGGTACCCTCTCTCATCCAGTGGGCTTAGTATCTCAGTTACCGCATGACGCCATTGTGGGAAGGGATTTTCCGAAGTTCTGGGAACTGTGGGATGATCCTGAGCCCCTCACTGGTGCCCCTATGTACCAGGAATGTGATAGCCAGAACTCCCCTGAGAGTGGTGAGGACTCTCCGGAATTTCCCTTATCAGTATTGGCAGGGGAGACTCAAGAAACTGGAGAGGAGCCCACCTCCTCAGACGAAAACCTACCGTCTGTGGAGTTTTCTGATCTTGAGGTTCACAGGGAAAACTTTGCCACAGAACAGTTGAAAGACCCCGCCCTAATAAAGGCACGGGAAAACGTAGTGAAAATAGATGGCGAGTTAGTGAACCCAGATAATACCTGCACTTACCCATACTTCAGCGTAGAGAAGGACCTACTGTATCGGGTGGCAAAAAGGGCAGAAGAAACCGTTGAGCAGCTTGTGGTGCCCAAACCTTACAGGAAGTTGGTGTTGGAGTTGGCCCATGGGCACATTCTTGGAGGTCATCTGGGGACAGAGAAAACCCGAGAGAGGGTATTACAGAGATTCTATTGGCCGGGGGTGATGAAGGACGTAGAAAATTATTGTTCCTCCTGCCCTGTGTGTCAGAGGTTGGCCCCGATGCCACATTTCCGTAGCCCGCTGGTCCCTCTACCCATCATTGAGGTCCCGTTTGAGAGGATCGCCATGGATTTGGTAGGTCCTATAATCAAGTCCGCTAGGGGGCACCAGTACATATTAGTTATAATGGACTATGCCACCCGTTATCCAGAAGCGATCCCTCTCCGAAATACCTCGGCCAAAACCATAGCCAAAGAGCTATCTCTTGTTTTTAGCCGGGTGGGTATTTGTAAAGAACTGCTTACGGACCAAGGTACACCCTTTATGTCCCGGGTTATGAAAGAGCTGTGTAAATTGTTCAAAGTGACGCAATTGCGTACGTCTGTGTATCACCCCCAAACTGATGGGCTGGTTGAAAGATTCAACAAAACCCTAAAACAAATGTTGAAGAAAGTGGTGGATAGAGATGGAAAGGATTGGGACTGTTTACTTCCTTATTTGATGTTTGCTATTAGGGAGGTGCCCCAATCCTCTACGGGATTCTCCCCCTTTGAGTTACTGTATGGGAGACACCCAAGAGGGCTGTTGGATATTGCCAAGGAAACTTGGGAAAGTGAGAGTTCTCCCCACAGGAGTGTGATTGAGCATGTCGCCCTGATGCAAGATCGAATTGCACAGGTAATGCCCATCGTGAAGGAACATTTGGCCCAAGCGCAGTTGGCACAGCAGAGAGTGTACAACCATGGAGCCAAGACCCGTACCTTTTCCCCGGGGGATAGGATATTGGTACTTGTCCCTACGGTTGAAAGTAAATTCCTTGCCAAATGGCAAGGCCCCTACGAGATAATGGAAAAAGTGAGCGAAGTGAATTACAAGGTCAGACAACCAGGAAGGCGAAAGCCCGAACAGATCTATCACGTTAATCTGTTGAAAGCCTGGAGGGATAGAGAGTCCCTAGTCGCAGACACTTGGTCACCAGCTCAAACTGGTTGCGTGATTCCTGAGGTTGGAATAGCAGCCACCTTGTCACAACCCCAACAACAGGAGGTTAAGGAGTTTGTGCTTCGCAACAAGGAGGTATTCTCTGAGCTGCCGGGACAAACATCTGGGGTAGAGCATGACATCATTACCCCGCCCGGTGAAAGGGTGAAGTTAAAACCCTATCGGATCCCAGAGGCTCGACGGGAGGCAATACGGGAGGAAGTACAGAAAATGCTGAACTTAGGGGTGATAGAGGAGTCCCAAAGTGATTGGTCTAGTCCCATCGTGTTGGTGCCTAAACCGGATGGGAGCTGGCGATTTTGTAACGATTTTCGTCAGTTGAACAAAGTTACAAAATTTGACACCTACCCCATGCCACGTATAGATGAGTTGATCGACCGGCTGGGAACAGCCCGATACATGACGACTCTTGACCTCACAAAAGGGTATTGGCAAATCCCCCTGGCCAAGTCGGCCAAAGAGAAAACCGCATTTGTAACCCCAGACGGGGCGTTCCAATATAAAAGAATGCCGTTCGGGTTACAGAATGCGCCGGCCACATTCCAGCGGAAAATGGACCAGATGCTGAGGCCCCATCGGAAGTATGCTGCGGCTTACCTGGATGACGTAATTGTCCATAGCACAGATTGGGCCTCACATCTGCCAAAAGTGCAAGCAGTCCTGGACTCTGTTCGGGAAGCGGGGTTTACGGCTAACCCCAAGAAGTGTACCATTGGGCAGGAGGAGGCCAAATATCTTGGGTACACCATTGGGAGGGGAGTAATAAAACCCCAACTCAACAAAGTCGAGGCCATCCAGAGTTGGCCACGTCCCAACAGCAAGAAGCAGGTACGAGCCTTTCTGGGAATCGCTGGGTATTATCGGCGATTCATTCCCCACTTTGCTTCTAAGGCTGTGCCCCTAACCAACCTGACGAAGGGGAAAGGGACGGTCATGATTAAATGGACCCCCGAGGCTGAGGCAGCATTCCAATTCTTGAAACAAGCCTTATGTAGCCAGCCAGTGTTGTACTCACCCGACTTCTCTAAAGACTTTGTCGTACAAAGTGATGCGTCAGATGTGGGGTTAGGAGCAGTATTGTCCCAGGTCTGGAACGGGGAAGAGCACCCAGTCATTTACCTCAGCAGGAAGTTGAAGTCCCATGAGGTAAATTACGCCACCGTTGAAAAGGAGTGTTTAGCGGTGAAGTGGGCTCTAGATTCCCTTCGGTACTACCTGCTAGGTAGGCACTTTGACATGGTTACGGATCACGCTCCGTTAAAGTGGATGGCTCAAAACAAGGAAACAAATAGAAGAGTGAATAGGTGGTTCCTGGCCCTCCAGGAATTCAACTTCACAGTAAAGCATCGCCCTGGCGTTCAAATGGGGAATGTGGATGCTTTGTCTCGAGTACATGAATGCCTGATTGCTGGTGTTCCAACCCCGAGGTTAAAACAAGAGGGGGGGTATGTGACAGCAGGAAGGTAAAGTCACCTGGTTGCATCCAGGGGGGTAGATATATTTCGCCCAGATTCAGGCTTCATGCCGACTTATACAACTAGGTGGAGAGTTGTATAAGGCTAGTGGGCTCATGGATGACTCATACCTCTAGGGAGAGGGCTGGGCGTCGTGCAGACAGGGAGTTGATGAGACCAGCTGAAGCTTGTCAGCTCATTTAGGCCTCTATAAGAACTCCCAGCTTCATTAGATGTTAGCTCATGCCTGGAACCAGACCTGTGTGGACTGTCTAGGGAGAGTGAACCCCTGTGCGGTGAGACAAAGCCTGTGTGGCTATTTGCTTGGACATTTAAAACCAGGGACTTAGGGACTAGGACAGCACTAGGCTGATCCCAGTTGTTAGTTAGGAAACCTGTATGTTTAGTCAGAGGTCAACTTGACCAGGATTTATTTTGTTTATGTTTCTTTTGCTTTGCTGTGTTTTGTCACTGTAAATAGAAAATAAACCGCACCTTTTTGATTTTGAAAACCACAACCTCCGTTTGCTGGGCCTGTTTTGTGTGGGGAGCCCATCCCGGGGGTCACACACACCCGCTGCCGAGCTAACCCCCTCACAATGTACAGTAAAAAACAGTGAGATTCCAAACTCTGATAATGTGAGGAGTCCAGGGGCTGGGAAAGGATGGTGTAGCAAGGGTAAGGGCTACACTCTCAGGGCTGCCATCAGAGGGGAACAGAAACCATGTTCCAGTTCTACAGGAAAAAACACAAGGGCAGAGGCACCTCTGGGTGTAGAAGTTTTAAAACAATTTGTAATAGCAAAGCAGTAAACATAGGCCACTCACATTTTCATGGTGAAAATTAGGCATAGAAATTCCCAAACAAGGGAGGGAGATCATCAGGTCCGTCAGTCCATTCCTGGTCCTGCTGGGGCGCTGTGCTGCTGGAAGTTAGCTCACGCCGCTGATAGACGCTCCTTAGGAGCGTGGCAGCCATGTCACACGCTGCCTGTACTCTCAGAAACGCGTCGTATTTACAGTGACGTCATCATCCCTCGCCTGCCTAACCAACTGCGCTCCAAGCCTCACTCTGAAGTGTTTTCCTCCACCGCAGCCGGCTTCATCTCCATCTATCAGCGGCGTGAGCTGACTTCCAGCAGCACAGCGCCCCAGCAGGACCAGGGATGGACTAAAGGACCTGATGATCTCCCTCCCTTGTTTGGGAATTTCTATGCCTAATTTTCATCACGAAAATGTGAGTGGCCAATGTTTACTGCTTTGCTATTAAAAATTGTTTTAAAACTTCTACACTCAGAGGCGCCTCTCCCCTTGTGTTTTTTCTCTCTCCGTCTCTGATGCCATCTTGGATGCCTGCCGTGTCTTCTCTTGTTATGGCCTCCATGTAGATCGTATCGTATAATGTCCATGGTCTGGGCAAACCCTGTAAACGGAGTAGGTTATGGTTTGAGACAAAATGTCTGGGGGGTACATAAATTGGATCACTTACAATTTTGGACCATGCCCCAGTTTCCATCTGCTTGCATCCACTGTCTTCTGATGCAAGGTCATGGACCTGGCGTCTGAATGAGAACATCCTAGACGATGCAGTGGCGCTTAAACAGGTTTTCGGACTGTGTTTCCATGTATTTTGCAGAAAACTCAACAGGTGAGGTGGGGTTGGCCTATCTCTGGGAGGGGAGCTTCTCTCTCAGGGCTCTCGACTAAAGAAGGCGCGTGAGGGGGACCTACACACCCTTTTGATGGAGCTTAGGTTGGCGGAACCTAAACACAAATACCGCATGACCCCAGAGTTGGTGACAGAAGTCCAATCTCTTTGTCTGGAGCTTGCTAACTTACTCAAAAATCGGATTCGACCCAGCTCTACCACATTCCCGACATGCTGCCTGACTCTACGGAGGCCCAGAAAGCTGAGTGCATCCTACAATACTTGGAGGAGGCTCAATCTCCGCAGCTCACCACACAAGTTAGCAACCAACTAGAAGTACCCATTACCCCGGCAGAGTTGGCAGCGGTTATTAAAGATCTCCCGAAGGGGAAAAGACCGGACTCAGATGGCTTCACCAATGCCTACTATTGTAAGTTCCACCCACTCCTTTCCAGTCCGATGTGTGCTTATTTTAATACCCTGGCATCAGGCACTGCTGTATCCAAAGAGGCGTTGCTTGCACATATTACAGTCATCCCCAAGGAAGGAAAAGACCACACTATCCCCAGTAACTACAGACCAATATCACTTTTAAATACCGATATCAAAATACTAGCGAGGATTTTAGCTAACCGTCTTAAACCCATCCTGCCAACAGTGATCCACCCTGACCAAACAGGGTTTATCTCTGGGAGAGAAGCAAGGGACAATTCAAATTGGGCAATCCAGCTGATCCACTGGGCCAGGTCGTGGGCTGACCAGTCACTTTGTCTCCTGCTTTGCACAGATGCTGAGAAGGCATTTGACAGGGTGGATTGGGCATACCTCAGGGCGGTACTGACCAGGTTGGGCCTCGGTCCCAATATGCTTTCATGGATAGCGTCGCTCTATAGCACCCCAGAGGCTCGGGTTAAGGTGAACAGCGTCCTCTCTAGCTCGTTCCCCATCTGTAATGGAACGAGGCAGGGGTGCCCCCTGTCCCCCCTCATTTTTACCATTACACTCGAGCCGCTGCCTAATAAAATACATTTGAATACCGATATTAAAGGATTTCAAGTAGGCCAGTGGAACATAAGCAGACCTGTTCTACATCTGTGATCCATTGATGTCTCTCCCCAACATCATGGCAGAACTTCAGGGCTTCAACTCGCGCTCAAATTTTAAAATTAATTATAGTAAATTAGAAGTTTTGCCTCTGGCTGTACCTTTCGGGTTTGCGTACAGAGCTGCAATCCTTGTTTTTCTTCACCTGGTGTCATACTTCTCTAAAGTACCTAGGGGTTAATCTTCTCTCCCATTGCTCCCAGCTGTACACCTGCAACTATGCCCAGCTGCTTTCTACCATACAAGCAGATTTACAAAGTTTAGACCGCGCAACCTTTTCATGGATGGGCCAAGTCAGTGTCTTAAAGATTAATGTGTTGCCTGTATTCTTTTCAATTTTCAAACGTTGCCCACCTCTTTACCCAGGTCTTTCTTCCCAACCCTCAACACTCTGTTCTTGAAATAAATCTGGCATGGGTGAAGCCCTTGTTTGGCTCTTCGCATCTGGCAACACCCTAAATAGATGGGAGGCATGGGTGTGTCTGTCATTCTCAAATATTATGAGGCGAATGCAGATATTAGGCTGGCACCACAATGTGTCCACTAAATTATGGGTTCCACTTGATAAATTCCTAGCAGGCCATAACCCACCCCATGCTCCTTGGCTCCCTTGGGAACATCAGGGGTTATCTGAATTTACCTCTCCCACTACCACTCATGCTCTGAAATGATGGTATACTTTAAATAATTTGGAACAGATTGCCCCTCCAGTTTCTCCTCTGGCTCCCTTGGGAGGCTTCTCTTAGTTCATTCCAGGGGAACACCTCTCCTTTTTTTCGCTCCGGGGCAGCTGATGGGGAGGTGAGATGTGGCAGATTCGTACAAGACCAGGGGATGTTACCCTTGACTACCTTAAGAGAACAATTTGGTAATTTTCCTCTAGATGAATGGCGTTACAGGCAGCTACAACATTTTACTCATAGTCTACACCAGGCCATCCGCTCCCAGTCCTCCTCGACCCCTTTTGAGAAACTTTGTATGTCCACCTCCATGATTCCACATTCCATCTCTGCTCTATATGGGATGTTGCAATCACTGGAGCCTAGAGGCAAACCTATATACATCAGAGAGTGGGAGAGATACCTACAGCATACATTTACTGAGACACAACTTGATCATCTTTACCGCATTACCCACACCAGGGTTACCGCATTACCCACACCAGATTGGTGGATACAAAAATGCAAGAAAATGGTTTTAAATTACTCACGTGCTGGTATAGGGTCCTGTAACGGCACCCCAATCTCAAGGGGTATTAAACGCCGTTTACGATGTTCCCTCTCCTAGACACACATCCACTCGCTACCGATATCCACAGCTAAACGACCCTTTCCTATAGAAGCCGACCCCTCTGGAAGAAGACGAGACGCACTCTGTCTCTTCTGTAGTAGGAATCAATTTATTATTGAGAAACATTGTAACTTTATACACAATTCAAGGCACATGATTTAACATGAACAAGGGCCCAGCTCCACCCACACATCCCAAAACTCAACACCTCATCCTGACGTCTGCTAGGCTTCAAAAGATCCCAACTAGGGATGAGCTTCGTGTTCGAGTCGAACATACGTTCGACTCGAACATTGGCTGTTCGATCGTTCGACGAAGATCGAACGATTTGGGCCGTTCGCGCCAAATTCGAGTGACGCGAACGGCCCACAATGCACTACGCCATCGCAGTGTCATCCAGGCGCTGTGATTGGCCAAGCATGCACTGTGACCCCGCATGCTTGGCCAATCACAGCGCCGGCAGCGAGGAGAGCAATGATTGGCCACAGGCAGGATGCCTGTGGCCAATTATTGCTGAGGGTGTTTAGTACACGCCCCACACTATAAAAGGCCGCCAGCACGGCGGCCTAGTGTAGTGTGTTCCGGAGCAGGGATAGAGTAGCATAGGCAGGGACAGTGACTGTTATTTCTTTCTTGCTTAACCTGGATTCCTTTAGTTTAGGGAAAGAGAAGGATAGGTAGGGAGAGTGTCAGTGTGTTTTGTGCTTCTGCTATAGTGTGCTTAAAAAAAACATTTATTCTAGGGACAGAAAACTCTAGGTAGGGACAGTGTCAGTTTCTTTCACTCTGCAAGTCCTTGTTTCCAGGGACCTGTAAGGACAGTGAGTTAATTGTCCTTGTGCTATATTGTGCTTAAAAAAAACATTTATTCTAGGGACAGAAAACTCTAGGTAGGGACAGTGTCAGTTTCTTTCACTCTGCAAGTCCTTGTTTCCAGGGACCTGTAAGGACAGTGAGTTAATTGTCCTTGTGCTATATTGTGATTAAAAAAAACATTTATTCTAGGGACAGAAAACTGTAGGTAGGGAGAGTGTTTTTTTTCTTTCACTCTGCAAGTCCTTGTTTCCAGGGACCTGTAAGGACAGTGAGTTAATTGTCCTTGTGCTATATTGTGCTTAAAAAAAACATTTATTCTAGGGACAGAAAACTCTAGGTAGGGACAGTGTCAGTTTCTTTCACTCTGCAAGTCCTTGTTTCCAGGGACCTGTAAGGACAGTGAGTTAATTTTCCTTGTGCTATATTGTGATTAAAAAAAACATTTATTCTAGGGACAGAAAACTCTAGGTAGGGACAGTGTCAGTTTCTTTCACTCTGCAAGTCCTTGTTTCCAGGGACCTGTAAGGACAGTGAGTTAATTTTCCTTGTGCTATATTGTGATTAAAAAAAACATTTTTTCTAGGGACAGAAAACTCTAGGTAGGGACAGTGTCAGTTTCTTTCACTGTGAAAGTCCTTGTTTCAAGGGACAGAGAAGGACACCTGAAGGTAGCCCTTATTGCTTTTTTCCCATCTCCCTGCAGGCCATCTATTAGAATGTCTGGAAGGCAAACAAGGAGAGGCAGACAGTCAGGAGGCAATAAAAGAGGGCAAGCAGGCTCTGTGTCTGGGGGCAACAGTGCTGGTCGTGGACGCGGTGCATTGTCATCAGCACATGGCCATGGGACACGCTTGTCCTTCTTTTCGGCAGCTGGACATGTTGAGCCACATCATGCCGAAGACTTGGTAGAGTGGATGACCAAGCCCTCCTCCTCCTCCTCATCCTCTCTCACCCAGGCTCAGGGTACTGGAAAAGCAGCTGCCAAAGCGTCGTCTTCCCTGGTATCAATGTCAGACAAATCATCAGTCACTCCTTCCCTAGACCCACCATGTCCTCCTCCTGAGGAGTCCCCCGAACTGTTTCAGCACAGTGTTGGGTACATGCTCCAGGAGGATGCCCAGCGTTTCGAAGGGTCTGATGATGAAACCCAGCTAGAGGAAGGCAGTAGCGTGAGAGCAGACAGAGGGGATGCTCAAGAAGGACACCAATCTGGCAGTCATGTTCCAGCAGCTGCAGCATACTGCCAGATTGGCTCCAGTGATGAGGAGGGAGGGGATGATGAGGTCAATGACTCCACGTGGGTGCCTAATAGGAGAGAGGAGGAGGAGGAGGAGGAGGCACATCTCCAACGAGGCAGGATGCCCTTTGGTGGCCAGCGTAAGGGCAGTACACCGACGGAATCACACCGCAGAGCTCCGCCTGTGCAGGGCGCTGCCTCTGCCCGTCATTCAAAAAGTTCTTTGGTGTGGGCCTTTTTTGAGGCTAGTGCATCAGATCGCACAGCTGCTGTTTGCAACATATGTCTCAAGCGTATATCGCGTGGCCAAAACATCAGCCGCTTGGGTACCACATGCCTGACCAGACATATGTTGACCTGCCATGCAGCTCGTTGGCAAGCCTACCTCAAAGACCCACACCAAAGAACAAAGCGGACCTCTCCTTGCACCGCATCAGCTGGGATCTCCAACCCCACTATAACTTCAGTCCTCTCTGAAACATGCACTGAGAGGAATGAAGGTGTAGAATTAGGTGTGTCACAGCCAAGTACTTGCGCCCACTCTGCTAGCAGTACACCGACGTCCGATTCTAGCAGGCAAATTTCCCTGCCCCAGCTGCTGGACCGTCGAAAGAAGTTCACTCCCAGCCATCCACATGCCCAGCGGTTGAATGCTAGCTTGGCTAAATTGCTAGCGCTTCAACTGCTGCCTTTTCAGTTGGTAGACTCGGCCCCCTTCCGTGAGTTTGTGCAATGTGCGGTTCCTCAGTGGCAGGTTCCCAAACGCCACTTTTTCTCACGGAAGGCTATTCCGGCTCTCTACCGGCATGTGGAAGGCAATGTCTTGGCCTCGCTGGACAGGGCGGTCAGCGGTAAGGTGCATATTACCGCTGACTCATGGTCCAGCAGGCATGGACAGGGACGTTACCTTTCTTTCACGGCCCATTGGGTCACTCTTTTGGCAGCTGGGAAGGATTCAGGACAAGGTGCAGTAGTGTTGGAGGTTGTCCCACCGCCACGCCTCCAAAATGCTACTACTGGTTGTGACACACCTCTCTCCTCCACCCCCTCCTCTTCTTCTTCCTCCATGGCCTCTTCCTGTGGTTTGTCCTATGAACCAGCGGTGCTCCGTAGCCGTTCACGGGGCTACGCAAGTACGCAGGCAAAAAGATGCCATGCCGTGCTTGCGCTGGTGTGTTTGGGGGACAGAAGCCACACTGGGGCAGAGGTCCTGTCTGCTCTGCAGGGCCAGGCCGAGAGGTGGTTGACGCCACGCCAGCTTAAGCCAGGAATGGTGGTTTGCGACAATGGCACCAACCTCCTCTCCGCCCTCCGACAGGGACAACTGACCCATGTGCCCTGTGTGGCTCACGTCCTTAACCTGGTGGTGCAGCGCTTCTTGGGCAGGTACCCGGGCTTACAGGATGTCCTGAGGCAGGCCAGGAAAGTCTGTGTGCATTTCCGCAGATCTTATAATGCCAGTGCTCGCCTGGCTGAGCTGCAAAAGGAGTTGAACCTGCCCAAGAACCGCCTTATATGTGACATGCCCACCAGGTGGAACTCAACGTTGGCCATGCTGCAGCGGCTGCACACGCAGCAGAGGGCCATCAATGAGTACCTGTGCGACTACGGCACCAGGACAGGGTCAGGGGAGCTTGGTTTTTTTTCTCCACGCCAGTGGGGCATGATCAGGGATGCATGCACTGTCCTGGCACCATTTGAGGAGGCCACGAGGATGGTGAGCAGTGACAGTGCATGCATCAGTGACACTGTACCTCTTGTCCACCTGTTGGAGCACACGCTGCGTGGAATAATGGACAGGGCACTTGAGGCAGAACAGAGGCAGGAAGAGGAGGACTTCCTTGCCTCTCAAGGCCCCCTTTACCCAGACAGTGTTCCTTCTGTCCCACCCATCGCACAGGAAGAGGAGGAGGAGGAGGAGGAGGAGGAGGAGGATTGTGTCAGCATGGAGGTGGAGGCTGGCACTCAGCATCATCAGCAGCAGTCTTTTAGGGATGATTTACAGTCCCAAGAAACCAGTGGACTTGTACGTGGCTGGGAGGAGGTGGCTGCGGATCATGTCGTCCTTAGTGACCCAGAGGACTCCGGAGCGAATGCCTCAGCAAACCTACGCTGCATGGCCTCCCTGATCCTGCAAAGTCTGCGGAAGGATCCTCGTATTCTTCGGATCAAGGAGAGGGACCATTACTGGCTGGCCACTCTCCTTGATCCACGGTACAAGGGTAAGGTTGCGGACCTTATGTTACCGTCGCAGAGGGAGCAGAGGATGAGACAACTCCGGGAGGCCTTGCAGAAAGGTCTGTGCAACGCGTTCCCAGAGACTGGGAGGTTGCAAACTCCTGGTCCTGGACAACGAGTTGCTGAGGCTTCGGCCAGTCAAAGAAGGAGCGGTGGGGAAGGTGGCCGTCTGACCGATGCGTTCAGACAATTCTTTAGTCCGCAGCCCCAAAGTATGATCGGTTCCAGCAACCATCGCCAGCGTCTGATAAACATGGTGCAGGAATATCTAGGGGCAAGGTCAGACTTGGACACCTTCCCCACCGAAAATCCTCTGGCTTACTGGGTCTTGAGGATGGATCACTGGCCAGAGCTTGCACAGTATGCAATTGAGCTACTGGCCTGTCCTGCATCCAGCGTTCTTTCGGAACGCACATTCAGTGCTGCTGGAGGATTTGTCACGGATCACAGGGTGCGCCTGTCCACCGACTCGGTTGATCGACTGACTTTCATCAAGATGAACCAGTCTTGGATCACCACCAGCTACCACACACCTGATGCTGATATAACAGACTAATTGATTTTAAAATGTCACATCCCTTCAAGACTGATGCTGATGCTGAGTGCCTGTGCTGTTATGTTGACTGGCTATCCTCCTCCTCCGAGTCCTCAATGGTACGATTGATGATGATAGCTTGGAAGATCATTTTTGTTTATGGGTGCCGCCACCAGTGCCTAACGCCCAATTTTTCAGCCCCTGTTTAACAGTGGCGTGTAATTACAATTTTTGAAGCAATACTTTGCAACAGGGCTCATTGCTGTGCTCCAAGTACAGTATCTGTGAGGAGTTGCAGTGTTGTGCCACCAGTGCCTAAGGCCCAATTTTTCAGCCCCTGTTTAACAGGGGCGTGTCATTACAATTTTTGAAGCAATACTTTGCAACAGGGCTCATTGCTGTGCTCCAAGTACAGTATCTGTGAAGGGTTGCAGTGTTGTGCCACCAGTGCCTAAGGCCCAATTTTTCAGCCCCTGTTCAACAGGGGCATGTAATTACAATTCTTGATCTAATAATTCACAGCAGGGCCCATTGCTGCACCCACCAAGAGTAACTGTCAGGGCTTACAGTGTTGTGGCACCAGCACCACCATCAAAGGCCCAATTTTTACTACCACTGTTCAACAATTATATGTAATTAAAATTCCTGATATAATAGTTGACAGCAGGGCGTTCCAGCACCAACCAAGAGTAACTGTGAGTGCTTACAGTGTTGTGCCAACACCAACAACTAAGGGGCCTATTTCTGCAGAGTATATACGGCAGGTCCCTACTTTCAAACATCCAACTTACAAACGACTCCTACTTGCAAACGCAAGAAGACAACAGGAAGTGAGAGGAAATCTACCACTAGGAAGGAAAATTCTCTCCTGTAAGAATAAATATGGGAGAAAGGTGTCTCCTCTGTACTGATGCTTTATCAGCAATCCTTGTTTCAAGAAAAACACCACATTTCAAAAACAGTTGTCATTAGGACGGAAAGTGAGGTGAAATGTTCTGAACAGGGGCACAGACAGCAAAACAAATGTTACAGGGGTGATAACCCTTACCTATGTTTTCCAAAAAGTTTAAAAATAGATTTTTGGTCTGGAGCTACACTTCAACAATGTACCTGTTCAAAATTACAAACAGATTCTACATAAGAACAAACCTACAGTCCCTGTCTTGTATGCACCGCCTGTATACGGCTGTTCAGAGTATATAGGGCCTTTTTTATTTTATGTGCGGGGTTCCCCTTAATATCCATACAAGACCCAAAGGGGCTGGTAATGGGCTGGGGTAGGGGGGGGGGTCATGGGGTAGCTATGCCATTTTTCTTAAAGATTTTCATCCATATTACCGGGACCAGACATTACATTAAAGCCGCAAGCAGTTTTAAATGGCTTTTTTTTCCTTTAGAAGTGTCATTTTGTGCAGGGACAGTTCTAAACACGGGAAACACGTGGCACTTCACAGGCATACTTTAGACACCCCCCAGGTACGATATTTAAAGGAATATTTGACTTTTTTTTTTTCACTTTATGCATCATTAAAATGACTGCTCCCGGAAAACGACCGTTTTTAAAACTTATTTTTGCATTGATACATGTCCCCTGGTGCAGAACCCGGGTTCCCAAACCCTTTTTAGGACAATAACATGCATAATAGTTGTTATAATTAGCACTTTAGAATTCGAACGTTCGCATCCATTGTATTTAATAGGGTTCTAATGTTCGTTCGAACTTTCGGTCCGTTCGCGGGTTCTGGTGCGAACCGAACCCGGGGGTGTTCGGCTCATCACTAATCCCAACACAATAGAATATACGATCTCCAATACACATCTTCCCACAAAGGGTTGGCAGCCAGTCTGTCTGGGGACAACAGGTTCTAAACCCTTTACATCTTAAATCCCTTTGTATTGTAAATCCCAGTCTGCCTTTACAATACACACAAGTATAGGGTTAATTACTTCTATTTACACCAGACCTTCCCAAGTCATACTGAACAATAGAATGCAAATTACCTTAATTCCTCACAGCCATGATTACACAAAGTCAGGGCTGTTGGTGATGATATTAGCATCTAAGAGTATGTGTCTAAACATCATGAAGGCGTCACTTTCCAATTAACCTGTTGAGGTCATAATCAAACAGTAGAGAGTTCTTTGCAGGTATCCTGGGGAATATGGTGGATGAATATTACAGACTAGGCTTGTGCAATTCGTTTCGTAACGAATCGAAATTCGTCCGAATTTAGCAACTTTCGGACATTCGGAAGCATTCGAATTTCCGAACAAAGCAATTACGAATAAAACCGAATCCGAAATAAATTATACCGCAAAATAGCGAATGCCCGAATGTCTTCGGCATAATTCGTTATGAAAAAACTTATGAATGTACAAATCCATTGGAAACACAATAACACTCACTCTGCTCTGCTCTCTGCTTCTCCTTCACCGTGCTGAACTCCCTCTCAAAATGGTGTACAGGGGCGGAGGCTATAGCCGCATGTAAAAAACGAAAGTAAAATACGAGATTTCTAATCCATTCTAAGCACAATAACACTCTGCTCTGCTCTCTGCTTCTCCCTCACCGTGCTGAACCCTCTCAAAATGGTGTACAGGGGCGGAGGCTATAGCCGCATGTAAAAAACGAAAGTAAAATACGAGATTTCGAATCGTTACAAATAACCGCTATGTATTTCGAAAAGTACAAATCCATTCGAAGCACATTAGGCATAATAGGCAGCGTCGTCGTGAGAGAGACACAGAAAATTACGAATCAACGAACCCAAAAAAAGTTACGAAAGTAGGAGTTGTGTCCAGAATCAACGAAAAACAACGTACTCTACCGAAAGTACGAATTATAAAGCAACAAAAAATTCAACGAAAAATGTCGCTTGCAAAAATACGAATGAGTCCGAACACGAAAAATCCCGTCTAGCAAAATTACGAATGATTACGAATCAACAGGACCGGAAAGAAACGAACCGAAACGGAACGAATTTTTCCGTTGTGCACAAGCCTATTACAGACCCAATCTAGATAAAATGTATGTACAGCATTGAATATGGCCATCATAGACCATATTGGGGTTTTCATTCACCCTGTGCCCCTAATAGAGACACAGGGTGATTGACACATAAGAGCCATTGGGGAAGCTGGTGCAAGGGTATTTCATACTTCCTAAGCGATTCTGAGTTCCCCGGGCCTTCCCGTTACATCTCTCCCCTTTCGGCAGGAGACTAACAGAGGGGGGAACCCCAGACGGGTTGACTCCGAAGTTAGTCCATAGGTCCCTTCTTCTAATGCCGGTATCCACACAGTACCCCAAATAAATTTCTCCAAACAGAGAATCGCTTACCCAGCCAACCTCTGCCTCTCTCAGAGAACACACCCGCCGCTGGGGAGAGGCCTGGACTGGCCCTTCTCCCTGGAGTCCTTTCTGCCGCTGGAGAGAAGACAGGGTGACTGGGCTCAGTCCGTCATGCTGTTGGGGATCTGAGTCGACTGCCCGGCATCCCTGTGGTATACAAGTGGAGACTGAAGTCCCATCCACTTGTGGTAGGTGAAAATCTCCCAGTGCCTGCAAAGCAAGGCTGACATCCTCCTGTCTCAGTGTCACACCATTTTCTGGGGTTGTGTCAGTGAGGACTGAGGTCCCATCCAATACCACAGGAACTCCCTCTTCTGTTAGTTGGGAGCCGAGGCCCGTGGTGCTCGGCTCTGTTGCCAGCTCTTCTGTGGGTTGCTGTGAGTGGAGACCGCAGTCCCATCCACCGATATCCGCTCAAGTGGCATTTGTGTGCAGCGGCCAGTAGCATTCTGCCCTGCTGCCAGTGATTCAGCTGGGAGTAAAAGCTTTACTGCCTCAGCTTGTTGCTGGGGAGAGGGGCCAACTGCCCCGGCTCCCTGAAACTCCACAGTGGTTTCCGGTGCTGGGCAGAGGTGGGTATCACTCTGCCCTGTTGCCAGCACTTCTGCTGGGGACTCCACACCATCTGCTCTGGTTAACTGTTGGGGGGGGAGATGGCCTGCTTCTCCTCCCTGCATCTCTCGCAACCTCCTTCCGAATTCCTCTTCCATGGCGGCTGGTTCTTTAGGCGTTGTCCCCGATTGCCGTATTTGCGCCATTCTCTGCTCATGTTGCCACTCATCCTGCCGCTCGATGTCTCTAATGGCTTCCCGTATGGCGGTCTCTAATGGGTTAGCACCATACAATGCCAACCGCTGTCGCACTCGTTGCTGAAACAAATCTTCAACTGACCGGGGTCCTGCATCACCCTCCTTCGGCTGCATCGCTGGCCAGTCACTGTGGTGGTTTGGAGTGTCCCAGGAACTGGAGGGAAAATCCCGCTGCTGCCAACCAATGTAACGGCACCCCAATCTCAAGGGGTATAAACGCCGATTACGATTCTAAGCTAGGCAGAATCTACCCAGCTTTTTTGCATGCTTGCTGGTATGGTCACATTCCTGCACATTTGGTGGAAGTGCCCCAAGCTACAACCCTAGTGACAAGACATTAGATCCCAAATTAAATTGATCCTGAACACTAACTTCCTGACTGCCTGACTCCCCGCTGGAGCTTTCGCTTCATGTTCCCTCCCTCCCTCTCAGCCATTACCGAAAGTCGGTGTTGCCCCACCTTCTAAAAGCAGCTAGACGATAAATTCCTGTCTTCTGGAAGAAATTTCTAATTCCTAGCTGGGAGGATTGGATTTACCTCGTAAACTAAATCATGGCTGTGGAGGAATGGATGGCGACATAAAAGGATCGTCCAGATAAGTTTAATAGTATCTGGGCCACGTTGATTCATTATACCGGCGCAGCCCTACTGGGATCTGAAATGGCCCCTATTGACCCTATACCTGAGACTGTCAGGAATATCTAAGGCCATTGATCTCAAAAGGAGGTTGACTGTATAAGACAGATTAGACCAGATCCTCTGCAATTTTGAAAACATCATTTAATTTATTTTACAGTAGAGTGCTATTTTGTTACCTACCTTCCCCCATTTTTTTTTCTTCCTTTCCCCTGCCACTTTCCTCACCTTTCTCCCTCCTAGTACTTTTTCCCACTGCTATCTTTGCTTATGTCCAAGTTGTGTGTGCCGAGTCATCATCGGTTCTGAGATATGTTGGTTTACCTGAGGTAGTATATTATTGTAAGTGTTCATATGTTATAGCACTAGTTATGTTGCTCTCGCTGCCTTAACACACTCGATGTAGGATGGTTAACTGGACTTTATTCAGTGTTCCATGACTGCTACCTATTTGGACTTGTTTTATCTCTCTGTAGGTTTTGCTTTGTTTATTTTGTGATTTTTGCATACAAAATGATGAAAATACTAATAAAGATAACATTAAAAAAAAAGAAGATTGGAAGCAATGCATGTAATTATTGATCTATCTGTGGCCAATTTATTGTATAGAGTGATATGTGTCCCGGGAGCCACACATCAAGTCAAAGCCTGCTGTGTGATAGGCTCAGCCTGGACCCCTGCTCATTCCACATGAATAAGCTCTGGTGGGCGGCATTAAATGCATTGGGGGAGAGCAGGGTTGCCAACTTTCAGTAAATTTACGAAGAGTTTGTAAAATCTGTACTTTTTGCATCTGTCCTTGAATGTCCATTACGGACATGTAGGCTGCATGTCTGTAACTGATATTCATGGTCAGATGCAACAATTATGGATTTTACAAACTCTTCGTAAATTTACTGAAAGTTGGCAACCCTGGGGGAGAGGCTTGGCAGGGGTCCAGGCTGAGACTGCCATTCACTATCACACAGCAGGCTTTGACTTGATGTGCGGCTCCCAGGACTGCTATCACTCTCTACTATTGCCTTGAGCACAGACGAGCTCCCTTCCCAGCCAGCACTCACAGCGGTGGGAACAGGACTCCATTCCTATACAGCCTGAGCGGTTCACACACATATCTTGGTTCGCAATTTATTGTATAACTACAGACAAAACATTTTTTTTCTTTGTTTTCTATAGAATGTAGGTCTGTGATTAGGACACCTTTCAGGTTTTATTGCTATCTGTGTCCCTGTTAAGCCTGGTACCCACAAAGTGTTTTCTCATTCAACACAGTGGGCTGAATGAAAAAAACAGACAGATCGCCGTACTAACACAGGCAATGTTAGTGTGGCAATCTCCCCTGCTGGGCCTTTGTGTTCTGACAGGGGGGGCTGCCCTGATCAGATGTTGGTTTTACAGCATGTCCCTTCAACAAAAGGCAGTCTTAAGGCTGGCTTCTTTTGGAAAGACAGTTGTACACACTGACAGACAGTCAGCCGGTTTCTGTTGAACCGGCAGATATTCAACCCGTTTGTGCCCAGCCTTAGTGAGATTCACTCTCTCTCTATTTTTCCTGTTTACCGTTATCACCAACAGTGAAAATGATAGAAAATCACAAATTATGGGATTCATACCTGGTAGTAAAAGGGCAGTGCTGTGACATTAGGTACCACCAACTGTACATGTGCCACCAAGCAAGGATTTCTGGAATAAAGCTGCTATTTTTTATGTATTTAGCCAACTTGCATAAAAAGTGCCCATGCACATAGCACAGTTCCCAGAGTTTGGCATTCATTTATTTATTTCATTCTTTTGTAGTCAGGTAAATATCAAATTTACATTCTTTTTCAAGCCAGTAGGTAATTTTACATATTTATTTTACTCTGTGCAGAGACTGCTGAAATAAGCATTTTGCTTACAGGTTCTGTAGCCCAAGCTGAAATTTTTACATACATATGACTCATCAGCAGTGACTTGGGTAACTCATAGTGCTCTGGGAATCATTTGTCATTGATGGAATACAATGCTCATCTGTATTGTGTGCAACAAGTACATCAGCCAGTAGATGGCAGTGTTTATATGTTTTTAGCTGGATCTATGGTTAAACTCCATGTTTTTTGTCTTTAATATAGTTCCTGTTCCTGTCTGCAATTAAGCAGCAGAAAACCCCATGTTGACTGTGGACTGTCTGTTCTGTAGGGCGATATACAGAATTTTGTAACAGTCATGTATTACATTTTAAAATAAAGTATATACTGTATATATATATATATATATATATATATATATATATATATATATATATATATGTATATATAGTTGTTTTTGTTTGTAATGCAGGTATTAAAAAAGTTTAAAAACATTATAAATGTAAACTTTGAATCCAGCATTGTTTTCTGTTTTGAATAGAGTAGATAGAACTAAGAACCTCTTGGGGAGACATAACCTTACTTCCTGTCACACTTTGTCATCTGGAAATGTTTGCACAGCTACAGTATCTGTGTCCCTTTGGAGGAAGCTATCCTTTGTTCCGTTAAAAATCTCCCAAATTAAGTCACAGAGAGAGGTAAAAATCTGACAGATGTTCTAACCCATCTGCACTCTATTCAAACTTAGAAAAAGTTTTGGCTGTGTAAGTACCCTGCCAAGGTTGGAGTGCCACTAATATAAATATAGTGGGCAACTACACTATAATAAGCCTGAGATCTGATTGTTATTGCATTTTGCTTTTGTTGGGTTCCCCTAAGCATTGTTTGCTTCTGCCTTTTGTTTGGGAGTGTTTTCCAGTAGGTATGAGCTTTTGGGTTCAAGTCAGAGAGTTCAACCTGATCTCTAGCTGTTCGAGGTTCGCTGAACTGGCAAACAAAAGGGCCAGATTTGGTCTGTTCACCCACCTGAACATTTGACTGCTGCTCCAGTCAAAAGTGATCAATGTATTTATTAATATATATTTGGTCAATAATACCAGTCAGCATCAGTAACCCACCTTGTTGACATTTAGCAGCCAGCTGGTAAGCTGACATTCGCAGCAAGAGTCTATCGGAGGCAGGCACGGGCTGTCATGTATTGTAGTTGTCGGTGGGTCATTATGGCATGATGTTCATTGTGATTCACAGGGAATCTACACCACTGGACAACGTGATTGATGACAGATGTATAATGTGTGACGCTTTTGTGTGTGTGTGTTTGTGTTTTTTAATAAAATACTTTGTCAATAGTGTCTATGTATTCATTTACATTTGACTTTTTTGTGAATAAGTATTGAGGGGTACTATGTACACCTTACTCATTCATATGGGAGGCTCATATATTTTAAATAGGGCTTCCAGATCCTGATTAGCTCCCCCCCATAGACCTCTACATACACAATGTCAGGGATTGTGGGAAGAGGCCCTTTTCCCATCACAATGTAGAGAATTGTTGAGAGCATGTGGCCTGGTATGGTTCAGGAAGGGGTGGGGCACACACTTGCTGCCCTTCTCTTCCTGGACAGCCAGGCTGCATGCTTGTATAAGTGTCAGGTGTGGATTTGGGAATGCGGGTGCACATTGTTTTTACATGTGCTGTGCGACCTAAAATTAATACCCCTTGGGGTCTGGTATAGATTTTTTTTTAGAGACACTTCATGACATTTTTTTCTTTTTTTTTCGTGTGAGGTTCCCCTTAACAATTGATAGCAGATCGTCATGAACTAAAAGGGTCTAATATGGAGTGTGTTTAATTGTCAATGACATCACCTGGGATTCCTGGCCAGTTTGTTGACATTTTGTTGCCGGACAGTGAGCTTTCATTAGTTGCAACGGAGTGTCAGTGCTAAAGATTTGTCATGACAATACTCATCGCTTTTATGTTGGTGAGTCGTCGGGGGTCTGTGAGTGGCAAAAGGGATTGGGTTCTAATTGGAATTTGAAGTCCTGTCTAAAATACCAAGTCCAAAGTATCACCCATCTGCAAGTGGGTACAAACACTGCTTTAGGGTAGCTCACTTCCTTTAGTAATGTAACTTATTACCCATGCATTGAAATTGAAAATTGTGGTCCATCTTGTGCTTTTCAGAGTTAATGAAGACAGAAACCTTGCTATCTCCTTAGAGAAAGCTGAAATTTTTCCAGAGGAACTGTACAGGACTATAATTTTGATGCTTTTCCCTGATGAAAACTGTTAATTTATTAAGTCAAAGGACAAAGCAAATGAAATTTGATGTTCAGATTGAATTTTAAGTAGAGTGCTTCTTCCTCATAGCCGTGTCTTTCTCAGTATAGAATTGAATTGAGTAGCCAGTTGTTATAGTAATTTCCATTGTGGGCCCACAGACTACAACAACACAAGATTCAACAAGGTCATGTACAGTATAATAGCTGTTTTGTTGTTTTATTGATCTGACTTTGCATAACACAACTCTAACTGGGCTATCAGGATAGGTTGTAATCTAATCTATTCCAACAGCAGCCTCATGGTGCCTCTAAAGATGTCTGGTATGATATGGACTTGCAGGAGTAGATATAGTGTTGAATATCTCTGTATTTTAGTTCTGTTTCATGCAAATATATGCTTTATTTGTCTTGTTTGGTAGGAAATTACGGAGCATCTTGACACCAATCAGCCATCAATGAAACTCCTAGAAACCACCTTTTCCTCAAAGCTAAATTTTCCAGGCATCTACGTAAAAGACAGTTCTGCATACATTAATACACAATTTTTTTTAATGCAATCAGTACACTGAAGATATTTGAGAATTTGACCTGGGATTAGACTCTTGCAGTTTCTGTACAACAAACCTCAGACTGGGGGAGGATGTAGCAGCACAAGGAGCCAGTCAGTTGAGCTGCAGTGCAAGAAGCATGATGATAAGTCTGTTGCTTCTCCTGTCCACTTACAGGCTGGAGGAGAGACAATACTTGTAAGTTATATTAAGAAACATCAGTTTTTTTTTTACTCACAGGCAGAGCTGAGTTGTGGGGCAAGGCTGTGTAAATCTCATGACTGGATGGATAAATATACAAATCATTTGACAGGTAAAACAGAACCCATATAGGTATGTAATCTGTGTATTGAGCTTTTTGCCTTAAAGATCAGCTTTAAAGCAACTCTGTCACTAGCCAACAAATAAAAAAGTACACAAAAATAGACTCTTCAAAAGAAAATTTTTAATACCTGTCCAATGGGCAGTGATTCTTACCTTTGCCCTCTTGCAGAGCTCATAACTTGTCACACATTTGGGTGTGTTGGATGCCTTGTCCAGCAATGATAGCTGTGCTTCCACCCACCAGCTGCTACATCAGTACAGGGCACAGTAATGGCATAGTGGCCAGTGAGTGGAACTACCAATAGAATATTTTTGATCAGCAACAAATTTAATTTAAAATAAATGTAAAAAATACAGTATGAAGCCTGCCATTCCTAATATTCCTGGTTCTCAAAATGATATATGCCCAGCTGGGTCTGGCGTTGAAGAGTTTGGTCAGAACAATCAGAAGCGATACCCAGGAGTAAAAAAAAAAACGTACCATGGAGAATTTTAAAATAAAGCAGGAGTACTAATATAGAACCATAAAGCTAACAGGTCAAGGATCCAAGCAGCAAACATCATAAACCCGGTCTAGCAATAATCAGCAACAAGATGTCTGAAAACAGTAGTGCCCCCACTGAGGAAATCATTTATGGGCTGCACATGCAGCATTTCCGTAGATAATTACTATAGGCAATCACCAAGCAGCTCTGCGGGCAATGTTATACAAGTTGGGAGACATTGATAAGAATATGTTGCACGAGGATGTGCAAGTCTAAGAAACTGTAGTAAGGAAGTCGAAAAAAAGACAGGCGGTGACAATTTCACAAAGCCATTAATTGATAGCTATAGAAAGCTGAAATAGATTAGTTGTATTACTGAATCTTGTATATCCTTATTACTCTGTACTATCGTAATAAGTAACCCCTTAATGTATTTTTTTTTTTTTTACTATATGGTATGCAGTTTTTTTTTATATTCCTATACTTAGGATATAAAATTCAGAGATGCTAGGCAGGTGGGTTGCCAACGGGTTAATCCCTTTCTCAGTATATGTTGTGCATTTTCTGGCAGACTCGCTCTACATGAGATCCTCATTTTTTTTTATTTTTCACTTGACTGAGCAAGCTTCATTATGATACTTATTCTAGCATTCACAAACGCAGTCAACTAACTGAGCTACACCTCTCACATTGCACAATTGATGGATTTTTCCACATTGTATGGCTAAACATTCTCTTATCATCTAATTCTGCTGTAAAGATGTAATGTGGGGGCACATAATCATATTATCTAGAGAAAAGAATAATATGAAATACAAGCCTCTAACCACATTGCTTGTTAGGAAAAAAATAAAAAATTAAAATAAACCTAGGATTTATTTTATTCACATGTTAGATAGACAAAACAGCAGGCCCCAGACATGGCTTCCCCATGCCCCCACTCCACAGTTAGTGCTGCAGTATTGTCAAAAAGTACTCAATCTTCATCAATAGGTAGAACATAGCTGCATGGTCCTCTGGATTGCCACAATGGCTACAGCTAATAGTCAATAAATTAGGCCAAATACGAAATAATAAGGCACTGTTGTATTCAGGTACAAGCAAGAGGCTGGAATAGGTGATAGACTGAAAACAGAAACCAGGATTCGTGTTCTAACTCTGAGCAGCAAGAGATCCGGGAGAGGAACGAATGGACAATTCAAACCGTAAGGTAAGTTATATATCTGGATATTTGTTAGATGACTAAAAGTAGTAAAAGACACCTTTTTAAGGTACTGAGGTAGCTCAGGTATTTTCAGCACCAGGTTATATCCCTGAAACATGAATGAGCACACCCTTTAGTACCATACCATACCAAATAAGGTAGCACCCACTGGTGGATTTTTTTTACAAGTATCTCATTCACTGTTGACCACAGGACCTCCCACAGTTCTGGAAATCATGTTAATTGGAAACGTTATGCTAGTTCATATAGGTATCTAAAAATATGAACATAGACATATCTCTGGACCTCAGCTCTTAGCTGCCCAATTAATGGAGGTCATTTTTACATGGAACTTTGAATGAAGCTAGCACACATCTTTCTCATAATATGAATCTCTATATTGCAACAGCTTGTAAAATGTTTTAAAAAGTACCCCCTACTTTGTATCAGCTTATGTCATATTTCTCCTTAAATTTCTAAGCAATCTTTTTGGTTTAAACAAACCAAAACAACTAACTCAGTTAGTTTTAAATATAAATTGACCTTTTTTTAGGATTTTTTAAGGTGGTAGACTGAGTTTTATTTGACAAGCAGGGGAATACCATGAATAGTATGTGCTCTGGCTGCACAACTAAAATAACAAGGTACATGTGCACCCTATAAACTACATCGTAATAGCCTCCACCCACTTTGAAATTTGAAGGTATCCTACGAACACAGCGTACACTTTCATTTTATAACATCAGCATTGTAGTAACAATACAAACAATAGTTATTTTTGACAATACAATATAGACTTACTTGAAAAATCCCCTTTCATGTTTTGAATTCCTGTCTGCCAGTCATCTCTTTCCACAACTTCCTGAATTCCTTCCATGATTTGCAGCTTCTCCTCTGCTGTTTACTTTCAATCTCTGAGGACTACATATCTTATGATACCTTGCTGCCCGCAAGCTAAAATTCCTGTACTGACTTCTGAAACTCCTAATCTCAGTACCTCTGTAGTTTAGAAGGTAGACTCTGTGAATTCTATGACACATCAGTGTTTACTCACAGGGCATAGTGAATACTTATCCTAGGATTCAAGGAACTAAAAGTGTGCATAGCAAGTTTACAAACTTCAAGATTATTCAAAATAAGGTAGGGTACAAACAATTGTAATACAGTGTAAAAAAGATATGATTTGACAATTTAGCCAAAGAAACTCTTTAACCACTTGCCGACCAGCTCACGCCGATATACATTGGCAAAGTGGCACGGGTGCGCAAAACGACGTACCCGTACGTCACTACGTCATCAGCGGCTAGCGTGCGTGCGCATGCGCCTACCGCCTGCCACGGGAGCGTGCCCGCGGGTCCTGTGGACTTGATGTCTGCCGGTGGCCCTCGATCGTGGCACGGAGGCAGAAGGGGAGATGCATTTCCCTGTTCTGCCAAGCAACATGACAGGGATCTACTGCTCCCAGTGATCGGGAGCAGTGATCTCTGTCATGTTCTAGTGAGCCCATCACCCCTATAGTTAGAAACACACATAGGGAACACACTTAATCCCTTTAACGCCCCTAGTGTTACCCCTTCCCTGCTAGTGTCATTTACACAGTAATCAGTGCATTTTTATAGCACTGATCGCTGTATAAATGTCAATGGTCCCAAAATAGTGTCAAAAGTGTCCGATCTGTCCGCCGCAATGTCGCAGTCACGATAAAAATCGCACATCGCCGCCATTACAAATAATAAAAAAATAATAATAAAAAGGCCATAAATCTATCCTCTATTTTGTAGACGTGATAACGTTTGTGCAAACCAATCAATATACGCTTATTGCGATTTTTTTACCAAAAATATGTAGAAGAATACATATTGGCCTAAACTGAGGAAGAAATTCGTTTTTTTTAATATATCTTTTGGGGATATTTATTATAGCAAAACGTATTGCTTTTTTTTTTTAAATTGTCGCTCTTTCTTTGTTTATAGCACAAAAAATAAAGACCGCAGAGGTAATCAAATACCACCAAAGAAAGCTCTATTTGCAGGAAAAAAAGGATGTCAATTTTGTTTGGGTACAACTTTGCACGACCGTGCAATTGTCAGTTAAATCGCAGCAGTGCCGTATTGCAAAAAAGGGCTTGGTCAGGAAGGGGGTAAATCCTTCCGGGGCTGAAGTGGTTAAGGTATGGAGGAAGGATTATGTACATCTTACATCTATGTCTACTTACTGCCAATGGACTGGCCAAATTGCTTTTTTTTTTAATGAAATAATTGTCATACTGGGAAACTGATAAAGATGCTGAATGGTTCGTTTTCCTGACATTCCTACTAAAGCATTCTTATAAATGTGTAAAAAGTCATTAAATATATATTATTATACATTTGTATGTAAACATTTAAAATTGACAGTGCAAGGGGAATTAAAATAAAGGTTTAGAGGCCTCGAAATGAAAAGAATTCAAAGGAAACGCTGAAGCTCTCAATGATCCTTCTAGCCCACCCCTGCTGCTTTTACATCACTTAATAATTGCCTTATCTTCAGGCTACAAAAGTCTTAACAGGTTAACTCACTTTACTCATTCAACCTAATAATTCATTAGTGTATGGTTAAATGCTTGGGGCAGTAGGAAGAGCTTGGTGATAAGGGATGATGCTGAGGGGTCAACTGTCATGTTCCTTCTCTAAAGTCTTATTTGTGCCCTTACTGAAATTTGAAGGATTTTATACCAATGTATAAAAATATTTTAAGTGGACTTTTCATTTATAGCTATAGTGATCCCAGGGTCAGGTTTGGGAATTTGTAAGTGCCAGGCACCACTCTAGAACATCATCCTACTTATTCAGAGGCATGCAGAAGAGGTTGCACCTCCCCTGTGGAGATATTCAATGATACCAGTGAAACCTTTTTGCTTGGTAGTGTATTGTGTGTTCATCTTCTGATTCTGATTGGCCTTTTCCAACCTTTGAATCACAGTCACTCACAACAGCTTATCAGAAGCTGAAGACCGCCTCATTTTACACAGTTCTGCTGTTACAGCTAGAAAAGAATTTAAGTTTTAGTTCAACCAAAACAAATAATTCCTGATTCAATATATGTTGTTTGATGCATAGTTACATATTTACATAGTAGGTGAGGTTGAAAAAAGACACAAGTCCATCAAGTCCAACCTATGTGTGTGATTATAGGTCAGTATTACATTGTATATCCCTGTATGTTGTGGTCGTTCAGGTGTTTATCTAATAGTTTTTTGAAACTATCGATGCTCCCCGCTGAAACCACCGCCTGTGAAAGGGAATTCCACACCCTTGCCGCCCTTACAGTAAAGAACCCTCTACGCAGTTTGAGGTTAAACATCTTTTCTTCTAATTTTAGTGAGTGGCCACGTGTCTTATTAAACTTCCTTCCGTGGAAAAGTTTCATTTCTATTGTGGGGTCACCAGTATGGTATTTGTAAATTGAAATCATAGCCCCTCTCAAGTGTCTCTTCTCCAGAGAGAATAAGTTCAGCACTCGTAACCTTTCTTCATAACTAATATCCTCCAGTCCCTTCATTAGCTTTGTTGCCCTTCTTTGTACTCGCTCCATTTCCAGTACATCTTTCCTGAGGACTGGTGCCCAGAACTGGACAGCACACTCCAGGTGAGGCCGGACCAGAGTCTTGTAGAGTCGGAAAATTATCGCTTTATCTCTTGAGTTAACCCCCTTTTAATGCATGCCAATATTCTGTTTGCTTTGTTAGCAGCAGCTTGGCATTGCCTGCCATTGCTGAGCCTATAATCTACTAGGACTCCCAGGTCCTTTTCCATGCTTGATTACCCCAGAGGTTCTCCCCCCAATGAGTAGATTGCAGTCATATTTTTGCAACCCAAATGCATTATTTTACATTTTTTCACATTAAACCTCATTTGCCATGTAGTGGCCCATCACATTAATTTGTTCAGATCTTATTGCAAGGTTTACACATCCTGCGGAGAAGTTATTGCCCTGGTTAGCTTAGTATCGTCCGCAAATACAGATTTTGAACGATTTACCCCATCCTCTAGGTCATTTATGAACAAATTAAATAGGATTGGTCCCAGCACAGAACACTGGGGGACCCCAATTTCAACCCCTGACCATTCATTCCGAGTACTCCCCATTTATCACTACCCTCTGAACCCGCCCTTGAAGCCAGTTTTCAATCCATGTACTCACCCTATGGTCCATGCCAACGGACCTTACTTTGCACAGTAAAGGTTTATGGGGAACTGTGTCAAATGCTTTTGCAAAATCCAGATACACCACATCTACGGGCCTTCCTTTATCCAGGTGGCAGCTCACCTCCTCATAGAAGGTTAGTAGATTGGTTTGACAAGAATGATTCTTCATGTTCATTCACCTAACAATTTCTAATATCTATTGGGATTTAGGAAGATATTTGCACTCACATGCTGTAACCATGACAAGGGATTGCTGCATTCCCTTCTGAGTTTTTAATGTAGTGGGAGTTAAAATTTAGGGGGAGTGCAAGGGTGGTAGTATGACCCAATGCACTGATTATTGGGGAATCTGGGACCCTTTTATGGTTCTTGGAGGACTCTGGTGGTGTGAGGTTTCCTGCGGCCTACAGGTGGCGTTGTTGCCCTGGGCCGGAGTTGAACCCTCGCCGCAAGACTGCATCCTTTTTGTCCTTTTCCGGCGCTGGTTTAGCAGGGCGGGGAACCTGCTGTGACGCAAAGGGAGAGGAGATAAAAGGGGCGGACGCCCTGAACACGGGGTTCAGAGTCGGAGATCAGAGTCGCGCCCAGGCACTTTTTGCCTGGGTGCCGGCGTTCCGGAGTTCCGGGCCCAGGTGCCCTTGACCTGGCTGGAGCGGGAGATGGAGTCCATTCCAGGCACCTTTAGCCTGGAGTGAGGTACTATTGAGAAGGTCTGGGGCCCGGTACCTTCGACTGGGTCCCGCAAGGGTGGAGGAATCCGAGGGGGCCCTAAAGCCTTGGGTGCCCGAGTCTGAGATGAGGAGGCCAGGGAGCGTAACCAGTCCGAACAGTCCGTTGCAGCATTGCTGGTGACGGCGGGGCCTCTGGTAACTCTCTTGGACGGATGTCTTCCCTCTGACAGGGGCTGCGCTTAGCGAAGGTAATTCACTTTCTGTTCTACACAGTCAGTAGCAGAGACGGTACGCCATAACCGTTGCTGACACCACAATGGTTGGTTCTATCTAAGGATTGTGCCTCGACCTACTCCCCACCTATACTGAACTGTTCTTAGGTCACAACCTGTCTGTGCTAAGTGACGATTTATTGCTGTTGGAGAATAAATACGAGTTGGACCTTTTCAGTGGTGTGGAACTCCAGTTACTGGGAGCAGAGGGGGTCATTTACAGAAAAGACTTGGCTCTGGGTTATACACACACGACCTGATGGTAAAATAGGTTCTGGCCTTCACCTTTATCCAAAAGAGGACATGGGCCGTGGTGTATCTCATTCCTCCTCCCATACTTCCCCCTAGACGAGACAACAAGCTGAGAAGAAGAAGGGGTGAGAGGGGTGAGGTCACTACATTAATGTTATATTATGAAGAAGAATATTGTGAGTGAGAACACCCTTAGTTCAACTGCAATACTCAAATGTTCAACCAAAAGTAAGGGAGGAACATGACCATGAACTATGCTATGGGAAATGCAGTCCCAAGGAGGTATAAGAAACCACTCATCATACTTCACTTATAACTAAAAACAGTATATTTGAGTATATTTATTCTGTTAAGAACTACATCTACTCAATTATGAGCCAAAATGTAAAAACTGACTTGCGTACGAGGAGTCCATTCAATATAAAACTAACTTTATTCACATTCAGCAGGAATAAAAACGGTATCATAGAAATTTGGAGTGACCCATCAATGCATTGCCACAAAGTTGTTTTTATTCCTTTGGGATCTGATAAAAGTAAGCTCTTAATCAGAAGAATTCCTGATGTGTTTCTTCTTTCATTTTGCATGACGCTAAGACCTGAGTTCCCGATTTTGTTCAAGTTCCCGATTTAGTTTGTGTGCCATTCTCACGCAGAAATGTGTGTCGTGTATAGGGCAGCCCGTTCACTTAAATGGGCTGCCCTAGGCGCAATTGTCACTCAAAAGAAGCTCAGGGACCACATTTTGGCCCTGAGCCAGAAGTGGTTTTGCAATTGCATTTTGATATGATTCTCGCACATATTGTCACGACAATCGTGGCAAAATCGCACCTCGTTTGGGGTGCCATTCAAGATGATTGGCACCCAAACATGTGCCACGCGTTTTGCTCTGATTTGGAATCGCAGTGATTCTGCCCGCGAATGTATCATGTATACAAAATTGACCTTCAGTACAACTCAATTGAAAAACAAACAAATCCTAAAGGTGGAGGGAAGTAAAAAAAAATAAAAAAAAATAATATGGTTGCATAAGTGTGCACACCCTTAAACTAATAATTTGTTGAAGCACCTATTGATTTTATTACAGTCTTTTTGGGTATGAGTCTATCAGCATGGCACATCTTGATTTGGCAATCTTTGCCCACTCTTTTTTTAAAAACACTCCAAATCTGCCAGATTGCGAGGGCATCTCCTGTGCACAGCCCTCTTCAGATCACTCCACAGATTTTCAATCTGATTCAGGTCTGGGCTCTGGCTGGGCCATTCCAAAACTTTAATCTTCTTCTGTTGAAGCCATTCCTTTGTTGATTTGGATGTATGCTTTGGGTCGTTTTCATGCTGAAGTATGAAGTTCCTCTTCATGTTCAGCTTTCTAGCAGAAGCCTGAGGGTTTTGTGCCAATATTGACTGGTATTTGGACCTGTTCATAATGTCCTCTACCTTGACTAAGGCCCCTGTTTCATCTGAAGAAAAACAGCCCCAAAGCATGATGCTGCCACCACCATGCTTCACTGTGGGTATGGTGTTCTTTTGGTGATGTGCAGTTTTGTATTTGCACCAAACATATCTTTTAGAATTATGGACAAAAAGTTTAACCTTGGTTTCATCAGACCAGAACACATTTTGCCACATGTTTTTGGGAGACTTCAGATGTGTTTTTGCAATATTTGGCCGAGCTTGGATGTTTTTCTTCCGTCTTGCCACTCTACCCCATAGCCCAGACATGTGAAGAATACGGAAGATTGTTGTAACATGTACCACACAGCCAGTACTTGCCAGATATTCCTGCAGCTCCTTTAATGTTGCTGTAGGCCTCTTGGCAGCTTCCCTGACCAGTTTTCTTCTAGTTTTTGCATCAATTTTGGAGGGACGTCCAGTTCTTGGTAATGTCACTGTCGTGCCATATTTTCTCCACTTGATGATGTCTGTCTTCACTGTGTTCCATGGTATATCGAATGCCTTGAAAATTCTTCTGTACCCTTCTCCTGACTGATACCTTTTAACAATGAGATCCCTCTGATGCTTTGGAAGCTCTTTGCGGACCATGGCTTTTGCTATAGGATGCAGCTAAGAAAATGTCAGGAAAGACTTACTAGAACAGCTGAACTTTTTTCTGGGTTAATCAGAGGCACTTTAAATGATGGCAGGTGTGTACTGGCTCCTATTTAATATGAGTTTAAATGTGATTGCCCAATTCTGAACACAGCTACATCCCTAGTTGTACACACTTATGCAACCACATTATTTTATTTTTTTATTTTTACCCCCCCCCCCCTAAAATATTTCATTTTGTTGGTGGGAAAAGTTCTGAAATAATTTATCTTTGTCTCATTTTTTTACATCACAAAACCCTGACATTTTAACAAGAGTGCGTAGACTTTTTATATCCACTGTATATTACAGCTGTCTTTGTTTACTACTCTGTGTAAGTAAGATACAAGTCTTTTGTTTCCTTGCATTAAAGGGGTTGTAAAGGCAGAAGGTTTTTTTTTATTTTAATGCATTCTATGCATTAAGATTAAAAAAAAACTTCTGTGTGCAGCAGTGTCCCCCCAGCCCCCCTAATGCTTACCTGAGCCCATCTAGATCCAGCGATGTTGCATGAATGTTTCATCTGCCTGGAACCCCCCTCCTCATTGGCTGAGACAGCAGCGCAGCTCCACTGGCTCCCGCTGCTGTCAAAGTCAGTCAGCCAATCAGGAGAGAACGGGGCAGAGACGAGTCGCAGCTCTGTGTCTGAATGGACACAGGGAGCAGTGGCTTGGCTCGGGAGCCCCCAGAGCCCCCATAGCAAGCTGGTTGCTGTTTGAGCACTCATCTGGAGGGAGGGTGAAGCACAGAAGAGGGACCCGAGAAGAGGAGGATCTGGGCTGCTCTGTGCAAATCCACTGCACAGAGCAAGTAAGTATAACATGTTTGTTTGTTTTTTAACTAAAAAAAAAAACAAGCCATTACAATCACTTTAAGGTCAACAATACTTATACTATGTAATTTGAGAGCACTGAAGAAACACTAAAGACTTTGCAAAAGAAATGAAAAAAAAAAAACGATATTTTAAAAGAATGGAAGCAATTCTGGATCTATCAGTTTAAAATGTACTTGTAATATTCCCTCTCCTTTTAGGTCCAAAGCACTGTGATAACAAGTGCCTAGAGATTAGTTTTGCTCAGAATGATATAAAGCTATAAATCCCTACAATGTTACAATAAATTGTCCCCATACTATAAAGGACTATATATAAAGAAGGAGAGGGGGTTGATTCGCTAAAGGCAAATAGACTGTTCACTTTGCAAGGGAAGTTGTACTTTGCATGGAAATGTTTTCACAGAGGTTAGTGAATGAGGTAAAGCTCTGTTGACATCCATCATTCAACCATGTGCAAGTTAAAATGCTGTTTTTATTTTTTAACATTCTCCTTGCACTTGATTGGGTATTCTTTACAAAATGAAACTTCCCTACATTCAATACATTTTGGTGCAAAGTCCTTTCCAACTTTCCTTGTAAAGTAAACAGCCTATTTAAATCAACTCAATGATTTCCTAAGAAATGTTCCTGATGAGTAAAGCCCCGTACACACGATCGGTTTGACTGATGAAAACCGTCCGATGGATGGTTTTCATCAGACCAACCGATCGTGTATGGTACCCATCGGTCTTTTTTCCATCGGTTGTAAAAAATAGAACTTGTTTTAAAATTTTCCGATGGATAAAAAACCGATGGGCAAGTCCGTCTATGGGCAAGTCCATCGGTTAAAAAACCCACGCATGCTCAGAATCAAGTCGACGCATGCTCAGAAGCATTAAACTTAATTTTTCTCGGCTCATCGGAGTGTTTTACGTCACCGCGTTTGGAACGGTCAGTTTTTTGACTGATGGTGTGTGGCCAAGACTGATGAAAAACAGTTTCATCGGATTTCCGATGGACAAATCCATCGGACGAAAATCCATAGGTTATCCGATCGTGTGTACGGGGCTTTAGTGTAACTACATTTAAATAGCAATATATTATCTTGTATGCAAATGTAGCGCACTCACCCCCTTCACCTGCCTTTGGCTCCTCGCAGGGAGAGAGGGCACACCACGCCACAAGCCCGTACCCTCCTGTGTGAAGAGGATGAGCGGTGTTGTTGGTGGGTCCACACAGCCAGAAAACCAGAATCCTCCAGAGAAAGGTTCTCACCTCTATGGTTAATAAAGATAAGTACTTGTTCCCCCCCCCCCCCCAGTGACTTGAATGTCCACACCAGCTGTAACTCCAACGTAGAGTTTATTTCTCGTAAATAACAGTCTCTGATAGGAAAAGGTTGGAGCAAGAATAGTACAGCATAAGGTGTGGGAGAGGTCCAGGCACAAACGTAATCACTTCACTGCTTGGCTTCTCAAACAGACCCAGCCCATATGGATAGTCTCCCTAGATAGGGACTAGCAGCCAAATGGTACTCTAACTTAACCGCACAGTCTCTGCCACAGACTTGGTGAACTTGGTCTCTGCCACAGACCTAGTGAACTGGGTCTCTGCCACAGACCTGGAGAACTTGGTGTTTCAAAGCTTGACCTCTGTAAGGAGAAGACATCCCTCCAGAGAGTTACTGGGCCCCTTCCTTCACCGTGACTTCTCACCGGTCCCTCGGAATGGTTCCTCCCCCGGCCTCCTCGTCTAAGATGCGGGTCCCCTCGCAAGGCGGCACCCTGGGATTCCTCGATCCTTGGTGGACCCCAGCCGAAGGTGCTGGGCCCAAGGCCTTTGCTGCAGTCCCAGGGCTAAAGGTGCCTGGGACTAATTTACCGACCTCCGCCCCTGGGCCAAAGGTGCCCAGGGCAGACAGGAACACACTCCCTGGGGTAGTACAACAGAACGAACCCCAAACAGGCAGCGTCTGCCCCCTTTTATATCCTCTCCCAGCATGCACAGCAAGCCTGCCACACCCACTGTACGGCTGCTGAGAGGGGACACACAAGGCACAGCACTGTATCAGCGGTTCAACCCTGACCTACCATGGCAGCGCCACCTGCAGGCCACAGGGAACTATACACCGATACTCTCCCTGCGGACAAGAACGGTTGACAGAATCCTGACAATTGGAGTTTTTGAGCAATACTACCACTCAAACACTTCCCCTAAATTTAGGACCCCGCTACACAAATAAACTGAACTAAGAAAGTTTTGCATTTGAAAGATAATTCTTTAATAAATACATAATAAAAATACTAGAAAACACTAATGCCGCGTACACAAGATCGTTTTTCATGACAAGAAATATGGCATTTTTTAATTTGGTCATTAAAAACGATCGTGTGTGGGCTCCAGAGCATTTTTCACGACGTGAAAAATGGCAATTAAAAATTTGGAACATGCTCTATTTTTTCTCGTAGTTTTTCACGTTGTCGTTCTCCATTGTGAAAAACGGCCATGTGTAGGCTTTAACGACGTGTAAAAAAAAGGGCATGCTCAGAAGCAAGTTATGAGACGGGAGCGTTCATAATAGAGATAGCACATTCGTCACGCTGTAACGGACTGAAGAGCACGAGGCTGAAAAGCGCGAATCGTCTCTCACCAAACTTTACTAACACGAGGATCAGCAAGAGCAGCCCAAAGGGTGGCGCCATCCGAATGGAACTTCCCCTTTATAGTGCCGTTGTACGTTTCGTACGTCACCGCGCTTTGTTCGAGCATTTTTTTTTCACGATCGTGTGTAGGCAAGGCAGGCTTGAGAAGAATCACGTAGAGAAAAACTTTGTTTTTTCAATGACATTAAAAACGGTCGTGTGTACGCGGCATAAGATGATGATACTTGAAATTATTGATTTACCCAGATTGCTAGCAATTGTGCTGTAAGTTTGTAAATGACTTGCTAAGCTATTGCTAGTCTTGCCAGGCTTCACAAGTTTGTGTCACAATTGCAGCAAGTTCGCATTGCATGACTCCAGATTAAATTTCTTTGCAAATATTCTGCAAGTCTGCTGCAAGTTCTAGTTCAGTTATGTTGTGCAATAGTCATCCCACCACAGGGGTCACTGTGACTGAATTGTCATGCTGTAGACTTGCAGATCTCTTGCTATACACTCACCACTGCAACTTTGCTCTTGCTAGAGACTTGCCACGCAAATTGGAAAAATGTCAAGGAGAACTTGTGTGCTTCAAGTGCTCTGCAAGTGTACAACTTGCCAGTAAAAATGTTCAGCAAACAGACTTACAATTCAACACTGCCACAAATTTGTGGTAAGTTATCCTTGCTATCTGGGTATTATGTTTTATACCAAAAAGATCTTTTCAACAGTAAATCCTATTTTAAAGTGGAGTTCCACCCAGAAAAACAACTACATCCTGGCACAAGCAGAACACTATCACCAAGTTAAATAGCCACATCAAAAAAAAAAAATTATAGTGTAAATACCGTATATTTTCGTTTTTAGCTGCCACTTCCAGGCTTTCCCTCCCGCGGGAGTAGGCGTTCCTACTCCTTTCCCCGGCGTCGCAATGTCTCCTGGGAGCACAGTGTCATGTTTCCCAGGAGACAATACGGAATGCCGTTGTTCCATCGAGCTGGTTCTGCTGTTCTATCGAACTGGTTCTGCTATCGAATAGGTTCCGGGATGGTCTGCGCAAGTGCAATTGAATCCGACGGAAGTCCCTGAGTCTGAACAGTTCGTCAGCTGGGGATGCTGCTCGTCGCACATTGGTTAGACACGCCGCTCATTGGTTAGACACGCCGCTCGCTCGTTCTATACAGCCAATGCTTTTCTCATAGGGGCGGTGTTCTATCGATACGGCTACTCGCCGTAAACACTGTAGGCGCTTCCAGGAAATGATTGCTTGTGGGCATCACAATGACCACAAGCAAAATGGAAACTGTCAGGAACCGATTTTAAAAGTTCTTATTTGCCATGAAAACGAACAGGGGATATTTGAAGACACCAAAGAAGTGAGTTTAACTTTGTATTGTGAAACCCAATTGAATGCACCAAAAAAAAAAAACAATCGCCGCAGAACCTCCGCTTTAAGGAGCAAAACACTAGGAAAGGCACACTTTCATTTTGGCTGTGTATGTTTATTGGTTTGCATTAGCGTCAACATTATTGTAAAAGTGCAAAAAATCTGAGGAAAACGCTTGGACAGCCGCACTCTAAAAAAGGTTCTTTTATTTAAAACAAAAGCACAAACAACATGCCACAGCAAAAAAACAGCAAGTATGAGCTGACGTTTCGCACTGCGATTCAGTGCTTAATGAATCTAATGAAGCTATGATTAAGCACTGAATCGCAGTGCGAAACGTCAGCTCATACTTGCTGTTTTTTTCCTGTGGCATGTTGTTTGTGCTTTTGTTTTAAATAAAAGAACCTTTTTTGGAGTGTGGCTGTCCAAGCGTTTTCCTCAGATTTTTTGCATTGTCATATGCATTGCCTGCACCCACGGCTCTGGATCTTGTGAATGAGTCACCAGTCACATCTGAGCGGTAACTCTCTCCATCATTGTAAAAGTGGTGGTGCTTCACAGGAATAGGTGGGGCTTCTTGGCACCTAAATTTTAGTTCATTTATAAAATGTTGCCAGTGGTTTGGTGTGCGCTAAAAGTGTAGCTCTGTTATGATGGCCCAAAGTGCTGACAGCTGAGGTAATTTTGGAGCCTAAAAAAGACACTACCTCCATCTCACTCGAACCTAAATGCTCTTCTTGTTCTGAACTAGGCAAGGAAATGAAGCCTACAAAGAAAGTTCAAAGAAAAAATTAGCCGTGTTTATTACTGTTTCCTTTTTCTAGCAGACGTTTGGAATGACTGGGGTTAATGAGACTGCTGTCACAAACCTCTATAACAATGCGGCACTCCAGGATGTAGATTAAAGAATCTTGATGCACATAGCAGTTGGTAAAGATACTTCGCCTTTGGCCTCATGCCTTCTAATAGATTTCATTCACACCCTGTTGTGTCAGTTACGTACGTACTTGTAGCTTGAACGGCTTAGCTTTAGCACAAACTGCCGCATTTTTTGGTTTATCTGACTAGCTATATTACCAGCTTGGTTTATACCTCTTTCATCCTTCAAGAACTATATGCCTGGCTGCATTTATGTTCTCATTTAGCATCTCAAAATGGGCACTTGCTTTCAAGAAGGGTTACTGCTTGATTCACCCGCTTTGTTAATCTGGTTAATTAGCATACTGTCTGCCATTAACAACAATAAAACAACAATGCTTCTGACTGCTCTGCAAATCCAAAACACAGACAGTGAAGCCAGAATAAATGAACAAATCACCTATCTGAAACATTTCTGCTGGAGTGACGCTTGAAATTAAAGGCATGGCGCAGAAGTTTCTCTAAATAGGCATATGTTTAACAATATAAAAATTACCATCTGTTGTTGTAAACAAATATGGTATTTAACCTGACTGTGGATCAATGCAATGTGTGCACTACATAGCAGGCTGTACATATGTGTACCATACAGTGAATGAATATGACAACATCTGCTGCCTCCTGTTTCTACAAACTTCCATTCTCCAAGACAGCCAGGAATCCTCAGTACCACAGACAGTCTCCTGCGCTCGGGAGCTTGATCTCTTAGTGACACAACCAGAGTCTTCCATTGGAAAAGGAATGACCAGGGATCTTGCTGCCCTCCTCAGATATCACTTTTGGCTCTGAGGAAGAGGGTACGCCCTCGCAACGTGTCAGCCGTAGCTGTATTATATGTCGTCTGGACTCTTTGGTTGTCTGGTTCCAGTAGGAGGCCCCCTTTGATGGAGCGGTTTTTATGTCTATATTTTGTACTTACTTTGTGAGTATTCATGATCTTTTAGTCTATTCAAATAAACGTAGCCATTGGTAATGCACTAGGTCGGTGCGCCCTTCTTTTTCTTTTTAAATTTTTAGGAATCCTCAGTAACCATCCTTATCCCTTTAACTGCAGTGGGCAGAAAGCTTCAAAAACATTGCCTACCATAAGAAAAAGTGCTGTTTAGTGTAGCGCTTACCCCTGGAGGATCTGCTGGATGTATCAGGTTCTTGTTCTGGTGTCACGACTCCGCAAACAGCTTTGCCCCTTCTGACACACCAGACTGAGTAGAGAATTGCTGCAAACACCTGCACATGCACAAATGCAAATATCCTGCACACAGTTAGAAAAAAGGCACCAGAAAAATAGACACTGGACCAGTTAACTGCAAGCAAAGTATATTGTCAGGGGGGCATGTCCAAGATGGCAACAGACAGTGACCTGATCCGCACCGACCTTGACTCCTACCATGAACATATTACAGCAACAAAGCAGAGCATGAGTATTGTGGAAGACATAGTGCATGACCATACAGTCTCCCTTCACACTCTAAAAACAAATGTGAAGTCGCTGGAAGTCAGAGTGGAGGTTGCAGAGAATAGAGCCGGCGCAACAACTTCTGTATACTGGTTCTGCCAGAGGGAATAGAAGGTTCTAATCCATCTACCTTCACTACCGGCAAGATTTTCTGGATTCTTCATGGGGGAGCGGGCTCCCTGCATGCAGGCTGTGTGTGATCCCCCTAGCTGCCCTCCACACACTTTTGTTCTCAAGTTACTCAACTTTTTGGGACTGTGACCTGCTTCTCAAGGAAGCGAGACTACAGGATAAACTCCATTATGAAAATGCATAGCTTTTTATTTTTCCTGACTTCTCAGTTGAGACGTAATGCCTTTGGAGATCATTTGATAAGGTAAAGGCCATAAGGAGTCCTTTATAGCATGATATACCCAGCCAAACTCATCTTGTCACGAGTTAGCCTGCAGGTTTCCTGCCTCTGTATTCTTAGCTCCTTGCTGCAGTGGTTCTGCTAGTCCCATGATTTTTTTCAAGTGTGTTGTTTGGCTCTGTGCTCATCTATGGGCATTGCCTGCTACTCTGAGGCTTTACATTTCCTTTTCCTTCCATCAATTCCTGGCCTGCCTCCCAGTTTTCTTCCCTATTTATACATGTGCTAAGTCCAGCCAGCATTGCCTAAACAATTCACAGTTCTCTGAGCTCCCGTTTGCTTCTACTCATGTATCCTGTGTCTGACTACCCATGTATCGATCTCGGCTTCATCAAACTCTTCTTTATTGATATATATTGTTGCAGTGATGGTCTTCCAATTAGCCACTATCCAGCTATCTATCCATGCTGCATTACTGTGCTGCGTTATCCAGCTGTGTTGTTATCATGGATGTTTTCCGGCTGCCTCACAGGTGCTCCTCTCCTGGGGCAATGTTCTTTCAAGTTTTGGTGTTACCTGAGAGACTTGTGCATTTTAAAGACTGAAGCAGAAACTACATCTGTCACCTATACACACATTGTTGTGATGAGTATTTTGATTATGACCCCTATTGGCTAATATTGGTGCCCCAGGACGACGTCAGTTGTGACGAAACACGTAGGGGAGCGAAGTGCTGACGTCACCGTGTGTACACAGGTCCCGGAATCAACAGGCTGCTATCAAGAGCCGGCCGGCTAGACTATTTTAAACGCTAATTTTACTCTACGGAATTGTAAGTGCAATCTCGCTTTTTAAGTTTAATAAAATATAAGGATTTACACTATGCAAGCCTTCTGTTCTTACATGGGGACCTATTGATCGTACATTTAAGGCTGGGTAACAAGCCACAAGCGCTTTTGATCTCCTATATTAAGGAATCATTGCAAGCTGGAAAGCGGCAGTGAGTGCAGAGGTTGAGGCACTTTTCTATCATACCTTCTCACTTCTTCTTGGGTGTCTTGATCATATGTCACCGTGGATGAATCTATAGAAGTATTATACATGGACCACAGATTTGGCTTTAATTTGCTAAGGACATTCTTTTTTGAATTGTCATGTGTACTGTAGACACTCAGTGTGTTTTTCATTTCATTTTTTTACGTCACGCATATGCTTTCACATGGTTTTTTATGCCACATATTTAAACCAATATCATTCATTAGCGCAGCTTAATTTTATTTTTATTTTTTTATATTGTAGACCCATTGGGTACCTTGGTGTCTGCCCCCGACCTATATAATGGATGCTTTGCCTCCTACTATCAGGCCCTTTATACATCAAGAGTGAACTTAGAATCAAATGCATTGATCCAATATCTAAATGGTATAGACTTTCCCATTCTCTCATTGACCCAACACAATCACCTATAGTCCCTGATCTCTGTTGAAGAGGTTCAGACAGCTAAAACTTCACTCCAATCAGGGAAAACCCCAGGACCCGACAGTCTTCCAGTGGAGTTTTTTTAAAACCTATTCAAGGATTTTGCACCTATCTTTCACAAGGCCTTGGATGAGGACTTACGAGAGGGCATACTACATGACTCGATTTCAGAAGCAACTATAGTAGTAATTCCTTAGCCAGCTAAGGAACCAACTCAATGCACTTCATACAACCTGATCTCCCTCCTAAATGTTGCCTTAAGGATTTTTTCTAAACTGGTCATGTGCCTGTGAGGGGGTGACGGACCTGGTAGAGACCTGTTGGTCTGGTGCCCTGCACAGTGCATGGCCACACAGATGGGGTAAGTCAAGGTCTTTCAAGACATTCATGCCCAGCATGCCAGGTGGGCTGACCCTACCTGCTCCATCACCTGGACTTCAATCAGGTAATGCCCTCAAACAGGATGGGTAGATTATTGGCCGCTCCAAGGGACAATCAGCAGACTAACTGTACTCGTGCTCAAAATCTCTGCACATAGAAATCGTACTTCATGACCATGACCTCTGACCCGGTATCAATCAGGCATGGGACTTTTTGGCCATTAACTTAGGTGGTTACCACTGGGCTCAGTGTGACCATGTCCTCTGACTTGCTGTGACTTTGGGTTGTTGACCCAGGGGGTTGTCCCTCTGTATTTGGAGTCAGTAGTTTAAAGATGGCCTGGAGGGATTTCTGAATTCAGACTGCTCACAGTTATTGGATATGTGTCCATAGTGGCTACACCGCCAGCATTTTCTGTCTTCTTCAGGGTCCCTGCACAGTGGGTTCTTGCCCCTATGGTCTACCCCCTGTTTCAAGGCAGCCTCATCCTGAGCCAGCTTGGTCAGTGTGATTTGCATGGCTGACAGAAGTGAAGGTGCCAGGGCCTCCTCTTTGAAGTATGCAGGTTCAATCTTCTTGGTCACTGCCACCATTTCATCCGTCTCTTCCTGTTCTCGCACAACTGCATCCACCACCACATTATAGAAGGAGGTGACAGGTTGCGCTTTACTTTCTCTTGCAAGGCTCTCTGGGCTGGGCCAGCTATGAACTGATACCTAGGTATGTGGTCTGTGTCAGTAATATCAGTGCAGCTGTGCACTTCCCTTTTCTCAAGGCTCCTCCAGAGTTTCTGCATTGCTACCACATAATGGGTGAGGTTCTTGTGCCCCTGCTGTTTCTTTAAAAATAACCTTCACCTTGGCTCTGGAAATGGTATCTTCTCCCCAAACAGGCCCTCCAAGTGCGACTCAATCTGTTCTAAGGTTGCTTGCTCATCCTATGGCAGCGTTACCATTTCATGGCAGGTGTCATCCTCTAAAACATTAATAGCCAGTTCCGCCACCAGCTGGGCCAGAACCTGGAACAGGCGCGCGGCACTCTCCAGTCTGTCCTCCCACTCTGACAAGGGAGTGTTAGAGCCATTGAACTGCGGTATAAGGGCTAAGGCCGATCCTAGCAAAATCATGCTAGAACCCAATCCTCCTTCCGTACCCGCTGCAAGAGACATATCCTGCCGACTGCTGCCAAGTGTAGTTGGGGTGCAGCGTGATGCGGTGCCAGTAATGCACACAGTCCAAGTGTGATTAAAGAGCTTGTATTGAAATAATGCAAGAACAGTTCACAATAAACCCAGCAGAAGGAAAACCCAACTAGAGTGCAGCCCACACAGTGCAACCTGGCCATCTCATGTCCAAACAGGAAGATGTCCAGAATAGTTGTGAGTCCTACGCTTTCCCTCTTAGTAAGGAACCTTTTGCTGCTGCTAGTTCTGTCCCAACCAAGCGGGTTACCTGTCCTTACTCTACCCACTTGCAAAATAAGTGCAAGGCCTAGGAGCCAGGGCCTTAAATAAGCTCTGCCTGACCCAAGATGGCTTCTAGAGTCACATGGGGCAGCAGCAACCAATTGGATCGCTTCCCCAACAACCCAGGAGACCAGAGATTAGACCTTTTTCCTCTTAAATTACTTTCCAATTGCAGTGCGGCTGCAGGAATAGTGCCACCTGCAGTGAATAAACGAGATTTCATCTGCCTACAAGGCTATTCATTCTTTGGGAGCATCCTTGATTGAAACCAAATCAAATGCCTCCTAATAAAATAACAAAATATACAGTATACTGCAACACCCAGGGTAAAAGTCCATCTGTACTTAAAGTTTTCTATTAGTCCCCCTGCAAAGTCCCACAAATACCTCTTGATTCTGCCAGTAAATTCCACTTAATTAAGCTTCCTGTGATCTTGTGGCAGGATTGCTGAATTCAGAGCAGAGTTCCCACTTTTATACAGTCTGTGCTTACTTCCACTGCAGTGGGATAAAACATGTTTTCAATGTAGATTGTCAGTTAGCACTTGGCCACACCTAGTCCTCTCCATTGGTTTCTGGATTGGCAACACTGCCTCTGTTTCTAAAACCTCCCACTGTGAGCTGCAGTGTCTGGGAGGGGAAGCATGGGAGACACAAATAAAGGAGGATTTGGCTCTGTCAGGGAAGGCAAAATAGTTTTTATGTCACTGGATACAAACAATAGTCCAAATTATGAAAAGTGGAAAAAAAGCCTAGGTTTTCCAAAATATGTAATTATAATAAGCTCTGGTTCAATCAATGACCTGCAAAATCTACATGATTAGTTTAACTGCACCTTTGTGCGTTGCTATTTCTTTAAAGTGTAATGAAACCACCCTATCGTTTTCAGACAAGGAAGCTGCCATCTTTGCCTCTGTTTAATCTACAACTGCCATGATGCTGCACATGTGATCAGCTATGACACCAGCCATTGGATGGTTTGACAGTTTGGTTGAGAGCAAAACCAATGGGAGTGTTACATTTCCGGCATGTGCCGGAAATTAAACTGTTTTATGGATGGGTTTACTTCCGCTTTAAGGCCACAGAGTTTGTAAGACAGCACTTCTAAAAAAACAGCATTAAAAAGATGAAGTAGCTATTAAAACAAGTCTGAGTTAAGTTCTGGAGAGGCACCAAACAGGTTTTGGTTGTATAAAATGATGAATTTCCAGTGGAGCACAGTTACATCCATTATTTAAGTCAACAATATGCCACAACCATATCCTTGTCCACAAAAGCTTGGTAGAGAATGAGTCAACTTCTTGTAAACTATACATATACTCTAACATTCTGAGGGCAATTTACTAAAACCGGAGCAGGCAGAATCTGGAGCAGCTCAGCACAGTAACCTATCAGCTTTTAACTTCAGCTTGTTAATTTAAGCATTGAAAATTAATGATAGAAGCTGATTGGTTGTGTCATGCACAGCTTCTCCAGAATCTGTCTACCCCAGTAATTTCCCCTAGTTATGTTTAAACGTTTGCATAATATGTGTCACATGATGCTAAGCTATATATCAATGTATTTTTCAAGTGATCCTTTGGACTCACATCATCTTCTAAAGTGGCACTAGATCTATTGACCGGTATCCCCGAAACAGGATGGGGGGGGGGCTGTATTATGTATTTGACCACAACTTCCATGGTTAATGTTTGTCACCCCCTTCCTCGACTTCCTATTGGTCAGTGAGACTTACCATCACCTTTTCCATCCTGTAGGAAAGTGCAGAAGCAGATGGAGCCAAATAACCACAGAATTTGAGGTTAATATTTTCATAATATAGATTTGGAGATTCTCCAGGGCTCTGGAGATAAATGTAGGTGGACACCTGGAAGTGTCTACATTATGGACTTGAGGCCACTGTACAAGGTAAGGTAAGCCCACAGGTTCAGTTTTACCATAGTACCAAAGAGAGTCACCTCCCTAAAGCAGACATCAGTTATAGAATAATGCCAGTATGTTCTCTATCAAAGTGCCTGAAAGATCTGCCTGAACTGTTTACAGTAACCAACTGAATTCCGTGTTTCTCTTCTTATACTGTCATTTACCATTGTAAGTTCATATGAAGCAAAATATAATCTTGTCAGAATGTAAACAGAAAAGACAAATACTAAATATGCAGAATTCATAAATGTAATATATATCACACATGATGAAAGAAAATTAGGCTTTGATTTAACTAGATTTTAGACTTTTTAATATACTAACATCTGACATTTTTGGAAGATTTATTCAATAGTTTTATTCGGTTTGACTTGTTAGTTGTTAGTGAATGAAGTTAGCTCAGTGACCACAGGGTGGCTCCCACCATACAGTTTGGAAAGAACAGACCTCATGATTACTGTTTGAATACATTAATATTGATAGTAACATGCACTGTACTGTATACTATGCTGTTAACAAAATAAATGAAAATGTCTGAACTGCCTGAACAATTTACGTAAGTACATGCATTGGCTAAAGTATAATCAAGGGATTATTTAAATATCATGCACCAATTTATAATTACCTGCAATCTCAGGAGCTGGCCTGCTTTGCTTCACCTGTCCTCCTCCAACATATCTGGTTTAAAGTTCAAAGGATGACCCAGAAGATTTTTTATTTTTTTCTGTAAGATCACAGACCATTAGCAGAAACAGTGAAAGACTGGAATTAGCATATTACATGCTTGGCTCGAGCTGCCGACCTTCCACTACAAAAACTTAATACAAAAGTGGCCTCTTTCACTGTGAGCGATAGCATGACAACCCCAGTCCTGCAGAAAAGAGCACTTTTATCTTATGATTACTGAGAGATTCAATGGGCCATGGAATACATTTATGGACAAGTAAAATAAAAAAACCTTAGGTGTAAATAGAAGGAGACTAAATTTTTCCTTTTAACTATAATACAACACACACTGGGGGGAGATTTACTAAAACTGATGCACACAGAATCTGGTGCAGCTGTGCCGAGTAACCAATCAGCTTCTAGGTTTAAGGCCGGGTTCACACTGGTACGACACCAGTGTTGTACGACTGTTGATCCAACTTTGGCCTGAGACATCGGTTCTACTTCGATCCGACTTGAATGAACAGGATACGATTTTGCTCCGACTTTGAGATAGTCCGACTTATCCTTTGACCAATCAAAACAATCCCAGTGTGACATAAATTCCTTTTCCTGCTGCTCTAATCACCATGCTCAATTTTACAAGTTGGATGGTTAGGACGAGGATCCGACTTTAATTATATTGAATGGGCTGAAAACAGACCAAAGTAGTGCAGGAACCTTTTTCAAAGTCGGACCGACTTATGTAGGACAAGTTAAGACGGCTTTCATAGGGAACCATTGATTTGTACACGTTATGCGGCACGTGCTCCCAAAGTCGGAGTGTATGTCGCACCAGTGTGAACCGGGCCTTATTGTAAAAGCTTTATTGAATAAGCTGAAGTTAGAAGCTGGTTGGTTAAAATGCACAGCTGCACTAGATTCTGTGTAAACTACGGTAGTTACATATCTACCAAAAAGTCAAATAGTCACAGCCTGGTGTGTTATTTTAGTTTGCATTAAAGCAATAAAAGCCAAACTTCGACAAAACTCTGTTTAGTTTTGGCTATAAGTCCTCCATTCGCCTCATTTAAAGTCCCAAAAACCCTTCCTATTTTCATAGTTTTGGCTATAGTAAGTAAGGGTCAGATCCTCTATCTCATTTTAAATGCTGACTACATCGCCATTGCTCACATTTTTAGCCTTGTTCCATGTTTTTTTGACATCCATCAAATAGAACAAATGTGATAGGAAATCTCAGTTGGTACCCTAGAGACCATCATAAAAACATGACAGACATGCTACCCCTTCCCCATCTAAAAATAAAAAAAAATAGGTGGGCTTTAAAGTATACCTGTCATTGCGTGTTATTTTTTTTTTTTACCTCTGTTTAACCAGTTAAAGACCCCTCACGGTATATATACGTCGGCAGAATGGCTTGTACAGGCACAATCACGTACCTGTATATGGCCCTTTAACTGCCGCCGTCGGGGTCGCGCGTCCGTGAGTCGGCCCGCGGGTCCAGCGGACTCGATCGCTGCGGGGATCCCCGCGATCGTCTCACCGAGGCATGGAGCGGGGAGATGTTAGTGTAAGCACAACATCTCCCGGCTCCCCTACTAACAATGTCAGCGATCTCCGCTCTGTGTAATTAGAGCGGGGATCGGTGATGTGTCACTAGTAGCCACGCCCCCCTCAGTTAGAAATACGCCCCATGGCACACTTAACCCCTCCAGCGGCCCTAGTGGTTAACCCCTTCACTGCCAGTGTCATTTTTACAGTAACCAGTGCATTTTTATTGCACTGGTCGCTGTAAAAATGACAATGGTCCCAAAAATTTGTCAAAAGTGTCCGATGTGTCCGCCATAATGTCACAGTCATGAAAAAAATCGCTGATCGCCGCCATTACTAGTAAAAAAATTTTTTTATAAAAATGCCTTAAAACTATCCCCTATTTTGTAAACGCTATAATTTTTGCGCAAACCAATCAATAAACGCCGATTGCGATTTTTTTTAACAAAAATATGTAGAAGAATACGTATCGGCCTAAACTGAGGAAAAAATTTTGTTTTTATATATTTTTTGGGGATATTTATTATAGCAAAAAGTAAAAAATATGTAATTTTTTTCAAAATTGTCGCTCTATTTTTGTTTATAGCGCAAAAAATAAAAACAGAAGAAGTGATCAAATACCACCAAAAGAAAGCTCTATTTATGGGAAAAAAAGGACGCCAATTTTGTTTGGGAGCCACGTCGCACGACCGCGCAATTGTCAGTTAAAGCGACGCAGTGCTGAATCGCAAAAAGGGGCCTGGTCTTTATGCTGCGTATTGGTCCGGGGCTTAAGTGGTTAAAAATAATAGTTGCCTGGCTGTGTCTGGCTTCCACATTTTAGAGTCAGAACCCCAAAAACACATGTAGCAAATAAAAATAATTTTCTTATGGCCATGCAGTACATGTAGTACTGCAGTGTGGGATGTGTCCAGACTGGTATCCAGGACCAGCGTGGAGCACAAGTGGCTGGCATTTGAGGCCATTCGTAAGTAGGAGTCGTTCGTAACTCGAGTATTTGTAACTCGGGGACTGCCTGTACATCTGTAGGGAAGTGCAGAAATAGTTTTAGTGCACTTTCCTTTATTCCCACTAGGTGTCACTGTCTAATAGTCTGAGTCACCTGCAGTGTTGATGCAGCAGCACTTTATTAGGCTGGTTCACACTATCGCAGCGAGCTGCGTTTTTCTGGAGAAGAAAAACGCAGCTCTCCACAAAGGCACACAGAAAACAATGGTTCACACTTCCTATTGGCTGCGGGACAGAGTGGTGAGGAAAAAATCAAAACTACCACATGCAGCCAGGAGAGACCTAACCCACAGTGATATCTGGCTGCTTCCACTTGTGGTTAAGGCTCGGTTCACACTTGTGCAATGCGGTAAACCCCGCGCATCCAGTGCGGGTTCCCGCATTGCACCTGAATCATTGGCGGTTCACACTGCCCTCTGCCGCTGCGAACTGCTGCGGGTGTCAATACAAAGTTAATGACACCCCCAGATCTGTTCGCAGATCGCAGTGCGGACTGTAAAATGGTGCAGGAATCGGATCGCATGGGTGTGAACACTCATGCAATCCGATTCCAGTGCGGACCAAAAAAAGGGTCCTGCACCATTTTGCAGTTGCAATGCGAATTCAGCCTTACAATCTGTATGGCTGAATTCCCATCGCACAGACATAGCATGTGATCTGCACAGCAATGCGGTGCGAATCACATGCAATGCCAAAAATCGCTAGGATAAAAGACAGGCCCTATGCTTGGACTATATCCCTGTACCCCAAAATCAAAGGTCCCACTCAACAGATGCTCTCTAATGATTTTGTTGCAACTGTTTGTGCTGCATTACCAAGCTTGTAGGCAGGTGCAGTCTGTTTTCTCAACTGCAGATGGCGCTCTACTGCAGTGGCAGTGCAGAGGGAGAGGAAGTCAGGAGAAAAATGGTTCCTCTATGGTTTCCTGGGTCCCTGGGACAGCAATCTGGTTGAGTGCTGACAGCCCATGTGACTCTGGTGGTCATATTGGGTCAGGCGGAGTCTATTTAAGACCCTGGCGCCTGGGTTTGGCCCACATTTTAGCGTGTGGGTAGTGTAGGGACAGGTCACGTGTCTGCCAAGGACAGTATTAGCAGTAGGGAAAGTTTCCAGACAAGTGGGGAAAGTTTAGGGATCCACCATTCTTCTTGGAAACCTTTCCACTTGGGCTCAGACTAGCCAGGCCGCATTCTACCCCTCAAGACAGTAGTTGTCAGCATGGCTGAGACCTGCACCACTACACGCTGCTGTCATCCGTAAGTGTTCCCAGGCTTGTTGTGAACTGTTTTTCCTTGACTTCAGTACAAGTTCCATTATTTGCATCTGAACTGAGCCTGTGTTATTGCACCACGCTGCACCCAAAAACAAGCTTGTTTTGGATCCAGGAATTTTGCCACCCAAACTTTTATCACACTAAATTGTAGGCACAAGTAATCTTTACTGCATGGGTTATTTCTGCACATACTTTTCATTCCTGAAAATGTATTTTGTTAAACGAAACTATGCCATTGCTCTTGCTATCCCATCTAACAGTAGGTGTACATAGCCACCCCCAAATAGCAGCAGTGAAAACATTCTGTAAAAATCCATGTGGGGATATCTAATAATTACTTAAGAGCTGTGATACGAGAGAAGGAGCAATGAAGTGCTTAAAACATCCTCTGTGCACAGGTACTGTGATATAGGGTAGCAAATGAAATGGCATAGGTCAATTCAAGTTAATCTTTCCCCAGAGCAAAGATGGTGCTGTCCTGGAAAATAAAGCTGATTAAAGTATTGTCAGGGGTACTGATAAAATAGAAGAAAAACACTGCTCCAGGAAAAGAAGCCGCCTGCCTCATACAGCCTCCATGTGGGTGTTCACCCCAGCTCGCTACCGCTACACCATAGAAATAAAAGGACCACTAAATAGAGTTGCTTGAACCATTTATTCCATCATCACTCCAGATAAAGACAGCACACCGATATGAGACACAGATAGCTACTTGTTAACATTTTTCACACATAATTGTGTTTATTCATGCTCAAGCATAACCAGGTTACTGTATGAATAAGTACAATTATGTGTGAAAACGTGTTAACAAGTAACTACTCTGTGTCTCAATTAGCTCTACAAAGGTATGCGACCGATCCTTTCATTGTCAGGGGTATGCACATAATTCAAACAATATATCTGATGCTAGGTCTACTTTAATCTGGTCACTAGATCAGGAACAGCGGCGTGACGTCAGCGCATAAGGCCTCACGTGCTGACGTCACGCCACCATTCCTGGTTGTCAGTGTGGCGGCCATCTTAGTAAGTCCAACCGAAGCTGCTTGTCATTTGTTTCCATGTGGATTTTTATGGCTTAATTTGTAATAATAAACACTACACCAGGGGTATTGAATTAAAATTCACAGCAGTCCAGTCAATAAAATTTTCTTCCAGCAGGGGTCCGAGTCACATATTTGTTCTATGACCCAGATCTTTCATATCCCAAACATTGCAGTTTCCCCTTTACATCACAGCCCTTCCCTTTATATCACAACCCGTTTCACATCACAGTCTCCCCTTTACACCACAGTGCCCCTTTTTACATTGCAGAAACACCCTCTTTACATCACAGCGCCCTCTTTACATCACAACACCCCCCTTTCCATCACAGCACCCCCTTTACAATACAGCCCCTTCTTTACAATACAGTCCCTTCATTACAATACAGCCCCCGCTTTACCTTACAGTGCCCCCTTTACATCACAGCCCCCCTTCACATTACAGCACCCCCTTTACAATACAGCCCCCTTTACATCACAGTCCCCTCCCCCTTTACATGACAGTGTCCCATTTACATCACAGCCCCTTTACATTACAGCACACCCTTTACAATACAGCCCCCATTTACATGACAGTCCCCCCGCTTACATTACAGCCATTTTTCACAGCACAATCTCTCCTTTACACCACAGTGCCCCCTTTTTACAGTGCAGAAACACCCTCTTTGCATCACAGTGCCCTTCTTTATATTACAGCACCCCCCCTTTATAATACAGCCCCCTTTATATCACAGCCTCTTTACATTACAGCACCCCCTTTACATCACAGCCCCCCTTTACATCACAACCCCATTTGCATTAAAGTCCCCCATATATATCACAGCCCCCCTTTACAATACAGCCCCCCTTTACGTCACAGTGTCTCCTTTCCTTTAATGGCCCAGTCCCCCTTCACATCATAGCCCCCCTTCTTACATCACAGACCTCCCCCTTTTACATCAGTGTCCTCAGCCCCCACCTCACATCACAGTTCCCCTCACATCAGTGTCCTCTGTCACCTCTTCACATCACAGCCCCCTCTTTGCATCTCAGTTCCCTTCACATAACAGCCCTCACCTTACATCACAGCCCCCCTTTCTTTATCCCAGTCCCCTTCACAGCCCCCTTTTCCTTGCATCCCAGTCTTCTTCACAGCCCCCTCCCTTTTCTTGCACCCCAGTCCCCTTCACAGTCCCCCCTTTCTTGTATACCAGTCACCTTCACAGCCCTAACCACCTTTCTTGCATCCAAGTCCCCTTCACAGCCCCCCCCCTTATTGTATCCTAGTCCCCTTCATATCCCTCCCTCCCTTCCTTGCACCTAAGTCCCCTTCACAGCCCCCCCTCTTGTATACCAGTACCAGTCCCCTTCATAGCTCCCCATCCTTGCACCCCAGTACATTTATGCACTTTAATTTGTTTATTCTTTGATGTATGTGCTTTGAGATTTATGTGCTGCACTTTTTTCAGTATATTTTTGTTACAAGGTTTATCTTTCACTTTTTTGTGCTAGCTGCTTTTATCTCTGAGCAATCACTTATTAGAGATAACAAATGAACAGTACAACAAAAGATGGCTTCAATACACACTCCTGAACATAATCCTCTAAGTACCCCTTAGTTAGTCTCCTGGTCCCCTTGGTTGCCACTTAAGGTGGTCATAGATGAGATAGTCCTTTTTAGTGCTTAAAGAGGTGGTCCAGCCTCCTTCAGAAAATACTGTAGCTGCTGACTTTTAATATTAGAACACTTACCGGATCCCGCAATGTCAGTACCCCAGCTGATTTTTCCATTGGCTCTCCTGCACCGCCACTGCTCCTCTGGGAAACTGGCAGTGAAGCTATCACCCAGAAGTGGGTGCAGGTACCTGTGAAAGGTGCCAAATATGGTACCAGAGGGGGAGAGGAGTAAGATAAGCTTTAACCACTTAACGACCGCTCACTGTATATATACGTCGGCAGAATGGCACCGACAGGCACAATCACGTAGAGTGTACGTGATTGCCTTTGTACAGTTGGGGGGTCCAATCGGACCCCCCTTCTATACAGTGAGCGGTGGCTAAGTGTCCGGGAGCGTTCCGGGATGAGGGGGCAGCCATTCGTTTCTGGCCACCCCCTCACGATCGCTCCCGGCGAATAGAAATGCCCCCTCTGTCTGTGTCAGACAGAGGGAGCAGGAGGAAGTGATGTCATCTCTGGTGCGGCGCTCACATATACCGAGCGCCGTACAAGAGAAGATATCAGGTCAGTGCACACAACACTACACTGACACCAGGACACATAGGGACATAAATCGCCCCCCCAGGCCCCCCCAGACACCCCAGATCACCCCCCAGATCACCCCCCAGCCCCCAGTCACAGTGTCACTGATTGCAGTGACCATTTATTTAGTGATCACTGCAATCAGTAACATTTGTGACTGTAAAAGTGTCACCAAAGTTTAGTCTTAGGTCCAGTGTAGCCCCCTAACCCCCCCTAATAAAGGTTTAACCCCCTGATCACCCCCCAGATAACCCTTTCACCCCCTATCACCACTGTCGCTTAGCGATCATTTTTCTGACCGCTGTCTTAGCGTCAGTGATGCCGATCGGCAGCCAGTAATTTTTTTTAGGTTCGCCGCAGGTTTTTATAGCGTTGGGTACCCCAATATATTATCTAATAAAGGTTTAACCCCCTTGATCGCCCCCCAGGTAACCCTTTCACCCCCTATCACCACTATCACTAAGCGATCGTTTTTCTAAACGCTGTCTTAGTGTCTGTGATGCAGATCGGTAGCCGGTAATTTTTTTTAGGTTCGCCGCAGGTTTTTATAGCGTCAGGTACCCCAATATATTATCTAATAAAGGTTTAACCCCCTTGATCGCCCCCCAGGTAACCCTTTCACCCCCTATCACCACTGTCGCTAAGCAATTGTTTTTCTAAACGCTGTCTTAGTGTCGGTGATGCAGATCGTAACCAGTAATTTTTTTTAGGTTCGCCGCATGTTTTTATAGCGTCAGGTACCCCAATATATTATCTAATAAAGGTTTAACCCCCTTGATCGCCCCCCAGGTAACCCTTTCACCCCCTATCACCACTGTCACTAAGCGATCGTTTTTCTAAACGCTGTCTTAGTGTCTGTGATGCAGATCGGTAGCCGGTAATTTTTTTTAGGTTCGCCGCAGGTTTTTATAGCGTCAGGTACCCCAATATATTATCTAATAAAGGTTTAACCCCCTTGATCGCCCCCCAGGTAACCCTTTCACCCCCTATCACCACTGTCGCTAAGCAATTGTTTTTCTAAACGCTGTCTTAGTGTCGGTGATGCAGATCGTAGCCAGTATTTTTTTTTAGGTTCGCCGCAGGTTTTTATAGCGTCAGGTACCCCAATATATTATCTAATAAAGGTTTAACACCCTTGATCGCCCCCCCAGGTAACCCTTTCACCCCCATCACCACTGTCGCTAAGCAATCGTTTTTCTAAACGCTGTCTTAGTGTCGGTGATGCAGATCGGTAGCTGGTAATTTTTTTTAGGTTCGCCGCAGGTTTTTATAGCGTCAGGTACCCCCATATATTATCTAATAAAGGTTTTAACCCCCTTGATCGCCCCCCAGGTAACCCTTTCACCAGTGATCACCAATGCCATATAAGTGTTACGGGTGACGCTGGTTAGTTAGTTTGCTTTTTATAGTGTCAGGGCACCCGCCGTGTATATAACCCAATAAAGGTTTAACCCCCTGATCGCCCGGCGGGTGATATCAATTAGGTTTTAGCGTCAGAGAGGGTCTGAGTCACACCCCAGGCAGCGTCAGGTTAGTGCCAGTAACGCTAACACCCACGCGTGAAGCATACACCCCCCTTAGTGGTATAGTATCTGAACAGATCAATATCTGATCTGATCAGATCTATACTAGCGTCCCCAGCAGTTTAAGGTTCCCAAAAACGCAGTGTTAGCGGGATCAGCCCAGAGACCTGCTAGCACCTGCGTTTTGCCCCTCCGTCCAGCCCAGGCCACCCAAGTGCAGTATCGATCGATCACTGTCACTTACAAAACACAACACACATAACTGCAGCGTTCGCAGAGACAGGCCTGATCCCTGCGACTCCAGTGCTGTAGGAGGCGATTTCACCACCACAGTTAAAAAAAAAAAGAAGCAAATATGCCGAAGCATTGGGGCAGCAGGGGCGGAGGAGCGATTTTGCTCCTAATGCCGCGTACATACGGTCGAAATTCCGACGGAGGCTTGCCCGTGGAAAAGTCCGACCATGTGTGTGCGGCATAACTTTTTTGCGGGAGGATGCCCCCATGCTTCGGCATATATAAATGGTGCGTGTATGCCCATCATTGAAAGTGGGTGGATGAAGGGCGGTATTCTAATGGTGGGCATACCCACCGATCAATCTCTTTTTTCGTTCAGCCAACTGGCTGCATGAAATAAAAAGATTACAATACATGTCCAACAAGGACCAGCAACGTACTGGTATGTTGCTGGATTTTGAATGTTTATACCAGAATGATGCCTGCGGGTTTAGGTATCATCTTGGTATCATTCTTTTCAGCCTGCGGCCGGCTTTCATGTAAAAGCAATCCTAGCGGCTAATTAGCCTCTGGACTGCTTTTACAAGCAGTGGGAGGGAATGCCCCCCCCGGATATAAAAAGCGCCATTGGGAAATTGGGAAAGCATTTTATCACACCGATCTTGGTGTGGTCAGATGCTTTGAGGGCAGAGGAAAAATCTAGGGTCTAGAAGACCCCAGTTTTTTCAAAAAAAGAGTACCTGTCACTACCTATTGCTATCATAGGGGATATTTACATTCCCTGAGATAACAATAAAAATGATAAAAAAAAAAAATACTTGGAAGGAACAATTTAAAAATAAAATAAAAAAGCAAAATTAATAATAAAAAAAAAAAAAAAAAAAGCACCCCTGTCCTGCCCTGCTCTTGCCCAATGGCGAACGCAAGCGTCGGTCTGGCGTCATATGTAAACAGCAATTGCACCATGCATGTGAGGTATCACCGCGAAGGTCAGATCAAGGGCAATCATTTTAGCAGTAGACCTCCTCTGTAAATCTACTGGGGTAACCTGTAAAGGCTTTTAAAGGCTTTTAAAAATGTATGTAGTTTGTCGCCAATGCGCGTTTGTGCAAAATTTTAAAGCATGTCGTGTTTGGTATCTATGTACTCGGCCTAAGATCATCTTTTTTATTTCATCAAACATTTGGGCAATATAGTGTGTTTTAGTGCATTAAAATTAAAAAAAGTGTATTTTTTAACCCAAAAAATGCGTTTGAAAAATCGCTGCGCAAATACTGTGTAGAAAAAAAAATGCAACACCCACCATTTTAATCTGTAGGGCCTTTGCTTTAAAAATATATATATATAATGTTTGGGGGTTCAACATAATTTTCTTGCAAAAAAAAAAATGTTTTCATGTAAAGAAAAAGTGTCAAAAAGGGCTTTGTCTTCAAGTGGTTAGAAGAGTGGATGTAAGCTTCCTAATGTTGTGTATAAAATGCCAGAACAGTTCAAAACCCCCCCAAATGACCCCATTTTGGAAAGTAGACACCCCAAGCTATATACTGAGAGGCATGTTGAGTCCATGGAATATTTTATATGTTGACACAAGTTGCGGAAAAAACGACAATTTTTTTTTTTTTTTTTGCACAAAGTTGTCACTAAATGATATATTGCTCAAACATGCCATGGGCATATGTGGAATTACACCCCAAAATACATTCTGTTGCTTCTCCTGAGTACGGGGATACCACATGTGTGAGACTTTTTGGGAGCCTAGCCACGTACGGGACCCCAAAAACCAAGCACCGCCTTCAGGCTTTCTAAGGGTGTAAATTTTTGATTTCACTTCTCACTGCCTATCACAGTTTCGGAGGCCATGGAATGCCCAGATGGCACAAAACCCCCCCAAATGACCCCATTTTGGAAAGTAGACACCCCAAGCTATTTGCTGAGAGGTATTGTGAGTATTTTGCAGATCTCGCTTTTTGTCACAAAGTTTTGAAAATTGAAAAAAAAAAAAAATATATATATATATATTTTCTTTCTTCATTTTCAAAAACAAATGAGAGCTGTAAAATACTTGCCATTCCTCTCAGCAAATAGCTTGGGGTGTCTATATTCCAAAATGGGGTCATTTGGGGGGGTTTTGTGCGATTTTGGCATTTTATGGCCTTCGAAACTGTGATAGGTAGTGAGGAGTGAAATCAAAAATTTGTGCCTAGAAATCCTGAAGGCGGTGATTGGTTTTCGGGGTCCCGTATGCGGCTAGGCTCCTAAAAAGTCCCACACATGTGGTATCCCCGTACTCAGGAGAAGCAGAAAAATGTATTTTGGGGTGTAATTCCACATATAACCATGGCATGTGTGAGCAATATATCATTTAGTGACAACTTTTTGTAATTTTTTTTTTTTTTTTTTGTCATTATTCAATCACTTGGGACAAAAAAATTATATTCAATGGGCTCAACAGGCCTCTCAGCAGTTTCCTTGGGGTGTCTACTTTCTAAAATGGGGTCATTTGGGGGGGTTTTGTGCTATTTTGGCATTTTATGGCCTTCGAAACTGTGATAGGTAGTGAGGAGTGAAATCAAAAATTTGCGCCCTTAGAAATCCTGAAGGCGGTGCTTGGTTTCCGGGGTCCCGTACGTGGCTAGGCTCCCAAAAAGTCCCACACATGTGGTATCCCCGTACTCAGGAGAAGCAGCAAAATGTATTTTGGGGTGAAATTCCACATATAACCATGGCATGTGTGAGCAATATATCATTTAGTGACAACTTTTTGTAATTTTTTTTTTTTTTTTTAGTCATTATTCAATCACTTGGGACAAAAAAATAAAAAATTCAATGGGCTCAACATGCCTCTCAGCAATTTCCTTGGGGTGTCTACTTTCCAAAATGGGGTCATTTGGGGGGGTTTTGTACTGCCCTGTCATTTTAGCACCTCAAGAAATGAGATAGGCAGTCATAAATTTAAAGCTGTGTAAATTTCAGAAAATGTACCCTAGTTTGTAAACTCTATAACTTTTGCGCAAACCAATAAATATACGCTTATTGACATTTTTTTTACTAAAAACATGTGGCTGAATACATTTTGGCCTAAATGTATGACTACAATTGAGTTTATTCGATTTTTCTTATAACAAAAAGTAGAAAATATCATTTTTTTTCAAAATTTTCGGTCTTTTTCCGTTTATATCGCAAAAAATAAAAATCGCAGAGGCAATCAAATACCATTAAAAGAAAGCTCTATTTGTGGGAAGAAAAGGACGCAAATTTCGTTTGGGTACAACATTGCATGTCCGCACAATTTACAGTTAAAGCAGCGCAGTGCAAAATTCTGAATTCACCTCTGGTCCTCTAGCTACCAAATGGTCCGGGGCTTAAGTGGTTAAAGTGGTTGTAAACCCAATTTTTGGACTTCTACCTATAGGTAAGCCTAGAATAAGGCTTACCTATAGGTAGTGGAAATATCTCCTAAACGTGCTCCGTTTAGGAGATATTTCACTTGTAGTTCGCCGAAAATTCCAACGGCGCATGCGCGGGGAAGAAACTAAACTAAGTGCAGTTTCTTCCCTAGCCTGTGCCGTTAATCGCGTCTCCCGTGACGTCACGCGGCTCCGGCGAATCACAGAGCCGGAGTCTGCGGCCCGGAAGGGAGAGGGGCCAGAAGTTGGATGCTGCCTACACAGGGGACATCGCTGGATTCTTTTGCAGGTAAGTAGAACATAATGGGCTAGTATGCGATGCATACTAGCCCATTATGCTTTTTATTTGCAGGCTTTGCAGCGAGCAAATAAGGAAGTAAAACCCATCAGGGTTTACTTCCTCTTTAAGTCTAAAGCATGAGTCCATACCCCTGGAACCCTGACTGGGCTCTCACATGGGGTGGTCAAGTGCAAGCAGTAGTTCACATCCTTAGCAGCATTCTGTTCCTTGAGTGGGAAGACCTGGTGCCATATATCCAGCTGTTTTACTAACCATGGCGCTCTAAAGAGGTGGTTCCTTCCCTTTTTATATGTTTGCACAAGCAGAGGGTGGTACTTCAACAAACAGACACATTTTTGGGCAAATAACTGCAGAAAACCAGTTAATGCCAATGGGTTCACATACTTTTTCTTGCCACTGTACCTTGTACTGAGTGTAAAGTACACATGATGGAATAAACATGCTGAAGCTATAGGTTTGGTAGTACAGGTATGTCTGACAAATAAACAGCCCACAGATAATGGGACTGGTCTACTTATACAAACATCAGCAAAATAAGAATGAAGTGCTAATGGCTATTGTGAGCTCTGAGTAATCATGAAAATATCAGCATCTCAGAGCTAAACTTCCCATTTAAAAAAAGATTTTCATTCATCTGTAGCATGCAATACTGTAACAAAATGCCTTTTTCAAAGCTGCTACGAGCAGTCGGATGCTAATGCTTTTACCATACTATGATGAGTTTTTCATGATTCATGGTGTTTAAAATATACAAGAGTGCTGTTTTCAATTGGAAATTTCTCATAGATTGAATGCATCATCAAGACGATTGTTCATGCATGGAAGAACAACAAGCAAAATGATACGAACCATTTTTAAGCTCTACACTTAAGCAAAGCAAAACAGTTGTAATACAAACTATTAAATGTAGTTTTCAGTCTCAGTACATCTCCTATGGAAAATTCAGGCAAAATAGACAATATTATTCAACTGCACCATATACTTTACATGGACCTGAAAATTACTGGGAGGTTGAAGAGGATTGTTGGGTTTCAGAGATGAGAGCTCAGAAGCTCTTTTTTTACAGTGGTGGGGGCCCAAGTTTTACTGGACCATTTCAGTGGCCCCAAATGTATGTGTAGCACCCTCCTAGGTAGGTGCTAGATGAGAGTATAGTTTTTGGGCTTTCTGCTTACCAGCAAGATGGTCAGGTAAAACTTAGAGTGCCCTCTGCCTACCAGGGAGCAGGATCTATTGGTTAGGTCTGCTCATTGTACTCAGGTGCTGCTCCGCTTGTTCTGACTGTCCCTCGCTGGTCCAATAGGGAGGCATATTGGACAGTGGGAGGGGACCTAACAAGTGAGTGTGCAGGCTTTGCTACAGCCCTTGCAATTGGCAGAGGAAAAGTGCTGCATTGCATGTTGGGATACTGTATACAAAACCAGAGTACATGTGCTCAGAGTTAGTTGAGCCAGACAACAGTGTTCAAGGGGGAGGGGGCTGCTGCCCTCTCCTCCACGCAGGAGGCCATGTGGCCCTGCGTGGTCGACCCAGGGGCCTAAAGAGAGAGAGAAGCTGAACCCAGAGGTCCTGCAGAGCTGACTGGAAGGAAGACACCAGGAAGGATCTTATTTTGCCTACTGTGAGTACAGATCTGTGTCTTTGGAGCCTGTCGAGTGAGGGCTGCCCCCTTTAGCTAGAAGAGTCAGTGGACGGGTGTCAGTAAAGGGGATGCTAGAGAGTGTCCCGAAGATAATGTAGTGCATCAAGTCTGCTGCTAGTGAGAGCAAGAAGACTTAACCACTCCATACATGTGGCTGTATGGTTAAAGCAGTGTGACCGCTTCTGCTAAAAATCCGGAGAGGTCAAGTGAGAGATGTCCTTATCCTTTGTGAAAAGTTTCAATTGGAGTATCCCACTCATCCCTTCTCCCATCCAAGTTCCAAAATAAAATACAAAAACACAAATACCCTGGCCTGGTTATTGAGTAACGAAAAAGCGGGAGTAAGGTTGGGGCAAGTAGGAGCTCCTAGCAAACAAGTGGGAACCCTCAGCAACCGAGTGGAAAAGCTCAGCAACCAAGTGGGAACCCTCAGCAACTAGGTGGGAACTATTAGCAACCAGCTGCAGGTAACCAGAGAGAGGCCCATGAAGTCAACACTCAGCAAGCCCTACGGGGACAGTGAGTGCTACATATGTTTGAAAATGTTTTGAAATTGAAAGAAAGTATTGTTTCCTGTGGAATGAAAAGTATATCTAATGGTTTTAGGAACTTTGGGAGGGAATTTCTAAGCATTTAAATCCTCATGAATAGTCCAATTATTCAAATCCATAACAGCATGCAGAAGAGGAAGTTGCTATTGGGAATATTTAACACTATGAAACATGCACTTTAAAGCTGAACTTCCAGAAACCTAAAAATTCTCCCTTGCGGCAGAGCTGCAGCCACCCTGCAAGGGCTAACTGCACGTTTCTGTCTAGAGGATTTGGAAAAGTAGATTTACTTACCAGATCCTCTGCTTCTGTACGCTCCTATGCACTGATAGACCAGACACAGAAGCCTATTTTCCCCCATGCTCCAGTGATCAAAGGTCCTCTGACATCAATAAGACTGTTGCAGGGCCCACTGGACATGAGGATGGTTAAGGACGGTCAACTGCCAGGGGGTAGGGGAGCACCGTTTGACTGAGGAGTGGAGAATCAGGTAAGAAAAAATGCTCTTACCCTTCTCTAGGCTAATTGAGCACCACTACAAGGGAGAATTTGTAGGTTTTCTGTTGGGCTTTAATTAGTGAACTGGAGTTACATCAACTCTCTTCAGTCTGATCTCTCCTCCTGTCAACATGATCTCTATTAGCACATGTGATACTGGTGCCCTTCCCTTGTGCCCTGCACAGTGAAGACAGATTCAGGTACTCATATTAGTTTACTATAAGCATTCAAATAATTTTTAAGGGAATACACAATTACATTACATTATGTCTTTTTAATATTTGCCTGGAGCAGGAGCGTATCATGAAATCAGTGGGCCCATGTGCAAGATAAGAAGTGGGTCTTAGGCATAGATTTTAAAAAATGCGGCGCACCACCACAAAGTGTGAGTATGGCTTAATTGCACTAAATATTGGGTGTGGCTTAACCACTTGCCGACTGCCTAACGTACATTTACGTCGGCAGAATGGCACGGGCAGGCAATGCAACGTACCTGTACGTTGCTTTGAAACTGCCGCCTAGCGGGCAGGCTCCGTGACCGTGCCCGCGGGACCCGCCGACTAGATGTCTGCCTTTGCCCCGCGATCGAGTCACAGAGCAGCAGAATGGGGAGATGCCTATGTAAACAAAGCATTTCCCTGTACTGCCTAGTGACAGGACAGTTATCTACTGCTCCCTGTCATCGGGAGCAGTGATCACTGTCGTGTCACTTGTAGCCCAGCCCCCTCACAGTTAGAATCACTCCCTAGGACACACTTAATACCTTCCTCGCCCCCTAGTGTTTAACCCCTTCCCTGCAAGTGTCATTTACACAGTAATCAGTGCATTTTTATAGCACTGATCGCTGTATAAATGACAATGCTCCCAAAATAGTGTCAAAAGTGTCCGATGTGCCCGCCGCAATATCGCAGTCACAATAAAAATCGCTGATCGCTGCCATTACTAGTAAAAAAAAATAATAATAAAAATGCCATAAAACTATCCCCTATTTTGTAGACCAATCAATATACGCTTTTTGCGATTACATATCTGCCAAAACTGAGGAAAAAAGTTGGTTTTTTTGTATATTTTTTGGGGATATTTATTATAGCAAAAAGTAAAAAATATTGCTTTTTTTTCAAAATTGTCGCTCTATTTTGTTTATATAGCGCAAAAAATAAAGACTGCAGAGGTGATCAAATACCACCGAAAGAAAGCTCTATTTGTGGGAAAAAAAAGGACATAAATTTTGTTTGGGTGCAACGTCGCACGACTGCGCAATTGTCATTTAAAGCGACGCAGTGCCGAATCGCAAAAAAATTGCCCGGTCATTGGGCAGCCAATTCTTCTGGGGCTAAAGTGGTTAAAGGGGGTGTGGTTTAATAGAGTCTGAGATGATTTACATGGTGCAGAATGTGGTAATGTTAAATAGGGAATGTACAGTGCGGCGGTGGGTAGTATGTGCAGGAAAGGAGTGAGGAGTGTATGGAGGTGAGTAGAATGTGCAGGTGAGGAGTGCAAAGTGTATGGAGGTGGGAAGTATGAGCAGGGAGAGGCGTGCGGAGTGTATGGAGGTGGGTAGTATGTGCAGAAGAGGAGTATAGAGTGTATAGTGGTGGGTATTATGTGCAGAAGAGGAGTATGGGGGTGGGTTCAGGAGAGGAGTGCGGACTGTATGAAGGTGGATAGTATGTGCATGTGAGGAGTGCGGAGTGTATGGAGGTGGGTAGTATGTGCAGGTGAGGAGTGTATGGAGGTGAGTAGAATGTGCAGATGAGGAGTGCGAAGTGTATGGAGGTGGGTAGCAGTGGCGGATCCAGGGGGGGCAACAGGGCAATTGCCCCCCCCCCGAGACCATCTGTCACACTTACTTGCTTGCTCTGTTGTTTTTTTTTGCGCCTGATCTCCCGAACTTTGGGGACCCGGTACCGGCCGGCCGTAGGACCCCTGGACCCTAAGCTTGGCACATATGTAGCCCAATGTCTCTTCTACAAGTGTGCAAAGTTTGGTGTCTGGGGGACCTACGGCCGGGGAGCACTGATTTTTTAAATCTGGGCACCCCTCCCATAGACTCCAATGTTAAACGGTCATTTCTCCAGTGATTTTGCGGACCCGGTACCGGCCGGTCGTAGGTCCTCTGGACCCCAAACTTGGCACACATGTAGCTCCATGTCTCCTCTATAAGTTTGAAAAGTTTGGTGTCTGGGAGAACCAATTTTTTAAAGCCGGGCACTCCTTCCATAGACTTCCATGTTAAACATGGGCACAGTGAGGCATGGGCACAGTGAGGCAAAGTGAGGCAAGTATAAGCCTAGGACACCCTTGAGTCAATAAGTTTTCCCAGTTTTTTGGGGTAAAATTAGGTGCCTCGGCTTATATTCGGGTTGGCTTATACTCGATTATATACAGTACTTGTTCTGCGGCTGCCGCTGCCTCTCTGAGTCTCTCTCTCAGTTTCTCACATCAGCCGATCAGCGGCGCTGAGAGAGAGACTCGTCTAATGTAGTTACGTGGCGCACTGACACGATACCAGGAGCGGAGGAGGAGGTGGGTGGAGCCTCTTCCCTGCACTCGCTGCTAACACCTGGATCGCTTGGCGTCTAGCAACGAGTAACGTCAGTGAGTCACGTCAGGCCGCTCTGCGGGCAGGTGCAATAGCGTGCGGCTCCACAGACGGGTAAGAAAGCGGGCGGCTCCGCTTGCGGCGCCGTTTGTTGTCGGGGGCGGCGCGGTTCGTGGGCAGACCGTGCTGCTCAGTGTGTTGGCAGCGCAGGTGAGAGTGAGAGAGCAGGCTCAGTGTGGCAGCTGGTCAATCAGCTAGCCGGGAGCGGGGGAGCAGAGAGATGAGATCATCTCTCACCGCCCGTGCCTGCCCTGCATTCCTGCAGTGACTTCCGCCCTCACTGTGCAGGCAGCAGAGAGATTACATTATCTCTGCTGCCTGAGTCTCGGACACAGCAAGAGACAACCAATACTACACCTTAGCAGGCAAGTTAGTGACAATCTGCAAGGTGTGGCAGGCGACGTGGCAAGTGACAAAACGCAAATTGTGTCAGGTGACGTGGCAAATGACAATCTGCATCTGGTGGCAGGCAAGTGACAATCAGCAAGGTGTGGCAGGTGACGTGGCAAGTGACAATTCCGCAAAGTGTGGCAGGTGATGTGGGAAGTGACAATCTACAAGGTGTGGCAAGTGACAATCCACAAGATGTGGCAGGTGACGTGGCAAGTGACAATCCACAACGTGTGGCAAGTGACACGCTCAGGGCTCCCACTAATTGCAGGCGGCGGTGGCAAGTGACACACTCGGGGCCAGAGGCGTATCTAGTGAAAATGGTGCCTATGGCAAGCACTGAATCTGCGCCCCTGTCAAAACATTTGAAACCCATCTTTCAGATAACCTTAACAAAAAAGAAAAGCACCAGAACCCATTAATGCAGTAACATCAGCACCCATAAATGCGGCCTTACCAGAACCCATAAATGCAGTAACATCAGCACCCATAATTGCAGTAATACCAGCACCCATAATTGCAGTAATACCAGCACCCATAAATGCGGCCTTACCAGCACCTATAAATGCGGCCTTACCAGCACCCATAAATGCGGCCTTACCAGCACCCATAAATGCGGCCTTACCAGCACCCATAAATGCGGCCTTGCCAGCACCTATAAATGCGGCCTTACCAGCACCTATAAAAGTGCAGCCATACGAGAACCCATTAATGCAGTAATATCAGCACCTATAAATGCAGAGGAATCGTGCGGTGTATGGGCACTTAGCAGGAGGGAGAGAGAGCGGCCTCCATGGGGGCGGATCATGCGGTGGACGGGCACAGCACTGGGCAGAAAGGCAGATGGAACATCAGAGACAGGTCACACTCACTGGCATTGGCACGGTGATGATCAGGGACACGCAGCGGTACAGGGGATGCTTCCTCATAATGGATACAGTCCTCCGCCACTGCTGCTCCAGCACCTCTGACACTGTACAGAGGGAGTAGGATCACCAGCGGCCCTGTTTGCTTAGCACACACACACACAATCGCACATGATGAGGACTTTAAGGCCTCTTTCACACTGGGGGGGTGGGGGCGTTGGCTTTACCGTAGTTTTCGCTGCGCTATTCAGCCGCTAGCGGGGCAATTTTAACCCCGGCTAGCAGCCGAGAAAGGGTTAAAAAACCTCCTGCAAAGCGCCGCTTTGATTTCAATGGGCAGGGGCGCTTTAGGAGCCACTCCTACAGCGCCTCAAAGATGCTGCTTTTTTTCAGGGCGCTTTGCAGGCACTATTTTTAGCATTATAGTGCCTGCAAAGCGCCTCAGTGTGAAAGGGGTCTTAGGCTACTTTCACACTGAGGCGCTTTGCAGGTGCTACAGTGCTACAAAATAGCGCCTGCAAAGCGACCTGAAAGAGCCTCTTTTCTCACTCCAATGTGAAAGCCCGAGGGCTTTCACACTGGAGCGGTGCGCTGGCAGGACGCTCAAAAAAGTCCTGCTAGCCGCATCTTTGAGGTACTGTAGGAGCGGTGTACACACTGCTTCTAAAGTGCCCCTGCCCATTGAAATCATTGGGCAGCGCAACCGAACCGCCAGCAAAGCACTGTTGCAGCGGCGCTTTGCGGGCGGTTTTAACCCTTTTTGGACTGCTAGTGGTGCGCTGGCAGGACGCTCAAAAAAGTCCTGCCAGCCGCATCTTTGAGGCGTCCTGCTAGCGCTGCAAAAAACGTCAGTAAAGCGCCGCTAAAATATCGGCTCTGCACCGCCGACGGCGCAACGCCCCAGTGTGAAAGTAGCCTAAGTCATCATGTGCCAGGCACAGACCCAAACAGAAGCAAGCAAGCAGCCAATCAAATATAGTGCTCAATATGGATTAAATAAATTGAATTATTCATAGCCATAGATATCATAAATAAAGTTATTTGTGCAACAGCAGGTACTACTTGCACAAATCACTTTATTTATGATATCTATGGCTATGAATAATTCAATTTATTTAATCCATATTGAGCACTATATTTGGCAGTTGGCACACATCATCATACTGTACACATGATGATAACATAACACAGTACACGTGTGACTAAAGAATATAGTACATGCTTCAGTGCTGTGCTGCCTGCCTGGCTGGGGGTTCCAGAGACTAGTCTCCTCTCTGTCAGACCCGGACTAGCCAGTTCTTCTCCTCCTCAGATAGTGACCTCACCAAGTAACGACGGCGACGTCACCGACCTGCTCGCGCTCGCCGCTCGGGGAGAAGGTGAAGCTGCGATGCACAGAGGACTGGAGGGTAGGCGGAGCTTTAGGAGGAGCCTCCGCAAGTTAGCCGAATGACTGTCTGGGCAGTGGGCGATCCCACTCATAGACAAGCATGGGGGCGCCGGCGGCCCGCGCCGATCACCCTCCTACATGCCAGCCAGGAAACATTACTTTTAAGTGAATTGCCGTGCCGCCGCCGGAACCGGGACTATAGTGCATGATGCGGCCGCAGGAGAGCGGGTGGGATTTTTTTTCATGCAGGGAACGTTTTTTTTTGGCGCCCCCCCCCCCCCCCCGCTACGGCGCCCATGGTTTTTGCCCTGCCTGCCATACCTTGGATACGCCACTGCTCGGGGCTCCCACTGATTCTGCATTGAACTATTTAATTTCATATTACAATGTATTAATAGAAATAATGCGCTTCAATCATCCTGACACCATAACAACCATGGTGCCGGGATGATTGAAGCACCGACACCAACCATTTCCCCGATAAATTTCCCACAAAAAAATCTTTTTTTGGCAGTGCCCCTCCCGAGAAAAGACTCTGGATCCGCCCCTGGTGGGTAGTATGTGCAGGAGAGGGGTGTGAAGTGTACGGCGGTGGATATTATGTGCAGGAGAGGAGTGTGAAGTGTATGGTGGTGGGTATTATGTGCAGATGCGGAGTGTATGGTGGTGGGTAGTATGTACAGGAGAAGAGTGCGGAGTGTATGGAGGTGGATAGTATGTGCAGGTGAGGAGTGTATGGAGGTGGGTAGAATGTGCAGGTGAGGAGTGCGGAGTATACGGCGGTGGGTAGTATGTGCAGGATGGTGTTAGTAGGGCAGTGGACGTTGTCAGTATTTCTTTATTTTTATTATTTTTTATTATTATTATTTTTTTTACAATTGAATTCTATTGTATTTTTTTTTTCATTTTTTCAAAATGCTTTTTTGGGGCCAGTGGACATTGTCAGTAGTTCTTTATTTTTATTATTTTTTATTATTTTTATGTTTTTTACAATTGAATTATTTTGTATTTTTTTTTCATTTTTTCAAAATGCTTTTTTGGGGCCAGTGGGTGGTGTCAGTAAGGCAGTGGACCTTGTCAGTAGAGCAATGGACAGTGTCAGAATTTTTATTATTTTTTACAATTATTTTTTTTAATTATTTTTTACAATTTATTTTTGTATTATTTTTTCACAATGACTGGGGTGTAGCGGACAGTGTCAGTAGAGCAGTGGACAGTGTCAGTAGTTTTTGGCTTGTATTTTTTTAATATCTATTATTTTTTACAATTTAGTTTTTTATTGTTTTTTTTTAATAATTTTTTTAACATTTTATTTTACAGTGCTTCTGGGGAAGGTGGTGGGGGGGGGGGGGGTATGGGGCAGTAGAGCAGTGGTTGGTGTCAATGGTTTTTTGTTTTATTGTATTTATTTTTTTACAATTAAATTTCCTTTTTTTTGGGGGGGGGGGGTAGTGGGCAGTGTGGGTAGGGCAGAGGGGAATGGTGTCAGTCGTATATATTATTTTTTTACAATTTTTTTTATCAGCCCCGGTGGTGGACTTTGGTGAGATATCAGGGGTCTGACATCCCCCCTTTGAGACAGAGAAGAGGACTGAGGACACAGATTGAAAATGAATGAAGACGATACAGTGGCACCTTTTCATTCATAAACTAAAGCAGAGTAAACACAGTTTACGATGCTCAGTTATCAAATGACACAGAAGCGATCAGTAGCGATCGTTTACTGTGTCCAATTGAGAAAAGGAAAGGGCTGGCATTGTGTCAAAAATGGGCGTGGTTAAATCTTAATAGTGGGTGTTGCTTAAATGGGGCGTGGCTCAAATGGGGTGTGGTTAGAGTCTGAGGTGAACGAGGGATGGAGGGAGAAAGAAAGGGAGAAAGAGGGAGCGTGTCCCTTGCCACGTCGCCTGCCACCAGAAACCATCAGGTGTCCCCAGCAAAGTCCATCCTTATATCATCCTTATATGCCCACCAGGTGGAACTCTACGTTGGCCACGCAGCAGAGGGCCATCAATGAGTATCTGTTGCCATATGGCACCAGGACAGTGTCAGGGGAGCTTGGATTTTTTTCCCCACGCCAGTGGGCCATGATCAGGGATGCATGCACTGTCCTGGCACCATTTGAGGAGGCTACGAGGATGGTGAGCAGTGACAGTGCATGCATCAGTGACACTGTCCCTCTTGTCAACCTGTTGGAGCACACAATGCATGGAATAATGGACATGGCACTTGAGGCAGAACAGAGGCAGGAAGAGGAGGACTTCCTTACCTCACAAGGCCCCCTTTATCCAGACAGTGTTCCTGCTGGCCTGGCTATCACACAGGAAGAGGACGAGGAGGAGGAGGATTATTGTGTCAGCATGGAGCTGGAGTCTAGCACTCAGCATCACCAGCAGTCTTCAAGGGATCAATTACAGTCCCAAGACACCCATGAACTTGTACGTGGCTGGGAGGAGGTGGCTGCGGATCATGTCATCCTCAGTGACCCAGAGAACTCTGCACCGAATGCCTCAGCAAACCTACGCTGCATGGCCTCCCTGATACTGCAAAGCCTGCGCAAGGATCCTCGTATTCGTGCGATCAAGGAGAGGGATCATTACTGGCTGGCAACCCTCCTTGATCCACGTTACAAGGGTAAGGTTGCAGACCTTATCTTGCTGTCGCAGAGGGAGCAGAGGATGAAGCATCTTTGGGAGGTCTTGCAGAAAGGTCTGTGCAACGCGTTCCCAGAGACTGGGAGGTTACAAATTCCTGGTCCTGGACAACGTGTTGCTGAGGCTCTGGTCAGTCAAAGAAGGAACGTTGGAGAAGGTGGCCGTCTGACCGATGCGTTCAGCCAGTTTTTTAGTACGCAGCCCCAAAGTATGATCGGTTCCAGCAACCATCGCCAGCGTCTGGTTTACATGGTGCAGGAATACCTAGGGGCAAGATCAGACTTGGACACCTTTCCCACCGAAAATCCTCTGGGTTACTGGGTCTTGAGGATGGATCACTGGCCAGAGCTTGCACAGTATGCAATTGAGGTACTGGCCTGTCCTGCATCCAGCGTTCTTTTGGAACGCACATTCAGTGCTGCTGGAGGCTTTGTAACCGATCACCGGTTGCGCCTGTCCACCGACTCGGTCGATCGACTGATCTTCATAAAAATGAATCACTCTTGGATCACCACCAGCTACCAAGCACCTGATGCTGATGTAACCGAATATTTTTTTTGGAAATGTCAGATCCCTTCCAGACTGCCTATGCTAATGCTGAGTGACTATCCTGTTATGCTGATTGACTATGCTCTTCCTCCTCAATAATTATGCTGATAGCTTGAAAGAACATTTTTGGTTCTGGGCACCGCCACCAGTGGCTAAGGCTCAATTTTTCAGCCCCTGTTTAACAGGGGCATGTGTTTACAATTTTTGGTGCAATGTTTTGCAGCAGGGCTCATTGCTGTGCTCCAACTACAGTATCTGTGAGGGGTTGCAGTGTTGTGGCACCAGCACCAGTGTTTAAGGATCAATTTTTCAGCCGCTGTTTAACAGGGGCATGTACAGTAAATACAATTTTTGATGCAATACTTTGCAGCAAGGCTCATTGCTGCTCTCCACATCCTGTATCTGTGAGGGGTTGCAGTGTTGTGGCACCAGCACCAGTGCCTAAGGCCCAATTTTTCTGCCCCTGTTTAACAGGGGCGTGTAATTACAATTTTTAATGCAATACTTTGCAACAGGGCTCATTGCTGCGCTCCTAGTACAGTATCTGTGAGGGGTTGCAGTGTTGTGGCACCAGTGCCTAAGGCTCAACTTTTCTGCCCCTGTTCAACAGGGGCATGTAATTACAATTCTTGATCTAATAATTCACAGCAGGGGCCATTACTGCGCCCACCAAGAGTAACTGTGAGGGCTTACAGTGTCGTGGCAACACCACCACCACCACCAAAAGCCCAATTTTTCTGCCCCTGTTCAACAGGGGCATGTAATTACAATTCTTGATCTAATATTTCACAGCTGGGCCCATTCCTGGGCCCAGCATGAGTAACTGTGAGGACTTACAGTGTTGTGGAAACACCACCACCACCACCACCACCAAAGGCCCAAATTTTCTGCCCCTGTTCAACAGGGGCATGTAATTACAATTCTTGATCTAATATTTCACAGCTACGCCCATTCCTGCACCCCCAAGAGTAACTGTGAGGATTTACAGTGTTGTAGCACCAGCACCACCACCACCACCAAAGGCCCAATTTTTCCTACCACTGTTCAACAATGTCATGTAATTACAATTCTTGTCATAATAGTTCACAGTAGGGTATTCCAGCGCCCACCAAGAGTAATTGTGAGGGCTTACAGTGTTGTGGCAACACCAACACCTAAGGGCCAAATTTCTGCAGAGTATATACGGCAGGCCCCTACTTTCAAACATCCAACTTTCAAACGACTCCTACTTGCAAACGGAAGGAGACAACAGGAAGTGAGAGGAAATCTACCCCTAGGAAGGGAAATTCTCTCCTGTAAGAATTAATATGGGAAAGAGGTGTCTCCTCTCCACTGATGCTTTATCCTTGCTTCAATAAAAAACCCAAATTTTCAAAAAACATTTGTCATTGGGACGGAAAGTGAGGTGAAATGTTCTGAACATGTGTACAGACAGCAAAACAAATGTTACAGGGGTGATAACCCTTCCCTATGTTTTCCAAAAAGCTTAAAAATCGATTTTTTGGCTAGAGCTACACTTAAAAAATTGTACCTGTTCCAAATTACAAACAGATTCTACTTAAGAGCAAACCTACAGTCCCTGTCTTGTTTGCACCGCCTGTATACTGCTGTTCAGAGTATATAGGGCCTTTTTTTTATTTGGGTGCAGGGTTCCCCTTAATATCCATACAAGACCCAAAGGGGCTGGTAGTGGGCTGGGGGGGGGGTATCCATGCCATTTTTCTCAATGATTTTCATCCATATTGCCAGGACCAGACATTACATTAAAGCCACAAGCAGTTTTAAATTACTTTTTTGACTTTAGAAATGTCATTTTGTGCAGGGACACGTGCCACTTCACAGGCATACTTTAGACACCCCCCAGGTACGATATTTAAAATAATATTTCACTTTTTTTTTTTCACTTTATGCATCATTAAAATCACTGCTCCTGAAAAAACTGCCGTTTTTAAAACTTCTTTTTGCATTGATACATGTCCCCTGGGGCAGAACCCGGGTCCTCAAACCCTTTTTAGGACAATAACTTGCATATTAGCCGTTATAATTAGCACTTTTGATTTTGAGCGTTCCCGTCCATTGTATTTAATAGGGTTCTAAAGTTTGCGCGTACTTTCGGTCCGTTCGCAGGTTCTGGTGCGAACCGAACCTGGAGGTGTTTGGCTCATCCCTAATAGGGAGTGATTCTTACTGTTAGGGGACGTGACTTGCTGTGACACGTCACTGATCGTGTTCCCGATGACAGGGAACACGATCAGTGACAGTGTCACTAGGCAGAACGGGGAGATGTTGTGTTTACACTAACATCTCCCCGTTCTATCTCTCCGTGAGATGATCGCGGATATGCCCGCGGCGATCGAGTCCGTGGGACCCACGGACGGGCTCACGGAGATTGTGGTGCGCGCGCGTCCACAACAACCGCTTCTTCAAGGGGACGTATTTTTTTTTCACTTTATGCATCATTAAAATCACTGCTCCCGAAAAAACTGCAGTTTTTAAAACTTCTTTTTGCATTGATACATATCCCCTGGGGCAGGACCCGGGTCCTCAAACCCTTTTTAGGACAATAACTTGCATATTAGCCGTTATAATTAGCACTTTTGATTTCGAACGTTCGCGTCCATTTTATTTAATAGGGTTCTAAAGTTTGCGCGTACTTTCGGTCCATTCGCAGGTTCTGGTGCGAACCGAACCGGGGGGTGTTCGGCTCATCCCTAATAGGAAGTGATTCTTACTGTTAGGGGACGTGACTTGCTGTGACACGTCACTGATCGTGCTCCCGATGACAGGGAACAAGATCAGTGACAGTGTCACTAGGCAGAACGGGGAGATGTTATGTTTACACTAACATCTCCCCGTTCTATCTCTCCGTGAGACGATTGCGGATATGCCCGCGGCGATCGAGTCCGTGGGACTCACGGACGGGCTCACGGAGATTGCCGCGCGCGCGCGTCCACAACAACCGCTTCTTAAAGGGGACGTATATATGCATCCTTCTGCCTGCCCGTGCCATTCTGCAGACGTATATCTGCGTGCGCCGGGCAGGTGAGCCTATAATAAGGCTTACCTATAGGTACTGTAAATATCTCCTAAACTTGCACCGTTTAGGAGATATTTGCTATATACGCCAACGTCATCGGCACATGTGCTCTGAAGAAATGGCTGCCCGTGCCATTTCTTCAGGGCCTTGTGCTGTAATCGGCATAGGGCCCCTATCACAGCGCCGGAGCCGCGGGTGCCGCTGAGAGAGCTTTGTTCTAAGGTACAGCAAGTATTTTATAATGAGCTCCATTACCAAATTTTGGAACTGAGGCATGCACGTTTGGCAATGTATGTTTTTGCGCATTTTTCATGTGTTTGGGGCGGCAATAAGAAATAATGGCGCCGCAAGCGCATTTTATTTATTTATTACAGGTACTTATATAGCATTGTCAACTTACACATCGCTTTACATATTTATTATTTGTTCACATCACTCCGCGCCCTTAAAGCAGTTGTATACCCCGCTTTGTGATTTTTGCCTACAGGTAAGCTTATGTAGCGGGGTATCGTTTTACCCGCAAGACTACGTTTCCCAGCACGCTTTGCGGCACCCAGGGTGCCCTTTCCCGCACAAGAACTGCTGGGGTGGACTTTAAAAGGGGAAAGGCGGGGTTCGCGTGGCCTCTTGGAACGCCGCCCTCCTTGCAAGAGGATCCCCTGCACTCACCTGCTGCGCGCGCTAGGCCCGAAGCCTGGGCCTCGCGTTCTTTTGTTCCAGAGAGCCCTTTCGTTCCGCTCGGGAGTCGGTGAGGCATCCGATCCACCTGAGGTGCCATCATCTTCTGAAGAACCGAGGACTCGATGCATCGTGGACACGGTGACGCCACTCACAGTAGCGGAGGAACCGGACAGGAATCGGTCCGGTTTGGGTGAGAGAGCATCAGCTCAGAATCTTATAAGAATAACTTTGTGCCTATTGACTTTGCTTAGCCCCCCCCCCTCTTTGAACACAGTTATAATTTGGAGAGACTGTTTGTGCTGAACTGAGTTTGTCGGTCTCACCATCTTTGCCTGGTTGGCTAACATCTGTTACCCTTTTTACTGGATTAGAAATTGGTTTCTCCATGTGCACCACCGACAGTTGCTAGCGAAGATTCTCCAGCGAACTATACCCTAAGTTATAGTCAGGCCTGACTGGGTAGTTTAGGACTTTGCTGGGCGCCATTTTTATTGCTCACGAGGGAGGATTGCAGCAGTGGGATTGATGTGTTATTGCATTATTGACTGTTATACCCTTTTAATGTGCGCACCTATACTGCAGGGATCTGCATAGAACATTTTTATACAAATTTCTCTGTTATCTTTCTACTTCCAGTAAAGAATTATAGTTAAGTAATTTGGTGGTCAGTGTCAATTACTGTGCTGGTTTACAAGGGGGGGGGGGGGTTGTACTTTTATAATAGTGTATCGAGATAATACAATTGTACCATCCTCCCCTTTCCTAACTGTGTCAGAGAGAAGTCAGAGCCGATTGCCAGGGGTTGGTAGCAGTGCATTACAGGGCCCAAACAAACAAGCAGCCCTCTTAAGCTGGAGTTATCGCTACACTTATAATAAGGCTTACCTGTAGGTAGAATGAATATTTCCTAAACGTACACCGTTTAGGAGATATTCACCCTGCATGCAGCCGCTGACGTCAGCGGCGCATGCGCTCTGAAGGACTGGCATATCCTGAAGGAACTTCAGAACTTCTTGCCGAAACTGAGGGCTCCCACGCGCATGCACGGTAGTGACGTCATCACAGCTCCGGCCACTCCCAGAGCCCACGAACCCGGAAGATGGGGCACATGTCAGCCCCTCAGCGGTGACCGGGCGCCGATGCAGGGGGCTTCATTCTAAGGTAAGTATTTTATAATGTGCTAGTATGCAAAAAATTTTTATTTTTTTTTACAACGGTTTACTACCGCTTTAAGGGTCTTAAAATCTAAGGTCCCTAACTCCCATTCATACTTTCATGAGTTTGCAGAAATGCGGGAAAAACACACATTTCTGCCCTTGTTTCTGCTACGCTCACATGTGAATGCAGCCTCAGGCATGAAAGGGTTAAACAATGCTAAAGAAAGACAAACAAGAAGTCAGTGAGCAGCTGTAGCAGTGACCTCCTATAAGTGGAGCAGTGATCAGACTATTGTTGTGGCTCTGTGAGCTGTCAGTGGAGAGACTAGTTCTACCAGAAGTGGGTGAGGCCGGAGGAGTTGTGCAATAGAGTCAGTGACCCTCCAGCAGTGCAGAGCCCAGTGCAGGCTATTATAGGAAGGCAGCAGATCATGTAGTAGAGATCAGGGGATGTTCTGCTGGCAGAAAGAGTGTGGGCATCCTGTGTTCAGCTCTACACATCAGGAAGAGCCTTATGTAATGCGGAAGAGACTGTGTGTAAGTGTGCAGCTCATACTTCTCTATCTAGTGATCACTCCCAGTACTCCCAGACAGAAGTGACAGATCAGGATGGCAGGGACATCTTCTGACAAACTGGTCCTTAAACTGGTGATGACTGGGGACTCCAATGTGGGGAAGACCTGTATTATGACCAGGTACACAGAAAACATCATCCCATCCTATATCTCCACTGTAGGTGAGTAGTGGTAAGACGTTTACATTGCACGGTTTTGTAGATACAGTATGCTTCTCATGTAGATGTAGTCTGTTCCTGATTTGTACCTGAATAGTCTCAGTTTTTGTGCCCCATAAGATCCTGGAAATGGCCATGTAGGATCTAGGATCAATAATGGCAACCTGCTCAAACAAAATCTATCTTTTCCAGCACTTTGAATGATTGTTAAAGTGACACTAAACGATACCCCTAGGGCTGTTCTACACTGTCGTGCTATGATTTGGCCACAGTGTAGGTGCAGCGCAGTGTACTCATGGTTTTCGTGGGAGTTATTATTGCGTAAACTGGCACTAATGCGGGGGGGGGGGTATTATTGCGCAAATTTGCACTAGTGCTATAGGTTATATTTGTAGAAATTCGCACCAATAATGGGGATTATAATTGCAGAAACTGCCACCAATGCTAGGAGTTATTTTTGCAGAAGTTTGTGCCAATGCTGGGGGTTATTATTGTGGAAATTGGCACGAGTGCTGGGCGTTATTAATTGTGGAAATTAGCACCAATCATGGGGTTTGTAACTGTGGAAACTGCCACCAATGCTAGGAGTTATTTTTGCAGAAGTTTGTGCCAATGCTGGGGGTTATTATTGTGGAAATTGGCACTAGTGCTGGGCGTTATTAATTGTGGAAATTAGCACCAATCATGGGGTTTGTAACTGTGGAAACTGGCACCAATGCTGGGGGTTATTATTGCAGAAACTGGCACCAATACTGAGGGTTATTATTGTGGAAACTGGTGCCAATGCTGGGGGTTAATATTGCAGAAACTGGTGCCAATGCTGGAGGTTTTAATTGCGGAAATTGGCACTAGTGCTGGGCATTATTTATTGTGGAAATTTGCACCAATGATGGGGATTGTAATTGCGAAAACTGGCACCCATGCTTGGTGTTATAATTGCAGAAACTGGCACCAATACCGGGGGTTATTATTGCAGAAACTGGTGCCAATGCTGGGGGTTATTATTGCAGAAATTGGCACTACTGCTGAGCATTATATATATTGAAGAAATTAGCCCCAATGCTGGCGGTTTTTATTGCGGAAATTGGCACTAGTGCTGGGCATTATTTATTAGGGAAATTTGCACCAATGATGGGGATTGTAATTGCGAAAACTGGCACCCATGTTGGGGGTTATAATTGCAGAAACTGGCACCAATACCGAGGGTTATTATTGCAGAAACTGGTGCCAATGCTGGGGGTTATTATTGCAGAAATTGGCACTACTGCTGAGCATTATATATTGAAGAAATTAGCCCCAATGCTGGTGGTTTTAATTGCGGAAATTGGCACTAGTGCTGGGCATTATTTATTGTGGAAATTTGCACCAATGATGGGGATTGTAATTGCGAAAACTGGCACCCATGCTGAGGGTTATAATTGCAGAAACTGGCACCAATACCTGGGGGTTATTATTGCAGAAACTGGTGCCAATGCTGGGGGTTATTATTGCAGAAATTGGCACTACTGCTGAGTATTATATATTGAAGAAATTAGCCCCAATGATGAGGGTTTGTAATTGCGGAAACTGGCACCAATGCTGGGGGTTATTATTGCAGAAACTGGCACCAACACTGAGGGTTATTATTGCAGAAACTGGTGCCAATGCTGGGGGTTATCATTGTGTAAATTAGCACTAGTGCTGGGCGATATTTATTGTGGAAAATAGCATGAATGATGAGGGTTGTAATTTCGGAAACTGGCACCAATGCGGGGGAGGGAAGGGTTTGCTGCTACTGACACCAGTGCACAGTGTTAATATTGAATCCACTGACATTAACACTGGGGTTACTATTACTGCAACAATGGGGCCATTTTACTCTCGCTTTCTTTTCAGCTTGCCTTGAAGTACAAAATACAGAAGGAATTACATTTTACAACCTACTATGCATCCACACAAGTAGAACAGGATTACAAGAAATGTGGGGGGCTTTGGAGGTCCTAAAATAAACACTGTTAAAATGTGCGAGTGAATTTGGTTTTATTATTAAATAAACCCATGTTAATTTATAATGTTTTAATTATGTCTTGAAAAGACACTAACTAATTTGTAATAAACTAGGAAGGGGGGGGGGGGGGTTCAGTTTGGCATTTTAACCCTGGGAGAATGACCTTGTACCGGTACTGCTAGCAGATTTAGGTACACTAAAAAAAGTACGCCAAACTCAAGCTCACTGTTTTCAAGCAGATACAGCAAACAGTTTTTTCCTATTGGGTTAAAGGTTTTACATAAATAAAAACTGATTATTGTAAGCAACCCTGTCGTTTAGCTCAACACGCTAACTGCTATATCTGCAGAATAGCTTGTTCTGTTGAACAACAACAGATTACTGGTCAAATTAGCAGGTGAAAATAAAGGAAATAAAGCCTAAAAAAGAAAACTAATGCAGCCACCACATCTAAGAATTGGTAAGCTGTAATATAATAAATGTTTGTTTTTGGTTCTTATACAGCTTGAACTCTAGCATCAGCCTACTTTTCACATATGGCTCAGTGTCCCAAAGTGCATTAAAATCACCATAAAAAAATAATTGACGTGACTGTAAAGTTTTCTTTAACCACTTGACCACTGGGCACTTAAACCCCCCTCCTGCCCAGACCAATTTTCAGCTTTCGTTGCTCTCACACTTTGAATGACAATTACTCAGTCATACAACCCTGTACCCGTATGAAATGTTTGTACTTTTTTTCACACAAATAGAGCTTTCTTTTGGTGGTATTTAATAACCGCTGGGTTTTTTATTTTTTGCACTATAAATCAAAAAATACAGAAAATTCAGTAAAAAAAATAAAAAATTCTTTGTTTCTGTTAAAATTTAGCAAATTAGTAATTTTTCTTCATAAAATTTGGCCAAAATTTATACTGCTACATATCTTTGGTAAAAATAATCAAAATTGGTGCATATTATTTGGTCGGTGAGAAAGCTATAGAGTCCGCAAGCTATGGTGCCAATGTCTGAAAATTGATCACACCTGAAGTACTGACGGCCTATCTCATTTCTTGAGACCCTAACATGCCAGAAAAGTACAAATACCCCCCAAATGACCCCCTTTTGGTAGAAATTCCAAGGTATTTAGAAAGAGGCATGGTGAGTTTTTTTAAGTTTTAATTTTTTCCCACAATTCTTTGCAAAATCAAGATTTTTTTTATTTATTTTTTTTCACAAAATTGTCATTATCAGGTTATTTCTCACACCCAGCATATGCATACCACAAATTACACCCCAAAATACATTCTGCTATTCCTCCCGAGTATAGCGATACCACATGGGTGAGACTTTTACACAGCGTGGCCACATACAGAGGCCCAACAAACAGGGAGCACCAGCAGGCGTTCTAAGGGGCATAAATTTCAAGTCTAATTTGACTATCTAATTACACTTTGAGACACTGTAGTGGCATGGATGTGAACTGCAGAGTATGGATGGACGGATGAGTATTGGCAGAGTATTGGCAGAGTATTTCAGAGTATTGGCATGGCTGGAATGGGCACTGAGCAGCGCTGTGGGCACTACAGATCCAGCCCACAGCGCTGCTGCAAACGATCTCTCCCCCTCTCCTCTCACACTGTACCGATCGGTACAGAGAGGGGAGAGAAGAATCGGCTTCATGACATGACGCCGGTTTGTTTACAAGTGATCGCTCCGTCATTTGACGGAGCGATCACGTGGTAAACGGCCGCTATCAGCCCCAAGGGGGCGCGTGGGAGCAAGATTCTGGGAGGACGTCCATGGATTTATTGAATGAGTTTACCAAAAAATGTTAATATTGCAGAATATACAGCCTCATGATACATACCGGTAACTAAGTTCTATTTCACACTGAATAAACTAAATTATTAATGTATCTTAAATAGAAAACTATCTTCAGGTAGATTTTTACTCCAAAAGCATTATATTAAAATAAATCTGATAAAAAGTTTTTTGTTTTTTTTTAAATCATCGATTTTTATCCACTCTGGTACATTCTCCCACAATAAGTTTTGTATAAAATCAGAAATGGAGTGGGCATGTAAAAGCCAGGTCAATGCAGGAACCTTTCATCCTTGGCCAGCAGTTGGTGTGGTCTGATTGGCCAGGCAGGGCTGCACAGCAAAGATAACTGCGTCAAGGCGGAAGGTAAGTATTTGTTCAGGTGGGCAGAACCCAGGGGGGTAAGGGGGAATTGAATAAATGACAATAGTATCAAAAGGTACAGTTGTACTTTAAGCTCTCCACTTTGTGCACATACTGTATGCACAGCAACTACAGACCTAGAGCCATGCCTATTTATTTTAAAAGTATGGGATGTGTCTGGTCTAAAATTATAATTAGAGTTACATGGTCAGCCTAGAAGCAAACTGTTCTAACAAGTGTAACAATGTTGTCACCAGGACCCAAACTGAGAGGAAGTTTCCATTGGGGACACCAGGGTAAATATACTAATGATTATTGCATGTGATGTTTATCAGTCAATTCAGTAAGTAAAAACCTCACACACATATTTGTTATTTCGATTTTATATAGATATTAGATTAGGTATTATATAGGCCGTTGATATTTTAGGCATGTACAAAAATACGAGTGCCACTTTGCACTGACCAATAAGTTAAAAGTATAAAAGTGTGGTAAAGTTATAAACTTAGCTCAGGAATGTAAATGAATTGTAACATTGCACTAGAGAGCGACCTTTCTCTGAATGAAGGCGCACAAAGGCTGGGGTCACACTTGTGCTGGTTGGGAACGCTGGCAAAATCGCGGGGTGCCACTAATTCTCACACTCCAGCAAACATGCCGCATTTTTGCGAGCTGGTGCTGCGTGATTTAAAACAAAGAGAAAGCGATTTCTTTCCCTGCATTTCTGCAGGTAGGGCAGCCAATTAAAACCAAGTGTGATACAGTGTTAATTTTGGCAGCAAATTTCAAATTTAGTTTTAGTCTTAGAACTAAAATGGCATTTTAGTTTTAGTTCCATTTTAGTCTTCTGCAATTGTTTTAGTTTTAGTCGTATTTAGTCAACTAAATCTTCAGTACATTTTAGTCAACTAAAATCTCCAGTACATTTTAGTCGACTAAAACTCATTTTAGTCGTCTAAAATCTAATGGGTGTACAGTAATTAAATTGTAATGCATTAGTTAACATTTCTCTACAATTTCCAAACTCATTATATACTGCTGGAGTGAAAAATCTCATATGTTATTATTTAAGGTATTGAGGTATGAACATGCATTACAGACTACAGTCAAATTTCAATTTAGTTTCAGTCTTATGCCGCGTACACACGACCGTGTTTAATGACGAGAAAAATTTCATTTTTTAAAATGGTCATTAAAAATGATCGTGTGTGGGCTTTCCAGCATTTTTCCCAACGAGAAAAACACGATGAGAAAAATTGGAACATGCTCTAATTTTTCACTGCGTTTTTTACATCGTCGTTTTTCTCGTCATGAAAAACGTCCGTGTGTGGGCTTTAACGACGTGAAAAAAAATGCGCATGCTCAGAATCAAGTATGAGACGGGAGCGCTCGTTCTGGTAAAACTAGCTTTCGTAATGGAGATAGCACATTCGTCACGCTGTAACGGACTGAAAAGCATGAGGCTGAAAAGCGCGAATCGTCTCTCAACAAACTTTACTAACATGAAGGGTGGCGCCATCCAAATGGAACTTCCCCTTTATAGTGCCGTCGTACGTGTTGTACGTCACCGTGCTTTACTCAAACATTTTTTTCCACGATAGCGTGTAGGCAAGGCAAGCTTGAGAGGAAACACGAAAAATCACGTCGAGAAAAATGCAGTTTTTTTCAATGACATTAAAAACGGTCGTGTGGACGCGGCATTAGTCTTTTGACTAAAATGCCATGTTAGTTTTAGTCCCATTTCAGTCTTTTGACTAAAAAGCCATTTTAGTTTTAGTCGTATTTTAGTCATCTCAATTGTTTTAGTTTTAGTCGTATTTTAGTCGACAAAAATAGTTTTCATTTAGTCGACTTAAATGTTTTAGTTGACAAAATTAACACTGGTGTGAACCTGTTAGCCTAAGTCCTAATGTACACTGCTGCTCCTAAACGTGATTTTAGGAGATTTAAAAAAAATTCCCAATGCCACATGAACTCAACTCAACAAAAGCCTATGCATCCTTGTACACATAGGCTTTTATCAGAGTTTAGGAGCAGCAGACTTTAGGGACAGTAAGGCTTCATGTACATGGGACGTTTTTACAACCCCTCCTGATTGTTTTGCCGTTTTTTTTTTTTTTTTTGTTTTGTATTTTTTTTATGTTTTTTTTTTCAAAATAGCCAAAAATGAAAAACAATTGTAAACGAAACACGGCTAAACGCGAGTTACCGCGTTTAGCTACTAAGCACGGCAAAAACATGGCAAAAATGCGGTACTGTTCTTTGCCGCGTCTAGCATTTTTCTGCTGCCAAGAGAGTTACGTGTGGACAGGTAGCTTTATGTTTTCAGTTTTACAATATTTATGTTTGCCTTCTTTCACAGTACAATCTCCTGACAGCTGTTCTATTTCCGACCTACTCTATCCAGAGCTAAAAATATTTTTTCCCAAGGCTACACTTTAAATACAGTAAAATAGGTTATTATTATAAATATATAGAGAATGTGATAGCCTGAGCATCATTGCATTTTTCCATGTGTCATATAGGTGTAAATGTAGTAATGCAAATAAACTTTATAAAGTCAAACATACCAGAGTGAGTGAGGACTTCCCTGTTGCAGCTGAAGTTCAGTAAAATTCCAGACTGTCCTGGAGACGAGATATTTCCACTTCAACTGATCTGAGTGGAATTGGTGACACACTCCCTCGTCTTCACCTATCTTGACCTCAGTGACTTTAACAGACAAATGCAGTTTATTAAAATAAAACCCCAATGTGAATCCTGTGTCCTTCTCATTAAATTATATATATCAGTGCAGACTTCAAACTGTACTATAGTCGCTTCTTCTGCGTCTGACAGCGCTTACATCCTATAGGAACCACAGGTTATGCAGTACAATATATAGAATTATAGATAGATAGATAGATAGATAGACAGATACTGTAGATCTGCATTTGTAGGCTGCAGACCAGTGGTGATCAACTTTCTTTAATATGGGGGGCCTCATGTGCAGCCCTCAACTTCACCTAGGGGATGCACATAAAATTCAATGACTATTCAGTGTCAGAGACAGCAAACGCCAACAGGATATAGTCAAAGACTATGAGCATGATATAATAAATAGTCAGAGATTGTGGACATAATACATTAGATGGTCAGAGACTGCGGACAGGATACAAGAAATGGTCAGAGACTGCGCACATGCTGCAAGACACTTTCAAAGACTGTATACGTACTATGGGGGTTGTTTTGGACATGCTTTAGGCGAAAGTCTTTGACTGGAGACATATTACATAAGACTGTTAGCAATCACTGCTATAGGGCAATAGGGAAACACATTGGTGTCAGAGATTAGTGTCTTCAAGGGCCCCCGAGGGCTGCACAAAAAAGTGCCAAGGGCCGTAAGCGGTCCCCAGGCTGCAGTTTTGGCACCAAGGCTGTTGACACTTGCAAACGTGGCACCTGCTCGGATGATGTGCATGAAAAGACATATCAAAACACCTTCTAAAAAACATCTGATGTGTGGAAACAGGTTCACTGGGGGCAGAGTGTCCGCAGTACAACCCACTCCATATACTTTAGCGATATACAATAAGACCAAATGTTTGTGGACAACTATCACACCTTGTTGGACATCCAATTTCAAAACTTTGGGCATTAAAATGGATTTGCCCTCCCACTCTTTGTGGCTATACCGGTGTTTACTTATCTGAGAAGCCTTTCCTCAAGATTTTGGAGCAATTTGTACCCATTCAACTAAAAGAGCAACGATAAGGTCAGGTAGTGCTGTTGGAAGAAAAGGCCTGGCGCGCAATTCGCATTCCAATTCAACCCAAAGGTGTTCAGGGGTTGAGGTCATGCCTTTGTGCAGGTCACTCAAATTCTTTAACACTGAACGTATCAATAGCAATGACCTCCGGCGCGTTTAAACCATGATCCAAACCCACATGTGTGAGCCTGCCAGGAAACTGTGACCTGTACTGGGTCAATCATCTGCAGCCGGGTATTCTCTGACTTACAAACATACATATACTGTACATTAGGGAGTAGTATACATGTGGCTGCAGGCAGGGTGGGGAGTGCCCTGGCTGACAATAATTGGCCCAATACAGATGCCAGCTTCCTGGCAGACTTACACACACAAATTCAGATCCTGGTTCAAACATACTCATTATTGTTTATCAAACTTCAAAACTTGTCAAAAGTCAAAACTTGAATTTATGTACCTAGATTTGTGCACCTGAACTCAATCATTTGGAGGTGTTCCCACATACTTTTAGCTCTACTGTCCCAGTTTTGTCTGCCATGGGCCACTACATGAATTGTGTTTTATTATAAGCTGCAGTCTGTGTTTTTTGACTGCTAAAGATGTGTATTCGGTTTGATTTTTAGGTTAAGCGTAATCCCAGGGAATGGTGTGCTTTCAGTATCTGAGTTGGGTTTTGGGGGCAAACATGACCCCTTCCACCTGGAAAACGTACAAAATGTGTCCCACCTTTGATGTCTGATGAGGTAAGGATAAACATGTTGCAACCAAGACTTCGTTAGAGTTGATCTAAAGTCCAAAAGCAACAAGGCATAGTCCAATGGGTTGTTCCAAAGCAAAGCCAAAAATGCAACAGATTATGTAGAATAACCTTTCATTGTAAGGATGAATACAGAGACTAGACAAGTGCCATTTGTTTTGTTATGAATCGAAATTAAAAAAAAAATTGTTATTCAGAGATTTGGATGTGTCAGAATCTTTGCATCACAATAGTAACAAATCTCAAAAAAAAAAAAAAAATGAATAAACTGGTAATAAATAATACTAATTAACGTAATAACTGGTAATAAATTATAACAAAAACAACATTCATTCATATTTATTCCTTTGATTCATTTGTGACTTCGGAGGGTTTTGTATGTTCAATAAAATGTGTCACGCTCTGTATTGTTATAACTGGCCAAAGTCACAAGCAAGTCCCATCGAAGTTGCAAGCAAATAGCAATGCAAAGTCACACTGGAAACATAAAGAATGAATCCGAATCTTCTAAAATAACTTTCAAAAATACAAATTGTTTCGGAACAACGAATATACAAAACATAGCTGAATATACAAAAGAATTCCAAAAACGAATCATTCTAACATAAGAAATTTGATGAAATAAAATGATTGACTTAACGAATGAACCCAAAACAAAACAATTTTTTTCATCATGCACATCTCTAAAAGAGACCACATGAGGCAACCAGACAGATGCAATATTTTCATATAGGAATGCTGGCTGATAACATAGCCTTCAACTGCTCTACTCACAGGTACTGAATATTTAACTCCTTTCTGCTGGATCATGTTTCCTTTTCAGTAGTATAAACTGTATCTTCTATAGGGATGAATACAAAAGGAGTTTTAATCGACCCTGTCACCTTACCCACACAGTCTATTTACGTGACCTTGTACGTTAAGAAGAACATCCTTATCCTAAAAGTTACAACAAAGACTCCTTTAGAGATGTTTAGTAACAGCAATCTACAAACAGCTTTTTATTTTCATTTTTTTTTCCCCACCATTCTTCTCATGGTGCCCGTTTTCACTAAGGGCAGATGAATCACTTCACTTCCTGGATCTCTGATTATGCTTCCAGGAACATGTGACAGTGCATGTCATCTGAGGAGAAGGCACAGGTATTTTAGCCTTCCCATGAATCATCAGTGAGGCCCTGGTTTCATCACCAGTCCCTCAATCAACCTGGAAATGGAAAAGCAGAAACTGTATGTAAAAACAAAAAACATTTGTTTAAAGAGTAACATAGAGTGAACATGTATTGGAGTGGTTTTATAATTATCAATCTGCTGCTGCACCTGCAGGGCTCTAATGAGGACATTTGCAAGGCCTGCATCCCTTTAGACATGATTTTCCTTTGGGTGATATCAACAAAAATGAATTTTTTTGTGGCAGGGGATGCCGAAAATCTGACTTGTATCTTAGTGTAGACTTCTGGGAAGACCGGTAAGCCAATCACACAAGCAGAAAATTACATTTCTGAGGGGAGTTCTGTACAAAAGATGTATATAGAAAGACTCCAGGTAGCCATATTGCATTGCAATTTACAGAAAATTTCAGAGCTGCATATTGAAAAGGAAAGGTAATTTTTAATAAAATTCAATTACAATATGACTTATAAGGGGAAAAAAAACGCGCTATTGTTTCAATTAAAACAGTAATATCCAAGAAGCAGCTTAATGTGAGATATACACTAAATAAGAATAAATAAGAGAAGCTATGCTAGTATAGTCCAAATAGTTCAATGAATGCAGATGGTAGTAGGCAGTTTCAATAAAATTCGAGCCGGCCGGCTCTTGATCACAGCCCGTGACTTCCAGGACTGGCAGTACACGGTGACGGCAGCACGCTGCTTTAAGGGTAAAGCGGCGTGCTGACGTCACCACGTACTGCCAGTCCCGGAAGTCATGGGCTGTGATCGAGAGTCGGCAGGCTCGAATTTTATTGAAACTGCCTACTACCATCTGCATAATTGTAAGTGCAAATCTTTTTACTTTGAATAAATGTTTTTATGGAATTACGCTATGGTGGCATCCCCCTTTCTGTTTGCATGGAAATGAATACGGATGCTGTTACGGATCCTGCGGTTGGAAAATACTTACGATATATTCAGTACCAGAGTGCAAAGACCCAGGGCTGGGGAAATAGCCCCAAGCGAGTACGATCTCCCTAAAAAGAGATCTCACCTTCTGGTAAACGGCAGCATATCACTGGTGGAGGATCCTTCTGTCACACTATCATCACTCCTTTTTTTGGGTGTTTGTTAATCATCACCGAAGATATTTGGGTGAAAAGACTCTATTATTCATCTTATACTTTCACTTGGAATAATATGGTGATAATATCAGATGGGAGAAAGTTCATCTAATCCTTCCTATCAATCATTCTGATATTTGAGAAGAGACTTTAGGATACAAGCACTTATTAGGTTACTCTAACAATATTGTTTGGAGTTGGAACATTTACGCTCTCTCACGTTCTGTTTTTGTTTTTATTTAACACTGTATGGTGAGAGGTCACATCCTCATCTGTATGCACACACATCTTAGAGGTATTAATTTTGGTATGTGCGCAGCTTATTGTTTTAGAATTTTGTTATATTGTGTGTGTCTCACATATTAAGTTGCAGCAATACATTGCACATTATTAGGATTAGCGCAGTAATTAACCATTAACACAGTTCAATGAATATATTTGGTAGTGAGATTATATATCATGCTTCAATGATGAAAAATTGATAAGGTGATAAGTTCATTCTTCTAAAAATAACACCACAGTGAATCACTCAACGAAGTGTGCCACCACCTATAGAAAAACTCGCTTACCAGATGGCAAGCAAAACCGGGCATGTGGCTATAGCCCAGCCAAGGCCTTTGCTTGCACAGAAGATCATGGAATTAAGCCGTAGATGGATGGCTGCATTGGTATATCCACCCACCCATACCACCGTTCAGTCCAAGACCGTTGAGTTCAGCAACAAATTTAGCAATAAACCCAGAAAGAGAAACCAACCATAGGGTAATATTGTCTAACCAAATATTTATTTAAATTAAGCAGTATTGCACTTACATTTGAGTAAAAGATTGCGTATAAAAACATAAGCCGGCCGGCTGTAAACAAACTCCCGTCTTCCTAGTGAGACAGCATGGTGACGTCAGCACGTATCCTCCCCCCAGACGCGTTTTGTCATACGTGACATTGTCAATGGGGAACTTGTGCTACAAATGTATGCGCTATATACTGTGTATGTGTGTATATGTGTGTGTGTGTTTGTGTGTGTATATATATATATATATATATATATAATTTTATTTATTTTTGCTAATTTTTTTCCCCATGAAAGTAGAGTTACCCTTTAACTAATGAATGTAAGATAATTTAATTTCATTCAATAAAAACTTTACCAAAATTTTTTCTGGGGAATGTTTACTTTTTGTGTGCTCAATGTATTAAGGCAGTGTTTCTCAACTCCAGTCCTCAAGGCGCCCCAACAGGTCATGTTTTCAGGCTTTCCATTATTTTGCACAGGTGATTTAATCAGTTTCACTGCCTTAGTAATTACCACAGCTGTTTTATCTGAGGGAAATCCTGAAAACATGACCTGTTGGTGCACCTTGAGGACTGGAGTTGAGAAACGCTGTGTTGTCCTTTTATATTGGAGGTCTATGTAAACGTCTCCTGAATACAGTGGTGGACAGTGGAAAGTACAAAGATCTGCTATGTTGATTGCTAACTGTTGGTTTCTTTCATATCAATGAGGCTAGGTATTGAGATAAAACAGCAAATAAAAATGCTTCATGTTATTTTTTATCTTTTTTTAGGAATTGATTTCAAGACTAAAACAATCCATATTGATGAGACACCATTAAAACTTCAGATTTGGTAAGATTGTGCTTTATACCTGAATGTTATTTAATCTCTGCATATAAATATGTACTAATTTTACACAGAGTGTGTCATTGAAGCTGTCACTGGCAACACCTTTATTAAGTATCAGGGATGGAGCATTTACTTATTGCCAACATTCACTACTGGTTGTTAGACGTTCTCATTTTTGTGTTGAGTGTGTTGGATGCATAGTTTTTGTCATACTGTATACACACAAGCGAAATTTAGTCCAAAAGTCATTTTAAGGGTCTGTTACTAACTGATGTTCAGAGTTAAAGAAACTCTGTCCCTTTAAGAAAACAACACACTGCTGCCAGGTATAAAGTATTTGTGGCAGCTTTTTAGTACCTTGTGCTTGATGTTGAGCCTTTCTGATCACCTATGCTTCGGCACCTCCTAAGGTTTCATACACACCAGGAGTTTAGCCCGATGTATGAGATCCAAGGGTTTTGATGTAGGTGGGAGGCACAGGTGCATCATCCAGTTTTGCTGCCGGCAGCTTGTAAAACTTTATGAGAGACTGAAAGCTGCTGTGGCTGGAAAGAGAAGGATGGTTCACCGAGCTATAAATTTGTGCATACCACACCTAGGGACAAATACTCAGAGCACAAGTGCCTGGCCACATACTGTCTACAACATCCAGCTGCAGCATAGAGTTTTACAGGCTGCCAGCAGTGGGCCTGAACAGTGCTCCCGTGCCTTCTGCCCGCACCAAAAAAAAAAAGGGAATCTCATGCATTGGGGCTAAGCACCCAGTGATGAAGCTTGCCTGCCCTTTCCTGTCTCCAGCATGTTCCTATTGGTCAGTGATGGGTCAGCAGGACAGTGGGGGTGGATGAGGCCAGCTAAGCGGACACTACCCATAAATGTTTGGCGTAGAAAATACTGCTGGAGGTATGTTCAGGCAGATCCGGCTGGACTTTTGTTTTTTTAAAGCCCAACTCCAGGGCAAAAAGAAAATGTTCCTATGCAGTGTGGCTGTGCCCACATTGCATGGGTTAACTGCGATTGGAGAATAGAGATATACTTACCTAATCCTCCCTGCACAAGATCAGTCTCTGTGGCTTCCGACACCCCCCGTAGTCTTGCGATCTTGTGCGGTTTACTGTTCTGAACATCATTGTGCCCATAGACCTGCTCTGGATGTGAGGATGTCAGAAACAGTCCACCGCTGGATCATGGGGGAGCGCAGTTTGCCAGTGGAGCAGAGGATCAGGTGAGTATAAGCTTTCTCCTCTACCCTGGACAAAACGAGCAGTTAACCTGTGTGGTGCGGGCACAGCCACACTGCATGGGAAAACTTATTTTTTGCCCAGAGTTGGGTTTTAAAGCAGCCTCTCTCCTCTTTTTTACCAAGGTGTATCCCTTGAAATCATTTTCAGCTCTCAGGGAACTCCTGATACAAATTATATCTCAGTCACAAAGTCAGTTAGGTATAGATATAGAATAAACAAAGGAATAACAATGTGGGTAACAATCTATTTGACACAAAAAGAAGATCATTTCTATAAAACCCCTTCTCTACATAACAATGTAGTATATTGTCAGTAATTATCATGGACTTATACAAATGTTGCCATAAGTGAAATGTAGGCAGTAAAAATGTTGTCCTTTTATATTGGAGGTCTATGTAAACGTTCCTGAATACAGTGGTGGTCAGTGAAAAAGTTTCCGCAATGGTAGTCAGTGGAAGAAGCACCCTCTTACATTGGTGCTTAAAATAACGAATCCCTCATTGATTGTCACTGATCCCACACCACTGGGACCAACCAGCAGGAGATCAATCCACCACTGCCCAGGGAACCCCTAGCATCCTCTGGGGGTATCCCAAGGTTCCATGAAAACCTGGTTGAGAATGGCTGTCCAATTAAAATTCTGTACACACTAATGTATACTTCCCATTACCAGTCACAGGGATGTTTACTTTTCAATGCACATACAATTACCGTATTTATCGGTCTATAACACGCATTTTTTCCCCCTGAAAATAGGGGGAAAATCACGGGTGCATTTTATACGCCGATAGCGTACCTCGGAGGAGAAGGAGGGGGACGAGCGCCGCCGGATTTGCAGAGCCGTCATGTCCTGTTAACTCGGCTCTGACGTCACACACACGTCCTGCCTCTGCCACCGGCATTGGACCAGTGTTCTGTCAATCACAGGAGCTGGTCCAATGGCGATGGTGGAAGCGGGACTGTGTGTGGGACTGCCGGCTGAGAGCCAAGTACTGTAATCAGAAGATGACGGCTCTGTGATACTGGCGGCGCTTGTCCCCCTCCTGATTTCCTGCACTGCATGAGAGATGGTGAGGCTGCAGATAGGCATAAGGCTGCATTGGATGGGCACAGATCAGCCTGCAGATGGGCACAGATCAGGCTGCATTGAGCATGCAGATGGGCATCGAGCTGCATTGGATGGGTGCAGATCAGGCTGCAGATGGGCACAGAGGCTGCATTGAGGCTGCAGATGGGCATCAGGCTGCATTGGATGGGCACAGATCAGGCTAAAGATGGGCACAGAGGCTGCATTGAGGTTGCAGATGGGCATCAGGCTGCTTTGAGGCTGCAGATGGGCACTAATCAGGCTGCATTGATTGTCACTGACCATTATTTTGCTTCAAAGTGTTTTTTGAAAAAAACATTTTTTTCCTGAAACTTCCCTCTTAAATTGAAGGTGCGTGTTATACGCCGATAAATACGGTAATTGTACAATAATCTGAACAGATCATTTGTTTAACATATTTTTTTCAGCAGTTTACCTAGCAGCCCTAACCAGCTCTGCGGTAAGCAGTGGATTGTGGAATTATTGTGTTAGGAAAATCACAAGGATCTTCTTTCTTTATTTTTACACTGAGCATGTGACTTTACTTCTCATTTTATCACATGATCTGCAGCTAATGTTGCCATTATTTCAGTTCAAGAAAAACATCCTGTAATACTGTACATATATAAAACCAATAACTAAAATCTCATATACTGCAAGCTTTAAAATAAAGTGATTTAAAAAGTCATGTCAATATTTTTTAGTTTCATTCTTTCTTTATTGTTTTGTCAAGTGAACAAACAGCATTTTAAGTTGCGTAATACATAGATCATCATGCAAAGAAGGGTAGCAAGGGTAAGAGAGGGGCTGGAAAGGGTAGGCTGGTACGATATAATATGGTTTGTGCTTAAATCGTAGACTGGAGGTAAATTTGTGTGTTCACATTTGATTGTGACACACCAAGGCAGCATACAGCAAATCGTTAAATAAAAACAGTAGTGCACAGATAAAGAAATCTGAAGGTAGGTGAATGCTCAAATGGGGAAAGGCATGGATTCAATGGGAAGTAGGATGAGCAGGAGCATTATGGATTGATGGGTTTTTGTTGTAGGATTTAAAAGTTGTAAGGTGCAGAGGAGGGAGAGGGGGGGGGGGGTGTTGCCATTGGCTTAGGAATTTGTCTTGTGTCAAGTGTGCCTTGGCAAAGACGTATTCAAGTTGCACATGTTCATTTAGAGAGGTTGTCACATATTAAATAGATGGTGCTTCCCAGATTTTCCCATTTCGAGCAATGGACAGTCTCGAAGCTATGAAAAAATGGGTGAGTAGGGCATGGAAGTTGTGCGCTTTCTCCAATAACTTGCTGAGAAAAGAATCATATGCACACAGAAAAGGTTTGAATTGTTTTTAGATGACAGCATTAGTTTCCATTCACAAAGCTTTAAAGTGATTGTAAAGGCTTCGTATTTTTTTTTAAATAACAAACATGTTATACTTACCTCTTCTGTGCAGTTGGTTTTGCACAGAGCAGCCTGGATCCTCCTCTTCTTGGGTCCCTCTTCGCTGCTCCTAGCCCCTCCCTCTTTTGAGTGCCCCTCAGCCAGAAGCTTGCTACAGGGGGCACCCAAGCCAAGCCTGAGCTACGTGTATCCATTCAGACATGGAGCCCCGACCTGGCCCCGCCCCCTCTCACCCCTAATTGGCATACTGACTTTGATTGACAGCTGCGGGAGCCAATGGCACGCGCTGCTCTGTCTCAGCCAATCAGGAGGGATGTTCTGGATGACTGAGGGGATCGTGGACATCGCTGGAGACAGAAGGGGCTCAGGTAGGTAATTAGGGGGTGCTGCTACAAACAGAAGGTTTTTTATCTTAATGCACCGAATGCATTAAATAAAAAACCTTCTCCCTTTACAACTGTTTTTTATTTTCAGCTGTATGACTTTAAATTCCAAATCTCATTGAAGATAGGTTAAACATAACTGTCACTTTTTGAAAATGAGGATTATTTTCCTGGTGTGTAGGCTTTCTGAATTAAGCCTATTGCCCACTTTAAGCCTGGAACGCACATGCTCAAAATCAGCCGGTATCGTCTAGTTCAACAGAAATTGTTCGACCTTGGGCCCGTGTGTACAACAGCCTGTCCGACAGAAGCTGACTGAATGGCCAACTTCTGTCGATTAAGCATGCTGGAAAACCAGTATCAGATCGGCTTCCAAATCAGCGCTGGCAGCCAATGAGTGCTGACCAACTGTGAGTGCCGACCGGTGTGTTCTGGTGGGGCAGTCCCCCTGTCAGAACACAATAGCTTAGCGGAAAGATTGCTATACTAACATATCGTTAGTATACTGGCTTCTCCCGAGCTCTCCAGTTTTTTTTTTGTTCAGTCCTCTGGGTTGAAGAAGGAAAAATTTATAGTGTTTACATGGCTTTAGTAAATATTCTGCAGGACATAACTCTAATTTCTCCACAATTTGTATGTATTTTACATTTTGTGCGCACTGTGCAGCCTTGAAAGTCCTGCAGAGAACACTGTGGGCACTGCGCTCGCTGAGAAGCTGAGTGACTTGAGCCTTGGTGTGTCAGAGGGTGTGGCATTGCCGAAAGGGACGTTGTCATTCGGAATCATGGGAACCATACATCAGCAGCTTCTTTGGAGCCCACTACACTCTGATATCCTCCTGATTGATGCAGCCTTTTAGTGTCTGGTTTGGATGCAGCATTATTCATTCAATGCCTTTATTCATATTCTGGTGAGTGTTAACCCCGAAGGGGTGTGTGTATTCACGTGGTGGATCTGAAGGATCGGTGGAAGGTGCACTCTACAAATCTCTTTAGGATCACCTATGGACACTTTTATGAAGCACTGAAACTAGCTGACATCTATCTAAAGACTCTATATGTGGTGTTGACCACTGTTATAAATCAACATTAGCGCTGTTTGTAGTTTTGATTGATACAGATGACTGTTCTTTTTTACTACTTTTTTATACAATTTGCCATGTTTTAAATAGCTGCTAATATATCTCTTTAATTTTTTGAGAAACCAATTTTCTGTCAAACCCACTGCTCATCTGTGGATAAGTATTGAGTGTTGTCCAACCTTTTGTATTTGCAAATGCTTGTGCTCCACAAGCGCTGAGTGGTGTATTATAGGCCTTTTTATACACCCTTATTTTAAAGCATCTAAATCGCTGACTATGTAGACAATCATTTATTGGCTAAAGTAACTAAGTGTCCTTAGAAGCGGGAGTACATGAGTCACCAAGATGGCAGAGTTTCTCCATAATTCAGGTGTTTAGTACCCCATCTCGTTTCTGTTTCAGGAAGACAAAAGGAGGTGCCCTGGGCCATCATAGTCATTGCTGATGGCCAATTAGCAGCCCGCTAACAGTTGGCTGTAGTTGGCAGGGTGGGGTATGTCACCACTGGGGAGGATGTGCTGGCCTAACTGGTTGGGCCTTAGCTGGAAGGCAGAGTCCATGAAGAAGCTGCGTTATTGAGGCAACCGGGGAGTGAGACATCTTGTTGGACTGTGTGTACAGAACAAGGAGCATGTTCCAGCCTCCTTAGAAGAGAGGCTCGGAGGATGGGGTTTGGCCCTGTTTGATGGTTCCGTTCAATTGGGAAGTTACCACAGACACTAGGCTGTGATTTATTCCTGAAAGAGGACTGACACCATGCGGTTACAGCCTTAATGAAGTGTTGGTGCCGGTGTGCCCATGTTGAAATCGAGTTACCCCGATCATCCACCCTTGAGCACATTGTGGCAGGTGTTGTACTTACCTGTTTACTTTTCAATACCTTGGGAAGGGGATAGAGCCTGAGAAGAGATTCCAATTAGTAAAGGTTCAGAGGTCAGGATAATGGACCCCCTAGGCTCTCCTCTTTTTGTATATATTTCCCCTGCAGGAAAGGGGGGTCTCATGGGACATACTGACCTAATGCAGCATGTGAAGCTTAGGGAAGTTGGAGCATTACAGCTCCAGGGGTAGGCCCTGAGGCACCCAGGAGAAAAGAGGATCCTAGCCAAGGACATTTGTTTGCTCAATTTGGCTTAGTGATACCCCCTGGTTTGATACAGGAACTGCCAAAGTTTATGGAAAGAGGCAAAAGGAGAAAGTGTAATGCCGCGTACACACGATGGATTTTTTCGACGGTGAAAACACCGTCGAAAAAATCGATGTTAAAAACGAGGAACAGCTTGTTCCCCCCACACACGGCCTTTTTAAATGTCATTTTTTTTTTGGTCGAAAAAAACGACCGTGTGTGGGCTCCGCGGCAGTGTTTCCCTATGGGAAACACTGCCGCGGAAAACATGTCGAAAAAAACGACGAGAAAAATTAGAACATGTTCTAATTTTTCTCGTCGTTTTTAATGCCGTTTTTCTCGTCGAAAAAAACGACAAAGCCCACAGACTATCGTTTTTCTCGTCGAATGGGAAAAATGAAGTTTTTTTCGACGGGAAAAACGGCCGTGTGTACGCGGCATTAGAGCTGTTTTGTACATCAGAACTTGTTTTACTACCTATACAATGTCTATGTTTTGTTAGTAAAGCATCTAAAAAGGCTGACCGCATAGAAAATCATTCATTGGCAAATGTAACTAAGTGTCCTTGGAAGCAAGCCTTAGGCTGGGAATACATGAGTAGCCAAGGTGGTTCCTCCATAATTCAGGGGTTTGGTACCCCATCTCATTCATGTTTCAGGAAGTCGAAGGAAAGTTCCCTGGGCCGGCATGGTCATTGCTAGTGAGTCGTGACCAATCAAGAGCCTACTTACACGTTTGGTTAGCTATTAAAGCATTCTAATGAGTATCAGAAACATACCGAAGCATTTTCAGCCACACAGATTAGATTCAGTCATCTTTAACTAGAATAAACCCTCCTATTTTACAGCTAATGAAGCTGCCATCTTAGCCTCTGTTTGATGTGCATTTTCCATGGTGCTGCACATGATCAGTTAAGCAATTTGATGGCTTGACAGTTTGATTGAGGATACTAACAAGTGTGACAGTTATCATTCATGGCCTTGAATGTAACTGTTTTGCGAAACAGTTAAATCAATGGGTTCAGTTAAGCTTTAAACCAATCACCATTGAATATGTCAAGGCAGAAATTAGTTGTCCAAGAACATGGTGATGATGATGGTGGTGGGAAAGTTTTTTTTTAAACCACCCTGTTCTGTTTCCACAATCTAGTCACCATGGTGCCAGTCTGAGACAACTGTTGATTGTTTGAGTTATATGGTTGAAGGTGTGACTTGGTGTTCTATACACCTGGGTAAAGATGTAAAAACCGCATTATATGTGGAAGACAGATAGTGTTGAAGGCCCCACCCCATTCAGATTTGGTTAATTTAGAATATTGTGGATGGCCTTTTTCACACCTCTTGTAAACCAGTTATCTTCTCTGTCTCAAATGTGCACCTTGTTGTCCTCAGATGATTGTCCTTTTTCCTTCGGTATAGGAAGTCTGCTGGATCTTGACCTGCAGAGTCTAACCTTCTGTGTCGCTGTTATGGGCCACCTATAGGTTAAGTGGTTGTTTTGCATCCCCCAAGTACAGGTGTAGTCAATAAGGTTTAGCTAAGCCAATAGCTAGTTCCAAAATATGGTGTCAGGAGTCTTCACTGAACAGCAAGAGACATGAACTGGCTCAATACTGTATGTATAGTAGTGACAGTGGCAGAAGTACAGGGGTCGCTGAGGTCGCCATGGTGACCAGGCCCCATGCTGTAGGCCCCCTGTATGCCTCGATATGAGGAGCGACAATGGCGGCTGAGACCGAGCTCCCTGATTCTCAGCCGAAATGTAATCGGCACTGCGGAGAGCTGGTCACACTGATTTGACTTAAAGTGAAAGCACAGTGTGTGCTATGCTCTTTGTCTCCCCCTACAGTGCAGTACCTGGCAGGAAGAGGTAAGGTAAAGCTCTGCCGCTATTTGTATGTGTGTTTACTTTATGTATGTGTGTGTATGTATATGTGTATGTGCAAGTATGTGTGTGTATGTGCATGTATATGTGTGTGTATGTGCATGTATGCTCAGATCTCTTTTTAGAGGCATTTGACAGCTGGTAAAGAAGCAATATGTTGCCTCCTGACCGCCTGTTTTAACCCCTTAAATGCATAATCACTATGCTGAAACTGCATGAAATGCACACACAATGCATGTATGTGTGTATGTGCATGTATGTGTGCATGTATGTGTGTGTATGTGCATGTATATGTGTGCATGTATGTGTGTATGTGCATTTGTGTGTAGCAATACCCCCGTAGCGGGCCGCTGGTTTAATTTTGGGCCTTGCACGTTACCTCACTGTATGCTCATCTCAGGGGTTCTCCTTGAACAGTTGCCTAGAAGAAGTTTGCACCAACACAAAAGTCTCTTTCAAGGGTTTATTTGAATAATAGTTTCAACAGAGGGGATGAAGGGATGGGGAGGACTCATGTTCTAGTTAAGCCACTGAGTAATGGGATGGTGTAATTTGTGATACATTCAGCCCGGCTTTGCTGGGGAAATTGATTTTTATCAGAAATTATTATAAAATGTAAGTGAACTCTTTGTTGTTTCAGGGATACAGCAGGACAAGAAAGATTTCACACCCTCAGTGTCAGTTATTTCCGTGGTGCTCAAGGATTTGTACTTGTTTACGATATCACAAATACAAACTCATTTGAAAACATTTCTTTGTGGATGAAGGACATTCAAATGGTAAGTAACAGATGAAAATTTAAAGGGATTTTCCTAAAAATTTGGGGGTAGAACTTGATCTCATTGAGAATTGTGTAGATTAGTGCACTAGTCTTCTTCTAAGGTGATTGGAAACTGGAGGCAGCTTTCCAAGACCTAACAAAATGGGAGAGATTTACTAAAACTGGAGTGTGCAAAATCTGGTGCTTTGCATAGAAACCAATCAGCTTCCAGGTTTTATTGTCAAAGCTTAAGTGAACAAGCTGAAGTTAGAAGCTGATTGGCTACCAGGCACAGCTGCATCAGATTCTGAGTGCTCCAATAATTTAGTAAATTTCCCCCTATGTGTCTTCTATGAGTTTTTCCTTGTTGTGGAATGCATGACAGTCATAGAAATAAATTTCCGTAATACATTAATGCAATGTGATGAAGGTTAGATACATTAATGCGAGTGAGTAAGTACACAATATACTTGAATGATAGATCTATTTTACTACAGTAGAAAATAACCGGTATGTTAAGTGTGTTTTGCCTATACTGTGTATATATATATAACAGTTGATTGCTGGTCCTATAATCTGTCAGTAAGTGGCTTTGGCTGCATTCACACCTGAGCGTTTTTAGCTCGTAAAACGCCAGAAAAACCGCCTGATAAATGCCCAATTAGAAAAATCCCATTCATTTAAATGACCCCTGTTCACATCTGAGCGTTTTGTAGCCTGAGGCAAAATGCTTGAAGCTCAAAAAAGTATGAGCTTCTTTTTGGGCAGATTACAGGCGTTTTTCTGCTTTTTACATTGGTGGCCTTTTGACCTGTGCATAATCGCGGCAAAATACGGTAAAAAACACTCAGGTGTGAATGCAACCTTAAAGTTGCCAATTTATGATCATTACTCTGTTAAATAGATACATAGAAATGGATAAATTATTAGATTAGATACATTATCAAGGCTACAAAACACTGTTTCCACCTTCCCCAGTGGAAGGCAAAACAAAATGTCAAAGGCAACTTTGGCTAATGATTAAAAAAAAATATTTATGAAGCCCCAAACATATTCTATTTTCTTGAATTAAAATATTTCTATACTAACCTTTTTTAGGTTTGTAAAGGAATGAATAAAACCCCCCTTAGACTTACCAGTAATGGTATTTCCATGAATCTTCCAGGACAGCTACTTGAGAGATGATTGGCTCCGCCTTCTACAGGAAACACAAACCAGACACAATTTAAAATGCCTCTCCCCTCCTCTGACCCTCAGTTGTTTGAAGATAAAGTAAACCTCCACCAAAAGTGTACTTGGTAGAGGAATAACAGAACCTCACTAAAACACCACCACCAGGTTAAATTAGGAGACCAGTGAATAAAGAATAGGAATATAGACGCTGTCCTGGAAGATTCATGCAAATACTGTTACCGGTAAGTCTAACAGGGTTTTCCCCCTTCATTTTCCAGGACAGCTACTTGAGAGGATAAGCAAGATTCTAGACCTTAGGGAGGGACGACAGCCGGAAGCACTTTCCTTCCAAAAGAGAAGGGGGGGGCGTGAATGGCAAATATATGCTTGTGCCACATCCAGTATATATGTGAAAAGAAAAAAGGGGGTTCCCCTGGGTGGACTTTTAAGGCACTGGTAGTATTAATTCCAAATATACGGGATATTGAAGTAAAAAATCGTTTTTATTCACAATTATACATATTTATCAAAAAATGTAATATTAAATTAAAATATACAGTTCCAAAGATTGTCACCATATAGGTAAATACATGAAAACCTTCTTTACACCCGACGATTTTCAATGCTTTTAAAAAATCGCATCCAATGAAATATTCATCATCCTCCTACTACATTTATAATACGTAAGTGAATGATTACATGTATATACATCATATATAAAGAAAACTTTTTGTATATATTTGATAATAATGTTTTAAATGCATGTAATTAACTTCATGTATTCTTATGCTTAGATGAACTAATTGTCCTTCTCTACACACCCCTGAAGAAGGTTACCCCGAAACGCGTCGGGTATAAAGAAGGTTTTCATGTATTTACCTATATGGTGACAATCTTTGGAACTGTATACTTTAATTTAATATTTCATTGTTTGATAAATATGTATAATTGTGAATAAAAACAATTTTTTACTTCAATATCTCGTATATTTGGAATTAATACTACCAGTGCCTTAAAAGTCCACCCAGGGGAACCCCCTTTTTTCTTTTCTCCTTCCAAAAGAGGGGTCCTGGCTGGAGAGCATCTAGACCCTATAATGCTTGATGAATGCATGAGAGTATGACCAGCAGCTTTGGATACATCTTACCATGATGCTCCCGCTCTTTCTGCCCATGATGCGGCCAGAGATCTAGTAGAATGAGCTCTAATTCTGGTAGAAGGGGTCTGTCCTGACGACCTGTACACTTCACAAAAAGCTTCTCTAATCCATCTGGCAATGGAACCCCTGGATGCTTTGGTCTCCTTTTTGGGGCCATTAAATTAATAGTCGGGAGGATTTCCTAAACTCACTAGACACTTCTAAATAATGCAGAAGACATCTTTTCACATCCAGAATACTAAATCGTTCCTCCTCCAAATTCCTGGGGGAGGAACAAAAACTAGGAAGAACTACTTCCAGGGATCTGTGACAATTGGAAGAGACTTTGGGTAAATACAAAGGATTAGGACTAATCACTACCCTTTCGTCTAAAATTCTTAAGAAAGGGTCTTTACAAGAGATGGACTCCAAATCAGAAGTCATTCTCCCCGAAGTTATGGCCAAAAGAATGGCAATCTTTAAAGTTATCACTTTAAAAGAGGCCTCATGTAAAGGTTAAAAGGGAGCTCTGGTAAGAGCATTCAATACTAACGACAGATCTCAGGGGGGAATCTGTCTAACAACTTTGGGTGTACATCTAGCTCTTACTGAGAGAGAAGAATCTTTTTATCAAAGGGTCCTTAGCCAGTCTTCTTTCCATGAACAGAGACAGGGCAGCCACCTAAAACCCTAAGGGTGCTGACACGAAGCCCCTTTTCCACCCCCTTCTGTAAAAAATCCAGTATACAGGGGATAGAAAAAAAAGTCCACTCCTACATTCTTTTGCCAGGACACAAAAGTCTTCCAAACTTTACTATAAATATTTCTTGTGACTAATTTACAGCTGTCTAGAATAGTCTCAATAACTTTACCTGAACATCCTATTAGCTGTAGGATGCACTGCTCAGCCTCCAGACCGTCAAATGGTAAGTTCAAGGGCTTGCATGGAGTACTGGCCCTTGACAGAGAAGGTCCCTTCACTGCGGCAGGGGCCAGGGGGATCTATTGAAAGTACTCTCAGTGCAGAGAACCAACTCCTTCTGGGCCACCACGGGGCAATCAGGATTACCTCTGCTTGTTCCTGAATAATCTTCCAAACTACCAGAGGCAATAGTGGAAATGGTGGGAAGGCATAGGCTAGAGTGAAATTCCATGGGAAAGAGAGCACATCTGTCCCTAATGATTCTTTCTGGGAGAAAAAAGCTGGAAGCTTCCTGTTGAGAGTGGATGCAAAAAGATCCACTTTGGGAACACCCCACTTTAAAATGATCTCCTGGAAGGTTTCTTATTTCAGGTCCCAATTGCTGCAGCTGATACTTACTCTGCTCAGATAATCTGTCAATACATTTGCCGTCCCACTGATGTGAACCGCCCTGATCGAAGAAACATTGTTCTCTGCCCAGGTTAGTATTTTCTGGCCTAATACTAGCAGACTGTTCGAGCGAGTGCCCCCTTGCTTGTTGAGGTATGCCACGGTTGTGGCATTGTCTGAAAAGGTCAATAGGTTCCTCGCAAAGACGCTTGCTTCCAGAGCAACTAAAGCCTTTCCTATCGCTAAAAGTTCTATGAAGTTTGAAGACTGGACTGCCTCCCCTGGCCGCCAGGCTCTCTGGGCCTGCCAGTCCTCTGAGTGAGCTCCCCAACCCCACAGGCTGGCATCTGTGGTAATTTTTATTGGGGAATGCTGTTGCCGAGCCTTCCCTCCCTGCAGATGTTCCGGTTGCTCCCACCAGGACAGATTGAGAGAATCGTCTCCTGGAAGATATGAGTTGATTCAAGGAGCCTTTTCTGCAATCCCAATAATGCAGAAGAAATGCCTGAATGGGCCTGGAATGCAATTGGGCCCAAGGCACTACCGGGATCGCTGCAGTTATTAAGCCCAATAACTGCATCATTTGACAAAGGGAGGCCTGCAGGAGCAACCTGAAATTCTGCACGGAGAGGGGGATCGTTAAGATTTTTTCCCCTGGAAGTAAAATCTTTTGGGTGACTGTGTCTATCAGGTAACCCAAAACGGGAAGGCTCTGGGAGGGAACCAGAGAAGACTTCTGCAGATTGACCTTCCAGCCCAATTTTTTAAAGGTCTGCAAAATCAACTGTAGTTCCTGACAAAGGTTCTCTCTTTCTCCCAGACAAAGATAAAGATTAAGATCTTCTGTAAACTAAAAAAGGCTATGATTTTCGGTTAAAATTCTCAGGGCTGCCGAGAGACCGAAAGGAAGGGCCCTGAACTGCCAATGTTGTGGACCGTTCTCCATGAGGATCGCAAACCTCAGGGATCTCTGATGATTCTGGCAGATTGGTACATATAGGTAAGCGTCCTGAAGGTCCAGGGTTACCATGAACACTTCTGTTTACAACAGATTTCTGACTGAGTAAATGCTTTCCATATGGAATCGTCTGTAAATTAAGAATCTGTTCAGGACGCTTAGATAGATGACCATCCGAAACCCTCCAGATGCCTTCTTCACCGAAAAACGTGAGAATAGAACCCTTAAAATTTCTGATCCTCCGGAATGAGAGAAATTACCCTTTCTGATTCCCAAAGAGAAATCAGATCTAACATGCCCTCCTGCCTCTCTTGATCTCTGGGCAGCCGAGTGAGAAAAAACCTCTGGGGTGGGGGGGAGTCTGAACTCCAACCTGTAACCTTCTTCTATAATCTTGAGGATAAAAGGATTTTTGGTGAGCTCTGCCCATTCTTTGACGAAATGAGTCAGCCTTCCTCCTACCCCTGACCTGGTGTCACTGGGAGTTCTTAACCCGGGCCTGAAGGAGCAAAGAGTGCCCCCCCTTTAGCTTTGTCTTTGTTAAACAACCATTTTTTCTTGGTCTGTTGACCATCTGTTTTGAAATTAGTTTTGTTTTGAAAGCTACAAAAAGGCCTCTTACTCTGAGGCTTAGTCTTCCGAGACAGAGAACACTTACTCTTTTCTGAGGAACGAGCTAGTTCCTCTAAGGTACAACCGAATAAAAGTTTGCCCTCAAAGGGAATACCACAAAGTTTATTCTTGGAGGGAGGTAAGATCCCCCTCCCAGGATTTTAACCGGATAGCTCATCTTGAGCAATTAATCAGTGCTGACGTTTTGGCCACTGATCTAACTGAATCTGCTGCTGCGTCAGCCAGAAATGCAACCGATTAGGGGGAGAGATTCCCTGAACTCCTCCACCGGCATGTTGGAGGAGAGAAGGTCATCTAGCTTATGGACCCACACATCCAGATTCTTAGCGACACAAGTAAATGCCAGGGCTGGACCCAGCGAGAAGGCAGAAGCATCCCAGGCTTTATGCAGCAGAGCCTCAGCTTTTCCTGTCCATCTGATCCTTAAGTACACCAGAATCTTCAAATGAGAGATCTGATTTTTTAAACACCTGCGACATAGGAGCATCTAATCTAGGACATTTGAAAAATACTTCTTCAATGACGGATTGAAAGGGAAACCTCCTTTTATGTCCTCTAGATTGGAACAACCTTCTTTCAGGTCAGAAAGGACCATGTCTTTGAGAGAATGATGCAATGGAAAAGACCTAGGCCTACGCCCCTGAAGTCCCTAAAGTCCCCTGTACATTTTATCTTGAATAGACTGAGTCTGCTGTGGCATCTCAATCTGTTCAGAAGTATAAACTGACTTTAACAGTTTATCAATATCTTCAATTGGAAAGACTTATCTGGCCGCACTTGCAGTCTCTTTGACCACCAACGCGGATTCCTCGTCAGATAAGCAAAAAAAGGGGAGAAACATTCTCTTTCTTCCAGGTCAGAAAAAGCCTGTGAACTCATGGTCTCTAATACTAAAGGTTTTCAGGGCTCGAAAAATCCCAGGCGCCAGGTCGCCATTGCGACTAGAAATTTCCCCCTGGTGCCTGGGCTTTGATCAGTAACAGGTGCCTCTGCTACAGGGCGGGTTGCGGGGTCTTGACCAGGAACGTGATTAGCGGTGGCAGCGGGGATGGAGCAGGAAGAGAGCGGCACAGCAGCGGCTGACACGGCGGGAGGAACGAGTGGCCAGCAGAGTGAAGTCCAGCTGGGGATCCTCGGCGGCCTGTCATCCCCACTGCTGCTGACGCTCTGCCTCAGGGTATTGCGGGAAGCGGCTCAGCACATCGGGGATCCGGAGTCAGTGGTTTCCCAGCACCTGAGCGCCCTGCTCCTCTGGCTGAAGGAGAGGGGCTGAGCACGGGAGAAGAGGGTCTCAGTGGTGTTCCCAGGCGGGGGCTGCGGGCCGCACCGGGTGACACCCACCAGAGGGGTGACACCTGTGGGCAGCGGCACCGCTCGCTAAAACTGCACGCCGCACAGTCCTCACCCCTACACAACGGAGCGGACCGAAGCCGCCTCCCTCTCCTCTCTTAACGGAGGAGGAGGAGGGAGTCCGAGGGACACACTCTACTGTGCCTATCCTGCGCTGTTCTGAGGTCTGTAAAATGTTTAATGTGATCCAAATAGACGTTCTGGGGGGGGCACTATGGGAGGGGAGAGGGGTGGTCTGCACTGAAGGGGGTCTGCATTGATGGGTGGTCTGCACTGATGGAGAGGGGGTCTGCACTGAGGGGGGGTCTACATTGATGGGGGATCTGCACTGAGGGGGGGTTTGCAATGATGGGGGGCTGCACTGATGGAGGGGGGTCTACAATGAGGGGGTCTGTACTTAGTGAGGGGGATCTATACTGCGGGAGGGGGTTCTGTACTTAGTGAGATGGATCTATACTGCGGGAGGGGGTTCTGTACTTAGTGAGGGGAATCGATACTGCGGGAGCAGGGTCTGTACTTAGTGAGGGGGTTCTGTACTTAGTGAGGGGGATCTATACTGCGGGAGCGGGGTCTGTACTTAGTGAGAGGGATGTATACTGCGGGAGGGGTTCTGTACTTAGCGAGAGGGGATCTATACTGCGGGAGGGGATCTATACTGCGGGAGGGGGATCTATACTGCGGGAGGGGGATCTGTACTGCGGGAGGGGGATCTGTACTGCGGGAGGGGGATCTGTACTGCGGGAGGGGGATCTATACTGTGGGAGGGGGGTCTATACTGCGGGAGAGGGGTCTGTACTGCGGGAGGGGGATCTATACTGCGGGAGGGGGATCTATACTGCGGGAGGGGGGTTTGTAGTTAGTGGAGAGGGGGGTCTGTAGTTAGTGGAGAGGGGGTTCTGGGTCTGTAGTTAGTGGAGGGGGTGACACCAACCCTAGTGACGCCACTGGGGCTAATCACTGAGTCATACCAAAAAAAAACAAAAAAAAACTGGCGCTTAACTTTTTTACCTGGCTCCTAGATTCAAAGCAAATTTGTCAAGCCCTGGTTTAAGAGATTTAGCTCTTAGATTGAAGGGTCTTGGGTCACTGACACAGATTTTGAATTGGAAGGCCCACCTAGGAGAAAGCAAAGAGCAAAAAGAGGTGTATATATAAGGCTACTTTTCACTAAATGCGAAATACAACATATACCGACCCCCGCTCTAATGGCTCTCAACAATCTTTAGAAGAGGCACTTACCTTGGGGGCAGTATTGGACCCGGATGCAGCCACTGGGTCAGCTTGAGCGGGTGCTGCATCCTCAGGGCTGTCCTCAGTATCCATTCGGGAAGACAGGCAGGAGAGCAACACTGAACGAGCTGACCGCCGTCTGATGAATAGCTGCTTCTATAGCAGAGAATGTCCAGCAGCATGACACATTGAGCTAATCTCTTTAAAGAATCGGCATCTGGAAGTGCGTCACATCACTTCCGGTTCCTGCGTCATCCAACGCCATTTTGGTCCAAGCAGAGAGGAACATGAGGAATGTGTTTCTACTCACCCTGTAGATGCCTGACAAGACCCTGGAGAGTGTGAGTCTAGGGAAAACAAGGCCAGATAAACCACCCAGGTAAATAGGGGGGCCCTTTTCAGCCTGCACATGCAGAGAATACTGCAGACACAGACACAACCAGTCTGAGTATACCAAAAAGGGAGTCGGCTAACCACAGTTACAGGACCTAAAGAACAATACCAAAGGTTACTGTGCATACTCCTGGAGGTCTGGAAACACAAAACAACTGAGGGTCAGAGGAGACCTGTGTCTGGTTTGTGTTTCCTGTAGAAGGTCGGAGCCAATCAGCTGTCCTGGAAGCTGAAGGGGGGAAAAGTGAAGGATTGAAACCCCTTTTACTTTTTTTTGCAGTCTGTGTGGCATTGAGGAAATTTTACATCACCACTTTTTCTGGAGATACAACAGGAAATGAGAAGAAAGCCTCATACACACGACCGGTTTTCTCTGCAAGAAAACTGCTGGGAGAGCTTTTTGACGAGAAAACCGTTCGTGTGTATGGTTTCTCGGCTGGAAAACTGCCGGGAATCTCGACGGTTTGCGGGCGGTATTACCGCGGTGTCCCATTGATTTCAATGGGCAGCCTCGGTAAAGGAGCGGTGAACACACCGCTCCTTCACCGCTGTAAAGATGCGGCTAGCAGGACTTTTGGAGCGGTCCTGCTAGCGCACCGCTTCAGTGTGAAAGCCTTCGGGCTTTCACATTGAAGAATACAGGGCACGATTTTTTCAGGCGGTATAACAGCGCTAATATTAGCGCTAAACCGCCTGAAAAACGTGCCAGTGTGAAAGGGGCCTAAGTCTCTAAAAGTGAGGAAAATTCCCTTTGTAGATACAGTATGTCACTGAAACAGATGTGATTGTATGAACATTACCCTCACTTCTTGTTTTGGTGTCAGCTGTTGTATTTTCCATCACTTTCAGACATAGAGGGTAAATTTACTCAGTGGGGACAGCAATACAAACTTGAGAGGGGTTTTTATCCTTTTCACATAACCTAACCACCTACAATGAGCCCTTAACATTTTCCCCACCACCTGAAACTTCCAAACCCTAAATTTCTAACCTTAAAGTGAAGCTAAACTTACCTTTCCTTCAATGGTCCCTGTCCCTCACCAGAGATGGTATCTTCTATTGGGTGCTGGTCTTCGGTCATCTTCACTGGCCATGCATAGGAGTCAATCATCCCAGCACACAGAGACCATTCTGTCAATATAAACTGAGCCGCACATGCATAGCTCAGTTTATATGCCAGAGAAATCAGCGAGCAGGCAGGTAGGTGTATTTTATTGAAGAAGAGACATTGAAAGTCTCTTTTACAATAAAGAGCCTGCCTACTTGCAGTTTGTGTTTTAACACTTAACTCACCCTAACACTTAACCTACCTCATAAAGTGTGAACTAGCTCCAATATTTAGGCCCTAAATCCCTTAACCGAACAGTAAGCTAACATAACCCCTAAACTAATGCTGATTAACCCCTATTCTGCTTCATAATCTCGTTATGTGTGGAAGCCTCTAGCAATACAGGTCAAGTCCCACAGGTACTGTATGTAGTGCTGAGTTACTAGCACCAGAGTATCTGCATAAATAGCAAGCATAATCTATGTGTCTTTGCTTTAAAGTGGTGTTCCGGCCGAAATTACACTTTTTAAATAAAAATACCCCTAGAATACACAATTTTAATGTATTCTAGTAAAGTTAGTCTGTAAACTAAGGTCTGTTTTGTTAGGTTATTACAGCATTTAGATAGTGTATAAACTAGAAATGGGCCGTGGCCATTTTAAGTGTGGGCATCTGAAGCCAGACCGCATATGTCTTCCTGGATATCACAAGCAGTGTAATCGGTTTCAGTTTCATGTTATATTTTCTCTCCAGTTTCATAGCAAGTTGCCGCCCCCTATTTATGTAAACATCTCCTCCCCTCCTCCCCTCCAGTATGTACAAGCAATAATATTCTAGAAATACAGAAATCTTTTGCTAAGGGTAAGAGCTTTAAAAAATTCCTAATTGTAAACAAAATCATTTGTTTCTGTGCAGATATATCTACATTATATATATATATAATCTTATTAGGTAGATATATCTGCACAGAAACAAAATGATTTAGTTTACAATTAGGACATTTTTAAAGCTCTTACCCTTAGCAACAGATTTCTGTATTTGACATCGAATCGCATGGACCCACAGCACATCGAATCGCATGGACCCACAGCACATCGAATCGCATCACCCCAGCACATCGAATCGCATCACCCCAGCACATTGCATAACCCCCAGCACATTGAATCGCATCACTCACAGTACATTGCAACACCCCCAGCATATCGAATCGCATGGGCCCACAGCACATTGCAACACCCCCAGCACATCGAATCGCATGGGCCCACAGCACATTGCAACACCCCCAGCACATCGAATCGCATGGGCCCACAGCACATTGCAACACCCCCAGCACATCGAATCGCATGGGCCCACAGCACATTGCAACACCCCCAGCACATCGAATCGCATGGGCCCACAGCACATTGCAACACCCCCAGCACATCGAATCGCATGGGCCCACAGCACATTGCAACACCCCCAGCACATCGAATCGCATGGGCCCACAGCACATTGCAACACCCCCAGCACATCGAATCGCATGGGCCCACAGCACATTGCAACACCCCCAGCACATCGAATCGCATGGGCCCACAGAACATTGCATCACCCCAGCACATCAAATCGCATGGGCCCACAGAACATTGCATCACCCCAGCACATCGAATCGCATGGGCACACAGCACATTGCAACACCCCCAGCACATCGAATCGCATGGGCCCACAGCACATTGCATCACCCCAGCAAATCGAAGGGGAGGGGTGGGATGGGGAGGGGTAGGATGTGATGGGATGGGGATGGGATGGGGAGGGGTAGGATGGGGAGGGGTAGGATGGGATGGGGAGGTGTAGGATGGGATGGGGAGGGGTAGGATGGGATGGGATGGGGAGGGGTAGGATGGGATGGGGAGGTGTAGGATGGGATGGGGAGGGGTAGGATGGGATGGGGAGGTGTAGGATGGGATGGGGAGGGGTAGGATGGGATGGCAGGGGCGGATCCAGGGGGGGGGGGGCAACAGGGCAATTGCCCCCCCCCGAGACCATCTGTCACACTCGCTTGCTCTGGTTTTTTTTTTGCGCCTTATCTTCTGGACTTTGGGGACCCGGTACTGACTGGCCATAGGTCCCCTTGGTACACATGTAGCCCCATGTATCCTCTACAAGTGTGCAAAGTTTGGTGTCTGGGAGACCTACGGCCGGGAAGAACCGATTTTTCAAAGCCGGGCACCCCTTCCATAGATTCCAATGTTAAACGGTAATTTCTCTGGTGATTTTGTGGACCCGGTACTGGCTGACCATAGGTCTCCTGGACCCCATAATTGGCACACATGTAGCCCCATGTCTCCTCTACAAGTGTTCAAAGTTTGGTGTCTGGGAGACTTACGGCCGGGGAGAATCGATTTTTCAAAGCTGGGCACTCCTTCCATAGACTCCCATGTTAAACATCAGTCTAGTCATGGGCACAGTGAAGCATGGGCACAGAGAGGCATGGGCACAGTGAGACAAAGTGAGGCACAGTGAGGCATGCAGATGGACACCCTAGGCTTATACTCGAGTCAATACATTTTCCCATTTTTTTGTGGTAAAATTAGGTGCCTCGGCTTATATTCGGGTCGGCTTATACTCGAGTATATACAGTACTTGTTCTGCGGCTGCCGCTGCCTCTCTGAGTCTCTCTCTCAGTTTCTCACATCAGCCGATCAGCGGCGCCGAGAGAGAGACTCGTCTAATGTAGTTACGCAACGCACTGACACGATACCAGGAGCGGAGGAGGAGGTGGGTGGAGCCTCTTCCCTGCACTCATTGCTAACGCCTGGGCCGCTTGGCGTCTAGCAATGAGTCACGTCAGGGAGTCACGTCGGGCCGCTCTGCGGGCAGGTGCGATAGCGTGCGGCTCTACAGACGGGTAAGAAAGCGGGCGGCTCCGCTTGCGGCGCGGTTTGTGAGCGGGCGGCGCGGTTCATGGGCAGACCGTGCTGCTCAGTGTGTTGGCAGCGCAGGTGAGAGTGAGAGAGCAGGCTCATCTCTCACCGCCTGTGCCTGCCCTGCATTCCTGCAGTGACTTCCGCCCTCACTGTGCAGGCAGCAGAGAGATTACATTATCTCTCTGCTGCCTGACTCTGGGAGTCTGGGACACAGCAAGAGACAACCAAAACTACACCTTAGCAGGCAAGTTAGTGACAATCCACCAGTTGTGTCAGGTGATGTGGCAAATGACAATCTGCATCTGGTGGCAGGCAAGTGACAATCAGCAAGGTGTGGCAGGTGAGTGGCAAGTGACAATCCGCAAGGTGTGGCTAGTGACAATCCGCAAGGTGTGGCAGGTGATGTGGCAAGTGACAATCTACAAGGTGTGGCAGGTGACGTGGCAAGTGACAATCCGCAACGTGTGGCAAGTGACACGCTCAGGGCTCCCACTAATTGCAGGCGACGGTGGCAAGTGACACACTCGGGGCTCCCACTGATTCTGCATTGAACTATTTAATTTTATATTACAATGTAATAATAGAAATAATGCGCTTCAATCATCCTGACACCATAACAACCATGGTGCCGGGATGATTGAAGCGCCGACACCTGGCATTTCCCCGATAAATTTCCCACAAAAAAACATTTTTTGCCAGTGCCCCTCCTGAGAAAAGACTCTGGATCCGCCCCTGTGGGATGGGGAGGGGTAGGATGGGATGGGGAGGGGTAGGATGGGATGGGGAGGTGTAGGATGGGATAGGGAGAGGTAGGATGGGATGGGATGGGGAGGGGTAGGATTAGATGGGATGGGGAGGGGTAGGATGGGATGGGGAGGTGTAGGATGGGATGGGGAGGGGTAGGATTAGATGGGATGGGGAGGTGTAGGATGGGATGGGGATGGGGATGGGATAGGGTTTGCTGTGTGTGGAAGTCCTGCAGATCTCACTCATCATGACCAATAGAGCACACAGTAAGTGGGAGGCGGCTTCATAGTGCTCGGCTGACAGCTGCTGCCCTAGACTGATCAGAGCCTTGAGAGAAGGGGATCGTTGCGCCGGTCCCAGATGTGCTCGCACCCCCCCTGCAAAGCCACTACCTGCTCCCCCCCCCGTAACTGAAAGGAGACAGCGCCGCGGGTTTAACAGCAGCATCGCGCGGTGACAGAACAGACATGTTCTGTCACCGCGCGATCTGCTGTTAAACCCGCGGCGCTGTCTCCTTTCAGTCACGGAGGGCGCGGGGGGGGGGCGCCGGCCTGACACCCCCCAGTGTGTGGCACCCCCTGAGTACTCCACTGTGTACGAGGGGAGCTTTTACCTGCAAGAGCCTGTATGCTGGCTCGCTGGGTAGGGAGGGAGGAGCGGAGGAAGAAGGACACACAAACCAGGCGGACCGAGGGAGGGCAGGATGGGCGTTCCTTGATGACAATAGGAACGCAATGCTAAGTCCAAGGCCTCCTGGGATGATGACAAACATCTCCCAGGAGGCATAGCAGTCACTGGATGACGCAAGCAGGCTTCAGCGCCGCGGCAGGAGAAACAAATAAAGGTCAATAAAACAATGAGTATAAAAAAATAATAATAATAATATGCCATTTATTCTTAAGGGGACAGTAATAAAGAGGATGCAACAAAGTTGAAAAAGAGGGTGGAACTCCACTTTAAATCAGCCACCTCTTACCTTAGTGTATTCTTTCTGCGGAAAGTGGTTTCTGGTCACCAGAGCCGCCCCCCCCCCCCCCTCACATTCACAGAGTCCCTGGGGTCCCCCTTGCTACACTTTTACCACTTTTAACTGGAATTTTCTCTTATATATCCCTAGCCCTATGTGCTTTCATATCTGTCTTATCTATATATAATACACTCTTCAAATGTGCTTTAAAATGCATGGTTTTCCCTTTTCTGAACAAGAAAATAATGACGCTATGCTGTTGGGCTGGTATAATAATGCTATGGGGCTGGTATGAATTTTTTTCCAGGGCTGGTTATTATTCCCAGTCCGGCCCTGCCCATAGACACACTCCTAAACCTTGTGGACAGCCTTCCCAGAAGAGTTGAAGCTGTTATAGCTGCAAAGTGTGGGCCAACTCAATTTTGAAGCCTACGGACTAAGACTGGGATGCCATTAAAGTTCATGTGCATGTAAAAGGCAGACGTCTCAATACTTATGGTAATATAGTGTACATACATTATTACTAGCAATATATTTAACATTGAACTTCAGCAGTACAAGTCGCAAATCAGTTTAATTGCTGATGACAAGGAGCAAGCTGACAGTAGGAGAAAGCAGAGTAAGAGGGAGATGAGCTTATCACTGTGCTGCTTCTCCTTTGACTGCTCAGTCACAAGCTAGGTGGGTCCAGGAGGACCTGTGCTCACAGTAAGTGGGCTGAATAATGCTGGTCATCAGATTGATGACATCTAGTGGCAGAAAAAATGACTGCAGGGGAAATCTTTGGATTAAATGTGAATATTGTAGCAAAAGCGGGTTTTATTCTTTTATCTTTTATTAGGCTATTAATTCGATATTGTTATTTTGGCCCGGAGTTCTGCTTTAATAAAGTATGTTGACATGTACATTCTTTTCTCTTCATACAGTACATACATGAAAGAAAATACAGACATCCCTGTTCATACTTGGGTTTAAATGTACTTTAGCCTTTTTATTTCCCAGTGACATGCTTTACTCGTGTGTTTCTCTCCGTCTCCCTAGTACTAGATTCTATTTGCCATTCCCAGTAATCGTCTCTGGCAAGAGTTGAAAGCCTGTAACTGGTTCACTATTGTTAGACTAAATGAATTCTGAATGGAAATGCAGAAAAGTGTCAGCCCTCATATTACTGCCATACAAAACGCAGGGGGCTTTTGGTTGTAGGACTGTCTGTCATCTACAATGGATGTGAGCTGTAGTGCTTTGCAGAATCTATCCATTCCCAAAGTCACTGCATCTTTACAATTTGCTTTTGTGATTCAGAAAGCTGGAGAAGAAGTGGAGGTAGTTCTCCTGGGAAATAAGTGTGACAAGGAAGACGAACGTGAGGTTTCAAAAGAGAGAGGGGAAAAGGTAAGCATTGATTATCTCTGCATATAAAAGTATTTGAGTTAGGCGGGTACACTGCATCTGTAATGTGCCTGACCATGCAGTTCCGTCATTAGGAACTAATGTTGCTTAGAATGGAATTCTCATTCTGCAATATTGATTGCACCTCTTTCTTAAGCTGTAAGTTTGAAAAATGTCTTTTAATTTACGTATTAAAGTTTTATCCATTGGTTCAAACTTTTCAAACTTATTTATTATCTGCTGTCTTTATTTGTTACTCTCTTGGAAATGTAATGTCTTTGCAAATCAAGCTTAAATCCTGGCTGTAACAGTGTCAGTTTAAGGGCTGCTCTACTTAAAGCCACTCAGAATAAGGTGAATCCAAGGATCCAGGTAACCATAGGGTGACCACATTTCCAAACTACCATTCAGGGACACCCTCCCTTCCCAAAAATCAGCTTGTGCTGTAATGAATCACAGCCCAGTGATTGGACACAAGAGGCGGGATTTATGATTTCTCCAATCACAAGCAGGGGGTGGGGATTGTGCTCCTCCAGGCATTCCCGGCCAGGGCAAGTACTGTCAGTGAGTAAAGCGGTGATGTGGCGGCCTTTTTTGGGGGCATCAGATTGGCCCAGCGGGTGCCTGATTCAGTTTCATTCCGGGACACTGTATTGTCCTGGAATGAAGGTGCCCGGGACAGATTTGCAAAATGCGGGACTGTCCCGGGCAATCCGGGACACGTGGTCACCCTAGGTAACCAGTGCTCCTAAAAAAATCTGTGGCCAGAATTTCTTAGCTGTCTTCCATTGCAAGTGGAATGACATGTTCTCTCGACTCCCTGAAGGTATCTACTGCCTCCAAGATTGTACAGGTATTAACCAGCTAAAGAATTGTGAAATTTATCAAAACTGGAGAATCTTCAAAATGTTCCATTCAGCTTTGAAAATGAAAGATAGAAGCTGATTGGTTCCTATGCACAGCTGCTTCAGATTGTGTCTGGTGCCATTTTGATCAATTCCCCCCATTGTCTTTGTTTAAAGCGGAGCTCCACCCTAAAGTGGAACTTACGCTTATCGGATTCCTCCCCCCCTCCGGTGCCACAATTGGCACCTTTCGGGGGGGAGGGGGGACAGGATACCTGTCAAAGACAGGTATCCTTACCCACTTACTGGAGTCCGGCCGTGGCAGTGAAGTCGCGCGAGGCTCCCTCCTCCTCCTCCCCTGGCCGCTGGGCTAATAGGAGAGAGGAGCGGGCCTCGCGCATGCGCAGTAGGGTTCCCGGCGTGAAGCCGAAAGTCTTCACTGCCGGGTTCCCTTACCCGCAATGGCGACGGAAGCACCGACAGCTGATGTGAAACATCAGCTGCGGTGCCGAAATCGAGGGACACCAGGACAGGTAAGTCTCCATTTATTAAAAGCCAGCAGCTGCAGTATGTGTAGCTGCTGGCTTTTAATTATTATTTTTTTGCACGGGGTTGCCTGGAACACCCCTTTAAGCCCAGGTTCACACTGGTGCATTTTGACATGCGATTTGGCATGTTAAAACACATGTCAAAACGGCGATATTTGCCGCAAATTGCCGGCAATGGCACCGTCATAATCGGTGCGACGCCGCATCTGCGGCGCTGCACCGATTTCAAAAAGTAGTTTCTGTACTACTTTTTGCGATTTCGGCCCGTGATTTACATTGACATCTGTGCAGAAACCTGCACAGATGTCTTTGTAATCGCGGCTGAAATCGGGACTGCCAGTGAGAGTGAAATCGTGCGAGTTCAGCTGAACTCGCACGGCTTCACTCCCGCAGCCCAGTGTGAACCTGGGCTAAAGCAGAGTTCCATGTTTTTTTGTTTATTAAAAGTGAGCAGCTACAAAAAGTATAGCTGCTAACATTTAATAAACAGACACTCACTTGTCCCACGGTCTAGCGATGCGGCCGCAGGGAGCCTGGCTTCTCTCCCTCTCCTCTCCTCGGCGCCTCCATTGACACTGTAGGCACCCGGCCTTGACAGCTTGTGGCTTCACGGCCGGGCGAGCACTGCGCATGTGCGAGTCACGCTGCGCTCTCCCAGTATACAGGCAATCTTCTGGGACCTGTCATGTGTCCCAGAAGATTGCCGAGAGAGAGGGGCCGCCTAGGGGGGAGGAGGAGTCGCCTAGGTGGCCCATAGGCGGAAGCAGGAAGTGGGACAGGAAGTCCCACTCAAAACCAAGCACCCGCTCCCCCACCAAAAAAATTACATGCCAAATGTGGCATGTAAGGGGGAGTAGTGCTTAAAGCGGAAGTTCCAGTTTTGTGAGGAACTCCACTTTAATCAACTTCTTGTTCCAGTCTTCTGATTAAATAATGCAAGTTGGACTGAGGGGACGGAGCCTTCTCCCTGCTTTTTTTTTTTAATACTTAAAGTGATTTTAAAGGGTAGCATTTAAGAAAAAAAATAAACATGTTTATACTTATCTGCTCTGTGCAATGTTTTTACACAAATCAGCTCTGATCCTCCTCTTTTGGGGTCCCCCGGCAGCGTTCTTGGTTCCTTCTCTTTTTGGTGTGCCTCCACAGGAAACCTTTCTATGGTGGCACACCTGCAGGCTTAGCCCAGCCCCCCTCTCCCTCATCATAGAATTTGATTGACAGCAGCAGGAGCCAATGGCTTCCACTGCTATCAATCTGCCCTGTAAAGGAGTGAGAAAACGGAGAGGGACACTGCTCTCAGGCATAGCGCTGGATCAAGATCGGGATCAGGTAAATATAAGGGGGGGGGGGCTGGAGGGAGAGGAAGGGAATGCATTAGGTAAAAAAAAAACTTCTGCCTTTTAGAACCACCTTAATGAGGGAAGATGTAGGAAAGGTCTGCTTGGTAAAATAATACAGATTAAAGTGTTACTAAACCCAGGATCCTGCATTCTCTAGTCTATATCTGGCCTCCCATAGTAGACAGAACATGGAAATGCAGTTATTTTAGTAAATATAAACTGCTAAATACCTTTTCTCATCAGCAGTTGGAGCTTTCTTGTAACCTCTATCAGTGTTTGGTTAAAGCTTGTAGCAGGTGTTTTCATTCTCCCCTGATTGACAGTGCTGATTGGCCCTGTGTTGATCACATGCACCCTCTCAAGGAAAAATAAATAAATCTCTAGCTACACACCAAACTGAGCATGTGAAGCGTGCCCCTAATGCCGCATACACACGACCGTTTTTAATGACGAGAAAAAAATATATTTTTTAAAATGGTCATTAAAAATGATCGTGTGTGGGCTTCAGAGCATTTTTCATGACGTGAAAAACAGCCATGAAAAAATTGGAACATGCTTTCATTTTTCACGTCGTTTTTTACATCGTCGTTTTTCTCGCATGAAAAACGGCCGTGTGTAGGCTTTAACGACGTGAAAAAAAATGCGCATGCTCAGAATCAAGTATGAGACGGGAGCGCTCGTTCTGGTAAAACTAGCGTTCGTAATGGAGATAGCACATTCGTCACGCTGTAACGGACTGAAAAGCACGAGGATGAAAAGCGTGAATCGTCTCTCAACAAACTTTACTAACATGAAGGGTGGCGCCATCCGAATGGAACTTCCCCTTTATAGTGCCGTCGTACGTGTTGTACGTCACCGCGCTTTACTCAAGCATTTTTTTCAACGATAGTGTGTAGGCAAGGCAGGCTTGAGAAGAATCACGTTGTGAAAAACATCGTTTTTTTCAATGACATTAAAAACGGTCGTGTGTATGCGGCATTAGGTTCCACAATGAGTAAAACAAGCATGCTTTACTGCATATACAGAGAAAAGATGAAGCAGTGTGCAGAGGGTCCATCCAGAATTTGTAGTGTTAATATATGGTCACACCTCTATTAGCACCTGATAGTTCAAATACATGTACAAGCTATTGGGATTTGAGCACAGGTATATATTTTTTTCTGTTGTAACACAGGTCAGTGACCAGATCTGAACCTAGTTGCTCTCCCCCACTTTGGGTCTTCATGCCCCATGTTGGCATGGTGTCCACCTTAGCATTTGCAGTGGCAAGGCAATAAAGGACTGGCCAGGAGAGGGATTACTTTGACGCAGTTGGTCAGCTTAAACATTTATTGTGTCCATGTACACATAAGTGTTTAGAAGAGTTTAGAGGCAGAAAAGAAAACCACTACCAGTGTGTCCAAGAGCAGCGATGTTTTGGCAGAAAAAACGCATGATGCATGTAAATGCTTGTAAATGCCTCTAAACGCACATGAACGCTAGGCGCGTTTTAGCATTAATTTATTTCAGTGGCTATAATAAACTATTATTCTGGCCAACGAAACGAATTAATGGCAAGCGCAGAATGCGCCTAAATACGTACACACGTTTAAAAGTATAAAGTGTTTTTTCTGCAAAAACACCACTGCCAGGAGGAATAACGTCTAGGAGAGATAGCAAAGCATCCAGTGTGCATGAGCCTAAAGGTTTTTTTTTACCCTAATGTGTTCTCTGCATTGAGATAATGTCTGTTCCCCTCCTCCCGAACACTTACCTTTATCGATCCATCGCTGTACCTGGCTGCAGGTCTCCCCTCTTCTCTTCCTAGTTTCATGGGCTTTGCTGATAGCAGCAGGAGCCATTGGCACCTGCTGCTGTCAATCAAATCCAGTGAGGAGGGAGCAGGAGGTGACCCGTGCTGTTTGTGTGTCTATGGACACACACAGCCTACCTCAGGAGCTAGAACGCATGTCTGCCCCCCTAACAAGCAGATTGCTATGGGTGCAGACACATAAGAGGAGGAGCCCAGATGCTGGCGAGGGACAGCAGAAGAGGGGGTTTTGGGCTGTATGTGCAATAACATTGAACAGAGCAGGTAAGTATAAAATGTTTATTATTTAAGATTTTAAAAAAAATGCATTAATAAAAGCAGTTATTGCTTTTTTGACTTGGGTCAAACCAACAATGATTGCAATGAACTATAGCAAATAGGTATGCAATGCTCTAGGGTTTGTTAGCAAAAGGGAAAAAAAGGTTCTGCTGCAAGGTTTTGGCACCACACATGTTAATGGAGGATTGGCAACATCAGGTCATAGATAATAAAGGCATACAACTGTCTGATCCCCACAAACAATAGTTTCCAACCATAGGTGTGTGCAGCCTATTGCATTAGGGTGTGCACCCCAAAGCCCAAACACACACTACCAATCGCTCATGGTGTTCATTCAGAAAGGGAAGGGGCCGGTAAATTACATATTTACTGCCTGCTTCCCCACTCCTAAAACATCCGAGCAGCAACAGCCGATAGGAGAGAAGGGAAGCTGGCAGCGCTGCAGGGGGAAAGATGGGAGCCAGGGCAGTAGGGGGAATCTGTGCTGCACAGGGTAATTAGGGTGTGCCTGGGCACACCTGGCACACCCTGTGCGCACGCCTATGTTTCCAACAATAGATGAGTGTTTTCAGGCTTTGATGAGGCTCAAATGACAGCTGCTGTCAGGCTGCGGCATTACTTGCAGTGTATGTGTTGTGCTAAATTAAATGATTATTTGGCATGACCACAATAAATGTTACTTTAGGACATTATTAGGAGGCGGTAAAAAGCTGGAAGGTTAGTGAAAATAGGGTAGCTGCTTCATCTGTGTTTTTCCGTTTCATAGACATAATACTGTACTATGCTTTGTCTAACTGTAACGAATGGAGTACTATTGCGCCACCAGGTGTGTACTTTGAAAACTGCAGAAGCTCTGAATTTAGGCTCAAGATAATGAAGAAAGAGTTGACTATCACAGCAGTAGTAGTTCTACTATAGATTCCTTGTTTAAATAAACTAGGACAGAAAGAAGAAATCATAATGACCACACTTTCAGAAGATCTCATTTTCATAATATGTACACTTCTACTATAAAATGCATTGTGAACAAACTCTGCTTGGAGTTGGACTCATGGTGGTGGGTTGGTGGCGTAGCAAAAAATATAAGTGAATTTCCTAGCTTAACCACTTAAGCCCCGGACCAATACGCAACATAATGACCAGGCCCCTTTTTGCGATTCGGCACTGCGTCGCTTTAACTGACAATTGCGCGGTCGTGCGACGTGGCTCCCAAACAAAATTTACGTCTTTTTTTTCCCCACAAATAGAGCTTTCTTTTGGTGGTATTTGATCACCTCTGCGGTTTTTATTTTTTGCGCTATAAACAAAAATAGAGCGACAATTTTGAAAAAAATTACATATTTTAACTTTTTGCTATAATAAATATCCCCAAAAATATATAAAAAAACATTTTTTTTCCTCAGTTTCGGCTGATACGTATTCTTCTACATATTTTTGGTAAAAAAAAACGCAATCGGCGTTTATTGATTGGTTTGCGCAAAAATTATAGCATTTGCAAAATAGGGGATAGTTTTAAGGCATTTTTATAAATTTTTTTTTTTTTACCAATAATGGCGGCGATCAGCGATTTTTTTCGTGACTGCGACATTATGGCGGACACATCGGACACTTTTGACACATCTTTGGGACCATTGTAATTTTTACAGCGATCAGTGCTATAAAAATGCACTGGTTACTGTAAAAATGACACTGGCAGTGAAGGGGTTAACCACTAGGAGCGCTGGAGGGGTTAAGTGTGCCTAGGGGCGTGTTTCTAACTGAGGGGGGGCGTGGCTACGAGTGACACGTCACCGATCTCCGCTCTGATTACACCGAGCGGAGATCGGTGACATTGTCAGTAGGAGAGCGGGGAGATGTTGTGTTTACACTAACATCTCCCCGCTCCATGCCTCTGTGAGACGATCGCGGCGATCGAGTCCACGGGACCCGTGGTCCAAATCACGGGGAAGGCAGGGGGTTGCGAGCACGCCGCCGGCGGCGCACGCGCGTCCCCGACGTCGGCAGTTAAAGGGCCACGTACAGGTATGTGATTGTGCCTGTACGAGCCATTCTGCCGACGTATATATACAGTGAGGGGTCCTTAAGTGGTTAACAAAGTTTTAACATGTAGAAGCAACCTTTGGATTTAGAGTTTACTTTACACGGTGCATTAAAATTGCAATTACACTGTGTGAAAATGTGCCATATATTTTCAAAGATTTGTATTTCACAGCCTTGTGATCAGGGTTGAATATGTTGCCCTGGATATGTCCAATGGAGATAGGAGTTGCCACTGCTATGAATAGAAAGACTCAGGCCTCGTACACACGACCGATTTTCTCGGCAAGAACCAGCAAGAAACTTGCTGGCAGAGAGGTCTTGCCGAGTAAATCGGTCGTGTGTACGCTGCTATCGGGTTTCTCGTCGAGAAAACCGACAAGAAACCTCGACGAGAAAATAGAGAACCTGCTCTCTATTTTCTCGTCGAGATTCTCGTCGGCATGTTTCTCGAGGAGAAAAGTGAGTGTGTGTACACTTACCTGTCCACCGGGAAGCCCGCGCATGTTCGAAATGAATTTGACGCATGCGCGGTAGCTTCCTAGGCATACGTAGGGTATACCAAGATGGCGGCGACGGCATCGAATGTGACGAGCGCATGCTCGACGTAGTCTATGACGTCACCGCGTACACTCCTTTCAAAGAACCGCGGGTTCTTTGAAACGAGCGTGTGTACACTCGGCCGGGACAAGTTTCTTGTCCAAGAATCTCGTCGAAAAAAACGACATGTTTTTTTCAACGAGAATCTCGGCCGTGTGTACGAGGCCTAAATTTGACTTAAATGATCAGAAGGATCTTGTTGCAAATCCATTTTGCATTGATGTGCTACAAGATGTTGTTTGTGCCCATAGTTTTTCAGCAGTGACATTTTCTGTGAGAAGCGCCCCCCCCCCCCATATATTTTGACTTGATATACAAGCGATGTCTCGATATAAGAGTAGCATCACATCACAACTGAATATAAAAGAGAAGAGAGGCACCTCGAAGTGTAGCAATATGGTTACATTTATTGAAGGTACAACATTTAGAAACTCACATGGTTGATGATTAAAACAGGCATATCTAAGTATGCAGGCATCCGGGGTAAAGCTGTCCACATAGACCATCCTCTGCACCACCATTGATGTCATCCCTTCCACAAGTGGTTCAAGCCTCGCTTTCAGATTGTTCTACTGCAGGGTAGTCTTCCCAGACGCGATTGCAGACTGACAGCGGTGAGAGCCAGCGGGGCAGGGGATGGTCTATGTGGATAGCTTTACCCCGGATCCCTGCATACTTAGATGTGCCTCTTTTAATCATCAACCATGTAAATTGCTAAATGTTGTACCTTCATTAAATGTAACCATATTGCTACACTTCGAGGCGCCTCTCTTTTTTTATATACTCTGTAGCTCCTGCTGGGTTTTGCTTCTAATCCCCTTGTGGAGGCTTCCATTTGTGGATGGACATTGCTATAATCTTTTTATATGGACTATAGACTGAAGGACCTATGAATAAATGGTTGTGGAACGAATAATTTGAGTTTCCATTATTTCTTACGGAGAAATTCGCTTTGATATACAAGTGATTTGGATTACAAGCATGCTTCCGGAACGAATTATGGTCGCAATCCAAGATTTTACTGTACAGTCTTTTGTGTATTATTAAACTTCTTAAACTGGGTTAAGCTATACCCTTTCAACCCAGTACCCAACCAGAGCACATTTTAGTGAAGCAGAACTCTGTAGAGGAGGTGTTCTTGGGTAGGTGAAAACTGTAGTCTTTGGTGATACATTTGACTCAGAGTCCAGACTATATACAGTGAAACCTCGGATTGCAAATAACGTGGTTAACGAGCGTTTCGCAATACGAGCATTTTTTTTTTAAATCCTGACTCAGTTTGCGAGTGTTGTCTCGCAAAAGAGCAGGATTCAAGCCACAGTGGTGTGCAGTACCGCATTTGGCCAGAGGTGCGGGGGCGCCGGAGCCTAGCGGAGCTGATTGGAGCCGTTCGGAAATACTCAGAAAAACTCAGAAATACTCAGTTCCCAAGCCTTTCCAAGGTTTTCCGAGTTCAGCCGAGCTGTCCCCGAGCCTTTCTGAGTTTTTCCGAAGCTCTCCGGCACCCCCCACCTCTGGCCACATGCGGTATTGCATGCCATAGAAGTCAATGCGGAACAAATTATTTTCGTTTCCATTGACTTCTATGGGGAAAGTCGCTTTGATATGCGAGTGCTTTGGATTACGAGCATTCTCCTGGAACGGATTATGCTCGTAATCCAAGGTTCCACTGTATATTAAAGTCACTGGTATAGAATATAGGTATAACTAAATCCACTACATATACAGTGTACTGCCACACTATTTCCATACCTCCAAACCGTCCCGGACAAAACTTTCATTTAAATACAGTATATTCCTCAATAGCCACAGAGGATATAAATCCGCTTCATGTGTACCAAACACATTTGCAAACCCGGTTATTATCATATAAAAGTAGCAGGTATATCATCACTGTGCTGCACATATCTTGCAACTATGGATGGGCCGAACACCAGAACATGCAAACAGGCAAAAAGTTTGAGCGAACATGCAAACCCTATTAAAGTCTATAGGATGTGAACATGAAAATCAAAAGTGCTTTTAAAGGCTTATATGCATGTTATTGCCATAAAACATGTATGTGGACCTGGGTACTGCCCCAGGGGACATTTATCAATGCAAAAAAAAGTTTTTTAAAACAACAGTTTTTTTCAGGAGCAGTGATTTTAATAATGTTTAAAGTGAAACAATAAAAATGAAATATTCCTTTAAATATCATGCCTGGGGGGTCCCCTTAGTCTGCATGTAAAGTGGTGCATCTGTGTGAAGTGTAGAACAGTGCCGCAGCAATAATGACATTTCCAAAGGAACAAATTTAATTTAAACTTGTTCGCGGCTGTAATGTATTGCCGGATCCTGGCAATATAGATAAAAAAATCATGGAAAAAACGGCATGGGTCCCCCCCCCCCCCGCAGTCCATACCAGGCCCTTCGGGTCTGGTTTGGATTTTAAGGGGAACTCCACACCATTTTTTTTTTAAATGCCGTTGGTTCCCCCCCAAAATCCATACGAGGATGGAGCATGCATCCTGGAGGACAGGATGGAGGTCCCCCCAAAGCTCCTCATCCCTATGTTGATGGGGAGTGGACGAGGACCTCTTCCCGACAACCCTGGCCATTGGTTGTTACGGTCTGAGGGCAGGGGGCTTATCGGAATCTGGAAGCCCCCTTTAACCAGGTTTTTACTTTTTGACACTTTTTTGGGTGAATGGGTAGGGGTACAATATACCTGATACCCATTCACATGGGGGGGTTGGACCCTTCTTAACCAGTAGCTAGGGTTGTCGGGAAGAGGTCCTTGTCCCCATTAACATGGGGACAGGGTGCTTTGGGGGACCCCATGTTGAGGGCAAGCGGCCTGGTAAGGTTTAGGAGGGGGCGCTTGCTCGTCGCCCCTTTTCCTGGCCTGCCAGGCTGCTTGCTCGGATAAGGGTCTGGTATGAATTTTGGGGGGACCTAACACCCATTTTTTTTTTATTTTGCTGTGGAGTTCCCCTTAAAAAATCTATACCAGACCCAAAGGGCCTGGTATGGATTTTGGGGGGCCCCAATGCCATTTTTTTTCTTAGGGTTCCCCTTAACCACTTCAATGCACTGCATTATATACTCTGCACTACACTGTGTGTGTGTATATATATATATATATATATATATATATATATATATATTAAACTGCCTGCACGCCACTAACTAACCTGCCTAATCTAGCTCAAGTTCTCTCAATCTCCTCCATGTATCACACTACATACAGCCGCCATGTAAGCAGCCTTTTATAGTGTGGGGCCTGGACTTAGCCCGCTGAGCCATGATTGGCCAAAGGCACCCTGCCTTTGGCCAATCATGGCTCTAAAAGCAGATCGCGTGATTGGCCAAAGCATGCAGGTCAGGTGCATGCTTTGGCCAATCAGCAGCCATCAATGCACTGCGATCGTGCAGTGCCTTATGGGGCGGTTCGTGGTGCTCGAATTTGCCGCAAACGCCCCATATGTTTGCAAACAAATGAACACCCGATGTTCGAGTCGAGGTTACGTTTGATTCAAACATCGGGACCATCCCTACTTGCAACCTATGGCAGGCTGCCTGCAGATGACTGCAGGAGGCGCGGATACAAGACCAGTCACCCTGCACAAGGATGGAGAGCAGCACTGACAGGAAGCTTTTGCACAGAAGCAATGTTTTGTCATGAATTACACAACTGATATATTATATAGATTTATTACACACAGAGTGATATATTTCAAGCATTTCTATCATTTAATTTTGATAATTATGGTTTACATGGTTTGATGATCGGCGGCTCTCCCTGTCAGGGGGGGGGGTCTGTGCTGAAAATTAGCACATTGATTATCAGCATAGCCCCCATCAAAAGGTGCCCATCAGCTGCCAGCCTGTCCCCCTCTATAAACGCCTGTCAGTGCCGCAACAGTGCCCCATCAAAGTGCCAATCAGTGCCACTCAGTAATGCCTGTCGGTAGCTCCTCATCAGTGCTGCCTATCCAGTGCCACCCATCAGTGCCCATCGTTTTTTTTTTTTTCAAAATTGTCTGTCTTTTTTTGTTTATAGCGCAAAAATTTAAAATCGCAGAGGTGATCAAATACCATCAAAAGAAAGCTCTTTTTGGGGGAAGAAAATTATAAAAAATTTGTTTGGGTACAGTATTGCATGACCGCACAATTGTCATTCAAATTGCAACAGCGCTGAAAGCTAAAAATTGTCCTGGGGAGGAAGGGGGGAAAGTGCCTGGTATTGAAGCGTTTGTTAACCCAAAAAAGAAAAGACAAGGATCCTGCTCCTTTAAAGCATGTTATATGACACAGTGCTTGCCCTGTGTCATCTGGCCCCCTGTAACACCTAAAAAACCTGGCTGATTCTGCCAGTTTCTCCCCACCCCTCTGTAAACTGACCACAGTGTGTCATGGCTGCTGAGACCAGACACCGTGGTCAGTTTATGTGCCTCTGTCATCAGCAGCCTGCTATCTGCTCTCCTCTCTGCTCCTGTGTCCTCCTCCCCCTCCCCTCTCTGTCTGTGTGTGAGCTGCCCCTCCCCCCTCCTGCTGCTCTCATAACACTAACCTGTATATACCATCAGCACTGCCTCCTATTGCAGTGTCCACCTCTGTGAATGATTTATAAATATAAATGCTGTAAATACATAATTTAAGAGCTGAGATTGTTATCAAATGACAAGCCAGCTCTCTACTCCTTTCCTCCTCCCCTCCAGATGGAAATCAGCATGGGAAATTGCAGCCCCGCCCACTGCACCCACCCACACACACAGAGGGGATACTACAATAGGAGGCAGTGCTGATGGTGTATACAGGTTAGAGTGGCTTAACAAGCACTTTAAGCATATACTATTACTTTGTATGCTTCTCTGTTAAAACATCTCATATATTCACTGTTTATCTTTTTTCTTTCAGCTTGCTTGGGAGTATGGCATACCATTTTTTGAGACAAGTGCTAAAGAATGTATCAATATTGACAAAGCATTCCTCAGTTTGTCAAATGCAATTTATGAAAAGGTGGGTAAGAACCAATTCATAGAACCAGAATTTTGAATATTTGTTTCCTTTTTTATGCCAGACCCCGAATAGTGGGCAAGCCATGCTAAGGCAGGTAAAGGCTACTGTTTCAAGTAACTATCCCAGGTACTGCCTCATAAAATGAATATAAAATATAAATAATGCAAAGGTGTAAATGTATTAATGTAAAATAACAGTTAATTATAGCTATAGATCCTTTTCCAGAACTGAACTAATATTATACAATATAATATATGATAGATGAAGTTGTGGTTGTAGGGAAATACAGTATATTTATTGACACCCAGCAGCAATTCTGCTGTATTATTTTGCAGTCAGTATATAAGTGTAAATGATCACATATATAAAAAGTATATGTAAAAAAACACTGATATTACAGAACCCTAAAGGTGAAATGTTTTTTGTAAATTGTATTCGAATATTTAATGTAACCTTCAAACGTTCACATGTTTGTGTAGCGGCCTCACCCTCTCTCTTCTTCTTTAGCGGTTACTCTGGCTCCAGTCTATGGGTACCTTGAAGGGGAGAGCGAGGTGCGCCACGGCCAATGTCCTCTAGATTACAGCATGTAGAGGTGAAGGCCAGCACCAGATTACCTTCGGGCTGTGTATACGCTCAGAGCTAAGTCTGTTCTGCTGATAACCCCCTTTGCTCCCAGTAATTGGAGTACCACACACTGAAAAGGTCCAACACTTATTTATTCCATAACGGCAAACAAATAGTCCTTTGCGAGCAGACAGATTGAGACCCATAGAACAGTTCAGTATTGGTGGGGACTGAGTAGGTCAAGGCGCAATCCTCAAAGAAACTAAACCGTTGAGGTTTCACCAACGGTTGCTAAGCACAGTGGCTGTAAAACGTACTTTTTGGCTTCAGATTCTCTTCCAGCGACTCTAATGAACAGGAACTGGTGTTACCTTCGCTACGCTGCAGCCCCTGTCAGGGGGAAGACATCCCTCCAAGAGAGTTACCAGAGGCCCCGCCGTCACCGGATTAATGCTGTACCGGGCTATTCGGAAGGGTTACACTCCCGGCCTCCTCACCTCAGATACGGGTCCCAACACCTTAGGGCCCCTCGGACTCCTCCACCCTCGCGGAACCCAGTCGAAGTTACTGGGCCCCAGGCCTTGGCCATAGTACCTCACCCCAGGCTTAAGGTGCCTGGGATGGACTCCATCTCTCGCTCCGGCCAGGTCAAGGGCACCTGGGCCCGGAACTCCGGAACGCCAGCACCCAGGCTGAAGGTGCCTGGGTGCGGCCGCGTCCTCCAACTCCGAACTCTGAACCCTCGGACAACCACTCCTGACAACCTCGTGGCCAGGGCGTCCGCCCCCTTTATCCCCTCTCCCTCTGCGTCACAGCGGGTTCCCCCTCCCGCTGTACCAGCACCAGGAAAGGACAAAAAAGGAGCAGTCTAGCGGTGCAGGTTCAACTCCGGCCCAGGGCGACAACGCCACCTGCAGGCCGCAGGGAACCTTGCACCACCAGAGTCCTCTGAGAACCACAAAAGAGGACTCAGACTCCCTAACAATTAGTGCATCCGGGTTGAATAACCCAGATGCTCCCCCCCCCCCCCAAATTTAAATGCCTGCTACATTTGCTTTTCCATATTTCCCTACATGCATTGAAATAAATATTTGTAGATTAGCCATTAGAGGGAGCTCTGAAATGTGTTGCAAACACTCTGCCTTCTGGGTTAATAGGAATGAATAGGTTACTTTCATAAGCTTATAACATATAAAAATGGTTAGATTGATATAAATAAAGGTATCAATATGTGTTAATGTTTAAATAACTTTGTTTTTATATTTCAATAATGTAATTACATACGTTATGTACTTAAGGAAGGCCACAATTCCTCAGTACATATACAGGCAACGCTGTATCCTGGCCTAGACCAACAAGGCCCAGGCCTAGGGCAGCACTTTGCAGGGGGGCAGCACGGAAAGAGTCCTAGCCGGCTAGCACTACACTGTTAGTGTAGCGCCAGTCTTATGGGGCGGACTGGGCTAAGAGGCAAATTAGTCTAGCGCCCCCATAAAGCGACCGCACAGCTTCTGGTATGTGGGCGGCCGTCATTCCGCAACTGTAGGGGGGGTCTCTGCTTCTAATTTTTACTGTCCTATCATCCTGGACCACAAACCTTCCTCACTGTGCTATATGTTTTCTGCTGCACCATTGGCATGGTTATATCTTCTTAATCCTTTCCATAAAATTATCAGAAATTTGTGCTTAAAGTAGAACTATAGCTCAACACTTTTCATTTTGGATAGAGTAAGGGAGGGTTATAGCCCCTGTCAGTTTATTTTTTACCATCCCTGTCCCATTGCAAAGATTTCCCTTTTACTTACTGCCCCATAGCCAAACAGGAAGTGAGAGGAAATCTATGCAAATTAAGGGAATCCATTGCCCCCTCCCCCCAGGCCCTCAGAACTAGTGTCCCCACTCGAAAATTTCAGAGCGGGTCTTAAACAGAAAGGGGTATGGCCTTGACAGGAAGGGGTGGGTCATATTTAAATTAGGGGTGCACGAGTTTACTCAGGCCTAGGGCAGCACAAAACCTAAATACACTACTGTATACAGGCTGTACTTTGAAAGCACCAAACTCTCATTCACCCATACCCAGCCCAGCTCTGCCTGCTCCAGATGTGAATCCTGACCAGCCACCCTCTCCTTCATCTCTTCAATATAATTCTTTCAAAAGCTCGAGCATGTGACTGGAACTGGAGAGAATGCATTAGGGCACTACTAACCAGATTTTAAATGGAAAGATATGTTCAATGGTTTGAATCTAGTTATAAATCTGAAATTCAGTCCCTGAAGGGAACTTGAAATATCCTGCTCTATACTGACTGATGCTATGGCAGTCCAGGTAAAATAGCTTAGATGTCCAAGAAATCCAAGAAAACATGTAAAACAGAAAACACCGGAACAACTGTAGGATCCTGGGGATGCCGAAGGCAGCTAGTTCTGACTTACTCCCGATGGAACCTTTTCTAAGCTGCCAAGCACCTCACATGCTGTAGACCTTGAAATCAATCGGACTCACAAAACCCTAAGCCCTAAAAGCCACAACCCACCTAGGTGACCATAAGACCTCATTTGTTGTGTTAAGTTTTTCTGCACAAAGAAGGAAAGAATGAGGACAGCTCGAGAGATGGGAGCTATCACTTTGGATGGGACTACCTTCCCAACTGTCCACGACAAAAATAAATGCAGTGTAGATGGGCTTTCCTTTTCACCCCTAAATTAGGAAAGAGGGCAAATCCTTTGTTCACTGACACCCCATGGAATTCATGGACCTTGCCCATATGGCACACATTGATTTGCCTCCCACCTCCACCATGCCAAGTGTACACAGATAAAAATAAAGTGGTGATCCTCCATCTGTGACCGTGGGATGGTCCTTCATTATCCAATGTGTAACACCTTTACATAGGGAAACTGATACTATGCTCCTGCCTTATACTTGGGTAGACTGTGGCTGATCTTTGCATTATGTCAGAGGGGTAAAACCATCTCACAATTCTCTAACTCAGCCATTTTCAGCCATGGCTCCTTGGGGTTCCTCCAGAGGTGGCCAGGGGTTCCTTGAACTGTGGCTAACTGACCTTCCATGTGATGGTGCCTGCATGGTTCCAGGTCCAATACCACTTGGCAGAGGCATAACTGTAAGGCTGGTATTCTGGCCATCACTGTAGGGGGAGTATTCTTCCTACTGACCACCACCAATGTAAGGGTCATTCTCCTAATGACCATTAATGGACTAATCTTAACAGGAGTTCTTTGAGACCTAAAAATTATTACAAGGGTTCCTTTGGGGTAAAAAAAAAGTTGAGAAATGTTGCTCTAACCAGATTAACAAAATACCTATGTTACCTCCACAAAGTGTTTTTAGGAGCACCATACTTTTCCTTGACTGGCTGACATTCACATTGTCGTTCCTATACTCATACTCCATATTCGTTGGTTATCATGCTTTTGACAATTCCCTGCCCACAATTATACAAATTGTATATCATATTCCTTACATTATCAACACAGACGGCCGTATGAATTCCCAGGACTGACAACAGCAGGAGCTTCCATCCATTTCCTAGGGACCCGCTTCTTCCTTTCCAGGCTTCTGTGAAGAATATGCCAGTTCCCTTGTTTTACTTACAATCTGGATTTTAGACAACACTTGTATTTGTTATGATCAAAGCCACTGACCCTGAACTGGCATATCATATTCAATACTGCTTCCAGGGGACTTTCTTTGTCTTGCCTTCCAATAATGGATGAGGAGTGGCACTGAGATTTTGATATGTTCTCCTTGACTTTTAATCACAGCAATGATAGTGTCTTTACGCCTTTCTACAAAATACATTGCTGTATGGGAGCGTTACATGCATGCCTAAAATTGCTATTACCAGCATAGTTATACAGAGGAATACTTGCATATTTAAACTGCTCATAAAAGAACTTCAAAAACAGAAAAAACACATGTATAGGTGCCTTCTTATGTCAGTATTGAGGAGTTACACCAGCATCTTATGTATATAATCTTTTATAAGAAGCTGACTTCAAATGTACTAATTCCAACGCACACGTTCCTGTTGAAATGGCTGTGCATCTAAGTGGGTGCTGTAGTGACCAACGGCTGAAACCGTTTAAAGTCAAAACAAAAAATGTCACCAGCACACCAGGAATCCCCAAAATGGGTCAAACGTTTTATTAGCGATCACATTGTTACAGAGGAAAGCAAAGCCTCAGAGGCACGCATGACCCCTTCGTCAGCCGTGTGATGTCACTGTGTGGCTCTGAAATGTTGCTTTCCGCTGTAACGATGTGATCACTAATAAAACGTTGGACCCATTTTGGAGATCCCTGGTGTGCTGGTGACATTTTTTATTTTTATTTAGGGCTGAAACACACTTTTTTGCAATGCAGTGTGCTGTGGTAATGTGTGTGTTAGCGCAACACACATTAACACACAACCTGCATTAGTGTGTTGTGGTGCCAATCATTTTGAATGGCACCCCAACACATTAGGGCAAGGCAGCTCTGACACACATGCATTTTTAGCATACCACAATGCATGGTAACGCACTACTGCGCATTGTGGTGGGCTGAGAAAAACACTGCATGTCCATTTTTTGCCTGTTCTTGTGCATTGGCAGCCCAGAAAAAATCAATAGACTGCCTTAAGGCAACACAACTTTACATGTAACACACTTTAACATAAGAACAGCAAAATGTGAATGGGTGCTAATAATCAGTAGAACCCTATGGGGATTATTTACCAAAGGGAAATCCACTTTGCATTACAAGTTTAAACTACAAGTGCAAAGTGCACTTGAAATTGCACTAAAAAGTGCACTTGGAAGTGCAGTCGCTGTAAATCTGAGGGGAAGATCTGAAATGAGTGGAAGCTCTGCTGATTTTATCATCCAATCATGTGCAAGCTAAAATGCTGCATTTTATTTTCCTTGCATGTCACCCTCGGATCTACAGCGACTGCACTCCCAAGTGCACTTTCAGTGCAATTTCAAGTGCACTTTGCACTTGTAGTTTGCACTTGTAGTGCAAAGTGGATTTGCCTTTAGTAAATAACCCCCTATGTTTCAGTGTACTTTCTTTATACTTTGGGGTTTTTTTTTTCAAGGGGCTTGGGTATTTGATACAGTTTTCACAAAAACTAAATGTCATAAACAAATTTGCCTTGTCTGACTTATTATATACAATTGTTGGACATATTTTATACATTGGTCTCACTGAATTGTAACAGTGGAGTTCAAACTCTTCCATGAATGTTTCTATATTTCCATAGAGCCCTTCTTAAATAGTACTTTAAGGATTGCCTTACCAAGAAAATCATACTCCTTGTTTGGTTTCTTTTTTAGAGATCGTCCATGTTGATCAATCCAAATTTGGTGAATTTACAAGAACCAAAGAAAAGCAGTTCATGTGTGTCTTGTGGGTGAAGGAGCTTCCAGTAACATTACGGAGGTCATCAAAGACATCAAAGAGGTCTCTTATTCCATGCTGCTGAGCCAAGAATATTTCATTATGTCTAATTGCACAGTATTATAATTATATTTATTGTAACATTCCATTTTATGTGTGTGTGTGTGTGTGAACATATGTTTTTGTTTTCTTAGTGCTTACTTTAATCAGAACATGAAATAGTAAAACTTTAATAAAAGTAAACTATGCAAACTAAAATGTGTGCATTTATTCCAAGATTTTTCTTAAGATTATTCATCAGGTCATATATTATTTGATGCTCCTGTCCCCTAGTGTACAAAGTACATATAACACTTTTCCTCATCTTTCTAGAAACTGTAGAAGCTGAGATCCAGTATGTGACAGTGTTCCCCAAGCACCTCCACATCCTGGACAACTGACCTATGTCACCCTTTGTGTGCTTTCCCAGTGTTTCGTCAGATTAGGCGACCGTTCAGATTTTGTAACGGAAGTGACGTTCCGTCGCCGCCATCTTGCTACACCCCGCACTCAGCCACAGTAAGGATACAGTGAGAAGGCGGCAGGCGGACATCTTGTTACACCCACCGGAGTCTTGCATTTAACACTTATTTTTAACAGTAAACTGAGCTTATTTAGCAAAATTCAGTATTTTGAAATCCGTCTGACTGTTTTGATGTTGAATTTTCAAAGCAGCAGTGTTCTGTCAGATTAGCAAACCTGTGAGATCAGCAGGCTTGCCGCTGATTTTAAAATTCAACATTCAAATTGTCAGACGGATTTAAAAATACTGAGTTTCATTATATAAGCTCTGTTTACTGGTGAAAATAACTGTGAAATGCAAGACTCTGGTGGGTGTAACAAGATCTTCACTTGCTACCTTCTCACTGTATCCTTACTATGGATGAGTGCGGGGTGTAGCAAGATGGCGGCGACGGAACGTCACTTCCGCTACAAAATCTGACGGGTCGCCTAATCTGACGAAAAACCGGCACACAAGTGCTGTCCCTCTGAATGCAGAGATGGGGGCATATCAGTTTAACACAGAACAGCACAGGCACACTTACAGCAGCGCTGTTCCTGTGCTGCCTACACTTGTTCTGTCTGTTTATCAGCTGGGAGCAGCAGTGATGTCAGAACAGGACCCCACTTCCAATTGTACACAGACTGCGGCACAGGCCTTTTATAACAAATACTACGTTAAAATCATCCATGGTTCTGAGACTGCTGCCACTCCCAGCTTATAAGCAGACAGGACATCTGTGAGCAGCTCAGGAACAGCGCTGCTCTGATCACACCTGTGTTGTTCAGTGTAAAACTAACAAGCCCCCTCCCCTTCATTCAGAGCGTTGGCGTTTGTGCCATAAAAGTGGATGGAGGATGACACGAGTGCTGTCAATCATACCTGTATTGGACATTGAGCTGTGCTAATAAAAAATCCTAAAAGTATGAGAAAAAAACTTACTCAAATACATGTGCTATAATGATCAATAATCAATTTGTGCATCAAAAAGTCCAAATAAATCACTAAAAAGTCCATATGATAAAAATAAAGTCCACTGTTATGTGCACAAAAATAAATTGCAACCAAAGATGAATAGATCAATATTCAACCACCATCAACGTATTGGAAACTCAATGGTACACATGCAAGCTCACCAATGGTAAATGACCCTCTAACTAAAGAGAAGTCATACAGAGCTCATGGGTTAAAGATTGTGTCAAAAGTACATCACTCCCGCTGATACTCTTCTATAATATCAGGGATCTGTATAGAAATCCTCTTCCTGTTATCATCCATGTAGTGCAGTGAAGGAATATGAAAGAAAACATCCCACATAATGTAAAATTCTCAAAATAGTATTTATTAAGCTAAAAATTGCATGTACATACAAAGTAAAATGTTTGTGCAATTAAAACGCTTACCTGGCCGGCAAACACAACAGCGAGTGCCCTAAACCCGGGTACAGGCAGCACGTCTGCAGTACATTACAGGTGGGCAGTCCACAAGTGGTTAAGAAATTTGGGATGTGATAAAACGGTTCCGGCTACATTTTTTATTCTTATGCTCCATACACACGATCATTTTTAATTTCATTTTTAAAACTGACGTTTTTCTTGTCATTTTTTTTCTTGTTTCCTCTCAAGCCTGTCTTGCGTACACACCATCATTTTAAAAAATGTTCAAGCAAAGCGCAGTGACGTACAGCACGTACGACGGCACTATAAAGGGGAAGTTCCGTTCGAATGGCGCCACCCTTCATGTTAGTAAAGTTTGTTGAGAGACGATTCGCTCTTTTCAGTCTAGTGCTTTTCAGTCCGTTACAGCATGACGAATGTGCTATCTCCATTACGAACGCTAGTTTTACCAGAACGAGCGCTCCCGTCTCATACTTGATTCTGAGCATGCGCGTTTTTTTTCACGTCGTTAAAGCATACACACTATCGTTTTTCACGTCGTTAAAAAAAACGACATGAAAAACGACGTGAAAAAAGAGAGCATGTTCGAAATTTTTAATGGCCGTTTTTCACGTCGTTAAAAATGCTCTGGAGCCTACACACGATCATTTTTAATGGCCATTTTTTTTAATGGCATTTTTAATGGCATGAAAAATGATCGTGTGTATGGGGCATTAGTCTATTTCAATTTTAGTTCATTGTTATAGTGATATTTATCATAACAAAATGTATACGATTGTTATATTATAGAGTCGCTTCCCTTCTCGTTGAACTGCCCTGCCTTTTTTAAGTAATTGGCATATCTTTGGTAAGCAATGACCTTTTGGTCATCAAGATAGGTAAATGCCTCTTTTTTTTGGAATTTCCTTATTAGAAGTTTAGCCTGTATTGATCTAATGTAGAAACACAAGATAGCCACAGCGCAGGAATGAATAAAAGCATAGTGACATTTATTAAAAACAAATACCCAAACTCACATTAACCACCTCCCTACCGTGCACGAAAACCCCCTTCCTGCCCAAGCCATTTTTCAGCTTTCAGCACTGTCACACTTTGAATGACAATTGCGCGGTCGTGCGACGTGGCTCCCAACCGAAATTTGCGTCCTTTTTTTCCCACAAATAGAGCTTTCTTTTGGTGGTATTTGATCACCTCTGCAGTTTTTATTTTTTGCGCTATAAACAAAAGAAGAGCGTCCAGTTTGGAAAAAAAAACACTATTTTTTACTTTTTGCTATAATAAATACCCATTTTTTTTTTCAAATAAAATTTTCCTCAGTTTAGGCCGATACGTATTCTTCTACATATTTTTGGTAAAAAAAAAAAAATCGCAATAAGCGCGTATTGATTGGTTTGCGCAAAAGTTATAGCGTCTACAAAATAGGGGATAGATTTATAGCATTTTTTTTTTTTTTTATTAGTAATTTTTTATTAGTAATGGTGGCGATCTGCGATTTTTATTGTGACTGCGATATTGCGGCGGACACATCGGACACTTTTGACACATTTTTGGGACCATTCACATTTATACAGCGATCCCTGCTATAAAAATGCATTGATTACTGTATAAATGTGACTGGCAGGGAAGGGGTTAACCACTAGGGGGCGGGAAGGGGTTAAATATGTTCCCTCAATGTGTTCTAACTGTGGGGGGAGGTGACTGACTGGGGGAGGTGACCGATGGTTGTCCCTATGTTTCCCGGGCAATCGCGGGTGCCCGGCAGCAATCGCGGCTGCCGGGCATGCGCATCAGGGCCTTGGGAACGCGGCGCGCGCACGCCCCCTAGCTCGTCTTAAAGGCAGGACGTCATATGACGTCCTGTCAGAACGAAAGTGTCCTCCGCCCGCCGTCAATTGACGGTGGGCGGGGGACAAGTGGTTAAAATGGTTTTAAACCGCACATATATCTGTAGTGTTTACTTATCTCTCTCCAAAGCTCTAAGTATTGTTTCTCTCTGGTGCTTCGTTCCTCTGTTATCAGCATGAGTCACTTATGCAAAGTTTTCAGACACATGAGATAAATTTGTGTCGGAAGGAGATCTCAGAACAGAGCTTGTCTATTCACAACACAGTTCTTCTGTTGTGTTGAGGGGGTGTGTGCCTTTCTTCCAATCAGCTCTCACACAGTGTAACTGCAGTCTCTCCACCCTCTGCTCTGTGCTGCTGACAGATGAAGAAAGATTTTAAACAAGCACTTTTGAAAGGGTGCAGATAAACAAGTAAAACCTATTTAGGAAGATTTGTTTCATCTCTGTGTATCATTTGAGACTATTCACGTCACCGGGTATATGTGAGGGTTTACAACCACTTTAAGTTAAAGGAATTGCTGCTAAGAACGTAGAGAGAAAATGTATGTCTGAGGATGGACACAGAGGCGGTTATTTAGTATAGGCAACTCCACTTTGCACTACAAGTGCACTTGGAAATGCAGTCGCTGTAGATCTGAGGGGGACATGCAAGAAAAATAAAAAATAGCATTTTAGCTTGCTCATGATTGGATTATAAAATCAGCACAGCGTCCCCTCATTTCAGATCTTCCGCTCAGATCTACAGCGATCTACAGTGACTGCACTTCCAAGTGGATTTGCCTTTCGTAAATAACTCCCATAGTATATGTATATATATATATATATATATATATAATCAGTATCTCACAAAAGTGAGTACACCCCTCACACTGTTGTAAATTCTTTATTATATCTTTTCATGTGACAACACTGAAGAAATTACACTTTTCCACAATGTAAAGTAGTGAGTGTACAGCTTGTATAACAGTGTAAATTTGCTGTACCCTCAAAATAACTCAACACACAGCCACTAATGTCTAAACTGCTGATAACAAAGGTGAGTACACTCCTAAGTGAAAATGTCCAAATTGGGCCCAATTAGCCATTTTCCCTCCCCAGTGTCATGTGACCCATTAGTGTTGCAAAAGTCTCAGTTGTGAATGGGGAGCAGGCGTGTTAAATTTCGTGTTACCATTCTCACTCTCTCATACTGGTCGCTGGAAGTTCAATATGGCACCTCATGGCAAAGAAATCTCTGAGGATCTGAAAAAAAGAATTGTTGCTCTACATTAAGATGGCCTAGGCTATAAGAAGATTGCCAAGAACCTGTAACTGAGCTGCAGCATGGTGGCCCAGACCATATAGCGGTTTAACAGGACAGGTTCCACTCAGAACAGGCCTCGCCATGGTCGACTAAAGAAGTTGAGTGCACATGCTCAGAGTCATATCCAAAGGTTTTCTTTGGGAAATAGATGTATGAGTGCTGCCAGCATTGCTGCAGAGGTCGAAGGGGTGGGGGATCAGCCTGTCAGTGCTCAGACCATATGCCACACGCTGCATCAAATTGATCTGCATGGCTGTCGTCCCAGAAGGAAGCCTCTTCTAAAGATGATGCACAAGAAAGCCTGCAAACAGTTTGCTGAAGACAAGCAGACTAAGGACACTGAGTACTAGAACCATGTCCTGTGGTCTGATGAGACCAAGATAAACTTATTTGGTTCAGATGGTGTCAAGTGTGTGTGGTGGCAACCAGGTGAGGAGTACAAAGACAAGTGTGTCTTGCCTACAGTCAAGCATGGTGGTGGGAGTGTCATGGTCTGGGGCTGCATAAGTGCTGCCGGCACTGAGGAGCTACAGTTCATTGAGGGAACCTGTACTGTGACATACTGAAGCAAAGCATGATCCCCTCCCCTTCGGAGATTGGGCCACAGGGCAGTATTCCAACATGATAACTACCCCAAACACGCCTCCAAGATGGCCACTGCCTTTCTAAAGAAGCTGAGGGTAAAGGTGATGGACTGGCCAAGCACTGTCACCAGGGTTGGGCCTGTATTATCGGAGGATGACTTCCACTGGAGGGATGGTGGCTAGTGGCATACCAGAATGGCACTATAATACTGCTAGGAAGCACCTCATGTTACTTGTCTGAATAGTGATATTTTTCCTCCAGACAAGTGTCCCTGAGCTGACAGTACTCACTGGAAACCTTTCCCTTCACTATGCACTTTCCATCACCAGCAGGGTCTCTGTCCCTGAACCACTACTTGCTCCAGGCATATCCATATGGCGTGGGTACCTTGTTAGATAAGGTCCCACACCGAGAAGGCTGACAGAGCTCTCAAGAGGTTGCAGTGTCTAATCAGACAGCTGACTACTCTGAGAAACTCATGGAGTCCCTAAGGGGACAATTTCCCATACAGACTTCACTCCATCTGTAATGATGGCACAGGGCCTCCTACAGAGGGGGACCTGCACCTGTCTACACACTAATCACAGCTCCAGTGTAACCACTGATAGTGTAATACCAACTTTTGCATGCACAAACACCTAAAGGGACACCTAGAGAACAAAAACACAAAGTTCTGGGCCCCAACAAGCTGGCCAGCAGAAGGTTTAGTACATGTGGATTACTGACTGCTGACTTTTGCTGTGTTAACCACCTATAGGTCTTCTCCACCCTTTTAGGTTATCCTATGTAAGTTAAAAAAAGAGGTGGACTAATATGTGTTAATTATTTGCAACCTTGCTAGTTATCTCAGTTTATTACTCAGATTTTATTGTTTGCTGTTTCATCTGTTACCTGCGCTGTTGTAACTTTTCACAAATTAACCAACTCAGCATAACCTTTCATTGTTGATATATCCCTGCATGGCCTCTTCTTACACACAGCAATTAGAATATTTAAAAGCAAAAAGTGATTATTGTGCTATACAAAATCTGCTGCACTAAATACACCAAACCAAAGAATTTGTAAACTTATTGAAATGAATAAAAAATGTAATGTCCAACATAAAAGTCTATGTAAAAATTGTTGCAGAAAAGGAAAAACAAATCTTCAAAAGACCTCAATTGTGATCCACCACCAGCAAAGAGAGCCTAATAACTTCTTACCAGATGGGCATGACTCTCATGTTAGAGTATGGACTTCAAACATGTTTGCCTTTGCTTGTCCCCATTACCAGGTGGATTGGTGGGACTTGTAGTTTATACATTTATTTATGCTTTCTTTTCAGCTGATAGAAAGTGACAAGGACACATCAACCAAAAAAAAAACAGCAAAAAGAAATGGGCAGACTTGATAAACGACTCTGTCTTTTTCTGCCGTCACTTTTCTGTTTATTGAATAGGCCCTTCTGCTGACCACACAATGCTGCTAAACTTAGTTTGAGTATCTAAGCTTCAAAAATCTCTAGACACGGCAGTCGGCAGGGTCAATATAATTTAACTCCAACAATGAACTTCCCTTATTTGCTCCCTTTTGTCTGTTAAAAAAAATAAAAAAAGTATTATCACTTTAACCACTAGATGGCGCAGTGATTTAAAGTAACTGAGAATAAGTTCAAGACAATCTGGGATAGAACTGAATTTTTTATTTTTTTTTAATTTTATTTTTTTACTGGTGTTATTCATAGTATAAGGGGAAAAGTGTACAATATATGGATTGTGTAGTCACTGTGATATGCTATTATATCTGTAAACAACCATTGCAATAATACACCAATCTGTCTGACTTTCTCCTACTTTGTCCACTTTCAGACGATCCCTGAAAACTCATCTCTTCAGAGAAGCCTATCTGACCCCCATCTAACAACTGTACATTTATTTTCTCCATCAGCACATCCCCCAAAGTTATTACCTCTTGTATCTCTTGACCCGCCCTCCTAGATTGTAAGCTCTAAGGAGCAAGGTTCTCCGATTCCTCCTGTATTAAAGTGTATTGTATTTGTATTGTCTATCCTCAAGTTGGAAAGTGCTGTGCAAATCGTTGGCGCTATATAAATCCTGTATAATAATAATAATAATAAAGTAAGCATTTTCCTACAGTAAAATTGTTCATGAAAAAAATGAATTCCTGTTCAAGCTTCTGTACCTTACTTTCATGAGTTTTGAAATATTTGGTTGTAGCAGTTTGTTCTCCGAAGGGCTGGAGAGCGGTACAATAATGAGTATGTGCAGACAACATTGAAGCATGGTGGAGGTTCCTTGCAAGTTTAGGGCTGCAATTCTGCAAATGGAGTTGGAGATTTGGTCGGGATCAATGGTATCCTCAATGCTGAGAAATACAGACAGATACTTACCCATCATGCCACACCATCAGCGAGGCGTGTGATCGGCCACAAATTTATTCTGCAGCAGGACAACCACCCCAAACATACAGCCAACGTCATTAAGAACTATCTTCAGTCTAAAGAAGGACAAGGAGTCCTGGAAGTGATGGTTTGGCCCTCACAGAGCCCTGATCTCAACATCATCAAATCTGTCTGTGATTACATATAGATGTAGCAACCAGACCCCTTTTCACTACCTTTGGCTCAACTGTGGGAAAAGGGGCACACCATGCCACATGCCCGTACCCTCCTGTGTGAAGAGGTTGAGCGGTGTAAATGTAACTGGGTCTCTATGGCTAGGTTCTCCAGAGAATTGAAACTCCAACGTAGAGTTTATTTTCTCATATGCACAGTCACTAGATAGAAAAGGGTGGATGGAGAACAGGACAGCAAAAGGGTGTTGGAGTAAGTCCAGGCACAAACTAATCTACTATTCACTACTTGTATCTTCAAGTAGGCTCAGCTCACCCGGATAGGCTCCCATTAGAGTGGATCCTAGCAGCCGGAGTGATGCTCAAATTAGATTTCACACACAGTCTCTGCACAAACTGTTACGGGTGAACTTTGGGTCTCTGCCACAGACCTGGTGAACTTTGGGTCTCTGCCACAGACCTGGTGAACTTTGGGTCTCTGCCACAGACCTAGCGAACTTTGCTTGTGGTATTAGGCCTCTTTCAGGGAGATGACATCCCTCAAGAGAGTTACCAGGCCCCTTCCTTCACTGTGATCTCTCACCAGTCCCTCGGAACGGTCCTCCCCCAGCCTCCTCTTCCAGATACGGGTCTCCTCGCAAGGCAGCACCCTGGGATTCCTCTTCCCTCGGTGGGCCCCAGCCAAAGGTGCTGGACCCAAGGCCTTCAGTTGCAGCCCCAGGGCTAAAGGTGCCTGGGACTGATCCGCCAGTGTACCGGCCAGGAACCCCACCCCAAGGCTAAAGGTGCCCGGGGTGGCCAACGAACAGAGCAACACACTCCCCGGGGTAGGGCCCCCGGGAAAATCACACCCCACAGGCAGTGTCTGCCCCTTATATATCCTCTCCCGGCATGCACAGCAGGCTGACACGCCCACCATACCACCGCCGAGAGGGGACATCCAAGGCACAGCACTATACCAGCAGTTCAACCCTAGCCTTCGATGGCAGCGCCATCCACAGGCCACAGGGAACTACACACCAGTATCCCACCTGCTGTATAAAATGGTTTAGCAAAGCCCTATCAAATAATGTGTCTGAGTACAACTACCACTCAAACACTCCCCTAGATTTAAAGACCCCGCTACATAGAGATAGGATTTGAGGCAGCCTATATCCACAGAGCATCCGTGGTTAGTTCTCCAAGATGTTGGAACAACCTACCTGTCATTTCAGCCCCAGAAGCTTTTACATTCTTAGACCACTTTCACACTGAGGCGCTTTTCAGGTGCTTTCACGCTAAAAAAAAGCGCCTGAAAACGTATTTCCATTAAAATCAATGAATGCTTTCACACTGAGGCAGTGTGCTGAAAAAATGCCCCTCTCCATTGAAATGAATTGAAAGCGCTTCAAAAGCGCCTGAAAAGCGCTTCAAAAGCGCTCAGTGTTTTACTGGCAGTTTTTTAAGCGCCTCAGTGTGAAAGTGGCCTTAGGCCCCTTTCACACTAGCGGACCGTATGTCCGCTTTTTCATCCGTCCGTTTACAGATGAAAAAGGGACATACATTGGTCCCTATGAGATCGCGGGTGTCAGCGGATGAACATCCGCTGACACCCGATCTCGTCCGTGTCCGCAATCCTCCGATTCTGCAGACGGAGGAAAATCCTATTTTTCAATCCGTCTGCAGAGCAGATCGGATGAACACGGACAGACGGTCCGTGTTCATCCGATCCCCCCATAGGGGAGAGCGGAGATCTGACAGGGCGGTCCCTGCACAGTGTGCGGGGACCGCCCTGTCACCTGCCGGCTCAGCGGGGATCAGCGGAGCGATCCCCGCTGACCAAGTGGAGGTTCACGGGGCGGATCATCACGGGATCCGCCCGTGTGAAAGGGGCCTTAAAGGGTAAGTTCACCTTTGCAGAAAAATCTGTAAGGTGAACTTACACAGGACCCCCTCCTCACTCTCCCCCTGTCCCGCTGACCTGGATTGTTGCGATCTCCCGTTCTGAGCCCCGGTATAGCCGCCTCAGGAATCCGAGCTTAGAAATACCCGCAGTTGAATCTCCAAAATGTACCTTGTCAGGAGGGATGTTTTGGAGCATTCTAATTGGTCGGCGCCGACCGATCAGAAGCCGCATAGCCCGTCCTGTCAGCTGGGAAGAAGACGTGTGAATGCCAAGGGGGTTTCTTAGCCCCAGACATTTTTATGCAATACGACACTGCGGTACTTTACTTTGACAATTGTGCGGTCATGCGATGCTGTACCCAAATAAAATTGGTGTCCTTTTTTTTCCCCACAAAGAGAGCTTTCTTTTGGTGGTATTTGATCACCTCTGCAACGTTTATTTTTTTTGCGCTATAAACAAAAGAAGAGTGACAATTAAATATATATATATATATATATATATATATATATATATATATATACATATATATATATATATATTCTGTTATAATACATATCCAATAAAAAAGAAAAAAAATCGAATTTCTTCATCAATTTAGGCCCAAATGTATTCTGCTACATATTTTTGGTAAAAAATAAAATAAAATAAATAATAAGCGTATATTGATTGGTTTGCGCAAAAGTTATAGTGTCTACAAAGTAGGGGATTGATTTATGGCATTTTTATTATTATTTTTTACTAGTAATGACGGTGATCAGCAATTTTTAGCGGGACTGCGATGTTGCGGCGGACAGATCGGACACCTCACTGACATTTTTGACACTTTTTTGGGAACCAGTGACATTATTACAGTGATCAGTGCTAAAAATATGCACTGTTATTGAACTAATGACACTGACAGGGAAGGAGTTAACATCAGGGGCAATCAAAGGGTTAAGTGTGTCCCTCGGAGGCGCTTGCTAACTGTGTGGGGGATGGACTGACTGGGGGAAAACAGAGATCCGTGTTCCTGCTTAGCAGGAACAGAAGATCACTGTGTTCTTCTCTGTCAGAATGGCGATCTGCCTTGTTTCGCCTATTGTTGCTGGGGTGGTATTTTATTTTGGGAGTCATTGTTCCTGGGGTGGTATTTTATTGTCGGGGTCAATTGTTGCTTGGGTGGTATTTTATTGTGGGGGTCAATTGTTGCTGGGGTGGTATTTTATTGTGGGGGTCAATTGTTGCTTGGGTGGTATTTTATTTTGGGAGTCATTGTTCCTGGGGTGGTATTTTATTGTTGGGGTCAATTGTTGCTTGGGTGGTATTTTATTGTGGGGGTCAATTGTTGCTGGGGTGGTATTTTATTGTGGGGGTCAATTGTTGCTGGGGTGGTATTTTATTGTGGGGGTCCATTGTTGCTGGGGTAGGTCTATTGCTGCTGGCACTATTTTGTTAATTTTCCTATTAATACTACCAAGTACTATACAAATTTCTTGGCATTACAAAATGATAGGGGCCTTAACCACTTGACAACTGGGCACTTAAACCCCCTTCCTAACCAGACGAATTTTCAGCTTTCGGTGCTCTCACATTTTGAATGACAATTACTCAGTCATACAACACTGTACCCATATGAAATTTTTGTCCTTTTTTTCACACAAATAGAGCTTTCTTTTGGTGGTATTTAATCACTGTTGGGTTTTTTATTTTTTGCGCTATAAGAGAAAAAAAGACTGAAAATTTTGTAAAAAAATGAATTTTTCTTTGTTTCCGTTATAAAATTTTGCAAATTAGTATTTTTTCTTCATACATTTTGGCCAAAATTTATACTGCTACATATCTTTGGTAAAAATAAGTACAAATTGGTGCATATTTTTTGGTCTTTGTGAAAGTTATAGAGTCCACAAGCTATGGTGCCAATATCTGAAAATTGATCACACCTGAAGTACTGACGGCCTATCTCATTTCTTGAGACCCTAACATGCCAGAAAAGTACAAATACCCCCCAAATGACCCCTTTTTGGAAAGAAGACATTCCAAGGTATTTAGAAAGAGTCATTGTGAGTTTTTTGAAGTTGTCATTTTTTCCCACAATTCTTTGCAAAAATCAAGATTTTTTTTTCTTTTTTTTTTTTCACACAAAATTGTCATATTAGCAGGTTATTTCTCACACACAGCATATGCATATCACAAATTACACCCCAAAACACATTCTGCTATTCCTCCCGAGTATGGCGATACCACATGTGTGAGACTTTTACACAGCGTGGCCACATACAGAGGCCCAACATGCAGGGAGCACCATCAGGCGTTCTGGAGAACCCAGGCCAATTCTGACATTTCTCTCCTACATGTAAAAATCATCATTTGTTTGCTAGAAAATTACATAGAACCCCAAAACATTATATATGTTTTTTTAGCAAAGACCTTAAAGAATATAATGGTGGTCATTGCAACTTTTTATCTTGCACGGTATTTGCGCAGAAATTTTTCTAACGCGTTTTTTACGGAAAAAAACTGTTTTGTGCCTAAAAGAAAAAAAAACAGTAAAGTTAGCCCAATGTTTTTGCATAATGTGAAAGATGAAGTTACGCCGAGTAAATAGATACCTAACATGTCACCCTTCAAAATTGCACACGCTCGTGGAATGGCGCCAAACTTCGCTACTTAAAAATCCCCATAGGCAACGCTTTAAATATTTTTACTGGTTACATGTTTTGAGTTACAGAGGAGGTCTAGGGCCAAAATTATTGCTCTCGCTCTAACGTTCGCAACGATACCTCACATGTGTGGTTTGAACACCGTTTTCATATGTGGGCGGGGCTTACGTATGCGTTCACTTCTGCATGCGAGCTCGCGGGGGCAGGGGCGCTTTAAAAAAAATATATATATTTTATTGTTCATTTTACTTTATTTATTTTAGTTTGACATGTTTTTCCGCCCCAATTTTTTTTTTGATCACTTTTATTCCTATTACAAGGAATGTAAACATCCCTTGTAATAGGAATATGGCATGACAGGTCCTCTTTACAGTGAGATATGGGGTCAATAAGACCCCACATCTCACCTCTAGGCTGGGAAGCCTGAAAAAAAAACAAAAAAAAAACAATCCTGGCTTTGATCGTAGCGGTGAGTCGGTAGAAGCACCGGAGGGCAGCGGGAGGGGGGGCATCCCCTCTCACCTTCCGTAAGAGCGATCAAGCGGTGGAACAGCCGCTATGATCATTCTTATGGTGCAGAGAATCGCCAGCTGAAAAAGCAAATATCTGAATGATGCCTGTAGCTGCTCCCATCATTCAGATATCTCCGCACAAAGTCAAGGACGTCATATGACGGCCGGCGGGCGGGAAGTGGTTATTGCATAGTATTGCCGGGTATTGCGGAGTATTGCCGGGTATTGCGGAGTATTGCCGGGTATTGAGGAGTATTGCCGGGTATTGAGGAGTATTTCCGGGTATTGAGGAGTATTGCCGGGTATTGCCGAATATTGCGGGGTATTGCCGGGTATTGCGGAGTATTGCCGGGTATTGAGGGGTATTGCCGGGTATTGCGGAGTATTGCAGGGTATTGCGGAGTATTGCAGGGTATTGAGGAGTATTGCAGGATATTGTGGAGTATTGCCGGGTATTGTGGAGTATTGCCGGGTATTGTGGAGTATTGCAGGGTATTGAGGAGTATTGCGGAGTATGGCAGGGTATTGCGGAATATGGCAGAGTATTGCACAGTATGGGCAGAGTATGGGCAGGGTAATGCACAGTATGGGCAGGGTATTGCACAGGGTATTGCACAGGGTATTGCACAGGGTATTGCAGAGTATGGGCAGGGTATTGCACAGGGTATTGCAGAGTATTGCACATGGTATTGCAGAGTATTGCACAGGGTATTGCAGAGTATTGCACAGGGTATTGCAGAGTATTGGCAGGGTGTATTGCAGAGTATTGGCAGGGTGTATTGCAGAGTATTGCACAGGGTATTGCAGAGTATTGGCAGGGTGTATTGCAGAGTATTGGCAGGGTGTATTGCAGAGTATTGCACAGGGTATTGCAGAGTATTGCACAGGGTATTGCAGAGTATTGCACAGGGTATTGCAGAGTATTGGCAGGGTGTATTGCAGAGTATTGGCAGGGTGTATTGCAGAGTATTGCACAGGGTATTGCAGAGTATTGGCAGGGTGTATTGCAGAGTATTGGCAGGGTGTATTGCAGAGTATTGCACAGGGTATTGCAGAGTATTGCACAGGGTATTGCAGAGTATTGCACAGGGTATTGCAGAGTATTGCACAGGGTGTATTGCAGAGTATTGGCAGAGTATTGCACAGGGATGGCTGAGCAGGGATGGATGGATGGCTGGATCTGTGACTGCAATTGTCACAGATCCAGCCCACAGCTGACATGGGGGAGGGAGCGGACATGATCCGCTCCCTCCCCTCTCCTCTCACACTGTACCGATCGGTACAGAGAGGGGAGGGAGGAACCGGCGTCATCACATGACGCCGGTCTGTTTACAAGTGATCGCTCCGTCATTTGACGGAGCGATCACGTGGTAAACGGCCGCGATTAGCGGCCATCTACCGTGATCCGTGATGCGCCGGGTCTTCCGGACCCCGGCGGTCACGGACATATCCTGGAGCGCGCCCTGGGACGTCCACTCAGCGGGGATCAGCGGAGCGATCCCCGCTGACCAAGTGGAGGTTCACGGGGCGGATCATCACGGGATCCGCCCGTGTGAAAGGGGCCTTAAAGGGTAAGTTCACCTTTGCAGAAAAATCTGTAAGGTGAACTTACACAGGACCCCCTCCTCACTCTCCCCCTGTCCCGCTGACCTGGATTGTTGCGATCTCCCGTTCTGAGCCCCGGTATAGCCGCCTCAGGAATCCGAGCTTAGAAATACCCGCAGTTGAATCTCCAAAATGTACCTTGTCAGGAGGGATGTTTTGGAGCATTCTAATTGGTCGGCGCCGACCGATCAGAAGCCGCATAGCCCGTCCTGTCAGCTGGGAAGAAGACGTGTGAATGCCAAGGGGGTTTCTTAGCCCCAGACATTTTTATGCAATACGACACTGCGGTACTTTACTTTGACAATTGTGCGGTCATGCGATGCTGTACCCAAATAAAATTGGTGTCCTTTTTTTTCCCCACAAAGAGAGCTTTCTTTTGGTGGTATTTGATCACCTCTGCAACGTTTATTTTTTTTGCGCTATAAACAAAAGAAGAGTGACAATTAAATATATATATATATATATATATATATATATATATATATATATATATATATATATACATATATATATATATATTCTGTTATAATACATATCCAATAAAAAAGAAAAAAAATCGAATTTCTTCATCAATTTAGGCCCAAATGTATTCTGCTACATATTTTTGGTAAAAAATAAAATAAAATAAATAATAAGCGTATATTGATTGGTTTGCGCAAAAGTTATAGTGTCTACAAAGTAGGGGATTGATTTATGGCATTTTTATTATTATTTTTTACTAGTAATGACGGTGATCAGCAATTTTTAGCGGGACTGCGATGTTGCGGCGGACAGATCGGACACCTCACTGACATTTTTGACACTTTTTTGGGAACCAGTGACATTATTACAGTGATCAGTGCTAAAAATATGCACTGTTATTGAACTAATGACACTGACAGGGAAGGAGTTAACATCAGGGGCAATCAAAGGGTTAAGTGTGTCCCTCGGAGGCGCTTGCTAACTGTGTGGGGGATGGACTGACTGGGGGAAAACAGAGATCCGTGTTCCTGCTTAGCAGGAACAGAAGATCACTGTGTTCTTCTCTGTCAGAATGGCGATCTGCCTTGTTTCGCCTATTGTTGCTGGGGTGGTATTTTATTTTGGGAGTCATTGTTCCTGGGGTGGTATTTTATTGTCGGGGTCAATTGTTGCTTGGGTGGTATTTTATTGTGGGGGTCAATTGTTGCTGGGGTGGTATTTTATTGTGGGGGTCAATTGTTGCTTGGGTGGTATTTTATTTTGGGAGTCATTGTTCCTGGGGTGGTATTTTATTGTTGGGGTCAATTGTTGCTTGGGTGGTATTTTATTGTGGGGGTCAATTGTTGCTGGGGTGGTATTTTATTGTGGGGGTCAATTGTTGCTGGGGTGGTATTTTATTGTGGGGGTCCATTGTTGCTGGGGTAGGTCTATTGCTGCTGGCACTATTTTGTTAATTTTCCTATTAATACTACCAAGTACTATACAAATTTCTTGGCATTACAAAATGATAGGGGCCTTAACCACTTGACAACTGGGCACTTAAACCCCCTTCCTAACCAGACGAATTTTCAGCTTTCGGTGCTCTCACATTTTGAATGACAATTACTCAGTCATACAACACTGTACCCATATGAAATTTTTGTCCTTTTTTTCACACAAATAGAGCTTTCTTTTGGTGGTATTTAATCACTGTTGGGTTTTTTATTTTTTGCGCTATAAGAGAAAAAAAGACTGAAAATTTTGTAAAAAAATGAATTTTTCTTTGTTTCCGTTATAAAATTTTGCAAATTAGTATTTTTTCTTCATACATTTTGGCCAAAATTTATACTGCTACATATCTTTGGTAAAAATAAGTACAAATTGGTGCATATTTTTTGGTCTTTGTGAAAGTTATAGAGTCCACAAGCTATGGTGCCAATATCTGAAAATTGATCACACCTGAAGTACTGACGGCCTATCTCATTTCTTGAGACCCTAACATGCCAGAAAAGTACAAATACCCCCCAAATGACCCCTTTTTGGAAAGAAGACATTCCAAGGTATTTAGAAAGAGTCATTGTGAGTTTTTTGAAGTTGTCATTTTTTCCCACAATTCTTTGCAAAAATCAAGATTTTTTTTTCTTTTTTTTTTTTCACACAAAATTGTCATATTAGCAGGTTATTTCTCACACACAGCATATGCATATCACAAATTACACCCCAAAACACATTCTGCTATTCCTCCCGAGTATGGCGATACCACATGTGTGAGACTTTTACACAGCGTGGCCACATACAGAGGCCCAACATGCAGGGAGCACCATCAGGCGTTCTGGAGAACCCAGGCCAATTCTGACATTTCTCTCCTACATGTAAAAATCATCATTTGTTTGCTAGAAAATTACATAGAACCCCAAAACATTATATATGTTTTTTTAGCAAAGACCTTAAAGAATATAATGGTGGTCATTGCAACTTTTTATCTTGCACGGTATTTGCGCAGAAATTTTTCTAACGCGTTTTTTACGGAAAAAAACTGTTTTGTGCCTAAAAGAAAAAAAAACAGTAAAGTTAGCCCAATGTTTTTGCATAATGTGAAAGATGAAGTTACGCCGAGTAAATAGATACCTAACATGTCACCCTTCAAAATTGCACACGCTCGTGGAATGGCGCCAAACTTCGCTACTTAAAAATCCCCATAGGCAACGCTTTAAATATTTTTACTGGTTACATGTTTTGAGTTACAGAGGAGGTCTAGGGCCAAAATTATTGCTCTCGCTCTAACGTTCGCAACGATACCTCACATGTGTGGTTTGAACACCGTTTTCATATGTGGGCGGGGCTTACGTATGCGTTCACTTCTGCATGCGAGCTCGCGGGGGCAGGGGCGCTTTAAAAAAAAAATATATATTTTATTGTTCATTTTACTTTATTTATTTTAGTTTGACATGTTTTTCCGCCCCAATTTTTTTTTTTATCACTTTTATTCCTATTACAAGGAATGTAAACATCCCTTGTAATAGGAATATGGCATGACAGGTCCTCTTTACAGTGAGATATGGGGTCAATAAGACCCCACATCTCACCTCTAGGCTGGGAAGCCTGAAAAAAAAACAAAAAAAAAACAATCCTGGCTTTGATCGTAGCGGTGAGTCGGTAGAAGCACCGGAGGGCAGCGGGAGGGGGGGCATCCCCTCTCACCTTCCGTAAGAGCGATCAAGCGGTGGAACAGCCGCTATGATCATTCTTATGGTGCAGAGAATCGCCAGCTGAAAAAGCAAATATCTGAATGATGCCTGTAGCTGCTCCCATCATTCAGATATCTCCGCACAAAGTCAAGGACGTCATATGACGGCCGGCGGGCGGGAAGTGGTTATTGCATAGTATTGCCGGGTATTGCGGAGTATTGCCGGGTATTGCGGAGTATTGCCGGGTATTGAGGAGTATTGCCGGGTATTGAGGAGTATTTCCGGGTATTGAGGAGTATTGCCGGGTATTGCCGAATATTGCGGGGTATTGCCGGGTATTGCGGAGTATTGCCGGGTATTGAGGGGTATTGCCGGGTATTGCGGAGTATTGCAGGGTATTGCGGAGTATTGCAGGGTATTGAGGAGTATTGCAGGATATTGTGGAGTATTGCCGGGTATTGTGGAGTATTGCCGGGTATTGTGGAGTATTGCAGGGTATTGAGGAGTATTGCGGAGTATGGCAGGGTATTGCGGAATATGGCAGAGTATTGCACAGTATGGGCAGAGTATGGGCAGGGTAATGCACAGTATGGGCAGGGTATTGCACAGGGTATTGCACAGGGTATTGCACAGGGTATTGCAGAGTATGGGCAGGGTATTGCACAGGGTATTGCAGAGTATTGCACATGGTATTGCAGAGTATTGCACAGGGTATTGCAGAGTATTGCACAGGGTATTGCAGAGTATTGGCAGGGTGTATTGCAGAGTATTGGCAGGGTGTATTGCAGAGTATTGCACAGGGTATTGCAGAGTATTGGCAGGGTGTATTGCAGAGTATTGGCAGGGTGTATTGCAGAGTATTGCACAGGGTATTGCAGAGTATTGCACAGGGTATTGCAGAGTATTGCACAGGGTATTGCAGAGTATTGGCAGGGTGTATTGCAGAGTATTGGCAGGGTGTATTGCAGAGTATTGCACAGGGTATTGCAGAGTATTGGCAGGGTGTATTGCAGAGTATTGGCAGGGTGTATTGCAGAGTATTGCACAGGGTATTGCAGAGTATTGCACAGGGTATTGCAGAGTATTGCACAGGGTATTGCAGAGTATTGCACAGGGTGTATTGCAGAGTATTGGCAGAGTATTGCACAGGGATGGCTGAGCAGGGATGGATGGATGGCTGGATCTGTGACTGCAATTGTCACAGATCCAGCCCACAGCTGACATGGGGGAGGGAGCGGACATGATCCGCTCCCTCCCCTCTCCTCTCACACTGTACCGATCGGTACAGAGAGGGGAGGGAGGAACCGGCGTCATCACATGACGCCGGTCTGTTTACAAGTGATCGCTCCGTCATTTGACGGAGCGATCACGTGGTAAACGGCCGCGATTAGCGGCCATCTACCGTGATCCGTGATGCGCCGGGTCTTCCGGACCCCGGCGGTCACGGACATATCCTGGAGCGCGCCCTGGGACGTCCACTCAGGATAACTCGACCGCGCTGTGGACGTCTTTTGTACATGGCGCGGTCGGGAAGTGGTTAATGGGAGGTGGGTAGAGGGTGGAACCAAGGGTCAGTGACTTGAGGTGCTAGGAGAGTTCCTGAACCTATTCTATTCTGGACCTATGAATGGGGGAGGTTAACTTTTCATTCATTATTATTATAATACAGGATTTATAGAGCGCCAATAGTTTGTGCAGTGCTTTACAACATGGGGGAAGACAGTACAGTTACATTACAATTCAATACAGGAGGAATCAGAGGGCCCTGCTTGTTAGAGCTTACAATCTAGAAGGGAGGGTCAAGTGGAACAAAAGGTAATAACAGTGGGGGTGAACTGATGGAGAAAATGAAAATACAGTTGTAAGGTGTGGGTAGGATAGGCTTCTCTGAAGAGGGTTTTCAGGGATTGTCTAAAAGCTAATAGGAGATAATAAGACAGATTGGGGTAAGGAGTTTCACAGGATTGGAGAGGCTCTGGAAAAGTCCTGGAGGCGAGCATGGGAGGAGGTGATGAGGGAGCTAGAGAGCAGGGAGTCTTGAGAAGAACAAAGAGAACGATTAGGTTGGTATTTTGAGACTAGGTTAGTGATATAGCTGGGGGCTGAGTTGTGGATGGCTTTGTAAGTAGTTGTTAGTATTTTGAATTGAATTCACTGGGTGAGCAGAATACAGTGGAGGGATTGACAGAGAGGAGTAGCAGACACAAAGCGGTTGCTAAGGAGGATGAGTCTGGCAGCAGCATTCATGATGGATTGAAGGGGGGATTCATCTTCCTGTCCTCCATTCATAGATCACATTGCATAGATGGAAGCTGTAGTACTATATCTACAGTACTATAGTCGTTTCTATGATTGGAGGAGGGGGACAGAAAGGGCAGGCATAGTCATCACTCTTGATGAGCGCCAGTGACAGGTCCAGTTCTTGTTTTAACCCTCACTGCACTGGAATATGGTGGTGGGGGCAATAAACTTTTGATTTCAACTAACAGACCAGACAGCAGCATGGGAGGCACTTATCATTGAATGTAAGTACCATTCCTTGTGCTGATAAACCCCTTCCTGAAGAACATACACATATATGTGGCTTCACGGAAGTGCGTCATCTTCTGTGGGGTGCATATTGTATATGTGCTGCTGTGTTTGCACTTCCAGCACAGAGACTGAGCTCTCACCAAGAGCCTCTGATTGGCTAGCACAGTGATCAGTTATATAGCCGCCCCTATGTTTTTTTTCTCCTCTTGAATGGAGAAAAATATACATTGAACTTTTTTCTCCTTACTGGAGGAGAAAAGCGTAAATAAAGAATACTGTGTGTGAAATAAAAAAATAAAAAATAGCTAGATTAGGGTTTCAGTTGGGTTAGGGTCAAAGGTCAAGGTAAGGGTCAAAGGTTAGGGATAGTGTATTTTAGGTGGGATTTAAAAAAGCATTTTTATTTAGTACCAGTGTCAATGTGCTTCAGCTTTGTTTCACACTATGAATTGCACCACATTCCTGTGTAGTTCACATGCAAATCAGAGCAGTTCGATTTGAGCCCATTCATTTTGAATGGGCTCAAATCACACCGCATCGCACCAAAGTAGTGCATGCACTACTTTTAGAAACTCACAACAACCAGATCGCATTGGAATTTTTGTACCAATGCGATCCGGTGCAGGCAAACGCACTGCATTTGTGACCTGCGTTTGGTTGTCATTAACATTACACTGACACCCGCTGCAGATTGAAAGTACAGTGCGTTTTTAATGTGGTGCTGGAAATACGCTTAGATCGCCGGTTTCCCGCACTGCATTCTAGTGTGAATCAGGGATTAGGTAGGTTAAAAAAACAAGCAAAATACGCACCATTGTTTCTGGGCCTTACTACGGGTACAACCAACTAATAACATACACATATGTGGTATTGCTTTTTGGCAGTAAATTGTGGTATAAGCATGAAATATACTGCTAAATTAAAAAAAATATATATATATTTTACTATTTTGGGCCAGTTTAAAAAATAAATAAAAAATCAGGAGATATCTGTTACCATTTTCCACCAAATAAAAGCCTAATTTGTCCTGAAAAAAAGAAAAGAAGGTATAACCACTTGCCACCTAATCACATACCTAGTATGTCATTTGACTTAAAGTGATTGTACCGGGGTGATGGCGTTTTTTAGAGTCGGCTGTCGGCTCTCTTGTAATAGCAATCGAAGCAGCTCACTAGCCGCTTGATTGCTATTACAAGAAGCGGGAGGAGATCCCCCCCCCTCCCACAACGGCTTGCTTGGTCTTTCCCATACCACGGGGAGACCTGAGCTACCAGCTGACATGTCCGCCAGCTAGTCAGAGACCCATAGAAAGCCAGGATTGGCTTTGATTGGGTCTCCACTATGGTAACTCAGAAGCGACGACATGGCATCACTTCCAGTTTATCTGGATCTCAACGGTGGCATTTTTTGAAAGTTGAAAGTGTTGAAAAACATTGATCTTGATATTTTGAATGCTTTCAAGGGCAGAGGAGGGATTTGGGGTCTTATAGACCCCAGATCCCTCCATAAAGAGAACCTATCACGTGCCTATTGCTGTCACAAATGATGTTTACATTCCTTGTGACAGCAATAAAAAAATAAATTAAAGCAAGTGTAAAAAATTAATAAATTAATAATAATAATTTAAAAAAAACATTTAAAGTGCTCCCCCATGCTAGCATGCAAAGGCGAACGGGCGCTTGTCCCACGATCATCCCACACGTGAGGTATCACCGCGAACGTCATATCATGGGCAGTAGAGCTGCATGTTTCTGGCTAAAATGAGAATCACAATTTTTTTGTTTAGAATAAAGATCACGATTCTCGCAGTGTAACATCTTCTTTCACATTATACAAAAAAATTGGTCTAACTTTGCTGTTTAGTTTTTTTTTTATTTATTAAAGTGTATTTTTTTGTTTTTAAATTGCATTTGAAAAACCGCTGCACAAATGCCGTGTGACATAAAATATTGCAACAACCACCATTTTTTCTCTATGGTCTCTGCTAAAAAAAAATATATATCACGTTTGGGTGTTCCAAGTATTTTTCTAGTAGAAAATAATGATTTTTTACTTGTAAGCAACAAATGTCAGAAAAGGTTTGGTCTTTAAATAGTTAAACTTCCTTCATCTACACGCCAGAGTTCTTTCCTTTGATAAAAGAACGAAAAGATACTTTGTTTACACCTATTCCAGTGTTGTATTAAAACTTAGCAGGCTGCCTGGATTTTGTTTATCCAGCTGTGAGATCTCTCTGCACTTGTAAGGCCCCTTTCACACTGGGGCGGGCAGGAGCGGTGGCGGTATAGCAGCGCGATTTTCAGCGCTGCTATACCGTCGTTCTTACCGCGGTATGCGGTCGCTAGGGGGGTTAATTTAACCCCCGCTAGCGGCCGAAAAAGGGTTAATACCGCCCGCAAACCGCGGCTATTGCCGCGGTTTGCGGGCGGTATTACCGCGCTGTCCCATTGATTTCAATGGGAGACCGCGGTAAAGGAGCGGTGAACACACCGCTCCTTTACCGCTGTAAAGAAGCGGCTAGCAGGACTTTTGGAGCGGTCCTGCTAGCGCACCGCTTCAGTGTGAAAGCCTTCGGGCTTTCACATTGAAGGCACAGGGCAGGATTTTTTCATGCGGTATAACAGCGCTATTATTAGCGCTAAACCGCATGAAAAACACCCCAGTGTGAAAGGGGCCTTAGAAAGAATCGTGACATGCAGTTTTGCAGATCGGGAAGGGAAAAAGATTGCAATTTCGATTCTTAACGATTAATCATGCAGCTCTAATGGGCAGTACTTCTAACACCAGACCTCCTCTGTAAATCTAAAGTAACCTGTAAAGGCTTTTAAAGTGTCGCCTATAGATAGTAAACTTTATGTCATTAGTCGCCTTTGCAATGCCATTCACAATTTGAAAGTGTGACATGTTTGGTATTTATTTACTCAGCGCAACATTATCTTTTATATTTTACAAAAAAAAAATGTTGGGTAAAGTTCAAAAAAGTGTATTTTTTCCCCCCATTGAATTGCATTTGAAAAACTGCTGCACAAATACTGTGTGACATAAAAAATTGCAAAACCCACAAATTTATTCTCTAGGACCTCTGCTTTAAAATATATATATATATATATATATATATATATATATATATATATATATACAGTACTTGCCGCCGATATTGTGTTTCCAGCGCGATGGGATCACGCTGGAAATCACTGCTGCGAGGCTGTGCTTCTCGCGCTCGCCGCCCCCACGAGATGCTGCGCATCCATAGGAATCCATTGGGGGCAGTGAGCGGGAGGAGCGACAGAGCTCATCGCTGGATCCCGCGACGGGGCTCGCAGGTGTCAATCTCGCCGCTAACAGCGAGATTGACACAATATCGGCGGCAAGTACTGTATTTATATATATATATATATATATATATATATATATATATACATATATTTGGGGGTTCTAGCTAATTTCCTAGCAAAAATAAATAAAAAACTGTTACATGTAAACAAAGTGCCAGAAATATCTTGGTCTGAAAGTAGATAATCTACCCGGATGTGATGATTTGTATTGTTTACTAACATATGTCAAAGTTGTACAACTGTTCAGTCATTAGGATTTAAAAAAGACTGCACCTAGGCTTTAACCACTTGCCGGCCGCGCTATAGCCGAATGATGGCTACAGCGCGGATGGCTAGTTCTGGGAGGCTGTCATATGACGGCCTCCTGTGATCGTGCCCACTGCTGGGCAGGGCGCTTGGTTATTCCACTGCTGATCACAGATCGGGGTAAAGAACAAATCAGATGCTCTTTACCACCTGATCAGCTGTGTCCAATCACAGCTCATCACGGATGTAAATAGAAGCCGGTTATCGGCACTCTTTTCTTCATTCTGACAACATGAGGATTGGAGAAGAGAGCTGATAACTGGCTTCTCTAAAAGGGACATGCACACTGATAATCTTGGCACTGATTATCAGTACAGTCCCTACAGTGCCCACCAGTGCTGCCAATGTGTGCAAGCCAGTGCTGCAAATCAATGGCCATAAGTGCTGCCAATCAGCACCGCCTACCAGTGCCCATCAGTGCCTATCCGTGCCACCTACCAGTGCCTATCAGTGCCACCAATCAGTGCCACCTACCAGTGCCTATCAGTGCCACCAATCAGCGCCACCTACCAGTGCCCATCAGTGCCTATCCGTGCCACCTACCAGTGCCTATCAGTGCCACAAATCAGTACCTATCAGTGCCACCTACCAGTGCCTCATTAGTGCCCATCTATGAAAGAGAAAAATGACCTGTTTGCAAAATGTTATAACTAAGCAAGAGGTTAAATAACACCAAAAGAAGGCTCTATTTGTGATGAAAAAATGATAAAAATGTCATTTGGGTACAGTGTTGCATGACTGAGTAATTGTCATTGTGTAGTGGAGGTCCCCCCCCCCCCCTATAGAGGGGAGGTGCAGTACCGGGAGCGGCCAGCAGGGATCAGTGTGGGTCCGGGGCGCCGTCATTCCCGGTGTAGGAAGTGTCCTCCTGTCGGTGTGGATGTGTTGGGAGGAGGCGGATCTCCGGGGTGACAGGCGGCTCCTTCCTCCGTACAGCTCGCTGATCAGTCGCTGGTATGGTGAGTCTTCCTGCACTCCGGAGCGGAGACAGAGCCGGGCACAACCATCTGCATCCAGCCAGGGGGAGTATGAGCTGAGCACCCCCCCCCTCTCCTCCTGGAGCCCCCGATCGTACTGTCCCCCCCCGGCCGGGGAAGGGGGAAGAAGATGGACCCTCCTGTGAAGGATGTGAAGTGGAGCTCGGCCTCCTTACCCCTGGATCTCATCGTCAGCTCCTACCGCCTGCCGCAACTTGTCCGGCTGGACTGCGGTAAGTACCTGTAACATGGGGACACCTTCACCGTTCTGTGTGTATGGGGACACCGGTGACGTCATACTGTGCGACCTATCATCATAGGAGCCTCTGTACGTGTTCTCATCACATCTGTGGGGTCACCCTGCAGGGTCAGCCCGGACAGGACACCCCACAACAACAACAGAAGGGTTCTGCTCCATGTTGTACTATGATGATAGGAGTGTGTACAGTGCCCCATACAGGTGACAGGTGAATGGGGGGGTCATCAGACAGGTGTCGGGGTCATCAGACAGGTGAATGGGGGGGGTCATCAGACAGGTGAATGGGGGGGGGTCATCAGACAGGTGAATGGGGGGCCCGGTGTGCTGCAATGTAATGCACATTATTAGATTATCACACCTGTGCACCACGATGCCATGCATTGAGAAAAATGATATAGGTGTGTTTGTTTTGCAGCATCAAGGCACATTTTTGGCCCCATTGATCTCGGTAGCAGCGCACTAACAAGGCGTCTTAACATGCATTTCAGTGTTACAATAGATAAATCTAGCAATGCTCTGTGCATTTCAGGTTCTGTTCCCACATATGGCAGTGACCTGTGCTTTACCGCACTGGAAGAATGCTAGAAAACAATGTTCACACTATAACACAGGTGTCCTGTGCAATGCACATCTACACAATGCAAATCTATTGCGAAATAAAACTTTATAATTTTGTTCCTTACAAGGACCCACAGCAATTTAATGCACATAGAAATGTGTCAAGACACCTAAAAATGCATGCCAATGGAAAGCCATATACATCTATTTTTGGAGCATTTTCATACATGTTTATATGTGAACAGGCTCTTGTGTATATCTCCACTTTCAATTTCAATTTGCCTTTCATTGGCCTAGGAAATGCAGAATGCTGTAAAATGCACTAAAAAAATGTGAATGGAGAGGCTGTGATCACATTGGCTGGTGGGTGGGGCGTATCTGCAGGCAGTTTACTGTGCTCAGCTAAATGTCACCTCTGGATGCAGCACTTCTGTGGTCACCTACAAACTGCTAAAACCAGAAAAAAAAAAGAAAATTAGCAGAGACTCTGACCATGGACACACATTGGGGGTTATTTACGAAAGGCAAATCCACTTTGCACTACACGTGCAAACTACAAGTGCACTTGGAATTGCACTGAAAGTGCAGTCGCTGTAAATCTGAGGGGTAGATCTGAAATGAGGGGAAGCTCTGCTGATTTTATTATCCAATCATGTGCAAGCTAAAATGCTGTTTTTTATTTTCCTTGCATTTCCCCCTCAGATCTACAGCGACTGCACTTCAAAGTGGATTTGCCTTTCGTAAATAACCCCCATTGTCTGCATCCAATGTCGGGATGTTGAGATATACCAACCTACAGCTATATTCAGCCCATTACAATATTTATATGTGTGTGTGTGTGTGTATTTATATAGCACAGACAGTTTACACAGCATGTTATGTATATTATACATTCTCATGTATTTAAGGAGCTTGCAAGCTAAAGTTCCCAATTCACACATACACATACTAGGGCCAATTAACCTACTAGCATGTCTATGGAGTGTGGGAGGAAAACGGTGTACCTGGAGGAAACCCACACAGGGAGACAGTGCAAACTCCAGGCAGGTAGTGTCCTGGTTTGGATATAAACTGAGAACCCCAGCACTGCAAGACAGGAATGCTAACCACAATATTTCCAAAAAAGTTCCTTTTTAAACTTAAACTGTATCCTCTTCAGAACACTGCTGTCTAAGGCTAGGTTCACCCTTGTGTGGGGTGGTTGCGGGAATCGCACCTGTTCCTGCACCTGCAACCACCCAGCACCTGCTCTTTTACAGACACACAGGGCTGCCATTTGTTCTTAATGGCACCGCTATGCATCTAAACACACAGTGCATATGTGGGTGCAGGAAATCGCATGGTGCAAAAACACTATGTGATTTCCCTGCAGCTGCGGTTTTAAAAAGGTTTCCCTCAGGTACAGCATTCCATTCAAGTGAATAAGCTTCTGTGCTCGTGCAAACGCAGACCGAACCAAACACATAGGTTAACCTAGCATAAATCCAGTAGGCTAGACCTACCTCTGCGCGGAATTTCCTTTTTTTTTTTTTTTCTTTCTTTTTATTTCCGCACTAACTAATCAGTAACTAACCTCTAACAAACAGGGCCCTCTGATTCCTCTTGTACCAAATTGTAATGTAATAACTGTACCGTCTGCCTTCATTTTGTTAAGCCCTGCGCCAACTTTTGGCACTATATAAATCCTGAATAATAATAATAATAATAATAATAATAATAAAGAAAACCAATGTCATAGTTGTTGTTAAGTTGCACACTTTAAAAATGGATGGCGCGGCACACACAGGCAGTTTTAGGAGATTTTCACTAAGGGTGTAAGCACTCTATGGGGTTGATTTACTAAAGGCAAATCCACTTTGCACTACAAGTGCACTTGGAGGTGCAGTCGCTTTAGATCTGGGGGGAAGCTCTGCTGATTTTATCATCCAATCATGTACAAGCTAAAAATGCATTTTTATTTTTTTTCCTTGCATGTTCCCCTCAGATCTACAGCGACTGCACTTCCAACTGCAATTGTGGTGCAAAGTGGATTTGCCTTTAGTAAATAAACCCCCTGTGTGCTTCACTTGAGCCACCAAACTACATTTTAGAACTGATAAAGTATACCAGAGTAAAACATTTCTGTCAGTGAAGGTTCCCCTTAATATTCCTACTCGGACTGCAGTTTCCCATTAACACATTTTATGTTTGTGGTAAATCTTTCCTGAATGAGACAGTATTGTACATATTTAAAGGTTACCTTTATTACACAGTGACATAAACTGTTCATATTGGGGACTATAGACTTTATTTTATAGATATGTACTATGGGATTTATATACAGGTGACAGTGCCAGATTTATAAAGCGCAAAGGGGACAATTGCCCCTAGCCCTCTGCCAGAAGGAGCTCCCCTCTATACAAAGTATAAAGAAAGAATGAGTTATTCTTTATTACAGTGTATCTGAGGAAGAAATCTGTAGCCTGCAATCATCAGTGAAAGATTCTACTGTGGTATTGAGTGTGCCCAAGATGGCTGCCTCACCTCCTAAGGGCCTGTTCACACACAGTGCAGTGGCTGGCATTTTTCCACACTGGGAAATGCTAGCCACCACTAGAGCACATAGAAAACTATTGTTTTCTTTGTACCCTGTTATCACTGGCGATGAGGTGCAATAAAATGCAGACATGCTTCATTTTATCACACCTCACTGGATGGTGCTGCATGTCACCGCACAGCAATGCAGCGCTTCGCTGCGGTGCGCTGGCATGAATGAAGTGTCACTTTGTGCACTGCAAAGAAAGCTGCCCAAAAAAATAAAATAAGGAACAGTGTGATGCGTTAAAACACACATTACACCAGCCCATGCCATGTGTCAAGATGGACAGCAGCCCACACACGGCAGGCATGTGTGAACAGGTCCTAAGCCCTTTGAGTCTCCTGGAAGAAAGACACGAAAGAAATACAAACTGAATGAAAGAAAATATTGTATCACTTAAATACATTTTGGTGGCTCAAGTGGACTTTTATGTGTAAATTTGGTAAATGGCCATGTATTATTAATTCCTGTGTATGAGGGGCCCATCACACCAGGTGCAGCCATTCCAGCTCAGTCCCACCTCATGACCATGCATAATGCCATGTCCCTTGCGTGCGTGGTTCACACCACTGCGTTACGATGATGTGCACTGAAAAAGGTACCACATGCACTGTGAGGTAATTCACTGCCTCTGTGCGGCAGCCAGTTGAACTTGATGAAATGTCTGTGATGCAGCGGTTGTTGTGAATTGGCCCTAAACCTGGTGGTTGTCCTTATGTGTTATGTATATAAGGCTGTCTGCTGCAATTTCCCACCTCTTATTTCCTGCATGTACCTCATAGTGGGCTCAATTCACTAAACAATATCGCATGCGATATTTGGATCACGTGACTCATTTAATCCAAACATCGCATGCAATATTAAAGTGAATTCACTATATGTGTTTTTACCACAAAAATAACAAACGCTGTTTTGGTGCGCTATTTATATTTAAGTGCATTGAGCACTGTACCTTTTTATGTAAATAAGTACTACTGGAGAATGATTACTCTGACCTTGTAATCATGTAATATTTTTAGTTTTTTACCAGTAACATAATTGACTGGTTCTTGTTAATTATCTTGATGATAATAAGGTATAATCACTCAGAACTGCACTGTTGTAGGAATTATCTCTAAACTGCACTTGTTACATAACTCTGGTATAGGCTTGTGTTACTTTGTAGCCGGAGAGAGAGATTTGTGGTTATTACTAATCTCTGCTACAAAGTTTCCTTTGTGACCTGGCCCTGAATGTATGTGTGTTTTACTTGAGTAAGTACCATGTCTCAGACCTCTTAGGGCTCATTTACACATGTGGTTGGTGGTGTAAAAATAGGCAGTTGAGCTGCGGTTTGACGTCCCCCACATTAAGCTAAGAAAGCAGGCGTAAAGGGTCGCTCGCATGCCATGGCAAAAATTATACCCACAATTCAAGTAAACGGGGCTGCACCCCCAATTGCTCTGCAATCATGTGCAATGCACACATGTTTTTTCAGGGTTAAAAGCTATAGGGGGGTGGGGGGGGGGGTGACATTGCCTCCTAGTAGCATGTAAACCACCCTTGGAAAAGCGATCCACTAATGTAAGCAACACCCTTTTTTTTAAGCTTTGGATAGAGGCTGGAGGGATTAGATCCCCTGTCAGGTTTTCTGCTATCTGAGTGATCTCTTGTTACTATCCTGCGGACAACCTTTTGCCCAGACAGGTAGAAAATGAAATTCCAACAGCACCACCGAGAGAAGTAAAATACATCCCCTGGCAGCTTTTTATTGTTGGCTGTTTCTCTGTTGTGGATTTTCCCTCATTTTCTGTCTGGTGAAACGTTGTCCCCCAGAACATAAAGTGAGGGAAAAGCTCCCCACTGGAGCCCAAGGTAGAGGTAAAACCTGACAGGGGTTCTAACCTCAACACTATACTATAAATAAAGTTTTGGCTATAGTTGCATTTTAAGGGGGCATGTGTCAATTCTGTCATACATCAAAGCTTTGCTAGACAGAAGCAGGGAGACCAGATTATTATAATTGGGCAGCTTCCTTTTTTATAAATTTCTCCTTCACCTACTCTAGTTCACACTGGTGCGTTCTTGTTGTGGATGCGGGAAACGCAGAGAAACCACATGGTCAAAAAGACCATTTGGTTTCCCTGCAGCTGCATTTTTAAAAAGATTAATGCACTTTTTTCTGCGGTTCACACAGCACAGCAGCCACTTCAAATAAATGGGCTGCCGTGCCTGAGCAGACGACGGTCGCATGGCCCGCACTAGTGTGAACCAAGCCTAAAGTAGCAACATAATAAGTGTTCATGCTGGAAGTAAGATCCTACATAAAATCGAATCTGTATACTGTACGCATGTGCAAATGTTTTTGTAGAGCGCAATCGCACCCTATTTGCTAGTGCACAGGTGACTCCTGCCTCTTAGCGTCCATGGTTGCTAGACACAGGCGACTCCTTATGACTAGCTTCCTTGGTTGATAGGATGCAGGCAGCTCCTGATACCCATGCACATACAATTTTTCAGGACAAGCTCTAGAGGTATGTCCCCTTCTTCAAGGTCCAAGCAGTACTAATTTTTAACTAAGTTTTAGCAAAATGTTAAAGACCATCTCTGAGGGAGAGAGAGGGGAAAAAAAACAAAAACAAACAAATGTACACAGCAATGGTAATTAAACTAGGATAGTTGGTGTGTACATTTTTATGTGTGTTTTTTTTTTTTTTTTTTTTTCTCTTTCCCTCAGAGACTACAGCAAAAAAAGTATCGCTATATGCCTACAATCACCTCAAGCAAGATGGTGATGGTATTATTAATAGGATTTGTATATAGCAGTGATGACATCTACATGGTCATAAAAGTCAGTAGTGACCTTTATTATCAGTGATATATGTTTTATAATACTGATTGATAACCATTTTGTTCCTCACCTTATAGAACCCAGGAAGTGAGATGTCTGTAGCCTAGTGTCACTTTCCTCACCATTTGAATAAAGCCCTAAAGCTAGTCATAAACAAATCCTTTAGGCCCGGTTCACACAGGGACGGCACGACTTCGGGGGCAACCTCGGCAGCGCAATCTCAAGACGACTTGAGACGCCCGCCGAGGCGATTTGCATAATGACTTCTGTATAGAAGTCAATGCAAGTCACCCCCAAAAGTAGTACAGGAACCTTTTTCTAAGTCGGAGCGACTCAGGTCGCTCCTATTAGAACGGTTCCATAGCACAGACCGGGACGCGACTCCTCAGGCGACCGAGTCGCCTGAGGAGTCGCCCCTGTGTGAACCGGGCCTAAGTGGAAGGTGTAGACAAGTAGCACTAGGCTTTTATAATTGGTGCAATGTTGCAAGATGATCACAAGTACTCACATCCCCACTGAGGACTTTATTGCCACAGACTTTGTAATTTGAAGCCAACATTGGGACAGGACATGTGTGGGAGAGGAGAGGCTCCAAGGCCTTTAAAGAGCAGTAAAAAAAGCAACCAGCACATGGCCATGACTGGAAAAGCTGCCCTCATGGCCATGACTGGAAAAGCTGCCCTCATGGCCATCTGAAGCCTCCTCATGTGCATCTGTGAACTGCCATTTTCTCAAAGTCATGAACATAGTTATGGCCTGCACTCCTAGCCATAGTTGGGTCCTACCGATAGTTAGCTCAGACGTGAGACATTGTAACATGGGATCGGCAAGGGTGGCTGATGTCCAGAGGACAAAATTGTAGAGAAACTGCAGGAAGGTCTAGGACAGTGATGGCAAATCTTGGCACCCCAGATGTTTTGGAACTACATTTCCCATGATGCTCATGCACTCTGCAGTGTAGTTGAGCATCATGGAAAATCTAGTTCCAAAACATCTGGGATGCCAAGGTTCACCATTACTGGTGTAGGTCAACCTTTGTACGTAAATCAGAGTTCCGTAGAGTCATAGAGTTCCTCCAGAGGTTGCTAGGGTTTCCTCCCTTTTTTTTTTCCTGTGGCTGAAGGACCTCCAAATTGATTTTGTCTGTGTATAGATTCAATCCCATGTGGCAGAGCCAGCTGCTGGACAGCCATGATCTTTTTAGCTCTCTGTAATGCCCCGTACACACGATCAGACAGATCGTCTGTCTGACTTTTTTCACTTGCTAGCCGCAAGTAGAAATTAAATAGGTTACTGAAAATTCTCATACGACAGAAAAAAAAATTGTAAGTGATGTGTTGTAGTGTATTTGTATTGTATTTTCGGACGACAACTGTACTGACTAAAACGAAAATCGTACGATCTGGCATCATATGAGGAAAATTTTCATGCATGTCCGATCGAATAATATCGGATGAACTGTGATCGGCTCTCGAAAGCTCTGTACTAACGATCCAGTTAACGTACGATTGCGTCGAAAGCGGTATTTTTCGTCCAATTTTCGGAACGTGTGTACACACACCATCGCTCATGCGTCTCACAGCAGGGGTCCGCTGCGTCCTGGTTCATCGCTTCAGGTCCGATTTCAGACCGAATTTTTGGCTGAATTCGGACCTGAAACGGACCAAAAGACACACAGAGCTCCTGTGCAAAGTCGCACTGGAGCCGCAGCAGAGATATGTGAACCAGCTCCATAGAGAGCCGATCAAAATCTCTTGCTATCGCGAATTGGATGCGTGAACCAAGCCTAACGGTGACATTCTGAACACTAGTGTAAGGAGGGCATTCTTTTCAATGGTCACCAACATAAGAGATATTTCCCCACTGAATGAATTGGTTTTAGCAGGCATTCCTTGAGGCCTAAATCATATTTCAAGAGTTCCTCTTGGGTAAAAAGGTTGTGAAAAACTGGTTGAGGTGTTGCTGAGATGAGTGTTTTTGCAGCTGCCTTCTGTTTGTGTTAAAGGAAACCTGTACTGCAGGAAGTATGTAGGCTGCCATTGCTGGTTGCCTGCCTGTCATGCTGGTTCAGAAGTTTCAATACTTCCAATCGCTAAACTGCAGTAAATGTTCAGACAAGGATTCTTGATTCATGTGATGCATGCTGGATCTAATCCAGTGACCCAGAAAGCCTTAGTGCATTGGGGTGCTGTGCAAAAGTCCTAGCAACATACTTTTCACCTTCCTAACCTTAAGGGCCAGTTCACACCAGATGCAGTTCCGTACAGTTTTGTGCGCATTTTTTCTGCACTAAAAATGCATGCACAGTGTTTTCCATGTATTCCAATGGCTCTTGTTAGCTCTAGTTCACACCATGCAGTCAGTTTCCGGTGCAGAAACTGACCGGAAACTGACTGCATGGTGTGAACTAGAGCCAACAAGAGCCATTGGAATACATGGAAAACACTGCATGCATTTTGTGCAGGAAAAAAAGCACACGGAACTGCGTCTGGTGTGAACTGGCCCTTAGGGCTGGTTTATGCCCTGGGCTTGATGGACTGTTTTTTTTTTTGTTTTTTTTTTCCCCCAACAGACTTTACTGAGATGTTACACGGACATCTTATAAAGTTCAGTTGCCACGGAGCGAGCAATGGATTGCCTCACACTAGGGCTGGGCGATTTTCCCCCCCAAAAAAATCTGCGATTTTATTATTTTTTTTTATAAAAAACTCGATTTACGATTCGATTCGATTTTTATTTTTATTTTTAATTATATTAATTAAAGTGCATCAACAAACAAAATTGCAAGGGCAAACCCTTTCTCTAACTGCAAAGTCAGTGTGCAACAAACACACAATATATTCCAGCGCTCATGGAACATACATTATTAACTATTAAACTCTTGAAACTCTGTGTGCGATTCCTTCTGTCCCAGCCTTGCTGCGATCCTGGCTCTGCATCCTTTTGGGTTGGAGGGCCCTCCACACGCTGGTCTGCCTGTTGTCCATCATTCAAGGTACTGTGCTCACACGGAGATCATGCCACAGGCTTTGTTTTGACTTTTTTTAACCCCTCCTTGCTCCACGGATGTCACTGCAAGTTTAACAAGTTTGTCACCACTGGTAACTGGAGAGTTAAGATTCATTTGCCCTCTGCACATTTGGGATTGGATCCCTCTCTTTATTGTGATAAATGGACTAAGCTTTTTTATCAATTCTTCAAGAGTTTTCAATAGTTAATAATGTATGTTCCATGAGCGCTGGATTATATTGTGTGCATGTTGTGTATTTTGTACTTCTGGGTACGGATTTTTTCTTGCTGCGCTGGATCCTGTTTTTTCCCCCTTTTGGATACTTTGTACTTCCCAGAATATTTGGGATTTTTTTCTTATTATTATTATCATCCATTATATTTTTTTCTTTATCCACCAATTTAGCGCTTGTGACCTTTTGTTGTTTTTTGCAGTGTGCAACAAAGATTGTTAAACATCCAAATTATGAATACTGTATTTGGATTTAGCTAATAAAACAACAAAAAATCCTGAGGTTACTCTTAGTTGAATTGAACTGTGTCCATGCCTCACTGTACCCTTGTCTCACTGTGCCCGTGTCTCACTGTGCCCGTACCTGATGCAGATTTTCATGGTATACGGATTTTACTGCTACACCGGTGGCCATTCCAGTATTCAAAAGCCGCGCCTCCTCCTCGTCTGTGATAGGCGGAACACTCAATTTCCCAGCATTCAGTGTTCCGCCTATCATGGTCATCCTCATAACACAGACGAGGATGAGAGGATGTCCGTGATAGGCTGAATACTGCCTGCTGTGAAATTGAGTGTTCCGCCTATCACAGACGACGAGGACTCGGGAGGCGCGGCTTTTGAACACTGCAATGGCCGCCGTCTGTCTGCATGACACGCTGATCAGGTAGGCAGACGGTGGCTGCAGCGAGTAGATGTAATTGGGGTAACGCTGCCCAGTGCCATTCCGGATACGCCCCCTGCAGTCCTGCTACGGAAACTTTGAAGGAAAAAAAAAAAATCTAAAAAAATCGATTTTCTTCAAAACTGAATCGATTTGAGCTCAAAACTCGATTCAAGATTAAAATCGATTTTTTTCCCAGCCCTACCTCACACTGCACTGCGCTGACAAAATTGTTCAAATGCACAACATTTTAGGACCTCGCAGGTTCACTTCAAAGACTGAATCTAGCTGAACCCTTTTTTCCTTATTTTGAATAATAACCCCTGTCTAGTTTTTACTGCAATCCTGTGCTCTGGTGAGATTTTTGCTCACTACTTGTCCCAGTGACAACCGTTTCACCAGAAGTGATGGAAAATCTCTAACCGCAACACAGAAATAAAAATTTGCTATTAGATTTTCTCACACTTCCTGTCTGGTGAAAATGTTGTCACCAGCTTTAAGTGAGGTGAAACCTTCCTAAAGAGGCGCTGGATTGTAGTACAAACCTGACAGTAGTTTTATCCATTCCCCACTATCCAAAACTTGGTTTGACTTATGTTTTAAGGGCCCATTCAAGTTTGTCCTTTCTTGTATGCTGCGTTAATGCACATGCGTTTTTGCAGGCGTTAACTTGTGCTAAAGCAGCTTATTGCTTTTGATTGGCCTGCCAATGAAAAAGAGTAGACTAATAGTGGTCATGCAGCGTTTTCTCGGACGCAGCACCCACAACGCACCATTGTAGTGTTCTGCAGAACATTTGGAAAAAAGCTCTGTTGCCTTAGAGCAGTGATCTCCATACTGCGGCCCTTGCTTGTCTTTATTCGGCTGAATTCCACTGAATTCCACTGAAACCAACAATGCCACTAACGCCAACGAAGGGGCATAATTCTTTCCACTGACAACAAAAATGGAGCACTTTTCCTCCCAATGACACCAACTATTTCTCTCCCTAATACCAAATTTTGGACGTTATTTACCCTAACGGCACAGTCCAGCCCTCCTAAAGTTTGAATGATGGTAAGCTGGCCCTTTCTTTAGAAAGTTTGGAGATCCCTGCCTCAGAGAAATGGGGGTGCTGTTTAAAAGTCAAAGATATGTTTTGAATCATCCACGTGTGTTTTGGCACTAAAATTTGACCCTTAAGAGTCGGCCTGAGACGCTGAAGATAAATGATGGCTCTGACCATCCGATTAAGGTGGGTCTGCATCATGGGCTAGGAAGAGTGGTTACTTTTAAAGCGTTCACCTTTATAAAACAAACGCCCTCCTCTACAGTCTGCAAGCACCATTCCATTATTCTAAACTAATCTGATTTTGAAAGTATGCATTTATACTAGAGCTGCACAATTAATTGTTAAAAAATTGTGATCTCGATTCAACCCCCCTGACGATCTCCAATGCAGAGTTTGCCGATTCTTTCATATAACAAGTGGAGAGTCTTCTCTGCTCACTCAGCTGTCAAAAGAAAATATCCCAGCAGTCTGCTAAGTTTTAAAAAGGAAACATTGTAACTAATGCTTCCTTTTTAGATCAAAGGGATAAACTTCTGTGTGTGTAAGAGCCCATTCACACAGGTCAACTTTGGATCCGACTTCAAGTCGCCTCAAGTCATGCTGCATGAGAAAAATCAATGTAAGTGAATGGAACCGTCTTAATGCACACTACTGCAGTCGCTCCGACTTCAAAAAAGGTTCCTGTACTACTTCAATCCGACTTCTAGGCCACCTGTACCCATTGATTTCAATGGAAGTCGCCTCAGAAGTCGGATCCTCTGTCTTAACAGAAGCAACTTTCCAGGAAGAGAACATACATTTCTCAGGCAAACCCCTCCCTCCCAGAGAGCTGATTCTTATTTGATTGGCCACTGGAATGTCTCCTGTCCTGGAGGCAACTTGAAGTTGCCTTGTAAGTAGCTTCATGTCGCGCTGTGATTCATGCTCAAGTCGTGTCCAAGTTGCCTCCCAAAGTCGCGCTGGAAGTCGTGTTGCCCCTGTGTGAATGGAGTCTTAAGAAAAAATCCGGGCATTCTGCCAAGTTTTTAACAACATGAAACATTGCAACTTTCTTCCTTCTTAGATCAAACTTCTGTGTGTAAATGCAGGAAGTTTAAGGCCCCTTTCACACTAGCGGACCGTATGTCCGCTTTTTCATCCATGCATTTACGGATGAAAAGGGGACATACATTGGTCCCTATGAGATTGCGGGTGTCAGCCGATCTCCTCCGTGTCCGCAATCCCCCGATTCTGCAGACAGAGGAAAATCCTATTTTTCTATCCGTCTGCAGAGCGGATCGGATGAACATGGACAGACGTTCCGTGTTCATCCGATCCCCCCCCCCCATAGGGGAGAGCGGAGATCTGACAGGGCGGTCCCTGCACAGTGTGCGGGGACCGCCCTGTCATCCGCCGGCTCAACGGGAATCGTCACGGATCCGTCCCGTGTGAAAGGGGCCCAAGTCTAAATCTTTTTCTGACTTGTTTCTTAAGTTAAAATCAATATTTCTCTTATCGTCCATGGACTGACACAGCTCTCATACTGATTACGTGTGGGTATATGTCCCTGCTTGCAGGAGAAGACCTAGGCAGAATGTTAGATGTTAAAACATTCTAGAACAAACCAAAGCTGAACAGCCCCGCCCAGGGGGGCGGTCCCTCCGGACATTACCCTCTCACCTGCAGCTAGCAGCCTCAGTTTTTTTTCTGCCTAGCAGAAGGAGAAGACGTGGCTCTCTCAGGAGCCAGTCTCCTGGAAGATTTTACTTTATTCCTTTGGAAATTTTATTATTTTATTTTTGAGACCTTCAATCAACTGTCGGCTGGGCAACAGGTTGGGTACACTAGTATCCTTGTAGTCTTCCCTGTCCGACCATCGAGCGCGCTGATCCTTGCCTTGTGTGCGTGAGACTCAGTTCCACGACATACCCCATGACTCCAGGGGTGGCCGGGTTGCTTTCATGCTCCCGCGGTCCTCTCAAGATTGAACGGTACCTGACTATCTTTCGCGGTGGACCGGGCCGACCGCTACGCAGTACTACTCTGTGATGGGTCTGTCTGAAACAAGCCAGTGGGTCCCTCTAGGGATGGGTAAATAGTCTCTCCTGCTGCAGGTGAGTATATGCTGGCTGTGTTTCTTTGTGTGGGGGGTTCTCCCTGTCTCCCCCCTGTTATGCTGCTCTCTGCACTAGTGATGAGCCGAACACCCCCGGGTTCGGTTCGCACCAGAACCCGCGAACGGACCGAAAGTTTGCACGAACATTAGAACCCTATTAAATACAATGGATGCGAACGTTCGGATTCTAAAGTGCTAATTATAACGACTATTATCCATGTTATTGTCCGAAACAGAGTTTGGGAACCCGGCTTCTGCACCAGGGGACATGTATCAATGCAAAAAGAAGTTTTAAAAACGGACGTTTTCCGGGAGCAGTCATTTTAATGATGCATAAAGTGAAAAAAAAAAAGTCAAATATTCCTTTAAATATTGTACCTGGGGGGTGTCTAAAGTATGCCTGTGAAGTGCCACGTGTTTCCCGTGTTTAGAACTGTCCCTGCACAAAATAACATTTCTAAAGGGAAAAAAGTCATTTAAAACTGCTTGCGGCTTTAATGCAATGTCTGGTCCCGGTAATATGGATGAAAATCTTTAGGAAAAATGGCATAGCTACCCCATCAACCCCAGCCCATTAACAGCCCCTTTGGGTCTTGTATGGATATTAAGGGGAACCCCGCACACAAAATAAAAAAGGACCTATATACTCTGAACAGCCGTATACAGGCGGTGCATACAAGACAGGGACTGTAGGTTTTGTTCTTATGTAGAATCTGTTTATAATTTTGAACAGCTGCATTGTTTAAGTGGAGCTCCATGGCAAATTCCTTTTTTTTTTAGCTTTTTGTAAAACATAGGGAACGGTTATCACCCCTGTCACATTTTTTTTGCTGTCTGTGCCCCTGTTCAGAACATTTCACCTCACTTTGCGTCCCAATGACAACTGTTTTTGAAATGTGGTGTTTTTATTGAAACAAGGATTGGTGATAAAGCATCAGTAGAGAGGAGACACCTTTCTCCCATATTAATTCTTAAAGGAGAGAATTTTCCTTCCAAGGGGTAGATTTCCTCTCACTTCTTGTTGTCTTCTTCCGTTTGCAAGTAGTAGTAGTTTGTAAGTTGGATGTTTGAAAGTAGGGACCTTCCGTATATACTCTGCAGAAATTGGCCCCTTAGGTGTTGGTGTTGGCACAACACTGAAAGCACTCAGTTATTCTTGGTGGGTGCTGGAACGCCGTGCTGTCAAGTATAATATCAGGAATTGTAATAACATATAATTGTTGATCAGTGGTAGTAAAAATTGGGCCTTTGATGGTGGTGCTGGTGCCACAACACTGTAAGGCCTGACAGTTACTCTTGGTGGGCGCAGCAATGGTCCCTGCTGTGAATTATTAGATCAATAATTATAATTGCATGCCCCTGTTGAACAGGGGCTGAAAAATTGGGCCTTAGGCACTGGTGGCACAACACTGCAACCCCTCACAGATACTGTACTTGGAGCACAGCAATGAGGCCTGTTGCAAAGTATTGCATCAAAAATTTTAATTACACACCCCTGTTAAACAGGGGCTGAAAAATTGGGCCTTAGCCACTGGTGGCGTCACCCATAAACCAAAATGATCTTCCAAGCTATCATCGTTAATCGTATCATTGAGGAGGAGGAGGAGGAGGATAGCCAGTCAACATAACAGCACAGGCACTCAGCATCAGCATCAGTCTTGAAGGGATGTGACATTTTAAAATCAATTAGTCTGTTATATCAGCATCTGGTGTGTGGTAGCTGGTGGTGATCCAAGACTGGTTCATCTTGATGAAAGTCAGTCGATCAACAGAGTCGGTAGACAGGCGCACCCTGTGATCCGTGACAAATCCTCCAGCAGCACTGAATGTGCGTTCTGAAAGAACGCTGGATGCAGGACAGGCCAGTAGCTCAATTGCATACTGTGCAAGCTCTGGCCAGTGATCCATCCTCAAGACCCAGTAAGCCAGAGGATTTTCGGTGGGGAAGGTGTCCAAGTCTGACCTTGCCCCTAGGTATTCCTGGACCATGTATATCAGACGCTGGCGATGGTTGCTGGAACCGATCATACTTTGGGGCTGCGGACTAAAGAATTGTCTGAACGCATCGGTCAGACGGCCACCTTCCCCACCGCTCCTTCTTTGACTGCCCGAAGCCTCAGCAACTCGTTGTCCAGGACCAGGAGTTTGTAACCTCACAGTCTCTGGGAACGCGTTGCACAGACCTTTCTGCAAGGCCTCCCGGAGTTGTCTCATCCTCTGCTCCCTCTGCGACGGTACGATAAGGTCTGCAACCTTACCCTTGTACCGTGGATCAAGGAGAGTGGCCAGCCAGTAATGGTCCCTCTCCTTGATCCGAAGAATACGAGGATCCTTCCGCAGACTTTGCAGGATCAGGGAGGCCATGCAGCGTAGGTTAGCTGAGGCATTCAGTCCGGAGTCCTCTGGGTCACTAAGGACGACATGATCCGCAGCCACCTCCTCCCAGCCACGTACAAGTCCACTGGTTTCCTGGGACTGTAAATCATCCCTAAAAGACTGCTGCTGATGATGCTGAGTGCCAGCCTCCACCTCCATGCTGACACAATCCTCCTCCTCCTCCTCCGGGACAGAAGGAACACTGTCTGGGTAAAGGGGGCCTTGAGAGGCAAGGAAGTCCTCCTCTTCCTGCCTCTGTTCTGCCTCAAGTGCCCTGTCCATTATTCCATGCAGCGTGTGCTCCAACAGGTGGACAAGAGGTACAGTGTCACTGATGCATGCACTGTCACTGCTCACCATCCTCGTGGCCTCCTCAAATGGTGCCAGGACAGTGCATGCATCCCTGATCATGCCCCACTGGCGTGGTGAAAAAAAACCGAGCTCCCCTGACCCTGTCCTGGTGCCGTAGTCGCACAGGTACTCATTGATGGCCCTCTGCTGCGTGTGCAGCCGCTGCAGCATGGCCAACGTTGAGTTCCACCTGGTGGGCATGTCACCTATAAGGCGGTTCTTGGGCAGGTTCAACTCCTTTTGAAGCTCAGCCAGGCGAGCACTGGCATTATAAGATCTGCGGAAATGCACACAGACTTTCCTGGCCTGCCTCAGGACATCCTGTAAGCCCGGGTACCTGCCCAAGAACCGCTGCACCACCAGGTTAAGGACGTGAGCCATACAGGGCACATGGGTCAGTTGTCCCTGTCGGAGGGCGGAGAGGAGGTTGGTGCCATTGTCGCAAACCACCATTCCTGGCTTAAGCTGGCGTGGCGTCAACCACCTCTCGGCCTGCCCCTGCAGAGCAGACAGGACCTCTGCCCCAGTGTGGCTCCTGTCCCCCAAACACACCAGCGCAAGCACGGCATGGCATCTTTTTGCCTGCGTACTTGCGTAGCCCCTTGAACGCCTACGGAGCACCGCTGGTTCCGAGGACAAACCACAGGAAGAGGCCATGGAGGAAGAAGAAGAGGAGGGGGTGGAGGAGAGAGGTGTGTCACAACCAGTAGTAGCATTTTGGAGGCGTGGCGGTGGAACAACCTCCAACACTACTGCACCTTGTCCTGCATCCTTCCCAGCTGCCAAAAGAGTGACCCAATGGGCCGTGAAAGAAAGGTAACGTCCCTGTCCATGCCTGCTGGACCATGAGTCAGCGGTAATATGCACCTTACCGCTGACCGCCCTGTCCAGCGAGGCCAAGACATTGCCTTCCACATGCCTGTAGAGAGCCGGAATAGCCTTCCGTGCGAAAAAGTGGCGTTTGGGAACCTGCCACTGAGGAACCGCACATTGCACAAACTCACGGAAGGGGGCCGAGTCTACCAACTGAAAAGGCAGCAGTTGAAGCGCTAGCAATTTAGCCAAGCTAGCATTCAACCGCTGGGCATGTGGATGGCTGGGAGTGAACTTCTTTCGACGGTCCAGCAGCTGGGGCAGGGAAATTTGCCTGCTAGAATCGGACGTCGGTGTACTGCTAGCAGAGTGCCCGCAAGTACTTGGCTGTGACACACCTAATTCTACACCTTCATTCCTCTCGGAGCAGGTTTCAGAGAGGACTGAAGGTATACTGGGGTTGGAGATCCCAGCTGATGCGGTGCAAGAAGAGGTCAGCTTTGTTCTTTGGTGTGGGTCTTTAAGGTAGGCTTGCCAACAAGCTGCATGGCAGGTCAACATATGTCTGATCAAGCATGTGGTGCCCAAGCGGCTGATGTTTTGGCCACGCGATATACGCTTGAGACATATGTTGCAAACAGCAGCTGTGCGATCTGATGCACTCGCCTCAAAAAAGGCCCACACCAAAGAACTTTTTGAATGACGGGCAGAGGCAGCGCCCTGCACAGGCGGAGCTCTGCGGTGTGATTCCGTCGGTGTGCTGCCCATACGCTGGCCACTCAAGGGCATCCTGCCTCGTTGGAGATGTGCCTCATCCTCCTCCTCCTCCTCCTCCTCCTCCTCCTCTCTCCTATTAGGCACCCACGTGGAGTCAGTGACCTCATCATCCCCTCCCTCCTCATCACTGGAGCCAATCTGGCAGTATGCTGCAGCTGCTGGAGCATGACTGCCAGATTGGTGTCCTTCTTGAGCATCCCCTCTCTCTGCTCTCACGCTGCTGCCTTCCTCTAGCTGGGTATCATCATCAGATCCTTCCAAACGCTGGGCATCCTCCTGGAGCATGTACCCAACACTGTGCTCAAACAGTTCTGGGGACTCCTCAGGAGGAGGGCATGGTGGGTCTAGGGAAGGATTGACTAATGAAGATAATGATACCAGAGAAGAGGACGCTTTGGCAGCTGCTTTGCCAGTACCCTGAGCCTGGGTGAGAGAAAATGAGGAGGATGAGGTGGGCTTGGTCATCCACTCTACCAAGTCTTCGGCATGATGTGGCTCAACATGTCCAGCTGCCGAAAACAAGGACAAGCGTGTCCCATGGCCATGTGCTGATGACAATGCACCGCGTACACGACCAGCACTGTTGCCCCCAGACACAGAGCCTGCTTGCCCTCTTTTTTTGCCTCCTGACTGTCTGCCTCTCCTTGGTTGCCTTCCAGACGTTTTAATGGATGGCCTGCAGGGAGATGGGAAAAACAGCAATAAGGGCTACCTTCAGGTGTATATTGTGCAGGAGGCTTAGCAACAATGACACTGACACTGTCCCCTGCCTATCCTTCTCTGTCCCTAAACACAAGGATTGAAAATATGGTTCAGCAAAAAAGTTTTAGAACAGAATAGCACACTGACACTTTCCCTCACTGTCCTACTCTGTCCCTCCCTACAAACAAGATTTAGCACAGAATAGCACACTGATAATTTCTACGAGTGTCCTTCTCTGTCCCTAAACTCAAGGATTGAAAATATGGTTCAGCAAAATAGTTTTAGAACAGAATAGCACACTGTCAGTTTCACTCACTGTACCTCTCTGTCCCTCAACTCAAGGATTGAAAAAATGGAACAGCAAAATTGGTTTAGAACAGAATAGCGCACTGTCAGTTTCACTCACTGTACCTCTCTGTCCCTCAACTCAAGGATTGAAAATATGGAACAGCAAAATTGGTTTAGAACAGAATAGCACACTGTCAGTTTCACTCACTGTACCTCTCTGTCCCTCAACTCAAGGATTGAAAAAATGGAATAGCAAAATTGGTTTAGAACAGAATAGCACACTGTCAGTTTCACTCACTGTACCTCTCTGTCCCTACAAACAAGGATTAGCACAGAATAGCACACTGTCACTGACACTCTCCCTACCTATCCTTATTTGTCCCTAAACACAAGGAATCCAGGAATAGTAAAGGAAAAATAATGACACTGTCCCTGCCTATGCTTCTCTTTCCCTGCTCCGGAACACACTACACAAGGCCGCCGCGCTGGCGGCCTTTTATAGTGTGGGGCGTGTACTAAATCCCATCAGCAATAATTGGCCACAGGCATCCTGCCTGTGGCCAATCATTGCTCTCCTCGCCGGCGCTGTGATTGGCCAAGCATGCGGGGTCACAGTGCATGCTTGGCCAATCACAGCGCCTGGATGACACTGCGATGGCGTAGTGCATTGTGGGCCGTTCGCGTCACTCGAATTTGGCGCGAACGGCCCAAATCGTTCGATCTTCGTCGAACGATCGAACAGCCGATGTTCGAATCGAACGTAAGTTCGACTCGAACACGAAGCTCATCCCTACTCTGCACCCTGTTCTGGTGCTGTGCTGTGTGGGGGTGCTTGGGGGGTCACTCTGCCCTGGGGGGGGGCGCGCTCTTGGTGAACTCTGGGAAGTGTTCTGGGGGAGTGTGTGAGGCCTTATTGCGTGCGCCATTGGCGCTGTGTTTTAAATTTAAAAAGTGCGCTCGGCGGCCATCTTGCCGCAGCTCAAATGCGCAGTTATACAGGCGCCCGGCGGCCATTTTCTTGTAGCCGCGGCGCTTTCACTTTCGGCCTCAAGCGGCACTGCTGAACGGCGCAAAATACCTCAGTCTCCTCACAGATTCTTCACTCTCCTCAGGCTTCACTCGCGCTGCAGCGCAGCTCATACAGCGGAACCGAGCGGTCCCTAAGGGTGGTGAGTCCGGGTATCCCCTCCTCAGCACAGCCAGTGGGTGGACTGTATTATTCACTGTAATAGTGAATAAGGTCTCAGAGGGTGGAAGTATGGAGTCTGGTTCACCTGCTTCTCCACACTTGTCAGAGGCAACTGGCAGTGCTCCTGCACCTGCGGTCCCTATGGAGCAGTTCTCGGCAGTCCTGGAATCATTCCTTGTCAAGCTGGAAGCGGTGTGCGAACGCACGGGGGCTGTTAAGCGCCCCCTCCCCACACAATCTCCACATGGGGAGTGCTCTGACTCAGATATGGGCCTACCTACTGCTGCTGAGGACCTTAGTTCTGAGGATTTTGATGTCTTTGGACAGGACCTTCCTTGTGAGGAAGACCCCTGTCTTGAACCACCAACTGACAGGGTGCTTGTAAGTGAACTCATTGATGCTGATGCTGGCAGATGAGGTTTAATGTTGATAAATGTAAAGTTATGCACTTGGGGGCTAAGAATATGAATGCATCATATATACTAGGGGGAGTACAACTGGGGGGATCCGTAGTGGAGAAGGATCTGGGGGTTTTGGTAGATCATAAGCTCAATAATGGCATGCAATGCCAAGCTGCGGTTTCCAAAGCGAGCAAAGTCCTTTCTTGTATTAAGAGAGGTATGGTCTCCAGAGAGAGAGATATCATTTTGCCCCTGTTCAAATCATTAGTAAGACCTCATCTGGAATATGCAGTTCAGTTTTGGGCCCCAGTTCTCAAAAAGGATATTGGGGAACTGGAGAAAGTGCAGAGAAGGGCAACCAAACTGATAAGAGGGATGGAGGAGCTCAGCTATGAGGAAAGATTAGAGGAACTGAATTTATTCACTCTTGAGAAGAGGAGATTAAGGGGGGATATGATCAACATGTACAAATATATAAGGGGTCCATATAGTGAACTTGGTGTTCAGTTATTCACTTTACGGTCAACACAGAGGACAAGGGGGCACTCTTTGCGCCTAGAGGAAAAGAGATTTCACCTCCAAATACGGAAAGGTTTTTTCACAGTAAGAGCTGTGAAAATGTGGAATAGACTCCCTGCAGAGGTGGTTCTGGCCAGCTCAGTAGATTGCTTTAAGAAGGGCCTGGATTCTTTCTTAAATGTACATAATATAACTGGGTACTGACGTTTATAGGTAAAGTTGATCCGGGGAATATCCGCTTGCCTCTCTGGGGATCAGGAAGGAATTTTTTCCCCTGCTGTAGCAAATTGGATCATGCTCTGCTGGGGTTTTTTGCCTTCCTCTGGATCAACTGTGGGTATAGATTTGGGTATATGGGATTGTACGATATATTATTTTTTATTTTTATTTTTTATGGTTGAACTGGATGGACTTGTGTCTTTTTTCAACCTGACTAACTATGTAACTATGAGGGACACTCTCAAGCTGAATGTTGAGGCTGAGGAACCTCAGGTGGAAGCTGTATCCTTTGGTTCCTTTTAAAGCCGTTTCTTCAAAAAAGGTTTTTCCATATGTGCCTTCTTTTTAATACATTCATTGACCAAGTCTGGGATAAGCCGCAAAAGACTTTGACGGTCCCGCGGCGCATAGCCTTTAAGGTACCCCTTTTGAGGAGGACCTGGTTAAGAAGTGGACAATCCCCCCCCAGTGGTCGACCCCCCCCCCCCCGGTCGCCCGTTTTGAATAAGGCTACCATGCTCCCAATGGAAGGGACTCCTGCATTTAAGGATCCCGCTGACAGGAGGTCAGAAGTGGCGAGTAGAACTATGTTCACCTTATTGGGGGGCCGCCTTACGCCCTATAGTGGCGGCGACACTTGTGTCTCAGACACTCGCAGGCTGGGCAAAGATATTGCACCAGACAGTGCAGGAGCATAATCTCCCTCCTGAAACCATTGCCCTGGCTCACCAACTTGCGCAGGGTTTAGTCTTCGTGTGCGATGCCACTTTGGATGTGACCCCTTTAATAACGGGGGCCTCTATCTCTGCTGTGGTGCTGCGTCGCCTTATCTGGCTGAAATGCTGGTTGGCCGACCTAGCTTCCAAAAAGCTCCTGGCTGACTTGCCCTTTAAGGGCGGTAGACTGTTTGGGACTGCCCTGGATGACATTATTAAAAATGTCACAGGAGGTAAGAGCACCTTCCTTCCCCAGTCTATTAAGGGAAAGGAGCCCCACCGCAGGCCGGGCCCTTCCTTTCCGGCGAAGAAGTTTTTTCGTCAGTCAGATTCCACGGGTAAGCCCGCCCAGACTGAAAAGAATGCGGCTGGGGGACAAAGACGTCCCTGGCTGCGTAAGCCTACCAAGCAAGCTCCCAAGCCCACCACCGCATGAAGTCTTGCCCCTGCCTGACTCCTGGGTGGGGGGACGTCTTCGCAGGTTCTCGGTGCGGTGGACCTCCCGGATCTCCGACCGGTGGGTGTGCGAGGTGGTCACCTCGGGATACAGGATAGAGTTCTGCTCGTGGCCCCCAAACAAGTTTTTTCCCTCCCTCTACTTCCTGCCCGCCGGGCGGCCCTCTTAGGGGGCCGTAAAGGATTTGCTCGGGTGCGGAGTTATTGTGCCGGTTCCGTCACAAGAGAGGTTTCAGGGGTTTTACTCAAACCTGTTTGTTGTCCCGAAGGACAGGGTCCGGCCAATCCTGGACCTCAAGGCCCTGAATGCCTATGTGAAGGTATTAAAATTCCGGATGGAATCCATTCGCACGGTGATCACGACACTCCACCAAGGGGATTTTTTTGTCATCCTTGGATATCAAGGACGCTTACTTGCACGTCCCAATCTGCGCAAGCCACCAGAGGTTTCTGCGCTTTGCCATAGGCAAAGTCCACTATCAGTTCGTGGCTCTTCCCTTCGGCACCATGGGTTTTCACCAAAGTGCTTGCCCCGGTTCTAGCTTTGCTGAGACAGCGAGGAATTGTTATCGTGGGCTATCTAGACGATCTCCTTCTCAGAGCAGAAAATGGCTCAGAATTGGAGGAAAATGTGACAATAGTCAGTCAGACCCTCCGGGACTTCGGATGGAATCTGAACACGCAGAAGTCGGCTCTAGTCCCGACTCAGCGCTTGGAGTATCTGGGTCTGATCCTAGACACTTCGGCAGCAAAGGTGTTTTTACCCTCAGAGGTTACTGACCCTTCAGTCGGCAGTGCAGGTTCTGACGTCCCGAAAATGGTCGTCAATTCGCTTCTGCATGAGAGTCCTGGGACTAATGGTGGCCTCTTTCGAGGTGGTTCCGTATGCTCAATCTCACACTCGGGCATTGCAGAAGGGAATTCTGTCTGTTTGGGACAAGTCCCCATTATCATTGGATCTTCAGGTTCAGTTGAGTCACTCTGTCAAGGCGTCCCTGACATGGTGGCTGAGATCCCCGGCTCTTCGGGCCGGGAAGTCGTTCCTCCCCATCCACTGGACGGTGAACACGACGGACGCCAGCCTGACGGGCTGGGGAGGAGTGTGGGGAGTCCTGTCAGCTCAAGGGCTCTGGACTCCAGACTAATCTCGTCTCCCAATCAACGTCCTGGAATTGCGGGCGATCAGACTGTGTCTCTCCGCATGGTCGAAGAGGCTAGAGGGCCGCTCGGTCAAAATCCAGTCGGACAACGCCATGGCCGTGGCGTATGTCAACCATCAGGGGGACACTCGGAGCTCGGCTGCGGCGTCCGAGGTCGCCCACATCCTAAGGTGGGCGGAAAGAAGCGTGCCAGCGCTGTCGGCCGTCTACATTCCGGGCGTAGAAAACTGGCAGGCGGACTATCTGAGCCGCCAGTCCCTGGACCAGGGGGAGTGGTCCTTGCATCCTGAGGTGTTTCAACTCCTTTGTCGGCGGTGGGGCACTCTGGATGTGGACCTGATGGCGTCTCGACTCAATCGCAAGGTGTCGAGGTTTGTGGCCAGGTCCAGGGACCCCTGAGCGGATGCCTCGGATGCGTTAGTGGCCCCGTGGGGTCAGTATCGCTTGATGTATGTCTACCCTCTGCTGCAGTTGCTTCCTCGTCTGCTGCACAGGGTGGCGGCCGAGGGCATCCCGGTGATCCTCATTGCCCTGGACTGGCCTCGGCATCACTGGTACGCCGACCCGGTACGTCTCATCGCGGACGTCCCTTGGCGCCTGCCCTTGAGGGAGGACCTTCTATCTCAAGGTCCAATCTTTCATCCTGCTTTACAGTCTCTGGCTTTAACGGCATGGCTATTGAGAGCCAGGTGCTGAAAGACTGAGGCCTGTCGGATTCGGTAATTTCAACCATGCTTAGGGCAAGGAATTCTTCTTCTAGGAATATCTATCACCGTACCTGGAGAGCTTACATCGCTCTGTGCAAAGAGCTAGACTGGCGTCCACGGACGTACTCTGTCCCCAGAATCCTGCGGTTCTTACAGCGTGGTGTTGCACAAAGGCTGGCTTTGAGCACTATTAAGGGTCAGATTTTCTTTCAAAGACCCCTAGCAGGTCATTCCTTAGTTAGCACTTTTGTGCAGGGGGTACGCCATGTGGTTCCACCTGCCAAGCCCCCGCTTCCTCCTTGGGATCTGAACTTGGTGCTCTCGGTTCTTCAGGAACCTTCTTTTGAAAATATAAGAGATATATATTCCTCTTTTAACTTTGTCCCAGAAGGTGGCTTTTTTAGTGGCCATCACTTCGGTTAGACGAGTGTCTGAGTTGGCGGCTCTGTCATGCAAGTCGCCTTACCTGGTCCTCCATAAGGATAAGACGGTATTGCGACCGCGACCGTCTTTCCTTCCTAAGGTGGTTTCGGCTTTTCACCTTAATGAGGACATTGTCCTTCTGTCCTTGTGCCCTCCATCCATTGCATCCTAGAGAGGTTGCGCTTTGCAATTTGGATGTGGTGCGTGCCTTACGGGTATACCTGGCGGCTACTGCTTCTATTCGGAAGTCTGACTCGCTGTTTGTATCTGTCTCTGGTCCGAAACAGGGCCAAGCGGTGTCGTCTGCCTCCATTTCTAGGTGGATCAGACTGTTTTTATACAGGCCTATGCCATTAAGGGGCGGGCGCCTCCCTTCCCGGTCACGGCGCATTCCACCAGGGCAATCGGTGCTTCCTGGGCTTTCCGACATCAAACGTCGGTTGCACAAGTGTGCAAGGCGGCGACCTGGTCGTCCGTTCATACCTTTTCAAAATTCTACAAGGTTGATGTGGCTGCATCTTCGGATGCTTCCTTCGGCCGCAAAGTGTTGCAGGCCGCTGTTTAATGTTGCAACTCCTCCGTTGAGGAGCTCTGCTGGTTTGGAGTGAAGTTTTGGTTGTTCCTTACTATTTTGCTCCCACCCTTTTTTTTTTTTTTTTTTTTATACTGCTTTGGGACGTCCCACACTTAATCAGTATGAGAGCTGTGTCAGTCCATGGGCGATAAGAGAAAATAGGATTTTTGTACTCACCGTAAAATCCGTTTCTCTGACGTCCATGGACTGACACAACACCCACCCTTCCTTTTAAGGTTTGTACTGCTTTGTTACGAACTGAGGCTGCTAGCTGCAGGTGGGAGGGTAATGTCCGGAGGGACCGCCCCCCTGGGCGGGGCTGTTCAGCTCTGGTTTGTTCTAGAATGTTTTAACATCTAACATTCTGCCTAGGTCTTCTCCTGCAAGCAGGGACACATACCCACACGTAATCAGTATGAGAGCTGTGTCAGTCCATGGACGTCAGAGAAACTGATTTTACGGTGAGTACAAAAATCCTATTTATTTGCTAGAAAATTACTTGGAACCCCCAAACATTATATATATTTTAGCAGAGACCCTAGGGAATTAAATGGCAATTGCTGCAATATTTTATGTCACACTGTATTTGCCCAGCGGTCTTTCAAATGCAATTTTTGGGGAAAAAATACACTTCAATGAAGGGAAAAAAAACAAAACCGTAAAGTTAGGCCAATTTTTTTTGTTTTAATGTGCAAGATGATGTTACGCTGCGAGAATCGTGATCTATCTACTAAGCAAAAAAATCGCGATTCTCATTTTAGCCAGAATCGTGCAGCTCTAATTTATACCTGTAGGCCATTTGTCCACAGAGTAAAGCCTGCCCCAAAAGCTTTTATTCTCACAGCCTCTTCTCTAGGATGGACCAGCCGTAAGGATGAGTGTCTCCTAGCAGTGCAGGAGCAAGCACTGTCCTTCTGTGCACCTTTTGCTCTCCACTGAGCAGGTGAGCTCAGGGACTGTAACCGGGGAGAGAGTGTTTTAACTGCTGAGGTCATCTGTGGTGGCACGATGCGGGGCTCAGATGGAGTTTGCTCTTGTACTACTAGGGGGTACATGGACTGCATATGGTATTTATTTTTTTTATTTATTTTTTAAAGGTGAACTAACCCTTTACTTTCTCGCATCTAAATATGTGGCCTATTACGTCATACTTTTTTTTTCAAGTATTTGCTTTACTTTTAGTGACCCTACTTAAAAATCATATACGCCTTACACAAATGGGCTGTGATAGGACTACCGTCATGGCAGCTCATGCAACTTCTGTATGGTGAGTTGGCTTTGGTTTCTCAGTGATTGACCCCCAGGCCTATGTGCATTCTTGCTAATATTCGTAGAATAAGATCCTACTTAGAACTGCACCGGTTAAATTTGTCTCTTGCTTATGTATGCTTACTGGAAAAAAACAAAAAACGATATGCAACGCCATAGACTGACTTTGTCTCCCCAACGCCTCTGCACTCGTATTAACTAAACACGGATGCAAAGAGTGTAGAATATCTGAGGAAGCATACAGAATATTTCAAAGTGATTTATAAAGTGACGCAGGCAAGTGGGAGTTTGTGTTCCGAAATATGTAAGCAATTATGTTTCCTCTGTCATTAGATTACCTCATTGTGTAACAATTTAACTCTGTTAACCTTTAATTTTTAAATGACCTCAGTGACCAATTACATCCGAGACTTATGCAACAGCAGGATTTTTAGATCAAGTTTTTATGTTGCCAATATTGATTTATTTGTCAGATTTCCTGGATGAATCTGCCAATTTTTTTTCTTTTTCTACCATTACTATTATTTTACAACTCGGTGCATGTTGCCCTTATTTCTGACTGAGTGTCAAATAATTAAAACGTCTCTTCTTTTTCATTAAATCATGGCAGTGGTATTCCATTTGTGCATGTTTTTCCTAAAATCCTTGCAAAACGTTTTCTGTAATTGGGTTTCTGTTTGGCTGAAACTAGGGCTGCAACTAACGATTATTTTCATAATCGATTAGTTGGCCGATTATTGTTTCGATTAATTGGCTCATAACCGTAAAAAAAAAGGTAATTTTGCTGCGAATTGAATTTTTTCATTTTTTTTTATTACATGCTTTTCTGCAGCTTCTCTATTGAAGTATATTGAACCAAAAAAACAAAATAGCACCGTTTTGCGTTAAAAAAAGTACTTGCCCTTTCCAAATACGCAGCAGCTTAAAAAATCATGGATGTGAACGTGTCCCATAGGAAACCATGTAAATGACCTGTAGTGTGTTTCTGCAAAAAGCACCAAAAAAACCACAGAGGTGTGACCCAGGCCTGAGATGTTTAGTAACATAATGGTGTTAAAAAAAAAAAAAATTATTACAAAAAGAGCAAATCGCTGTAAGGGGTTAATTTTTTACTGTGGCACAGTGAAAGTAATATTTACAGTAGCGATTTGCTCTTTTTGTACTGTAAAGGGCTCATTTTAGTTTTTTTAACCCCATTATGTTACTGGCCGATTAATCGATTATGAAAATAGTAATCGATTAATTTCATAATCGATTAGTTGTCGATTAATCGATTTAGTTGTTTCGGCCCTAGCTGAAACATTCTCCTGGGTTACTGCATGTTCAGTCAATTTGTAGCTAAAGCCCTGTACACACGGTCGGACTTCCATCGGACTTTTCTGTGTTTTTTTGTCCGAACGGAGTTGGTCGGGAACACCCATAGCATACACACCACAGGACTTTTCTGCAAACTTTCTTAAAACTTCTTACAACATCACTTGTTTTTTCTGCTCTTTTCTGATCTTTACTGCCACCCTTTGGTCAACTTCTGCTATTGTTGGTTGATTTTAACATTGGTTGTTTTCTCCATCGGACTAAAGTCCTATGGTTTTCTGTACACACGGTAGGACTTTGCTCCATAGGACTTTTGTTGGGCAAAAGTTTGTCCGTTCGCAGACCCAACTTTTGTCCGATGAAAACAAAACCAAACTCAAAAAAGTTTGTCCGATGGAGCGTACACACGGTCGGATTGTTGGTCCAACTTGCTTAAAACTAAGTTTGTTGGGCAAAAGTCCGACCGTGTGTACGGGCCTTTAGTTGTCATGTCTGTAGATTCCATTGTGACAGCACTGACCATTATTAGGCTGGACTGCAACAGTAGCCAAGACTGAATTCATATCTCACTTCCATGTTATTAAATGGACAAAAGAAATAAAGACTATCATTTTTATAAAGACTCTCAGCATTGGACATCTGTACTACTAGTGTGATTGGTGCAATATGCACTATCAAAAACAGGCTATTGTAGGTCAGCCTTCTACCAAATCTAATGTCTATTCATATAAAGCCCTAACACTGTACCTTGCTGAAAGAGAATTCTATGGTATCTTTGAATTCTGTGCTAAAAAGTTTTGTTGAGATCTTCTGTAGGTTTTGCTTCAGGTCAAAGTCATAAAGGAGGTCTTTCATGTTCGGTTCTAGGTTTTAAAATACCTTTCTGTTACTAAGTTTATAAATATCAGTGAGTGGCGTGCTATATTTCAATCAATTTTAAAGTGTCACTAACCACATCATAAAACCAGAAACAATAACTTGTGTATTACGGGCTCTTCATACTCACTTGGTCACTATGAGATTCGTCTTCTGAAAAAAAACTGGTTGATCCTGCTGTTCTCTATCTCTGCCTTCTGTCCCCAATTCAGATAGGGATTTTGCAGCTGTGGTGGCAACTCTGCACATGCTCAGTTTTCATTGAGTTTCTTTGCTGAACATTTCCTCCCTATCACATCTGAGCAGCCCATGTGACTAAAGAGTCACACATGTGGGCGTATACATAGTAAATGATAGCCTACTCCCTCCTTCCTCCATGCCCACTAACCAGTTAAACACAATGGGGGGTGGGGCAGATTAAAAGAGAAGTATGAGTTTGTTTTTTTTGGAATCGTACTTGCCTTGGTGAATGCATGTATCTGTCGGTCCGATGCAGCATCTGTCCCCCGCTGGCTCTAAGATGGCGAACCGAGCGATCAAACACCGCTGATCGCTCAGTTCTTAGTGAGCAGAGAGCTGGGGATTGTCAGTCACCACTGTCTGCTTTGCCCACCCCCGCACCCACTGGAGCACTGAGCTGTAAAGGGGGCGTCTGTCTCAGGCTCTCACTGTCTACTGCAAACTGGTCACAGGAGTGAACGAACTGCACACCTGTGATCCGCAGGACAAGTACAGCCAAACAAGCTTTGGCTGTACTTCTTTAATGGAGACACAGGCTGGAGGGGCGTGACACAGCCTGTGACTGGCAGAAATCCGCCCACACCATGCTATTTCCACAAAATGATAAAAAAAAATTCAAATGCATATTTGTATGATAATTTAAAACAGTTTTTCGATATTTTTTTATATTCTGTTTTTGTTTGTTGTTTTTTATTTTAACCACTTGAGACCCGCGCTATAGCCGAAAGACGGCTGCAGCGCGGCTCTCAAGTGCCGAGAGGACGTCCCCAGGACGTCATTCTCTGTTTACATCCCGCCGCGCGGCGGGGAACAGCTGTGCGGCGCGCATCACGTGATGCCGAGGAGCGTGCCTGGCGGCCGCGATGTCCGCCAGGTACATTCGATCGGCAGTTAGAGGCAGGACGTGGATCTCTGTGTGTAAACACAGAGATCCATGTCCTGTCAGGGAGAGAGGAGACCGATGCTGTGTCCCTTGTACATAGGGACACAGATCGGTCACCTCCCCCAGTCAGTCCCCTCCCCCACACAGTAAGAATCACAAATAGGGCACACATTTAACCCCTTCCTCACCCCCTAGTGTTAACCCCTTCCCTGCCAGTCACATTTATACAGTAATCAGTGCATTTTTATAGCACTGTTCGCTGTATAAATGTGAATGGTCCCAAAATAGTGTCAAAAGGGTCCGATATGTCCGCCGCAATATCTCAGGCCTGACAAAAATCGCAGATCGCCGCCATTACTAGTAAAAAAAAAAAAAATATAATAAAAATGTCATAATTCTATCCCCTATTTTGTAGGCGCTATAACTTTTGCGCAAACCAATCACTATACGCTTATTGCAATTTTTTTTTACCAAAAATAAATAGAAGAGTACGTATCGGCCTAAACTGAGAAAAAAAAAGTATTTTTTTTAAAAAAAAATTGGGATATTATTATAACAAAAAGTAAAAAAATACTGTTTTTTTTATTTAAAATTTTCTGTGTTTTTTTGTTTATAGCGCAAAAAATAAAAACCGCAGAGGTGATCAAATACCACCAAAAGAAATCTCTATTTGTGGGGAAAAAATTATAAAAATATAATTTGGGTACAGCGTTGTATGACCACGCAATTGTCATTCAAAGTGCGTCAGCGCTGAAAGCTGAAAATTGGTCTGGGTACGAAGGGGGTTTAAGTGCCCAGTAAGGAAGTGGTTAAACATGTGACCAGTAGAAGAGGACTAATAAGCTCCTCCTGCTTATGTTTCCCTGCAGTCAGGCTGGGAAAGAGCTGGGTCATGTGACAGCTGTATATTGATTAGGAAAAAGGTACTTTTTGTTAAAAAGGGATAATGTAAATGAAACTGTGTGTGTGTTTAGTATTACTTTAACTATTGAATTGACTGTAGAAATATATCCATAATTTCCCAGTCAAATTATTGTGATCCAGCAGTATTTATTTTTATTTTTTTCCGACACCTGAGCCATAATTATGGTCCTCTTTCAGAAAACTCTATTGTGAAGTATAACATATCTGCGTGATTAGGAAGAGACACCCACTATCTTCAAGGCGGTAAATTCATGAATGCATTGCTTTGGTGAATGGCTGCTTCCATCCAGGTGATTCGTTCTGTAATTAATTAAAGTTGTATTTATATCTACACGCACGTTGTGTGTTTTGGCACATCAACCCTCAAATAAGCATCAAAGGGTCCCTATTTTTTATTTATTTTTATTTATGCGCATTTGGAGTTTGGTGACATGTAAATGCGTATAACGGTTTGCGGTAAAACCGCATGAATAGATGTGTGGGCAAATTATTTTTTTCTTCTACATTAATACTCCAGGACACCGACTAGTTTACTTGTAATCCAGGTACTTTGCAGACTTTGCTTTATTTAAATTGGTACTTGAATTAATAACCTCCTGTTCCCCATACGATCACAATTACATAAATAGAATTATAGTTTTGTGGGCCACATGGAGGAATATAGATATAACTATTGCCCACTGACAAGCATTGATTTTTCATAGTGGATGTAGAGAGCTGTTCCAGGAAAATGCTATTATTATATATCTATTTCCTGGTCTTGGTCGCTTTGGATCCTTTTTATGGAATCAGTATAGGGTCACTATAAGGAACACCTTATCACACTTACTACAAGCCATAGTGCATTTCTTTAGTGTGCATATTTTGCTTTTTATTTTTTTTATAAAAGTACCGGTAATTTATGTCTAGTACTTCTTCTTTTTTTTTTTTTTGATACAAGCTTAGTATAATTCTTCTATAATGGCTGTCTCTATTTCACTTCTGTCGAAATGTACACCCATCTATGTCTGATCATATGGATGGAGTTATCAGACACTGATATGTACCTTGACCTTGGAGCTCCGCTTATATCTCTGGAAGTTTTCCTTGGTTCTTTGTCTACCATTTGTACTGTCCTTCTGTTCAATCTGAGGTCGGTTTTCCTCTTACAGCCATGTCCAGGGCGATTGGCTACACTCCCCTGAACCATAAACCTTTTAGTAATATTTGCAACTGTAGTCAGGGGAACATCAAGCTGTTTGGAGATGGTCTTCTAGCCTTTACCTTTTGACATGCTGGTCTATAATTTTCTTTCTGATCTTCTCAGACAACTCTCTCCTTTTTTCTCCGGTCCAAGTTCAGTGTGGTGCACAGGATAATACCAAACCACACAGTGACTACTTATCTCCATTTGAATAGGCTCACTGATTACAAGATTTGAAGATGTGATATTACAGAAAACCATTAGTTTGAAATATAATTCTGGCTTTGTTCTAGAGGTACAAACAAATCTGTCCAGGCCATTTTAGAACATCTTTGTAGAATAGGGAATTTATTCTCGTTAAATACATATTTGATTCATTATTGTATTATTTGCACCTTTTCTAATCAGAGAATTATTTGCATTCATTCAGAAAATGTAAAGCATTCTCTGAATGGCCTGTATTCACAATGCATCAGGCCAACCGCTCGGCACAGAACTTGGAAACAAGCGGAGATCACTGGAGTAGTGGTGTTACAGTGATGTCCAGATTCTAAAACATAAAAATATAGCATGCCTACAAATCGGCTTTAAATTTGTATTTAAGTGCAGGCTTCGTTATGAAACCTTTGCATTTGGCTCTACATGTAACTTTACTTATTGCCCAAGTCTGACACTTAAGTTTAAAGCTGGCACAATGATGATTTTTTCCAATGCCCATTCTACTGCCCACAGCACAGTGGTTGTCTAAATTGGCCCTAGTATGTGTATGTATGCAGGTTTGCTGTTAGAAATCACGGGGCCCAATACAGCCTACCTGCTGTGTACTTAAAGTGTTTTATCCCTTTTAAAAGAAGTAAAAACACATCGGTAAATGCTCAGTAGTAGTAGTAGTAGTACCCCCCCCCCCCCCGACATGAGGCAACTCCAAGTTGTTGTCGTTGCCCCTGTGTGAACCGGCTCTTAATGTCATTGACAATTGTCTCATGTTTTCTTGAAGTTCAATGTCAGAGTAGAAGTGTAACCTACACTACTATTGTTTAGAAGGTATTCAATTACTCCCAGCTCAAGGATGTCCTACTATGCTGAGGTTCTATACTACTACATTTACAGTATCTTTATACAGCCATGGCTGGGTATTAGTGCTCACATGTCATGTTGGTGGATCTTGAGCAGTAAATGTGAAATTATACTTCTAATATGCAGCTATATGAATGTAAGTATTTGGAAAGAAGACATTTTACTTTAAGGGAATCTGTGTCCAATAAATAAGCAACATGCTTCGGTTTAACTGGAAAGCAGCATGTCTCTTTCAAGGCTGTTCGTTCTTAGATTTATGCAATAATGTAATACTTTTACCCCTCAAACTGCTCCTAAGGGGAGCTTTACACCCATGCATTGGCGGTTTGGGGATATATATATATATATATATATATATATATATATATATATATATAACACACATTGATCAGCCATAACTTTGACCACTGACAGGTTACAGGTTATGTAACTAACATTAATTATCTATCTTGTTACAATGGCATCTGAAAGTTGGCGGGATATATTGGGTACCAAGTACAGTGAGGGGAAAAAAGTATTTGATCCCCTGCTGATTTTGTAAGTTTGCCCACTGACAAATGATCAGTCTATAATTTTACTGGTAATTTTATTTTAACAGTGAGAGACAGATTACCAACAAAAATATCCAGAAAAACGCATTTCAAAAAAGTTATAAATTGATTTGCATTTTAATGAGTAAAATAAGTATTTGATCCCCTATCATTTAGCAACATTTCTGGCTCCCAGGTATCTTCTATACAGGTAATATACAGCTGATATTAGGCACACTCTCTTAAGGCTGGGTTCACACTAGTGCAAATTGCATGCGGTTTCCCTGCATCGAATTTGCATAACAAGAGATTGTGACTGGCCCTCTATGGAGTCAGTTTACACATCTCTGGAGCGGCAGTGGAGTGCTTTGCACAGGGGTCCTGTGCGGCTTTGGCTCAGTTTTAGATCCAAATTCAGGCAAAAATTTGAGCCAGATTCATCCCTAAAACGGAGAACGGGGACACACCGAACCCTTGCTGTAAGCCGCATCCGTGTTTAGTGTGAACCCAGCCTAAAGGGAGTGCTCCTAATTTCAGCTTGTTACCTGTATAAAAGACACCTGTCCACAGAAGCAATCAATCAGATTCCATTCTCTCCACCATGGCCAAGACCAGAGAGCTGCCCAAGGATGTCAGGGACAAGATTGTAGACCTTAACAAGGCTTGAATGAGCTACAAGATCATTGCCAAGCAGCTTGGTGAGAGGGTGACAACAGTTGGTGCGATTATTCGCAAATGGAAGAAACACAAAATAACTGTCAATCTCCCTCGGTCTGAGGCTCCATGCAAGATCTCACCCTGTGGAGTTTCAGTGATCATGAGAACAGTGAGAAATTAGCTCAGAACTACACAGGAGAATCTTGTCAATGATCTTAAGTCAGCTGAGACCATAGTCATCAAGAAAACAATTGGTAACGCACTACGCCGTGAAGGAATGAAATCCTGCAAGGTCCCCCTGCTCAAGAAAGCACATGTACAGGCCCATCTGAAGTTTGCTAATGAACATCTGAATGACTCCGAGAAGAACTGGGTGAAGTGTTGTGGTCAGATGAGTCAAGCTCTTTGGTTTCAACTCAACGTGTTTTCAGGAAAATAAACCCTAATGCCGTGTACACGCGATCAGAATTTCTGACAACAAAACCGTGTTTTTGTTTTTTTTTCAACGGATGTTGGCTCAAACTTGTCTTACATACACACGGTCGCACAAATGTTGCTCGGAAATTCCGAACGTCAAGAACACGGAGACGTACAACACTACGACGAGCCGAGAAAAATTAAGTAAAATGATTTCAAGCATGCGTAGGATTTTTGTGCATCGCAATTGAATACACACGATCGGAATTTCCGACAATAACTTTTGTTGTCGGAAAAATTGAGAACCTACTCTCAAACATTTGTTGGAAATTCTGACGGCAAATGTCCGATGGAGCCCCCTCTACACGATCGGAATATCCGACCAAAACCTCACATCGAACATTTGTTGTCGGAAATTCCGATCGTGTGTATGCGGCATTAGACTGCATGTTTTCTGCACTGAAAGACGTCAGTTGTGCATAGAATTCAATGGGTTATCACAGCAAGGGGTTGATTTACTAAAACTGGAAGGTTCAAAATCTGCTTCAGCTCTGCAATGAAACCAATCGGCTTCCAAGTTCAGCTTGTTGAATTAAGCTTTGACAAATAAAAACCTGGAATCTGATTGGTTTCTATGCAGAGCCAGAGCTGCACCAGATTTTGCAATTGGCTTCCAGGTTTTTATTTATCAAAGCTTAATTCAACAAGCTGAACTTGGAAGCTGATTGGTTTCAATGCAGAGCTAAACCAGATTTTGGACTCTCCAGTTTTAGTAAATTAACCCCCAAGTCTGATGTGTTTTTTTTTTTTTTTTTTTTTTTTTTTTTTTAGACAATTAAGCTTTAAGCATACTGCTCTGCTTCCTCCATAACTGCAGGCACTGTGGAAGATTGCTGAATTGCTGACTGATTGGGCAGCAAGGCAAGCTGAGCTGCTCAAAGAGGCAACTTTTTTAGGGCTTCTGCTGTGGCTGCATTTTGAACTGCACTCCAATTGCATAGGCAGCCCCAAGTCAAGGTAATCCCATGGGCATAGTTCACATCATTGCAGTGCAGTTGAGCGCAGTTAAAAAAAAAAAAAAGTAGAGCATACTGCATTTTTCTGCACTGCAAGCGCAGGTAACGCGCTTCAAATGCGCTGCACCATGCCTCTTTAAGCCAAGAAAGCCAAGCCCAAAAACATATTGAAAAATGCACTGCAAACCCAACACAATGCATGTCAAGTGCACGTCAAATGCATGTAAACATGCAGTCAAAACCGTGCAGTTATATGCAGTTTCTGGTGTGAATGGGCCCTAACTACTCCACAGTGCCTGCAGCTACAAAGGTCAGTAAAGGCTTGTTCTAAAGATGCTTAATTTACCAGAAACTTGTTTGTTTGCCAAAGCAGATTGTGCCATACATTCTCGTAAAGCTTTGTGAGTAATCCTGGTCATACACTGCCTTGTGTGATATGTGACATAGACATACCAGGAGGCAGCAAGAGGCCAATAACATCACCCTTGCTTAGGCAAAGATTCAGGAAGACAAAAAATAAAATGTACTGTTAGAGGGTGGGTGGCATATGTTGAGTGATGGTCTTCTTTAACATGACAGTAGCTGTAACCCTTCCCTGCTCTGTCCATAGCCAAAACAGTCTGTGTCTGAGTCAGGCTTGCACAAAAGAGTAGAGCACGTTTGGCCATTTGACTGTAAAGGAGCTTGTATATTATACCATTCTTCCTGCATTTTAAAAGCACCCTGTCAGTATAGCAACATGCCATTTTAGACTTTTCTACAAAGGCTTCATTCAAAACTGATCGTTTTCATGTTGGTATAACAGTGGCACTTTGTAACATTAATTTCTTCATTTGAAATTACATAGGGCTGTCAAATAATGGAGAACAATCCAAATGAAATGCTCTTTAATTTATTAGCAATTACTAAATGAAATGAGTTCTCTGAAGAGAATGTGCAGTAAATATAAATTGCATGGAAAACTGTCATTTGTAAATACACACTGGCTCTAATTGTCTGAGGGATTGTTTTGCAGTGGATCCAGAGAACAGAATACATCTACTGTCTAATCACAGATTAATGCTGCCACCCGACTGTATGTCTGTTTATAGTAAGTGCTTTGAATTTGCATTTTCCGAATTGCATTTTGAATTTGCTTTGCATTTTCCTACAAATGGCCACCTACTTTTTCTCCAGTTTATAAAAGTTTTTCCAGCAATCTGTTATGCTGTTACCTGTGCTCCTTCTCCTCTTCCTCCGATGGTTGGCTGGTCCAGAATGCTGCATTACCTTTGCCCAGGTTGTACCCTCCAGTGCAGATCCATGACAGCGTGGGCTCACGTGAGAGGTAAGACAGCATTGGTCAACCTGAAAGACAGTTGGTGGTCCTCCTTGGTGAAGCACTTTCTTCAGGTGCAATGCTGGAGTTGAGGTAGATAAAACAGAGCATCCTTCCCCCTTTTTTTTTTTTTTTTAACACCCTGGGCAATTTAGCTTTTTTAAGTGTAAACTTAAAGAGGAAGTAAGACCCTGCAAGAGAAAGGCATAATGAGCTAGTATGCATAGCATACTAGCTCATTATGTGACACTTACCTGAAATCGAAGCCCCCAAAGTCCTCCTCGTTCCCCTCTGCCGCCGCTGCCATGTCCCCTCTGAGCTTTTTCCTGGTATCGCCGCTCCGTCGCTGTGATTGGCCGGAGCAGGGATGACGTCATTCCCGCGCATGCGCGCGGGACCGGCATAATCCCAGCATGTCCCATTCATTATGCCGGGATGCTCAGTGCGCCTGCGCCGTTGTCTATGGCGTGCATGCGCCGTAGACATCGGTGCAGTGTTTTCTGCAAATATCTCCTTAACCGTGTAGGTTAAGGAGATATTTCTTGCACCTACAGGTAAGCCTTAATCTAGGCTTACCTGTAGGTGCAAGTTGTCAAAGTGGGTTTACGACCACTTTAAAAAGTGTAATGCAACAGGCTATAACTTGAATGTCGTCTGTTGCATTACTTTTCTTCCTTGTACAAGGATTTGTAAATGGTCAACAGTTTTATTTGTCATGGATGGTATTGCTATATTCTACAAAAATACTGTTCATAGGAACATTCCATGGTTATAGTTTCTAGCTCAGGCAGTAGAAACATTAGCTAAATACAGTGGTTTATTATAATATAGCTCTCTGTAAGTGGTGATTTAATTGGTGACTGCTGATTCACTTGGCTGATTTCCTGTCGCAAGCATCAAAAGCTTTTGTTCCACTCATGATAGCAGCCTTGGATGACATGTGCCGTTGTACTTTGAAATGTTTCTTGTACCAGAAGCAAAAATCTCTTTCTTACTGGCTATTGTAGTCTAATGCCGCGTACACACGATCGCTTTTCTCGACGATGAAAACACAGTCGAGAAAATAGACGGGAAAAACGAGGGAACGGCTTGGTTCCCTACACACGTCCGTTTTTCCTGAGATTTTTTTTTGGTCGAGAAAAACAACTGTGTGTGGGCTCCGTGGCAGTGTTTCCCTATGGGAAAACTGCCGCGGAAAAAAACAACGGGAATCACGACGAGAAAAATTAGAGCATGTTCTAATTTTTCTCGTCGTGATTAATGCCGTTTTTCCCGTCGGGAAAAATTACAAAAAGCCCACACACGGTCGTTTTTTCTTGTTAAAAAAAAAATGTACATTTTCCCGACGGGAAAAATGATCGTGTGTACACGGCATTAGAAGTTATTCCACTGGAAAGAGATTTAAACTCAACACAAACCTTTTTAATTGAGAAGCTTGGTAGCCTGGTACCCCCCCTCCCCCCTTAAGACATAACAGGAAGTGAGTTGAAATCTTACCTTTGACATTTTGCCACCAGAACAGACTTCCTCCCTTGTGAGATTTTTCCTCCATCCTTATTCTGGTGCCAAGCATATAATTTCAGATTTGCCCTCGCTGTTTGTCCAGGTGACAACAGTGATCATAACAGAAAGTGATACTGAGCCTCCCCAATTGAGATACTACAATAAAATTCTCAGAGAGGTACAGAGGTTCTACCCTTCCCTGCTCAAAACTCTTTTCTCTTACCGTCCATGGACTGACACAGCCTCTTCATATTTCACAAGTGGGTTTATGTCCCTGCTTATAGGAGAAGACTAGGCAGAATGTTAAATGTTATAATATACATTACATTAACAGAGCTGAACAGACCCGCCCAGGGGGGCGGTCGCTCCGGACATAACCCTCCTACCTGCAGCCAGCAGCCTCAGTTTTTTTCTGCCTAGCAGAGGAGAAGACGTGGCTCTCTTCGGAGCCAGTCTCCTGAAGACTTTTTCTTTTCCTTTTTGGAATTTTATTATTTTACTTTTGAGATCTTCTATCAACTGTCGGCTGGGCAACAGGTTTGGTACTTGGATATCCTCGTAGTCTTCCCAGTCCGACCATCGAGCGTGCTGATCCTCGTTTTGCGTGAGATCAGTTCACAACATACCCCACGGCTCCAGGGGTGGCCGGTGAGCGTTTGCTCCGAGGTCCGCATACGATTGAGCGGTTCTGCTGTATCTTTCACGGTGAACCAGGCTGACAGCTACTCAGTACCGAACTGTGATAGTTCTGTCTGGAACACACCAGTGGGTCCTTCTTGGAGGGTAAGTAGTCTCCCCTGTCTCCGCAGGTGAGTACATGCTGTGTGTTCCTGTACTATGGGGGATTTTACCTGTCTCCCCCTTATTGTTTTGTTACTCTCTGTCACCATTACTCTGGCGCTGTGGTGGCTGGGGGTCACTCTGTCCGGGGGGGGGGCTATGGGTGTCTGCATAAGGCTGTGAGTTTTTTGGGCCTACGGCCACATCACCCTGAAAGCACCCGATCTCCTCTGATCTCGGAGTCACCCGGTCAGGGCATCCCTGACGTGGTGGTTGAGATCCCCGGCTCTTCGGTCCGGAAAGTCATTCCTTCCTATCCAGTGGACGGTGATCAGGACGGACGCCAGCCTTACGTGCTGGGGGGGGAGTTTGGGGTGTCCTATCAGCCCAGGGGCTTTGGGCCCCGGACGAATCCCGTCTGCCGATTCATGTTCTGGAACTCAGGGCAATCAGACTGTGCCTCTCCTCTTGGTCGGTGAGGCTGCAGGGTCGATCAGTCAGGATCCAGTCGGACAACGCCACGGCGGTGGCTTATGTCAACCATCAGTGGGGAACTTGGAGCTCAGCTGCGGCGTCCGAGGTCGCCCACATCCTAAGGTGGGCGGAAAGAAGCGTGCTGGCTCTGTCGGCCGTTTACATCCCAGGAATAGACAACTGGCAGGCGGACTATCTGAGCCGCCAGACGTTGGACCACAGGGAATGGTCCTTGCATCTGGAGGTGTTTCAACTCCTTTGCCGGCGGTGGGGCACGCCGGATGTGGACCTATTGGCCTCTCGTCTCAATCGCAAAGTGCTGAGGTTTGTGGCCAGGTCCAGGGACCCCTGGGCAGATGCCTCAGATGCACTGGTTGCCCCGTGGAGTTGGTATCTCCTGATGTATGCTTACCCTCCGGGTCAGTTTTCGGCTCTGGCAGTCTTCTTTCAGTGGCCGATAGCGAATCATTCCTTGATTAGCACCTTTGTGCAGGGGGTCTGCCATGTGCTCCCCCCTGTTAAACCACCTCTTCCTCCTTGGGATCTGAATTTGGTGCTCTCGGTTCTTCAAGAACCTCTGTTTGAAAACATCAGAGAGATTCCTCTCTTAACTCTATCCCAGAAGGTGGCTTTTTTCGTCTTTCATAAGGATAAGGCGGTGCTACGTCCATGGCCTTCTTTTCTCCCGAAAGTGGTCTCGGACTTCCACCTTAATTTAGGAAATATGTGATGTGTGGAATACTGACATGAGCAGCTGCTCTTATTTTTTTTTTATTTCTTTTTGTGTGTTTTTGTTAAAGAAACTTTTATAAATAAAGAGTTTAAAAAAATTTTTGTATGCAATCAGGCAGCCCCTGTACTACGTAGTTGAAGGTAAATCTAAAGGAATTTTGAATAAGAAAATTGTGTAATGTATGGCCAGCTTTACTCTCCACTTGTCCAACTTGCTCTCTGCATTGAAAAAAACTTGAAAGCCCATTACAGCTAAGCTTGTGGAACTCTACAGTGCTCAAAAGAAATGTTGCCCTTAGGGCAGTTGGTTCATGCCAGTATGTCCAAACAAACCCTAAAGCCTCTGTTCTTTTAAGATACGCTAAAGGGTTATTTTCAGAGAAATACACTTAAAGTGATTGTAAAGTCTCTTGTTTTTTATTTTATATTTAAAAAAAAAAAATGTTATACTTGCCTGCTCTGTGTATTTGTATTTGGTTTTGCACAGGGCAGCCCAGATCCTCCTCTTCTCGGGTCCCCCTTCTGTGCTCCTGGACCCTCCCCTCCTGTTGAGTGCCCCCACAGCAAGCAGCTTGCTATGGGGGCACCGAGCTGAGCAGCAGCTCCGTGTATCCATTCAGACACGGAGCTGCAGTTCAGCCCTGCCCCTTCTCCCTCTTGACTGACTTGGATTGACAGCCGTGGAGCCAATACATGAAGATAAAAAACCTTCTGACTTTACAACCACTTTATGCTGGATACACACCAGTAAAATTTAGTTAGAATTTTCGTTACAGCATTCGTTCTTGCCATGATTGAATCAACCAATTTCATTTGAAAGGCCTTAAAATTTTGTCCAATTGCTACTTGAATGGAATTGCGTTCCTATTAAACAGGTTTCATTATGATATGTATGATTTTTTTTTCCTGAGCAAAAACAATTGGTTAGAATTTTGTTCAGGGCACCGGATGCATGGATTGTAATGTGTTTTTTTTTTTTTTTTTCTTTTTTTTAAGCATGTAATTAGAGCCAGAGGCTTTAATTGGCTTCAAAAAGGGTGGGCTCGGGGAGCAGAGCACTGTGCCCTGAGCCCACCCTGTTGTGTGACATTAGCAAATTAATATTGTAATGTCTTCCTGTTTCTCCTCCCGGCCAATCGGGAAGCGAGTCCTGAGACCCCATTGGTCAGGAGTCCAAAGACCCGATTGGCCAAGAGGCGAAGAAATGGCCGGGGCACGGAGGGGAGAGAGTGCGGAAGCTGCCACAGCCGTGCAACTTGCATGGTGTAAGTGCAGGGGGAGGGTTATGTTGTGCGGTGGCAAGATCGAGCGACGGGGGGGATGTGGTCAGGTCTGTCTGCCGCCCCCCCGGCTGATGGAGCACCAGCCGCTACTGGTACCCACCATTACTCTACTTGCCTTCCCGTGAACCTAAACTAACACATTCTAGCTTCCAATTACCTGAATAACACAGCCTCAGCCCACTACACTATATCCTCTAAGCCCAATTGTCTTCTCACTGGATTCTCTCCTATGGTGTGCTTACCATGTAACCCTACAAATGTGCCAGTAGGTGTTCACCATAGGGTTAGGATTCCACACTCTAACTATGATTATTTTTTAATGAGTGGTGAATAAAACTAACTGCTCATGTTCAATGTTCCTACATTAAACCCTCAATACATTTTGATGACAAGGTAGGTCCTCCTTTTTTTGCTAGCTTCCAGAGGTGTTATTTGTCCTACACCCATGTCGCACAGTGAGAAGCTTGAAGACCAGGGGGACTTTTCCAAAGTTCTACCAGTCAAATAAAGGTGTTCGGAACTGTGATTTCTGAGGTTTATTAAATAATACCAAATTATTTCCTTTGCAAAATTGTACAAATTACTCAAGTTTGCACTTTGTTGAATCTGCATTTCAGAAAAAAAAAACCTATACAGATTTAAAAAAACAAATCAAAGTAAACTATGCGGTTGCCACCTTTCAGCTTGGATGGAGACATCTATAAATGTCCCCCTTTGTCTTTTTCCTGGCCAATAAAGAGGAAGTAAACTTCCTCTGCAAACTTTCACCTATAGGTAAGCGTATAATAAGGCTTACCTATAGGTATTGAAAATATGTCCTAAACCTTTACAGTGTAGGAGATATATTTCCAGTGCATGTAGCCAGTGGCATCACTGGTGCATGTGCTCTGAAGGAATGGCCCACAGGTGGCATTCGTTCCGAGCCCGTGCCGTGAGCGGTGGCTCCTGCACGCATGTGTGGGAGTGATGTCATCGTGGCTCTGGCCAATCACAGCGCCAGAGCCCATAAACCCAGATGAAGCTCCGGAAAAGATGTCGACCTCCACAGCAATGTGCGAGGACCGCTGCAACAACTTTGTTTTTAAGGTTAGTATGCACTGCATACTAGCTCAGTAGGCTTTTTGTCTTGGAGTTATTTTTTTTTGAGGGGGGGGGGGATTTTCTTTTTAGAGGTTTACAACCTCTTTAAAGTGGTATTAAACCAAAAATGTAATATATTGTAGCTTACCAACCCTTATATGTAACAGCTGCATGGGTTTTCTGTTTCTAGGCTTTTTCCCCCTTAACTTTCACTCAGTGATCTGGCTTGTAACACCCTTCCTGTCTTTGGGTGTCTCCACTCTAGATGGAGGAACAACAGAGACACCCTTGGACAGCAACCTTGTCAGTCTGAGGAGACAGTAGTGTTAGATGTACTAGCAGGTTTAGATGGACTTTATTAAGTCAAACTCCAGCTAAGATTTTTTAAGTAGTTATAGCAACAATTTTTTGTCCTTTTGGGATTAAGATTTGGCATGAATAAAAAAAAAAAAAAAGCCTTACCATTGGAAGCACCCCTGTTAATGTTCAATAGTTTTTTCTCACCCTTCTAACTGCTACATTATCTGAACAGCTTGGTCTGTTTTAAAAGAGAAGTATGGGTTTTCGTTTTGTTTTAGGTTCATACTTACCTCGGTGGATGGAGTATCACACCAATGCTCCATCTGTCCCCCGCCGTCTGTGCACTGAGAACCGAGCAACCGAACATCGCCGATGGCTCGGTTCTCACAGATCCCTGAGAGGAAAGCCGCTGACTGTCAGTCAGCGGCTTTCCTCTCTGCTTCTCCACGCTCATAGGTGTGCTGAGCAGTGGAGGGGCGGGGAGAGGCTGTCTCAGCGGCTCGTTGATACGCTGAGACTGCCATCAATCAGGGCAGCTGACGGATGCCGACTTGGAAGTCGTGATGACGCGCTGCCCCGACTGATGGCAGTGACGTGACATCAGTGGAGAGCAGACTTCAGAGCGCTCTCCGCTAAAAACGGGTCACAGGAGTGCAAAACGAATTGCACTCCTGTGACCCAGAGGAGAAGCCCAGCCTAAAAAGCTCAGGCTGGACTTCTCCATTAAGGAAAGTGAAAAAATAACAATTTTTGTTTTTTTACCAGGTAAAAATTAAGAAAAATGCCAAAAAAAAAAAAAAGAAAACCAATGCAGCCATCGCATTTAATAATTGGTAGGCTGCAATATAATACATGTTTGTGTGTTGAGTTTAGTGCCGCTTTAATTGCGGCAAGAACCATTTTAGTGTTGGTTTCACTTTAAGGGCGTGGGAGTGGAACCTCTGTATAATGACTGTGCGTGGGGTTCTGCATACAGCTGTGTTGTTCCCTTGGCAACTTACAATTTAGCATAAAAATTGCACAGGGTGGAGCAGACCTACCATTTAAACAACATAATCGCCTTTCCAGCAATATAGTTACAATAATTTAAAGCACAAAAGAACCCTAACCTCAAAATGGGTTTCAAATGTAGCTTTACCTATAATAACACTTTTTATCCAAAGATTGTATGTTGCAAATGGTTTCCTTTTGTTGCAGTAAGTTTGATTTTTGTGTAGGTTGTTACCGAGCTTTGCTTACTTGTTCCAACTACTGTTTCTAAGGGTACCTGGGTTTGATTCCATTTAGCTGTAACTGAAAAGAAATGTATGGCCCATATTCACTCAACAGTGCTTTACTGTGTGGCATAGTCCGCATCTAGATGGGTAATTAGGTGACTCAGTGTTCGTATCATTTTAGTACAAAACCATACCAGCTGGTCTTCTTCGGTTTGTAATGGCGGAAAAAAACTAACAAAATTTAAATCTTTGCTATCACAGCACTAAGTGTTTGTCAGCCAAATGTGTCCTGTTAATCATTAAGTGGCAAGACCAGTGATATGCAAAGTGCAACCTATAGCAAGTAAAAGCTTGTGGTTGTTGGTTGTGATCTACACTTTGTACATCAAGTTTGTGTTACAATGGGGTTGATTTACTAAATCTGGAGAGTGCAAAATCTGGTGCAGCTCTACACAGAAACCAATCAGCTTCCAGGTTTTATTGTCAAGGCTTAATTGAACAAGCTGAAGTTAGAAGCTGATTGGCTACCATGCACAAGTGCACCAGATTTTGCACACTCCAGTTTTAGTAAATCAACCTCAATGTGTTCTTGGATAAGCCTAATACTGAATTATCACCTAGTCCCTTTACCAAGAAGAGAGGTTATTGAGCTTCTACCCAGTTAGATGGCTAGGACTATGGACAAGCTTTACAGTGCCATCCAATACAGCCAAGTTGATCGTCCATCTTCGCCCATGAAAAGTTATACATAGTATAGGAGTCTGTATCTCTGTTTGTTTAATGCATTGTTTTGTGTCTTGTATATACAGTATCTTTTGTTGCATGTAGAATATGTTTTAAAAATATAACTGACAACAAAAGATAGACAGGTATGCCTATTTCCCATCAGTTTCTGTTTTTCTGGAGTGGGATAGAAAATAAAAGTTTCAGTATTTTGTTTATAAGGGCATCCCAATTTGTTATTTTTCTTTTATTGTTCAAGGCATTCAGGCTCAGAACAAACATAATGCGCAAAATATGCTAAGGCAATTCTTTCTCCATCTTAACTTAATCCACTACCTGAAATAACGAATTTTGACAATAACCTACCTCCTGAGCTTATTACCTTCTGAGTTGTTCCTCAATCTGCTCTCTTGGTAAAACTTCACATTCACTCAATAGTCCTCTCCAGTCATCTGCATCTTCATTCTACATTCCTCCCTTCAGGCATTATACAGCTAAAATTCTAGTACATGCTCTCTTCATATCCTTGGCTGAACTATTGTAACACTCCCCTTTGCGGTCTACCAACATAAAGACTGGCACTGCTCCAGTCCATCTTTAATCTTCTGCTTGACTCCTCTGCTTCTGTTCCCACTCCTCAAATACTGCTCTTCTGTCATTCTCAGCACTGACTACCAATTACGTCGACAAATTCAGTGTAAACCCCTGACTTCAGTCTGCAAAGATCTCTACGGTCTGCACCTTCTATACAATTATTTTCTTATTCCCAAATGCCACCGCAAATGCAGTATCCACTTTGTTTTATATCCTTTTCTTCTCCTTCGCTTTACTTACTTCATCATACTCCTATATTCCGACATTGGCGCTAGTGCCCCATTGTTGCTATCAGTTAGAAGAATAGTGCCCTATTGATGATGTCAGTGCCCCATCATTGTCGGTTGGAGGAATAGTGCCCCAATGGTCAAATAAAGCCAAGTGAAGGGAGACCACTGCTCTACACTATAAACTCATATTATTACTTTGCTTTTTCTAAATAACATACACAATGTTCTAGTCCAGGGATATGCAATTAGCAGACCTCCAGCTGTTGCCAAACTACAAGTCCCATGAGGCATAGAGAGACTCTGACAGCAGCAAGCATGACACCCAGAGGCAGAGGCATGATGGGACTTGTAGTTTTGCAACAGCTGGAGGTCCGCTAATTGCATATCCCTGTTCTAGTCTATCTCCTTTGCACAGGACCATTGGAGATGATGGCAGTACATAAATTGATAGTTAACTAATAATAGCAATAGCAGTCATCTGAATTGTAGTTTACTGAAGTCATATAAGCGGGTGTTAGAATAGTTATTAATGTGGTCACTAGGTTGCGCCCTCCCCTAGGATATACAGTGCTTTGAAAAAGTATTCATACTCCTTGACATTTTCCATGTTTTGTCATGTTGCAACCAAAAATGTAAAAATTTTATGTGCTAGACCAACACAAAGTGGCACAATATTGTGAAGTTGTAGGACATCTGAAAATAAACATCTGAAAAGCGTTGCGTGCATTTGTATTTAGCTCCCTAGTCATAACTTTTTGGGTATGTCTCTACCAGCTTTGCACATCTAGAGCGTGAAATTTTTGCCCATTCTTTGTTGTCAGATTGGATGGAGAGCGTCTGAACAGCAATTTTCAAGTCTTGCCACAAATTCTCAATTGGATTTAGGTCTGGACTTTGACTGGGCCATTCTAACACATGCTTTTGATCTAAACCATTCCATTGTAGCTCTGGCTGTATGTTTAGGATCGTTGTCCTGCTGGAAAATTAAACTCTGCCCCAGTCTCAAGTCCTTTGCAGACTCTAATAGGTTTTCTTCTAAGATTGCCCTGTATTTGGCTCCATGCATCTTACCATCAACTCTGACTAGCTTCCCTGTCCCTGCTGAACAAAAGCATCCCCACAACATGATGCTTTCGCCACCATGTTTCACGGTGGGGATGGTGTGTTCAGGGTAATGTTCAGTATTAGTTTTCCGCCACACATAGGAGATTTTCCTTTTAGGCCAAAAAGTAGAATTTTGGTCTCATCTGACTGGAGCACCTTCTTCCACATGTTTGCTGTGTCCCCCACATGGCTTCTTGCAAACTGCAAATGGGACATCTTATGGCTTTCTTTTAACATTGGCTTTCTTCTTGCCACTCTTCCATAAAGGCCAGATTGGTGGAGTGCACCTGTGAACAGATTCTCCCACCTGAGCTGTGGATCTCTGCAGCTTCTCCAGAGTTACCATGGGCCTCTCTGCTGGTTCTCTGATTTAATGCTCTCCTTGCCCGGCCTGTCAGTTTAGGTTGGACGGCCATGTCTAGGTAGGTTTGCAGTTGTGTTTTATACTCTTTCCATTTTCTGATTATGGGTTGAACAGTGCTCCCTGAGATGCTCAAAGCTTGGGATATTTGTTTATAGCCTAACCCTGCTTTAAACTTCTCCACAACTTTATCCCTGACCTGTCTGGTGTGTTCCTTGGCCTTCATGATGCAGTTTGCTCACTAAGGTTCTCTAACAAACCTCTGAGGGCTTCACAGAACAGCTGTATTTATACTGGGATTAAATTACACACAGGTGGACTCTATTTACTAATTGGGTGACTTCTGAAGGCAATTGGTTCCACTACATTTTAGTTGGGGGTATCAGAGTAAAGGGGGCTGAATACAAATGCACGCCACACCAGTGTTAATTTTGACAGCAAATTTTGTCTTAGTTTTAGTCTTTTGACTAAAATGGCATTTTAGTTTTAGTCTCATTTTTAATCTTCTGCAATTTGTTTGTTTGATTTTTATGTAGTCGGCTAAATCTCCAGTACAGTTTTTTCGACTAAAATGTCCTACTAATGCCATACGAATGGCATTTGTTGCTGTAGCCTGTGCATTTTTCCTATGAATTTAAATTGACAATTAAAACTGTTTGAAAATATTCTAACTATTGCAATAAGCACAACCCACAAGTATTGGGTATGCTTCTTATGTTAGAAATACCTGGAGAGTAAAACGCTTCTATTTGTTAAGATTAATTTTAGGGAAAGCACTTTGTGCCAACATGACCGACCCTTGCTCTATTCTGCCGGCCTCTGGTCACCTGTGACACTAAATACCCTCTGTGTGTGGGGCAATGTGGATTTTCTTACAGCATACTCCTCTGCTTTTTTTTAAGCAGATCCTGAATATTCTTCTCCACCACATCAACAAGGGTTTCAGACAGTAGGGTTGACAAAACAAGCAGCTGCTGCAAGTGGCGAGAACGCATGAGTTGAATCTAAGAATGAAGCAAAATGCTGGTTTACATTCCCTTTCATTTTCTGTGCAATTGTGGAAAGGTCTTGGTAGCTAGTGTTCTACTCCGCCACCTTGAGGACTTTAAACGGATCAAAGAGGGCAGGGACAGATAGGGACATTGACATGGTGTCATTCTGGAGGGTTTTAGTATGTTCAGCAAAAGGCGGCAGCAGTAGGTCATGCAATTATATGAGCTTTTGCCATTCACTGTAATGCTGCACAGTACTTTGGACGGTGGTCTGAGGCGGCCTGTAATGCTGCAAAGTGTTCTGGACGGTGGTTTCAGGCAGGTCCATGGGATGGCCTGTAATGCACAGTGCCATGGATGCCGGGTGTCAGAGGAGGCCTGTAATGCTCATTGCTCTGGACAAACATTGGCCTGAGGGGAGGCCTCAGGCCTGTAATTGTAATGTACACAGTCACATGCACAGTGGGTGCTCTCTGCTCTGGACAGTGGTCGTCGTCGGGACTCAGGAGTGGGACTCTCGTCAGTAGGCCTGTAATGTGCAGTGCTGCTCTGGACAGGAGTCTGAGGACTCGGAGGCCTGTAATGCTGGCTGCACAGTCGCTTGTTTGCTGGGAGCGGAAGCAGGTGGAGCTCCGTGGAAACTGGAAGTTGGTTCACGAGGGTAAACATCTCCCCCTGCCTCACATTTTTCATTCTTTTCGTCATTCGTTAACTATGACTAAATTCAATTCCGTTTTTGTTATCGTCAGTGGAAGAAAATGTGGTGTACAAAAATGCAGCTGACGAAAATTTTGACAAATTTTTTTGTTGGCAAAATTAACACTACGCCACACTTTTCAGATATTTATTTGTAAAAAAAAAAAAAAAATTGTAAACCATTTTTCCAGGCACTGTAAATAGTGGATTATGTCAGAGAGATGGTGAGTTTGGGTGGAGACGTGAGCTAGAGAGGTGTTAAAGTGGACAGCACAGTGGCTAAGTGGTTAGCACTTCCACCTAAGAGCACTAGAGTGATCAGTTTGAATCCCAACCATGGCACTTGCCTATCTGGAGTGTGCATGTTCTCCCTGTGCTCGTGTGGGTTTCCTCCCAGGTACTGCGGTTTTCTGCCACAAGACATGCTGGTAGGTTAATTGGCTCTTGTCTAAATTGGCCCTAGTATGTGTATGTATGAACTTGAGTTGGGGATCTTGGGGCATGAATTGGTGAATGTACATTATAATGTATATGTAAAGTGCTGCATAAATTATTGGCGCTATATAAGTACCTATAATAAATACATTTTAACCACTTAAGCCCCGGACCATTTGGTAGCTAAAGGACCAGAGGTGAATTCAGAATTTTGCACTGCGCTGCTTTAACTGTAAATTGTGCGGACATGCAATGTTGTACCCAAACGAAATTTGCGTCCTTTTCTTCTCACAAATAGAGCTTTCTTTTAATGGTATTTGATTGCCTCTGCGATTTTTATTTTTTGCGATATAAACGGAAAAAGACCGAAAATTTTGAAAAAAAATGATATTTTCTACTTTTTGTTATAAGAAAAATCGAATAAACTCAATTTTAGTCATACATTTAGGCCAAAATGTATTCAGCCACATGTCTTTAGTAAAAAAAATGTCAATAAGCGTATATTTATTGGTTTGCGCAAAAGTTATAGCATCTACAAACCAGGGTACATTTTCTGGAATTTACACAGCTTTTAGTTTATGACTGCCTATCTCATTTCTTGAGGTGCTAAAATGGCAGGGCAGTACAAAACCCCCCCAAATGACCCCATTTTGGAAAGTAGACACCCCAAGGAAATTGCTGAGAGGCATGTTTGAGCCCATTGAATATTTTTTTTTTTGTCCCAAGTGATTGAATAATGACAAAAATTTTTTTTTCAAAAAGTTGTCACTAAATGATATATTGCTCACACATGCCATGGTTATATGTGGAATTGCACCCCAAAATACATTCTGCTGCTTCTCCTGAGTACGGGGATACCACATGTGTGGGACTTTTTAGGAGCCTAGCCGCGTACGGGACCCCGAAAACCAAGCACCGCCTTCAGGATTTCTAGGCACAAATTTTTGATTTCACTCCTCACTACCTATCACAGTTTCGAAGGCCATAAAATGCCAAAATAGCACAAAACCCCCCCAAATGACCCCATTTTGGAAAGTAGACACCCCAAGCTGTTTGCTGAGAGGCATGGTGAGTATTTTACAGCTCTCATTTGTTTTTGAAAATGAAGAAAGAACATTTTTTTTTTTTTTTTTCAATTTTCAAAACTTTGTGACAAAAAGCGAGATCTGCAAAATACTCACAATACCTCTCAGCAAATAGCTTGGGGTGTCTACTTTCCAAAATGGGGTCATTTGGGGGGGGTTTTGTGCCATCTGGGCATTCCATGGCCTCCGAAACTGTGATAGGCAGTGAGAAGTGAAATCAAAAATGTACACCCTTAGAAAGCCTGAAGGCGGTGATTGGTTTTTGGGGTCCCGTACGCGGCTAGGCTCCCAAAAAGTCTCACACATGTGGTATCCCCGTACTCAGGAGAAGCAACAGAATGTATTTTGGGGTGTAATTCCACATATGCCCATGGCATGTTTGAGCAATATATCATTTAGTGACAACTTTGTGCAAAAAAAAAAAAAAAAAAATTGTCTTTTTTCCGCAACTTGTGTCAACATATAAAATATTCCATGGACTCGACATGCCTCTCATTATATAGCTTGGGGTGTCTACTTTCCAAAATGGGGTCATTTGGGGGGGTTTTGAACTGTTCTGGCATTTTATACACAACATTAGGAAGCTTACATCCACTCTTCTAACCACTTGAAGACAAAGCCCTTTTTGACACTTTGTGTTTACAGGAAAACATATTTTTTTTGCAAGAAAATTATGTTGAACCCCCAAACATTATATATATTTTTAAAGCAAAGGCCCTACAGAATAAAATGGTGGGTGTTGCATTTTTTTTTTCTACACAGTATTTGCGCAGCGATTTTTTAAAAACACATTTTTTGGGGAAAAAATACACTTTTTTATTTTTATGCACTAAAACACACTATATTGCCTAAATGTTTGATGAAATAAAAAAAGATGATCTTAGGCCGAGTACATAGATACCAAACACGACATGCTTTAAAATTTCGCACAAACGCGCATTGGCGACAAACTACATACATTTTTAAAAGCCTTTACAGGTTACCCCGTTAGATTTACAGAGGAGGTCTACTGCTAAAATTACTGCCCTCGATCTGACCTTCGCGGTGATACCTCACATGCATGGTGCAATTGCTGTTTACATATGACGCCAGACCGACGCTTGCGTTCGCCATTGGGCAAGAGCAGGGCAGGACAGGGGTGCTTTTTTTTTTTTTATTATTATAAATTTTGCTTTTTTATTTTATTTTTAAATTGTTCCTTCCATATTTTTTTTTTTTTTTTTTTTATTGTTGTCTCAGGGAATGTAAATATCCCCTATGATAGCAATAGGTAGTGACAGGTACTCTTTTTTTGAAAAAACTGGGGTCTAGACCCTAGATCTTTCCTCTGCCCTCAAAGCATCTGACCACACCAAGATCGGTGTGATAAAATGCTTTCCCAATGGCGCTTTTTATATCCGGGGGGGGGGGGTGGGGACATTCCCTCCCACTGCTTGTAAAAGCAGTCCAGAGGCTAATTAGCCACTAGGATTGCTTTTACATGAAAGCCGGCCGCTGGCTGAAAAGAATACCAAGATGATACCTAAACCCGCAGGCATCAATCTGGTATAACCATTCAAAGTCCAGCAACATACCAGTACGTTGCTGGTCCTTGTTGGACATGTATTGTAATCTTCTTTTTTTTTTTCATGCAGCCAGGTGGCTGAACGAAAAAAGAGATTGATCGGTGGGTATGCCCACCATTAGAATACCGCCCTTCATCCACCCACTTCTAATGATGGGCATACATGCACCATTTATATATGCCGAAGCATGGGGGCATCCTCCCGCAAAAAAGTTATGCCGCACACACATGGTCGGACTTTTCCACGGGCAAGCCTCCGTCGGAATTTCGACCGTATGTACGTGGCATTAGGAGCAAAATCACTCCTCCGCTCCTCGGCCCCTGCTGCCCCAATGCTTCGGCATATTTGCTTTTTTTTTTTTTAACTGTGGTGGTGAAATCACCTCCTACAGCACTGGAGTCGCAGGGATCAGGCCTGTCTCTGCGAACGCTGCAGTTATGTGTGTTGTGTTTTTGTAAGTGACAGTGATCGATCGATACTGCACTTGGGTGGCCTGGGCTGGACGGAGGGGCAAAACGCAGGTGCTAGCAGGTATCTGGGCTGATCCTGCTAACACTGCGTTTTTGGGAACCCTAAACTGCTGGGGACGCTAGTATAGATCTGATCAGATCAGATATTGATCTGTTCAGATACTATACCACTAAGGGAGGTGTATGCTTCACGCGTGGGTGTTAGGGTTACTGGCACTAACCTGACGCTGCCTGGGGTGTGACGCAGACCCTCTCTGACGCTAAAACCTAATTGATATCACCCGCCGGGCGATCAGGGGGTTAAACCTTTATTGGGTTATATACGGCGGGTGCCCTGACACTATAAAAAGCAAACTAACTAACTAGCATCACCCGTAACACTTATATGATGATCACTGGTGAAAGGGTTAACTAGGGGCAATTAGGGGGTTAAAACCTTTATTAGATAATATATGGGGGTACCTGACGCTATAAAAACCTGCGTCGAACCTAAAAAATTACTGGCTACCGATCTGCATCACCGACGCTAAGACAGCCATCAGAGAAATGATCGCTTAGCGACAGTGGTGATAGGGGGTGAAAGGGTTACCTGGGGGGCGATCAAGGGGGTTAAACCTTTTATTAGATAATTTATGGGGGTACCTGACGCTATAAAAACCTGGCGCATCCTTGTCTGGCCTATTGCTAGAACTGATACCTTGCTGGAGCCAGGAAAAATGCAGGGAAGTGTTGCAGCTTGGTAATGTACATGTGGTGTAGAATTGTACACATTATATGCTCTCTCTGGGAGCAGGGGACTCGCACTTACGGTAACACAGAGAATAGGGCAACAGGCCTGTCAGTGGTACGAGGAAATGAAATGTTATGCCCACGTTCTTTTGGCCCTGCCTGATCAGTGAAAGATTAAATCTAGTAATGGCATTTTACACAATTCATACATTCCAGGAGTCAAAGGTGATCTGTTGTTAAAATTCGCTTCTAGCATGAATCCGTATGACATATGTCACATTACCAAATTCGTATATATATATTTTTTTGTTAAAGAATGAATTAACTCCACATTCTAAACAGAGATGGCAAGTGTAATTTTCACAAATGGTGCAGCACGTGCTTGTCAATAAAATCTGAAACTACATAAAATGCAAAAATGAAGTGCATTCATTCCTCCTGTACTATGCACAATAATCTGTAAATGTGAGCCTTAGGTAGACTAAACTAGCGGGATTATAAGGTAATATTTAATATCTATGTTTGTTCACATCCTAATTTAATTCTAGCCATACATTGAGCCAGTAGTTAGATTGGAAAGATGATCCAAGAGGAAAATCTTTAGTGGTTATGGTCCTTTCTTCCAGCACTCAAGGTCACCCACAAAGGCAAACTATTGATTTGGACTCTTAAGAGATAGAGAAATCGGAGACTTAATTGATGGCTTGTCTGTAAATTCGGCTGGATTTTTTTGCATGGTGGGCAAAATCTAGGAAAGAGGAATTTATATACAAGAGTATTGCTAGAAGTGGGTGCAGCAATTTGTACTTTAATAGTCATCATAGTTCTTTGCTACATCAGATCTTACTGGGCTTTTTTGCCTTCTTTCTTAGGCTTCATGTACACGGGACATTTAACTACCTCTCCTGAACGCTGAAATTTGACAGCTAGTAACCGACGGTTAAAGAAGTCCGTTGTGCCGCGTTTACATGCCACGTTTGTGTTTTTAGAAGCGTTTTTTACATGTTTATAAATGGTCAGAAGTGTATCTCCATTGAAAACGCCAGTGTAAACAATATGCGGCTAAATGCAAGTTACTGCGTTTAGACGCACGTGTGCGCTGTTACAAGCATTTGGCGTTTCAAATGCCAATAAACTTCCGTAATGAATACAATTTTTTGCTTTAAAAAAAAACGCCACTAAACTCAACTGTCTACAAATGACTGTAAACTACTCAGTGTACATGGACAGAAAGAATAACATAGAGGAGAGATCAGGGGCTGCAAAAAAAAAAAAAACGCACAACTGCTCCTTAGCCCCGTTCACATCGGCCCAATTTGACATGCGATCCGACAGGTCAAATTGGAGCCTATTGCCAGCTTAAGTTAGAAACTGATTGGTTTCTATGCAGAGCCGCACTAGATATTGCACTCTCCAGTTTATATAAATAAGAAATTCTAATAAAATAGGCAGCTGAAATGATCTTCAAAATGTTATATTTTTTGATAAAAAGCTAAACTATACTCAAGTCCCTTTTTGTGATATTAAAGCTCTGCACCCCTCCTTTTTCTTGGTTTTAGAGGATTATTTTGTGTTTTTCAATTTGCATACGTGTGTGTGATTTTTTTTTTTGATTTTTTTTTTTCTTAACACTTTAAAATTACTGTTCCTGTACATAGTCCACTGAGCCGTTTGTTGCAGCAATTGTTTTCTGTACCTACACAGTTGCTTTTAGAATTTTGACATATTTTAGCATTGTTTTGATATATCTGTTCAAGTGCAATATTTTAAGAACGAACACTCCATTAAAAACACATAGGGCTCATATAAACGTTTGTCGCGATCTGCAGTAGATTGCTTTTTAGAGTGTGCTTAACAAGCTGTTGGGAGGTGTTACAGTGCATCCGGAAAGTATTCACAGCGCTTCACTTTTTCCACTTTTTGTTATGTTACAGCCTTATTCCAAAATTAATAAATTCATTATTTTCCTCCAAAATTCTACAAACAATTCCCCATAATGACAATGTGAAAGAAGTTTGAAATCTTTTCACATTTTTAAAAAATAAATAGGAAAAAATCCCATGTACATAAGTATTCACAGCCTTTGCTTAATACTTTGTTGAAGCACCTTTGGCACCAATTGCAGCCTCAAGTCTTTTTGAGTATGATGCTACAAGCTTGGTACACCTATTTTTGGGCAGTTTCTCCCATTCTTCTTTGCAGGACCTCTCAAGCTTCATCAGGTTGGATGGGAAGCGTCGGTGCACAGCCATTTTCAGATCTCTCCAGAGATGTTCATTCGGGTTCAAGTCTGGGCTTTGGCTGGGCCACTCAAAGAAATTCAGAGTTGTTCCATAGCCACTCCTTTTTGTTATCTTGGCTGTGCGCTTAGGGTCGCTGTCCAGTTGGAAGAGGAACCTTCACCCCAGTCTGAGGTCCAGAGCGCTCTGGAGCAGGTTTTCATCAAGGAGGTCTCTGTACATTGCTGAATTCATCTTTCCCTCGACACTGACTAGTCTCCCAGTTCCTGCCACTCAAAAACATCTCTACAGCATGATGCTGCCACCACCATGCTTCACTGTAGGGATGGTATTGGCCAGCTGATGAGTGGTGCCTGGTTTCCTCCAGACATGACGCTTGCCATAAATCTTTGTTTATTCAGACCAGAGAATTTTGTTTCTCATGATCTGAGAGTCCTTCAGGTGCCTTTTGTCAAACTCCAGGCGTGCTGCCATGTGCCTTTTTTATTGAGATGTGTCTTCTGTCTGGCCACTCTACCATACAGGTCTGATTGGTGGTGTGCTGCAAAGATGATTGTTCTTCTGGAAGGTTCTCTCTCCCCAAAGAAACGCTGGAGCTCTGCCAGAGTGACCATTGGGTTCTTGGTCACCTCCCTGACTTAGACCCTTCTCTGATTGCTCAGTTTGGCCTGGCGGCCCGCTCTAGAAAGAGTCCTAGTGGTTCCAAACTTCTTCTATTTATGGATGATGGAGGCCACTGTGCTCATGAGACATTTATTGCTGCAGAAATTTTCTGTACCCTTCCCCAGATCTTTTGGGCCTTGATACAATCCTGTCTCTGAGGTCTACAGACAATTCCTTGGACTTCATGGCTTGGTTTGACATGCACTGTTAACTGTGGGATCTTATATAGACAGGTGTTTGTCTTTCCAAATCATGTCCAATCAACTGAATTTACCACAGGTGGACTCCAATCAAGTTGTCGAAATATCTCAAGGATGATCAGTGGAAACAGGATGCACCTGAGCTTAATTTTGAGTGTCATGGCAAAGGCTGTGAATGCTTATATACATGTGATTTTATTTTTATTTTTTTAACCACTTCAGTATTTGGCTGGCAAATGATGGGGCCACTTTTTGCGATTCGGCACTGCATCGCTTTAACTGACAATTGCGCGATGTGGCTCCCAAACAAAATTGTCTTTTTTTTCCCCCATAAATAGACCTTTTATTTTGGTGGTATTTGATCACCTCCTGCGGTTTTTATTTTTTGCGCTATAAACAAAAAGAGCGCCAATTCTGAAAAAAAAGCTATATTTTTTTACATTTTGCTATAATAAATATCCCCCAAAAAATATATAAAAAAACGAATTTTTTCCTCAGTTTAGGCTGATATGTATTCTTCTACATTATTTTGGTAAAAAAAATCACAAAAAAATAGTTATGGTGGCGATCTGTGATTTTTTTTTTTTTTATCATGACTGCGACATTATGGCGGACACGTCGGACACTATTTTGACACTGTTTTGAGACCATTTTCATTTATACAGCGATCCGTGCTATAAAAATGCACTGATTACTGGGTAAATGACACTGGCAGTGAAGGGGTTAAGTGTGTCCTAGGAAGTGATTCTAACTGTGTGGGAGCGGGGCTTACTGTGACACGACACTGATCACTGCTCCTGATAAGAGGGAGCAGACGATCAGTGTCCTGTCACTAGGCAGAACAGGGAGATGCCTTGTTTACAAAGGCATCCCCCCCATTCTGCTGTTCTGTGACATGATCGCAGGACATCGAGTCCGCGGGCACGGTCACATAGACTTTTAATACATTTTCAAAGATTTCAAACAAGCTTCTTTCACGTTGTCATTATCGGGTATTGTTTGTAGAATTTTGAGGAAAATAATGACTGTAATCCATTTTGGAATAAGGCTGTAACATAACATAAAATGTGGAAAAAGTGAAGCGCTGTGAATACTTTCCAGATGCACTGTATATCATGTACATTGCACATAGTTGTGGCGCTACCCCTTTCACTTGAATGGGCCATCTTCAGTACTACCCACTAATGCCTCGTTTCCACTGAGCGGATCGGTACGGTTCGGTACGGTACGCTATTTTGGGTGTTTCCATTATAAAAGCGTGCCATAAAACCGAACCGTACCGCACCATTCTGGGTCCTGTTTCAGATGTGGGGCCATAGAAAATGTAACGGTTCGGTTAGGGCGGAGCTACAATACATTCCACTGATAGGCGGACACGCGAGGCATTTTTTCTAAACCCTGAATGGTCCCTGACGGTCCGACTTGCAGTGGAAACGCTCACCAGAATAGACCGGACCATTCAAACCGTTCCATTCTGTACCGACCCGAACCGTTCCGTTCAGTGGAAACAAGGCATAAATTAAACAGAAGGGGTAATTATTGCAGTACCTTGCAGCTGTACCACGTATATGCCCTGTACTGTTTGTTGCCTTTGCAGCTTAGGTTGGTGATTGATGGGCAGTAAAAACACAGCTTTACTGCCTGTTTGTTTGTTTTTTTCCTCCCAACCACGTGTAAACTGAGCTTTATTATGGGTATTCTTCCTCTTCCTTCAGACATATACAGTAGGTTTTTATGAAATAATATATCTGTCAGGCTTTGCAAATATTTTCTTTTATAGTTATCCAGTTTGACTGTGCTAAAAAAACAGCTTGAAGCTGATCAAACCAATGATGAGTGTTTAGATCTGTCGGTTGTACAGTCAGCCAAATTGTACATGAGAGAGAATGATCACTTCAAGAATCCTACTGTAGTTAATAAATTAGAGGCCATTGCTGTGTGCCCCAGCGTCTGGTTTATATGTAAACTATTATGTTTAATGTGTATTCGATTAATGGCTGATCCCTGTCTGAAGCCTTGACTGTAGTTCATCATGTTTATTGACCATTGCTTTACACACACAGCGATCAGAGAACACGATGTTGTGTACGGTGTTACAGATGCTTTACTACATATAAAATCCACAGCTGCTTATTTTGTCACTTGAACCTGCATGGCATCATCACGTCCGAATAGTTGGTGGCCTGCCATATTTTTGTCCCACAGTCAGCGGTGATGACCAATGCTCCTTGAAAGCACAGGTGTTGTCTCCTAATATTGACGTTATTTTCCTCTGGTTGCACATAACACAGTAAGAGCCCATTCACACAGGGGCAACACGACTTCCAGCGCGATTTTATGAGGCAACTCAGACACGACCTGAGTATGAATCGCAGCGCGACCTGGAGCTATTTACAAGGCAACTCCAAGTTGCCTGCAGGACAGGAGACATGAGATTGCAGGCCCCACCCGCCCAAACCAGAACTTCCCCAGATACAACTTAACTAAAATAAATAACTGAACACATTTTTTAAATGGCAAAAACTTGGCCGCGACACCTTTATTGGTTTTTCACAAATAATTTTCCATAAATCTTTATTATCATTCCAAACTTCATAAATCATCCAATAACATATTTCTACCTGCTCAGTTGTTAGAACTCGAGCAGTAGCACAACTTCAAAGATAAATAAAAGTCCCCACACGCCGGTCTTGAGCATCAAGACCGGCACACCCCAATCGTCGCGGCCTTTTCGATCATGTTCTGCAGACCAACATTAAAAATGTCATTTCCTACTTCTGATAAGTGCACCCCATCCAGTCTGTACAGACCTGGATATCCCCCTTCCAAGTCCATGTGCCTATAAGACAGTCCCCCAACTTGGGGCATGAACTTTTCGAGAGCCCTATTGACTCTCTTCCTCATTTTTTCCATCACCCTCCGCGCAGAGGAGAGCCATGAAAGACGAGGAACCACTTCTGAAAAAACTAAGGTTGTACCTGGGAAAGTCGCACTGAAGCGATGCAGGTCACGCTTAATCATAAATAATAAGTCCAAAGTGTTAACATTTCCCAAATCGTTACCTCCCAAATGAATTATCAGTATGGATGGCAATGGCCACAGCTGACATAACCTAGACACATGCAAATCCAGTTGCGGCCATTGAAGGCCTCTTATACCTTTCCAGAACAAACGAAATGAGTCCGGGTGCAAGGATAAATTTGATGAATAGTTGCGTTGAGCCGCTCTTTTTTGTGCCCAATAAATAAATGAATGCCCCAAAATCCACACTGTGTGCTGGGTACCTAAAATTAAATAAACAAATTAGGACGAACATACAACTTAAAACATTTTGACTTCCACCCATCCAATGCCTTGATATCTGATTCGGAGACGCCCGATCGGGCCGCCTCCGAAGCTGCGCCAATCCGAAAGGAGTGGGAGGAAAACTTAAAATGACTTAAACCCATGGCACCCAAACTCTTTTTAAAAACTGCATCGAATTGGTATTTCGTCAGGGGCAATAAATTAGCATGAATGAGAAAAATTCCCTCCCCGGGAGGCCTAAGGCCTCGTACACACGACCGATTTTTCTCGGCAAGAACCAGCAAGAAACTTGCTGGCAGAGAGGTCTTGCCGAGTAAATCGGTCGTGTGTACGCTGCTAGCGTGTTTCTCGTCGAGAAAACCGACAAGAAACCTCGACGAGAAAATAGAGAACCTGCTCTCTATTTCTTTTTCGTACATCACGGGACACAGAGCGACATAGTCATTACTAATGGGTTATATAGTTACCGTCAGGTGCTGGCACTGGCAACTTCCAAAACCGGAAGTACCCTCCCCTATATAAGCCCCTCCCATCCGGGAGCACCTCAGTTTTTTTTTGCCAGTGTCTAAGGTGTTGGCCAAGAAGAAACATGTGTTTTTCACTGAGCTTGCGTACAGGTTCTTTTGGGCCTCAGTAAGCTATTCCGGATCCGACCAAAAAAGCTTCATAGCTAAACGGTCGGTACCCGGGCCTTGCAGAGAAGAGCAAGGTTCTGCCTGTAATGCTTCTCTTAGGAGAGCTGGACCCTGGGATCCAGAGCTCTGGTCATACCCACGACCAAGATGTTTTCTGTGCAGGGTGCTATACAGGTCCAGGGGAGTGGAATCCTTGGGAACCCGGTCCCTGAAGGTTTGATTACAATGCCTGCCGTGATAGGTGAAGTTTGGGCTTTTGTGGACCAAACAAAGTCCTGCGGCGGGGAACAGGTAAGTGGGGGCCCCCAGGAACTTGGTTCTATTGGGGGACCCCCAAGCCTAATTTGTCTTTCTGTCTGTTACCTAACGGTATTCCCGCTAATATCTGTGCATGCCTGTAACTACTAAAAAAATGTAATAATTTTTAATGGTGGTCAAGAAAAAAAAAAAAAAAAAAAAGAATGTTTTTTTATATATGTTTAGTATATTAAACTGCGGTACCTGTGTTTGTCCACTAGAGGCCGCTGTAGAATGTTTTTCTTGTCATATGGACTAGTTTCTTCTCAGAGAGCAAAGTCCAGGCAGCTGGTGAGTTCTCCTACAGGAAACTGTTTCCTCTGCCATGTTGCAGTGTTCGTCTATCCCCCGGCCTGCGGCAAAGGGGGCCCTGGCTCCTGTCCCTGGTTTCCATGTTTGAAATTAGCGCCGAGGCGCACGTGGCCGCGCGCGTGCGCGTGCACGCGCCTCTATATATAGAGGTGGCCGGAAAAAGGGGCGGGGCCTGGGGGATGACGCTCTGTGCGCGCCGCAGCGCTTCTGCGCATGTGCGGGCGTCCCAGCAGGTTTTAAAAAGCCACATTATTGCAGTAAGCTGGCTATGAAGTACAGAGACAGAGCTGACAACATTTAAAGGCATACAGCAAGCGGTTGATACAGGCATCCCCTAGAAAGGCACATTAGTAGACACCAACTGTTTATTATAGCAGCATTTATGCTAGACTATTATCAGTAACTGGTGTATTTTCGGCTGGAATACCTCAGCTTTGTGGCTTAGGAATATGCCGTCTAAAAACTCCGGGACTAGAAATTCCAGGAGGAATAGGGGGTCTCCATCGGGCTCTGAGGATCTTGGGCATGCTTTGGCTGCACCAGTCTCCCCTGAAGAATCAGAGGTTAGTGACCGTAGGGCACCCCCAGGAGTACCTGGTACTGTGGCTGTCCCCAGTTCACCTGCTCCTGTGTATGTAACAGAGGAGGTTTTTTCCTCAGCTCTGGGAGGGCTGGAAGAGAGATTGTCAGCACTAATTGCTGCTTCCCTGTCACAGGAGAAAAGCGCTCGATCTCCGTCTCCTCCCTCAGAGTGCCTGTTAACAGAGCAACAGTCCCATACAGAGGTCGACCTACCTGAGGGGGATCAGGATGAGGTTGATTCGGTTGTAGAGGAATCAACAGTGGAGGAGCCGTTCTCAGCATCACATGCTGAGAGGTTATGGGTTCAGTCCCTGACTAATATGGTCCGATCAGCATTTAAAATGCCACTTGCGGAGCCATCCTCCTCTTCTGTCTCCTCGTTGGGGTCGCTAAAAGCTCCCCAGACTGTTTGTTCTTTCCCGATCCATCCTTTATTGGAGGGGCTCATTTACCAGGATTGGGAGCATCCTGACAAAATATTTACTCCCCCCAAGAGATTTCCGGTGGTCTATCCTATGGAGGATAAGTTCGTCAGAAAATGGAAGGTCCCTACAGTGGACGCAGCCATCTCTTGTGTGAATAAATCACTGACATGTCCGGTGGAAAATGTCCAAATGTTCAAGGACCCAATAGATAAAAAATTGGAGTCCTTATTGAAATCTGCTTTTTCTACAGCAGGATTGGTGACACAACCAGCAGTGGCAGCTATAGGGGTCTGCCAAGCAGTGAAGGATCAGTTGAAACAGGTCTTAAGGGACGTACCAGATCAGCAGGCTCTTGCTCTAGCTGATCTACCTAGAGCCTTATGCTTTGCGGTGGACGCTATAAAGGATTCAATCCATCAGGCCTCCCGCCTTACGCTGTCTATAGTACATATGCGCAGGCTTCTATGGCTCAAAAACTGGTCTGCTGAAGCTCCCTGTAAAAAATTGCTGGTCAGCTTCCCATTTCATGGGGAGCGTTTATTCGGGGAAGACCTGGACAAGTATATCCAGAGAATTTCCAGCGGTAAAAGTACACTCTTGCCGGTCAAAAATAGAGTTAGAGGTCCCTCTTTTAAGAGGCCGGCTTCTCCAGTCCCGAGGACATCGGCTGTGAAACAGTTCCGACGGCCTCCCCGGTCAAATCCCGGAGGTAAAAATCAGGGACAGTTGCAGGGTAACAAGAAGCCCTGGAGCAGGAGAGGTACAAAACCTCCCCCAAAGTCAAATGCATGAAGGGTTGCCCCCACCCAATCGGGTGGGGGGAAGACTTCAGTTGTTCACAGAGACCTGGCGGGACACGATCCGAGACAGATGGGTGCTCTCCGCAGTAAATCTGGGATACAAATTGGAGTTAAAAAACTCCCCTCCTTCCCGCTTTATAAGGTCGAACGTGCCAAGGGATCCCCAGAAGAGAGGATCCCTCCTGTTGGCACTGGAACAATTATTGCTTCAAGCAGTAATTATAGAGGTCCCCCTGGAAGAATGGGGGTTCGGGTTTTACTCAAACCTCTTTACAGTTCCGAAGCCAAACGGGGACATGAGGCCCATATTAAATCTAAAAGGGCTAAACAAATTCCTGCATATCAGGACTTTCCGGATGGAGTCGATCCGATCGGTAGCCACTGCCCTACAAGGGGAGGAATGGTTAGCCTCGATCGACATCAAAGATGCGTATTTACACATCCCCATCTTTCCAGCCCACCAGAAATTTCTACGCTTTGCGATAGAAGGGCGCCATTTTCAGTTCAGAGCCTTACCCTTCGGTCTGGCCACAGCACCAAGAGTGTTCACAAAAATTCTGGCCCCATTATTGGCCAATCTAAGAACACGAGGTGTAACGATAATGGCATATCTAGACGACTTGTTGCTGATAGACCACTCAGTGGAAAAACTAGAAGTGGTTGTTCACGAGACAATCAAGTATCTGGAATATCACGGTTGGATTATCAACCGAGACAAGTCAGCCCTAAAACCAGTCAAAAGTCTGGAATACTTGGGGCTAAGGCTGGATTCAGACCAGAGAAAAATTTTCTTGCCTCAAGAAAAGGGGTCGTCTTTGAGAGATTTGATCCACTTAGTGGGTTCAAAAAGACAGCCATCCATACGCCTATGCATGAGGCTGCTGGGAAAAATGGTGGCATCATTCGAAGCAGTACCCTACGGTCAATTCCATTCAAGGAAGTTGCAAAGGGCCATACTGTCAGCCTGGAACAAAAAAGTTCAGGCTCTGGACGTACCAATATCCTTGTCCCCTTCCGTTCGCAGAAGCCTCCGTTGGTGGTTGGTTCCCCGGAATCTGGAAAGAGGGAAATCCTTCAGTCCGATTTCTTGGAAGGTGGTCACTACAGATGCCAGCCTTTTAGGCTGGGGAGCAGTACTGGAGCAATGGTCTCTCCAGGGCAGATGGTCGGATGCGGAAAAGGCCCTGCCCATCAATCTCTTAGAGATACGAGCAGCCCGGTATGCCCTAGTAGCATGGACATCCAAACTCCAAGGGTCCCCTGTCAGAGTTCAGTCAGACAATGCCACAGCAGTGGCATATATCAATCGTCAGGGGGGCACCAGGAGTCGTGCAGCCCAAAGGGAAGTAAATTACATCCTGAGATGGGCAGAAAGATATGTCCCAGCCATATCTGCTGTATTCATTCCAGGGGTGGAGAATTGGAAGGCGGACTTTCTAAGTCGCCAACAATTATGCCCAGGGGAATGGTCCCTTCATCCCGAGGTTTTCCGGACAATATGTCAGCGGTGGGGAACACCGGATGTAGATCTGCTAGCATCCAGGTTCAACACGAAAGTGGACAGGTTTGTCTCTTGGACAAGGGATCCCCTAGCGTGCGGCTCGGATGCCCTAGTGTTCCCTTGGGATCAGTTCAAGCTGATATATGCATTCCCACCGCCACAATTGTTACCTCGATTACTCCGCAGAATCAGGGTAGAAAAGAAACCAGTGATTCTGGTGGCTCCAGCGTGGCCCCGAAGAGCATGGTACGCGGAGATTGTAAAAATGTCTGTGGGGAGTCCTTGGACCCTCCCACATCGTCCGGACCTGCTTTCGCAGGGACCGATATACCACCCTTCCTTACCAGCCCTAGGTTTGACGGCCTGGCTATTGAAGCCCACATTCTAAAAAGGAGAGGGCTCTCTAATGCTGTGGTGTCTACCATGATCAATGCCAGGAAACCGGTATCCAGGCAGATCTACTATAGAATCTGGAAGGCGTACATCGCCTGGTGTGAGGCCAGGAAATGGCATCCACGTAAATACGTAATAGGTAGAATTCTGGACTTCCTACAATGGGCTGTAGATAGGAAGCTTGCCTTGAGTACTATCAAAGGTCAGATTTCGGCCTTGTCAATATTTTTTCAAAGGCCCTTGGCTTCGCATTCACTAGTCAAAGCCTTTATACAAGGAGTGATGCGTATTAGTCCTCCGGTTAATATTCCCATATGTCCATGGGATCTAAACTTGGTTCTGTCGGTTCTACAGAAACAACCATTTGAACCATTACAGCATATTTCCTTAGTGCTTCTCACCAGGAAATTGATTTTTCTAGTAGCCATTTGTTCGGCTAAAAGAGTATCGGAATTAGCAGCTATGTCCTGTAAGGAGCCATATCTGGTTATCCATAAGGACAGAGTAGTGTTACGTCCTCATCCAGCCTTTCTTCCTAAGGTGGTATCGAGTTTTCATTTGAACCAAGATGTGGTTCTTCCTTCTTTTTTCCCCAAGCCTACTTCGGTAGAGGAAAAGTTATTGCATTCTTTGGATGTAGTAAGAGCAGTTAAAGCTTATCTAAAAGCCACTGCTCAGATTCGCAGAACGGATACTTTGTTCATTCTGCCGGAAGGCCCCAAAAAGGGTCAGGCAGCGTCAAAATCTACTTTAGCCAAGTGGATTCGACAGGTCATAATACAAGCCTATAGCTTGAGAAGTAGACCGCCTCCGTTCAAAGTTAGGGCGCACTCCACGAGAGCAGTTGGAACTTCATGGGCAGTGCATCACCAGGCCTCCCTGGCTCAAATCTGTAAGGCCGCAACATGGTCTTCGGTACACACGTTTACTAGGTTCTACCAGGTGGACGTTAGAAGTCAGGAGGATGTCGCCTTTGGGCGCAGTGTGTTGCAGGCCGCAAAAGATCCTCATGTCTGATAGCGCTCAGCTTATATATGGTGTATCCCCCCCCCTCATTTGGCATTGCTTTAGGACATCCCATTAGTAATGACTATGTCGCTCTGTGTCCCGTGATGTACGAAAAAGAAAATAGGATTTTTATAACAGCTTACCTGTAAAATCCTTTTCTTGGAGTACATCACGGGACACAGAGCTCCCGCCCCTCTTTGGGGACACTTATTGCTTTGCTACAAAACTGAGGTGCTCCCGGATGGGAGGGGCTTATATAGGGGAGGGTACTTCCGGTTTTGGAAGTTGCCAGTGCCAGCACCTGACGGTAACTATATAACCCATTAGTAATGACTATGTCGCTCTGTGTCCCGTGATGTACTCCAAGAAAAGGATTTTACAGGTAAGCTGTTATAAAAATCCTATTTTTCTCGTCGAGATTCTCCTCGGCGTGTTTCTCGACGAGAAAAGTGAGTGTGTGTACACTTACCTGTCCGCCCGGAAGCCCGCGCATGTTCGAAATGAATTTGACGCATGCGCGGTAGCTTCCTAGGCATACGTAGGGTGTACCAAGATGGCGGCGACGGCATCGAATGTGACGAGCGCATGCTCGACGTAGTCGATGACGTCACCGCGTACACTCCTTTCAAAGAACCGCGGGTTCTTTGAAACGAGCGTGTGTACACTCGGCCGGGACAAGTTTCTTGTCCAAGAATCTCGTCGAAAAAAACGACATGTTTTTCTCAACGAGAATCTCGGCCGTGTGTACGAGGCCTATGCCCCATAAATTGTTTAACCAAGGCTACCGGGCACAATAAGCTCTCATTTTGTTCTTTTAGATGAACCCATCTACCCTTACCATATTGGTCTGTTTTGGAATACTGCAGCCACACATGAACACCCGATTGATCAACTAGCACCTGGTCAAATCGCACACCCGAACCACCTTGTTTGCTCACTGGAATTAATTCCGAGATGCAAAATGCCCCAAAAAATGCAAGCACAAAAGCTGTCCTGAATAATAAGGCCTCGTAGGAGGAAAAACAAACCACTGAAGTCATTCTGCAAAGGCCACCGAGAATGTCAAGAGAAATCGGTCTCCTATCATCTATGACAAACCTCAATCTCTTGTATCCCTTCAGTGCCTGTTTTACAGAAAAATAAGAAGAACAAGGTCTCAGACCCAATAAACGGAAGAAAAAGGACATACCGGCCAGCGTTCTTGTCACATAACTATGTGAAAGTTGCTGCCGCATTAAACTTGACATAAAAGCCAAAATGGTACCTTCCGAAGGCTTATCAAACTGACCACCTTCAGCACTTGCAAAGGATATCCAGCTGCTCCAGGCTGCCGAGTAACTCGACCAGGTTCTAGGAGCTAAAGAGCTTTTTATAGCATTCGTCACAGTACTCAGATCATCTCCCACAGATAGGCCGGGCATGAGTTGCCAACTGCGTCCGCCTCCGGCAGCAGACACCGAAAACGCTCCTCCTGAAAACGAGATAGAGAATCAGCTATATTATTCAATATCCCCGGGGTATACCTAGCCTTCAACCAAATATTAAATTTGAGGCATCTGAAGACCACCTGACGCAAGATTTTGATTACCGGCAAAGAACTGGATGAAAGGCAGTTCACTGCATATAATACACCCTTGTTATCCGTTTCCACCAAGATGCGCCTATTAGCGAACTCTGAGCCCCACAACTCCAATGCCACTAATATTGGAAATAATTCTAGCAATACCACGTTCCTGGTCACTCCCGAACTCACCCAAGGCTCCGGCCAAGCCGCGCAACACCAGTGCGATCTCCAGATGGCACCGAAGCCTTTGGAGCCAGCTGCATCCGTAAATAAACAAAAATCCTTTGCCACAACAAATTCCGCCTGAAAAAAGGACCTACCGTTATATCCGTCAAGAAATTTGGCCCAAACCAAAAGATCTTCCTTAATGGGGGCCGTTATTCTAACATGATCCAAAGGAGATTTCAAGCCTGAAATCGCCAGGTAAAGCCTACGCGAAAATATTCTGCCAACAGGCATGATTCTGCACGCAAATGCCAGAACCCCCAGCAGCGACTGTATTTCTTTCAAGCGTACCTTCTTTTTCCGCAACACCATCGTGATTAACCATTTTAATTTACTCAATTTTTTTTTCCGGCAAACGAAATTCCATACCACAAGTATCTATCTCTATGCCCAAAAACTCCAATGAAGTGCTTGGCAAGCAAGTTTTTCCCTCAGCCAACGGTACTCCAAATTCAAAAGCCATGGCCTGAAATGACAGCAACAAGTCAGAACAAAAACTAGAGTCTGCTGGGCCAACAAACAAAAAATCATCTAGATAGTGCACCGCACCATCCAGCCCAGATCGGATGCCAAGTACCCAGTGGAGAAATGTAGAGAATGATTCAAAGTAGGAACATGACAACGAACACCCCATCGGGAGACACATGTCAAAAAAGTATTGACCCTCAAAATAAAACCCCAACGAGTTGAAAGCCTCCGGGGAGACGGGCAAGAGGCGAAATGCGGATTTTATGTCAGCCTTCGCCAACAAGGCCCCAGGGCCAAACCTCCTGATCTTACCAATCGCTTCTTCGAATGTGGCATACGACACTGAGCATAGGCTCCCGTCAATCTCATCGTTCAAGGAGTCACCTTTTGGAAAGGATAGATGGTGTATAATACGAAATTCATTGGGTTCCCGTTTTGGCACTACCCCCAATGGGGAAATCCGAAAATTATAGAAGGGGGGGGGGGGTGCTCAAAAGGGCCAGCAATTCTACCTTCCTTTAGTTCTTTACATAACTTATCCCTTACCACCTGGGGAAATTGATCTACAGATTTCAAATTACCTACCAATTTACACCCCTCCCCCGAAAAGGAAGGCAACGGGAAACCCTGATCAAAACCTTTACTGAGTAAACAAGCCTTCTCCCTGTTTGGGTAGATGTCCAGCCACGGGTGCATTTTTTCCAGCCTCACTGGCGTGCAGGCTTTTGGGAAAAATATGCTGGACCGGGCTAGCTCCTGTCACTGCATTCCGCTTAAAACATTTTGCCGCTGGGTGCGTCCCCGCACAAATGGCACATTCGTGTCTGTATTTACACAAATTATTCCAGCGGCACTGGCTGTCATTAAATGCAAAACAGCAGCCTTTCCTAAAGGCCGCTGTCGACCCTGTCGCAGCGGGTTGTCTAGGCACTACCTGCCTTTGTGGCACAATCAAATTGAGCCACAAGCCCACATCTTTCATACCCCAACTTAGAGACTGGTGAATGGACAGTTTCTGACGAAAGGATTCGTCATAGAAAAACCACCCCAGGCCCCCAAAATTTTTATAGGCTTCCAAGATGTGATCTAGATGCTGGAAAAGCCCCCCACACCTTTCCGGGTGCTTCTCCGCCATAATGCCAGAATAAATACAAAAGGCTTGAAGCCAATTGTTAAACGACCTAGGGATTGCCCTGCGCCTTTCTTCTTCGCTTCTCTCCTCCCCCCTCCTTTCTGTTCTAACAAATTCTTTATGCGCAGGCAGGAGAGAAAGAATGTCAACATATTCCCCTTTCCAAATCTTTTCCTTAACATTTACACTTAAATGGTATCCTAAAGGGGACATTTCACATGGCATGGAATCTTTCATATATATCTCAGGGACCAGTAACCTTTGCCCAGCCGTCTGCAAGAGCTCAGGAGCTGATTTGTCAGACTGCATAGCAGAAACTTTATCTAGCTGAGATAGTAAGCTATATATATATTGGGAAAAACCTGCGCTAAACCAAATAATATTGAGAAAAATTAATAAATACTTGATCAAAGAAAACTGTGATGCTGCTACAAGTAAAAAGCTAAAAAATACTAAAGCTCAACAAACATATGCAAAAAGAAACAAGTGCGCAATCACCATGAATTAAAACAACAATCCTGCAAACAGGAAAAAATATTTAAAACATCAAGTGAAAAATAAATATATATAGTGAAAAAAAGGGGTTAATGTAGAGAATCTTCTATTATAAGGAATCTCCAAACAATATTCATTTAACGAATGTGTATAAAAAGTGTCCCAAAAAAAGAAGTTGTATATTTAAATGTTTTTAAATATTAAATAATCAGCTCCACCAATCTTCATATGGGTAAGGAATTATCTGATGTAGATCTTATTCCATATACATTCGACAGTAGGGAATAATCTTAAAGCTGCTTACCAGATCGATGGGACCTCGGATTACAGAGGTCTCAAGAGCGTGTGCATCTGCCTGCCGGCACCGAGGATATCCACCTGCTCCTTATCCCAAGGGATCTCTCCTCGCTCCACCAGCTGATCGGATGTCCAACACACAGGAATCAAGGTAAGCAGAGATAATGATTGCTCCAGGTGCACTCCTAGGAGTTAGTTCAACTCAGCAGGAAGGGATTGAATGAAAAAAACTTCATGGTGCAGTATTTCAGAAAAAAGTTTCCAAATGATTTATTGAAAAAATCACAGCAAAGACCAAAGCAAGTTCACATCCAATCCACACTTCATAAAAAGATATATATAAAAACAGGAACACAAAAGGGGGGGAAAAGGGTAAAAAAGGAAAAAATATCTGAAAAATCAGTCAGAGAGCAAACACTGACTGCTTCAATGACCAAATACGTGATAACGTTTTAGGGATGTATGCTCCACCCGACGCGTTTCCCCACAACTGGCATCAACTGGGAACGGAGGCTGATTCCCAACGTCATCACTTCACGTATATATATACTCATGAGGCAGTCGTGACACCGGAAGCTAGATTTTTCAAATATAGCCTTGTAGTCACCAAATTGGTAGGCTGAATCCAACATGTTGTGGACTCAGAACATACCAAAAATATTCTCTTCAGCTCAAAAGGACAGATAATTAACATATTATAAACATTAAAAGAATATATATATATATATATATATATATATATATATATAATAATGAATGTTGAAATTTAGAATTAGCCTCTAAATGCTGCATGACCAATTGTTATAATGAAGTAAAATATGCAAAAAGAATGCAGATATATATACCCTTTGCATATTACAACAAAAAACATATCTCTAAAATATTAAAAAAATTAATTAAAAAAATCCCTTTAAATTTTTTTTTATGTGTATATATAAAAGATAACTTAATATTACATTATCATTAAGAGATGGTTATTTTTTATTTAAAAATGTTTTTTTTTTTTAAAAGAATTTTTCTCAAAGAAAGGCACATATAAAAAAGCATTTTCGTACACACCATGATAGGGATACCTCCTTGGTGACAGTAGTGGCCATAGAGAAATATACTGCACACTGGAGGGGGGATAATCTGAAGAGACATATATCCCGACGTGAAACTAGGTGGATACATGACCTTCAATGTTACCAGCCCCTGGGTTTAAACGTAGAATGGGACATAAATTGTTTTATTGATAACAAATAACATACTGATTCCCATTTTTTATATGTGCCTTTCTTTGTATCTATATCTGCATTCTTTTTGCATATTTTACTTCATTATAACAATTGGTCATGCAGCATTTAGAGGCTAATTCTAAATTTCAACATTCATTATTATATATATATTCTTTTAATGTTTATAATATGTTAATTATCTGTCCTTTTGAGCTGAAGAGAATATTTTTGGTATGTTCTGAGTCCACAACATGTTGGATTCAGCCTACCAATTTGGTGACTACAAGGCTATATTTGAAAAATCTAGCTTCCGGTGTCACGACTGCCTCATGAGTATATATACGTGAAGTGATGACGTTGGGAATCAGCCTCCGTTCCCAGTTGATGCCAGTTGTGGGGAAACGCGTCGGGTGGAGCATACATCCCTAAAACGTTATCACGTATTTGGTCATTGAAGCAGTCAGTGTTTGCTCTCTGACTGATTTTTCGGATATTTTTTCCTTTTTTACCCTTTTTCCCCCCCTTTTGTGTTCCTGTTTTTATATATATCTTTTTATGAAGTGTGGATTGGATGTGAACTTGCTTTGGTCTTTGCTGTGATTTTTTTCAATAAATCATTTGGAAACTTTTTTCTGAAATACTGCACCATGAAGTTTTTTTCATTCAATCCCTTCCTGCTGAGTTGAACTAACTCCTAGGAGTGCACCTGGAGCAATCATTATCTCTGCTTACCTTGATTCCTGTGTGTTGGACATCCGATCAGCTGGTGGAGCGAGGAGAGATCCCTTGGGATAAGGAGCAGGTGGATATCCTCGGTGCCGGCAGGCAGATGCACACGCTCTTGAGACCTCTGTAATCCGAGGTCCCATCGATCTGGTAAGCAGCTTTAAGATTATTCCCTACTGTCGAATGTATATGGAATAAGATCTACATCAGATAATTCCTTACCCATATGAAGATTGGAGGAGCTGATTATTTAATATTTAAAAACATTTAAATATACAACTTCTTTTTTTGGGACACTTTTTATACACATTCGTTAAATGAATATTGTTTGGAGATTCCTTATAATAGAAGATTCTCTACATTAACCCCTTTTTTTCACTATATATATTTATTTTTCACTTGATGTTTTAAATATTTTTTCCTGTTTGCAGGATTGTTGTTTTAATTCATGGTGATTGCGCACTTGTTTCTTTTTGCATATGAGATAGTAAGCTGACAGGCAGACTAGACAGTACTGGAGTAAGAGATGACACAGAAGGGTTAACAGAAATAGAAGCAGCAGACACAGCAGGTGCTGAACCTTTAGACAGTGATTGTATTATGGAAGACAAAGAGCCTACCAAACCAGATAGTACATGCAATTGGTTTAACTCACCACCAGCTGGAGCCTGCAACACCTGCTGCTGAGCCACCTGCTCCAGCATTGAAGGGGGGTCTTGCACCTGTAGCATCTGCTCACCTGTTGCATGCTGTGGCATGTCTGTGTTCTGAGTGCCTTGCTGACACTCTAAGCGCTGGTTCCCGGGAGACCGCTGCGCGCGCTGTCTCCCCCGACTGTCCTGTGCGGCCTGCTGCGGCTGGCCGCGCCGTCCTCCTCTTCCAGCCGGCGACTGCGAACAGATCCGCCTCTTCTGACCTCCGCCGCGGCCTCGTGACGTCACACCGCCGCCATCTTCCCTCAGCATCACTAGCGGCGCACGGGTGTCTGTAGCTTCTGCGGAAGCCCCTCCTTCCCTCTCCGGCGGTGCGCGTCTCCTCGCTTTTGCAGGCGGAGCTGGTTCAGGAACTCCCTGCACCATGTCAGTGTCATTCCTCCTCTCGCCGCTCGCTACCAAGTCTCCACCCTCTTGCTCCAGCAGCCGTCCTTCTTCCTCCGGGGCTGACTCCAGGCAGCGTCTAAGCCATGCCTCTCCTCCTGAGCTGCCAGCTTTCTCTAATAGCTGCATCACCAGCGCTTCCATCATGTAAGATGTTCTGTGTAAGGTAACAGCTCAAATCTTCCTGCTTGTTCAGCTGAAAAGAGGCAGAACCCTGCGCCTGCTGGCCCTTTTATAAGCAATCCCAAAATCCAGAAAGTTCCCTGAAACCTGATTGGCTCTTCTTGCTTCCTTGTGGACCGGCCCCAAAAGGGGCGGAGCCCCTAACCCCACTGTACTAATGCAGCTAAACCTAACTTAATAATTTTACCTTTTAAATTTGTGCTAGGGAGGCCGCAATCTCAGGAAAGTGGCCCCATAATGTGACCCCTTTATTCATTCCAGTGGCCAATCAAACAAGAATCGGCTCTGTGGGAGGGAGGGGGGAGGGAGAGGTTTGCCTGATAAATGTATGTTTCCTGGAGAGTTGCTCCTATTAAGACAGTGAGAGGCGACTCCCATTGAAATGAATGGTTACAGGTCGCCTAGGAGTCGGATTGAAGTAGTACAGGGACCTTTTTTGAAGTCTGAGCGACTGCAGTAGTGTGCATAAGGACGGCTCCATTAACTTACATTGATTTCTTCAGCCAGCGCGACTAGGGGCGACCTGGGGCGATTTGGAGTCGGATCCAAAGACGCCCCTGTGTGAATGGGCTCTTACAGATGTAGTTGCTCATGTATAACGCAGATCGTTCTGTTATTGTAGGACCATTGTTCACTTTATTTAACATATTATAGATAGTGCAAAGCGAACCAGCCTCCAAATCTTAAAGTGCCCAAAGGAGATTTACCTGTAAAAAAGAAAGTGAAGATTGCTTCCCCTGACACTTATGCCACAAACTGCCCTGTAGTCCAGAGAAACTGTAAACTGAAATCTTAATCCATCACTTCTGGAGTCTTAATCTCTTGGTCCCCCATGGCATTTATTGGTTCTGCTCATGCAGAAAACGGTAGTGACATGGAAGTTGGTGGGAGGAACCTCTAATGCCGCTTACACACGATCAGAAATTCCGACAAGAAAACCGTGGATTTTTTTCCGACGGAATGTTGGCTCAAACTTGTGTTGCATACACACGGTCACACCAAATTCCAACCATCAAGAACGAGCCGAGAAAAATTTAAGTTTAATGATTCTGAGCATGCGTCAAATTGATTCAGAGCATGCGCGTTTTTTTTTGCGTGTCGGAATTTCCTACAAGAACTTTTCTTGTCGGAAAATTTTGAGAACCAGCTCTCAAATTTTTCTTGATGGAAATTCTGACAAAAAGTCCTATGGAGCCTACACACAGTCGGAATTTCAGACCAAAAGCTCACATCGAACTTTTCTTGTCGGAATTTCCGATCAATTGTGCGCGGCATAAGTGTTAGGGAGGACCAGGAAGGAGATTAACATACCAGAAAGTGATGGTGTCCAACGCCTTTCTTTGGACTGTAGTGCAGTTTGGTGGCAGGAAAGGTAATATTCATAATTTCTCCAGTTTAGTGGTGCTTTCCTCTTTATAGGTATATCTGTTCTGGGCTCATTTCGTTTTAGTTTAGTTTAGTTTAGTTTAGTTTGGTAACAGGGTCACATTGAGGCTGGTTTCACATTACATTGTGATAAGGTGCACTTTGTCATAACCCACAGTAATGCATGGACAAAAACGTACACATCGGGATCCTATTTCTCCAATCTTGACAGCAGCTAAGACAATTGCAAAGTAGAAAGTGTAAAAACAGTAATCCCTTTTTAACAGCAACATCTTGCCACTCTTGGTAATCTCCATCATCGTCCCCTGTGTTGCAAGTTACTGGAGGTATCTGACCACACTGGGGTAGGTCATATCTCGCTCAGGCTGTCGCACCAGCCTTACATGGTTGCACACCATCCCGTCCACCTTCATTCTGTTATGATCTTTGCAGTTCTTGTGTCCTTCACACTGCTACCCACCAAGTTCCTGCCATTTATAGAGGAAAAACCAGAACAGGATTCCTCACATAATGAAAATGCATTGTTCATGCATTACTATGCTTAATAGGCTGCCATTTTTGAAGTTGCACCTCCAGTGCATGTTGGCGCAACACAATGCAGATACGGGAGCCATCTATGGGTTGTGATTTGATGTATTGAAAAAAATGGTGTTTGGTTTAAGGTGTATTGGCAGACCAGTCAAAAATAATATGTGTATTAAATAATACTACTAGAATAATAATATTGATAATAATCTATATATATATATATATTTTTTTTAATGGACCAAAAATGATGATGAGCCGCTTTTTTTTTTCAGTGTTTATCAACGTTGGAGCGTATTTACAGCTGAAAAACGTCTCTCAGAATCCACTAGTTTTGGGTTTTTTATTACTGCTCAAAAAATACCACTGCCCAAATGGGAGGAGGTGGCTGCGGATCATGTCGTCCTTAGTGACCCAGAGGACTCCGGACTGAATGCCTCAGCTAACCTACGCTGCATGGCCTCCCTGATCCTGCAAAGTCTGCGGAAGGATCCTCGTATTCTTCGGATCAAGGAGAGGGACCATTACTGGCAGAGTTTAATGACTGTTGAAAAAAAACATCTACAGCCAAAAACAGCTGCTGTAAAAACGTCAAACGTCCAGTGTGCATGAGGCCTAATACACTAAATATTTAAATATAAATAATATATATGAATATACTATTCTACTATAATATACCATTATAATAACAATACTAATAATAATAAAATAATGTGTGTAGTGCAATGCACTCACTGGATATGTACTGTATAAAGGGGTCTTAAAAGTTGATTTTTTTTTTCTTTACTTTAACTTCTCCAAAGAAATGAAAATACTGTAGTATTTGTATATTCAAATGTCTTTTGAATCCTTTTAGGCCCTCTTCACATCTGTACAGTGCATTGTATTACTATAGGCACATACCATACAGTGTTATAGGCCCCTATTTATAGTCACGCCACATTTCAGACATTAGCCTCTTTTTGTTTTTTCAACATGCCCCAACACAACACACAGTTGGTTGTGACATTGTGTAGCACATGTGCTTATGAAAAGTGTTTTGGGGTGCCCTTTAAAATGAATAGAAGCGCATTTCCCCACTGATCTGTATTACTGTGCATTGTTCCTGTTAAGAGGGATCTCCTAAGTGACACTAAACTCTTTAAACATTATAAAATAAATGCAATATGTTTAAATGTGGGTGGAATGCATCTTGTTTCTCTCTTTTTGTTTCATTTCTCAAATGCAAGCTTTTTTCTGCTTTTCTCAGACTTTCTAATCAAGGGTGGCTACATTCGTTCTCCATGCTCCCCTTTTTATGTATGTGGACGTAGCCACCCTTTCCTGCTTGTCCTCCCAGATGGACTACACATTCACACACAGATACATTCAGCTCTATGAGAATTGTAGTACACATATAGGGAAGCATGTGACCAGATATAACAGCACTGTAGTGGAATAGGGATCATTCACAAGACAGGAAAGAAGCCTTGAAAACTATGGCAGGAGACTTAAAAAACAAAACAAAAACGAAGCCATAGAACAATTGAGGTAAAAAAAAAATTTGAGTTTAGTGCCACTTTAAATCCCAGTGTGTTGGCGTTGTACCCAGGAACGCATGGCATTTTGAGATTTAACATAGCGTTTGGCATTTGTTCTAAGCACATGATAGTTTGCCAAATAGCTCAATCACCAACAGTCTCATTAAAGAGAAATGTTTGCAATCTTCCTAAAATTGGGACATGACCCTAATCGAGTAGGAGGAAAGTTCAAAACTGACCTTGGAATCGACAGTCTATAGAGGTGAGTCAGTCAACAGTAAGTGGATTCAAGCATGATTGCGTCAAACATTGAGCTATACTCAGACGAAATGGGGCTGACTCAATAGACCACTTGGTCTTTTTTCAGCCATGACTCCTCAACGTATCTATCTTATAAGAAAATGAGTAAAGCTGGATACATACTGCAAGTTTTTTTATTTTTTTTTTCAACCAGCATGCTGAAAAAAAAAAGAAGAGATTTCTGCATTCACATAAGCAATGTGGATGCAGGGATCTCCCCCACCCACTATCGTATTCTGACAGCGGGTGGCGCCCCTCTTTCCGAATACATTGGTCAGTGCTTGATGATTGGCTTCTATCGAATGGTCCTGCTGGAAAACCTGCAATCTGACATTCGCTTCTGGCAAACAGAGGGCTACACACAGTTTCAATGCGTGTGTACCCTGCTTAAAATAGTTGTAAACCTCAGACGTGATATATGAACAAAGCAAATTCCTCTATAGTGTGTACTCTCTGCCTCATTTCTCTGCTATCTGTATGAGTCTCTTCTGATGAGTTTTCCTGACACCAGGAGAAAAATGGTGACGGGAGGGCACAACCTGTAATTGACGGCTTCAGCTTTGTTTCTGTGTGCTTTGTGAAGTGGGGTGTGTCCTTTCCCTCCAGTCAGCTCTCTGACCTCTCCTAACTGATATAACTTCAGTTCTCCACCCCCTGCTTTTCTGAGCTGAGGGATCCTGTGTATATTCTGCAATTTGAATGGCTGTAGGGGAAAGATGGCTGTAGTTACACAGGTACAACTTATGTAGGATGATTTGTTCTCTGTGTATCACTTGAGGCCAGTCACTTCACTAAGTATAGGCATGGGTTTTCAACCACTTTTAAGTGTTACTAAACATCAGTCTGTTTTATGCAGTAAAGCATGCTTGTTATATTCACTGTGGAAATAAGGGGTTAATCCTCTGTATTGTGTATAACAGCTGTGTGATCTGTCTGCACAGTTGCTCCTCTTCTTTAACTGACTCCAACCCAACTCTCAATAGAACAGAGCATTAGGAGTCAGGCTGCACATGCTCAGTTCGGTGTGTATTGTTAGAGAGGTTTGTTTTTTTTCTTGGGAGAGTGCATGTGATCAGCACTGTCCAGACAGAGGATCAGGGGAGAATGATAACTCCTCCTACAAGCTTACATAGACACTGGTACAAGTCACACGACTGCTATATACTGCTGATGAGAAAAGGCATTGAGCAGTTTATATTTACTAAAATCATTGTTCTGTGTACTGTGGGAGACCAGATATAGTGAATGCAGGTTCTGGTTTTAGTAACACTTTAAGGATATGTTTACAGCAGTAATAGTTGGAGCCCATTCTGACTGGGGCAACACGACTTCCAGCACGACTTTGGGAGGCAACTTGGACACGACTTGAGCATGAATCACAGCGCGACATGAAGCTACTTACAAGGCAACTTCAGGACAGGCTACTTTCCAGTGGCCAATCAAACAAGAATCAGCTCTGTGGGAGGGAGGGAGGGAGGGAGGGGTTTGCCTGGAAAACTTTTTTTTTACTTCCTGGAAAGTTGCTTCTGTTAAGACAGAGGATCCGACTTGGAGGCAACTTCTATTGAAATATATGGGTGCAAGTTGACTAGAAGTTGGATTGAAGTAGTACAGGAACCTTTTTTGAATTCGGAGTGACTTCAGTAGTGTGCATTAAGACGGCTCCATTCACTTACATTGATTTTCTCATGCAGCGCAACTTGAGGAGACTTCAAGTTGGATCCAAAGTCGCCCCTGTGTGAATGGGCTCTAAGCGATAATGTCACAATTTCAAAATGTCAATAACTTGATTAATAATTAGTAGTATAACTGTCATTTGTATTTTTTTTTTTTTTAGGAGAGAACATTGAAGGCCTCCGGGAGAATGATTATCTCTTGCTACACTCATGCCGGCAATGGACAACGATCACAGCTCACAGTTTGGAAGAAGGGCATTATGTCATAGGCCCAAAGATCGAGATTCCTGTACACTTTGGAGGTATGCCATGCATCTCATATAATAACATATACCTGTGTTGCCTAAATATATAGGGAGAAGACATTTTGAAAAAACTGATATATTTGTGAGATGAAGTTTTTTGAGGCGGCAAATACATCCGCATCATATACATACAATACAGTAAATAAGCTGATTTAGTTTGTGTACATTTTTTCTCTTACTACCTAAGCTGTGAATTTTTAATGGAGCCTGTAGTTCAGGTTTACCTGTTCTAAGCGATAAGAGTGGTGTATCCCTCTTCTGTCAGGTTCTGTGCAGTATGTGTAATGTGATCTCCCTGATTTTTAGGTCTGTTTTACAGCAGCAGCTGTTATCTGAGCTTCTCTCTGGTACTTTTGCTTATAGCTTGCCATCTGCTGGCTGCAAATACTAAAATATTTATAATGAATATTCATTTTCTATGACTGATTAACTGGTCTTGTGCAATTTCAGTAACATGAAGAACAAAAAATTAAAATAAAGCAAAATCTGCATGGCTCCCTTGGCTATAATGGGGGAAAGCCCTTGGATACAATACAATAGAGATGCTGGTAGAATGCTTCTGGTGCAAGATCTGTTTTTAAAGCGGAGGTTCACCCACATTTTAAAGATTGCTTAAAACATTTCCTATTAGCATAAATAGAAAAGAATGCCTAACCTTTTTTTTTTTTTTTTTTGTGTCGTTTTCGTTGATCATCTTTCTCCATTGCTACTTCTGGGATTTCCTCCCGCGGGAGTAGGCGTGTCCTTTGCTGTCCTATGAGTCGCTGTGTATGCCGGGATGTGTGTAGCAATGTCTCCTGGGAGCAAAGTGTCCTGCTTCCCAGGAGTAAAAGAGTAAACATGACGATAATTCAATCGTCACGTGACTTGTCTACCCGGTCACGTGACGCGCATTCACCTCTACACGGAAGAATATGCTTGTGGGCTTCAAGATGCCCACAAGCAAAATGGCAAATCCAGGAAGTGTTTTTATAAAGAGTTATTTATTATGAAAACGGACGGGGGATGTATAGCAGCGCTGGGCAAGTGAGTACTACACATGCATAAGTAGTAGCATAGAATGCACTGAAAAAAAAAAATGTATGCACCGCGGAACCTCCGCTTTAAGTTGGAACCAGTGGGGGAAATCCTATTATTTTAGTTTAAAGCTAAAGGGCCGAGGTTGCCTACCCCTGCTCTAGATAAGTGGTGAAATACATGGAATGCATATGTAAACTACTTTACCTGCCAAAGACTTTGTAAATCTCATTAGCCAGTTTTGTGATAGAAACAACCCTGCTAGACAGCACTAACAGGTTCTGGACCTCTTTGAACACCATAATATTTGATCAGTACATAATGGCATCCCTCTGTCTCTCCTTTGTGTTCTTAGTGTTAGACCTACACTGTGCAAAGCAATAGAGACCTGACAGTAAAGCCCTGTACACATGGGCGGGAATCCTGTCTGTTTGAAAACCGTCGGTTTTCCGGACGGGATTCCTGGCAAGCTTGTCTTGCCAAGCTCTGTGTACAGACAGCCACTCCAAAAAAAACGCCGTTCTTTTAAATGGCAAGAACGCGGTGACGTCATCGACTTTGACAAGCCAGCGCTCGCCACATTCAATGCCGTCATCTTGCTACACCCCACACTAACCTTGTATGCTACCGCGCATGCGTCAGTCTTTTCGAGCATGCGCGGGTTTACCTTGGACAGGTAAGCATACAGACCGTTTTTCTCGGCATGTTCTCTATTTTTCTCGTCGAGATTCCCGGCAGTTTTCCTGTCGAGAAACCCATACACACGAACGGATTTCACGGCAAAAAGCTCTCCCAGCTGTTTTCTTGCCGAAAAAAACGGTCGTGTGTACGAGGCTAGAGAGTGGAACAACACTTTCAGGTGGACTCTTAATGGTCACAGAAGGTGTAAATCGGTGGTATAAATCTCACCGTGAGATATAAAAGCCGACAGGTGGTTTTATTTCCACAGTATCTACCTAAAAACTAAAACCTCATTCTTGAGAGGACTGACCCTTTCATAAAATTTGCAAAAAATAATTGGTTAAACATATTTCATCCCCTTTTTTTTTTTTTTTTTCCTTTTTATACAGACTTTACATAATAACAATCTCTATTATTTAGAGGTTGGATAAAAGGTTTCTAAAGTCTATACATTTTTTTTACCTTTTTATTCTGAGCATTATGGTAACAAACACCCCCCTAGCTCTGTAACCCCCCTGTATTTCCCTCCTTGGCTTCTCTCACAATCCAGTGCTGGCTTGTCTGCAGCACTGATCCATTGACTTCCTGTTCACACGGGAGACACAGGCAGCGGTGGGAGCCATTGGTCCTGCTGCTGTCAGTCAAATCCTGTGAGGAGAGAGCGGGTGGTGTGACCAAGCCACGCTGTGTGTGTTTGTAGATGCACGCAGCCTGGCTCGGTAACACGCCCACATGGCACAGGGCTTGCGAAGGGAGCATACGCATAAAGGAGGAGAGGAGAGCACTGGCGGTTGACTGCCAGAGAAAAGGTATAGGGCCGCTCTGCGCGATATCGTTGCACAAAGCAGGCAAGTATAACCTCTTTTTTTGTTTTAATAAATGAAGAACTAAAGCCTTTATTATCACTTTGTTTTATTTACTATGGTAAGCCCCCATTCTATAATTGCACATTTTATGCAGTGCCTATGTCAGCAGTCAGTAATTTATTTCGTTTCAGCCGTCTCTGCAACATTTTATGTAACATGCAGTAATGACATTTGAAATGCTTGGACATTTCCTGCCGCCAGCGGTGTGTGGCATAATATTGAGGCTTCTCTATTGTGTGCCATGTTTCATTAGTATCACAGTTTGAGCTCCCTGTGTGAGGAAAACTTGACTTGTGAAAATGAAACTGCATCTTTATCACAAGTATTTTATTCACATCTTGGTTTTCTCCATTAGCCCTGCTTTGTACATGGAAGGGGTGAGCATGCGACCGCGGCTCTTATTGGCTTAAACTGACCATACACAAAATTTCTTTAACGCACATTCATTCAATTTTTTTAGTAGTTAGTGGGGGTCAAATGGACATGCGTATTTAGATTGCAATGGCAATAAAATTTGAATAAGCAGGATGGGAGTTTTTTCCCAAATGAATAATTTTCTAACCGTCAAAGTCCATTCATCCAAACTAAATGTTAAAAGCAAATGAAATATTGAAGTACTTTCAAATTACGTCTTTCAATGTAATGTGAATTTTTATACGAATGTTCATATCAATTTTGTTGGAAAATCCACTAGTGGGTATGGTACTGTATATACCAATCGGCCATAACATTATGACCACTGGCGGGTAAAGTGAATAACATTGATTATAGCATTACAATGGCATCTGAAAGTGGGTGGGATATATTAGTCAGCAATTGAATGTGTTGTCCCTGAAGCTGATGTGTTGAAGCCAGAAAAAATGGGCAAGCTCAAGGATTTGAGTGACTTTGACTGAGCTTACCTCTGTCACTCTGCTCTATTCTCCTATTGGCATGCTCATCACACTGCTGCACAACTGATTGGCTTTTGTTTCTTCCTCCCGCAGTTTGTGCTTTGCTGCATAGGAGCTCCAGTAGGCTGATACCAATACAAATGCTGGTACTTGCACTGCTTGCATTCAAAAAATATTTGGATGTTATTAATGAATACAGAGCTTTATTTACGTGTGTCTTTTTATCTACCTGGAGTCTTTTATATCTGACCCCCGCCACAGCCTCATGGGACATGTCACGTGTCCCAGGAGACTACATGACCAATTGCAGGGAACAGAGTGACATGTGCAGTGGGCAACCAGCTGTGAAGCTGCAGGGAGTCCCAGTCGGCTGCCCACAGTTAGGATGCTGGGGACTGGACCTGATGACCGACAAAGAGCCAGGTCGAGTGACGGCATCACTGGATCCAGGGACGTGTGTGTGTGTGTGTGTGTGTGTGTGTGTGTGTGTGTGTATTTGTAGCTGATGGCTTTTACATTGTTGTTTATAGAGTGAAAAAGCTCTTTAAAGTGATACTAAACAACAACCTTATTCTCCAAAACATAATCCATACACACCCTCTACCTAACCACTTGCCGACCACATAACACCATTATACGGTAGCAAAGTGGCTCTCCTGTGCTGGATCTCATAGCTAGTCAGTTATCTGGTACTTCCAGGCTGGCGCGGCCAGGGCGCTGGCTGTGCTGTGATTAGACACAGCACAATTCAGTCAGTGAGTGCTGGCCAATGGATGTCTGCCGGCACCCGCTGATCAGCGAGAAGGAAGATGGGACAGAGCTCTGTCCTATCAGCGGGGATGTGCCTGTTTTTGTTTCCCTGCAAGCAGGGAGTAAAAACTGGCAGATCCCTAAGTAAAATCACCTTACAGTAAACAAAAAACACTGGCACACATTTAACCCTTTGATAGCTCTAGATGTTAACCCCTTCCCAGCCAGTGCCATTAGTACAGTAACAGTGTATATTTTTAGCACTGATCACTGTATTAGTGTCAGTGTGGCGTTGTCCGCCGCAATATTGCAGTCCCGCTATAAATCGCTGATCGCCACCTTTACTAATATATAAAAATGTAATAATAAAAATTCCAGTATGTCACATCATGCTTTAAAGTACATTTGTCACTTCCTAAATTCTGAAGGGATAAAGTGCAAGCACCCTGATATGCCTACATAAGCCCTCGAGCTTCCCCATGAACGCCTGAATCTCTGTGTGCTAATTTAGACAAATTCACTCATTTTCCAACGCTTTCTGGTTTAGGTCCAAGCTGACATGACCCCTCCAGTCTCCCACACCTCCATATTGTCCCATCACAGTGCAGAGGCAATAGAATGGCGCAGGATCGGCAAATCAAAGGTTCACTTAATACATGTGCCGAATGTTCTCTTCCATGGATCTGCGGTGTGTGACAGCAGGAACAGCTGTGAGTGGATCTGTGGGTTGATCTGAGTGGGTTGTTATAAACTTGTTAAGACTGGTTTGATTAGTTAATGCTTTTTAATAGGTGTTCATTACTCGGCTGTATCCTGTTATTAAATGGGATGGTGTTGGTAATGTACAGGGCTTGCTACATTTTTCCACTCGCTCCTTCTTTGTTACGCAACATATTTATAAGTCACGGGCACTTCCCACATACAAGTACTTTCTTTTAGACAGCCATAACCTATTTATTGTACGTATCAACCCTGGCAATCATCTGATTGAATTGTCTTGTCCAAATGTCCTCTAACATGTACAAAGAATAATTCAGTGGCCAAGTATTTATTTTATTTCTTGTATTGATATATTTCTGACATATTACACAGAGCTAGAGTACAGTCCAAATAACCTTTCTTACCTGTCTGTGGCGCAGAGGAGCTTACAATCTAACATGGAGTTAACTTCCAGGAAGGAGTGATAACCACTTGGCAGTTGATAAAAAACTAGGAGCTAAAGCTGAACTGGGAAATTAACCTGACCTTACAGAGGGGCTGCCCCCGCACTGCAAGGGTTAAATGCTAATTTCTTTACATTAAAAAATCAGTTTAACTTGCCTCATCCCAGGCTTCCCCCCAGTAACCAATGCTGTCCTCCCTCACTCCAATGCTCTGGGTTGTGGGTAGGCCCTTGTCATCCTCACTTACCATGCAGAACTGCTCATCCGGCATTGTACATGATGTCAGAAGAGAAGCATTGGTTGATCTGTGGAGGAGTGAGGAATAAGGTATAAGGAAAAGATAAGATATTGATAAGATCCAGAGATGGGTAACAAAACTGGTGAAAGGTCAGGAGAGACTTCAGGAACGACTTCAGGAACCTAATATGTAAAGTATGGAGGAAAGAAGGGAAAGGAGAGACATGATGAAAGCCTTTAAATACATCAAGGGGGTGAATAAGGTTCAGTAGGGCAGTTTTTTTTATTTTTTATCTGAAACCAAAATCAAAAACAAGGGGGCATGACCTCAAATTAACTGGAGGAAAGTTCAAAACTAATTTTATAAAGTAGTATTTTACTGAAAGTGTAGTTGATGCTTGGAATAAACTTCCAGCAGAAGTAGTAAGACGGTCAATAGTAAATGGCTTTAAACATGCTTGGGACAAACCTAGATCTATACTCGGACAAAAAAGTCAGTCTTTTCTCTGCCAAAACTTTTCCATGTTATGTTAAGGTCCTTAACCACTTTCGGTGCGCGCTATAGCCGAATGACTGCTGCACCGCGGGCTTCCAGTGCTGGGAGGGTGTCAATGGATGTCCTCCCGTGATCGCTCTGCTCGCGTGCCCCGTGATCAGAGTCCTTCGGACTTGGCTGATCACAGAACAGGGTAAAAAGCCAATAACAGCTGATCAGGAAGTAAACAGGAGCCGGTTCCTGCCTTTTTTTTCTCCTCATGATCAGTGTGAGAAGAAAAGAATAAAGCCAGTAACGGGCTTCTGTTGCAGGGACATCAGTCCAGATCTGTGCTACCCATCAGTGCCCACAAGTGCTGCTAATCAGTGCCCACCAGTGCAACCTTTTAGTGCCATCAGTAGGGATGAGCTCGGTGTTCGAGTCGAACATACGTTCGACTCGAACATCGGCTGTTCGATCGTTCGGCGAACATCGAACGATTTGGGCCGTTCGCGCCAAATTCGAGTGACGCGAACGGCCCACAATACACTGTGCCATCGCAGTGCAATCCCGGCGCTGTGATTGGCCAAGCATGCACTGTGACCCCGCATGCTTGGCCAATCACAGTGCCGGCAGCTAGGAGAGCCATAATTGGCCACAGGCAGGTTGCCTGTGGCCAATTATAGCTCAGGGGGTTTAGCACACGCCCCACACTATAAAAGGCCGCCAGCGCGGCGGCCTTGTGTAGTATGTTCCGGCGCAGGGAAAGAGAAGGATAGGCAGGGACAGTGTGATATTCTTTGTGCTATTCTTGTGTGCAGGGAGAGAGAAGGATAGGCAGGGAGAGTGTTGGTGTCATATTCTTTGCTAAACCTTGTGTGCATCGAGAGAGAAGGATAGGCAGGGAGAGTGTCGGTGTCATATTCTTTGATAAACCTTGTGTGAAGGGAGAGAGAAGGATAGGCAGGGGACAGTGTCAGTGTCATATTCTTTACTAAACCTTGTGTGCAGGGAGAGAGAAGGATAGGCAGGGAGAGTGTTGGTGTCATATTCTTTGCTAAACCTTGTGTGCAGGGAGAGAGAAGGATAGGCAGGGAGAGTGTCGGTGTCATATTCTTTGATAAACCTTGTGTGCAGGGAGAGAGAAGGATAGGCAGGGGTCAGTGTCAGTGTCATTGTTGTGAAACCTCCTGCACAGTATACACCTGAAGCTAGCCCTTATTGCTGTGTCTCCTGCACAGTATACACCTGAAGCTAGGCCTTATTGCTGTGTTTTCCTAGTGTGTTACACCAACAGGCATTTGCAGCACTTACAGCAGGTGTAGTGTGATTCCTGCAAAATATACTCCTGAAGCTAGCCCGTATTGCTGTGTTTTCCTGGTGTGTTACACCAACAGGCATTTGCAGCACTTACAGCAGGCGTAGTTTGATTCCTGCAAAATATACTCCTGAAGCTAGGCCTTATTGCTGTGTTTTCCTAGTGTGTTACACCAACAGGCATTTTCAGCACTTACAGCAGGCGTAGTGTGATTCCTGCAAAATATACTCCTGAAGCTAGCCCGTATTGATGTGTTTTCCTGGTGTGTTACACCAACAGGCATTTGCAACACTTACAGCGTGCGTAGTGTGCTTCCTGCAAAATATACTCCTGAAGCTAGGCCTTATTGCTGGTTTTCCCATCTCCCTGTAGGCCATTAGAATGTCTGGAAGGCAAACAAGGAGAGGCAAACAGTCAGGAGCCAATAAAAGAGGGCAAGCAGGCTCTGTGTCTGGGGCCAACAGTGCTGGTCGTGGACGCGGTGCATCGCCATCAGCACGTGGCCATGGGACACGCTTGTCCTTCTTTTCGGCAGCTGGACGTGTTGAGCCGCATCATGCCAAAGACTTAGTAGAGTGGATGACCAAGCCCTCCTCATCCTCCTCATCCTCTTTCACCCAGGCTGAGGGTACTGGCAAAGCAGCTGCCAAAGCGTCCTCTTCCCTGGTATCAATGTCATCATCAGTCACTCCTTCCCTAGACCCACCATGTCCTCCTGAGGAGTCCCCCAAACTGTTTAAGCACAGTGTTGGGTACATGCTCCAGGAGGATGCCCAGCGTTTCAAAGGGTCTGATGATGATACCCAGCTAGAGGAAGGCAGTAGCGTGAGAGCAGAGAGAGGGGATGCTCAAGAAGGACACCAATCTGGCAGTCATGTTCCAGCAGCTGCAGCATACTGCCAGATTGGCTCCAGTGATGAGGAGGGAGGGGATGATGAGGTCACTGACTCCACGTGGGTGCCTAATAGGAGAGAGGAGGAGGAGGAGGAGGATGAGGAGGAGGCACCTCTCCAACGAGGCAGGATGCCCTCGGGGGGCCAGCGTAAGGGAAGCACACCGACGGAATCACACCGCAGAGCTCCGCCTGTGCAGGGCGCTGCCTCTGCCCGTTATTCAAAAAGTTCTTTGGTGTGGGCCTTTCTTGAGTCGAGTGCATCAGATCGCACAGCTGCTGTTTGCAACATATGTCTCAAGCGTATATCACGTGGCCCAAACATCAGCCACTTGGGCACCACATGCTTGACCAGACATATGTTGACCTGCCATGCAGCTCGTTGGCAAGCCTACCTTAAAGACCCACACCAAAGAACAAAGCGGACCTCTCCTTGCACCGCATCAGCTGGGATCTCCAACCCTACTATACCTTCAGTCCTCTCTAAAACCTGCACTGAGAGGAATGAAGGTGTAGAATTAGGTGTGTCACAGCCAAGTACTTGCGGGCACTCTGCTAGCAGTACACCGACGTCCGATTCTAGCAGGCAAATTTCCCTGCCCCAGCTGCTGGACCGTCGAAAGAAGTTCACTCCCAGCCATCCACATGCCCAGCGGTTGAATGCTAGCTTGGCTAAATTGCTAGCGCTTCAACTGCTGCCTTTTCAGTTGGAGGAGCCTCCCTGATCCTGCAAAGTCTGCGGATCAAGGAGCGGGACCATTACTGGCTAGCCACTCTCCTTGATCACGGTACAAGGGTAAGGTTGCGGACCTTATCTTACCGTTGCAGAAAGGTCTGTGCAACGCGTTCCCAGAGACTGGGAGGTTACAAACTCCTGGTCCTGGACAACGAGTTGCTGAGGCTTCGGTCAGTCAAAGATGGAGCGGTGGGGAAGGTGGCCGTCTGACCGATGCGTTCAGACAATTCTTTAGTCTGCAGCCCCAAGGTATGATCGGTTCCAGCAACCATCACCAGCGTCTGATATACATGGTGCAGGAATACCTAGGGGCAAGGTCAGACTTGGACACCTTCCCCACCGAAAATCCTCTGGCTTACTGGGTCTTGAGGATGGATCACTGGCCAGAGCTTGCACAGTATGCAATTGAGCTACTGGCCTGTCCTGCATCCAGCGTTCTTTCAGAACGCACATTCAGTGCTGCTGGAGGATTTGTCACGGATCACAGGGTGCGCCTGTCCACCGACTCGGTTGATCGACTGACCTTCATAAAGATAAACCAGTCAAATATAGCTTTCTTTTGGTGGTATTTGATCATTTCTGCGGTTTTTATTTTTTGCGCTATTAACAAAAATAGAGCGAAAATTTGGAAAAAAACCACTATTTTTTTACTTTTTGCTATAATAAATATCCAATTTTTTTCTTTTTTTAAGCTATTTTTTTTCTCAGTTTAGGCCGATACGTATTCTTCTACATATTTTAGGTAAAAAAAAATCGCAATAAGCGTATAGTGATTGGTTTGCGCAAAAGTTTATAGCGCCTACAAAATAGGGAATAGAATTATGATTTTTTTTTTCTTTTACTAGTAATGGCGGCGATCTGCGACAATATGGCGGACACATCGGACACTTTTGACACATTTTTGGGACCATTCACATTTATACAGCGAACAGTGCTATAAATATGCACTGATTACTGTATAAATGTGACTGGCCAGGAAGGGGTTAACACTAGGGGGCGAGGAAGGGGTTAAATTGGTTCCCTGCTAGGTGATTGTTATTGTGGGGGGAGGGGACTGACTGGGGGAGGAGACCGATCTGTGTCCCTATGTACAATGGACACAGCATCAGTTTCCTCTCCCTGACAGGACGTGGATCTCTGTGTTTACACACAGAGATCCACGTCCCTGGCTCTGTGACAGCCGATTGCGGGTACCTGGCGGACATCGCGGCCACCAGGCACGCGCATCGGCACCCGCCTGACACAGCGGGCACAGCTTTTCCCTGATGCGCGCCCACGGCGGCGCGCATCGTGGAAGTAAACAGGAGGACGTCCATGGACGTCCTCCCGGCAATTGAGCGCCGCAATGCAGGCGTCTTTTGCCAATGGCCCGGGCGCGAAGTGGTTAAGCAAAAAATAAAATACCACCAAAAGAAAGCTCTATTTGTGTGAAAAAAAATAATTTTGTTTAGGTACAGTGTTGCATAACCACGCATGTAATTCAAAGTGCAACAGCACTGAAAGCTGAAAATTGGCCTAGGCAGGAAGGGGATGTAAGTGCCCAGTAGGCAAGTGGTTAATTATTTGTATTATACATGTTCTTTATTCTTTCCAAAGGAAACGGATACAAGGATTGTGACAGAATACATACACTGTATACAAGCAACCAGGTGGTCGAGTAAATTTAGACCATCCTATACAGTACTCATAGATATTCTGGTATATACAGCATAATAGAGTTCATCCAATACTCATAGTATATCACCTAGTGCCAAGAACAATTGGTTGCAGGCGTTTGGGAAATGCATGAAAGGAGTACACATTACAGTACATGCATTTTAAAGAGTAATTACGGTAGATGAGAAAGTTGTAAAGAAATGTAGATAGGAATAAGTGGTCTAAATGGATATGGAGGGAAAAGGGGGCTGGACTTGAAGATTGTGAAGTCATCGTCTCTCCATCTCACCAAGTCAGAGAATGCTTTGCATTCATTGAGAAAATGCAAAGGATTCTATGAATGGCACCTATGCCTGACAAACGACCTACTGTGTTTACATCGCAGCAGCTCGGCATGGGGACAGAGGTCACCAGCCATCATTGTAGTGGTGGTGATTTCCAGCTTTCACAGGGATTTTCATTTATGACACATGCATACACATACTGAAACATTTTTTACCTTAATGCAGGAAATGCATTAAGGTAAATAATGTTTAGGCTTTACAATAACATTACATTTAGTAAAGGCTGATTATCATGTAGATTGTATACTTTGTAATAAGTAGAACTTTTCACCATATCTTTATACATGTTATTTCATCAGTTAATTTGTACAGAACCACGGGAGATTATGGGGATATATAAATCGGTCATTATAATAACTGTGTTTTTTCCTTACAACAAAGAAAATCATGTACTGCTTCTCGTGATAAATTGTTTCATTGAACATCACATGATAATCATAAACAAGTCCTTTTTTGTTTTTAATCACCCCTTGAAGTAAGTTGGAATTAACGTTGATGGTTTCAGATCAGTTGCGAAACAACATAAAACACTGGTGATGGCTTGCATGCCTTGTTGCTGCCAGTTGTTTCTGCAGATTTTTTTTTTTTTGCACGCATGCTTAAAAAATTATTTCTCTTTTCGTCCATGGACGGACACAGCTCCTTAAATTTTGACATGTGGGTTATGTTCCTGTTCATAGGAGAGGACTAGGCAAAACATGTTAGTTATCTTAAAGCATGTAACTTTAACAGAGTTGAACAGTCTCGCCCAGGGGGCGGTCCCTCCGGTCATAACCCCTCACCCTGCAGCTTGCAGCTCAGTTTTTTCTGCCTAGCAGAAGAGAAGGACGTTGCTCCCTTTTGGGCCCAGAGTCCTGAAGAAATTTTTACATTTTTTTATTTATTTTATTTTTGGATTCTTCTATCAACTGCCGGCTGGGTGACAGGCTGGATATTATAGATCCTTGTAGTCTCACCAGTCCGGCCATTGAGCGTGCCAGTCCTTAGCTACATACTGGTTCTGCCACGACGTACCCCATGGCTCCAGGGGTGGCCGGTGAGCTTATGCTCCGGGGTCCACATATGACTGGGCTGCTTGCTGTCTCACTCAGTGGACCGGGCCGACAGCTACTCCGTACCATCGGTTGTGGGTCTGTCAGGGGCGCGCCAGCATGTCCTCGCAAGGACGGGTAAGTACAGTTCCTCCTGCCTCGGCAGGATGGAACAGCTGGGCATTCCCGGGATTAAGGGGTTCTCCTGTACTCCCTTTCCCTGCTCTGTCGCCCTTTCCCCTCCTGCCCTAGGGCCCGCTGCGACCGGGGTGTACCTGTGGGGGGGCTCCGGGTCCCTGTGGGGCTCCGGGGTCCGCTTTCTGTGAGGGGGGGGGGTCTGTCTCCTGGGAAGTCTCTGCACGGCCTTCTCGTCCACATCCCGGGGCTCGGGCGCCATTTTTTGCTGCGCCAACGCCATTTATAGTGTGCCCGTTTTCTTTATGAAATTTCTATTGGCGGCCATTTTATCGTGGCTGCGCTGTGGCGCAGGTCGGTATTGCGGGTGGCCATTTTATCGTGGTCCGCGCCCTTTTTATCTGAGGCATCTGGCGGCCATTTTGGCCTTTAGCACTGGCTTTCTGAACGGCGCACAGCTCATTCTCCTCATTTTTTTTCCTCACACACGCTGTGTATACAAGGAAGGCAGGCAGTGGTCTCCCTCTGGGTGGTGAGTCCTCTGGGTTACCCCCCCCCCCCTTCGGTCGGTGCAGCAAGGAGGGTGGACTTCTTAGGTGTTTTTCACTTGGTCCCTGAGGGCTGTCAGTGGGTGTTAATGGAGTCAGTATCTGGCCTTTCCTCCCCTAAATTGCCAGAGGCAGTTAACGGTGCCCCTGCACCTGCGGTTCCCATGGATACGCTGTCGGCAGTCCTGGAATCATTTGTTGTCAGGGTAGAAGCGGCATAAGGGGGGTAAAAAGCGCCCCCCTCCCCCCGCCATCTTCTGGGGTGTGCTAGACAGGGCACTTGTGAGTGCACTTCTTGATGCAGTAAGGGACACTCTTAAGCTGGTAGATGCAGCTGGGACTTCCGCAGAGGAGTCTGTCTCCTTTTGGGTCACACAAATCTAACCGCTTTGTGAAAGTTTTTCTTTGTTACTTTCTTTGATAAGTTCATAGCTAAGGAATGGGAACGGCCGCAGAGTTCCTTTTGTAGTCCCTCAGGGCATGGCGGTCCGTTATCCTTTTGGGGAGAGCCTTTAAAAAAAAGAAAAAGGGCTCTGGCCGTGGACACCCCTGTGTCTCGGCTAAATAAGGTAACCACTCTCCCGGTTGAGGGACCCTCTGCCTTTAAGGACCCTACTGATAGGAGGTCTGAAGCGGTTACCCGCTCCAGGTTCACCATGCTGGGGTCAGCGTTGCGACCTATATTGCCTGCGACTTTGGTATCTCAGACATTCACTGACTGGGCAAGGATTTTGCAACAGACAGGAGAGGAGCATCAGCTTCCTCTAGAGTGCGTAAGGCTGGCTGACCAATTGGTACAGGGCTTTGTGTATGCCTGTGATGCCACTCTGGATGCGGCCCCCTTGATTTCCAGAGCCTCTGTATCTGCGTTGGTACTGCGCCGCCTGATTTGGCTGAAATGCTGGTCCGCTGACCAAACATCCAAAAGAGCTCTGGCGGATTGCCTTTCAGAGGCTTTTTGGTACCTCGCTGGACGACATTATTAAGGATGTCACTGGAGGTAAGAGCACACTTCTCCCGCAGTCCTCTAAGGGGAAGGAGCCGCGCCCCTCCTATTCCGCGCAGAAGCGGTATTTTCGTCAGTCAGGGTCAGCCGGCAGATCCTCCCAGACTGACAAGGCTCCAGCTGGGGGACAGAAGCGTCCCTGGGTGCATAGGCCGAACAAGCCGGCTAACAAGCCTGCTACCACATGAAGTTTTGCCCCCGGCCTCAAGGGTGGGGGGCGGCTTAGCGAGTTTGTAGCTCGGTGGACCTCCCTGCTCTCCGACCAGTGGGTCTGCGAGGTGGTCACTTCGGGGTACAAGATAGTTTCTTTCTTGTCCACCAAACAGATCTTTCCCTCAAATCTTCGTCTCCTTCAGGCTCGTCGGTCTGTTTTGATGGGAGCAGTACAAGACTTGCTCAGGTGCGGAGTAATTTTATTTGAATATGTAGTCCCAAAGAAGGACGGTGTCCGTCCAATCTTGGACCTCAGGGCCCTCAATACCTTTGTGAGGGTGTGAAAGTTCAGGATGGAATTTTTTCGTTCGGTGGTTGCTGCACTCCATCCGGGGGATTTTCTGGCGTCCCTGGACATCAAGGATTTTTTTTGTACTCACCGTAAAATCCTTTTCTCTGTCTTTTTCAGTTCGTCAAAAAGCAGTACAAACTTAAAAAGGAGGGGTGGGTGCTGTGTCCGTCCATGGACGACAGAGAAAAGGAATTTACGGTAAGTACAAAAAATCCTATTTTTAGGCCTTGGCTCAAACCACCCAAACATTATATATTAACTGAAAGTAGACACCCTGGAGCAGCAGCCCCCGAACCAACTAAATGGTCCCATCTGGGGTTGATGATAGACAGTGAAACCCAAAGTATCTTGGATTGCTGTCCAGTCTATTCCGTAATCTCGTTTTGGTTGCTGTAACTGCAAAAAAACGGCTTCATAAAGATGGGAAGTTAAAAATGGAAGCAGGCTTTTCAGTGCTTTTGTGGTAGTCTCGGGGTATTCCACCTTGACTTTAATCTCAGAACGTATGGAGATTTGAAGTTATCTCAAACACATAATTTTAAGGCCACCGTTATTTGCAATCTCAAGTAGTTGACCATTTTTTAGCATGGACAAAGTCGATTCATCTGGCTTATTCACAAATGATAATCTGTATATGCAGCCGCTCCCCAGCACTAGCATCGCCACCTCAGCTCATCATGCATTAGATTCTCATAAGGAGTGTGCAACCTAGATGAGTAGCATGCACAGATTACAGTAGGGTTCACGCTCCTATGAGAATTGAATGCCGCTGATCTGACAGAAGGCGGAGTTCAGGCAGCAATGAGAGTGATAGGCAGCGGCTGTAAATACAGATGAAGTTTCACGTCACTTGCCCACCACTTACCTCCTGCTGTACACCCAGTTCCTAACAGGCCACAGACTGGTACCAGTGCAGGGCCGGGGGTTGGGAATCTCTGCCCTGGATAATAAAAAAGTCGTAGTTCCAAATTTGTATGTCACATGCACCATTTCAGTAAATATACATTAATTTTAGGGCTCACAAATGCAATATTTTACCCAATTATTTTACCCAAGTAAATACCCAGCATACCAAGTCTTAAAATTGCATGCACCCGGGAAACGGTAACAATCTTCGGTACTTTAAATTTTCCATTGGCAACACTTTAAAAGCCCCTGCAGGTCACCAGTTTTAAGTTAATCATAAATAATGGGCCTATAATTATTGCTCTGACTGCAGTGTGCTTGGTGATATGGAATGTGTGTTGAACAACTGCCTTTTTTCCTCTGTGAGCGCCCCCAACGCACATATTTAAGTTGTATGTGAAGATGCACTGTCAGCCTAATCAAAAAATGTATGGACTGCCCTAATACCGTTTTTTTTTTTTTTTTTTTTGGGATCGTCCGATCTGAAAATCAGAGGAAAAATACCGCTTTCTAAGCGATCGTACGATAATCGAATAGTCAGTACAGAGCTTTCAAGACCTGATCGTGACAGTTCATCCGATATTGTCTGATGGGATAAGCACGAAAAAATTTCTCGTACGATACCAGATCGTACGATTTTCATTTTAATCAGTACAGTTGTCGTTCGGAAATGCAAAAGAAATGCACTACAACACATGACATCACTTTTCCTAACTTTAGTAAGCTCTTCATGTTCGATATGCGACTAGAATGCAAATAAAAAAATGGACGATCTGTTGTCCGATTTTCGGATCGGGTGTATGAGGCTTAATGCTGCATGAGTATGAATGGGTCGAAATTGTACTTTAGACATTTAGGTTAGAAGCACTCTTGTTCATTGCAGGGTGACGGGTCTTGTATCCACCTCCCTCCTTAGCTTTCTCTAGACAGCCTGCAGTAGGAGGATGTCATTGCTACTTTTTCCAGGCCAAGTTTGTAAATGCAATTTGTGTACATAAAGTACTTTATACAGTTGCAAAAAAGTTGCAAAAAAAAGTATGTGAACCCTTTTGGAATGATATGGATTTCTGTACAAATTGGTCATAAAAATGTGATCTGATCTTCATCTAAGTCACAACAATATACAATCACAGTCTGCTTAAACTAATAACACACACAGAATTAAATGTTACCATGTTTTTATTGAACACACCATGTAAACATTCACAATGCAGGTGGAAAAAGTATGTGAACCCCTAGACTAATGAGATCTCCAAGAGCTAATTGGAGTGAGGTGTCAGCCAACTGGAGTCCAATCAATGAGATGAGATTGGAGGTCTTGGTTACAGCTGCCCTATAAAAAACACACACCAGTTCAGGGTTTGCTTTTCACAAGAAGCATTGCCTGATGTGAATGATGCCTCACACAAAAGAGCTCTCAGAAGACCTACGATTAAGAATTGTTGACTTGAATAAAGCTGGAAAGGGTTATAAAAGTATCTCCAAAAGCCTTGCTGTTCATCAGTCCATGGTAAGACAAATTGTCTATAAATAGAGAAAGTTCAGCACTGCTGCTACTCTCCCTAGGAGTGGGCGTCCTGTAAAGATGACTGCAAGAGCACAGCGCAGACTGCTCAATGAGGTGAAGACGAATCCTAGAGTGTCAGCTAAAGACTTACAAAAGTCTCTGGCATATACTAACATCCCTGTTAGAGAATCTACGATACGTAAAACACTAACCAAGAATGGATTTCATGGGAGGATACCACAGAGGAAGCCGCTGCACGTTTTACAGTTTGCACAAGAGCACCTGGATGTTCCACAGCAGTACTGGCAAAATATTCTGTGGACAGATGAAAGTTGAGTTGTTTGGAAGAAACACACACCACTATGTGTGGAGAAAAAGAGGCACAGCACACAACATCAAAACCTCATCCCAACTGTGAAGTATGGTGGTGGGGGCATCATGGTTTGGGGCTGCTTTGCTGTGTCAGGGCCTGGATGGATTGCTATCATCGAAGGAAAAATAAATTCCCAAGTTTATCAAGACATTTTGCAGGATGTCTTGATAAACTTGACCATCTGTCCACCAACTGAAGCTCAACAGAAGATGGGTGTTGCAACAAGACAACGACCCAAAGCATAGAGGTAAATCAACAACAGAATGGCTTAAACAGAAGAAAATACGCCTTCTGGAATGGCCCAGTCAGGGTCCTGACCTCAACCCGATTGAGATGCTGTGGCATGACCTCAAGAAAGCGATTCACACCAGACATCCCAAGAATATTGCTTAACTGAAACAGTTCTGTAAAGAGGAATGGTCAAGAATTACTCCTGACCGTTGTGCACGTCTGATCTGCAACTACAGGAAACGTTTGGTTGAAGTTATTTCTGCCAAAGGAGGTTCAACCGGTTATTAAATCCAAAGGGTTCACATACTTTTTCAACCTGCACTGTGAATGTTTACGTGGTGTGTTCAATAAATACATGGTAACGTTTTTAATTTGTGTTATTAGTTTAAGCAGACTGTGATTGTCTATTGTTGTGACTTCGATGAAGATCAGATCACATTTTATGACCAATTTGTTCAGAAATCCATATCATTCTAAAAGGGTTCACATACTTTTTTTTGCAACTGTATCTTTTGTGGCTATTGAAGAATTTGGAGTATTTAATTGAACATATTTGTGCCTAGAGTCTAGCTTAAATGCATGTTGCAGTGCAGTTTGAATTGCACATCAGCATGCATTGAAATTAGCATTTATGTGGCTTAAAGCGGTTGTAAAGGTTCAAATTATTTTTAATGAAAATAATAAACATGTTATACTTGCCTGCTCTGTGCAAGGGTATTACACAGAGCAGCCCGATCCTCCTTTTCTGGGGTCCCCTGTCGGCACTCCTCCCCCTCCCCCCCTCCCCCCACGGAGAGCTGATTTCCATTAATGCACCCGTGTGGGCGCGCACGCTCCCGAGTCCTGCTGCTGCATCCATTGACACAGACAGCAGGGCTCGGCCCCGCCCTCCACTCCCGTGTCACTGGGTTCCTGGCCAATGGCTCCCGCTGCTATCTATCCAATGAGGACAGAGACAATGACTGGAGCCGCTGGGCTCGTGCTCATCGTTGGAACAGAAGGGCTCAGGTAAGAAAAAGGGGGGGGGGGGCTCTGGGGGCAGCTGCAGCAAAGAAGGGTTTTCACCTTAATGCATAGAATGTATTAAGGTGAAAATCCATGAGACTTTACAATCCCTTTTAACTCATGCTCATGTGTTCACATGCATTTGATGCATTTTCTTTGACTTTAGCAGAAATGTCATCTGGTAGGAAGTTCTTTAGCCTTTTGTTAGGAGTAGCATGACTGCATACCTGAAATGTGTGCTAAAGAAACATGGAACTTGCTATTATGGATTTCTCTTTCTGAAAAAGCTAATTGCCTGGCTGTCATGCTGACTATTGGCTTCAGTACTTTGAGTCTTTAACCCAAAACAATGCAGATAAGAATTAATGACTATACTTTCTTTCCTGAGCTGCATGCTTGTTCTGGGTAACTCTGAAACTTATGAAACCAAAGCATCAACGTAATGATCAGGTAACCAGCATTTTCAATGGAAAGTCAAACATAGCAGCCTAATATCTCTTAAAGAGGACCTCATATGTGTGAAAATCCAGCGCTGTCCTCGCCTAAACCGGTTTCTTCACTGGTCTCCGGCACAAGCATATTAACTGTGGTGTGGCCATCCGGCTGTGAATGCTTGCGGCTTCACAGCCGGAGTCCCACTGCGCATGCACGAGCTGTGCTGCACTTTGTGAGTGGTCCCGTAATCTTCTAGGACCTGTGATGTGTCCCAGAAGTCTGTGGGCAGGGAAGAGGGGAAAGAGGACTTGGATAGCTTGGGCTGGTTTTTACAGCTACCCACCCCCCCCCCCAATACAAATATGTCAGAGGAGGGGGAGAGAAGAGTGGGAACCTCCTCTTCCCTCTTTAAGAAAGGTTTACTTTGAATCGAGTTTACACTGCTTGCCCAGAGCCAGCACAGTGTTCTCCTGCCACCCCAGTGTATGCACTTCCTTTTATAGCAAGCAGGGAATGCTAGAGCGGAGGGACATTTGGCAGGCTAGACATTATAAACTGGATTTTCTACGCATTTCTAGTGTGTGATCCAATTTACAAGGTTTTTGCAGGAGGCAGAGGACATGAAATCAAGTATTAAGGTGATTTTTCTTTTAAAGTAGACCTCGCCTCCAAATAAAAGCGCATACATCCTTCCACTACTTAGAAAATACCACATGGTATAAAAAAGTCTGTCACTGTCCAGATTCATATTGTAATCAAATCCGTACCGAGTGTGGAATTTTGAATTGGTGTAAACCAAACACAAGCAATGTAAACAAAGAGCGCGGCTTGGGATCGAACCCGCACAAATGCCCCTATAGCGAGTTGCTTGCTATGGGAGCACACATAAGGGAGGAGGAGCCAGGATCGCTGGTGGGGGACCCCAGAAAAGGAGGATTGAGGCACATTACACAGAGCAGGTAAGTATAACATGTTTGTTAAAAAAAAAAACTTTACAATCACTTTAAATTGTACTGTAGAGTATATAAGCCCTTACAGAGAAATGGCTGTTCTAATTGGGACATTTACTCCCATTTCCTGCTCTTAGATCCCAGTGAACAGCAATAAATGATCCACTAGTTAGGGTAAGAATACTTTCATTGTGTCACTGTAGACTGAAGATCTGCAGAGTTCAGCACAATATGACCAGGATACGTTGCCCATCTGCTCCGTCCCGCTTTTCAAAGATTTGCTTGCTGTGGACAGCTCTGGCTTATTTATATCTGTAAATGGTAGTATGGTTCTTTTATGAGTTAAACTGGGATTTGAAAAGAATCATAAAGGTTTTCTTATTGGATCCTTTAGAACTGAACAACTACAGAATATTGCAGTGGGGTTTTGCAGATCTTCTGATGGTGCCGTTATATTTACCTATAGTTAACAGCTGATGCATCGTTGAACCCCTTGATTTTTTTGTCTGTGGTGGTGATTTATGTAGAGATTATGAATAATCCTGATGAGTGATAATCTGACCCTGGAGGGAGTGCCCCATCATCGGAAACACTGATGTAGATTTCTGCTTTTTCATATAATTGGTAGAATTGAACATATGATTGGGCAAAGATTTATATTTTAATTACCTGCTGGAAGAAAAGACCTAAAAAAAAAAAAAAAAAAAAAGCTTTGACAGAAGAAAACCATGTTTTTACTTTTACTTATTGCATTATACTGATTGCATTGTTGAATCTACAAGCACAGAAAGACTGAAGACTTCCAGATGAGAAGAATGTTACTTTTCTCCAGGCATTCTTTTCAGTGCGAAACTCCTATGTCAATGCTAGAAGTAAGAATTGTCATAATTTTCTCATATCCACCAATATCATTCCGAACTGAAGTTGTCATAAAACCTTGAAATTTACTGGTGGTTGCAGATTATACCAGCAATTCTGGGTACATACACTACACCTACAACCCTTGCCGCTCAATTTCAGACTTTAGAATGCCACTGCAGAGCTTTTACTCATGGCTACCATTAAAGAATATATATACCCAAGTACAGAAAATTTAAAAAAATTAAAAATCTTGCAGCTTACTATTCTTGGATGTAGTGGCTGCATTAGTTTTCTTTTTGCAGGTTAAAAACACTTTTAACAAGTACTGAAAATACATTTTAATCCTATCAGAAATGCTGTATTTTTGTCATTTTCTGTGAGATGGACAGGAAGCAAAAACGTATCTTTCTTTCATGTACATCTTTAATGTAAAGGAGATGAACAAAGGCAGACAGATTTGAAGTCAAGCCTTGTTGCCAACCATTGTTCCCTGCATGGATACAGTGCAGATGTGAGCGTAGCCAACCAGGGATCGGAAGTGTGTTATTTGTAGGATTAACAGGTGAAAATAAAGAGAAAACTACAGCAGACACTACATCTAAGAACTGGCCAGCTGCAATATATATATATATATATATATATATATATATATATATATATATATATAATATATATATATATATTATTAATGTTTTGGGGTTTAGATATGCTTTAAAGATTTTAAAGATATTCTAATGCAGCCTGTCTTACTCCAGAGGAACCCTTGAAATATTTTTTAGGTCCTGCGGTACCCTGCTAAAATTAGTTAATCGGGGGTCAGGTGCAAGAATGCATCACATTGGTTGTCAGTGGGCAGAATGTCACCATTAAATGGGAGGTCAATCAGCCACAGCTCAAGGAACCCCTAGCAACCTCTGAAGGAACCCTGGTTGAGAGGGGCTGTTCTCATGTTTTTTTTATCCATGTCTCCTGCTCCTTTTATTCCTCCACACTTGTGTAATTTTCCTCCCCCATGTTCCTCTTTCCCCCGATTTTCTCTGTCAAAATCAACGGCTCAACTATCAAGCCCCCCCCCCCCCCCATGCCAAGGTCCTAGGTGTAATCCTGGACTCTGAACATCCGGTTGCTGTCCAAAGCTTGCCACCTCAACCTCCAACATCTCCAAGATACGCCCCTTCCTAACCAATGACACCACACAGCTTCTAATCCACTCCCTGGTCATCTCTCGTCACAATTACTCCAACTCCCTCCTCATTGGCTTACCTTTTAAATAGGCTATCCCACCTTTAGTCCATCATAAACGCTGCTGCCAGGTTCCTCCACCTTACAAACCACTCAGCATCTGCTACCCCTCTTTGCCAATCCCTCCATTGGCTGCCACTCAACCAACTAATTAAATTCAAGATGCTAACTATAACTTACAAAGCCATCCATAACTTAGCCCCCAGCTACATCACTGACCTAGTCTCAAAATACCAACCAAATCATTCTCTTCGTTCCTCCCAGGACCTCCTGCTCTCTCTAGCCTTGTCACCTCCTCCAGTGCTCGCCTCCAGGACTTTTCCCAAGCCTCTCCCATCCTCTGGATAGCTCTACCCCAATCTGTTCGACTATCTCCTACTTTTTCCACTTTCACACATTCCCTGAAAACACATCTCTTCAGGGAAGTCTATCTGGCCCCCACCTAACAACAACTGTACATTTTATTTTCTCCATTAGCACATCCCCCACAGTTATCTCTTGACCCTCCATCTTAGATTGTAAGGTCTAACGAGCACTGTTCTCTGATTACTACTGTATCGGAGAACACTGAAGTTGTACCCTCAAGTTGTAAAGCGCTGTGTTGTAAAGCGCTGTGTAAGCCAGTTCACACAGGGGCAACACGACTTCAACACGACTTCCAGAAGCAACTTCAGACACGACTTGAGCATGAATCACAGCGAGACTTGGAGGAGACTTCAGCAGACTTGGAGGAGACTTCAGCGTGACTTGTGGTCATTAACAACACGACTTGAAGTAAATTCCTTGTGGCTTCTGGATAAATTCCTTTCTGCTTCCTGTAAAGTTGCCTTCAAAATGAACAGTGATCAGACTTCTAAGCGACTTCCATTGAAATCAATGTGTACAAGTTGCCTACAAGTCGCCTAGAAGTCGGATTGAAGTAATACAGGAACTTTTTTTGAAGTCTCAGCGACTGCAGTAGTGTGCATTAAAACATCTCCATTCACTTCAATTACCGTATATACTCGAGTATAAGCCGACTCGAGTATAAGCCGAGGTACCTAATGTTGCCCAAAAAACTGGGAAACCTCACTGACCCGAGTATAAGCCGATGCCCCACTGTTCCCTGTAAAAAGAAATTTTTACATTGTAATTATTACCTGTAAAGAAGTTGCGGATGCGGCGTCCATCGTTCAAATTCCGCGGCGTCCATCGTTCGAATTCCGCGGTCTCTTCCTGTTCCTTACTTGATAGGCGAGTCTCAGCAGACACTCTCCGCCTATCACGATCATTCTCTCATCCTTAGTTTTCCCAGCAGACACTGTGTTGGGTATTCCGCCAATCACAGACGTCTGCTGGAAAACTGAGGATGAGAGAACGTTCGTGATAGGCGGAGAGTGTCTGCTGAGACTCGCCTATCAAGGAAGGAACAGGAAGAGACCACGGAATGTTGAACGATGGACGCCGCGGAATTCGAACGATGGACGCCGCAGCCGCAACTTCTTTACAGGTAATATTTACAATGTAAAATTTATATGACTCGAGTATAAGCCGAGGGGGGGACTTTCAGCCCCAAAAAAAGGGCTGAAAATCTCGGCTTATACTCGAGTATATACGGTAGTTTTAAAAATAGCGTGACTTGGGGCAACTCGGGGAGACCTGAAGCCTCGTCCGGAGTCGCCCCTGTGTGAACCGGGTCTAAAGTGTCGGCGCTATATAAATCCTGTATTATAATAATAATAATAATAATTTTGTATCTTTTGCCAGCAGCAGAAATTAAGCCCAATGTCTGGTGAGAATAAAGATTTAGATACACTACTAAGACAAATATGTCTATACTAATGTCAGCCTTTGGTGGTTTCATGTTTTGTCTTTACAACCCCCTTTAAAGGTGATCCTGAGAGCCGTTTTCCATTGCGCATGCTAAATCCTAGCCTGGCAATAATTGCCCTATGTGCAGGCTGCTTAAATGCTGCATGCTGGTATTTAACTTACTACTGTATTTAGGAATCAAGTGGTAGAAAGAGCCAGTTGGCTAATTTATCAGATTTCTACAGTACAGATTGGATGATGTTGGCGGGAAGCCAGGAGCTTGATGCGCAGAAAGAAATGGAAGCCCCAGAGAAGTGACTAAATGTATTTAATACTAGAATGCTGAATGTGACGTCATTGAACCCATGATGTTTTAATGTTGTTTTCCAATTCGCTGTGAATGTGAAAGCAGGCCATATGCTAAGCATTTTCTGTGTCTGACCGCAAAGTTCTCTTATCTCTAAGAAAAGCTCTTCTTATTGAGACGCTTTTGTCTGTTCTATAAAAGGTTTTTCAAGAAGTATTCCAGGGGAAATGAAGCCATGTACGTAGTTGTGTGGGCTGTAGTGTTCCTGCTGTTTTAGTTACATATGTACTGAATCTTGATGATTTTCCTGGAACAGCGCGATGATACTTGAAACAAAAATGCCGTTCATGGCTAGAGAATTAGAGATGGTTGTGACTAGAACTGGTCTGAGTCATACAAGCAGCCTGCAGGCTTAGCAGCCCAGCTGACAGGCCTGTCCTCTCCCAGCATAACAGTATTCATTATACTGCCAGTATTGGCTGACTCCATACCCCAGCCTTTCTCTGACAGCAATCCGCTGCATTCCAGACACACTGCCCTCTGGTCACCCATAGTCCTCATGATGCACTGTGTAGGTCAATAATAATGTGATAAATGTTTATTCCCATAGTCATTCTCTCATACTGGTTTTATTGGGCATGTTGATAATTTAACGACCGCTAATGTGGATTTAATAGTGTTTCCTGTAAAGCTCTACAGAATATGTTTGAGTTGTTATATAATGATTACAGTATAGGATATAATAGCCTAGCAGTAGAACATAATTACCTTACTGGGTAAGGAGGGGTGAAGGTACTTTTCATGCTTTCAGTTTTGTATTCTTTGTACATGTGTCTCACCACCGATCTGGTCTTTGTGGTGTTTGTGAATGTTAGCAAAATCATGGTATGGAGGAGGATAGAATTCATTGGTGAATGAAGCAGCATTGTGTACCAGGGCTACTTGTTATGACAGCTTAATTTCCTGCATATTTATGGCACCTTGTATTTTTGAAGTATTTCATCCAGAAGATAAATCAGCCCCAGATATATTACTGAATTTGTCTTGCCTCAAGTTTTCCTCGTCTAATGCGGCGTACACACGATTGTTTTTCTTGCCATTTTTTAAACCAACGTTTTTCTCGTCGTTTTTTTTCATGTTTCCTCTCAAGCCTGTCTTGCGTACACACGATCATTTTAAAAAACGTTCAAGCAAACGCAGTGACGTACAACACGTACGACGGCACTATAAAGGGGAAGTTCCGTTCGGATGGTGCCACCCTTCATGTTAGTAAAGTTTGTTGAGCGACGATTCGTGCTTTTCAGCCTCCTGCTTTTCAGTCCGTTACAGCGTGACGAATGTGCTATCTCCATTACAAATGCTAGTTTTACCAGAACGTGCGCTCCCGTCTCATACTTGATTCTGAGCATGCGGGTTTTTTTTCACCTCGTCAAAGCATACACACCATCGTTTTTCACGTCGTTAAAAAAAACGACATGAAAAACGACGTGAAAAAATAGAGCATGTTCGAAATTTTTAATGGCCGTTTTTCACGTCGTTAAAAATGCTTTGGAGCATACACACGATCGGTTTTAATGCCCATTTTTAAAAATGTCATTTTTTACAGCATGAAAAACGATCGTGTGTATGGGGCATTAGAGTATTAAAGCAGAAGTAAACCCCTGTTGTTTTTTTTTTTTTTTTTTTGTGTTCTTTTTTTTTTTTTTATTATTTTCAACCTGCAAGGCAAGGTCAGAATGTGCTAGTGTTCATCGCATACTAGCAGAATATGTGAAACTTACCTTAGAATGAAGCCATCCAGCGATGCCCTGCCAAAACTAAAGGGGCTTCCATCTTCACCCGGTCTTCCTTCCGGGTTCGCGGACTCCAGCCGCGCGAGTGGCCGGAGCTGCGATGACATCACTCCTGCACATGCCAGAACTTTGAAGGAACAGCCCGGGTGGCCTTTCCTTCAGAGCACATGCGCCGGTGATGTCATTGGCTGCATCTACAGTAAATATCTCCTAAACGGTGCACATTTAGGAGATATTTTTTTTTACAGTACCTATAGGTAAAAATAATTTATGGCGGATTACTCCCACTTTAACCTTTTTATTAATTCACTGTAAGAGTCTGTATTGTTACATCAACTAAGATAAACCTGTCAATTATAGAAATCTGAGTAAGGTTTGGGACTTTTCATGTACTTCCTTGGGTTAATAACCACTGAGTCGACACGTTCTATAAAATCATTTTGTACATAACTTTATTTAGAACATTCTACAATTCTTAAAAGAGAGGGGTTTATTCCGTAAAAACAAGTTAACAAACTGCTGGTCCGGGGTAGTCCTGGATTCAAGATCCGGTTTTGTATATCTTTTATCCAATGCCTTTTAGCAGGCTGACCCGCTTCGTCAGGGCCTCGGATCCTGTCATATACTGTAACAAGTACAATATATGACAATCAATGTTTCTCACCTCGTCTTTCAGGACAGCCCTTGGAGAGAGAGCGCAGCTCCACCCCTTTTCCCAGGAAACACTGCAGTCAGTTTTCTTTAAAGACCGGACACTTCCACCATGGCCTCAGTTGTAGTGTTTCCTCCGCCATGGTGGAAGCGCTGCGGGGAACCAGGGGTAATGCTGCGCTCTCTCCAGGTGGAGACAGTATGGGGCATACCTGTTAGTTTTTTTCTTTTGTTCCAGGCCAGCCCAGCACCCCCCCTTACGTGAGGTGGATGCTGCGGTACCTTCTCCCCTTCATACCCGGCGAGGGTTCAGGCTGCGGGAGGGCCCGCTCTCATCAGACCGGCACTGGGGGCATGGAAGGAGGGATGGCGTGCTCCTCAGGAGACGAGCAGCGTCTCTTTCGTTTGTATCCCCATGTTTTCCGGGTTCCGGATGGCGAGCGCGTCATTCCGGCCGGGGGCGGGACTTCCCGTGGTGCGACGCGGCTTCCGGTTCCGGCCGCTGGAACGCAGGGGGAGGAGGCGGCCTTCGGCTGGTGTCATTTCCGGTCCTCACAGCGGTGAAAGGACCGGGAAAATCAAAAAAGGAGCTGTCGGACGCCACTTCAACCTCGCAATGGAAGAGGAACAAGCGGCAGTGGTGGGAACAGGAGCCACTCACACCAGCCAGACCCAGGTAAGCAGGGACAGAGGTCCCTGTATATATACTTTATGGGGTCTTGTATATTCTTTCCCTCCTTTTCTCCCCTGGGGGGAAAGCAAAGGAGCCTGTGCCACTCTCCCTAGAGATTGTTACTAGAGAGTTGGTTTTTTTGTTGTTATGGTGGCTCAGGGGGTGAGACACTAGGTAAGCTGTGCTTATAAATGTAAGGGCTAAAGTGTTAGTTCCTTCCTCTTTTATTTTCCAGCTGATTTAGAAGGTTTTGGTTACTATTATGTTTTAAAAATGTTTTAAATATAGTATGGTGTTGGTGTATTTCAGCTTAAAGCCAAAGACAAAACCAAACACTCCTCTCCTCTTCCCAAGAGGAGATGTCCGTCTTGCAAAGACACGCTTAGGGAAACATGGCCTAAAGCGCTATGCAAGACATGTATTGCAGAGCTGTTAAAAGAGGAAACTGCCTCAGCTGCAGCTGCTGCTCAACCAGGGGAGCTATTAAGCTCCTTCCGAAAGGAACTAGCGGACACTTTTCAGTCATTCCGCTCCCTTTTGGATAGACGTCCGGCGGCCCAGCCAAACAGGAAAGGCAGTTCACCATCCTGTTCTCATCCTAGTACTCCTGCACCCAGAGGGGTCAGCGACTCGGAGGATGAGGAGATAAATGTTGCCACAGGTTCGGATGAAGAAGAGGAAGAAGAAAGGGAAATTTCTTCTTCCCGCTATAGGTTATCCCTGGAGGAAGTAGACGATCTATTAAAAACAATACACACAACGCTTAATATCGAAGAGGATAAGACGCAATTATCCTTACACGATAAGATGTTTCAAGGCATGGGAGAAGTAAAGCAACGGGTGTTCCCAGTGCACAAATACATCTCCGAGACAGTAAAGAGAGAATGGAAGGACCCAGAGAGGGCACCTTTCTTTTCCAGATCCCTCAAGAGAAGATTCCCCTTTGAGGATGATAGTCAGCAGGTTTGGAATAAAAAACCAAGGCTTGACGCAGCCTTTTCGCAGGTTTCAAGGAATACAGACTTGGCCTTCGAGGACATGGGCACCCTAAAAGATGCCATGGACAAGAGGGCAGACTCCCTACTAAAAAAGGCATGGGATTCGACTCTAGCCAACTTTAAGCCAGCAATGGCATCAACCGTGGTAGCGAGAAACTTAGAACACTGGTTGGAGCAATTAAAAACTCACATTGAGGCGGGAACTTCTCGTAAGGATCTACTTGACACGCTGCCTATACTTCAAAAGGCGGTAGGGTACATGGCTGATGCCTCTGCTGAATCTATCAAAATGTCAGCTAGATCAGCAGCCTTGGTCAACTCAGCCCGCAGAGCCTTATGGGTTAAGACCTGGTCAGGGGATATAGCCTCAAAGGCGAAGTTATGTGGTTTGCCTTTTGACGGTGACTTAGTTTTTGGCCCTGATTTGGAAGCCGTACTTAATAGAACGGCTGATAAAAAGAAGGCCTTCCCAATAAAGAAGAAAGTGGTTCCTCAGGGTAAAACTAATTTTCGTGCTTTTCGGCAAACCGAGGTTAAAAAAGACACGGGCTATAAAAGACCTTGGAGGTCCCAGAGAGGGAGAGGAAAGTCAGGGGTACTATTCCGCCCTCCTGGCCAAACCACAAACACCCAGTGACAGTCCGCCAACGGTGGGAGGAAGGTTACAGGCCTTTCTTCCACAATGGAAGACAGCGACGTCCAGTCCATTTGTCCTCAAAATAATATCAGAGGGCTACAGGCTGGAATTCTCGCAACCCCCTCCAAACCGTTTTTATGTAACCCGGACTCCTCGAGACCTGGAGAAGTCTATAGGGATGTCATCCTTACTGGAAGAACTCATCCAGCAAGAGGTAATTATAGCTGTTCCCCCCGAAGAGGAAGGGATAGGGTGCTATTCACACATCTTCCTAGTGAAGAAGACGTCAGGAAAATTCCGGTTGATCTTGAACCTGAAGATACTAAACAGGTCCATCAGATACAAAAGATTCAAGATGGACACAATTTTCTCAGTGAAACATCTCCTGACGCCAGGTTGTTTTATGGCATCCATAGACCTGAGGGATGCGTACCTACACGTTCCTATAGCGCCAATATCACAGAAGTATCTGCGATTAGCAGTAAAGACGGGAGACTCGATCTCACACCTGCAGTTCAGAGCCCTCCCTTTCGGACTGTCATCCTCACCAAGGATATTTACAAAGGTCATAGCAGAGGCTCTAGCACCCCTCAGATTAAAGGGGATATCAATAGTGCCATATCTGGACGACCTCCTGATATTTGCCAAGACAAGGGAGTTATTGGCGAAAGATCTAAAAGAGACGAAAAGACATCTCGAGAGTCTCGGATGGATCATAAACCAAGAAAAATCAAAAATGATCCCTTCCCAGACGATAACATTTCTTGGATATACAATAAATTCCATACAGGAAAGACTTTTTCTCCCAGAGGAAAAAATAGAGAAACTCCAGAGGGCAGTAAAGGGGACTCAAACAAATCTGCCGATGACAATCAGAGCAGCCATGTCAGTCCTAGGCCTACTCACCGCCTCAATACCAGCGGTACAATGGGCACGTCTGCATGCGAGAGACCTCCAGCAGACAATTCTCAGGAATTGGTCCTACGGAGAGTCGCTGGAAAAATTGATAAAAATACCCCCTCAAGTTCAGAGAAAGCTGTGGTGGTGGAGGAAGCAAGCAAATTTAGACAAAGGCCTGCTTTGGACTTTCCCTGTAGAACACAGATTGACAACGGACGCAAGCTTCTGGGGGTGGGGTGCTCATCTGGATGGACAGATGGCCCAAGGAACATGGTCAAACAGAGAAGCCCGGAGATCCTCCAATTGGAGAGAATTGAGGGCCATTCTACTGGGACTATGGGCGTTCAAGAAACAAGTCCTGGGTCACCACATTCAGGTGTTATCAGACAATGCCACGGCAGTGGCTTATATAACAAGGCAGGGAGGCACGAGGAGCAGAGTGTTGCTATCCTCAGCCCTCCACATTTTGGCCTGGGCAGAATCCAATCTAGCCTCCTTGACGGCGGTACACCTAAAGGGAGATCTGAACCAAATAGCAGACTTCCTAAGCCGAGAAAGAGTACTGGAATCAGAATGGAGTCTGAATCCGGTAGTATTCCAGAAGATAACAGGAAGATGGGGAGTTCCCCAAATAGACCTGTTCGCATCCCACGCCAATGCGAAGGTGGAAACATACTTCTCCCTAAACAGGCAAGATCAAGCGGAGGGTCTAGATGCACTGGCACAACCATGGACCTTCCACTTGTGCTACGCTTTTCCCCCCTTCCAAATGATCCCATTGGTCCTCAAAAAGCTACAGAAGGAGCCTACAACATTAATCCTAGTAGCCCCATTCTGGCCCAAAAGGACTTGGTTTTCAACCATCCAGAGGATGGCGGTGGAACCCCATTGGTTTCTTCCTTTACAGAAGGACCTTTTAACACAGGGGCCCCTACAACATCCCAATATCAAGCACCTCAGACTAGCTGCTTGGCTACTGAGGAGCAAATCCTAAAAAAGAGGGGCTTGTCCAATAAACTAATTTCAACATTATTGGACAGCCGAAAAAAGGTCACCAGAGCGATCTATTTCAAAGCTTGGAAATGTTTTAATTCCTGGTGCAGAGAAAAGATCCGTTCACCAAAGGAGACTATCTCTGTATTAGAATTTCTCCATGAGGGAATGGAGAAGGGGTTGGCGATTAGCACCCTAAAGGTGCAAGTAGCCGCCTTATCGGTGTTCCTGGAGAGACAACTATCTCAGGACCCCCTTATCGTTAGATTTTTTAAGGCACTGACCAGAGTTAGGCCAGTACCCTTTAAGTTCTTCCCAAAATGGGACTTATCTCTGGTGCTACAGGGTCTGACAAAAAGACCCTTTGAACCTCCGGAGGAAGCAACGATTAAATTTTGGTCCCTGAAGGTAGCACTCTTAGTGGCAGTTACCTCAGCTAGGAGAGTGAGTGATCTACAGGCCCTGTCAATCATAGAACCTTTCCTTTCTATATTTCCAGACCGGGTAGTGCTGAGAACTGACCCGGGCTTCCTACCAAAAGTGGCAACGGTATTCCACAGGTCACAGGAAATAGTTCTCCCTTCCTTCTGTCCTACACCAGTGGGCACGAAAGAAGAAGCCTTTCACAGCTTGGATGTAAGGAGGTGCATACTGCACTATCTAAAGATAACAAGTGAATTCAGAAGATCGAATTCCCTGTTTATTTTGTTTTCTGGCCCACGTAAAGGTTATAGTGCGTCCAAAAATACCATAGGTAGGTGGCTACGAATGGCTATCGGCGAAGCCTACAGAGCTTCAGGGATAGAACCTCCCACAGGAGTAGGGGCTCATTCAACCCGGGCAGTAGCAACATCCTGGGCAGAACGAGCTGGAGCTTCGCCGGGAAGAATATGCAAGGCGGCTACGTGGACAAGCTTCTCCACTTTCACCCGCCATTACAGGTTGGATTTACTCTCTGCATCTGAGCAATCATTTGGCAGAAAGGTCCTACAGGCAGTGGTCCCACCCTAGAGTAAGTACTCTTTTATCATCTCCAAGGGCTGTCCTGAAAGACGAGGTGAGAAAACCTCAGTTAGACTTACCGGTAACGGTATTTCTACGAGTCTTTCAGGACAGCACCGATGACCCGCCCTAAAGTAATGATAAGATGTGGTGTTATTGCTATGTTCTGCTTATCTAATTTCAGCATGGCTGGAGGTACTCTTAAACAACTGAGGCCATGGTGGAAGTGTCCGGTCTTTAAAGAAAACTGACTGCAGTGTTTCCTGGGAAAAGGGGTGGAGCTGCGCTCTCTCTCCAAGGGCTGTCCTGAAAGACTCGTAGAAATACCGTTACCGGTAAGTCTAACTGAGGTTTTCATGTAGCACAAACACAAAAGTATTTCTTTACACACAGCATCTTTTGTTTATCAGAAAAAATGTACATATATTTTCTACATTTCATTGCGACATACTACATAGCGGGGCAAATTTATATTTCATGGTAAAAATCATTATATTCTAAGGCTCCATGTACACAGAAGCTCAAAAACGATTGTTTTTAAAGCAGCAGAAAAAGCTAGCTTTTATCAGCGCTTTTATTAGCGTTTTTCAGTGTAGCTTTTTTTAGCTTTTAAAAAAAAAAAAAATTTTTTTTTCAATGGACCAAAAAACGCTTGCGGCCAGCGTTTTTGAGCGTTTATGAGCGTTTTTTCGGCGTTTTGCGTTTTTTTGCGTTTTTTTTCTGCCGAAAAACGGCACTTTGAACGCAAATTTCTTGCGTTCAGAAAAAAGCCCATTAACTCCACTGCTCATTAAAGCTAAAAAACGTTATGTGTACATGAACACATAGGCTAACATAGAGTGCAGTTAATGGGCTTTTTAAAAAAACGCCAATAAGCTGCAGTTTATCAGCTTCTGTGTACATGGAGCCAAAAGGTGTATATATGGCAAAATTGCCTGTATAGTATTACATCAGAGAATGATGGCAAGTGGTCTTCGAAACCCCCAAATAGGAGCAAGGACGATACCATATATCTGGATGTTGGAAATATATACTGTAGTGTTATAGTGCACCACAGGGGACATAGAAAGAAATAAAAAAAAAGAAAGAGGAAAGTGGGGAAAGAGGAGGAGGAAAAAAAAGGGGGGAGGAGAGGGGGGAAAAAAGAAGAAAATGGGATGAGAAGAAAAGTGCAGGTGAAAAAAGGATTGCTTGCCTACAATCTAAATCCTATTCTCCCTCTCTCCTCTTACCCCCCCCCTTTTTTTTTTTTCTCTTCCTCTTACCCCATTTTCCTGCTCTCTCTCTTTTATTTTTTTCTATGCCCCCTGTGGTGCACTATAACACTACAGTATATATTTCCAACATCCAGATATATGGCACCTTGCTCTTATGTGGGTGTTTTCTTTTTGGGGTTTTGGAGATGTTCCCCACGGGCTCCCCAGGCTACTTGCCACCACTCTCTCTGATGTAATACTATACAGAAGGGATATGCAATTAGTGGACCTCCAGCTGTTGCAGAACTACAGGTCCCATGAGGCATAGCAAGACTGACAGCCACAAGCATGACACCCAGAGGCATGATGGGACTTGTAGTTTTGCAACAGCTGGAGGTCTGCTAATTGCATATCGCTGCCATACAGGTAATTTTGCCATATATATCTTTTAGAATAATAATGATTTATACCATGAAATATCATTTGCCCTACTATGTGGAATGTCGCAATGAATGTAAAAAATATGTACATTTTTCTGATAAAATATGATGCTGTGTGTAAAGAAATAAATTAGTTATTTTGCTACATAAAACATTGCTTGTCATATCTTGTACATGCTGTTACAATATTTTACAGGATCTGAGGCCCTGACGAAGCAGGTCAGCCTGAGAAATGCGTTGGCTAAAAGATGTACAAAACCAGATCTTGAATCCAGGATTACATCACCCCAGACAAGCAGTTTGTTGACTTATTTTTATGGAATAATCCCCTTTCTTTTAAGAATTGTAGAATGTCCTAACGTTATGTACCAATGATTTTATATAACTTGTTGGCTCAGTGGTTATTAACCCAAGGAAGTACATGAAAAGTCCCAAACCTTACTCAGAATTCTACAATTGTCTCTTAAGGAATGGTACTTCCTTTAGTGTGCCTATTGATTCACCATCTACCCCCACACACAAGACGTTTAAGATAAACCTGTCATTGATTTACTTATAAAACAAGAGGGCCAAGATATGTAGTACACTTTTTTTTTGCGTTTGGTTCATAGTTATTGCTGGTCCTCTATGATTTGGTAAACTGAAAACCACACTGATGCTGAACACCTGCGTGAATTAACCTTCATAGGGAGGCTTTTCCTGCAAATACCAGTTCCACAAACAGATCAGCCATATCATTTCTTCTAGCATCCCTCAAGGTAATGGTCTGAGCTTCTCTAATCGGTAGACAGGCTCTCATATTGAAGGGTGATTGCCAGGGCTACTAGGATGTTCTTAAAATCCAGTTAGCGCTTTTTTTATTTGACTGCTCAGATCTTTATAAAAGTTTGTCTTGGCAACCGCAAATTTAACTTAAAATACCAGGAAATCTTAAATAACAGGTTGGTTTTTACACTACTAATATATGTCTATTGGGCCCAAAAAAATAACGCGGGGCACCTATTTTTAGCTTCAACAACTTCCCTTTTATTATGTATTTCTTAAAATGACTACATCAGAAAAAGAATATTGCATAAAGTGGTTCCATTTGCGTCAGGTTTTGAAGGTGTTTTGTAGGGCTGTGGAAATGAACTATTAATTCCTTGATTAATCGATTAATTGTTTTGATCGATTAAAATTCTTTTGATCGGTACTGACCTCTCCCCCGGCTTCCGGGTCTTCAGGGAGATCCGGTGATGTCACGGACACCGGCGGGGCTTGCCATGTCCATCTGAAGGGCTCCTTTGCTGTGCCATCATATCTGCATGCCGGCGGGACCTTACTATCTGCCACACGCAAGGGCTGTTACACTTCCCTCTATCACTTCCCTCTATCAACCTGGGATTCTACAGCCATCCACTGGGAGTTGTGATCGTTCCCTTCACGGGACCTCTACATGCCGACGGACTGATGTTAGCCCCTCCTCATCTGGATTCAGCAGTGGTATCGTTGTACACATTTTTATACCAGTATCATACTTAGCTACATGTTTTTATGACTGCTTTTGCTACCGTTTTGTATTACTCGCACCATTTTTACAGTTTATGTAGTGTGAGGGTGAGAGCCCCTGGCTTAGAAGAAATGTGTTTGAAATGGACACAGGACTCTCAAAGAAGCTATTTGAGAAGTTCCAGCAAAAGATTGCTGAGCAGAGAAAACTATGTTTTAAGTTTTCTCTGGATTTTGTAAGTCTGGATTGGGGCTGGAAACTTGAAGACTTCAAAGTGCATTGGGAGGGATGGAGTCTTCAGTCATGTGTCCGGGTTTTCTAGGAGCTCTGCAGGTTGAGTGTGTGGCCAGGTGCACACACTCATTATAAGGCAGAGCTGAACATAGCTCAGTGTGAGTGGAAAAGGAGTTGGTGTTACAGCAGTTGCTGGAAGGAAGTGTGCTACTAAAAAAGAACTCAGGCAACATCCTTAAGACGTTTCTCCATGTGGGAGAGGTTCCAGGTCAGTAGACTGAGAGGGTTGGGCCAGCTGAGAGAGTCGGAGAGACTATAGCTGAGACAACTGGAAGAGAGTCTTGGGGACCAGAGGGGACTGTAAGTCTTGGAGGAGTGTGGAAGCCTGGAGTGTCAGGAGAGCCCTTCCTAGAGGCCAGGAGTGGGCCTGTGCAGCAAGGAACTGCGCCCAAGGCTGAGCGAGCCTTAAGAGCCAGGTGGATTGGCATTTTCATGTGTTGATGTTTTTGGGAGAAGAACCCCTGTGTGGGAAACCAAATGCATGTATGAACTTTACTTTCTGTTTCTTTCAATAAAAGTGGGCTACCGCGCCCTTAGGCCTCATGCCCACGGACGTTTTTACAGCCGCGTTTTTGAGCGTTTTTTACAGCTTAATAACGCCTGTCCATGTTAGTCTATAGCTTCATGCCCACCTAGACATTTTTGAGCTGCAAATAGCATAGACGTTTTTAAGCTGTAAAAAAAACCCAGGACCAGTGCGTTCCTCAGCGTCAGAATTAGGCAGAAAAAAACGCGAGCGTCAAAAAACGCGCACTAACGCGCAAAAACGCGCACTAACGCGCGGTCGCGTTTTTAGCTCCGACGTTATTTTTTTTTTATTTATTTTTTTTAAATATTTACAATAACATGGACAGGCGTTTTTAAGCTGCAAAAAACGCAGCTGTAAAAACGCCAGTGGGCATGAGGCCTTAAACCTTAGTTCCTGTTGGCTGTGAACTCACCTACAATGCATCTATCACTGAGCTAAACATCCCCCAATGTTACAGTAGCTACATCGATTTTATCTCCAGTGCAATATTTATTTTGTTATCTACTTGAAGACTGTAAAAGTTTTAATGCTATTCCCATCGAGCGCTGCCTTTGTGTGTTTTTTATATCCTGCTATCCATTTTTCCAGTGGTTGGTAGCTGCACTGGGAATCGGCCTGCAAGGAGATCAGCTAAAAGTAGTTGGATCTATGTGCGTATTAAATAATCGAAATTAGTCGATTAATCAATTATTATTTTTTTATCGATTAATCGAACACGAAAATTTTAATCAGTAACCGCCCTAGTGTTTTGTAATTGTTTTGCCTGAGAGATCTGATAAAATGTTGAAAAAGAGGACAGTAATTGCATCTTTGCAGAGTTGGGCTTCAAGCAATGTTCCAGCAGTCTTCTTCTATTGCAAGTTCAGCAGTAGTGGCTAATATCACGATCATTTGGAAATCATCTTGCAGACAGCGGGATGAACCAAATGAAAGGGGCAGCGCTTCTCTGCAAAATCCCACAAATTGGAGACATTAATGCCTCACAGTCTAAACAATAAATAGTATGTCAATAAACTATTGTGTCATCGGCCAAATCCAAACCATTGCATGAGAACAGTGGGTTTGGGGGAACTTTGCTTTACAGTAATGGCCTAAAGCAGGGCTCGACAAACCCTGGGCGCCAGGTCGCCGTTGCGACTAGAATTAGCGACCTGGCGCCTGGGGCAGCACAGCTGGGGTATCCTGCGTCTCCGTGCCCCCCCCCCTCCGCGGCACGGGATTGCGTCGGGCCGTGCCGGCCGGTAATTGAGGCCGCGGCTTTGCGGCCTTCTGCAGGCCTATGCTTCCTTCTGTGAACTAGCGCCATCTTGTGGTGGCAGTTGGTATGACAACCAGCAATGCTAATGGAGTTTCCCGGTCTGTTTTCCCTGCCATCTCCTTCCCTCTAATTAGAAACCCCCAAACATTATATATATTTTTTATTCTAACACCCTAGAGAATAAAATGGCGGTTGTTGCAATACTTTCTGTCACACTGTATTTGCGCAGCGGTCTTACAAGCGCACTTTTTTGGGGAAAAATACACTTTTTTTTTTTTAATAAAAAAATAAGACAACAGTAAAGTTAGCCCAATTTTTTTTTTATATTGTGAAAGATAATGTTACGCTGAGTAAATTGATACCCAACATGTCACGCTTCAAAATTGCGTCCGCTCGTGGAATGGCGACTAACTTTTACCCTTTAAAATCTCCATAGGCGACGTTTAAAAAATTCTACAGATTGCATGTTTTGAGTTACAGAGGAGGTCTAGGGCTATAATTATTGCTCTCGCTCTACCGATCGCGGCGATACCTCGCGTGTGGTTTGAACACCGCTTTCATATGCGGACGCTACTCACGTATGCGTTCGCTTCTGCGCGCGAGCTCGGCGGGACAGGGCGCGTTCCTGGCTCCTAACTTTTTTAGCTGGCTCCTAGATTCCAAGCAAATTTGTCAAGCCCTGGCCCAAAGCAGTGTTTCTCAACCAGGGTTACATGGTACCTTTATGCCCTGTACACACGATCAGATTTCCCATGGAATAAAATCCAATGGATTTTTCCATCGGAAATCCGATGAAGCTGACTTCCATCAGTCTTGCCTACACACCATCAGTCAAAAATCCGACCGTCCCAAACGCCGTGACGTAAAACACTCCAAAGAGCCGAGAAAAATGAAGTTCAATGCTTCTGAGCATGCGTCGACTTGATTCTGAGCATGCGTGGGTTTTTTCTCCGATGGAGTTTCCCACAGACTATCGTAATTTGCTATCGTTTTTTTTTCCATCGGTAAAATTTAAAACGTGTTCTATTCTTTTATACCGATGGAAAAAAGACCGTTGGGGCCCATACACGATCGGTTTGTCCGATTGAAAAAAGTCCATCTGTCTTTTTTCATCAGAAAAACTGATCGTGTGTACACAGCATTAGGGTTCCACCTGAGGTTAATAGGGATTCCTTCAGCAGTGATTCAATGGATTGATCTACTACCTACACTGAACATGCAGTGAGCACTAACCAAGGTAAGGGGTCACTACTACATTGAATTTTGAAAGATGCCATGATTGTTAATGGTTGCCTTTTTGTGCAGTTTGAAGCTGAAATCTTATAATCCTACAATAATTAGCATCCTATGATTCTGGGCTGTGCCACTTCTGCTTATTTCTCTGGTTTAAACCTTGCAGGGAACATAGAGTGGTTGCAGTTTTTTCCAGAACACTAGAATGCTAGTAAGAAGGCATTTGGATATCTCCAGACACTAGATTTCTGTACTCTGGTTCCTCCTAAAAACCGACTTGGTGGAATGCAAATCGGCCTAAAGTCACTTTTCTGGCAGTAGTGCCCTTAAAGTGGTTGTAAACCCTCTGATACTACTTGCACCTACAGGTAAGCCTACATTAAGGCTTACCTGTAGGTGCTTGCAATATCTCCTTAACCTACATGGTTAAGGAGATATTTGCAGAAAATCGAGCACCGACGTCTACGGTGCATGCGCGCCGTAGTCAATGGTGCAGGCGCACTGAGCACGCCGGGTCTTGAATAGAGGTCGACCGATATATCGGCCCGATTTTTGGCACCTTTTAATTAATCTGCATCGGCCAATTATTCTGAAAACAAAAGCCGATATAAAAAAATAAAAAAAACTTCAGCGCGGCTTGCAAATAACATCTTTGCAAGTTGCCTGAAGTTTCCCATGGAGGTGGAGTGACTCATCTCTGGGCAGCCTGCCAAGTGAGAGAAAAGAGTTACAAATGTTTCTTCTTATCAATGAACTGAACTCCGTGAGTAGAAGTTCTCAGTTTAACCATTTAAAGGCTAAATCTTTTTTGACACTTGTAGCTTACAAGTAAAAATCCTGTATTTGCTGCTAGAAAATCACTTGGAACCCCCAAACATTATATATTTTTTTTTTTAGCAGAGACCCTAGGGAATAAAATGGCGGTTGTTTCAATATTTTATGTCACACGGTATTTGCGCAGCGGTCTTTCAAATGCAATTTTTGGGGAAAAAATACACTTTAATGAATATTTAATAAAACTAAAAACTTTTTTTTTTTTTTTCGTCAAAGTTTTGATTACCTGTTTTTGTGCCAGCTTCCTGATTCCCTTACCGAAGATGGCGGCGGCAGCACCCGAGAGCCGAGAGAGAGATCGGCTTCGGGTGCCGACATCGCGGGCGCCCAGGACAAGTAAGTGTCCATATATTAAAAGTCAGCGTCCATATATTAAAAGTCAGCAGCTGCAGTATTTGTAGCTGCTGACTTTTATTTTTTTTTGGCGGAACTCCGCTGCTTTCACACTGGAGCGGGCAGGCGTTGGCGGTAAAACGCAGCTAGTTTTAGCTGCGCTTTACCATCATTTTAGTGGCGATATTCGGCTGCTAGCGGGGAGCTTATAACCCAGCTAGCGGCCGATGAAGAGGTTAAATGCACCCGTGTAGCACCGCTGCAGAAGCGATTTGCAGGCGCTTCGGCAGCAGTGCCCATTCATTTCAATGGGCAGTAGTGGTGGAGGAGCGGTATACACCGCTCCAAAGATGCTGCTTGCAGGACTTTTTTTTTTAACGTCCTGCCAGCGCACCGCCTCAGTGTGAAAGCACTCAGGCTTTCACACTGAGACTGCAGGGGAGCTGTTTTGCAGCCATTTTTACAGGTGCTATTTTTAGCCCAAAAGTGCCTGAAAAACGCCCCAGTAAGAAAGGGGTCCAACTGTTAGTTTTTTTTTTTTCCCCTTTCATCTCATAAAATCTAAAAAAATCGGCCTAACATATCGGCCCAAAAAAATCAGCATCATATATCGGCCATCGGCCGCAGCGATTTTCTAAATATCGGCATCGGCCAGAGAAAAACCCATATCGGTCGACCTCTAGTCTTGAATGGGAAAGTACCGGAAACGCGAGCATGTGCGGGGATCGTGCTGGAAATGCGCGGGAGTGACGTTATCGCCGCTCCGGAGCGGCGATACCCAGAAGTCACTCCCGGTATCATGGCGGTGGAGGAGGAGAGGAACGAGGGTCGCTTTGGGGGCTTCGATCCAAGGTAAGTAATTCATAATGAGCTAGTATGCTAGTCATACTAGCTCATTATGCCTTTGTCTTGCAGGTTTTTCTTTTTTTTAAATGTTTTTCTGGGTTTATAACCACTTTAAGAACTACCTGTGTCTAATTCAGGCAAGCAGTTGTTGCAAATTCAGGTAGTTCTTACTAACCAACACTTTTTAAGAATCTGTCACTATGGAAACAACAAATTCTTAAAGAATTACCGCCAGTTCTCCATTAGGAAACTAGTGGTAATTAAGGCCAACGCTGAACTAGCAGACGAGTTATGCCAGTACTCAGAGTAGGCCATACCTGTGCTGGGAAGTTGTCATGTATGACATGTGACAACTTCCCACACAGTGCTGTGTATCCCTGGCCTCAGTCAGCTGGCAAAATAAACAGTAAATGGCTTCAAACATGCTTGGGACCAACATAAATCTATACACAGAAAAAAAATATTTAACCACTTCCGGACCGCCCGCCTTCATTTTACATCGCTACTTTGAAGAGGAATATTGTTGTGGTAGCAGCTAGCTACCATAACCCCGGTATCCTCTTCAAGAGCGGGCTGTCCCTTTCAAGATCAAAGTAGTCTCCGAGTCGCAAGATCACTTTTATCAGCGTCGAGAGAAGTCCTCCCGCCGCTCTCCGGTGCCCTCCACCGCTTATCGGAGCTGTGGGCTGACTCGATGGACTACTCTGTCTTTTTTTTCTGTTTCTTGGTCACTTTTCTATGTTTCTATGTAAATCGGGGATATGGGTGATGTCATTACCCAATTATGGTCAGTGTTCATATTTGGAAAGTACTGTGTCACTGGGTGGGCGGAGCTTGATAGGGAACTGAGAGACTAGTTCCCCATCGGGTCTGCTTTACTCTTGATTGACAGCGCATGGCAGCGGGCAGATTAGAAAACCGCTCTTGGACTGCATTCTGTGTGCTGTCAATCAAAAGTAAAGCAAATCTCATGGGAAACTGGTTTCTCATTTTCTCATCAGGTTTCACCCACCCCTATACAAAACTCCTCAACCATTCGCCTGTCAGTGTAAGGAGTGCAGTAATTGCGGAGGGAGGGCAGGAGTGATTTCACTGGGGAAGAAGTGTACATGTTGTGACAGGTACATGAATCGGGCATCCAGAAAAAGGAAATTGCCCGTGGCCACAACCAAGCTATCTGAAGGCTGACAAAGGGAGCGTGCTGTCGGCCGAAACGTGTTTCCAGCATTCTTTGCGGATCCATTGAGCTCACTGCAGTGTTTGTGTGGAGATTCCTTCCACTGTTGGTGGCTACAGCGGTCTTGGTCTCAGCAGCTCCAAGCTTCCCGGCGGCTCCAGCAGCTTTGCATTACAGAGTGACCTCTTGCATACCCAGCCGATCCATTATATCCATCCATGTCCTGGACTGTTCCATTCAGTGATATAGCCTGACTGATTCAAACCTGTGAGTGCTTCTACTTTTATTTTAATTTCAATTTGAATAAACTAACCTGCTACACTATATGGCTTCTTGGTGCCATTCTCTGTTTACACGTCTACATGAATGGGGCACACACACTGATATTTTCGATGTTGTGCACCAACGGAATTCTAAAGGATGTCTAGGACCCCACTGTGTTCAGGTGCATTACACTGAAACCTCAGCAGCTAAAACTAATGTGAATGATCTTTTTTTTTTGTTAACTATTATTCTGAATGCTGATTTTAGTTTCTGGGTGCTGTGGTATTGTAGTTTAGCATTCCAATTAGGGCTGCAACTAACGATTATTTTCATAATCGATTAGTTGGCCGATTTATTGTTTCGATTAATCGGTTAATAACCGTAAAAAAAGAAAAGGTAATTTTGCTGCGATTTGCATTTTTTAATTTTTTTGGGGCCAATTTGTTGTTGGGCAGATTAAAAAAACACAAATTGCTGCAAAAACACATTATTACATGCTTTTCTGCAGCTTCTCCATTGAAATATATTGAACCAAAAAAACAAAATAGCACCGTTTTGCGTTTAAAAAAAGTACTTGCCCTTTCCAAATACGCAGCAGCTGAAAAAAATAATGGATGTTAACATGTCCCATAGGAAACCATGTAAATGAACTGTAGTGTGTTTTTGCATAAAGCACCAAAAAAAACAGAGGTGTGACCCAGGCCTGAAATGTTTAGTAACATAATGGGGTTAAAAAAAAAAAAAATGAGTACAGAAAGAGCAAATCGCTACTGTAAGGGGTTCATTTTTTACTGCGGGACAGTGAAAGTAATATTTACAGTAGCGATTTGCTCTTTTTGTACTATAAAGGGCTCATTTTAGTTTTATTTAACCCCATTATGTTACTGCCCGATTAATCGATTATGAAAATAGTAATCGATTAATTTCATAATCGATTAGTTGTCGATTAATCGATTATATGTTTCGGCCCTAATTCCAATAAAAGATTCAAAAACGACTTATGCATTTCTCAGTCATAATATATCGCCTCATTGAGATCTGTAGATATTGTAGATTATGTGATTAACCCTCATTAGGAGGTGTGGCTATGTGCTGGTAACAAAACGGCATTAACTATACAACTTGCATCAGTACTTTCTATGCTACTGAATGATCCTGTGTAAACCAAGTGTACAAGTCTCTTAGGTAAATGGCTATTGTGTTTTTGGTAATAAGTCAATGGGAGAAATAAATGTACTTGTACTTGCCAACAATGATGTGCTATTCTTAGATCCACTGCTATGGTTGAGAGGGAACAAGCCGCAGGAAAACAGGAGACAAAAAATAAGCATAATGTTCCAACTAAGACTGTAAGTTTTATCCTTCTTTGGTTATAAATACTGAATGGTAGTGTTATTGGTGATCTATAGCATAAACCGACGTCGCCTAATCTTCGTCAGTACATATAGAAATGTTCACCATTCAAAAGAAATAATGGTTCTTATTGCGCACATGGCTTTGTTTTATTACATTGTATAGTTGCGTAAAGCATTGGGTGTCATACATAGTCAAAAGAGTAGACTTTCCTGACACACAGTGCTTCTGTCATGCCCAACCTAAAAGGATGTATTAGCAGCAGGGTGAACAAAATAAGGAACAAATGGGGGCTGCTGGCATTATTACTTTAATTGTGGCAGGCATGGTACAAGCCCACGCCTGCTTTCATAATGATTAGCCCTGCTGTTGATGTGTTAGACTTCTTTCACAGATATTATCGTCGGCCCCCTTTTTTTCTTTTTTTTTCTTTTTTTTTTTTTTTTTTTTTATATCTGTATATGAGAATAGATTTATATAAACGATATTGTCAAAAGTATTCGGATGCCTGCCTTTACACGTTGAATATTGAGTTGGCCCAACCTTTGCAGCTAGAACAGCTTCAACTCTTCTGTAAAGGTTTAGGAGTGTCTATGGGAATGTTTGACAATTCTTCCAGAAGCGCATTTGTGAGGTCAGGCACTGATGTTGGACAAGTAGACCTAGCTCGTAGTCTCTGCTCAAATTCATCCCAAAGGTGTTCTATCAGGTTGAGGTCAGGACTCTGTGCAGGCCAGTCAAGATCCTCCACCCCAAACTCATTCTTCCATGTCTTTATGGACCTTAATTTGTGCATTGGTCCAAATCATTTGGGGGGGGGTTGTTTTTTTAGGGCTTGGCACCTTTAGTTCCAGTGAAGGGAACTCTTAAGGCATCAGCATACCAAGACATTTTGGACAATTTAATGCTCCCAACTTTGTGGGAACGGTTTGGGGATTGTCCCTTCCTGTTCCAACATGACTGCGCACCAGTGCACAAAGCAAGGTTGATAAAGACAAGTTTGGGGTGAATGAACTTGACTGTCCTGACCTCAACCCGATAGAACACCTTTGTGATGAATTGGAGCAGAGATTGCGAGTTGTACAAGCTGTACACTCGCTACTTTACATTGTAGCAAAGTGTCATTTCTTCAGTGTTGTCACATGAAAAGATATAATCAAATATTTACAAAAATGTGAGGGGTGTACTGTGTGTGTGTGTGTGTGTGTGTGTATGTGTATTTATTTTGTTTCATGTGAGATTCCCCCTGTGCAAGAGACAGGTTTGAGCTTCTTTTTAGATGACCACCATTCTTGCATCACAACTTTCCAATAAATGGCTGTAATTTCTTTAGTATGTTTTTGTGTGCTGTGCCGCTGCCTGTTTTTTTTTTTTTTTTAATCTGTTTTCTGCCAAATCGCTACATTTACCTCAGGTGTGCTCCACCACTGACTGTACACGTGATGTTACCAGAAAACTACAACCCTTAAAGCAGAACTTAAGCACAGAAAACTGAAACCGCATATTCAAAGAAAACTCACCCATCCTTCCATGTCTCAATGTATTTTGTTGAGAAATCACTTTGAAAAACACCCTCTAGCTTTTGTAGCCGTGGCCATCCCAAGCAAGGACTGATGATTCTTGTCGCATTTACTTCTTAGGATCCATCTGCCCTTAGCTTAGGCATGCAGGCAGGAGGAGGTACTTAGCCGAGAAAGCTCTTCCTCCCCTCCTCCAGATGAAAGGACAAAAAATGTCCTTAGAGACTCCTGGGATGTATAATTTCATTTTGGCCTAGGACAGAAACCACAAAGCGTTGTAGAAGTGTAATTTTTTTTTTTAACGTTTTTTTAAAACCAGTAAATATACTTTCCTATCTCTGTTAATTCAGCAAATCTGCTTTAAGCAGTTAAAACTAAACTCTAGCAGATATAAGACACAAATAAACACAGCTCTGTTATATTAATACATCTGGAGCTGTTTTTTTTTTTTGTTTTTTTGTTTTTTAAATGCAGAAAATGCACATTTCTGAATTAGTCTTGGTATCTCCCTCTGACTGGGAGAGGACAGGGAGCCTGTCAATTGTTCTTCATGTAAATGTGCTGACAAAGAACAATATGAGGAGGAAAGTGTAGAATGAGCAAAAGAATAACTTCATCAGTCTCCTGCTGCTCTCCACTGTCTAATTGCCAGGATGAGAGCCCATTTTCCATTTGTGGCCTTGTGCATCGGCAATGGCTAAACTTGGGGAGTGCCTTGTGCCTAAAACAAATGAATACTTGGCATGCCAGGCTTACATGGGTTGTGAGGTGGTTGGCATTGATTCAAGCTGGCTACAAATGTGTGGTTCCATTGATTTCACATTAGTTTACGAAATACTGTGCTTTATAATTATTACAGTTTCTATTATTTTTCTGTATTTGCAGATATTTTCCTGAAGCAGACTTTGAAAATAACTGAAAATGCATTAACAAGGCATCAGATTCAGTATCGGTTTTAAAAGCCCTAAAAGGCTAGCTTTAAACATATTTTGTTTTGCATTATTAATATGTTGAATTATTATAAGCTGATATTAGTAGCTTGTCAAAAATGTGGAACAAATAGTCGTGATGCAGTGAGAGAACTAATGACGTTTGCAACAACCTGCATGTAGATCAGTCACAAGAGGGAAGAGTCCTTGTTTATCCATTCATTTTAATCACGTGGAAGATATTTACGGGGCAGTCCATCAACCTTGTGCCAACTGGGACATCTTTTATGCTCCTGTTATTCCTTTATGCAGGCTTGGCTCAGAATGAACCTCCATTAAACGAATTCCATAAATTGCTGATCTTTTGTAGTTTTCTGTCTGCACCAGTTTACCAGGCAGCCATGGAATTTAAAGGATAATTAAACATTTAACAAAGATTTCCACCCCTCTTTCCTCTATAATGTTAATATAATTATGTACTGCCAGTCATTGTAAAATTCAGTCGTCACTGCTTTAGCCTGCCCAGAGACTAAATAGTCTTTCCTAATCCAGTGTTGAGTTTTGTTTCTGTGGCTCAACAAGTACTAGACTGCTGCAGAGAATAATGATAGTCGATGTCTCCAAGCAAGAATGTCTGGACTTTAGGAAGCAGTCTGTGAGCTGCTAATGCTGTCTAGAGCAGTGGTCGCCAACCTTTTGGACCTCCTGGACCACTAAACTTACAATTTGACATGCTTCATATACCCAATGTTCCAGCTCTCTGGATCACACTGCAGCCTTATACACACAATTCTCTGCCCCCGCCCGCACTCTACATCACACTGCTGCCTTAGATGGACTCGCCATTGATCTCGCCTACTTGTACAGCCATGCACACAAGTTTCTTGCTTCCTCCCACAGTCCATGATCAGTGCTGCCATTGGAAATCACCTCCCGCTCTCTGCACTACTCCCGGCACCTCCCTCTGAGTTCACAAGAGCCAGAACTACAGAAGAGGCATTGACTATCAATGCTCATGTCAGCACACGTTGAAAACAACACTGGAAACATTGGGCGGTATACTTCCACCACAATGTTGATTTGCGGCAGAACCCCTGGGTACCACAAAAAAATTATCGTGGACCATCAGTGGTCCACAGACCATTGGTTGGGGACTGCTGGTCTAGAGGCAAGTCACTGCAGCTACGCTAAAATCAGGTTTCAAATTTTAGTACTGGGCAGTCCATTGCTGTCAGAATCCAAGAGCCGTTCACAGGTTTACTGGGATAGTAAATCCTAAATAGTTTGCTTCCCCATCACCAGTCACATTCAAGCCTCCAAGTTAGATTAGAATCTGATTTGTGGCTGAAAATCCTCCTTTAGTAAAGACTTTTTTTTTTTTTTTTTTTTTTTTATACATTAAACTGTGTGAGATTCTACGCCAGAAAGATTATAGTGAGAAGGTGGAAATCTGACCAAGCCCCCACTCTTACATTCTGGAAGGCCCTGATTAGCTCTGTGGTCCCGCTCCATAAGGCCACCTATCTGTCCTGTGGTTGTTCCTAGAAGTTTCATAAGGTTTGGGACCTGTGAGTCAACTCTGATACCTCTGTTGGAACCTTTGTTGACTCATCAGCATCTTAAAGTGGTTGTAAACCCCGGGACACTTTTTCTAATTTTAACATATTTAGCTGCTCTATATCTCGCTGATGCTTCTGCATTGTATTATTCCTAAAAACGATGCCCGCAATTACCCTAAAATACCTTTTTTGTTTCTTCTCTTTTATTCTTTTTTTCCGGGTATCCGAATCCCCATTTTAAGTCCGGTTTTTGTGAAACCAACGAAAACGTCACTTCCGCCCTGGCTCGAAATCTCGCGCATGCGACGTAGCGCTGTAACCATGCCTCGTTCTCAAAAGCGGTTACCGCGGCAACTAGTATAGCAGCAATAACAAGGAAGTGCTGCAGGTTTCTAGCAGCGCGAGACTTCTCCTCTGTGTCAGACAGAGGGGAAGTTCCCGCATACTAATTAGGCTGACAATTCAGCAATGACATTCGGCGAGTGTTACTCGCCGATTTTCAGACATCAAATGCGCATGCGCGGTGACGTCATTCAAACATAAAAGTTAATTTACAGGCAAACTAAAGCAGACAGTACAGTGTAACAGGCAGCGATCAGCTGCCTGTGATATGGGTGATTTAATTAGACAAAGTTATAAATGAGGGTTTACAACCACTTTAAATTAATGCTATATCCCTGGATGATATAATGGAAATAGTACAATTCACTTTCACTATTAGGTTTTTCATCTGTGTTTGGATTCTTGGCACCAGTTTATTAGAAGCCTATAACTTTTTTCTTTATTTTTTTTGGTTGGGAGAGTTGTTACCAATTAATCCTGAGCCGCATCCACGGAACTGTATTTTGCTTGTATTTCCTACTGGCCTCCTTTATTGTGTGGTAATGAGGAATTGTTTGTATTGTACCAGCCAAGTTGGTTATGATATACCTGTGTATGTATTGTTATTGTGAGACAGGAAATGGCCAAAGGCTCTGTTTTGTACATGCCAAACTTTTTATACCTTAAAAAAAAAAAAAACAGTGCAAGAGAGATGTCAGAGTTAGATGTGGTTCCATTGGGAATACTAATAGGCTCATGCACTTACAGCGCCTCTTGGCATAAGAACTATTTGCAAATTTGTACCATGTGACCTCAGAGGTGTAATGCCGCATACACATGGTTGGAATTTCCGTCGGAATAAACTCTGGGTTTTTTCCGACGGAATTCCGTTTAAGCTGTCTTGCATACACACTGCCACACCAAATTCCGACCGTCAAGAACGTGGTGACGTACAACACTACGACGAGCCGAGAAAAATTAAGTTTAATGCTTCCGAGCATGCGTCGACTTGATTCTGAGCATGCGTGTTTTTTCCATGCAGACGAACGGAATTTCCGTCGGAAAAAAGTCCGATGGGGCATACACACGGTGGGAATATCCGCTGAAAAAATTCCATCTGACTTTTTCCCTTTGGAAATTCTGACCCGTGTGTACGCGGCATTAGAGATTCCAAGAGCTGTCAGTTGAGTTACCACACTAGCCACACACACTGACTAACCTGTGGAGCTTAGTTGCACATCACCATGCCCAAGGTCATAGTTGTGCTATTGCATTCATGGCAATGAAAATTCAAATGAGCTTTTATCAGCCGTCTTGGTGTCCTTGTGAGTCAGGTTAATGAAACGTGGACTGTGATTGGCTGCCATGCATTACTGCATTTTGCACTTTTACTATAAAAATATAGATATATAAAGAGAGGCAGAACCAAGATTCAAGCAGTCAGATTGTTGATGAGAAATGTGTTATAAATACCAATAATTCTAAACGTGATCCTAATTCTTTTTCCCATTTTTCAGTAAATGGAGGTATTCTCGGTTTCGCCATCCCTGTCAATATTTTATAGATTTGGGAAATACAATGTTTTAAATTCATCTATGAATTACACAGTCATTCAAATGGTAATCGGTCCTTCTCAGTTCTAATTGGTTGAGGTAATGTTATAACAAAGTGTCTTAATTGCAAATGCCTCCATTCATTCAAAAGCATTACTTCCCTTCTCTGTTTAAATTGCTGATATGTTCAAATCTCCCCTTTTTTCATTATGTCTTTTAATTGTGCATGTTTATCTTTAATCCAATCCCCAAATTGTATCCCATTACCAGGTCTAAAAAAAATTGTCCCCATGAGAGCAATTAAAGGTACTGTATAAGCCGAGTTTTCAGCACATTTTTTTGTGCTGAAAATGCCCCCCTCGGCTTATACTCGAGTCACCTTTTTGCGCCTGATTTCCCGGAATTTGGGGACCCAGTACCGGCCGTCCGTAGGTCCCCTGGACCCCAAACTTGGCACACATTTAGCTCCACTCTTCCTCTACAGCCGGGGAGCACCGATTTTTCAAAGCCGGGCTCCCCTTCCATAGACTCCTATGTTAAACGGTAATTTCTCTGGTGATTTGGGGACCCGGTATCGGCCGGTTGTAGGTCCCCTGGACCCGAAACTTGGCACACAGGTAGCCCTATTTCTCCTCTACAAGTGTGCAAAGTTTGTTGTCTGGGGGACCTATGGCAGGGGAGCACCAGCTTTTCAAAGCCGGGCACCCCTTCCATAGACTCCCATGTTAAACGTCAGTCTAGTCATGGGCACAGTGAGGCATGCACGTGGACACAGGCATGCAGATGTACACCCTAGGCTTATACTCGAGTCAATACGTTTTCCCAGTTTTTTTGTGGTAAAATTAGGTGCCTCGGCTTATATTCGGGTCGGCTTATACTCGAGTATATACGGTAAATTGTATTCCCGTTTTGCTGACCTAAAAATTTGATCCCAAACCCTCAGTGCATTCTTCATCAATTCTTGTGTGTTCTCATCTAATACTCTCTACTTTTTGTAAAAGCGCATCAATTAGGTAAAGTACTCAGAGCTGTACATTGGTTTGGTGACAGATATAAACACGATAGAAGTTAAAGGGGTTGTAAAGGTTCATGTTCTTTCACCTTAATGCATTAAGGTGAAAAAACATCTGATGTTTGCCGGCCCCCCCAGCCCCCCCATGTACTTACCTGAGCCCTCGAAAGTCCCGCGTCGTGAACGAGCAGGCTTTTCGGCTTTTCTCAGGCATTGGCTCCTGCTGCTGTTAATCAAACCAATGATGCGGCGCGCCAGTGGGCGGGGGCCGAGTGATACAGTCGGAGGCTATAGCCACGTCTGTATCACTGGAGCGCGCCTGCAAGCTAACCCCCTTGGGAGAGAGCTTCAAATGAAGAGGGTTAGCTGAAGCGGGGAGGAGCCGAGATAGCCGCCGAGGGACCCCAGAAGACCAGGATCGGGGGCCACTCTGTGCAAAACGAGCTGCACAGTGGAGGTAAGTAAAACATGTTACTTAAAAAAAAAAAAATTTGATCCTTTACAACCCCTTTAAATTATAAATGACTGGTAAAGTGATATAGAACGCCCATTCAAATACAAAAATATCAACCTGAGAATTCGGCAATATGTTGGAGGGGGTGTAATCAGAAGGGCACCATGGCCCATATATGGTGGGATTGCCCAAAGATACGAGCCTATTAGCAAAAAATACGGGAATGTATAGACGAGATTACGGGCACAGATATCCAAGATGATCCTTGGTTATGTAAAAATACAATAAAGCAAAAGAAGTCAGTAATGCCTTTTTTTAATAAACGCTGCAAAAGGAGCCATCCCAAAATGTCCTACAATAGAAGATTGGCTTAAAAGAGTAGAACATATATACAAAACGGAATACTTGAATTGTAGCGAAGAAGATCAGATAGAGAGATTTGCTACCACGTGGGAAAAATGGGAAGAAAACAAGGAAGTACACTGAGGTGTGGAGAGAGTAGGGGAGGGGACGGTCAGGAAAGAGAGGGTTGGGGAACAGTATAGGAGTACCAGAGTAGAGGACGTGGGGAGAGTTTAAGAGAACAAGGGAGGGGGGGAGGTAAGGGTAAATGGGGGTTATTGTTACATATGTTTTATTCTTTTCCTAAATTATGTAAATGGAAAATAAATAGAGAAGCTAAATTTAAAAAAATAAATACCAATATTTTTTCAGTTTCTTTTACCATCTAAAAGTAAAAATAAATCTTACTGCAGGGAACTCTCGCCCAGTAGGCTAAAAACAATCAAAGAAAAAAAGAATTTATGTTTTGATGTGTATGTGTTTAATTCCATCCTTCTTGCCTTTGTAACAGGCCACCACCTATTACTGCCTGCTTAAGCATAAGGCTTTCCTTGTTCTCCGCTTCCTATGTCCATTGTTCATTGTGGAGTGCATAGTGTTGGTGCTCTTACACTCCTTGTATATGAGTCCGGGCCTAGTGACAGGGAAATAACGGATTCATTGAATCTTTAAGATTTATGTATCCTTCATTAGGACTAGAAATTGTACAGTACAGAAATTATGTTGGAAGGTATGTTGGATACAGCAAAGGACTAGATTAGTGGTGACTGTTTCATGGTCAATTATGTATTTCTTCTTCTACGATCCATCCTGTGGCCCTCTATATAATAAAAAGTTGAACATAATACATATACTTTGAAGATACTCTATAGTCAGACATTACTTTTTTTAATTTTAAAGCTGATCTCCAAGCAGATATTCAAAAACACAATATAATCCAGTATCAAAAAATAAAATCGCCTGAAAAACTGCACCGCACACTAACAATGCAGAGCAGCAGTGTTAGTTTCTCAGGCTTTATTATTATTATTAGTTAGGTACTTGTATAACGCCGTCAATTTACGCAGCGCTTTACATATACATTGTACATTCACATCGGTCCCTACCCCCAAGGAGCTTACAATCTACGGTCCCCAACTCACATTCATATACTAGGGCCAATTTAGACAGAAGCCAATTAACCTACCAGCATGTCTTTGGAGTGTGGGAAGAAACCGGAGTACCCGGAGGAAACCCACACAGGCACAGGGAGAACATGCAAACTCCAGGCGGGTAGTGTCGTGGTTGGGATTCGAACCAGCGACCCTTTATTGCTTTGAACAGAGATACTTACAGGTGAGGAGAACACAGGGATGATTGTATCAGTATAATAGGGCTTTATTACTTTGAACAGAGATACTTACAATTGGGGGGACACAGGGATGCCTAAAGCAGTATAATGGGGCATTATTATGATGGGGCTTTATTGCTCTGCACAGAGATACTTACAGGTAAGGAGAACACAGGGATGGCTATATCCGTATAATGGGGTTTTATTGTGATAGGGCTTTATTGCTCTACGCAGAGATACTTGCAGGTGGTGAGAACAGAGGAATGGCTTTTTTGGTATGATGCGTCTCATTCAATGTCCGATCAGCAGGGTGAGGGAGGAGACCAGGGCCAGCCTGTATATTTTAGGTTGTTAGTCCAGCCCTTTTTCAGCTTTTTACCCCAGAGGAACTTCTAAAATTTTCAGGTCTAGGAGAATCCTTATTTAAATCAATTAATCAGGTTTCAGTGGGAAAAATTTCTATTACATTGGTGGTAAGCAGGAAGAATGCATCCCTTAGAGTGGTGATTACAATGCAAACTATATGAGAAGGGCAAACGCCCTCATTTTTAAGTAGCTTTTGAAATAAGGTGCACATGGAAGGGCATCACACAGCACAAGCAAACAAAAGATTTTTCAGCACACTTGCCAACTAGCCTGCAAAAAAAAAAAAAAATTCTTCTGCTTCTTCTTGAGGATTTATATAGCGCCAACAGTTTGTGCAGCCATTTACAATCTAAGGAGAGACCGTTACAATACAATAAAATACAAGGGTAAAATAAAAGAGGACTAAGAGGACACTGCTCATAAGAATTTACAATCTAATAGGGTAAGGCAAGTGGTACAAAAAGTTATACTGATAATGGATGAGTTTCAAGTTCAGTTGTTAGTTGGAGGACTGATGGGCTTCCCTGAAGAGATGAGTTTTCCTAAAGGCTGGCAGAGTAGGGCATAGCAAGGCAGATTGAGGTGGCTTTGGAGATGGGAAAGGCTCTGGAGAAGACCTGGAGATGAGCATAGGTGGAGGAGATGAGAGCTAGAGAGCAGGAGGTCTTGGGAGGAGCGGAGAGGACGGTTTGGGTGATATTGTTTGTTTTTTTTTTCTCCAAAAGGATGTTTATTGAAAAATATATTAAGCAAAAGTTTACATACCATTGCACAATGTGTAGTATTATATCCATAGAACACTTGAATATTTAGATAACTTTTGAAATAATAAACAAAAACACAAATACAAAGCTGTAAATATACCATACTTCTCTCCCGCACTCCCCAGACCCCCATACCTCCAAATTATACTCAAACAAGACTCGACCCCGTCACCCCCACCAGGCCCCAACTGCAAACTGCATATGGGACCCGCAAGCCCCCCACCCCCGGTCCCCCACCACACAGCCTATAAAAGCATTCTGTCCAGTACAAGCTCGAGCGGAGAGAGCCCCGGGGTATTCAACCAAGGAGCCCATAGCTTTTCAAATTTCCCCTGGCGACCTCTGTGCTGATAGATGTATTTTTCTAGGCGTAGGGTACGTCCCATCTGAGTTATCCATTCACTCAGTCTAGGAGGTTCTTCCGCTTTCCAATGATGAAGAATGAGTTTGCGGGCCTGAAAGAGGGCTCTACCGATGGCTGATTTTGGATTGTCCTCTAGTGGCAGGCCATCCACAACCCCCAGGACACAGATCCTGGGGTCCTGCGGAATCTCCACCGAGAACACCTCCCCTATGGTTTTAAGAACCCCCCCCTCCAGTAGAGATGCAACTTGGGGCATCGCCACAGCAAATGGATGAGGTCCCCGTGATCCCTAGCACATCTCGGGCAGCTGTCCTCCTCTCCCAGACCCATCCTGTGCAATCTCGCAGGCGTAAAGTGTACTCTCAGCAATATGTACAATTGGGACAAGCGTTGGGCAACGTTAAGCGAACTTCCCTGAACTGCTAACAACGCCTCCTCCCACTGACCCTCCTCAAATAGACCAACATCCCTTTCCCACAAGGCTATTACCCCCGCAGGAAAGCCCGGCAAAAAAGAGGATAGTAGCATGGCGTATGTTCTAGAGATGAAACCCTTAAAACTGGGCACCCCCATCATAGAGTGAAAGATTGGGGCTGGAGACAATATCCACGGGTTGTTTCCCGCCTGGGCCCTAACTGCATGGCTCAACTGTAAGTAATAAAAGTGCATGGACCCATGCAGCCCAAACTGCTCCTGCAGCTCCACAAAGGGCCGCAAACAGCCATTGGAAAAGATGTGGACCAAATGGGTAACTCCACCCCTCCTCCAACGCTCCGCACAGGTCAAAAGAAGCAGCTCCCCATAATACCGGTTGCTCCAAACCGGGCTGTAAACTGTAAACCCCTCAATCTTTTGTATTTGACGTGTTTTATTCCAAATCTTTTGGATCGGGGCATAGGTGGGGAAGAGCTTGTTTGACTTGGCAAATTGCAATGCCTCAAGGCCTGTTACTACACTTTCCGCTCCCGTGGTGCGCAGCATCAGGGCAACTGTCGGGTCCCCCACCTCCCCCTCCATGACCGGCTTCTCTGTTAGGGCTCTAGCAACGTGCTGCAACTGCGCAGCTACATAATATAACCATGGATTTGGGAGGGCCAGACCCCCCTCCTCCTTGGATCTCTGCAACTGCTCCAATTTGATTCTAGGGGTTTTGTTAAGCCAGAGAAGAGATCGAAATAGAGAATTAATGATTTTGAAAAATTTCAACGGGATCACAATGGGAGTGTTATGTAGAACGTACAAAAGTTGTGGCATAAAAATCATTTTAATGAGGTTGGCCCTGCCCACCATGGACATCCTCAGTTTAGACCATATTTTGGATTTATCCCTAATCCTAGTTAGCAGGGGCGATAGATTGAGAGAAATGTACTCACTAAGTTGTGGAGTGACCCATATACCCAAATATTTAAATTGCCGTGAGACTGGGATATCCTGCAGCATGGGTCCCTGGTCCCCCGGGGAGTCCAATAGCATCATTGAGGATTTAGTCCAGTTAATTACCAGGCCAGAAAATGAGCCAAAGTTCCGGACCACCGCCATAGCCTCTCTCAGGGACCCCCCCGTATCCCCCAGCAGCAACATCGTATCGTCCGCATAGAGCATGATTTTTTCATGCGTCTGGCCATACTTAAACCCAGATATTAAGGGGTTGGACCTAATGAGAGCAGCCATTGGTTCTATGGCGATGGCAAAAAGCAACGGGGACAGGGGACACCCCTGCCGCGTCCCCCTATGAAGAGGGAACGGAGGAGAGACCCTGCCCGCCTCCCTAATGACCGCTGAAGGGGAATAATATAGAAGCTGCACCCAGGAGCGGTACACTGGTCCAAAACCAAATTTTTTCATCGTTTCCCACAGATATTGCCACTCGATGCTATCGAATGCTTTATGAGCATCAAGGGACAGCAGAGCCCTATCCCCAATATTATCCGCAGGAGACTGCATGTTAAGAAACAATCTCCGAAGGTTAATAGCTGTGGATCTTTCCGGTATGAAGCCGGATTGGTCCGAGTGTATTATGGATGCAATTACCCCATTCAATCTTGTGGCCAATACCTTAGCAAGGATTTTAATATCAGTCTGCAGTAGCGATATCGGCCTATACGAGCCCGGGTCTAATGGGTCCTTCCCAGGTTTGAGCAGGAGGACTATACTGGCTTGTCTCATAGATTCTGGTAGACGGTGTGTTTCCCTGGCCATATTTAGGGTACGGAGCAGTTGTGGTAAAATCTCTTCCCCATATTGTTTATACACCTCTATCGGGATGCCGTCGTCTCCAGGTGCCTTGGAGTTGGGAAAGGAGCTGGTGGCTGCAAGCATTTCCTCCACTGTAATGGGAGCTTCCAGAGATTCCGCCTGGGACTCCGTCAAACACGGTAGTTCTATGCCCCGCAGAAAATCCTGAAGCTCCTCCATCGTATGGGTCTGTTTAGATCTATATAGATCCGCGTAGAAGTCCCTCAATTCCCGCATGACAAGATCTGGGGTATTAACCATCCTCCCCGCTGTGTTGCGTAATGCCCCGATGGATGGGGATGACTGCTGGGATCTAACCAATTTAGCTAGTAGTTTGCCTGTCTGTTCCCCCTCCTCATAGAAAGCTAGTTTAGTAAAAAATCTTTTTTTATCCGCTTTGGATGCATCTATTCTATTTAGTGTGTCCTGTGCCGCTATCCAAGCCTCTCGGGAGCCCTCCCCGGAGTTGGCGATGTACTCCGCCTCCAAGTGTCTAACCATGCGGGCGACCTGCTCTCTCTGTTCCGAGGTATTGCGCTTAATGACATTGACTTCAGATATAAAGACCCCCCTCAGGAAAGCTTTAAAAGCATCCCAAGAGGCGTTCAAATCAGGGTGGCCAGCATGTCTCTGCCAGTACTGCGCAATGTCAGCCTCTATTTTAGCATGAGAGGGGAAAAGATTCAGCCAGAAAGCGTTCAGCTTCCATGGCGCTCTTTGCAAGGTAGATTCCGGCCTTACCCTCAGGTGAACCAACAGGGGAGAGTGATCCGAGATGCTCCTGGGAAGATACTGCACCTTCTCAATATACTGGTACGCCTCTGCTGAACACAGACACCGGTCAATTCTGGATAAAGACATATGCGTCTTTGAAAAGCAGGAAAACTGCTTCTCCAGAGGATTTCTATTTCTCCAGGGATCCATCCACCCCACCTCCTCCATGAACCTAGCCAGAGCTGGCTTGTTAGTCCCTGTTCCACCCGATGGGGGAGGGTGCCTATCTAATTTTAGGTCCGCAACACCATTCAGATCCCCTGTTAAAATCAGGGGAACCCCTGGACTACAGAGCTGGAATGCCAACAAGGCACGCAAAATCAGCGTGTTAAATGGTGGCGGGACATATACTGCTGCCAGAATGAATGTAAAGTGGTAGAGGCTACAGTGCAAAAAAACATATCTCCCCTCCTGGTCAATCCTTGAATCAAACAATTGGAAGTCCAGTGACTTATGTATCAGGACACTCACACCCCGCGAGTACGAGGTATGAGTGGAGTGATATGCCCATCCCGCCCAAGCATACCCCACCCCCGACAGTGTGTCAGGAGTCAAATGAGTTTCCTGGAGAATACACACTGCCGGGAGATGTTTTCTGATGAAAGTGAACACCATGGTGCGCTTAAGTGGATCACTCAAGCCCCTAATGTTCCAAGACACTAAAGGTACACTAGCCATCATGTAACCATATAATAGTAAATGCAACAGTGCAGTTGAGCGAGTAGGGTTGTCCACCGGCCAAACCTGGCGTACAATGGACCCCCGTAGTCGCCATTCAAAAACATACAGATAACACATAGTTTTATATCCCCCCCTCCACCCAACATCCAATGTCTTTCTCCTGCCCCCTCTACCGAGGTGCGACATGTGCAGTGTTAGTACTTGGGTAACAAAGTTGGGAAGAGGGGGGGGACCAGCTGGGGCGGAAAGATTGTCAATCAGAGAGGGACTCCGGGCGGGGGAAGGGGTCATCCAGTGCCCACCAGGCAAAGCCTGCACGGCCAGCGCCGGTCCTGGTATGTACCCGTATAGAAAAACGAGGGGGAGGGGGGCGGGGAAGGGTGCAGCAAAGTCATTTGTCCGCCTGTGACAACAGGGCCTCCAGAGCGCGAGAGAGAGAAAAAAAGTGGAAAAAAATAAAAAAACAACCGATCAACCGAACTAAAAGGTCCTGTGAGTGAACAGAAACCCAGTGCGGGCTCAGGTGCAACAGGCATACACTGGCCCAAGTCCGATACCCCTCGGGGTATACCAACGATAGTTCAAATTGCATGCTGATTTCTAATGCTCATTTCCTGGCAAAAACATAGGTATGTGTCTCCCGGTCGTGTGACCTTGTGGCTGCAACTTATCTTGCTTCAAACGAAGGATACTTCAAGGGTATACCCCACCGCAGGGGTCAGTCTGCATCCGCTGCCGACCCACCTGCCTGGTGGAAGAGATGATCATTTGTGTCTAGCCAAGCTGAGGCTTCCGCCGCCGTTTCAAAGAACTGTACCCTGTCCCCTGCCACTATTCGGAGCTTGGCAGGATACAACATTGCATAGTTGGCCATCAGGCGCTGCAGTCGCTTCTTCACCTCCCCAAATTTAGCCCTGCGTCTCTGCACCTCCGCCGAGAAGTCTGGGTAGAAGGATACTCTCACTCCATTAAACTGGATATTGCGTTTTTCTCTAGCCAGTCGCAGGATAACCTCCTTGTCCTTAAAGTTAAGGAGTTTGGCCAACATGGTGCGGGGCGGATTTCCCGGAGGCAATGGCCTAGGAGGCACTCTGTGTGCGCGTTCCACTGAGTAAAAGGGGGTAAAGACATCTTTACCAAATATCTCTAGCAACCAGCCCTCCACAAACGCCGTAGGGTCTCTGCCTTCCGTTTTTTCTGGAAGACCCACTATGCGGACATTGCTCCTTCTCAAACGATTCTCAATGTCCTCATTTCTAATTTCATTGGCAGCGGCAATCCTGGCAGTGACCTGCATATCTCTGATAAGGGGGGCCATCTTGTCTTCCACTTCACTGACCCGACCCTCCACCGCAGTGGTGCGTTCCCGGATCTTCTGGATGTCATGGCGGATCAGCCCTATCTCCTCCTTCAGCCCTCCAAAGTGCACCTGCAGAGTTTCCACAGAGGCCGTGCATTTATTTACAGCTCTAAGAATTTCTGCCAGGGTGGGTTGTTCAATGTCTCCCTCCTCCTCCTCCTCTACCATGTCTGGTGAGGACTGACCTGAGGCCTGCTGTAGTGACTGCATGGAGGATTCCTCTGTGTGCTGTGGGCAGAGGATAGCTGGAATAGCTTCCAGGTCCTCCTCAGCAGATCGCCCCCCCACACTGTTCAGTTTTTGTGTATAGTATGTCATATCCTTAGAGCCATCTTTCCCCTGTGCTTTGGGGGTTTTGGGTGCTTGCTTACCTGGGTCCTTCTTGTCCCCTCGTGTGCGCTGCTGCGCCGCGGCGCCATTTTGGCTGACCTGCATGTCGTCTCCCTTCTGCTGGTTGCGCGTCAGCATGCCGGTTTTAGAAGCTGGCGGTGGGCTCAGGACGTGCCTGGGTCTTTCGGGATACTGCTGGTGGGTTCCGGTGCCGGTTTCAGCAAGTGGTTCGGCCGGGAGAAGGATCACTAAAGGATACACTCAGGGAGCTCTGTGAGACACGTCCGCTCACATGCCGCTCTTGGCCACGCCCCCGGTTTGGGTGATATTTGAAGACAAGATTAGCTCAGGGTATGGTTGTGAATAGTGATGAGCCGAACACCCCCCGGTTCGGTTCGCACCAGAGCCTTCGAACGGACCGAAAGAACATTAGAACCCTATTAAATACAATGGATGCGAAAGTTCAAAATCTAAAGTGCTAATTATAACGACTAATATGCATGTTATTGTCCTAAAAATGGTTTGGGGACCCGGGTTCTGCCCCAGGGGACATGTATCAATGCAATACAAAGTTTTAAAAACGGCCGTTTTTCGGGAGCAGTCATTTTAATGATGCATAAAGTGAAAAAAAAAGTCAAATATACCTTTAAATATCGTACCTGGGGGGTGTCTAAAGTATGCCTGTGAAGTGGCATGTGTTTCCCGTGTTTAGAACTGTCCCTGCACAAAATGACATTTGTAAAGGGAAAAAAAGCCATTTAAAACTGCTTGCGGCTTTAATGTCATGTCTGGTCCCAGTAATATGGATGAAAATCGTTAAGAAAAATGGCATGGCTACCCCACCAGCCCCTACCCCAGCCCCTTTGGGTCTTGTATGCATATTAAGGGGAACCCCGCACACAAAATAAAAAAGGCCCTATATACTCTGAACAGCAGTATACAGGCGGTGCAAACAAGACAGGGACTGTAGGTTTGTTCTTAAGTAGAATCTGTTTGTAATTTTGAACACGTACATTGTTTAAGTGTAGCTCCAGCCAAAAAATTTATTTTTAAGCTATTTGGAAAACATAGGGAAGGGTTATCACCCCTGTAACATTTGTTTTGCTGTCTGTGCCCCTTGTTCAGAACATTTCACCTCACTTTCCGTCCCAATGACAAATGTTTTTGAAAAGTGGGTTTTTTATTGAAACAAGGATTGGTGATAAAGCATCAGTAGAGAGGAGACCCTTTTTTCCCATATTAACTCTTACAGGAGAGAATTTCCCTTCCTAGGGGTAGATTTCCTCTCACTTCCTGTTGTCTCCTTCTGTTTGCAAGTATGAGTCGTTTGTAAGTTGGATGTTTGAAAGTAGGGGCTTGCCGTATATACTCTGCTGAAATTTGCCCCTTACATGTTGGTGTTGCCACAACACTGTGAGCCCTCACAGTTATTCTTGGTGGGCGCTGGAACGCCCTGCTGTAAACTATTATATCAGGAATTGTATTTACATGCCATTGTTGAACAGTGGTAGGAAAAATTGGGCCTTTGGTGGTGGTGTTGGTGCCACAACACTGTAAGCCCTCACAGTTACTCTTGGTGGGCGCATGAATGGGCCCTGCTGTGAATTATTAGATCAAGAATTGTAATTGCATGCCCCTGTTAAACAGGGGCAGAAAAATTGGGCCTTAGGCACTGGTGCCACGACACTGAAACCCCCTCACAGATACTCTAGTTGGAGTGCAGGAATGAGCCCTGCTGCAAAGCATTGCATCAAAAATTGTAATTGCATGCCCCTGTTAAACAGGGGCTGAAAAATTGGGCCTTAGCCACTGGTGGCGGCACCCAGAAACAAAAAAAGTTCTTCCAAGCTACAGTATCATCAAGAATCGGATCATTGAGGAGGAGGAGGATAGTCAGTCAACATAACAGGACAGTCACTCAGCATCAGCATCAGTCTTGAAGGGATGTGACATTTGAAAATAAATTATCCTGTTATATCAGCTTCAGGTGCTTGGTAGCTGGTGGTGATCCAAGACTGGTTCATCTTTATGAAGGTCAGTCGATCAACCGAGTCGGTGGACAGGCGCACCCTGTGATCCGTGACAAAGCCTCCAGCAGCACTGAATGTGCATTCCGAAAGAACGCTGGATGCAGGACAGGCCAGTAGCTCAATTGCATACTGTGCAAGCTCTGGCCAGTGATCCATCCTCAACACCCAGTAAGCCAGAGGATTTTCGGTGGGAAAGGTGTCCAAGTCTGACCTTGCCCCTAGGTATTCCTGCACCATGTATATCAGACGCTGGCGATGGTTGCTGGAACCGATCATACCTTGGGGCTGCGGACTAAAAAATTGTCTGAACGCATCGGTCAAACGGCCACCTTCTCCACCACTCCTTCTGCTACTGACCGAAGCCTCAGCAACTCGTTGTCCAGGACCAGGAGTTTGTAACTTCCCAGTCTCTGGGAACGCGTTGCACAGACCTTTCTGCAAGGCCTCCCGGAGATGTCTCATCCTCTGCTCCCTCTGCGACGGCAAGATGATAAGGTCCGCAACCTTACCCTTGTACCATGGATCAAGGAGAGTGGCCAGCCAGTAATGGTACCTCTCCTTGATCCGAAGAATACGAGGATCCTTCCGCAGACTTTGCAGGATCAGGGAGGCCATGCAGCTTAGGTTAGCTGAGGCATTCGGTCCGGAGTCCTCTGGGTCACTAAGGACGACATGTTCCGCAGCCACCTCCTCCCAGCCACGTACAACTCCATGGGTTTGTTGGGACTGTAAATCAACCCTAAAAGACTGCTGCTGTTGATGCTGAGTGCCATGCTCCACCTTCATGCTGACACAATCCTCCTCCTCCTCCTCGTCCTCCTCCTTGTCCTCTTCCTGTGTGATGGGTGGGACAGAAGGAACACTGTCTGGGTAAAGGGGGCCTTGAGAGGCAAGGAAGTCCTCCTCTTCCTGCCTCTGTTCTGCCTCAAGTGCCCTGTCCATTATTCCATGCAGCGTATGCTCCAACAGGTGGACAAGAGGTACAGTGTCACTGATGCATGCACTGTCACTGCTCACCATCCTCGTGGCCTCCTCAAATGGTGCCAGGACAGTGCATGCATCCCTGATCATGCCCCACTGGCGTGGTGAAAAAAAACCGAGCTCCCCTGACCCTGTCCTGGTGCTGTAGTCGCACAGGTACTCATTGATGGCCCTCTGCTGCGTGTGCAGCCGCTGCAGCATGGCCAACGTTGAGTTCCACCTGGTGGGCATGTCACTTATAAAGCGGTTCTTGGGCAGGTTCAACTCCTTTTGCAGCTCAGCCAGCCGAGCACTGGCATTATATGATCTGCGAAAATGCACACAGACTTTCCTGGCCTGCCTCAGGACATCCTGTAAGCCCGGGTACCTGCCCAAGAACCGCTGCACCACCAGGTTAAGGACATGAGCCACACAGGGCACATGGGTCAGTTGTCCCTGTTGGAGGGTGGAGAGGAGGTTGGTGCCATTGTCGCAAACCACCATTCCTGGCTTAAGCTGGCGTGGCGTCATCCACCTCTTGGCCTGCCCCTGCAGAGCAGACAGAACCTCTGCCCCAGTGTGGCTCCTGTTCCCCAAACACACCAGCGCAAGCACGGCATGGCATCTTTTTGCCTGCGTACTTGCGTAGCCCCTTAAGCGCCTACGGAGCACCGCTGGTTCCGAGGACAAAGCACAGGAAGAGGCCATAGAGGAAGAGGAGGGGGTGGAGGAGAGAGGTGTGTCACAACAACCAGTAGTAGCATTTTGGAGGCGTGGCGGCGGAACAACCTCGAACACTACTGCACCTTGTCCTGCATCCTTCCCAGCTGCCAAGAGAGTGACCCAATGGGCCGTGTAAGAAAGGGAACGTCCCTGTCCATGCCTGCTGGAACATGAGTCAGCGGTAATATGCACCTTACCGCTGACCACCCTGTCCAGCGAGGCATGGACATTGCCTTCCACATGCCGGTAGAGAGCCGGAATCGCCTTCCGTGAGAAAAAGTGGCGTTTGGGAACCTGCCACTGAGGTACTGCACATTGTACAAACTCACGGAAGGGGGCCGAGTCTACCAACTGAAAAGGCAGCAGTTGAATTGCTACCAATTTAGCCAAGCTAGCATTCAACCGCTGGGCATGTGGATGGCTGGGAGTGAACTTCTTTCGACGGTCCAGCAGCTGGGGCAGGGAAATTTGCCTGCTAGAATCGGACGTCTGTGTACTGCTAGCAGAGTGCCCGCAAGTACTTGGCTGTGACACACCTAATTCTACACCTTCATTCCTCTCCGTGCAGGTTTCAGAGAGAACTGAAGGTACAGTGGGGTTGGAGATCCTAGCTGATGAGGAGCAAGGAGAGGTCCGCTTTGTTCTTTGGTGTGGGTCTTTAAGATACGCTTGCCAATGAGCTGCATGGTAGGTCAACATATGTCTGGTCAAGCATGTGGTGCCCAAGCGGCTGATGTTTTGGCCACGCGAGATACGCTTCAGACATATGTTGCAAACAGCAGCAGTGCGATCTGATGCACTCGACTCAAAAAAGGCCCACACCAAAGAACTTTTGGAATAACGGGCAGAGGCAGCGCCCTGCACAGGCGGAGCTCTGCGGTGTGATTCAGTCGGTGTGCTGCCCTTACGCTGGCCCCCCGAGGCCGTCCTGCCTCGTTGGAGATGTGCCTCCTCCTCATCCTCCTCCTCCTCTCTCCTATCAGGCACCCACATGGAGTCAGTGACCTCATCATCCGCTCCCTCCTCATCACTGGAGCTAATCTGGCAGTATGCTGCAGCTGCTGGAACATGACTGCCAGATTGCTGTTTTTCTTGAGCATCCCCTCTCTCTGCTCTCACGCTACTGCCTTCCTCTAGCTGGGTATCATCATCAGACCCTTCGAAACGCTGGGCATCCTCCTAGAGCATGTACCCAACACTGTGCTCAAACAGTTCGGCGGACTCCTCAGGAGAACACGGTGGGTCTAGGGAAGGAGTGACTGATGATGACATTGATATGAGGGAAGAGGACGCTTTTGGCAGCTGCTTTGCCAGTACCCTGAGCCTGGATGAGAGGGGATGAGGAGGGCTTGGTCATCCACTCTACCAAGTCTTCGGCATGATGCGGCTCAACACGTCCAGCTGCCGAAAATAAGGACAAGCGTGTCCCATGGCCACGTGCTGATGACGATGCACCGCTTCCACGACCAGCACTGTTGTCTCTAGACACAGAGCCTGCTTGCCCTCTTTTATTGGCTCCTGACTGTCTGCCTCTCCTTGTTTGCCTTCCAGACATTCTAATGGCCTGCAGGGAGATGGGAAAACCAGCAATAAGGGGTAGCTTCAGGTGTATACTGTGCAGGAGGCACACTATGCCCGCTGTAAGTGCTGCAGATGCCTGCTTGTGTTACACAACAGGAAAACACAGCAATAAGGGCTAGCTTCAGGTGTATATTTTGCAGGAAGCACACTACGCCCGCTGTAAGTGCTGCAGATGCCTGTTAGTGTAACAAAAAAGAAGAAAAACACGAGCAATAAGGGCTAGCTTCAGGTGTATAATGTGCAGGAGGCACACTACGCCCGCTGTAAGTGCTGCAGATGCCTGCCTGTGTTACACAACAGGAAAACACAGCAATAAGGGCTAGCTTCAGGTGTATACTGTGCAGGAGGCTTAGCAAAAATGACACTGACACTGTCCCCTGCCTATCCTTCTCTTTCCCTGCACACAAGGTTTAGCAAAGAATATCCCTGACACTGGCCCTGCCTATCCTTCTCTCTCCCTGCACACAAGGTTTAGCAAAGAATATCACTGACACTGTCCCTGCCTATCCTTCTCTCTCCCTGTACACAAGTTAAATGAACAAATAGCACTGACACTGTCCCTGCCTATCCTCTCTCCCTGATCCGGAACACACTACACAAGGCTGCCGCGCTGGCGACCTTTTATAGTGTGGGGTGTGTACTAAATCCCCCTGAGCTATAATTGGCCACAGGCATCCTGCCTGTGGCCAATTATGGTTCTCCTCGCTGCCGGCGCTGTGATTGTCGAAGCATGTGGGGTCACAGTGCATGCTTGGCCAATCACAGTGCCTGGATTGCACTGCGATGGCGTAGTGCATTGTGGGCCGTTCGTGTCACTCGAATTTGGCGCAAACGATCGAACAGCCGATGTTCGAGTCGAACGTATGTTCGACTCAAACACAGAGCTCATCCCTTGTTGTGAATAGTTTTGTATGTTAGACAGTGCCATTTTAAATTCAAAATACTAACAATTTAGAGTAGAAACCAGAGGTTTTAGTTGCACACATTTTGTAAATATATGTGGAAGCCATGCTGCCTTGCCCAGACTCCCCTGTAAAGTGCCACCTAACTTTGGTCAGAATGCCGAACTTTTAAGACCACTAAAGAGTTCATTGGTGTCTTTGTCTGTAAACAGACTTTCCCCCGAGGGCTCTCGAGGGAAAGTCTGTTTACAGACAAAGGTCACACAGTACTAGGAGACTAGGGTGACCACGTGTCCTGGATTGCCCGGGACAGTCCCGCATTTTGCAGGTCTGTCCCGGGCACCTTCATTCCAGGACAATACAGTGTCCCGGAATGAAACTGACACAGCCAACACCCCGGGCCAATCTGATGCCCCCAAAAATGGCCGCCACATCACCGCTTTACTCACTGACAGTACTTGTCCTGGCCGGGAATGCCTGGAGGAGCACAATCCCTGCCCCCTGCTTGTGATTGGAGAAATCATAAATCCCTCCTCTTGTGTCCAATCACTGTGCTGTGATTCGTTACAGCACAAGCTGATTTTTGGGAAAGGAGGGTGTCCCTGAATGGTAGTTTGGAAATGTGGTCACCCTATAGGAGACGCCATATCGGGGGGCAACCGGAGTACACGCCGGATTTACCCATAAAGATCATTATATGCTGTTACCTTAAAGCAGTAAGGTAAGGGGACAACGGCACTAATCACGAGGGAAACAGGAATCTTCTTCCCTCCCTTCAACCACGACGCTTCACGTTGGAAAATTTTTCACAAGCACCTTCACCTACTCCTATTGCTCAAACCAGTCACCTTTTTTGCACAAGAACACTGATCATCGTTTTTGTTTATATTTTTACCATTGGAGTCATTTTATTCTTAGCAATGATGCTTTGAGGAATTTTAGCAACATTTTGAGGACTTTTTTGCCTGTTCACAGCTGCACTCAGCACTTTATACTTTCACCTTGGATTCACTTTGTATATGATTCACCATAGAGTGTATTATTCTTTTATGCTGTATTTGTCTACCATTTTTTGATGTTGTATTTATTTTGTTCACCGATCACTACCTCTTAGTCTATTAGGTGTACCTAGACAGTTTCACCTATTTCCCATCCTTCATTCAGCGCAGCATTATCTTCTTATGCTATTTACTTTGGGTTTTTGATATACCTCAAGTGCTGCAGCAGTACCCTCCCCCTCCCTTTCCCCCTCCCCACCTCTTTGGTAGCGTGGTAATACCACATCCACTCATTGGTGTCTTGATGCTGGCTTTGCCATATAGCCTTGGTTCCAGGACTATGCAGATAGGTCAGTCAGCCACAGGTCAAGGAGCCCTAGCAACCCCTGGAGGAACTCTAGGGTTCCACACAACCCTGATTAATAATGGGTTAGTCTGTAAAGACAAATCTGGCTCTGCTATATGGTATAATAAGACTGACCTAACATAGTTACAAATTCATTGGCAGGCAAGACCGTTCACAAGTGTGTTTTACCTGTGTTTTTTTCCCATTGGAAGTTTTTTCTTTAGAGTTTTCAAGCTAATATATTTGTACAATGTGTATGAACATACAGAAATGTGAACATACAGTATTAGTACAGAAAGTACAAATGACAATTACTGGCAATTTATGACATTGTGGATCCAATTAAAATGGCCTTTTTAACCAGGATGTTGCAAATTTCTCTATAGAGAGTTATCACAACACTTTCTTCTGTAAGTGTGCCAGTAGAAGGAATGATTGGGATGCTGACCAATCCCAGATGTGCTGTAGGTCAAGGATCTGGAGGAACGTTATGCTCAATATTAAAATATTTCTTACAGCTTTTAATATTGTCTGGAGTATGTTGTGTCCAAAATCAAAATTAGCTTTACTGTACTGGACATGAAAATTGCTTCTAGTAATAAACGCGACACTATCAGTATGTAAACTTTATTAGAAGCATTGAAGTAGTATTAAACTCAAAAGCCAATATTTATTATGTTGCAGCTTGCCATTTCTTAGATGTGATGGCTGCATTCATTTTACTTTATTTGGGTTTGCTTTCTTCTATTTTTATCAGGTGATCCAGCCAGTAAGTCTGTTTGTTTTTCAAAAGAACAAGCTCTCCTGCAGAATGTATCAGTTACAGAGAGGAGACAAACCATTTACCGCTAGCAGGGGTGCCTACAATGATCAGCATTTTATTTACTGTATGTAAAACCTTGCTGGAGTTTGGTTTCAGTTTGTTAGTGTTTTTAAATCTGCTGGTACATCTAATACTCCCCTCCCCTAGATTAACAATGCTGCTTTCCAAAGGTGCTCCTTCATCCAGAGTGTAGGCAGTATAATACAGGAGGTGTGTTACCATATCAACAGGTGAAAACAGAGGAAAACAAATGCAGCCACCACTTCTAGTGATTGGTAAGCTGCAATATATTAAATTTTCAGTTTTTAATACTGCTTTAAATGTGGTGCTGTTGAACAGAAAAGGGGGGAGGAACACATATGTATCTAGATCTGTGCTTTCTGCGTCATCTACAAAAAGCAACATTACTTAATGAAATGTGCATGGTTTTATTATGTATCTAATAGGATCTGGGAACACTCAAGAGCTCTGTGTGAGTTTCATTTGTATCCCTCTTGTATCGTGTTGGGTATCTGAAAAGTACAAATTTAAGGGATCGTGCTCTATTGTTTTTATTGCAAGGTTTTATTCGTTTTTTTTAGTTTATCTACAACTAAAAAAAATTGAAAAAAAACCCTGCACATTCCCTTTAAACTGTAAATTTACATAAAAAAACCTCCCCCTAACAATTTTTTTATCATGGAAGAGACACAAGAACTATTGTAAAATTTAAGCCCCCCAGGACACAGTTTGCACACCCTTCTACTGCATGCATTTCATTCATCATCCTATTATGATGCTCAGTTAGTGCTGTTTAATGTAAAAGACCAGAATTCAGTTAACTTGATAAATGCAAACAAAACTGAATCAAAGTTCTGCTTTTACGTTTGATGGGTGTGCAAGGAGTATTAGTAAGATCCCTTTCACACTGAAGACTGCCCTGTGCTAGCGGTAAAGCGCCGCTCATTTTAGCGGCGCTTTACCGGTGCTGTGCGGGTGGGAGCGGGGCGCTTTTAACCCCAAGGTGGGGGTTAAAAGTGCCTGAAAAGTGCTGCTACCGAAGCACTTTGCAGACCCTTTGGCAGCCCTGCCCATTAATTTCAATGGACATACCTCGCTCCCGCACTGCCCCAAAGATGCTGCTTGCAGGACTTTTTTTATTTTTAGCGATAAAAATGACTTTAAAGCGCCTTTAGTGTGAAAGGGGTCCTAGATTTTAGTGTACACCTTTTTAAACCCCTTTCACACTAGGGCATTTTTCAGGCGTTTTAGCAATAAAAATAGTGCCTGTAATGCGCCTTTCAAGCCACCCGTGTGAAAGCCATAGTGCTTTCACACTGGAGCGGTGCGCTTGCAGGACAGGAAAAAAAGTCCTGCACGCAGCATCTTTGGGGCGGTGCAGGAGCGGTGTAAATTAATGGGCAGCGCTGCAAAACCCTTTCCTCAGCCGCTAGCAGGGGTTTAAAAAAGCCCTGCTATCGGCCGAAAAGCGCCCGCTACGTCTAATGGTTTTGCACAGAGCAGCCCGATCGTTGTCTTCTCGGATCCCCGCCAGTGCTCCTGGCTCCTTCCCTTAACCAGTGCCTCCAATAGCAAGCCACTTGCTATGGGGCCTCACTCCCGAACCCCACTCTATGCATCCATAAGACAGACAGAGCTGCAGCTCAGCCCCGCCCCCTGCTTTCTCATCATTGGCTCACGTGTTGTGATTGACAGCAGTGTGAGCCAATGGCTTCCGGGGCTGTGTCACAGCCAATGAGGAGAGAAAGAGAGAGTCCCAAGATACCCGAGGCTCCCGTGCACATCTCTGGATCGAGAGGGGGCTCAGGTGAGTATTAAGGGGGGCTTTGAGGGGAGCAGTACACAGAAGGATTTTTACCTTCATGCATAGAATGCATAACACCTTCAGCCCTTACAACCTCTTTAAAGCTGAACTCTAGGCAGGAAGAAGAAAATGTAAAGTATATGTGAACCCTTACCACTCAGATTAAAAGAGAAATGCAAGGCAAATTTGTGTGTGTGTGTGTGTGTGTGTGCATGCGGTGAGGGAAAAAAGTATTTTATCCCCTGCTGATTTTGTACGTTTGCCCACTGACAAAGAAATAATCAGTCTATAATTTAATATTTTAACAATGAGAGACAGAATAACAAAAATATCCAGAAAAACGCATTTCAAAAAAGTTATAAATTGATTTGCATGTTAATGAGTGAAATAAGTATTTGATTCCCTATTAAATCAACAAAATGTCTGACTCCCTAATCTCATCTTTTTACCTGTATAAAAAGACACCTGAAGCAAGCAATCAATCAGATTCCAATCTCTCCACCATGGCCAAGACCAAAGAGCTGTCCAAGAATGTCAGGGACAAGATTGTAGACCTACACAAGGCTGGGATGGGCTACAAGCTTGGCGAAAGGGTGACAATAGTTGGTACGATTTTTTGCAAATGGAGGAAACACAAAATAACTGTCAATCTCCCTCGGTCTGGGGCTCAATGCAAGTTCTCACCTCGTGGAGTTTCATGATCATGAGAACGGTGAAGAATCAGCCCAGAACTACACAGGAGAATCTTATCAATGATCTCAAGGCAGCTGGAATCATAGTAGTCAGCAAGAAAACAATTGGTAACACACTACTCATTAAGGACTGAAATCCTGCAGCGTCAGCAAGGTGCCCCTGCTCAAGAAAGCACATGTACAGGCCCGTCTGAAGTTTGCTAATGAACATCTGAATGATTCAGGGGAGAACTGGGTGAAAGTGTTGTGGTCAGATGAGACCAAAATCAAGCTCTTTGGCATTAACTCAACCCGCCGTGTTTGGCGGAGTAGGAATGCTGCCTATGACCCTAAGAACATCATCCCCATCATCAAACATGGAGATGGAAACATTATGCTTTGGGGGTGTTTTTCTGCCAAGAGGACAGGACAACTTCACCACATCAAAGGGACGATGGACGGGGCCATGTACCGTCAAATCTTGAGTGAGAACCTCCTTCCCTCAGCCAGGGCATTAAAAATGGGTCGTGGATGAGTATTCCAGCATGAGAATGACCCGAAACACAAGGTCAAGGCAACAAAGGAGTGGTTTAAGAAGAAGCACATTAAGGTACTGGAGTGGCCCAGCCAGTTTCCAGACCTTGATCCCATAGAAAATTTGTGGAGGGAGCTGAAGGTTCGAGTTGCCAAACGTCATCCTCCAAACCCTTATGACTTGGAGAGGATCTGCAAAGAGGAGTGGGACAAAATCCCTCCTGAAATGTGTGCAAACCTGGTGGCCAACTACAAGAAAATTCTGACCTCCTGTAATTTCCAACAAGGGTTTTGCCACCAAGTACTAAGTCATGTTTTTCCAAGGGGTGAAATGCATTTTTCTGGATTTTTTTTTGTTGTTCTGTCTCTCACTGTTAAAATAAACCTACCTTTACAATTATAGACTGATCATTTTCATGTCAGTGGGCAAGCATACAAAATCAGCAGGAGTTTTAAATACTTTTTTCCCTGACTGTATATGTATGTACAGTGTCTCACCAGAGTCCGTACACACCTCACATTTTTGTAAATATTTTATTATATCTTTTCATGTGACAACACTGAAGAAATGACACTTTGCTTCAATGTAAAGTAGTGAGTGTACAGCTTGTATAACAGTGTAAATTTGCTGTCCCCTCAAAATAACTAAACACACAGACATTAATATTTAAACCACTGCCAACAAAAGTGAGTACACCCCTAAGTGAAAATGTCCAAATTGGGTCCAAAGTGTCAATATTTTGCGTGGCCACCATTATTTTCCAGCACTGCCTTTAACCCTCTTGGGCATGGAGTTCACCAGAGCTTAACAGGTTGCCACTGGAGTTCTCTTCCACTCCTCCATGATGACATCACGGAGCTGGTGGATGTTGGAGACCTTGGGCTCCTCACCTTTCGTTTGAGGATTCCCTACAGATGCTCAATAGGGTTTAGGTCTGGAGACATGCCAGTACTTCACCTTTACCCTCTGCTTCTTTAGCAGGGCAGTGGTCGTCTTGGAGGTGTGTTTGGGGTCGTTATCATGTAGGATTACTGCTCTGTGGTCCAGTCTCCAAAGGGAGGGGATCCTGCTCTGCTTAAGTATGTCACAGTACATGTTGGCATTCATGGTTCCCCTCAAAAACTGTAGCTCCCCAGTGCCGGTAGCACTTATGCAGCCCCAGACCATGACACTCTCACCACCATGCTTGACTATAGGCAAGACACACTTGTCTTTGTACTCCTCACCTGGTTGCCGCCACACACGCTTGACACCTTCTGAACCAGATAAGTTTATCTTGGTCTCATCAGACCACAGTACATGTCTAGTCTGCTTGTCTTCAGCAAACTGTTTGTGGGCTTTCTTGTGCATCATCTTCCTTCTGCGATGACAGCCATGCAGACCAATTTATTTGATGCAGTTTTCAATGTATGGTCTGAGCACTGACAGGCTGACCCCCCACCCCTTTAACCTCTGCAGCAATGCTGGCAGCACTCATAAATCTATTTCCCAAAGACAACCTCTGGAAATAATGCTGAACATGTGCACTCAACTTCTATGGTCGACCATGGCGAGGCCTGTTCTGAGTGGAACCTGTCCTGTTAAACCGCTGTATGGTCTTGGCCACCGTGCTGCAGATCCTCCGAGTTCTTTGCCATGAGGTGCCATGTTGAACTTCCAGTGACCAGTATGAGATTGTGAGAGTGATAACACCAAATTTAACACACCTGCTCCCCATTCACACCCGAGACCTTGTAACACTAACGAGTCACATGACACTGGGGAGGAAAAATGGCTAATTGGGCTCAATTTGGACATTTTCACTTAGGTGTGTACTCCCTTTGTTGCCAGCGGGGGACAGCAATTTTACACTATTATACAAGCTGTACACTCACTACTTTACATTACAGCAAAGTGTAATTTCTTCAGTGTTATCACATGAAAAGATATATATAATAATTTTTTTCAGAAATGTGAGGGGTGTACTCACTTTTGTGAGATACTGTAAATGTGTGTGTGTGTGTGTGTATTATATATTCCTATTTATTATAATAGAACAGATGAAATATTCTGTTCTCAGCTGCCTTAAGGGTTTATAGAGGTACAGTCAGCTGAATGTGGGCCAGTGAAGAACTTTTATTTTTCCTTATGAGGACACTATTTAATTGATGCACCAGTTTTTACGTCTTGTGTGCTTGAATGAGTCATCTGTGTTTTTGTAGTACAAATAGGCATTGCAAGAGCTTTTGGAGAGAAAAAGCAGAATGCGCTGCCAATATGGACTGTGTTCGTGAACATTACAACATGTCATTTTAGTTATAACCGTATCTCCTCCAATGCTAGAAAAATGTCAATGTTCTGTTTGTCATACCCCGTGTAAACTGTCTTCAGCTGTTATCCACTCTGTTATAGGGTTCTGTTTGTGAACTGACTGAAGGGGGATCCACAGTGCTCTTTAATTCCTGTCCACCCACAATTAAAACATTTCTCTGGCACATGCCAACTCTGCTTCCTGTGTGCGGCCTTGGAAATCTGTACAGGTTTATTTTCATTAGCTGTTGCTTGGTTAACTCATGCAATGACTGTCGTTATATAGTATGTATAGCCAAAGGTTTTTTTCTTTTTAGTTTTGGATAGAGTAGAGAAGGGATAAAAACCCTGAAAGGTTGTTTTGTTGTCTATATACCATTGGAGAAATGTCCCTTTACTTCATGTACTAGAGATTCAACAAGTCCCTGGAACAAGTGTCCCCATTAGAACATTTCCTCTTACCTCTTGTTCAGGGGACAACTGTAAAATTTTGGATGTCTCCTAATTTTCTGTTCTGCTGACAATGATTCCCAGTATGAATAGAGGAGTTGAATCTACCCAGCGGGGACTCCTCAGACCGCAATAACAAGAGGGGGTTACCTCTTCCGTATTCTCGCCATACCAAAAAAAACAAAAAAAAAAAAAAAACAAAAAAAAAAAAAAAACAAAAAAAAAAAAAAGTTTTTTTTTGCTTAGAGATGCATTTCAAGTTCAGCTAAAACATCGAACACTAATCCTACTCTCCACCACATTACACTAGGGTGGCTTTGTGCTCTCTTCTTTTGTGTTTTTGTCTAGATGTGTTCCTGCCACCCAGAGGATCCATAGAGAGCAGCAGCACCCTTTGACTTGTCTAATTCTCACCAATAGCCAGCTGGAGGGCTATACTAAACTGTTGATCAGCGCACCTGCTAGTTTTGTCTTGTGTGTGTATTTTTTGGTAATGGTGGGAAAATGCCATAATGTTACTATGGGGCTTCCATTGTGGTCTGCCTCTCCTGCACACTCCTACACATTGAAGCCACTGCTGACAGCTCAGCGTAGGACCGGACCAGAGCGGCTGCAGAATAAGTAAGTATATTGATCTCCTCTTGGATGGAGTAGGCTTAGAATGTGACAGGGAGTAGGCTTAGAGTTAGGTTTTTGTCTGAACTTCCACTTTAAATCTGTGTCTAATGAGCATGTTTGTGTCTTAGGGTGCTACAGTTTGGCCACGGTGTGGGTGGAGCGCAGTGTATCTGCAGTTTTAGTGCCGGTTACCCACGCTTTCCCAAGCCTTCTATTTTAACCCCCGTTCCCTGCAAAAATCCTGCATGTTGCATCTTTGCGCTGTTGGAAATGCGCCAAAAATTCCGGGACATAATAGAAGTCTATGGGAAAGCGTGCAGAAAAACCACGGGGACATTGTGCTGCATTCATGCTGCGGCAAAACTGCAACAGGGCAGTGTGAAAGTGCCCTTACTATTTTCACCTCACAGTTCGCCTAGCATACTCCTGTTCCAAGCTTTATAGTCACTGCATATTTTCAAAGGGTAAGATGGTTGCAGTGGGCAACTTCACTTAATGGTCAGGAACCCCTTTTTGCAATAGGAGTAGAGCTGCACGATTAATCGTTATAAGATCGCGATTTCGATTCAAACCCCCCCCCCCCCCCCCCACGATCTCCAGGCTGGATTAGCTAGATTTTTTTATTTTCGTATTTCCGCGCCGGAACCAGCGTGGAACGCAAATGGCGCCAATTGGAACTGAAGTCCGCAATAGGAACCGACGTCAGTCAGCAGAGAGCGTGATGCACCACAGCGCCGCTGGATGATGCCTGGACGTGGGCGGAACCACCACATTTTTTTGGCCAGGAAACGAAACACCACAGTGAGTGCGCATTGCACACTGTGAGTGTGCACCAGCATTGATCCGATGATTCCAACACACACGTGAGTACCGGCAACCACTGGCACTGCCCCTTTATAAAATATTATGAATATTACCACAGCACAATCTGAGTCGGCTACCCAGACCTTGCAGACAGGCTATTAAAGGAGGACTTAAAATACCAACCACTGTCCCTTACGAGACTGCGCACAGATATTTTATATCTCTCATGTTCAGAGGTTGTAAATCTGTAAAATATATTTTTTTTTTTTGAGAATCGTGATCTTCATTCTATGCAAAAGAATCTTGATTCTCATTTTTCCCAGAATCGTGCAGCTCTAAATAGGAGATATCATTTTTATTCTAATTACATCTAATTATGACATACTGTGGTCCTTCTGGCTTTTCAGGACTCCTCTGACAATACAGAAAGTTATGGTGACTTTTTTCCCTTTGTGCCCAACACCTTTCAGAAAGTTATTTTCCTCCTCCAACACAATATCCTTCACCCTTGCCTTTGAAGTAGCGACCATAGACCGGCAGCTGTGTCCCTGGGAATGGTGGCCAAGAAGTGACCCGTGCTTTGACAGTTGGCTGATGGCGATAGGGGTATTGCAACACTTTGCATCTTTCATTCTTCTCCAGAAAATAGTATAGGGTTGGCTGTATTCTTGGAGAGAATTTCCAGGAACCTGAAAACTGCCCCTATACACCATTCAAAATCACAGTTTTTTGTTGTTCTTTATTGACAACCTTAGGGACAATCTTGATTGGCAAGTGCATAATTTGCCTTTTGCATCAGTTTGAGGTGTTTTCATTCAAACTTCATTGACAAGTGCATTTGACCTGCAATTGATCGCTTTCTAAGCTGCTCAACCTGCATCAAGCTGCTGGTCAGTGTATGCCCTTGCTCCCATTTACCATTTCTTTAGATTTCTAGAATTGACAGCAACTCGATCCAAATGACATCCTGCAGATCGTAGAAAGCTTTTTAATCAAAATATGTGTGCAGATCCTAACAGATGAAAGTCAGGTCAAAAAATCATAGTGTGTCTAGCTCCAGCAGAGTACAGTATATGTGGTGAATGGAGGCTAAGCATGAAGAGATGTGGAACTAACAACATAGAGCATCTCCTAGCTACAGAGTGGAGGGGACAAACATAAACAAGTCAAACAAACAACACTTGTAACATGATAGCTATATTATAATAATGTTTGCTTTTGGGTTTAATACCAATTTAAGCCCTGGTTCACATTGATGCTACTTTGAAATCGCGCCCACTTCACTTGAAGTAGCGCAATTTCAAAGTAGCAAGGTCAGTGTGATTTCAGGTGCTACTTGATAGACCTCTGTGTGGCTTCATACACAGATGTCTATTGAAGTTGCACCTGAAATCGGCAAAAGTAGTGCAGGAACTACTTTTGCAAATCTGTGCTGCGCTGCAAAATCGGTGTCGCACCGATTGGAACAGTGCCATTGTCTCCTGTAGGCTGTGACTTGTCATGCGATTTGATCTCTCAAATCGCTCCAATGTGAACCTAGGCTTAAACCCATGGTTTGCGTTCCACTATCAATAAAGCCTTGTTAGAAAAGGCAAACGCCAACTGCTGTATCCCTGAGCAATTCATCACAGCTTATTTTTCTCTGTTGCGGATTCTAGAAACTGGGGTTTTATTTCCTGTAAATTGCTATACTTTGCATGTCATCATCGTTTATTGCACTGAATGTACATAATAGTCACTAATCCCGTTTTCAGAAACTCCGATAATGCTGATGTGCTGTATCTAAACACAGGAAATAATATGGTATATGATGTGCTTTACATTGTAAATAATAGTTTGTGGTTTTGATGACAGTAAAAGCACAATTTATTTTTCCTCCAGGAGTTTAATTTTATCACGCATTCTTTGACGCCTACTCACTTATTCAGCACAATTCCTTCCATTTGCTTAGGTACCGGGATTTGCACATGCATGCAAGTTCTTATCTCAGTTAAATGTGTTTTTTTATATATTTGTCTGGTGTACACCACTTCTACCAATACCTCTACCATGATTCCTCAACAAGTTTTAAAGGGTTCTCCGCCTTCAACAAAGTGGAAAGCCCATCGGCATTATGATTGTTGCTTACTGGTGGCGGGGGTTCCTGCTTAGAACTTTCACTAATTCACTTTTTGCATTGCAGAAATTCCCCAAAAAAAAACACTGAGGGTTTTGGAGCACTTGAGCTGCTCTGCCTCTGCCAATATATGGCATTGCTCGTAAAAGATAGTAGATAAAAAAATAAATAATACAAAAATCAACCACTGCTAATTTCTGCCCTTCGTGCCTCAAAATATACAAGGAAATACACTTTCAAAAAGTCTATTGGACATAAGTTTGAATTGGCCCTTGCTGTTCTAAATATAAACAAAATCTCCTCCTACCGCATGCTTTTGTCAACGCTTTACATTTTTTGTTATTTAATTTCTGCGTATGTAAAAATTACAAAATAGCAGCGTGTGACATTACAAAACGAAAAAAAAAAAATCTTTGGTGCCACGCTTAAAAAAAGAAGTATGGGATTGTTTTTTATAATCTTGCTTGCCTAGCTGGATGCCGCATAAGTCCTCCGCCGGCTCTGAGAACCGAGTGATCAAACACCACTGATCGCTCGGTTCTCACAGCTCCGTGAGCAGAGAGCTGGTGACCCCCCCCCCCCCGCTCACTGAGGTGCTGGGCTGTAGGGGGGGGCGGATGCGGCCGACTCAGGCTCTCAGCGGCTCGTTGGGAGGCTGAATTTAGGTGCCGGCCCAAGCATAGGGGCGGATCCCGGCCATATGATTGCTTCAGCCCGCTGTCTGCTGAAAATGGGTCACAGAAGTGCAGAACACTCCTGTAATCCATAGGAGAAGTACAGCCAAACAAGCTTTAACTGTATTAAAGGTACACGTCCAATATGTACATATAATATTTATTTAAATTACATACAACTGTATTTATAGAAGGTATAAATATACCAAATTAACGCAGCCTATCCACTCAGGGTGGGCTTTTTTTCAGCAAATGAACCCATTTCATTGTGTAAAATCTTTAGGCTGCTGGGAACAGTTTAAAGCTGAACTCCTGGAATAACAAAAGTATTCCCTTGCCCCTTCTGCTCTGCAAGGGTTCAACTCTTATTTATGTCTAGGGTACCAGTAAAAAGGACTTTTATTTACCTTACACTTTCTGTATTATAATTCTGCTATCTATAGGGGTTTGTATCGGTAACAAGTTTAATATAGAAGTAATTTAGTACGTTAAACGTTACCATTGTCAAAATACAGAACGTTAAGTAAAACAGCTATCTGGTCTCTAAGCAGTTATCAGGATGCTAAGCCTTCAACCAGTGTAACTCCTTCAAGGACCTGCAGCCGGGCATTGTGGCCCGGTGTCACCTGGAGGACCTGCAGCCGGGCATTGTGGCCCGGTGTCACCTGGAGAATTTTGCTTGTCCCTTGCAGCCTAATATTGAAGAGAATGTTCTTGTAAAATGTGTTACTTTCTGGGAGAACTGTCTTCTCATTTATGATCCATAATAGGAGTAGGAGAAAATGGCATGCTCTATGTGGCATAAAGCCAAGCAGGATATTTTGTAATGGAAAGAACAGGTACTTGGGGGGGGGGGGGGAAGCTAATAAAACGGCAAAACTGACTCCCTTTAGCCGCCTATATCTTCCCTTCAATCCTTCATCTCTCTCTTTGGCAATCAGGAGCAGTATTTCTGTATATCAGGAGCTTGGGACCAACTTCCCTTCTGTCCACGTGGTGGCATTGATTTTTGGCTGGTCAGGCCCCCATTGTCACAGCATTGGAGTTGAGCCCCTATCCCCGTGTCCAAAGTACCCCTGGACCCACCAGTGTTGACTCAAAACTGAACAGTCAAGCTATATGTTAAAGCATAACTAAAGGAAGAACTTTGTTTTTCGTTTTGGATACAGTGGAGATAGATTAGAACACTTTTCAATTTTTATTGCTCTCTGTGCTCCCATTTAGTCGAGATTCACCCTCTCTATTTGTTCTGTTTACCATTATCTTTGAAAGTAAAAGAAAATCACACATTTTGGGTTGTCTCCAGAAAAGTAATAGAGGGCGAACCTTCTGATGAAGACACTAGTTTTCGTGACCTGGGGGTCCCCAATGAATTCCCTTAAAGACGTAGTAAACCGCAGTAGAGGGAAAAAAATCCCCTGCAAGGCATTGAAGGCAGTCATAATGAGCTAGTATGGATTACATGCTAGCAAAGTATGGGAGACTTGCCTTAAAACTACGCCCTCCAGCGCCACGCTGTCACCGCTGTGAGGGCTTCCATCTTCCCCCGGTCTTTCTTCCGGGGTTCGTGGCCTCCGGCTACATGAGTGACCAGAGGCACGATGACATCACTCCCACACATGCGCGTGGAAGCTTTCGTTTATGCCACAGGCTCTGAAGGTCCGACACTGTATGAACTAGAACTAGTATGTCCGTTGGTTCTGACATGTGCTTGTTTGATGACATATAAAGAGTATTGAGGCCAGACAACTAGCATTTTCCAAAAGAGGTCATTTAATTAAAGACTGCCCCCATTTTTCCTAGTACAAGTTTCATTAAAAAGGAATATAGTACTTGCAAGCCCATTCTCTATATGCAAGAATTTGAAGCCAAGTGCGTTTTTTTAAGAAGCAAAAGTATTTTCCCTCTTTCCTAGTTAGGGTCGCAATGGAAGAGCAAATGTATCTGGAATTAATCTCAGTCAGTGTATGCTGGGAGACACATGTATTGATTGTGGAGCATTGTGCTGACCTGAAATCATATCCGTTCTGCATTCTTGCTTTTTTTTTTTTTTTTTTTTTTTTTTTTTTTTACATCCCATCCTTAGCAACAATGACTTTTCCCTAGAACGAGGTGCTCCTCTTCTCTTGGCTACTTGCCAGGCTGTATTTTTCTCCATGGAACATTCAGATTCCTTGTCTTTAGTGTTAACTTTTAGCTATAATTGCCAAGAAACAGATCTCACTAAACTACAATACATTCCCTTCTGTCGTTATTACGTTTTTCTACATAAGACACGTTTCCAGAACTTATTCTTCAGGCAGGAATCATATGCAGTCCATAATACCTATCCATGTCTGCAAACAGTGCAATGTTGGAAGAGAACAAGCATTGAGTTTCTTTAGTACATAAGGAAGAATCATGGAGTGCTCTGACAGATCACATGCTAGCTGTAAATGTCTCCTTTACATAGGAAGTATAGAATCCACCATTGCTTAGCTCTCCTTTTAAATATTTACCTTGTTTTTATTCAAACCCACTGTCTTCAGTAGATTCTGATTTACTCCTGAACAACAATACAGATGGGGAGGTACACGCTTACTTTCTAATTGCATGCATTTTCTGCATCAATGACTTTAAAGTGATTCTAAAGGCAGAAGTTTTTTTTTATCTTAATGCATTAAAAACCTTCAGTGTGCAGCAGCCCCCCCAATACTTACCTGAGACCCATCTCGATCCAGTGATGCTGTACAAGAGCCTCGGCCACCCAGGACTCTCCGTCCTGATTGGCTGAGACACAGCAGCGGCACCATTGGCTCCTACAGCTGTAATTTAAAGTTAGTTAGCCAATCAGGAGAGAGAGGGGCGGGCCGAACCACAGCTCCATGTCTGAATGGATGCAGAGCTGCAGCTCGGCTCAGGTTCCCCTTTAGCAAACTGCTTGCTGGGGGGGCACTCAACAGGATGGAGGAGCCAAGAGCGCCGAAAAGGGACCTGAAAAGAGGAGGATCTGGTCTGCGCTGTGCAAGACCATTACACAGAGCAGGTAAGTATGACATGTTTGTTATTTTTAAAGAATAATTTGACTTTAGTATCACTTTAAGGGGCCATTAATAAAGTAGCAGTATGATCTAACCACAGCTTTTCTTCTGTTCTCTAAAGCCTGGTACACATGGGCCAAATGTCATGCGGCATGGGCTGGTTCAATAGAAACCAGCCAACATTCGGCTCGTGTGTACAGCAGCCGGTTCAGCAGAACCTGGGCATTCGGCAAGCTTCTGTTGAAGGGTCATGGCTGCTGACCATCTCTTGACTGTTCTGGCTGTGGTAGGAGGAGCCCCCCTGTCTGAATAGAATAGCACAGCAGGGGAGATTGCTGTACTAGCATCGAATTGTTGTCATCAAAACTGCTTCCCGTAGAGAGCTTGAACTTGCAAAGGCCGATGCCTTCGCAGCGGAAGCCATATATATCCAGGATCCCTCTCCTGATGCCCAACAAGAATGGCTTTCATCTCAAAAAAGGCTAAATGAACTGTTGGAATCCAGGGCCAGGAATAAACTCTTCTTTCAGAAGAGACTTAGTTGGGCAGAAGGAGAGACAAATGGTAGACTGTTGGCTCAGATAGGGTCTCAATCCAACCCCACACATTTCAGCCTTAACGAATGGAGAGGGGGGAGGTTATTAACCAGACTAGTCCCATTGTATCCACCTTTGTCCTATTATCAGGATCTATATACCTCTAGGGCAGACTATACGTTAGCCGAGTTATCTATTTATCTGGCTACCACTAATCTCCCAGCCCTTTCAGTGGAAGAGGGGGAAACCCTCAATGCTCTACTTACTCTATTGGAATTGGAGAGTACGGTTGCTAGTTTTTCCAATTCCAAAGGTCCAGGGACTGACAGTCTCCCTATAGAGGTCTATAAAAAATATAACAAGGAGATGCTTCCTGTCCTTCTTAATACACTAAATGAGGCCTTCCATATAGGTCAGTTTCCAGACAGTATGGGTCACTTTGTTTATAATAGTTATACCTAAAAAAAAAGTTAAAAATCTGTTACATCCTGAATTCTATAGACCAATTTCCCTACTGTCTACAGGTGTTACAATTCTTGCTAAAGTTCTTGCTACCAGATTAAATAAGGTTATTAAACATATTATTCACTCATAATATTATTATTTATTATTATTATTATTTTTTATAGTTAGTACAGTGGCTCCCATCTGAGCTGTACTGTGTGTACTAGGCTTTAGAACCCATCCTCACACATTTATAAAGCACTGCTATGTAGCTTTATTGTGGTTACTAATTGATTTGAGAGTATGAAGCAATCAAAGCCACATTTATTGTAACGAATAGGATTAAAATTTGCCCGGGATTAGTAAACCTGGGCTCTCCTTTTATCTGCAAGTACTTGTGCAGAGTTCGTGTGTGTGTGTAGAGAGAGAGAGAGAGAGAGAGAGAGAGAGAGAGAGAGAATATATACACACATATATATATATATATATATAGTTTGGGGGACACAGGGTGTGCACATTTGCTTGATACAAGACTGCAGAGCATAGATGTGGACTGGAGAAAACTGCTTTCACAGCTTTCTCCAGGTTTTGGTATTCCATCATCCGGGTTCTGTAGTTTGGAGATTCCATAGTGTCTTGGGTGGGATGGGATCTCTAACCCTGTGTCCAGATTTTGTAGATTACCAGCAGGGGGTGTGCTCAGCACTTATGAGGGTATGGGAAGACCTCATGGCTCCCAGTTGGAGACTGCTCCACACCCAGAGAGACAGGAGGTCTCCAGGAGTCAGAGGGTCTGCAGGAGGCAGCCAGAACGTGTGACTGCAAGAGGCAGTGCAACGGCCTGAGGACTAAGACCAGAGCGGAGCTGTGGCGCTAAAGAGAAGCCATCCACATTGAAGAATCCTGTGGTGTGACCAGTATAAAGAGCAGACGTAATGCTAAAAAGAGCCAGGTGGGCTAGCATTTTCTGTTGTATGTATTTGCTGGAGAAGAACCCCTCTGTGGGAAACCTTTATGTTACAGACTTTTATTTGCCTTTTTAAAAAAAATGGGCTACCATACCCTAAAATATAGCTATCCCCTATGTTACACTAATATATATATATATATATATATATATATATATATGTATGTATGTGTGTGTGTGTGTGTGTGTGTGTGTGTATATATATATATATATATATATATATATATATATATATATATATATATATATATATATATATATATATACACAATGTGTATATGTATGTGTGTGTGTATATATATATATATATATATATATATGTGAGTCTAAGGCCCCATGCACACGAGACGCTGTTATTTGCTGTTGAACGCGCGTTCAGAGGCAGTTGGACGCTTTTTTCAACTGCCCCTGAACCCATTCAATGTTATCCTGTGTCCATGCACACACTCTCGTTTTTTGGCGTTTACAAGTGTAGCGGCCTCACCCCCTTCACATGTTTCTCGGATTGTCCGAAAGCTCTTGTCTAGGGGTACCTGGTTTTCGAGAGTGAGGTGCGCTACGGCCCATGTCCTCCCCATGGCTGTGGGTGAGGTGAAGGCCAGTATCAATATCTTCCTCGGGCCAAATGTGCATTAGGTTGCGGAACTTAGCCCTGCTATGCTGATATCTCCCTTTGCTCCCATCAACAGAGTCCATACACCGATCACAGTCCAACTGCTAGTTTTATTCCGTAGCTCCACAACAAACAATACATGGCAGGATACGGTGGGATGAGCAGGCCGAGGCACTATCTAGATTGTAGTCCCTACACCCCCTGTGCTATGACCAGGGGTTGCAGGAGTCTTGATTAGAACAACTTCGCTGCGCTGCGGCCCCTATCAGGGGAAGATAACCCTCCAAGGGAGTTACCGGAGGCCCGTCCGTCACCGGGTTGACGTTGCTCCGGAGTCTTCAGACGGGTGACCTCCCCAGCCTCCTCACCTCAGATGCGGGTCCCCTCGCAAGGGGCATCCTGGAATCACTTCACCCTCGCGGGACCCGGTCGAAATCACCAGGTCCCAGGCCTTCTACAAAGTACCTCACCCCAGGCTGAAGGTGCCTGGGATGGACTCCAATTCCAGCTTCATTCCGGCCAGGCCTAGGGTGCCCAGGCCGGAACCTTGAACCGCCCGCACCCAGGCCGAGGGCGCCTGGGTACGTGAAGAGAAGATCTCCCAACAGACCTCGTGGCGAGGGCGTCTCCCCCTTTTTATCTCCTCCCATCGACACCACAGCGGGTTCCCCGCCCCAGCCGTACCATCTCCAGGAAGGGACAAAAAGGGTAGCACTGTGGTAGTGATTCTACCTCGAGCCTGTAGGTACCCCGCCACCCACAGGCCAAGGAGAATATTGCACCACCCAATCCTCCACGAATAACAAAAAGGGGTCTAATCCCTGACATAATTACACACCTGGGTCTCTCTACCCCCAGGTGTATCTCACTAACTTTGAAGACCCCGCTACACAAGCAGTTGTGTTTAACCTCGTTTTTTCAGAAGCAAAAAAATGGGTTCAGACGCAAAAGTTTTCCACGTTTCAGACGCTAAACGCTGCTAAACGCGGCTAAACGCGGTACCGGCGTTTTTCCGCGTTTGCGTTTATAAGCGTTTTTAAAGGTGACCTATTTTTTAACATTAGAAATCTCAAAAATGATGGCAAATGATGAAAAACTATTAAAAAATATAAAAGAAAACTGTAATTGCTTGCATTGCATTGTGGACAATCCACAACTTGTGGCAGGTAACGTGGCCAGTGGACAATCAACAACTTGTGTCAGGTGACGTGGCCAGGTGACGTGGTCAGTGGACAATCCACAACTTGTGGCAGGTGACATGGCCAGGTGACGTGGCAGGTAACGTGGCCAGGTGACGTGGCACGTGATGTGGCCAGGTGACGTGGCAAGTGGACAATCCACAACTTGTGGCAGGTGACGTGGCTAGGTGACGTGGCTAGGTGACGTGGCAGGTAACGTGGCCAGGTGACGTGGCCAGGTGACGTGGCATGTGACGTGGCAAGTGGACAATCCACAACTTGTGGCAGGTGATGTGGCCAGGTGATGTGGCAAGTGGACAATCCACAGCTTGTGGCAGGTAACGTGGCAAGTGGACAATCCACAACTTGTGGCAGGTGACGTGGCCAGGTGACGTGGCAGGTGACGTGGCAAGTGGACAATCCACAACTTGTGGCAGGTGACGTGGCTAGGTGACGTGGCCAGGTGACGTGGCTAATGGACAATCCACAACTTGTGGCAGGTGAAGTGGCTAGGTGACGTGGCAGGTAACGTGGCCAGGTGACGTGGCAAGTGGACAATCCACAACTTGTGGCAGGTGACGTGGCCAGGTGACACGTGATGTGGTCAGGTGACGTGGCAAGTGGACAATCCACAACTTGTGGCTAGGTAACGTGGCCAGGTGATGTGGCAGGTGACGTGGCAAGTGGACAATCCACAACTTGTGGCAGGTGACGTGGCTAGGTGACGTGGCTAATGGACAATCCACAACTTGTGGCAGGTGAAGTGGCTAGGTGACGTGGCAGGTAACGTGGCCAGGTGACGTGGCAAGTGGACAATCCACAACTTGTGGCAGGTGACGTGGCCAGGTGACGTGGCCAGGTGACGTGGCAGGTGATACGCTAAATACAAGTACACTGCGGCTCTCTCAGCTGCTGCTACTCACTCTGGTCTCACAAACTGGCTGAAATGGTTAAAATTTACTGTTTTTTGAGCTTAGGGAGGGTCTTGTGATGAAACGCTTATAAACGCAAACGCGGTAAAACGCGGCTGCAAACGCGGCCAAACGCGCGTTTTTAAACGCCGGTTTCAGAGTTTAAAAACGTGTGTTCAGCAGAGTTTGCACCTGCGTCTCGTGTGCATGGGGCCTCAAGGGTATAGAAAAGGATCACCCCCTTTAGAATCACGTTTTGTTGCTTTGCAGCCTCAAATGAAGATAGACACAGTTTTTGTTTTTATCCAGCTATATTTACCCAGTGCAACTTATAACATAACATACAAGTGAAAGATAGAACACCAACTTGTCAGAAAAAAATAAATAATAAAAACAGAATCACTGAGTTGGGAAAAAGGATCTCCCCCTCCTAAAAATGACTTGTAAACTCAATCAGGTGTAGCTAATCACCTTCTTAAAAACTTTCTCAGAATTATACATTGTATGCCCATAATGCACCCATGTGCATGACACATTTGTGGTTTATGACTGAGGCAGGTTGCCATGCTGGCTGCCAAGATACAGATGTAATAGGAAACGAGCTTTCAGTGCTGCTTATGTAAATGTAGTAGATACATTGCTCTGCCATGCCTTTTGGCTGCAAAGGTGATTTAGCCCCGATCACACCGGTACGACTTTAGGTATGACATGTGACTTACAAATCATACCAGAAGCAGCATCTAATGTGTTTCTATAGTTGTGTCTTAATAGGGATGATTTCTAGTAGTGCAATTTGATAACATGTCGGTCTCGAATTCAGGGGCGATTTCAGAGATATTTGTGCGGGTTTTTGCACAGACGTCTATTGAAATCGCCCCCCGAAGTCACCAAAAGTAGTATAGAAACTACTTTTAGGGATTGGTGCAGCGGCGTAAATGCGGACGGTGCATATGCCGCCGATTTGGCATGTCAAATCGCGCCAATGTGAACCAGGGCTCAGCAGAATTTCACTGCTATAGACTATTATGTAAATCGTGCTGTGCCTATATCAGCACTACTTGAGCCTGAAAGAAGTTAAATATTAACCCTTTGCTAGTTAAACCTTTGTTCATAACATCACTGTTGCTCCCAGTGACATGAACAACCCCTCTCACTGAAGTGCTGAAGCAGTGGTTGAAGTCAGTTGCACTACTTTAAATGTGACCGCAGGCTAAACGCTTAAATTACCTTTACTGCTTGTTAAGAATCCGTAAACAAATGGCATTTTTTAACAAATTGGAAACCGTGAAACGGAGAATGCCAAATAATTATTTTCTTTCTCGTACATCACGGGACACAGAGCGGCGTAGTAATTACTATGTGGGTTATAGAGCCTACCTTCAGGTGATGGACACGGCACACCCAAGACAGGAAGTCCCCTCCCCTATATAACCCCTCCCATACCGGGAGTACCTCAGTGTCTAAGGTGTTGGTCACGGTTAACATGTATTCAAAGTAGCTTCGCTTATAGTTCCTTTGTGGCCTAAGCAAGCTGTTTCCGGATCCGTCCAAAGTGCTTCATAGCCAAAGTGGAGGGTACCCGGGCCTCGGTTAAGAAGAACGAGGCTCTTGCCTGTAATGCCTCTCTTAGGAGGGTTGGATACTGGGTTCCAGTTCTTTGGTCAGACCCAATACCAAAAGTTTCTGGCAGGGTGCGGTACAGGTACAGGAAAGTGGTGATCCTAACCTTGGACCCCGGTCCCTGAAGGTCTTGTGACATTGCCCGCCGTGATGGGTGAAGGTTGGGCTATCTGTTCTTGGCAAAGCCCTGCGGCGTGGAAAGGTAAGTTAAGGTCCCTGGCAAACTTGGTTTATCAAGGAACCTTCCTTCAAGCTAATGTGTTCCTTGCCTGTAATTACCCCTGGAGGTATCAACTTGCCTGCTGTAAGAAATATGCCTATACCAGTAAAGCTTTGAAATGAATTTTCATTTAGTTTTTCTTTAGACATTATTGTAGTACTTGTTGTGCCACTGGAGGGTGCTCAGGCCTCTAAAGATGTCTAACATAGGGCTTTACCTTGTGCAGCAAGCGTATGCCTGGGGCAGTGTGGAGGTGGTTGTTTATGCTATGCAGCTCCTGGAGTCCAACTGCTTTTCTTTGTTGTTGCCACAAAAAACTACTTGCCCATTTCATTGCTCTGACTCCGCTATGGCTCACGGAGCTTTTGGTGGCCTCCCTCCTCCTCTCTCCCGTTCCTCTCCTAAGCAGACAGAGTATCCGGCGGCGCCAACGTGCACGCGCGCGCACAGGATTGACGGAGGTGGGCGGGGCTTGGCGTGATGACGCTCCGTGTCCCCCCCTGCTCGTTTCTGCGCATGTGCGGGGCATCCTCTGCCTTAAAACAGTCTCTAAGGGTCGCCCTGGCGTTCGGACGGACACAGGAGCGTGGGGCTTTGTATTGGTGACTGTGGCAATTCTAACAAACTATATTTGGTGTGATTTGACATACAGCAGGCAGTGATACGGGCATCCCCAAGACACATTTGCTTTGCATCTGACTGACCCTTTTTATAGCAGCTTGTACGCTGGACTATAGCTCAGTAGTGGGTGCGTTTTGGCTGTGAGTACCTCGGCTTTGTGCTTGGGACTATGCCTTCTAAGGGCTCTGGGACTAAAAATTCTAAGAAGCAAAAGGGTTTGCCGTTGGGCTCTGAGGATCTCGTCATGCTTCCATCTTCCCCTGATAAATCGGAGGTAGTTGCCCGGGGTGAGCCATCGGGTTGTTGGGTGCTGTGGCTGCCCTCAGCTCACCTGCTTCTGTATATGTGACGGAAGAGGTTTTTGCCTCCGCTCCGGGGGATTGGAACAAAGATTTGCAGCGTCAATCGCTTCCTGCCTGCCAGAGAGGAAGCGTGCCAGGTCTCCCTCTCCCCCTTTAGAGTTCCTAACAGCAGAGCAATTGTCCCAGAATGAGGTTGACTTGCCCGCAGGGGACCAGGCTGAGTGGCATTCTGATGTTTCTGCCTCTGAAGAGTCTACTTTGGAGGAACCATTTTCAGCCTCACAGACTGAAAAATTGTTAGTTCAATCCCTGACGGAGATGGTTCGGTCAGCATTTAAGTTGCCCCTTTCGGAACCAGCAGCTACCTCTGTTTCTTCTTTGGGCTCTTTGAAAGCCTCTCAAGCTAACTGCTCTTTTCCGACTCATCCGTTATTATTATATATTTTTTCCAAATATAGCTTTTTTATTCGTTTTTCCAAATAAAATCAAAAATCAAAAGAAAAAAAGATCTGGACTCAGCCCACCAAAATACATAAATAGCTTATACCAGTGGAGGACACAGCCTCCTGATCATATAACACAGAAATGTCAGTACATTACATATTGAACCATATATATCTTGGAGTTCCTATTATCTCCTATTATTCTCCTAACAAAAAAAAAGGGGGGGGGGGGGAATTCTGAAGGAAGTACATATTAACAAAATACAGAAGGACGGTGTTGCGTCGAATACTCCCATCTGTTCCGGAGTCTAGTAGTTCTCCTGGCCCCCATCTATATACTAGGTATTTTAGATCTCTAAGAGATTTTTCCCCTCATCTGAATGTACAAACGTATTCCAGCTATCCCATGTCGCTTTATAAATCCCATGTCTATCCTGTGCAGTCATTATTAGATCCTCCATTTTATTTATGTTTTCCACCTTTTGTAACCACATCGCCACTGACGGTGGGTTCTGGGTTTTCCACATCATGGGGATGCAAGCTTTAGCAGCATTGATTAGATGCCTCAATAAAGATTTTTTATATACCCGGGGGGCTAGAGTCGACACGTGAAGTAAAAAAAAACGCTCGGTCATTTGGGATCGAGAAATCAGTGAATCGTTGCGATATATTGCGCACCATCGTCCAGAAGTCAATCAATTTAGGGCAAAACCAGAATATGTGTAGCATCGTACCTCTGTCTTCGCCACAACGCCAGCAATGTTCTGATATTTCTGGACACATCACATGCAGGCGAGCAGGTGTCAAATACCACCTTGTCAGAACTTTATAGTTGATTTCCTGTATTTTTGTACATATCGTGGACTTAAGGGAGAGGCTAATCATATTCTGTTTTTGGGTCAAGGAGAAGGTGCGGTCTAGTTCAGTTTCCCACTTCGCAATACAAGGCAGGTCGGTTTGTTGTTCTGGCGTGTTTAGAAGAGCATACATTTTGGATAAAGTCTGTGATAACGGTTCTGTGCTCGAACAATATTCCTCAAACTTATTCAGGGGTCTAGTGTAGCTCCGGGGATACGGGATGGTCAGGAAAAAGTGCTGCAACTGTGCCGCATTCCAGAACTCCAGTCTATAGGGGCCTGCTGTATCCATCAATTCCGAAATATTGGGCCATCTATCATTCATTACGAATTGGGAGGCTGTCATGAGGCCAGAAGTCCTTAGTTGCCTAAATTGTGTATTTGAGAGTCCCGGGGGGGAAACTAGGGTTACCCAATATCGGGGTCAAAGGCGATGTCGTAGCTGTTGAGGAGTGTTTTAGGATAACACGGGCGCTCTGTCGCAGTGTATTGCCTATCAATGGATGTGATTTTAATTCAGTGGGTAGAGAATCTCCACACCACAACGCGGTCCGTAAGGGAATCTCTCTCTGATATTGTTCTATTTGTATCCATAGTTTGGACTCATAATGTCGCCACCAATCGATCACCCTGCCCAAATGAACCGCCTGATAGTATCTCTTAACATCTGGTAGTGCAAGACCTCCGTGTTGTTTTGGTCTCGTAAGTTGCATATGGGAGATTCAAGGTTTTTTATGGGCCCAAACAAAACGTGTGAAGAGAGCTTGGACTTGTTTAAAATATGCAAGGGGTATCCTAACCGGGAGGGCTTGGAAAAGATATAAACATTTAGGCAGAACATTCATCTTTAACAAGTTACACCTCCCAAACCATGAATGTAATCCCTTATTCCATGTCTCTAACTGCAATCTAGTTTGAACAAGTAAGGGAGGAAAATTACTCTCGTATAGATGAGAAAGGTCCGATGGAATATTAGTCCCCAAATAACTCAATGCAGATGATGTCCATTTAAAATGGAAATTTGTGCACATGTTTGGTAAAGCCTGTGATGTCAGTGCCACTCCCATTGCTTCTGACTTCGAGAGATTAATTTTAAAATTAGACAATGCTCCGTATCTCTCAAACTCCTTCAGAAGATTTGGCAAAGAGACTACCGGGTTGGTCAAGGAGAATAATAGATCGTCAGCATATGCTGAGATCTTACATTGTATCCGGCCTATCCTTATCCCTTGTATATCCGGATTCATTCTGATTGTGGCTAAAAAAGGTTCTAGGGAGAGGGCAAACAAAAGAGGGGACAGCGGACATCCCTGTCTTGTACCGTTTTGTATTGGAAAGGGGTCTGATAGGACCCCATTCACCTTCACCCGAGCTGTCGGGTTAGAATATATTCCAGCTATTCGATTAAGCATCACCTCCCCTAGACCAATGTGTCTGAGCACAGCGAACATAAATGACCATTCAACACGATCAAAAGCCTTTTCGGCGTCTGTGTTTAAAAATACACATGGGGTATTTGTTCAGCGTGCAACATGAAGTAGATTTAATACCTTAGTAGTACTATCTCGCGCCTCTCTAGATGGTATAAAACCCACTTGGTCTAGATGGATGAGTTGCTGAAGATGGTACGCCAGTCGAGCAGCCAGGACCGTGGTATACAGCTTAAGGTCCACATTCAAAAGCGATATGGGCCGATAGCTGCCACAATCCGCCAGATCTTTTCCTTCCTTATGGATCATCGAGATGTGGGCTCCCAGGGTCTCTTTAGCAAACATTCCCCCTGCGCCTACCATATTATACAATGTAAGCATTTGAGTGCCCAGTATTGGTAACAATGTCCTGTAATATTGTAATGTCAAACAATCTGGGCCTGGTGCCTTCCCTAGTTTCATATGTCTAACTGCGTGCTCAACTTCCATTAAGGTAATGGGGGAGTCTAAATCTATTCGTAGCTCCTGTGATAAAGATGGCATCTGAGAAGATGTAATATAATCCTCTAAATCTGCTCGGTTCTTCGTTACTCCCGACAAATTATATAAGCAGGAATAAAAATCCTTAAACGCTTGAGTACCGTATATACTCGAGTATAAGCCGAGTTTTTAAGCACAATTTTTTGTGCTGAAAATGCCCCCCTCGGCTTATACTCGAGTCACCTTTTTGCGCCTGATCTCCCGGAATTTGGGGAGCCGGTACCGGCCGGCCGTAAGTCCCCTGGACCCCAAACTTGGCACACATATAGCCCCACTCTTTCTCTACAAGTGTGCAGTTTCTTGTCGGGGGGACCTACGGCCAGGGAGCAACGATTTTTCAAAACCGGGCACCACTTCCATAGACTCCCATGTTAAACGGTCATTTCTCTGGTGACTTTGGGGACCCGGTATCGGCCAGTCGTAGGTCCTCTGGACCCCAAACTTGGTACACATATAGCCCCACTCTTCCTCTACAAGTTTGCAAAGTTTATTGTCCGGGGGACCTACGGCCGGGTAGCACTGATTTTTCAAAGCCGGGCACCCCTTCCATAGACACCCATGTTAAACGTCAGTCTAGTCATGGGCACAGTGAGGCAAAGTGAGGCACACCCTAGGCTTATACTCGATTCAATACGTTTTCCCAGTTTTTGTGGTAAAATTGGGTGCCTCGGCTTATATTCGGGTCGGCTTATACTCGAGTATGTACGGTAACTTGTGCCGGTAGGACTGCCTTTTGACCATTTCTCCTATTAATATGGGGAGGGAACATATGTAGAGAGTTTATGATCTCTGACCGCTTTCGCTAGCATTTTCCCACACTTATCTCCCGACTCATAGCTCACTCTGCGACAGAACTGCAAAGCCGCCTTGGCCTTATACCAGAGCAAGTCTGTAATCTGTGTCCTAATTGACATCAATTCGGCCTCTGAGGATTGCGTAGGGATATGTTTGCGCCTAGCTTCAGTCTCTGACAATTTCTGTAGCCAACCAAGAAGTTGTTCATTTCGTTCACGTTTAATTCGTGCCCCGTGCTTAATCAAGATTCCCCTAATAACCGGTTTATGGGCTTCCCATAAAATGCCCGGGTCACAGTCTAATTGATCATTCTCCTGGAAGTATAGTTTCAATGTTTCATTTACCTCAGTCAATACCTCCGGTACTTGTAAAAGGCTCTCATTGAGACGCCAGAAACGGTGTCGAGGCATGGAAGTGTCATTAAGTTTGTAAGTTAGGAATATCGGCGCATGGTCCGACCATGTCCTAGCTCCAATCAATGTCTCGCTCACCGCATGCAACTGTGTGTGGGGAACAAGGAAATAGTCTATCCGAGTGTATATACCTGATGCATGGGGGAGTAAAACGAATAGTCACGTTCCCCTGAATGTTGCAGGCGCCAGGCATCTATTAATTGTGCTTTATGAAGCGTCTTTGCTATTCTTTTTAGTTGTCTCGGCGGAATAGATGATTTACCAGTTGCAGTATCTACCGAGGGAATTAGCGGAACATTAAAGTCTCCACCGAGAATCAATTGTCCCTCTCTAAATTCCTGCAGTTTCTCCAGTGTGTCTCTCATAAAAGTAGCTTGTAGTTCATTGGGGGTGTATATTGTAGCTAATGTCACCTGTTTATCCCAAATCAACCCCTTAAGAAAAATATAGCGCCCTGCCTGGTCTATAATAGAGCTCTGGTATTTCCAAGGTATTTTACTAGAAAGTAATACCGATGCCCCTTTTGATTTACTTATCAGGTTAGTAGAGTGATAAGCGATGGGGTAGAATCTATTTCTTAGATAGGGGAGCTTGTCATTTTTAAAATGTGTTTCCTGAATAAAGGCGATATCAGCATTATATATTTTCATATCATTTAAAAAGCATGTGTCTCTTCTCAGGATTATTTAGGCCCCTCACATTAAGTGACATCACTCGAACACCGTCCATCTTTACAAAAACCAGAGAAAAAAAAAGGGAAACCCCCCTCCTATCTACTATGCTTAGCTATATGCTAAAAAAAAGAACGCTCACCGACTATCGGTATCTGAGCTTCTGCCTAATTAGGTGCGTGTGCCTGGATTGGCCGACTGAGATGACAATAGATAAAAAATGAAGAAAAAGAAGCAAAAAATGCAAGCTCCAGAGACCTCCCCACTCCTTAGATTATTTAGAAACTGATAAGAAGACAAGTCTTGGGTTTATATTAATTCAATAGACAATGAGTTACATATTAATTTAATAGATAATGAGTTACATATTGGGTTGTGTACTATGTGTATTGGGTTGGGTATTATATGTATTATGTCTATACTCCCTCTTTAAGAAGAAAAGGGAGGAGGGATATATATGATATAGAATATAATGTATAGAGAGGTATATAGAATACAATGTATATAAAGGTATATCAATGTATAATGGAATAGTATATGTGTAAAGAGATATAGATAACCTCAGGCTATGAGATATCTAACGAATTAGACAGGAAGCTATAAATATCCGCGGGCTTGGGTCTGCCCTACAAGCCCCTACCCCCCTAAACCCGGTGCTATATAAATTTAACTGCTCCCCAATGTATTCTTCTTCCCCTCTGAGAGGAGGAGAGGGGGAGAGAGAGGGAAGGTTTTTTTTTTTTTTTTTTTTTTTTATTATTCCTTTTTTTTGTCTCTCTCTTCCCCTTTTTTTTTTTTTTTTCCCCCCCGGTCCTCCTAATAAGGTTATCAGTTTCTCATCCGTTATTAGAGGGACTCATTTATCAGGATTGGGAACATCCGGATAAGCTTTTTCTTCCTCCTAACAAGTTTTCTATCTTGTATCCTATGGAGGAAAAGTTCACCAAAAGGTGGAGTATTCCTACAGTGGACGCTGCTATCTCCTGTGTGAACAAGACCCTGACTTGTCCAGTAGACAATGTACAGATGTTTAAGGATCCAACTGATAAGAGGTTGGAAACATTGCTGAAGACTTCTTTTTCTATGGCCGGGGCGGTAGCTCAGCCTGCAGTGGCAGCTATAGGCATCTGTCAAGCTCTGAAAGACCAGATGAAGCAGGTTTTGAAAGATATTCCTGCTCAGCAAGCTCGGGATTTGGCCAACTTGCCTAGAGCGTTAGGTTTCGCGGTGGATGCCATTAAGGATTCAATCCACCAGGCCCTCCCGCCTTACGCTCCTTTTGGTACACATGCGTAGGCTACTTTGGTTGAAAAACTGGCCAGCCGAAGCGCCTTGTAAAAAGCTCCTGGCTGGCTTTCCGTTCCATGGGGAGCGGTTGTTTGGGGAGGACTTGGATATGTATATCCAGAAAATCTCTAGTGGGAAGAGTACTCTTTTGCCAGTCAAGAAAAGATTCAGAGGTCCTTCTTTTAAACGGCCCACCTCTCCAGTCCCGGGGACTTCAGCCTCTAAACAGTTCCGACGTCCTCCCCGGTCAGGTCCGGGAGGAAGGACTCAGGGGCAGGCACAGGGTCACAAGAAACCCTGGAACCGGAAGCCTACTAAGCCAGCCCCCAAGTTGGCATTATGAAGGGTCACCCGCATTCAGTCGGGTAGGGGGAAGGCTTCAGTTATTTTCAGGGACTTGGCGGGAGAGGATTCAGGACAATTGGGTCCTCTCCATGGTGTCCCTGGGGTACAAGCTGGAGTCACAGGAATTTCCTCCCCCCTTGCTTTCTAACATCGAACGTTCTGAGGGATCCAGTAAAAAGAAGATCTCTCTTTCTGGCATTAGATCGGCTGTTGTCCCAAGGGGTGATCATGGAGGTACCGGTAGAAGAACACGGTTTGGGTTTCTACTCAAACCTCTTTACAGTCCCAAAGCCCAACGGGAATGTAAGACCTATACTAGATTTCAAAGGTCTAAACAAGCTTCTAAACATCCGATCGTTTCGTATGGAGTCGATTCGGTCATTAGCCTCCACTCTCCGGGGGGGGGGGGGGGCTGTTGGCATCCATCGACATCAAGGACGCTTATCTACACATAATATTTTCCCCAGCCATCAAAAGCTTTTACGCTTTGTGGTGGAGCAGCGCCATTATCAGTTTGTGGCCCTACCCTTCGGGCTGGCCACTGCACCTCGAGTGTTCACATAGATCTTGGCCCCTCTGTTGGCCAACTTAAGAATTCAAGGCGTATCAATAATGGCCTACTTAGACGATCTGCTGCTAATTGATCACTCGGTTGTCAACCTAAATCTAGCTGTGCGCAACACGGTCAAGTACCTGGAGTCCCTGGGTTGGATCCTCAACCTAGACAAATCAGCCTTACAACCGGTAAAAAGACTGGAATATTTAGGGCTGCTCATAGATACAGACCAAAGAAAGATTTTTTTTTTTGCCTCAGGCAAAAACCTCTTCCTTAAGGGAGCTAATCCAGATGATCAGTGCAAAAAGACAACCATCCATTCGTCTTTGCATGCGATTGTTGGGAAAGATGGTGGCCTCATTCGAAGCCGTTCCATACGCCCAATTCCATTCAAGGAAGTTGCAGAATGCCATCCTGTCGGCCTGGAACAAAAAGGTCCAAGCCTTAGACTTCCCAATGTCTCTGACCCCGGCAGTACGTCAGAGCCTTTGTTGGTGGTTGGTACCCCAAAATCTACAGAGAGGGATGTCTTTCATTCCAATCTCTTGGAGACTGGTGAGGACAGACGCCAGTCTTCTGGGCTGGGGGGCAGTCCTGGGGCAATTGTCGCTCCAGGGAAGGTGGTCGGCTTCCGAAAGGTCCCTGCCCATCAACCTTCTGGAGATTCGTGTGGCACGCTTGGCCCTGAGGACATGGACATCTGAGTTACACCGTTCTCCTGTCAGGATACAATCAGACAATGCCACGGCTGTGGCTTACATCAATCACTAGGGGGGCACCAGAAGTCGTGCTGCCCAAAAGTAAGTGGATCATATCCTGGTTTGGGCAGAAAGTCATGTTCCATTCATATCCGCAATCTTCATTCCGGGATTAGAGAATTGGCAGGCGGGCTTTCTAAGTCGCCAACAGTTATTCCCAGGAGAATGGTCTCTTCACCCAGACATCTTCCTGGCCATATGTCAGAGATGGGGGATGCCAGACGTGGATCTCTTGGCATCCAGGTTCAACAGGAAGGTGGACAATTTTGTGTCCCGGATGAGGGACCCGCTCGCTTGCGGGACGGATGCACTGGTGTTTTTGTGGGATCAGTTCTCGCTGATTTATGCGTTTCCCCCGTTGCAGTTGTTGCCTCGACTCCTTCGCAGAGACAGGTTAGAGAGAAAGCCGGTGATTCTGGTAGCGCCGGCATGGCCTCGAAGATCCTGGTACGCAGAAATGATAAGAATGTCCGTTGGGAATCCGTGGATCCTTCCGCTTCGTCCAGACCTGCTCTCACAAGGTTCGATATTCCATCCTTCCTTACAAACTCTGAATTTAACAGTCTGGCTATTGAGTCCCACATCCTAAAGAAAATAGGGCTCTCTAATTCTGTGGTGTCTACAATGATTAATGCAAGAAAGCCAGCATCCAGACTTATATATTGTAGGGTTTGGAAGGCATATGTGTCCTGGTGTGAGGCCACGAGCTGGCATCCTCGTAAGTATGTCATAGGCAGGATTCTTGACTTTCTACAGTTGGGTGTAGACATGAAATTAGCCTTAAGTACCATCAAGGGTCAGGTCTCGGCCTTATCAATATTCTTTCAAAGGCCACTAGCCACACATTCGCTACTTAGATCATTTTTGCAGGGTGTGACTCGGATCAACCCGCCAATTAGGTCCCCCTTGTGTCAATGAGACTTGAACTTGGTTCTATCAGCGCTGCAAAGACAGCCCTTTGAACCTTTGCTCCACATTCCCTTAGTCTTTCTTACCAGGAAGTTGGTTTTCTTGGTAGCCATATCCTCAGCCAGGAGGGTATCAGAGTTGGCGGCTCTTTCTTGTAAGGAGACATATTTGATTGTTCATAAGGATAGAGTAGTTTTACGCCCTCATCCGGCCTTTCTTTCCAAGGTCCTGTCAAGTTTTCATTTGAACCAAGATGTGGTTCTCCCTTCTTTTTTTCCTAAACCTAGTTCTGCAGAGGAAAGATCATTACATTCTTTGGATGTAGTGAGAGCAGTTAAAGTCTAAAGGCCACTGCTAAGATTCGAAAAACTGATGTTTTTGTTTATTCTGCCGGAAGGGCCCAGAAAGGGTCAGGCGGCGTCAAAATCTACTATTTCTAAGTGGCTTTGACCGGTCATTATTCAAACTTATGGTTTGAAAGGAAAGGTTCCTCCGTTTTAAGGTTAAAGCACATTCTACCAGAGCAGTTAGTCCTTCTTGGTCAGTGCATCACCAGGCCTCCATGGCTCAAATCTGCAAGGCCGCGACTTGGTCTTCTGTCCATACATTCACCAAGTTCTATCAGTTGGATGTAAGTAGACATGAGGATATCGCCTTTGGGGCGCAGTGTGCTGCAGGCTGCAGTATAGATCCTCACGTCTGATTGCGCTCCCGGCTTATTTATGGTGTCTCCCTCCTCTCATTTGGCATTGCTTTAGGATGTCCCACATAGCAATTACTATGCCGCTCTGTGTCCCGTGATGTACGAGAAAGAAAATAGGATTTTTATAATGGCTTACCTGTAAAATCCTTTTCTTGTAGTACATCACGGGACACAGAGCTCCCGCCCCTCTTTTGGGGACACTTATTGCTTTGCTACAAAACTGAGATGCTCCCAGTATGGGAGGGGTTATATAGGGGAGGGGACTTCCTGTCTTGGGTGTGCCAGTGTCCATCACCTGAAGGTAGGCTCTATAACCCACATAGTAATTACTATGCCGCTCTGTGTCCTGTGATGTACTCCCAAGAAAAGGATTTTACAGGTAAGCTGTTATAAAAATCCTATTATTCTAGTATTTAACCACTTGCTTACTGGGCACATAAACCCCCTTCCTGCCCAGGCGAAATTTCAGCTTTCGGCACTGCGTCGCTTTGAATGACAATTACGCGGTCGTGCGACGTGGCTCCCAAACAAAATTGACGTTCTTTTTTTCCCACAAATCGAGCTTTCTTTTGGTGGTATTTGATCACCTCTGCGGTTTTTATTTTTTGCGCTATAAACAGAAAAAGAGTGACGATTTTGAAAAAAAACACTATTACATTTTGCTATAATAAATATCCCAATTTTTTTAAAAAAATAATAATTTTTTCTCAGTTTAGTCCGATACGTATTCTTCTACATATTTTTGGTCAAAAAAAAATCGCAATAAGCGTTTATTGATTGGTTTGCGCAAAAGTTATAGCGTCTACAAAATAGGGGATAGTTTTATAGCATTTTTATTAATAATTTTTTTTTTTACTAGTAATGGCGGCCATCAGCGATTTTTATTGTGACTGCGACGTTATGGCGGACACATCGGACACTTTTGACACCATTTTGGGACCATTGTCATTGATACAGCGATCAGTGCTATAAAAATGCACTGGTTACTGTAAAAATGACACTGGCAGGGAAGGAGTTAACACTAGGGGGCAAGGAAGGGGTTAAATGTGTGCCCTGGGAGTGATTACTACTGTGGGGGGAGTGACTGGGGGAGGTGACCGATCTGTGTCCCTATGTACAAGGGACACAGCGTCGGTCTCCTCTCCCTAACAGGACATGGATCTGTGTGTTTACACACACAGATCCATGTCCTTGTCTGTGTACCGGCCGATCGCGGGTGTCTGGCGGACATCGCGGCCGCCAGGCACGCGCATCAGCATGTCAGTGACGCGCCAGGAGCGCGCGGCGCTCGCGCTCCCCCCCCCCAGTGGCCGGAGGAGCCGAGGACGTCTATTGATTTTAAGAGCCACCTTGAGGCCGTCATTCGACTATGGCCGGGGCTCCAACAAGTTAATATAGTAAATTATATTAGTTAGATAGCTGCTAAAAATAGCTGTTGATCCTGCCAGAATTCTTCCTGTGCACTCTGCCTGTGTTGCACAGTTATCCTGGCCTAGTGTGACAATGCTGCCCCTCCCTAGATGCAGTATTTTGGGTAAGCGTTGTCACCCTAGGACAGGGGTGCCCAACCTTTTGAAGAGCGAGGGCCACTTAAGCAACTTGATAACCAGTCGCGGGCCACAATGAGCAGAGCAGGTGGATGACAGGTCATGGCTACTCTATAGGCCCTCTGATCCGATCCGCCCAGATGGAAGGGGACGAGTTCCCTTCTATTTTTTTTGTTTTAGAGGATTGGATTAGAGGTAGGCAGGCGTAAACGGACAAAAGTCTGTTTACATCTGCCGCTCTGTAGAGGTCAATTGAGGGTCCGATTTGGGTAGGGTTGATCATGTGAAAAGGGCCTAAGACTGCTTTCACACTGATGTGCGGCAGTTTACCCACACCGTGGGTGCAGCGTAGTGCACCTATGTCTAACCTGCAGTTTAGCTGGACTTTGCCATAGACTCTGCCTTTGGCAAAAGCCGGCACTGTACAGGAAGCATCGGCTTATGGGGCTCTGCTCCGCAGCCGTTTTTTTTCCCTCTACCACCAGCTTTATGCACAATACTGATGCTATGGTATGACGGGTCGGCAACCTGCGATCTGGGCTTGCCAACCCACCATTCCAGAGCAAGAGGTCGCGGGCCACATCAGAGGGCTCCGCGGGCCACATGTGGCCCCCGGGCCACTGGTTGGCCACCCCTGCCTTAGGACAAGAGGAGTGGTAATGGCAGGATCACTAGGTGAAAATAAGAAAAAAAAAATGATTAAAGAAAACAAATGCAGCAACCACATCTAAGGACTGGTAAGCTGCAATGTACTACAAAGCTTGAGTTTAGATACGCTTTAATGTACCATAAATTGGTTCCATCTCACAGCGGTTAGGAAGCTGTACAATTCGTATAATCCAGACAAAGGATAAAGATACTTCACATCCCCAGGAAATCTAATCAAGTACATTTATTAATCCAGCACTGGACAATGTTTTGGTTAAAGGGATTTAATGCAGCTCAGGGACTGAACTGCTGTCACATTATACTTTGTGTATAACAGTCCCATAGATTTAGTCTATGTTTAGCAGTTGCATGCTGTGGTGAAGCTGTACTGAGCTACAAGGATTAGTGTTGGAAACATTTAAAGCAGAACCCTAATCTAGATAAACACAATACAAATGAATTGCCCTTTAAAAGATACAATAACAAAACCAGCTATTGCTGCAATATTCATCCTCAATCCTGAGATGTCCTCTGCAGTACATTTTTTTTCCATCCACCAGGTGTCCTCAGTCTGGCCAGCATCATTTGACCCACTTGAGCACAGGTCATCCAGGATCCCCCCACCTTGTCCTTGAACAATGAAGTTAGAAGCTCATCAAACCGTCACTCTGTTTTCTCTTCGTATCAGCATGCCTCTTGTCAAACCAAGGTATTTACGCCGCTTGTGCTTGAAAAATACTTTTGATGTATTCATGAATACAGAGCTGCATTATTATATTTATTTGATATCTGCCCAAAGTTCAGTTTTAATATTTAAGTGACCATATCTTTTTACCTATATAGTTGTAAGTTTGGAAATAAAATACACAAAGGGTGGATGACGTAATACCTCCAAGAGGATTTGCATGAATTTTTCATACTCTTTGCACTAAATGTGTTCTGTAATTAACTCTTCTAGGCTCTCCATATTTCCCCATGGTGCGTGTAAAGACAGCTTGGACAGTGAGAAAAGGGTGGCAGATATCGCTTTTTAATTCATCAGGTTGAAATGATTTTAACATTTAGATTCTCAATACACAGAGATCATGGGAAATAGTCAGAATATTGAAGACCATCCTTTTTTTTAAGATCAGTTGTTGCATTGCTGTGCAACTTTTTTTTTTTTTCTGTTTCAATATATTTATTGAGATTTTCAGTACAAATATAAAAGTAAAAATACAGATAAAGTACCCTCCTGCAGGCCAACATAGCCTGACGAGAGTTTTAAACATGTACCGTATATACTCGAGTATAAGCCGACCCGAATATAAACCGAGGTACCTAATTTTACCACAAAAAAAATGGGAAAACGTATTGACTCGAGTATAAGCCTAGGGTGTCCATCTGCATGCCTCACTGTGCCTCACTTTGCCTCACTGTGTCCATGTGCATGCCTCACTGTGCCCATGCCTCACTGTGTCAATGACTAGACTGACGTTTAGCATGGGAGTCTAAGGAAGGGGTGCCTGGCTTTGAAAAATTGGTGCTTCCCAGCCGTAGGTCCCCTAGACAACAAACTTTGCACATTTGTAGAGGAGAAATGGGGCTACATGTGTGCCAAGTTTCGGGTTCAGGGGACCTACGACCGGCCGGTACAAGGTCCCCAAAATCACTGGAGAAATTGCCGTTTAACGAGAGTCTATGGAAGGTGTGCCCCGGCTTTGAAAAATCGGCCCTCCCTGGCCGTAGGTCCCCTGGACAACAAACTTTGCACATTTATAGAGGAAGAGTGGGGCTACATGTGTGCCAAGATTGGGGTCCAGGGGACCTACGGCCGACCGGTACCGGGTCCCGAAAGTCCAGGAGATGAGGCCCTAAAAGGTGACTTGAGTATAAGCCGAGGGGGGCATTTTCAGCACAAAAAAATGTGCTAAAAAACTCGGCTTATACTCGAGTATATATGGTAAGTGTCAAATATTCCAACATTGAGAGCCGGTTCACACAGGGGCTTCCTGGGATCCGACTTCAAGTCGCCCCAAGTCGCGCGGTTTAGAAAAGTAATGGAAGTGAATGGAGCCGTCTTAATGTACGCTACTGCAGTCGATCCGACTTCAGAAAAGGTTCCTGTACGACTTCAATCCGACTTCTAGGCGACTTGTACCCATATATTTCAATGGAAGTTGCCTCCAAGTCGGATCCCCTGTCTTAACTGAAGCAACCTTCCAGGAAGTAAAAATTGTTTCTCTTACCGTCCATGGACTGACACAGCATCTTCAATCTTGACAAAGTGGGTTATGATCCTGCTCATAGGAGAAGACTAGGCAGAATGTTAGATGTTTTAACATACATTACATTACCAGAGCTGAACAGCCAGGGGGCGGTCCCTCCAGACATAACCCTCCTCCCTGCAGCCAGCAGCCTCAGTTTTTTTCTGCCTAGCAGAGGAGAGTACGTGGCTCTCTTCGGAGCCAGTCTCCTGAAGATTTTTTTTTATTATTCTTTTTGAATTTTATTATTTTATTTTTGAGATTCTTCTATCAACAGTCGGCTGGGGAACAGGTTGGGTAGTTGCTATCCTCGTAGTCTTCCCAGTCCGACCATCAAGCGTGCTGATCCTCACTCTGCGTGAGATCAGTCCACGACATACCCCACGGTTTCAGGGGTGGCCGGTGAGCTTTTGCTCCAGGGTCCACATATTACTGAACAGTTCTGCTGTATCTTTCACAGTGGACCGGGCCGACGGCTACTCAGTACTGCACTGTGTTAGGTCTGTCAGGAACACACTAGTGGGTCCTTGCTGGACAGGTAAGTACTGTTCCTCCTGCCTCAGCAGGTGAGTACATGCTGTGTGTTCCTATGCTAGGGGGGTTTCCCTGCCCCCCCTTTTTTTCCTACTCTGCCACCGTGCTCTGTCTAATCATGCTGACCGGGGGGTGCCTGGGGGTCGCGGTGTCCCGGGGGACCATGAGGTTTTGTGGCCTGTTTATTTTGTCAGCCTGTGCTAGAATCATCCACACCGCGCTGTTGGGCGCCATTTTTTGGGGTATTTTTCTTATGTATTGAAACTCCCATTGGCGGCCATCTTCCGTGGCCATGCTATGGCGCAGTTATTATTAGCGGAGGCCATTTTACTGTAGTCGCGCGTGCTCCTTTGTACCTATGCTGTACTGGCGGTGGGATTCGGCCTCTAGTGCTGACTATAGCGGCGATTCTCCTCAGTTTTTCCTTCACTGTTTCACTTCAGTGGACAGACTGACAGACAGGCAGCGGTCCTGAGCTGGGTCGGTAAGTCCCCTGGGGAAACACCCCCCCCCCCCCCACGGTCAGTGCAGCAGGAGGGTGGACTTTTTCTTTCTTGACTTGACTAAGTCAGAGGGGATGTGTTTTTCTATGGAGTCAGTATCACCTGCTTCTGCTACCATGTCTGAGGCAACTGGCGGTGCCCATGCACCTGTGGTCTACATGGAGGCAGTCCTGGATACCAGGATGGAAGCGACGTGCGAGCGCAAGGGGGGCATCTTCTGGGGAGTGCTCTGATTCAGATATGGGCCTTGCTGCGGCACAGGACCCTAGCTCTGAGCTTTTGTTTGTTTTTTGACCAGGACATTCCTTGTGAGGAAGACTCCTTATGGTTCAGTCTAATGACAGGACACTTGTTAGTGAACTCATTGATGCTGTGAGGGACACTCAAGCTGGATGCTGCGGCTGAGGAGCCCGTGGTGGAGTCGGTCTCCTTTTTGGTTCCTTCAGGGCTAACCCTTCTAAGAAGGTTTTTCCCTATACGCCTTTCTTTGACAGGTTCATAGACCAGGTATGGGAAACACTGCATAAGAACTTTGCGGTCTATCAGCGTCTGGAGATTAGGTACCCTTTTGAGGCGAGCCTGATTAAAAAATGGGCCTCTCCTTCGGTTGTCGACCCCCCCCCCCCCCCCAACCCGGTCGCTCGGTTGACCAAGGCAACAACTCTCCCGGTCAAGGGGACTCCTGCTTTTAAGGATCCTCCTAATAGGAGGTTCGAAGTGGTAAGCAGGGCCATGTTCACCATGCTGGGGTCCGCGCTGCAGCCTATTGTAACAGCGACCCTGGTGTCTCAGACACGGAATGGGTGAAACATTTTGCACCATACTGTGCAGGAGAATAACCTTCCTCTGGATTGTATCAAACTGGCCGACCTAATGGTGCAGGCCTGGTATATGTTTGTGATGCCACTATGGACGCAGCCCCCTTAATTTCTAGGGCTTCAGTGTCTGCGGTGGTATTGCGTCGCCTTACCTTTTAAGGGCGGAAGACTGTTTGGTTCTTCCCTGGATGACATTTTTAATACTGTCCCGGGAGGGAAGGGCACCCTTCTTCCTCAGCCTACTAAGGGGAATGAGCCACGCTGTAAACCGGGTCCTTCTTTTCCCACACAGGATAGGTTTTTTCATCAGTCAGAGCCCAGAAAATTCTCCCAGACTGACAAGAGTGCGGCTGGAGGAGAGAAGCGTCCCTGGGTGCGTAAGCCTAACAAGCTGGCACACAAGCCCGCCACCACATGGAGTCTTGCCCCCGCCCGACTCTGGGGTGGGGGGACGACTTTGCAGGTTCACGGATCGGTGGACCTCCCGGTTCTCCGATCGGTGGGTATGCAAGGTTTTCACCTCGGATACAGGATAGAGTTTCTTTCCTGGCCACCAGATTCTTTCCCTCGAATCTCTCTCTCCTTCAGCACGTCGGGCTTCCCTATTGGGGGCAGTGTAGGACTTGCTGGGCTACGGGGTGCTTTTGCCAGTACTGTCAAAGGAGAGGTTTCAGGGTTTTTATTCAAATCTTTTTGTGGTCCCAAAGAAGGACGGAGTCCGTCCAACTCTGGACCTCAAGGCCCTAATTGCCTTTGTAAAGGTTCAGAAATTCCGTATGGAATCCATTCGCTTGGTGATTGCTGCGCTCCAGCCGGGGGATTTTCTGGCATCCTTGGACATCAAGGACGCCTACTTGCATGTCCCAATCTGCGCGGGTCACCAGAAGTTTATACACTTTGCAATAGGCGAAGTCCACTATCAACTAGTGTCTCTTCCCTTCGGTTTGGTGTCAGTACCGCGGGATTTCACCAAGGTGCTTGCCCCGATTCTGGCTTTGCTTAGTCAGCAAGGCATTGCTATCGTGGGCTATCTGGACGATCTTCTTCTGAGAGCAGACTCTGACTCGGAATTAGAGGTAAATGTGTTGATAGCCAGTCAGGCCGTCCGAGAATTTGGTTGGCTGCTGAACATTCAGAAGTCGGTCCTGGTTCCGACTTGGTGTGGAGTACCTAGGATTGATCCTGGTCTCCTCTGAGGCAAGGGTCTTTCTACCCTTGAAAAAATTACAGACTCTTCAATCTGCGGTAAGGGTGCTGACGTGCCGCAAATGGTCGTCACTCCGTTTTTGCATGAGGGTCCTGGGTCTCATAGTGGCTTCCTTCGAGGCTGTACCGTGTGCCCAATTCCACACTCGAGCCTTATAAAAGGAGATCCTATCCAGCTGGGACAGGTCTCCATTATCACTGGATCGTCACCTGGCCAGGGCATCCCTGACATGGTGGCTGAGATCCCCGGGCCCTTTGGTCGGGGAAGTCATTCCTTCCTGTCCAGTGGACTGTGATCACGTCGGACGCCAGCCTTACGGGCTGGGGTGGAGTCTAGGGAGTTCTATCAGCCCAAGGGCTTTGGACTCCAGACGAATTCCGTCTGCCGATCAATGTCCTGGAACTCCGGGCGATCAGACTGTTTCAACTCCTTTGCCGGAGGTGGGGCACGCCGGATGTGGACCTACTGGCCTCTCGACTCGATCACAAGGTGTCGAGATTTGTGGCCAGGTCCAGGGATCCCTGGGCAGACGCATCAGACGCGTTAGACGCGTTAGTGGCCCAGTGGGGTCGCTATCGGCTGATTTATGCCTATCGTCCACTGAAGTTGCTTCCTCGACTACTTAGCAGGGTGGAGGGCGAGGGGATCCCGGTGATCCTCATCGCTCCAGGTTGGTCTCGGCATCCTTGGTACGCCTATCTTTTGCGCCTAGTGGCGGACGTTCCATGGCAACTACCGCTTGGGGAGGACCTTCTGTCTTAAGGTCCCATTCTTCATCCTGATTCGCTGTTTGTGTCTATCTGGTTCAAAACGGGGCCAAGCGGTTTCGTCTGCCACCATTTCTCGGTGGATCAGGCAGACCATCATACAGGCCTATGCCCTTAAGGGGCGGGCGCCTCCCTTTCGGGTTACAGCGCACTGAACCAGGGCACTTGGTGCTTCCTTGGCTTTCCGACATCAAGCGTCTGTTTCACACGTGTGCAAGGCGACGACCTGATCGTCCGCACATACCTTTTCAAAGTTTTATAAGGTTGATGTGGGAGGCATCTTCTGATGCTTCCTTCGGCTGCAAGGTTTTACAGGCGGCTTTTTTAAGTTGCAACTCCTCCGTTGAGGAGCTCTGTTTGTTTGGGGTGAAGTATGTTTTTCTCTTATCATCCATGGACTGACACGGTGTCTCTTTACACTTTACACGTGGGTTATGTCCCTGCTTGCAGGAGAAGACCTAGGCAGAATGTGAGATGTTATACATACATTCTAAAACCCAGAGCTGAACAGCCCCACCCAGGGGGCGGTCCCTCCGGGCATAACCCTCCCACTACAGTCAGCAGACTTCAGTTTTTTTTCTGCCTAGCAGAAGGAGAAGACGTGGCTCCCTCAGGAGCCAGTCTCCTGACCCATTTTATTCCTTTTTGGAATTATTTTTTATTTTATTTTTGAGAATCTCCTATCAACTGTCGGCTGGGCAACAGGTTGGGTACAAGATATCCTCGTAGTCTTCCCTGTCCGACCATCGAGCGTGCTGATCCTCGCCTTCTGTGCGTGAGACTCAGTTCACGACAGGCCCCATGACTCCAGGGGTGGCCGGGTTTGCTTTCATGCTCCCACGGTCCTCTCAAGACTGAACAGCTCCTGACTGACTGTATCTTTCGCGGTGGACCGGGCCGACAGCTACTCAGTACTGCACTGTGATAGTCCTGTCAGAAACACCAGTGTGTCCCTCAGGAGACGGGTAAGTAGTCTCTCCTGCCTGCAGGTGAGTACAAAGGGCTGTGTGTTTCTCTGTGGGGGATTTTCCCTGTCTCCCCCTGTATTTTATTGTCGCTCTCTGTCACCATTACTGGCGCTGGCTGTGTGGGGTGCTTGGGGGTCACACTGTTCTTGGGGGGCTCATGCTGGTCTGCAATGTATGCCTTGGGGTTTTTTTGTGTGTTTTTTTGTTTGTTTTTGGGGCCTGAGCGCCGAGTGGCGCTGTGCGTGTGTGCTGTTTCATTTTAACTGCGTCATGGCGGCCATCTTGCCGCGGATCGCCTCAGTGAAGTGCGGCGGCCATTTTCTTGTAGCCCGCGTGCTTTTCAGCACTAGTTTGGCCTCTAGCGCTGCTGTAGCAGCGCAAATCTCCTCAGTCTCCTCACAGCTCACCAGCGCTGACACAGCGCGGTACAGACAGCGGAACTAAGCGGTCCCTGGTCCGGTTTGGTGAGTCCCCTGGGCGCCCCCTCCTCAGTCAGCACAGCCTGTGGGTGGACTTTTTATCTGAGAGAGTCTCAGAGAGGGACAATATGGAGTCTGTGTCACCAGCTTCCCCTAAAAATGTCAGTGGCAACAGGCAGTGCTTCAGCACTGCGGTCCCTATGGACCTGTTGTGGGCAGCCCTGGAATCAATTTCTGACCAGGATGGGAGCTGTGTGCAAGCGCAAGGTGCAAAAAAGGCGCCCTCTCCCCACTTTATCTACTCGAGGGCAGTGCGCTGATTCAGATATGGGCCTAGCCACTTTCGCTCAGGACCCTAGTTCTGAATGTATGGATGGTTTTGAACAGGACATTCCTTATGAGGGAAACTCCAGTTCTGAGTCAGTAAATGACAGGGCGCTTGTTAGTGTGCTCATGACTGCGGTGAGGGACACTCTCAAGCTCAAATGCTGCGGATGCAGAACCTCAGGCGGATACTGTCTCCTTTGGTTCTTTTAAGGCCAGGCCTTCTAAAGGGGTTTTTTCCATTGTACTTTCTTTGACCAGCTCATTGATAAGGTCTGGGAAAAGCCGCAGAAGAATTTTTTTTTATGGTCCCGCGGCGTTTGTCTATCAGATACCCCTTGAAGATGCCCTACTTAAAAAGTGGGCTTCTCCCCCAGTGGTCGACCCTCCTGTCGCCCGGTTGAACAAGGCCATCACTCTCCCGATGGAGGGGACTCCTGCATTTGAGGACCCCACTGACAGGAGGTCAGAAGTGGTGAGCAGAACCATGTTTGCCTTGTTGGGATCCGCCATACGACCTGTGGTAGCGGCGACCCTTGTGTCTAAAACACTTACAGGTTGGGCAAAAATGTTGCACCTAGCTGTACAGGAGCATATTCTTCCTCCAGACACAGTTGCTCTGGCCCACCAACTGGTTCAGGGCCTGGTTTCTGTGTGCGACGCCACGCTGAACGCGGCCCCTTTAATATCCAGGGCCTCTGTCTCGGCGGTGGTATTGCGTCGTCTTATCTGGTTGAAATGCTGGTCTGCTGACCTAGCCTTAGGAAGCTCCTGACGGATCTACTATTTAAAGGCGGTAGACCTTTCGGTGCTGCTCTGGATGACATCGTCATGGATGTCACGGGAGGTAAAAGCACTCTTCTTCCTTGGACTAGCAAGGGTGAGGAGGCCCGCCGCAAACAGGGGCCTTCCTTTCCAGCAAAACGGGGTTTTTTTTTCGTCAGTCAGAGTCCACAGGTAGGCCCTCTCAGGCTGACGGCAGTGCGGCTGGTGGGCACAAGTGCCCCTGGGTGCATAAGCCAAACAAGCGGCTCCCAAGCCCGCCTCCGCGTGAAGTCTTGCCTCCGCCCGACTCTGGGGTGGGGGGACGACTTCGCAGGTTCACGGATCGGTGGACCTCCCGAATCTCCGACTGGTGGGTGTGCGAGGTGGTCACCTCAGGATATAGGATAGTATTCTGATCCTGGCCCCCACACAGATTCTTTCCCTTGAATCTTCCTCTCCTTCCTACCTGTCGGGCAGCCCTCTTGGGGGCTGTACAGGATTTGATCAGGTCCGGAGTGATTGTGCCGGTTCCGTCACAGGAGAGTTTTCAGGGATTCTGCTCGAATCTGTTTGTCGTCCCAAAGATAGGACGTGGTTCGACCTATCCTGGACCTCAAGGCCCTGAATGCCTTCGAGAAGGTGCAGAAATTCCGCATGGGATCCATTCGCACGGTGATCGCTACACTCCACCAAAGGGATTTTCTTCTGGCGTCCTTGGACTTCAAGGACGCCTACTTGCATGTTCCGATCTGCGCAAGTCACCAGAAGTTTCTGCGCCTTGCGATCAGCGAAGTCCACTATCGATTGTGGCTCTTCCTTTCGGCCTTGCCTCGGCACCAAGGGTGTTCACCAAGGTGCTTGCTCCGGTTCTAGCCTTCTGTTACAGCGAGGTATTGCTGTCGTGGGCTATCTGGACGGTCTTCTGCTATGAGCAGAAAGTGGCTCAGACTTAGAGGAAAGGTGACTATCGTCAATTAGACCCTCAGGGACTTCGGGTGGTTCCTGAACATTCAGGAGTCAGTCCTGGTCCCGACTCAGTGTCTGGAGTATCTAGTTCTGGTTCTGGATTCCTTGGAGGCAAAGGTATCCTACCTCTGGAGAAGTTGCTGACACTTCAGTCTGCGGTGCGGGTGCTGACATCCCGAACATGGTTGTCAATCCGTTGTTTGCATGAGAGTCCCGGGACTCCTGGTGGCCTCCTTCGCGGCCATTCCGTATGCCCAATCACACACCAGTGCATTGCAGAAGGAGATCTTGTCCACCTGGGACAAATCCCCGTTGTCCCTGGATCTTCGGATCCAGGTGATTCACCTGGTCAGGGCGTCCCTGACATGGTGGTTGGGACCCTCGGCTCTTCGGTCCGGAAAGTCGTTCCCCTCCCATCCAATGGACGGTACTCACGACGGACACCAGCCTGACGGGCTGGGGTGGAGTCTGGGGAGTCCTGTCGGCTCAAGGCCTTGGACTCCGGATGAGCCCGTTTACCAATCACTGTTCTGGAAATACGGGCCATCAGACTGTGTCTCTCCTCAGGTCGGAGAGAGTACGGGGTCGCTCCATCAGGAGCCAGTCGGACAACGCCACGGCGGTGGCGTATGTAAACCATCACGGGGGGACTCTGAGCTCAGCTGCGGCTTCCGAGGTAATCCGTATCCTGAAGTGGGCCGGAAGAAACGTGCCGGCTCTGTAGGGGCGGACTATCTGAGTCGCCAATCGCCAGACGCCGGACCAGGAAGAGTGGTCCTTGCATATTTCAACTCCTTTGCCGACGGTGGGGCACGTCGGATGTGGACCTGATGGCCTCTCGACTCAATCGCAAGGGTCGAGGTTGTGGCCAGATCCAGGGATCCTTGGGCGATGCCTCGGATGCGTTGGTGGCCCCATAGGGTCCTTATCGCCTGATATAAACTCTGGTGATCCTAATTGTTCCGGATTGGCCTCAGCGTCACTGGTACGCTGATCTAGTACGGCTCATTGCGGACGTTCCCTGGCGGTTGCCGATGAGGGAGGACCTTCAGTCTCAAGGTCCTATGTTTCATCCGGCTTACAGTCTTTGGCTTAACGGCAGAGCTGTTAAAAGCCAGGTGTTGAGGGACCGAGGTCTCTCGGACTCGGTCATTTTGACCATGTTAAGGACACGGAAGTCTTCCTCCAGGCAGATCTATCACCGTGCCTGGAAAGCTTATATCGCCATATGCAATGCGCTGGACTGGCGTCCTCGGACATATTCCGTCCCCAGAATCCTGCGTCCTCTGCAGTGTGGAGTGACCCAAAAGCTTGCTTTGAGTACCATCAAGGATCAGATTTCGGCCTTGGCCGTCTTCTTTCAGCGACCTCTAGCGGATCATTTCTTGGTTAGCACCTTGTGTTGGGGGTTCGCCATGTGCTCCCTCCTGTCAAGCCTTCTCTCCCACAGTGGGATCTGAATTTGGTGCTCTTGGTCCTCCAGGAACCTCCTTTTTGGGAATATCCGGGATATTCCTCTCTTGTCTTGTCTCAGAAGGTGGCCTTTTAGTGGCAATCACTTCTGTTTGACGAGTGTCTGAGTTGGCGGCTTTGTCCTGCAAGTCGCCATATTTAGTCATCCATAAGGATAAGGCGGTGTTGCATCCGCGACCTTCCTTTTTGCCAAAGGTGGTGTCTACCTTTCACCTACATGAGGACATTGTCCTCCTGTCCTTGTGTCCTCACCCATCGCATCCCAGAGAGTTTGCGCTGCACATATTGGATGTGGTACGAGCCTTACGGGTGTACCTGTCTGCTACTGCTTCTATTCGGAAGTCCGACTCACTGTTTGTGACTGTCCCTGGTCCATAACAGGGCCAAGCGGTTTCGTCTGCCATCATTTTTAGGGGAATCAGACAAACCGTCATTCAGGCCTATGCTCTCAAAGGGCGGGCGCCTCCCTTTCCGGTTACGGCGCATTCCACCAGGGCAATTGGTGCTTCCTGGGTTTTCCGACATCAAGCGTCGGTTGCACAAGTGTGCAAGGTGGCGACCTGGTCGTCTGTTCATGCCTTTTAAGTTTTTTATAAGGTTGATGTGGCTGCATCTTCGGATGCTTCCTTCGGCCGCAGGGTGCTGCAGGCCGCTGTTTAAAGTTGCGACTCCTCCGTTGAGGAGATCTGCCTTATTGGAGTGAAGTTTTGGTTTTTCCATTTATACTGCTCCCATCCCTCTTGACACTGCTTTGGGACATCCCACGTGTAAAGTGTAAAGAGACACCGTGTCAGTCCATGGATGATAAGAGAAAATAGGATTTTTTGTACTCACCGTAAAATCCTTTTCTCTGACATCCATGGACTGACACGGCACCCACCCTTCCTTTTAAGTTTGTACTGCTTTGTTACGAACTGAAGTCTGCTGACTGTAGTGGGAGGGTTATGCCCGGAGGGACCGCCCCCTGGGTGGGGCTGTTCAGCTCTGGCTTTTAGAATGTATGTATAACATCTCACATTCTGCCTAGGTCTTCTCCTGCAAGCAGGGACATAACCCACGTGTAAAGTGTAAAGAGACACCGTGTCAGTCCATGGATGTCAGAGAAAAGGATTTTACGGTGAGTACAAAAAATCCTATTTTTTCCTTGATACTGTTCCCACCCCTCGTTCTTTGACACTGCTTTGGGACGTCCCACTTTGTCAAGATTGAAGATGCGGTGTCCGTCCATGGACGGTAAGAGAAAATAGGATTTTTTTGTACACAGCATCTTCAATCTTGACAAAGTGGGTTATGTTCCTGCTCATATTGCTCATAGGAGAAGACTAGGCAGAATGTTAGATGTTTTAACATACATTACATTACCAGAGCTGAACAGCCCCGCCCAGAGGGCGATCCCTCCGGACATAACCCTCCTCCCTGCAGCCAGCTGCCTCAGATTTGTGTGTAAACACACAAATCCCTGTTCTGTCAGGGCAGAGGAGACCTGACGTTTGTTCCTACTAAGTAGGAACAACGATATGTCTCCTCCCTAGTCAGTCCTATCCCCCCACAGTTAGAACACACTGAGGGAACACCAATTTAACCCCTTGATTGCCCCTAGTGTTAACCCCTTCTCTGCCAGTGACATTTACACAGTAATCAGTGCATATTTATAGCACTGATCGCTGTATAAATGTCAGTGCTCCCATAAATGTGTCAAAAGTGTCCGATCTGTCCTTCGCAATGTCGCAGTACCACTAAAAATCGCAGATCACCGCCAATGCTAGTAATACTAATAATAAAAATGCCATAAATCTTTCCCATAGTTTGTAGATGCTATAACTTTTGCGCAAATCAATCAATATACGCTTATTGCGTTTTTTTTTATACCAAAAATATGTAGAAGAATATATATCGGCCTAAACTGATGAAGAAAAACTCTCCAATCGGTCAAAGACAGAAAAACTGGAGTTTTAATCATTCCTGGCTTCATAAGAAAAAAACGTTTGTGGTTGTAAAACCTCACTCTGACAATGACTAGAGGCTCGAGTTTCTGTGTACTCCAAGTAAGTTTATATGAACATTTCCCCTGCTTTATGGTGTACGTACATTTTAACAAAGTTCTAATTTTATAAAATAAAAACACCTGTTTGAATCGTCGTCTACGTCTTTCCGTTTAGCTCTTCGTTACTGAGCATTCTTTTTGTGGCCTTGACCCAGCTCCATGTTAAACAGGCGGAGGTGCAAGTGTAGGATGTTGGAATCAAATGTTCCATTTGAACAAGGGCAGTTACACAAACAGAAATTCCTTTCCGAATTTGCAATTAATGGTTTCTTAACATATTCATTGCACTCCAAAAGCACGTAATGCTTGAAATTATTTCGGCAAATGTGAAATGTATATAAAAAATGAAAATTCACCAATGTTTTGTGTATTAGGAAGAAATGATCTTTCATCTTGCTTTGTTTCAAAGTTGTTTCTTTAATACTCCCAAACTTGAGCCTACTCATCTCCTTATTTGGCTTTGTTTCAATTATGGTTGTGGAATGCATTGTAGCGAAGCCTACATGCATATTATGAATGAAATATATGGTCCTTATACAGCAATCTGTTAAATTCCACACACCAGAAAAAGTTCAACTAATCTGCCCTACGTAAAACGATTACTTTGAATGACCTAGTACTGTATTCTGTTACGTAAATCAGTCTTTTGTTTCACAGCGTACTTATCGGCTTAATTAAAATCAATATGAATTACAAATTGTGCTACTCTTGCACTTCTCATGCTTGTATAAATGTGATCAACGGGATATGTTTAGAGTGAAACTACACCAAAACTTTTTTTTTTTTTTTTTCCCCCGATAGAGTGAAGTAGGGTTACATCCTGCTTTAGGTGTTTGTTGCTATCTTCGCCCTGATAATTAGGTTCTTCTGTGTTTAAAGCGGTTGTAAAGTCATTATTTTTACTTTTACCTACAGGTAAGCCTATACTAAGGCTTACCTGTAGGTAAAATAAATATCTCCTAAACCTTTACGGTTTAGGAGATATTCCCCTCGCAATGCGCCGCTGACAGCAGCGGCGCATGCGCACGGGGGATTCTCGGGCTGAATGCTCGGCAGACGCCGAGCCTCCCCGGAACGAAGTCTCCCGTGCGCATGCGCGGGAGTGAGACATCGCGGCTCCAGCCACTCGCAGCGCTGGAGCCGCGATACCCGGAAGACACGCCGAGGCAACATGTCATCTCCCTCGGCGTGGACCAGGTGAGTTACCGATGCCTCGTTCTAAGGTAAGTATTTCATAATAAGCTTGTATGCTGTGCATACAAGCTTATTATGCCTTTTCCTTTACAGGTGTAAAAAAAAAAAAAAAGTCAGCGGCTTTACAACCGCTTTAATGTCCCAGCATCAGCCAGGTTATCTAGGAATTTGTAGATTTGGAGATGGCTGAGGGCAATAACTTTAATAACTTTTTTGAGTTAGGACTGTATACTAGAATAGATTTTTTACACCAAAGTGTGGTGTTACTTTTAAGCGCCATTAAACCCGAGTCATTAAAAACAATCAATAGATGCTTTATTACATGCTTTTCATTCTCACTTAGTCACTATGAGTTTATTTTTCTGTATTCCGCAAAAAAACTTGTTGTTCCTGCTGTTCTCTGTCTCCCCCTCCTGTCCATGTTGGCAGCTAGTGCACATGCTCTGTTTTCAGTGTGTTTCTACCCGTGGCATTTCCTCCCCATCACATCTGAGCAGCCCATGTGACTATACATGTGGGCGTTTACACAGTGGTAAATGACAGCCCAATCCCTCTCTCCTCCTCCATGCCCACCAACCAGCTAAACACAATGAAAGTGGGCTGTTACTACTTAATTGATGGAGGCTTCACCTCCCTGTTATTGTAAGACACAGGTTGGAGGGACATGACCTAGCCTGTGACTGGCAGAAATCCACCCACACCATGTTACTGCCAAAAATAATAAATATTTGATTTCAAATTTATAGAACAATTTAAAACCATTTATTGATATTAATAATTTTTTCTATGTATTCCAAAAGCCGTTTTTTTTTTTTTTTTTTTAACATCTGACCAGCAGCAGAGGACTAGAAGCTCATCCTGCTTATGTTTCTCCAGGCTGGGAAAGAGCTGGGTCGTGTGACGGCTGTATATCAATTAAGAGAAGAAGTTTTTTTCATTTCAAATTTACAGTGCCATCATCCACATACTGAAAGAGAAGGGACAATGTAAATTAAACTGTGTGTGTGTGTGTGTGTATCACTTTACCTATTGGATAATGTGTTTTGTAAAGATGGGGAAGGACCATTGATGCTGTTTATAGCAAACACTCATGAGTTGGCCTCGGTTCACAATGAGGATCGCATGTGAATCGCACAGGAACCGCACCACATTATTGTGCAATTCACATCTTATTCAATGCAGTACGATTTGACCCATTCAGTTTAAATGGCTTAAATCGCACCGCATCTGCACCAAAAGACGTGCATCCTTTATGGGAATGCATTGCAACCGGATCGCATGCTCGTTTCGTACCATGTGATCTAGTGCAGGCAAACGCATTGTGTTTGCGATTTGTTTGGTGTGTTAAGATTGCACTGACACCCACTGTGGATCGCAAGGGTAATGTGATTTAAATGCGGTGTGGAAAATGCGCAGGAATCGCAGTTTCCCACATCTAAATGGTGTGAGCTGACGCTTAGGTTGCATCTTCTTGCTTTACCAGAAAAAAAGAACTGCCTTTTAGAATCTAGTTATTTTATTATAGCCAGTGCCTGCGATGATCGCTTTCTACATTTCTATATAGAAGCTCCTTAGAAACAAAGTCAGCATGAAAACATCCACCATCTCAGAGTTTTGTGTCATCTGGGACCTGGATGCCTTCACCTGGGTCATGGTGTTTGTTATATATGGTTACCAGTTGTGGTTGTTACTGGTGAGTGCTAATAAATAACTGCTTTTTTGGAAGTATAACCAGAGCACAGTAGCTGATGATTACTAATGTCTTCTTTCTGCTCTGGAAAACTGAATATGTCTCATTGCCAGAGGTTCATGCTTTTTATCTCTGGCATAAAAGTTTTTTACCCTCCCTCTGAACTTCGCAGCCGAACACCTGGTATTGAATAACATAAACTGTAAACGATCTCTTAAAGCAATTGTTGTGTTCCTTCCCTGCATAACCTATTGGCAGGTCTCAAAGGTGAGTGGGTGTACAAGTGTAGGCGTTTACAAACAATTCTGCCTGAGATCAGTTTTCGAGAACGAATAAGAAACTAACAGTGTTCTGTTTCTAAAAGGAGTGTAGATCGAAATGTGCCCAGAATTCTAGACTCCTTTCCATCTGTCATTTTGTTTGTTTAGTTGGAACTTCTGCTTAGTAGCGAGGTTATATTTGTATTGGGCAACAGCCTTCTTTTAAAGTATGCCTGTCACTATGTAACGCTAACTAAACTAACCTTACATCTTAACTGTAGGGCCCTTTGGATGGCTGCTCTGACTTTTGAATAGGCTCTCGTGCACCTCAAAATCTGAGGAATACTAATTTGCAAATATTGAAAGTAGAAGAGTGTCCTTCAAAAAAATTGCCTTAATGAGGGATATGAAGTTGCAGCAGGGGGAAGCTTTTAACTTTATTTGCAAATCACAGTACCACAAGTTTTTATCGCTCTCGGAACACTGTGCTAAAGGTACATGCAATCTCCTGAAGGTTTCACATTTTTAGCTGTACTTTACCCCTAATCTCCCTAAAATGGGGGTCTCCAAACTTTTCAAATAAAGGGCCAGTTTACTGTCCTTCAGACTTACTTAGGCTGGTTGGGTTGTGACCAGTGGGGATAGAAAACGGGCCCAACATCAGTGAGAATAAACATGGCCTCAGGGTTGGTGGTCAGTAGTAGGAGGAATAATACCCCATCATTGGTATCAGTGGGAGGAATAGTACCCCATTGTTGGTGTCAGTGGGAGGAATAGGGCCAGATAAAGGCTAGCATAGGGCCACATCCTCTCACTGCAGTTTGGAGACAACTGCCCTAAATGGAACAACGTCACAATTTGCCAGGAACTAGTGAAATCATTGATAATTGAGGTGCAAAGCAGTAGTGATTAAGTTATGAATAAATTATTGGTTGGCCTCACTCTGCACTGGTAACTGATACATAATGGAACTAAATGTAGATCTCGTTTTGGGACCAACCTGGCACCCCTTTAGAAGTCTCAAGACTTTGAGTTGCTGGGTGCTTTCTGAGAATAACAGCTAGAAATTAGATAGTCCTGATTTACTCCTTAGAATATGTATGCATAGAACAATTACCCCTGTCCCTAGGTTTACCTTAGCATGGAGGTAAAGGCAATCGAATCGTAATATCCAACCCACCTAAAGGGTTCTTTTTTTGGGGGTGTTAGCAGATAGTTGAAGTGCCCATAGACCTCTCTTGTTCAAGGGTTTCTCAAAACTTATTTATGTAAATACAGTGTCCTTCTATAGGCTGTAGTGCTCCACCAATGAATGTAGAGATTTGCATTGGTCCCCATCTTCAGATACCAGTGTACCTGCTTTAAATACAGGCCTTTTCCTGGAACGCCTTGTTTACAAGTTCAATTTAGTATTTTCTGCTAGAAAATTACTTGGAATCCCCAAATATTATGTATGTGTGTGTGTGTGTGTGTGTGTGTGTGTGTGTGTGTGTGTATATATATATATATATATATATATATATATATATATATATATATTGTGTGTGTGTGTGTATATCAGAGGTGGGGGACTTGAGTCACATGACTTGACTTAAGTCAGACTTGAGTCACCTGTTTGAGTACTTGCTTGACAGAATTCAATAAATGACTCGACTTGACTTTGACTTGTCACTAATGACTTGCGACTTGACTTTGACTTGGGCTATATGACTTGCATTGACTTGGCACCATTAGCACTAACGGCAAGCCGCCGTCTGCCTACCTGATCAGCGTGTCATGCAGACAGACGGCGGCCATTGCAGTGTTTAAAAGCCGCGCCTCCTCGTCTGTGATAGGCGGAACACTCAATTTCACAGCAGGCAGTGTTCAGCCTATCACGGACATCCTCTTATCCTCATCTGTGTTATGAGGATGAGCGGATGTCCATGATAGGCGGAACACTGAATGCTGGGAAATTGAGTGTTCTGCCTATCACAGACGAGGAGGAGGCGCGGCTTTTGAATACTAGAATGGCCGCCGGGATGCCGCCGATCCGGTGCATGGCTGACGGGCACAGTGAGGCATGGGCACAGTGAGGCATTGGGCACAGCGAGGCATTGGGCACAGTGAGGCATGGGCACATAACCAATATTATTTATTGTTATCCCTCCTATTATTTTTATACAGTATGGGGTAGATCAGTATTTTAACTTGATTTGTGACTTGACCAAAATAAATGACTTGACTTGCTTGACTTCTAGCCGGGACTCGACTTGACTTGCTTGCTTTTCGTCACAGTAACTTGGGACTTGCTTGAGACTTGAAGGTTAAGACTTGAGACTTGCTTGTGACTTGCACATGTGTGACTTACTCCCATGTCTGTGTGTGTGTGTGTGTGTGTGTTAGTGATGAGCCGAATACCCCCGGGTTCGGTTCGCACCAGAACCCGCGAACGGACCGAAAGTTCGCACAAACTTTAGAACCCTATTAAATACAATGGATGCGAACGTTCGAAATCTAAAGTGCTAATTATAACGACTATTATGCATGTTATTGTCCTAAAAAGGGTTTGGGAACCCGGGTTCTGCACCAGGGGACATGTATCAATGCAAAAAGAAGTTTTAAAAACGGCAGTTTTTCTGGAGCAGTCATTTTAATGATGCATAAAGTGAAAAAAAAAAAAGTCAAATATTCCTTTAAATATCGTACCTGGGGGGTGTCTAAAGTATGCCTGTGAAGTGCCACGTGTTTCCCGTGTTTAGAACTGTCCCTGCACAAAATTACATTTCTAAAGGAAAAAAAGCCATTTAAAACTGCTTGCGGCTTTAATGTAATGTCTTGTCCCGGTAATATGGATGAAAATCTTTAAGAAAAATGGCATAGCTACCCCATCACACCCCCTCCCCACCCCAGCCCATTACCAGCCCCTTTGGGTCTTGTATGGATATTAAGGGGAACCCCGCACACAAAATAAAAAAGGCCCTATATACTCTGAACAGCCGTATACAGGCGGTGCATACAAGACAGGGACTGTAGGTTTGTTCTTATGTAGACTCTGTTTGTAATTTTGAACAGGTACATTGTTGAAGTGTAGCTCCAGCCAAAAAATCTATTTTTAAGCTTTTTGGAAAACATAGGGAAGGGTTATCACCCCTGTAACATTTGTTTTGCTGTCTGTGCAGTGTGCACCTGTTCAGAACCGTTCACCTCACTTTCCGTCCTAATGACAAATGTTTTTTGAAAATTTGTTTTTTTTTATTGAAACAAGAATTGGTGATAAAGCATCAGTGGAGAGGAGACACTTTTTTTCCCATATTAACTCTTACAGGAGAGAATTTGCCTTCCTAGGGGTAGATTTCCTCTCACTTCCTGTTGTATCCTTCCGTTTGTAAGGAGGAGTCGTTTGTAAGTTGGATGTTTGAAAGTAGGGGCCTGCCGTATATACTCAGCTGAAATTTGCCCCTTACATGTTGGTGTTGCCACAACACTGTGAGCCCTCACAGTTACTCTTGGTGGGCGCATGAATGGGCCCTGCTGTGAATTATTAGATCAAGAATTGTAATTGCATGCCCCTGTTGAACAGGGGCTGAAAAATTGGGCCTTTGGTGGTGGTGGTGGTGTTGACACAACACTGTAAGGCCTCACAGTTAGTCTTGGTGGGCGCAGGAATGGGCCCTGCTGTGAATTATTAGATCAAGAATTGTAATTACATGCCCCTGTTAAACAGGGGCATACAAATTGGGCCTTAGGCACTGGTGCCACAACACTGCAACCCCTCACAGATACTGTACTTGGAGCACAGCAATGAGCCCTGTTGCAAAGTATTGCATCAAAACTTGTAATTACACGCCCCTGTTAAACAGGGGCTGAAAAATTGGGCCTTAGCCACTGGTGCTGGTGCCACGACACTGCAACCACTCCCAGATACTCTAGTTGGAGGGCAGGAATGAGCCCTGCTGCAAAGCATTGCATAAAAAATTGTAATAACACGCCCCTGTTAAACAGGGGCTGAAAAATTGGGACTTAGCCACTGGTGGTGTCACCCAGAAACAAAAATGTTCTTCCAAGCTATCATCATCAATCGGATCATTGAGGAGGAGGAGGATAGTCAGTCAACATAACAGGACAGTCTATCAGCATCAGTCTTGAAGGGATGTGACATTTGAAAATAAATTAGTCAGTTATATCAGCTTCAGGTGTTTGGTAGCTGGTGGTGATCCAAGACTGGTTCATCTTTATGAAGGTCAGTCGATCAACAGAGTCGGTGGACAGGCACACCCTGTGATCCGTGACAAATCCTCCAGCAGCACTGAATGTGCATTCTGAAAGAACGCTGGATGCAGGACAGGCCAGTAGCTCAATTGCATACTGTGCAAGCTCTGGCCAGTGATCCATCCTTAAGACCCAGTAAGCCAGAGGATTTTCGGTGGGGAAGGTGTCCAAGTCTGACCTTGCCCCTAGGTATTCCTGCACCATGTTTATCAGACGCTGGCGATGGTTGCTGGAACCAATCATACCTTGGGGCTGCGGACTAAAGAATTGTCTGAACGCATCGGTCAGACGGCCACCTTCCCCACCGCTCCTTCTTTGACTGACCGAAGCCTCAGCAACTCGTTGTCCAGGACCAGGAGTTTGTAACCTCCCAGTCTCTGGGAACGCGTTGCACAGACCTTTCTGCAAGGCCTCCCGGAGTTGTCTCATCCTCTGCTCCCTCTGCGACGGTAAGATAAGGTCCGCAACCTTACCCTTGTACCGTGGATCAAGGAGAGTGGCCAGCCAGTAATGGTCCCTCTCCTTGATCCGAAGAATACGAGGATCCTTCCGCAGACTTTGCAGGATCAGGGAGGCCATGCAGCGTAGGTTAGCTGAGGCATTCGGTCCGGAGTCCTCTGGGTCACTAAGGACGACATGATCCGCAGCCACCTCCTCCCAGCCACGTACAAGTCCACTGTTTTCTTGGGACTGTAAATCATCCCTAAAAGACTGCTGCTGATGATGCTGAGTGCCAGGCTCCACCTCCATGCTGACACAATCCTCCTCCTCCTCCTCTTCTTCCTGTGCGATGGGTGGGACAGAAGGAACACTGTCTGGGTAAAGGGGGCCTTGAGAGGCAAGGAAGTCCTCCTCTTCCTGCCTCTGTTCTGCCTCAAGTGCCCTGTCCATTATTCCACGCAGCGTATGTTCCAACAGGTGGACAAGAGGTACAGTGTCACTGATGCATGCACTGTCACTGCTCACCATCCTCGTGGCCTCCTCAAATGGCGCCAGGACAGTGCATGCATCCCTGATCATGCCCCACTGGCATGGTGAAAAAAACCAGAGCTCCCCTGACCCTGTCCTGGTGCCGTAGTCGCACAGGTACTCATTGATGGCCCTCTGCTGCGTGTGCAGCCGCTGCAGCATGACCAACGTTGAGTTCCACCTGGTGGGCATGTCACATATAAGGCGGTTCTTGGGCAGGTTCAACTCCTTTTGCAGCTCAGCCAGGCGAGCACTGGCATTATAAGATCTGCGGAAATGCACACAGACTTTCCTGGCCTGCCTCAAGACATCCTGTAAACCCGGGTACCTGCCCAAGAACCGCTGCACCACCAGGTTAAGGACGTGAGCCACACAGGGCACATGGGTCAGTTGTCCCTGTCGGAGGGCGGAGAGGAGGTTGGTGCCATTGTCGCAAACTACCATTCCTGGCTTAAGCTGGCGTGGCGTCAACCACCTCTCGGCCTGCCCCTGCAGAGCAGACAGAACCTCTGCCCCAGTGTGGCTCCTGTCCCCCAAACACACCAGCGCAAGCACGGCATGGCATCTTTTTGCCTGCGTACTTGCGTAGCCCCTTGAACGCCTACGGAGCACCGCTGGTTCCGAGGACAAAGCACAGGAAGAGGCCACGGAGGAAGAAGAAGAGGAGGGGGTGGAGGACAGAGGTGTGTCACAACCAGTAGTAGCATTTTGGAGGCGTGGTGGTGGAACAACCTCCAACACTACTGCACCTTGTCCTGCATCCTTCCCAGCTGCCAAAAGAGTGACCCAATGGGCCGTGAAAGAAAGGTAACGTCCCTGTCCATGCCTGCTGGACCATGAGTCAGCGGTAATATGCACTTTACCGCTGACCGCCCTGTCCAGCGAGGCCAAGACATTGCCTTCCACATGCCGGTAGAGAGCCGGAATCGCCTTCCGTGAGAAAAAGTGGCGTTTGGGAACCTGCCACTGAGGGAACCGCACATTGCACAAACTCACGGAAGGGGGCAGAGTCTACCAACTGAAAAGGCAGCAGTTGAAGCGCTAGCAATTTAGCCAAGCTAGCATTCAACCGCTGGGCATGTGGATGGCTGGGAGTGAACTTCTTTCGACGGTCCAGCAGCTGGGGCAGGGAAATTTGCCTGCTAGAATCGGACGTCGGTGTACTGCTAGCAGAGTGCCCGCAAGTACTTGGCTGTGACACACCTAATTCTACACCTTCATTCCTCTCAGAGCAGGTTTCAGAGAGGACTGAAGGTATAGTGGGGTTGGAGATCCCAGCTGATGCGGTGCAAGAAGAGGTCAGCTTTGTTCTTTGGTGTGGGTCTTTAAGGTAGGCTTGCCAACGAGCTGCATGGCAGGTCAACATATGTCTGGTCAAGCATGTGGTGCCCAAGCGGGTGATGTTTTGGCCACGCGATATACGCTTGAGACATATGTTGCAAACAGCAGCTGTGCGATCTGATGCACTCGACTCAAAAAAGGCCCACACCAAAGAACTTTTTGAATAACGGGCAGAGGCAGCGCCCTGAACAGGCGGAGCTCTGCGTTGTGATTCCGTCGGTGTGCTGCCCTTACGCTGGCCCCCCGAGGGCATCCTGCCTCGTTGGAAATGTGCCTCCTCCTCATCCTCCTCCTCCTCCTCATCCTCCTCCTCCTCCTCCTCCTCCTCTCTCCTATTAGGCACCCACGTGGAGTCAGTGACCTCATCATCCCCTCCCTCCTCATCACTGGAGCCAATCTGGCAGTATGCTGCAGCTGCTGGAACATGACTGCCAGATTGGTGTCCTTCTTGAGCATCCCCTCTCTCTGCTCTCACGCTACTGCCTTCCTCTAGCTGGGTATCATCATCAGACCCTGCGAAACGCTGGGCATCCTTCTGGAGCATGTACCTAACACTGTGCTCAAACAGTTCGGGGGACTCCTCAGGAGGACATGGTTGGTCTAGGAAAGGAGTGACTGATGATGACATTGATACCAGGGAAGAGGACGCTTTGGCAGCTGCTTTGCCAGTACCCTGAGCCTGGGTGAGAGAGGATGAGGAGGATGAGGAGGGCTTGGTCATCCACTCTACCAAGTCTTCGGCATGATGCGGCTCAACACGTCCAGCTGCCGAAAAGAAGGACAAGCGTGTCCCATGGCCACGTGCTGATGGCGATGCACCGCGTTCACGACCAGCACTGTTGTCTCTAGACACAGAGCCTGCTTGCCCTCTTTTATTGGCTCCTGACTGTCTGCCTCTCCTTGTTTGCCTTCCAGACATTCTAATGGCCTGCAGGGAAAAGGGAAAACCAGCAATACAGGCTAAGTTCAGGTGTAATATGGTCAGGAGGCACACTCCGCCCGCTGTAAGTGCCTCAAAATCCTGTTGGTGTAACACACCAGGAAAAAGCAGCAATACAGGCTAAGTTCAGGTGTAATATGGTCAGGAGGCACACTCCGCCCGCTGTAAGTGCCGCAAAATCCTGTTGGTGTAACACACCAGGAAAAAGCAGCAATACGGGCTAACTTCAGGTGTATAATGTGCAGGAGGCTTAGCAACAATGACACTGACACTGTCCCCTGCCTATCCTTCTCTCTCCCTGCACACAAGGTTTAGCAAAGAATATGACACGGACACTGTCCCCTGCCTATCCTTCTCTCTCCCTGCACACAAGGTTTATCAAAGTATATGACACTGACACTCTCCCTGCCTATCCTTCTCTGTCCCTACACACAAGGTTTAGCAAAGAATGGATTTGACACTGTCCCTGCCTATCCTTCACTTTCCCTGCTCCGGAAGGCCTGTGGCCAATCATTGCTCTCCTCGCTGCCGGCGCTGTGATTGGCCAAGCATGCAGGGTCACAGTGCATGCTTGGCCAATCACAGCGCTGGGATTACACTGCGATGGCGCAGTGTATTGTGGGGCGTTCGCGTCACTCGAATTTGGCGCGAACGGCCCAAATCGTTCGTTGTTCGCCGAACACGCGAACAGCCAATGTTCGAGTCGAACCTATGTTCGACTCGAACACCGAGCTCATCCCTAATGTATGTATGTATGTATGTATGTATGTATGTGTGTGTGTATGTATATGTGTGTATGTATGTGTGTATGTATGTGTGTATGTATGTGTGTGTGTGTGTATGTATATATATATATATATATATATATATATATAAATAAATACATTTTGTTTTTTAGTAGAGACCCTAGAGAATAAAATGGCAATTGTTGCAATATTTTATATCACACCGTATTTGCACAGCAGTCTTGCAAACGTGATTTTTTTTTTGGGAAAGAATACACTTTTTTAAATTAAAAAACAAAACAGTAAAGTTAACCCAATTTTTTTGTATAATGTAAAAGATGATGTTACACATGAAATGGCGACAAACTATTGTACTTTAAAGTCTCCATAAGCGATGCTTTATAACTATAAACAGGTAATCTGTAAAAAAAATTAAGTTTAGGTCTAGCCCTAGAATTATTGCTCTCACTTTATTGCTCACTCACTTTTTTTTTTCTTAATTATTTAACATATTTTTTATTTTTTCACTGTCCCTTTAAAAAATGTTTTTTTATTTTTTTTATCACTTTTATTCCTATTGCAAGGAATGTAAATACAAAAAAGCATGACAGGGCCTCTTTATTGTGAGATCTGGGGGCAAAAAGACCTCAGATCTTGCATTTACACTTTAAAAGCAAAAAAAATAAGAAATTTTTGCCTTTTTAAGAAATTTAAAATATCATCCCTGTAAGGCCGGAAGGTGGAAGTGACGTCAGACGTTGCTCCGTTACTCCAAGGGCATAGAGCCGAGTGGGGGCTATCTTGCCCTCACTCGGCTTCCTGCCCAGCCACAAAAAGGATCATATCGGCTCAGGGCTAACTGACAGGTCCGGTAAGCCCCGAGATTACCAGGGGGGGCACCTCTCCAGCCGCCTCTAAAAGTGATCCTGTTGCGAATCCGCCAACGGGATCACTTTTATCGGAAAGCGAATCGCCCACAGTATAAAAAAAATACTGTGGTTATGGCAGCTAGCTGCTGCCGTAACAGCGTTATTTAACGTCAAAATAATGGCATGTATATACTGTAGGCGGTCTTGAAACCATTTCTAGCCAGCATACAGTAGAGTGAGAAAAGTTTGCTGTGACCAAACCTAATAGATTTCTCATTGTTTTACTGTCAATTTGGCATGTGTCAGTGAGGGAAAAATCTCCCCCTCTCTCTCTTTGATGGGCATCAACCAGAACTTTTCCAAAAGGGGCCACCAAAGTAAAGAAATATTAATTAATTTAAAAAACCAAAGTTCCACCTAAAACAAATCTATCCTATCTATCCTATCTATCTATCCTATCTATCCTATCTATCCTATCTATCTATCTATCTATCTATCTATCTATCTATCTATCTATCTATCTATCTATCTATCTATCTATCTAATACCTCCTCTGGCTTAGGCCCTCTGCTCCCTGCTCACCACTATCACTTGTAAGCACAGAAGTCTGGCTTCTGTATTTACAAGTCACAGCTTGTCTCCCAATGGCTCCCACAAATCTGATCTCCTGAGCAGCTCCCACTGGGTGCAGGATGGAAACAAGGAAGATGCAGGTGCCCAGGGTGCAGTGTGGCTGCCAACACCTCCCACTGGATGATCTTCCTGCAAGTGAGAGAGGCAGAGCCACCTACAGTGTGTGGGGAGATACTAGTGATGGCTGGGTACTTCAGGGTAATACAGCAACAAAAGTAAAAGATGTGGAAGATGGTGGAGCTTTTAAGGAGTGTGGGGAGGGGAGAAGATGTGTGCGGGGGGGGGGGGGGTGTTCGATGTGCGTGCAGAGAGGTCAGAGCTATAGAGGGGTAAAAGTGGGATGTGGATAGGGGATGCAGAGGTAAGCAGCTGTGGAAGAAGGCAGGACTCTGCACTCTGTGTGTAGTGCACCCCTGAAAAACCCTCCTACTGTTAGAGAAATTTGACCGACCATACCCACTATTTGATGCGGTTCGGAGGGTGTGTGCATGGGTTGAGGGGTTTTGGGGGGTCATGGTTGAGTTCCAGCACCTATTTTCTGAGAAAAAAAATACCCCTAAGTGAAAATGTCCAAATTGGGCCCAAAGTGTCAATATTTTGTGTGGCCACAATTATTTTCCAGCACTGCCTTAACCCTCTTGGACATGGAGTTCACCAGAGCTTTACAGGTTGCCACTGGAGTCCTCTTCTACTCTTCCATGATGACATCACAGAACTGGTGGATGTTGGAGACCTTGTGCTCCTCTACCTTCCGTTTGAGGATGCCCCACAGATGCTTAATAGGGGTTAGGTCTGGAGACATGCTTGACCAGTCCATCACGTTTACCCTCAGCTTCTTTAGCAAGGCAGTGGTCATCTTTGATTTGTGTTTGGGTTGTTATGTTGGAATACTACCCCGTGGCCCAGGGAAGGGGGATCATGCTCTGCTTCAGTATGTCACTACATGTTGGCATTCATGGTTCCCTCAATGAACTATAGCACCCCAGTGCTGGCAGCCTCAGACCATGACACTCCCACCACCATGCTTGACTATAGGCAAGACACACTTGTCTTTGTATTCCTCACCTGGCTGCTGCCGCGACACACGCTTGACACCATCTGAACCAAATAAGTTTATCTTGGTCTCATCAGACTACGGGACATGGTCCCAATAATCCATGTCCTTAGTCTGCTTGTCTTCAGCAAACTGTTTGCAAGCTTTTCTTGTGCATCATCCTTAGAAGAGGCTTTCTTCTGGGACAAGAGCCATGGAGACCAATTTGATGCAGTGTGCGGCGCATTGGTCTGAGCACTGACAGGATAACCCCCCCACCCCTTCAACCTCTGCAGAAATGCCAGCAGCACTCATACGTCTATTTCCCAAAGACAACCTCTGGATATGACTCTGAGCACGTGCACTCACCTTCTTTGGTCGACCATGGTGAGGCCTGTTCTGAGTGGAACCTGTCCTGTTAAACCATTGTATGGTCTTGGCCAACAGGCTGCAGCTCAGTTTCAGAGTCTTGGCAATCTTCTTATAGCCTAGGCCATCTTTATGTAGAGCAACAATTTTTTTTTCAGATCCTCAGAGTTCTTTGCCACTAAGTGCCATTTTGAACTTCCAGTGACCAGTATGAGAGAGTGAGAGCGATAAGACCAAATTTAACACACCTGCTCCCCATTCACACCTGAGACCTTGTAACACTAACAAGTCACATGACAGGGGTGTACTCACTTTTTTTGCCAGTGATTTAGATCTTAATTGCTGTGTGTTGAGTTATTTTGAGGGGACAGCACATTTACACTGTTATACAAGCTGTACACTCACTACTTTACATTGTAGCAAAGTGTAATTTCTTCAGTGTTGTCACATGAAAAGATATAATAAAATATTTACAAAAATGTGAGGGGTGTACTCCATTTAGTGAGCTACTGTGTGTGTATATGTATATATGTGTGTAATTCAAACTGGCAGAGACACCAGTGATGTGCAGTTCCTTGCGGTTCAGTGGGTGGCGCTGTCGCCACGGGCTGGGGTTGAACCATCACTGTGTGCTGTGCCTCCTTTTTGTCCTCCCTCGGCAGCGGTATGGTGGGGCGGGGAACCCGCCGTGCTTGCTGGGAGAGGGTATAAAGCGGCCGGCCATCTTTGTCACGGGGTCGAGTCCCAGGCACCTTTTAGCCTGAGAGCGTGTGGTTCGTGTCGGTCCTCTAGGCGCCCTAGGCCTGGAGGACGTCCGGAGATCGTGTTCCATCCCAGGCACCTTTGGCCTGGGGTGAGGTACTTGGATGGAGGTCTGGAGCTCAGTGCCCAACACTGAGTTCCGCGAGGGAAGGAGGTCCTTGGGAACCCAGGGATTGGGTACCCGAATCCAGAAGGCGTAATGGACCGGGGGGAGCTCCTCACTTGAAGACCGGGTGCAGCAGATTGCCAGTGACAGACAGGTGAGCCTCCCATCGGAGACCGCCTGGAAGGAAAATCCCCCCTCGCTAGGAGACCTCAGCCTACTTTCGGGAAAGAAAGTGGAGAGTTCATTGTGTCTGGGCCTACTCGCATCCACACCTCCTTGTTTGTTCTGTTCTCTAAGGGAGTCTAACTGATTATGCTGTTCACTCGAGAAGAATAAAGGAGTGTTGGACTTTAATGGCGTGAGGTTCTTTTCTGGTGGACATTGTTCAAGGTAACTCCAGGTGCACAACACTGACCCGAAGGTAGAGAAAGAACTTTGCTTACACCGCACGGACGCATGTGGTGAAGGCTTGGGGTAGTGACCACGCTTTCTCCCCTCTAAGGTACCCCTAGACAAGAGAAAGACGAGCTGATGCAAAGAGGGGGGTGAGGAGGCCGCTACATATATAATATATATATATGTGTGTGTGTGTGTGTGTGTAAATTCTATTGAGATTTTGTTGCTGGTGACTAGGAATGAGCTTGGGTGGGTTTGGACTCGTGTAGGAACAGGCCTGAGCTCGTCTGTTGACAAGTGACAAACCAGATCTTATGAAGAGAAGTTCTAATCTTTCCCCACTCTGTCCAAAATGAAAAAGGTATTGTTGGAGTTGGGTTATAATTTTTGTTTTTTTTCTGCTCAAAAGTCCCCATGGCAGTGTTCTAGAACCTAATAGGAGGCAAGGTTGACTGAGATGATGCTGATGAAACACTCTGAACTGGCCTATACCAAAGGAGAAAAAAGCAGGACATTTTTATAAGATGAATTTGTGGAGGTGGTACTCCTACAAGGAACAGATGGCATGCTATGTTTGCTATTCACTAAATCTGGGAAATCCTTCTTGTACCTATACTGGAAGATGGTCTCTGTAGCATCCCATAGTGTCAGATAGTATGGTGGTTTCCAGGAGGGCAAGTGTAGCAATATCTACATGCTGCCACCAAGTTGAAGATAACGCTGCCAAAATAAAACTGATTGTATATTGATGTATGAAGTGACCAATTTTCATTATTATGGACACTTTCTTTCCGATGCCGCATTTTTTCTCAAAGCCAAACTCCAGTTTTGCTATCACATTTTAAATAGTGTGTTTGGGCCAAATCGGTGATTTCAAAAGCATTGAACTTTAACCACTTGAGACCTGCGCTATAGACAAAAGACGTCTGCAGCGCGGCTCTCAAGTGCTGAGTGGACGTCCATGGACGTCCTGCTGTTTCTCGCCCCCTGCGCGCCGCCGAGGGCGCGCGGCGGGGGAACAGCTGTGCCCGCCGTGGTCACGTGATGCCGATGCGCGTGCCTGGCGGCCGCGATGTCCGCCAGGCACCCGCGATCAGCTGTGACAGAGGCAGGACGTGGATCTCTGTGTGTAAACACAGAGATCCACGTCCTGTCAGGGAGAGAGGAGACCGATGCTGTGTCCCTTGTACATAGGGACACAGATCGGTCACCTCCCCCTGTCAGTCCCCTTCCCCACACAGTAAGAATCACAAATAGGGAACATAGTTAACCCCTTCTTCGTCCCCTAGTGTTAACCCCTTCCCTGCCAGTCATATTTATACAGTAATCAGTGCATTTTTATAGCACTGTTCGCTGTATAAATGTGAATGGTCCCAAAATAGTGTCAAAAGTGTCCGATATGTCCGCCGCAATATTGCAGGCCTGACAAAAATCGCAGATCGCCGCCTTTACTAGTAAAAAAAAAAAATATAATAAAAATGTCATAATTCTATCCCCTATTTTGTAGGCGCTATAACTTTTTCGCAAACCAATCACTATACGCTTATTGCAATTTTTTTTACCAAAAAAATATAGAAGAATACGTATCGGCCTAAACTGAGAAAAAAAATAGTTTTTAAAAAAAAATTGGGATATTATTATAACAAAAAGTAAAAACATATTGTGTTTTTTTTTTTCAAAATTTTCTGTCTTTTTTTTGTTTATAGCGCAAAAAATAAAAACCGCAGAGGTGATCAAATACCACCAAAAGAAAGCTCTATTTGTGGAGAAAAAATGATAAAAATATCATTTGGGTACAGCGTTGTATGACCGCGCAATTGTCATTCAAAGTGCGTCAGCACTGAAAGCTAAAAATTGGTCCGGGCAGGAAGGGGGTTTAGTGCCCAGTTGTCAAGTGGTTAAAAAGCATCATCATGGTACCCAAACAATTAAAGATTTTGAGAAGACCACATTCGCAGCTTACATGTACCTTTCCTAACTAGAAGCATAGTACTGACCGCATGCTAAATATTTTATGGCAACTTAGTGGATTTCATTGTACCTCTTAGTGCATCTAAGCTATTTTCAATCCAACCCACAACCCTTCCCCTTGACTGATGGTGTAAAGCAACTCCACTTGGCCACCTTATACCACTGGTGTAAAGAACCAAGCATTGTGTATGTACACTGGCTATCCCACGCAAGTAATCTGGCCAGTTACATGAGTAATACTGTTTATGTTCCTAAGAGAAGGCCCACATGATTCTTTATCACGTTAGGACAAGTATTTTGGGTGTCAGCTTACTTGTTATATACTATCACAGTTTGGCATTTTTTACTGTTTTTGAGTCTTGCATCATGCCTTAATTTGAGAAGTAAATCCCTAAACTACACTTTAAGTATGTTATATCGACTCCTTACTGCCGGATGCCAATAACATTTTTTAAGAGGTATGCAGGACAGCTTTAAGTGGCAAATAGACAATCAGAAAACCATACTTATGTGATAAATGATGTAATGTTTGTCTGAGGTCAAATGTCATCTAATTCTGGGGCAGAAAGCTCCATCAAAAGCAGGTGAATCTGACTAAGTAAGCCTATACTTCAATTGAAAAATTCCAACAGTTCTTTTCCTTTTATGGTGGTCACAATGGAGAAAGGAGCTGTGCCTGCCAAACACTTTCACATTTACATGGAGCTCTAAAATAGTGCCGGTCAATGTGTTTGTTTGTTTTTTTTCCAGCTACCAATTTCTGTAGTATGCTTTTTGTTGCAGGTTGGAGCTTTGAGAACAAACCGTCAACGATTAACCCTTTTGTTAATGAACACACACATTGCGAATGTGAATGTTTACTGAAGCCCTCCCCTTCACTCCAGAGCATATCGTTTCTGAAAACAGCACTTCAGTTCAAGAACTGTACTCTAGATTTTACATATTCTATAATCTGTGTGCTACTGTTATAAGAACTATAATCTCAATGGAAAGCAAATAAAAAAAATGTAAGTAACCCCAAAAAATATCATCTACAAAATTTCTACTAAATATAGAAAAGTAAACCGTCAAATTGGTAAACATAAACGTCTAATTAAAGTGTAAGAAAATAAATGTGCAAAAAAAATGCAAATTATTTATTACTTAAAGCAGAGTTCCACCCAAAAGTGTAACTTCAGCTTTAAGCTCTCCTCACACCCCCTTACATGCCAGATTTGGCATGTAATTTTTTTGGGGGGGGGAGTGAGGGCTTCGGTAGGAGTCCCACTTCCTACTTCCACCTACGAGCCGCCTAGCCGACTCCTCCTCTCGCCTTAGGCGGCCCCTCCCTCTAGGCGATCTCATGGGACACGTGACAGGTCCCCAGATGATGACTGTTTAGTTGAAACGCGTCGGTTGGACCAATTCACACACATCGCACTTGCACTTTGTGATATGCCTATGATGTTCTTCCAAATGTGAGTGTTAATTTTTTTATCTTTTTAATAAATACTACCTTGTACGGTATCACACTATGTGAGTTTTTTTTCCCATTATGCATGTTATGTGGTTACCGTATCTCTGGCTCCAACAAGACTACATGTATTTACACTTCCTGGTGTTTACTGGAATTTGCGGTGCCGACTGATATGCGGATTCAGGACCAGCTGGATACATCTTGCTGACTGATTATATAAGCCTGTTTTGACTTGGGTGGTATACACCTCACCAAGTCAACACCATCTGGTAAGCCTCCTCCTTACATCGGTGGTGGTGTCTCTATCCTTTCACAGAGAGGGTCACATCCATGTGGGACTCTTCATTTCAACCTTTCAGTTTTTTCTACACTTTTGGACTGTTATTTGTGTGTGGTCACCATAGAGGACTGCTTCGTTCTGATTTATTTGTTACATATATTTTTTTTTTCACGGATCACTCAGTCACTTGGTGTCACTGAAATTAAGATTTCATATATATGTATGTTTGCAACATTTTGATATGTGTTTCACTTTTTCATATTCACCAGTTTTTGCTTTGTCTCAGCTGTGTTGGCAGCTAATTTTTGTGTTCACTTGTGGCACAGCGCAGTATATCCCATGTATATAAATAGGACTGAACCAGTCACTATGTCTTTTAATCAGAACGTCATTTCCAAGCTCCAGTCAAAAACTTTTTTAAGAAAGTTAAAAAGAAGGGGTTAGAAGCTGTCCTGATTTTTTTTTTCTTTACTGTTGTTTTTTACTTTGTGTCAGACTTTTTCTTGTCTTATTGCATATATAGGTAAATGTAAAAAATGCCATATACAAAACACCGTAGTCACCCCCCCCCCAAAAAAAACTATTTTGTGTATTTGTCGTCTTTGGGTATTATGGACTTCATAAACAGAAAGAGCTGAGTTATGTTAATCCGAAGCGTTGTGTGATCGGCTTGATCACTTGCACAGATGCTTGATTGTTTTGCGGAGAACGGTGCTTAGTATAAGTCGTGCTGACAGTCACAGCTAGGCCAGCAGCCCCAGCCAGGTCAGTTTTGCAATGTAGGAAATGTCTAGCTAGCAGTTATTTGCTGTATTACTTAAGATTTTGAAATCCTGGCCAGCTGGCTGCTTGAGCCAAGAAAATGTCATCTCCTGAATATATCACCCACGCAAGGAGCGAGAAACGGAACACAGAAAAAATTGAGGATACACCTCCGTAATGGAAATCTGGCACTTTAATTCTAACATGGAAAAGTGATTTTGTTTTTTTCAGTGCATTTAATAGAAACTTCGGATAATAACGACTTTTTTGAAATTACGAACATTTTAAATTTTTTGAGCTGAACACTTTGTGTACCATTTTAGCAACTTGTTTCATCCTATACTAATCAGTCCGTTTTGGGTGTAGGAGAGGTAAGGAAGGGCTGGAAAGGGGACAGATGGAGAAAAAAGGCTTCCCGGGCAGCTCTTGTTTTTATCAAATGAGGGATAAGGACTGGGAAAAAAAACTGAACTCTTCACTGCTATATATATTCAAAGTAGAATTCCAACTAAAATGTCTTGTTTTGTATAGAGTGCTGAAAGGAGAAAATCTGTGTTTTCATTGATGCTATTGCCCAATTGGGAGACTTCCCTTTACTTCCTGTGACAGGCAGTGGAAAACTTCCCTAAATAGGGGAAATGTCACCTTATGACAGCTGTCACAGTAAAAAGTGTTCAAATTGGAAGATATTCCCTCAATTACTTTTGGATATACTCTTACTTTGTCCCAGTGGAACACATTATCATACCAAATAGTGAGAGTGAAATTCCCCAACAGGGTTACAGATGGCATTAAAGGGGAGTTCCAGCCTTTTTTTATGTTTATTAAAAGTCAGCAGCTACAAAAAGTGTAGATGCTGGCTTTTAATAAACATACACTTACCTGTTCCACTGTATAGCGCCGCGCCCTTTGGAGCTCCGCTCCTCTCCCCCCCTTCTCCGCCGGCGTCTCCATTCATAGTGTGGGCACCCGGCCGTGACAGCTTTTGGCTTCACGGCCGGGCACTCACTGCGCATGCGCGAACGGCGCAGCGCTCTCTGAGTGGACAGGCGATCGCCTGGGACCTGTCACGTCCCAGGTGATCGCCTACAGGGAGGGGCCGCCAAAAGGCGATTATGACAAATTGCCTAGGCGGCCCCAGGGCGGAAGAAGGAAGTGGGACAGGAAGTCCCACTCCTACTGAAGCCCCCACTCCCCCCCCCCCCCAAAATAATTAAATGAGAAATGTGGCATGTAAGGGGGCGAGGAGTGGATTAAGTGGAAGTTCCAAATTTGGGTGGAACTCCCCTTCAAAGATCTAACAGGGCTTTTTAACCCTTCTGCACTTAACCAAAACTATAAAAACATTGTTTAAGTTTTACTGTAAGAATTGCAATGAAATCATCTGATTCAGCTATTCTTCAGAAAAGGAAGTAATCTTAGCCTTGGCTTTTGTATACAGTACTATAGATCCTCCCCATACCTTGTTGCTACAAACCCGGAGTTGGTGCTAAATTCCCATGAACCACTTTTACTGCTCCCATATCAAAGGTTTATTTTAGCTGGCTGGAACTCTAGTGACGATAGTTTTATTTAGTTGGCCATTGTTAGTTTGCTCTAATAAAGGGCATTACCGATTTTGCGATTCACCTATGTTCTTCTCTGTAGTATTGCACTTCTCTTATGGAAGATGAGCACAATTAAAGTGTTCCAATCACACAATGCAAGCATGGGGTTCAATAGATCCAGATATCTAGGCAGCTGAAATTATGACAAAACATGATATTTCCTATTAAAAAAGGGCCAATAGGTAAGCTTGAAAGCCAGGAGGGGGTTCTACAGAAAAAGTTAGGATTCTGTTAGTTTCAGCTGCCTCAATAATTGGCTTGATATTTGGTTGTCACTGAAGGCAATCTTATACATTTAGTCATCTTGTGCTCAGTTTGAAATTCCTAGTTTTCTGACAGGTTTGCTTTAAAAGATGCACAATATGCCCTAATGTATACAAACACCTCTCGAAAATAATTGGGTTCAAATGTCTCCAGTGAAGGATACTGTTAACACCACAGCAAACAAAGACATTTTAGGCAAATGTGCGATTTGTGGAAAGAGTTTGGAGAAGGCCTTTTACTGTTTGAGTATAAGGACATGGTATGGCAAATTTGGTGTGAAGTGCATCGTACCCTGAGCTCAACCTCGTTGCATTGGGGTTGAATTGGAATACCAATTTCAAGCAGTCTTCTCGTCCCACATCAGTACCTAACCTCACAAATGCCTTCTAGCTGCACAAATTCCCACAGGCACTCCAAAATGTTGTGGAAAGCCTTTCAAGAAGAGTGCTTGCTGTTCAAGCCACAAAAGTGTGTGTGTGTCACCTTCTTCATATTAACCCCCTTTGCGACTGTGCTATAGCTAAATGACAGCTACATTGCGGCCGCGCTTTGCTGGGAGGCCATCACATGATGTCCTCTCGTGCTCGTTCCCCCTACGGCTTGCATCAGCAGTGATTTGTGATTTGCTGCTTCCTTCGGACACAGCTAATCCCAGATCGGGGTAAAGAGCCAATCGCGGTGGCTCTTTACCACGTGATCAGCTGTGTCCAATCACAGCTGTGCACGAATGTAAACAGGATTTGCCGGTTATGGACAATCCTCCTCTCACGCTGACAGCTCGTGAGGAGAGCCGAAAACTGGCAAATCCACATAAGGAACATTTGCACTGACAATCAGCACTGATCATCCGTGCAGCCCCAACAGTGCCCACCAGTGATGCCTGTCAGTGCCCATCGATGCCGCATATCAGTGCAGCCTCATCAATGCAGCTTATCAGTGCCCGTCACTGCAGCATATTGCTGAAGGAGAAAAATTACTTATTTACAAAATTGTATAACAGAAACTAAGAACGTGTTTTTTTTTTTTTTTTACTTTTTACGTTTTGTTTAGCAAAAAATAAAAAACCCAGTGGTGATTAAATATCACCAAAAGAAAGCTCTATATAAATAACAATTTAGTTTGGGTATAGTGTCGCATGACCGCGCAATTGTCGTTGAAAAGAGCCCAGTAGGCAAGTGGTTAATACCCATGGTTTTGGAATAGGATGTCCATCAAGTATATATATATATATATACACATACACACATATATATATATATATATATATATATATATATATATAAAATATAAAATTGATGGTCGTATAGTGTATATGTACTATTACAATACCTCCCAGCTGGCATCATGCAAAGCTCAGTGGTGAACAACCTGGTAAATAAAGATGGTCATCTTATGTGGCCCCCAACATGTCTAAAAAGCCACACAATAGAATTTGCCTTGTCCTTGCTTGTGTTGGGACTGCATTGGAATATACTGCCCCTGCAGCTGGTGTGAACTAGTCACCCTAACAGAAATTTGAACTAACACTGCACACCTCCACCACAACCCCAATCCCTGCTTACCTTTTGGGATTGCTGAGCTGTCAGTGCCCGATCAGCCGGTCCAGCGGTCCTGGTATTTAAAATCTGTGATCTGATGAGAGTGATGCTCCATGATCGTGCTGGTCAATCAGAATCACTCTCATCTGTCCTGGAAGTGCTGCACAGAGAAGAGGAAAAAGAGCAGGGATTCCAAATACCCAGATCGATGGACCGGCACCGAATTCTCAGCAGACCTGGAGGTAAGTACAATGGGGGTGTGAAGGTGTACAGTATTTGTTCACCTTTTTACATGTTTTCTGTAAAGGTGAACTAATACTTAAATTCTCATAGCAATTAAGGCATTTACAACCATTCATAGTACATCAAGTTCAGAAACATGTTTAATTTTTCTTACTTTTCCAGCACCTTATGTTCTGCAGCTTGCTTTCTAGCAGTGGGGTGGTTTTGCAAGCCTCTTCGGGGCCCTGTGATCACCTATTCTCCATGCCTAAAGCTGAGGGCAGGGGCATTGATTGGCAGCACCTGCTGCCAGTCACATGTGGAAACCACTGCTGGGCTGTGGCTCACAGGTTCAGGAAGCCCATCTACTGGCAGACGCTAGTGTTTAACTACAGTAGAGCTGCAGCGTAGACCGAACCATGACCAACTGGGGCTTATGTTATCTAGTGCCCAACACTATGCAGGCTGCACACAGGGGCCCAATGGGCCACGTGTTGGGCACCAGGGCTCTAGGCATAGAAATACATTGGAGTGAGTCAAGACAAAAAGTCAATTTTTTTAGGGTAGTCCTGGGATACAATTACGGTAACATTTCTAGATCTTCTATAAAATGAAACCCTTTTAAAATTCAGGTCCACTTTAATCATACAAATATAACATTTACTAAAGCCATGCAGTCATTGGATTCATATTGAAATTAAGCATTTCTGATGATGCAGTTGTAGCATTTCCTGTATTGGACCATATGGCAAAGGTTGGCTGTTTGTAAACTAGCAAGTAGTAAAAGTCAAATTTTTCCTTTAAATTCAGAAGATGGAAAATAATTATACAGATTTGTTTTCCCTTTAGTCTGTACTAAGTATTGATTTCTATTCTGTTGATAGTTTATTGTTGAGTAATTCGGAACATATTCCGCTGGGAATGTGAATAACCATGGAAAGATTTAACAAAATAACTGTCCAGCTGCAAAATGACAATATGGCTTACTCCCACTCAAACATTTTCAAAACAGATGTAGAGTCTGCCCTTAGCTTGTCACTGGAATGGCAGATCGGCAACGCACTTGTCAGTTGTAGTAACAAGCTTGGATACCATTCTAGGTGTATGACAGCAGTTAATAATAATTATGGTACATGTACTTCCTGCTGATGGTCACCTGAGTCAGCTTGTTAGTGGTCAGAAGAAAAGGCTAGAATTCCTACTTTCTACAAATCTATCCTGCATATCCCATTCATGTAATCCATCCTCCATAGCCCATTCATGTATTGTATGTGGGGTTGTGTTTGTGACCTTGCCATTTTTTTTACAGTAGCTTTGAAGATGAATTCCAGGCATGTAGTATTTTTACATAGTTACATTGGTCCAGCTTAGACCAAAGTAATTATGTATATACCATACCTGGCTGATGCCCCAGAAGCTGAAAAATCCATGCAGTAGACACCGCTTCTCCAGGGATCTTCATTAGCTTATGGGTTTCATGCTGAGTGGTCGACCTAATGTATTTTGAACACAAGAAGTTTGCCACTCAGCTTGGGCACCATTCAGAGATTGCTTTGAATTCTCTGAACAAATGTAAAGCATTTTTTGATTGGATGAGGCGTGGTGACTTCATGTCAGGTAGGAGAGTGTCCAGTTTAAAGTTGTATTAAATGTTTGGCTTTTAAAAAATAAAAAAAATAAAATAAACATGTTATACTTACCTGCTCTGTGCAGTGGTTTTGCACAGAGCAGCCTTGATCCTCTTCATGTCCCCCACCAGTGCTCCTGGCTCCTCCCCCTATGACCAGTGCCCCTATAGCAAGCTGCTTGCTATGGGTGCACTGGTGCGTGCTCCCTCCCGAGCCCTACTCTATGCGTCCATAAGACACACAGAGCTATGGCTCAACCATGCCCCGCTACTCTGTCCTTGTACGCTTACTTGGCTATGATTGACAGCAGTGGGAGCTAATGGCTCCTGTTGCTGTCTCAGCCAATGAGGAGAGGGAGTCCTGGGACAGCCAAGGCTCTCGTGCACATCGCTGGTTCGAGAGGGAGCTCAGGTGAGTATTAGGTAGTTGTGGGGGAGGGGCAGAACACATAGAATGTATAAAGGTAAAAAACATTCAGCCTTTACAACCAGTTATAACCAGTTATATATTACCATAGTCTTAACAAATAGTAAATAAGCTTAAAAACGGGCCTTCATTAACCGCTATGGCTATGACTGGAGCAAATTACCCTCAAAGTTCACAATAGAAGCAGTGAAGTCATTCAAGTTATGTCTTGGCACACGGCACTAGCGATTAGAAGGTTGGCACGTTTCCAACTACCGGGGGGCTACCAAGAGAAAGTGGTAGTAAAACTAAGAATTTTCTGCTGCAAACTTTGTAAAACAAACCTCAATGACTTCTGGAGCTGCAGCCATTGTGGAGTAATTAATCATCAGTTTATTTTTAGAGCTTTACAGCTTGTTGAGAAAATGTAATTATTCAAATTCCCACAACTAGGCCACAGTTATGAAAGTTTTTTTTAGCTGGATACATACTTTAAAAGGGTTGTGTTTTTTTTTTGTTTTTGTTTTTTTTGTGTGTGTTTTTCAAATAAAAACAGGTTTACACCTATCTGCTCTGTTCAATAGTATTGCATAAAATGCCTGGATCCTCCTCTCCTGGGGTCCCCCACCAACACTATAGGCTCCTCCTGTTCTTTGTGTGCAACCATGGGAATCCGCTTCCTATGGGGGCAGACATACAGGCAAACGTCCGAGCCCTGCTGTGTGCGTCTATAGACACACACAGTGCGGCTCAGCCCTGCTCTCTGCTCACTGGATTTGATTGACAGAAGCAGAAGCCAGTGCTGCTGTCTGTCCTGTGAAAGAAGATAGTCATTGCAGATGGGCACAGCACTGGATCAAGTGAGGAATCGGGTAAGAATTTAGGGAGATGAGGGTGTGATACAAATATTGGAGCTGTTTTACCTTCATGCAGGGAATTACTTTAAAGTTGAAAGAGATGTAAGCAAAGCTCAGTCTTATTCATGGATCTTATAAGAATGCTCTGCCTTTCCCTGTACATATATAGTATTATTTGCTTCAGGCATAGCTGTAGTGCACAAGCTTACCCTACTGACTTTTGTCAGTGGTTTGGAGTCCCCTTTTTTCTTATTACCGTAACGTTTAGGAAATGCAAGAAAGATATTTCCAAAGACGTCCTATCCAGGCTTTTTGCTGTCTCTCGGTCTGTATCAAAATTTCAGCACCAAGAAACTTCTTATTGCAACCAGCCAGATTCAAACTTGCCTTGGAAGCAAAAGGACATGTTCACACTAACAGGTGTTAGGAAAGCAGCTGCTGGTGTGCACCATGTCGGTAAGAGTGCTGATGTACTGAAAACAGTGCATCACACTAAAAGCTTTTCTTTTTTTTTCACTTTATTGAAATGTTAAATGTCACAGAATTATCAGCTGTACTTTTCTTTTATTTCTTTTTTTTATCACACCGTTGCCTTTTCTTTGCATTGAGACCTTGCTGGAAAAAGCGGCCCAGCTCGGCCAAATATACCTTGGATAAGCGGGTTCTACACCTGACTGGTGGTAAATTATACATGTAGCACCCTCTAGTGTGTGCAACTAGAAGTGTAGTACAGGAAAATGGAACTCTGACTCATGCTTTAAACCTGTGAGTCTTAATTGGGTCAGGGTTATTAGAGTTCAGAGCTGGATGACTCATCCTAGCAGCTCTCTGGTGCCTCCCTCTGTTTCGAGGACATTGGAGAATGTTCTAGAGCTAGTGGGTGGAAGCTAGGAGGGGCTGCTATGAATATTTATGGGACCTCAGCCAATCGCCAGGAGTGGGCTGGCAGAGGACTGAGAAAATTACTATCGACATGGGCCATGCCAGCAGGGGAGTTGGGTGGAACATGGAGAAAGCAGTGCTGAGGAGAGGCTGTCGGTGGCCCTTGAGGGACCCCTTACTAGGGGGGGTTTACCTCAGGTTGGAGGCTCAGGAGAGCTGACCTGGAAGGATCCCACCACAGGAGGCAGTTGGAGGAGAACCTTCAGGAGAGGCAGCGGGAAAGAGCAAGCACAGACCTTGAGTAAGCTCAGCCTGGTGCAGGAACAAAACAAGGGGAGAGACTGTTGGCTGTAGCATTGCTCTCTGAAGACAGCGGTGTGCTTAAGTCTTCATCCTTGCCCTGGAGAATCTCCATGGGAGTGTGCCAGTCAGGAGGACTGGGGAAGCAAGCATCCATGTGGGCTGGTATCTTCTGCAGCAGTAGAATGGTCTCTGGGTCTACAAGAAGGCAGAAGGAGATGCTGTTCACTCCATAATGTGCTACTTTTTTGCACAAAGGGGACGGGTGTTCCTAGCCTGCAATGGACTGCTGCTGAATTAACAGTGGAGACTGTAAGTTCTCCTGGAGTGATCAGCAGATGCTGTGTATGTGAACCAAGTTTGTGTAGGAGGAAGGAAGAAGAGGATTTTGTGTAAAGAGTGAAGTTGTCCCCTTGTTAATAGTTCTGGACATTGTTCAAGTTCGGCATCCCCTAACTCCCTTCCACATCCAAGTTATCAACCCCTAATAAAACATCATTGTTGGAATGCGTGAAGGAAATGCTGTATGACTGGCCATGTAGCAGTGGGGAATCCTAAATTCTGCAGCTCTTATGAGTGGTGTGCTACATACAGAGAGAAAAATCATCCAATGTGTGGAAGGCCTCCATACATTACAGCTGAACTTGTAGAGCTGATTGACAATTATGCAGGAACATATAGAGATACCGTCTCAAAAACATCTGGAAATGCTTGCATTATTATATATGCTTTTAAATATGTGTGCGCTTATAATAATTTCATTTTTAAACCTTGGCAACGAAAATAGTTGGTAAGGCATATGCCCAAGGGGTTTTCCCCCCATCGGATATCCTGTTGTGTCTAGCAGTTATGAAATCGGGTGGCATCGTGGAGACCTGGCAGTCTGCTTTGTTTCCTTGACCACTTAACAGCAGTTTCTCCAGTTTTGTTGTCGGGCTATGTGGCAGCTAACACAATAAAATATTGGCAGTGGAAGCGGACTGCTTTGCGCCTACAAATAAAATGCCTCCTCCCACTGGAATTGTTTTGAACTGATTTTACTTCCAAATAGCAACAATTCTCCACACTGTGTTACACTAATTATTGCAACATATTCCGGATGTAAAGGAAATCTCATTTCGGGGCCAGGGATAGTTTTTCTTAACTCTTTCCACAACAGCTTGCCCTTGCCAGAGAAAGAGTGCCAACATCTGTCTGACACATTTGACTGGGCAATGAAATCAGAACCTGTATAAATATTACATACGTATAGAGTACATCATTACTTGCATACCCTGCACATTCAAAAACTTTTTAATTAGTGTTCTGGGCATATCTAACCTCCCTTTTCAGTCCAGTTTGGCTTAAAGGGTTACTCCACTTTTGTGGGGAAACGAATAGCATGTGCAATTGCTACACAAGCCATATTGTATTTAAATGCTAATAAAAATGGCCCTTCCTTTTCAATCTGCAGTGCTGCAATTTTCTGTAAAATGCAATATGGCAACCCGTAGATGTTCCATACACCATTAGAGAAATTTTCCAGAAATGTAATTTCCTGATTGTGTTATTGGCTGACAGATTTTTCCCAGAAATCTGCACTAAAATTATAGACATCATCTGCAACAAAAAATGTAATCTTTGGGGAGATGCTACTAAAGAGTAATCACTTCTACAGATATACAGACCTTTAATTTTCCTTATTGGAACACTGCAAGCGCATCAGCTGATTTAATAGTGACACAGTCACTCCCATTCAAATTTGCTCTGCAGACAACAAACAGCTTTTTTTATTTTTCTTCAGAGCAGAAACGGGTAGGAATCTGCCACAAAGTTTTTTTAAATCCTTAAAATGTACGTTGATCACCCAGAGGGGATTGTTTTTTCTCAACAAATAAAATCTTTTATTGAAGTTAGCAGTGGGACTTGTTTACATACATTACAATTCAAGTGTATGCTAAGGCAAAATAATCAAAAATCATGTTTAGTACATCTCTGCCAAACATGCACATTTTCCTATGTTTTATCTCTTTGAAAACACTGCAAGTATGGAACAATTCCTGTTGGGCTGCCTGAAATCTAGTGTAAGCTTCTAACTTCCTTTTTAAGCTGATAACATTGATTTTTCTGCACTTAAAGTGGTTGTAAATCTTGGACATTAAATATGAACAAAGCATATCCCTCTATAATGTGTACTTGTCTCAATCCAGAGCACTAAGGGCATTTACACTTGCTTCCAAATGTGGCATTGGACACACTTTTGTAAAGCACTTTGAATGCCAATCAAAGCGCATGTCACTTAATAAAATGGTTACCTTACAGTCCTGTTTACGCGTTGCGGTTGCTTTGCTTCACAAATTATACCCCATGTCACTTTCTTTGTGCTTCAAAGTGTCTCCAAAGCCTCCATAGAAGACAAAACTCGCTTACAGCATCTGAAGCTTTTGAGAGGCTTTTATTTAGCGTTACCTTTGCTTTGTTTGGAGGTATTGCAAGTATGAGATATCCCAGGATGTACTGGGAAACCAACAAGCAAACCGGAAAGACGTCATCAGCAGTCATTTCTGGTTCATGTATTCTGAAGTGTCTGGCGCAGACTTCACATCTGGTGTGCAGCATGAAACAGCAGGAAGGTGAGCGGGGTCTGGGCTGGAGATGAGCAACTAGCAGATGGCACACGTGCTGTGCAACATGGGAATGCTATAGCAGAAGGTGAGAAAGGACTGAGCAGCAGAGGATCAGCAGAGCTGGGGGACCAGAGCAAATCACGTGGTGAGCAGCGCGGGAGCTGAGCGGGAGCCGGAGAGAGAGAGAAGAGGATCAGCAAACCAGAAGATCTGCAGAGCTACTGAGCTACTACTCAGTGGGGGATCAGCAGAGCTACTGGGTGGGGGATTAGCAAAGCTGGGGGTACTACTGAGTCGGACATGAGCAGAACTGGGGGTACTACTGAGCAGAAGATCTGCTGAACGAGAGTACGAATAAGCTGGGGATTTGCTACTTGACCCCTTTAAAACAAATAGAAAATCAACACCCACAGGGCATTTGCCAGGTTTCATTAAAGCCTCAAAAAAGAATCACTGAAGCATCAAAAATACATAAAAAAGCATGTTAAAGCCATGGGCGTCCGCTGAACTTTTTTCAGGGGGGGGGGGGCAATGCTGCACTCGTCACAGTAACTCATGTATTAATGTCCTGCACTGTGCAGGACATTAATACATGAGTTACCATGACCAGTGCAGGACATTTACCCCCCTCCCCCCGCCGTTATGCTGCATAATAAAAAAAATCACAGTTAATAATCTTCAGACTGCATCATTCCGTATGGCATGCCATCAGCTTAATTTAGTTTAGTGCTTACTTGCGATAGAAGATAGTGTAGTGACAATACTGACTGATGCTGCTGTGCTGTCTGATTGAAATTGTAATGAAGATGTTGGTTGGTTCCTCCTCGGCGGCACTGGCTCCTCTTTGTTCAGCTGGGAGCTCTCTACGCTCCTCCCATCAGTCCCAGCCATGAATGATAATCCCCTCCCGCCGTGAGTGACGTCACGTCGCCAGGACGGGTGCCGGGCGGGGCTGTAAACTTGGGGGGAGCAGCGCGATGATCATCTATTGGCTGGCGCTGGCAAACAGGGGCAGGAGCGGAGTAAATGCAACACACTGACAGACATGACCGTGACAATCGGCGGCGCCAGTGGCCCTGGCCCACCGATGTGCGGGAGGCGGCTGAATGGTGTCTTACTCTTCATTACACATGACTCATCAACACTCTTTTATGATTCCAGGGGGGCAAACGCCCCCCCTTGCCCTATGGAACAGATGCCCATGGTTAAAGTGGTAGGCACTTTAATGTGAGTCAAAGTCAAAGCAAGTTTAAATGAGCCCTAAGTGGAATTTCTGTCTGCTGCTTTGTTCCTCCGCTATATGCATGTATCACTTATGACAAGTTTTCCTGATACCAAGAGAAAAAGTGTGACAGGGGAGGGAGCTCCAGTGCACAGCCTATGATTGAAAGCCTCAGCTCTGTGTCCTGAGTGCTGTCCGCTCTCTGAGCTCTGCAGTATGTAATTTCAGCTCCCTGCCCCCCCCCCCCTTTTTTTGACAGCTTTATTAATTGTGGACTTGATTGGATGTAGAGAAGCGAATACTGCAGATAAACAGGTACAATGTATGTAGGATGATTTGTTTCATCTCTGTGTATCACCTGAGGCCAGTCACTTGACCGGGTATATGAGACGGTTTACAACCACTTTAATTCCTAACCAGCGTTGTCCATAGGGATGAGCTCAGGCATGTTTGGATCATATTCTGAACCCACGTGAGCGAACTCTCCAGTTAGTGCAGACTGTACTGGGCCAATAACAGGCGGTTGAGGCATTACCTGCCAAGCAGCTGCTGGTATACACATCCATTGTATACATACGGCTGCAGGGTGAGGAATGTCCTGGCTGCAGATGATTGGCCCGGCACAGGAGTTGGGTCACTCAGGTGAGGACAGACTAGGATCCAAACATGCCCTGATCCCATCACTAGTTGTCAATCACTGTGTTTAGGAATAGTGCTCTCGAGAAATGTAATTCTAGGTGCATGCCTAAATAAATATGAACTGAGGTCCAAGAAATTGCCTATGCAAATAGATATATTTTTATTCCATAACAATATGCAAATTCTTTTACAAGTCTTGTGATAATGTTCCCGTTTCCTTCCACAGGAGGGAGGTAAAGGAAAAAATCTGATGGGGTATGCTCCAGAGGAGGTGGAGGAGGGGAGGGGGTGGTTTGGGTGTAAATTTGGACATACTGTATACTTTAAGCTCAGTGGATGGGAATAATTATTTGAGGGGACAGAAATACATAATCTACATGAATAATCATGACTGATATTTTAGAGACAAGTAATTACAAGAAAATATTACTATGTAAAAATGAATCATAGCGCGTGAGTAAAATGTGTCCTCCTAGCTTAGACCTTTTGCTCTCCTCTGTGACCCGTCGCACGTTCTGCACACCCCTGTCCTGACATAACTTGTCCATTTCCAGTCCATCTGTATTATGTTTGTACATGCAGATCTAACCTGTGCTCAGCCCCGCTGGCCCTCAGGCCAATAGTAGTCGGCAGCTGCCTCTCCTATGGGACATTAAAGTGTTTGGCTGGCAATGCATGTTGGGAATTGAAGTTCCCCAACAGATGGAGGAAGTTAGATTTAGTGTTCATTTGACGGTTTATTTTATAGCCTTAATAGCACACAGATTTATTCTTTCTTCCTCCGTACTGGATGTCACAAATCCAGGATTTGACATCATGTGTATGAGAATAGGAGAAATCCAGCCATTCACTAGCAGTCTACAACACTGCCTTTTACTGTAATAGATTTCAGCCTTTTTTCATTTATTAGCACATTAACACTCATAAATGCACTGCTTTGTCCTGAAGAGAAATACACATCTCGGTCTATTACTGGACTGAATTGTAGAAATCCTAAGTGTTTATAGAGGTTCCCTTAATATCATGAGATTAGAAATATGTGTCAAAAAGTGACTAGATGAGCTCAATTCTGCATAGCTTTATGGGTCTATGACTGGTCTAGTATGGAGACCCCAAGGTTAGTATGATGGTCAAGTAACCAGCATTTTCAGGAGAGGACAGGATTCCATGTTTTATTTTGTACAATTACAATCTCAATGTCTATGGGGTACAATGATAATCTTTATAAATGTGATCCTTTTTTTCTTTGTCCGTTAGAGAAACAATGTTTGAATATGAAAATAAATAATAAGTGCAGCACTATATATATATATATACTGTCCTGCTCGAAATTGTTGGCACCCCAGAAATTTTTCCAGAAAATCAAGTATTTCTCACAGAAAAGTATTGCAGTAACACATGTTTTGCTATACACATGTTTATTCCCTTTGTGTGTATTGGAACAAATAAAAAAAGGGGAGGAAAAAAAGCAAATTGGACATAATGTCACACAAAACTTCAAAAATGGGCTGCTCAAAATTCTTGGCACCCTTAACTTAATATTTTGTTGCACACCCTTTGGAAAAAATAACTGAAATCAGTCGCTTCCTATAACCACCAATAAGCTTCTTACACCTCTCACCCGGAATTTTGGACCACTCTTCCTTTGCAAACTGCTCCAGGTCTCTCTTATTGGAAGGGTGCCTTTTCCCAACAGCAATTTTAAGATCTTTCCACAGGTGTTCAATGGGATTTATATCTGGACTCATTGCTGGCTACTTTAGAGCTCTCCATCGCTTTGTTGCCATCCATTTCTGGGTGCTTTTTGACATATGTTTGGGGTAATTTTCCTGCTGGAAGACCCAAGATCTCAGACGCAAACCCAGCTTTCTGACACTGGGCTCTACAGTACGACCCAAAATCCTTTATTAATCCTCAGATTTCATGATGCGTTGCACACATTCAAGGCACCCAGTGCCAGAGTCAGCAAAACAACCCCAAAACTTCAATGAACCTCCACCATTTTTCTCAGTAGGTACTGTGTTCTTTTCTTTGTAGACCTCATTCCGTTTTCGGTAAGCAGTAGAATGATGTGCTTTACCAAAAAGCTCTATCTTGGTCTCATCTGTCCACAAGACGTTTTCCCAGAAGGATTTTGGCTTGCTCAAGTACATTTTGGCAAACTGTAGTCTTGCTTTTTTATGTCTGTGTCAGCAGTGGGGTCCTCCTGGGTCTCCTGCCATAGCCTTTCATTTAAATGTCGACGGATAGTTTGCGCTGACACTGATGCTCCCTGAGCCTGCAGGACAGCTTTAATTTCTTTGGAACTTGTTTGGGGCTGCTTATCCACCATCCGGACTATCCTGCGTTGCAACCTTTCATCAATTGTTCTCTTCCGTCCACACCCAGAGAGATTAGCTACAGTGCCATGGGTTGCAAACTTCTTGATAATGTTGCGCACTGTGGACAAAGGCAAATCTAGATCTCTGGAGATGGACTTGTAACCTTGAGATTGTTGATATTTTTTCACAATTTTGGTTCTCAAGCCCTCAGACAGTTCTCGTATTCTCTTTCTGTTGTCCATGCTTAGTGTGGCACACACAGACACACAATGTAAAGACTAAGTGAACTTCTCTCCTTTTTATCTGCTTTCAGGTGTGATTTTTATATTGCCCACACCTGTTACTTGCCCCAAGTGAGTTTAAAGGAGCATCACATGCTTGAAACAATCTTATTTATCCACAATTTTTAAAGGGTGCCAAGAATTTTGAGCAGCCCATTTTTTAAGTTTTGTGTGACATTATGTCCAATTTGCTTTTTTTCCTCCCTTTTTTTTATTTGTTCCAATACACACAAAGGGAATAAACATGTGTATAGCAAAACATGTGTCACTGCAATACTTTTCTGTGAGAAATACTTGATTTTCTGGAAAAATTTCTGGGGTGCCAACAATTTCGAGCATGACTGTGTGTGTGTGTGTGTGTGTATGTATATATATATATGTATATATGTGTGTGTATATATATATATATATATATATATATATATATATATATTATAAATATTCAGAAAATTCTGACTAATACAAATGCAAAATAAAGGATATAATCACATGTGCAAATACAACCATGTAACAATTGTGAAAAAAAAACACAAACCATGTGCTCAGTGCAATATCTATAAAAACACTCTGCCACACACAAATGATAGTGCAGTGCTTCTGGCTTCCAAAGCTTTACATAAGATATCCAAATGCTCCTCCTTACGCGTTGTGTCCTAATGGGACTTTATCAGCCCTGAATGACTCCCGCTGCTCTTAATATGCCCTGTGAGACCAGTGAGAGGGGGGATAGCTAACGAGAGTTTTTTTTTGTTTGTTTTTTTAACCTTCATGCATGACAGTAAAACACCTTTTGCCTTTGAAGTGTATTTTGCAGTATCTTTACTTTAAAGTGGTTGTAAAGGCTAAATTTTTTTTTTTTAACTCTATGCAACCTTTGCATGAGGGTAAAAAACCTGTGTGCACCAGCCCCCCCCCCCCCATTCTTACCTGAGATCCATCGCAATTCAGTAATGAGCACGAGAGCGCACGGCTCTCTGGGGACTCTCCCTCCTCATTGGCTGAGACCACAGCGAAAGCCATTGGCTCCCACTGCTGTCATTCACAGCCAGTAAGCCAATGAGAAGAGAGGGGGTGGGGCCGAGCTGTGTGAATGGAGAAGAACCAGCCTGCTTAGGTGCCCCCATAGCAAGCTATTTGCTCTGGGGGCACTCGGCTGGAGGGAGAGGCCAGGAACGCTGGTGGGAGACCCGAGAAGAGGAGGATCGGGGTTGCTCTGTGCAAAACCATTACACAGAGCAGGTAAGTATGACATGTTTTTTTTTTAAATTGCCTTTAATATCACTTTAAAGTGGATGTAAATCTCATATTTGAGCTGGGCACATACTGTATTTATTGGCGTATAACACTCACTTTTGTACCCTGAAAATAGAGGGTAAACTGTGCCTGCGTGTTATACGCAGGGGGCTGTGGAAAGTTTTTTTCCTGAAACTTCCCTCTTAAAGTTAGGGTGCGTGTTATACGCCGATAAATACGGGTATATACAGTGCCTTGCGAAAGTATTCGGCCCCCTTGAACTTTTCATCCTTTTGCCACATTTCAGGCTTCAAACATAAAGATATAACATTTTAATTTTTTGTGAAGAATCACCAACAAGTGGGACACAATTGTGAAGTGGAACGAAATCTATTGGATATTTTAAACTTTTTTAGCAAATAAAAAACTGAAAAGTGGTGCGTGCAAAATTATTCGGCCCCTTTACTTTCAGTGCAGCAAACTCACTCCAGAAGTTCAGCGAGGATCTCTTAATGATCCAATGTTGTCCTAAATGACTGATGGTGATAAATAGAATCCACCTGTGTGTAATCAAGTCTCTGTATAAATGCACCTGCTCTGTGATAGTCTCAGGGTTCTGTTGAAAGCGCAGAGAGCATCATGAAGACCAAGGAACACACCAGGCAGGTCCGTAATACTGTTGTGGAGAAGTTTAAAGCCGGATTTGGATACAAAAAGATTTCCCAAGCTTTAAACATCCCAAGGAGCACTGTGCAAGCGATCATTTTGAAATGGAAGGAGTATCAGACCACTGCAAATCTACCAAGACCTGGCTGTCCCTCTAAACTTTCAGCTCAGACAAGGAGAAGACTGATCAGAGATGCAGCCAAGTGGCCCATGATCACTCTGGATGAACTGCAGAGAACTACAGCTGAGGTGGGAGAGTCTGTCCACAGGACAACAATCAGTCGTACACTGCACAAATCTGGCCTTTATGGAAGAGTGGCAAGAAGAAAGCCATTTCTCAAAGATATCCATAAAAAGTCTCGTCTAAAGTTTGCCACAAGCCACCTGGGAGACACAACAAACATGTGGAAGAAGGTGCTCTGGTCCGATGAAACCAAAATCAAACTTTCTGGCCACAATGCAAAACAATATGTTTGGCGTAAAAGCAACACAGCTCATCACCCTCAACACACCATCCCCACTGTCAAACATGGTGGTGGCAGCATCATGGTTTGGGCCTGCTTTTCTTCAGCAGGGACAGGGAAGATGGTTAAAATTGAGGGGAAGATGGATGCAGCCAAATACAGGACCATTCTGGATGAAAACCTGTTGGAGTCTGCAAAAGACCTGAGACTGGGACGGAGATTTATCTTCCAACAAGACAATGATCCCAAACATACAGCAAAATCTACAAAGGAATGGTTCACAAATAAACGTATCCAGGTGTTAGAATGGCCAAGTCAAAGACCAGACCTGAATCCAATCGAGAATCTGTGGAAAGAGCTGAAAACTGCTGTTCACAAACGCTCTCCATCAAACCTCACTGAGCTCGAGCTGTTTTGCAAGGAAGAATGGGCAAGAATTTCAGTCTTTCGATGTGCAAAACTGATGGAGACATACCCCAAGCGACTTGCAGCTGTAATCGCAGCAAAAGGTGGCTCTACAAAGTATTAACGCAAGGGGGCCGAATAATTTTGCACGCCCCACTTTTCATTTTTTTCTTAGTTAAAAAAGTTTCAAAAAGCCAATAGATTTCGTTCCACTTCACAATTGTGTCCCACTTGTTGGTGATTCTTCACAAAAAAATAAAATTTTATATCTTTATGTTTGAAGCCTGAAATGTGGCAAAAGGATGAAAAGTTCAAGGGGGCCGAATACTTTCGCAAGGCACTGTATTTGTAGTGTTTTGGTATCTCTCTTCAAAGCACTTAGTCTCGCAGCTCTGTCCTGCTCCGTTCCTCTGTTATCAGCCATCAACTTTTGACAAGCTCTCTGAGGCTGCAGATAGAAGTGTGTGTCGGGGGGAGGTTGCTATAAATAGATTAGCACACTGCTGCACGATTCACATGCAACCTCTGTATGTGTGGGGAAGGGGGTGTGTGCCTTTCCTCCAATCAGCTGTCTCACAGTGTCCAGCAATAATCTCCTCCTAGAGGGGAATGAGGAAGTGAAAATTCTAACAGAACAAGCACTTTCTAAACAGTATATTAATGTGAAGACAGCAGATATACATGTAAAACTCATTTAGGGTGATTAGTTTCACATGTGTATCATCTGAGGCTGTTCACTTCACTTGGTATATGGAAGGTGTACATCCACTTTATGTTTGCATGGATATATTTCTGACATGCTACCATATAAAGCAAAAGTGTCATTTAAAATAAAATTGCTTTTTTTTAAAACTAGCTTCATGCACACTGGGGTTTTGTAAACGCTTTTCACTTGGCAGAAGACAAACGGCTTCAGAAACACCCCTTTGCGATTCTGTTGCTGCTCTCAGGCACAGCGCTGGATAGGCAAAGAATCGGGTAAGTATTTGGGAGGGGGAAGCTGAGACTGGAAGATTTTACCAAATGCATAGAATGCATCAAGGTGAAAAACCTTATGCCTTTAGACCGACTTTAGGACAAATTGAATTGACTTAAGAATCACAGTTATGGCTATCACAAAGTACATTTTTAGGCATTCTACCCATTGCGATCAAAAGGAGTCCAGGGCCACATACTGACTGCTTGATTGTGGCTCTGAAGCTGCATGCACTGGATGTCTGAGCTACTGCATACAACTTGTGAGTTTTACATGCTCTCACATGAAACTGTTTTGTTTCAACAGATAATAGGATTATGGAATGGTCTGCTTGTTTTACTGTATTGTTATGTATACACAGTATTTATTTTGTGTGCAGCGATGTTGTAAAGAGGTTTGTTCGATTTCACAATGCCCCACAATCTATGACTTGAAGTTACTCAATAGAGAGTGGGACATCCTGAAAATAGAGTTCAGTTTCCACACTTACAGATTTCCAGCATAAACATCTTACAAGATTTTGTTTGATTTGTTTTCAGGGCAATTCAAGTTGCTTGAGCAAGACCGGGATATCAAGGAGCCAGTGCAGTATTTCAACAGTGTGGAGGAGGTGGCTAAGGCATTTCCTGAGCGGGTCTATGTTATGGAGGACATAACATTCAACGTCAAGGTAGTCTTTAATGATAAATATTTATCACAACTGTAATCAATAGTTTTAGTTTAGCCCCTTGATAACGGAGGGTAAAACAAATCTTAACGCTTGAAAACAATTATGCAACATTGACATGTGTTAGTAAAACTGCACGTATCATCGCAACTGTGTATCCAGGTGGATTAAACCTTGTTTTTTTTTTGGTTTCTTTTTTTCAGGACAATTTTGGTTTTCATTTGGTAGTAAATGGTAATGCATACTGTATCTCCTGATTTATTTTTATTTTTTTTTATCAAAGGAAAACTGGGCCAAAATCGTTTTTTAAAAATATATAAATATATATGAGAATTTATTTTGGGTTGTTCTTTGGTGATAGGTTATGGCAGTAGCAAGACAAATACAACAAAAAAATATATTTTTTTGTCATATATATTAGAGCTGCACGATTCTGGCCAAAATGAGAATCACATTTTTTTTGCTTAGAATAAATATGACGATTCTCGCGGCGTAAAATCTTTCACATTATACAAAAAAAATTGGGCTAACTTTACTGGTTATTTTTTTTTTTATTAATGAAAGTGTCATTTTGTTCCATAAATTTGCATTTGAAAGACTGCTGCGTAAATACAGTGCGACATAAAATGTTGCAACATCCACCATTTTATTCTGTAGGGTCTCTACTAAAAAATTTTTTTAAATATAATGTTTGGGGTTCCAAGTAATTTTCTAGCCCAAAAAAATGATTTTAACTTGAAACCAACAAATGTCAGAAAAACGATAACGATTCTTAAGTTAATCGTGCAACTCTAATATACACACAGTGCCTTGACATTTTCCACATTTTGTTATGTTAAAACCAAAAATGTAAATGTATTTTATTGGGATTTTATGTGATAGACCAACGCAAAGTGGTCCATAATTGTGAACTGTAAGGAAAATGATAAATGGGTTTCAACATTTTTACACAAGTACATATCTAAAAAAGTGTGGCGTGCATTTGTATTCAGCCCCCTTTACCCTGATACCCCCACTAAAAACTATTAGAACCAGTTGCCTTCAGAAGTCACCTGATTAGTAAATTTAGTCCACCTGTGTAATTTCATCTCAGTAAAAAATACATCTGTTCTGTGAAGCCCTCAGTCAGAGAACCTTAGTGAACAAACTGCATCACGAAGGCCAAGGAACACACCAGACAGGTCAGAGATAAAGTTTTGGAGAAGTTTAAAGCAGGGTTAGGGTTTTAAAAAAAATCCCAAGCTTTGAACCTCTCACAGAGCACTGTTCAATCCATCATCTAAAATTCCTACCTAAAATCTACTGACCCTGACCTTGACCATAAGACCTCATGCACACCGGATGGGCAGAAAAATGTATTATTCTGGCCAATTAAATTAACGCACGCTTAAGCTTTGATGCACCTAAGCATGGTAAATGCGTTTTCAAGCGTTTTTTCTGCCAATATGCTGCTAACAGGAGGAAAGGTGTCTAGGAGAGAAGGCAAAATTGTCCAGTGTGTGTGAGGCCTAACTCTGACACTGACCTAGATAAAATCTTGATCTACCTATTTTTTTTTTCTTTCTTTATTCCTACATACCCCTTTTTTTCTCTAGCAAAGAGAGAAAGATTCAATGAGGACGATTTACTAAAACTGGTGCAGACAGAACCTAGTGCAGTTGTGCATAGTAACCAATCGGGTTCTAATTTCAGCTTGTTCAATTAAGCTTTGACAAGAAAACCTAGAAGCTGATTGGTTACTATGCATACCTGCACCAGATTCTGTGTGCACCAGTTTTAGTATATCTTTCTCAATGTATCACTCCATTCAGAAGAGAAAGCAGACACGGGCGGGCTATACAGTGATTGATCACTGATAGCCAATCAAAGGCTATCCAGTGATCGGCTTTCTGGTTCCCGGTCGTTAGTACGGGACCCGTGGCCCTCAGGGAGAGTCTGGACCCTGTACAGCTAGACCACTGTGCAGCTTGCAAAGACATGTGCACATATATGCAGCCCCACAGAAGACCCATTTCAGTAAGGTTAATTAAATATATGTGTACAGGCAGCGGTAAGGGGTTAAAAAAAAATGTTTTCTATGGCTCTGCAGCTAGTGCTCTGTTGGATTGACAAACAAGTATTGTAATTCGTAAAATCAGCCTCCTTCTTTTAAAGCGGAACTAAACCCATCAAATTAACTGTTTCCCAAAGCAGTTACACTCAAGGTATACAGTAAATAATAACTGTCGCAGTTGTTTGTGCTGTCAACTGAATCGTGATGCCATCAAATGGCTGGTAGTAACCTCATAACACTTGGAGGAAGTCCGCTCATCCCTGCAAAAATTAAAAGCCAGCAGCTTACACTTCAGCTGCTGACTTTTAATAATAGGACACTTACCTGTCCTGGAGTCCAGCGATGTCAGCACAGCAGCTGATGTTTCTTTTGGGTGCTGCCACTGCCATTAAGGGAACTCGACAGTTTAGTATTATGGCTTCACGCCAAGTCCCTACTGCACATGCGCGAGACACCGCTGTGCTCTCCTACTGGCCCGGCGGTGGGGGAAGGAGGAGGAGGGAGCCGAGCTGCTGGCATAATGTGCTGCGGCCTGGACTCCTGGAATTTGGGATAGGATACCTGTCAAAGAAGGGTATCCGCCCCCCCCCCCCCGAAAGGTGCCAAATGTGGCACAGAAGGGGGGGAGGAGACAAATGGACGAGGGTTCCATTTTTGGATGGAACTCTGCTTTAAGTTCTCCGCTCAAGCTCCTGTAAATCCATCCGGTGTTTCCTGCAATGGATGCTGGCTGGACAGGAGTCCATTAAACTTGTCACATACTATGGATATGTATAGAGAAGTCCCAAACACCGCACACCTAGCAAAGCCTTTAGTAAACAGGTGAAAGCAGCCTGGGCTGGATTAATCAAAGCATTGCGACCAACGCGTTTCACCCTATCCACATCGCTTAATCATGGAGGTGTCAAATGGCTGGTGTCATAACTGATCACATGTTCGGTACCATGGCAACTGCAGCTGAAGATCCAACAAGAGACTAGGATGGCAGCTTCCTTGGATTTAAGAGATTGGAGCTTTTAGTTCTGCTTTAACCACTTGCTTACTGGGCACTTAAACCCCCTTCCTGCCCAGGCCAATTTTCAGCTTTCAGCACTGCGTCGCTTTAACTGACAATTGCGCGGTCGTGCGACGTGGCTCCCAAACAAAATTGACGTCCTTTTTTTCCCACAAATAGAGCTTTCTTTTGGTGGTATTTGATCACCTCTGCAGTTTTTATTTTTTGCGCTATAAACAAAAATAGAGCGAAAATTTTGAAAAAAAAAACACAATATTTTTTACTTTTTGCTATAATAAATATCCCAATTTATTATTTTTATTTTTATTTTTCTCAGTTTAGACCGATACGTATTCTACATATTTTTGGTAAATAAAAATGCAATAAGCGTTTGATTGGTTTGCGCAAAAGTTAAAGCGTCTACAAAATAGGGGATAGTTTTATAGCATTTTTATTAATATTTTTTTTTTACTAGTAATGGCGGCGATCAGCGATTTTTTTATTGTGACTGCGACATTATGGTGGACACATCGGACACTTTTGACACCATTTTGGGACCATTGTCATTTTTACAGCGATCAGTGCTATAAAAATGCACTGGTTACTGTAAAAATTACAATGGCAGTGAAGGGGTTAACCTGTAGGGGGCGCTGAAGGGTTTAAGTATGCCTAAGTGAGTGATTACTACTGTGGGGGGAGGGGACTGACTGGGGGAGGTGACCGATCTGTGTCCCTATGTACAAGGGACACGGCATCGGTCTCCTCTCCCTGACAGGACGTGGATCTCTGTGTTTACACACAGAGATCCACGTCCTTGTCTGTGTACCTGCCGATCGCGGGTGCCAGGCGGACATTGCGGCCGCCAGGCACGCGCATCGGCATCTCAGTGAGACACCGGGCATGCTCAGTGGCCGCAGGGAACGAAGCAAGCAAGGGCCGGACGTCAATTGACATCCTTCCGGCATTCTAGGTCCGCGCTGTAGCCGTCATTCGGCTATAGCGCGGGCCTGTTGTGGTTAAGAAACCGATTACTCTTCCCTCAGGTTTTAGGGGCTTCTCCCTGTCAATACATGATTTTTTTTTTTTTTTTTAGAAAATAACCAAAGTTCCTGTCATATTAAGAAACAACAGCAGTTGAAACAGATATGATAAAATCCTCTGCTACTGTTTTGCTGAGTGCTTTTCAGTCTTCTATGCTTTTCTGTGATTGGATTATTTTTAGCTGAAGTTGAGCTCATGGTGATCCCTGTAGCCAGTTGTCAATAGCCTACAGTCCATCAAAATTCTAGGTACATGACAGCAACCTGTAACAGGGAAACTTGCCCTCCCTAATTTGAACACTATTCAGCAAGTAAAGCCAAAAAACGTAAATGATAATCTTGCCTATTACTTATAGGTGATCTCATTCAAAAGATATTGAATGAAGAGTGAACATTTGCTATGTTGGACTTGAAGTGAATTCAGCACAGTAATCTATTTTTCCAAGCAGATTATTTCCCATGTATCACTAGCAGTGGCAGCTGGTGCTCAATATTTGGCGGGGGAGGGCAGCAAACAAACCTGCCCCCCTCACTCGCACATAATGCCGCCACCACCCCGGAAGACTGGCCTTGGTACTCACACTGCTCCAGCTCTCGCTCATCCTCCCATCTGCTGCTGCAATCTCCTCCTCGACGGCCAATACACGCTCCTGGCCCAGGCTTCTGCTAGGAGGATGGGCTCTATTTGAGCTGGGAAGGCGGCGATCAGTGATGAGGTGCCGTTGCTTCTCCTCCATGGCCGAACAGGAAGTGGGTCCTGAGACCCAATTGGCCAGGAGTCCTAAGTAGGGATGAGCTCAGGCGTGTTCGCATTGAACACGTGCAGAGCCCGCCAAGGAAGTCGGAACCGTGCTGCGCTAATCACAGGCAGGGAGACATTGTCCCGATGCTTGGCTGCAGAGATCGGGAAATGTCTCCCTGTCTGTGATTAGCGCTGCGCGGTTCCGACGGTGCCGACTTCCTTGGCGGGCTCTGTACGTGTTCAATGCGAACATGCCTGAGCTCATCCCTAGTCCTAAGACTCCCTGGCCAATCGGGTCTCAGGACCCGCTTCCTGATTGGTTGGGAGGAGAAGCAGGAAGAGATTAGCAAATATTTATTTGCTAATGTCACACAACTGGGTGGGCTCAGGGCGCCCCAAGCCAAACCTTTTTTTAAGCCGATTAGAGCCTCAAAATCTAATCATGTGCTTCAAAGAAGAAAACGACCCATTAAAATCCATGCGTCCGGTGCCCTGCATGTAGATTAGGGGCTGCTCGTATGGGTTGGGGGGGGGGTGCCTGTGTGCCCCTAATGGCGTGGCCGCCACTGACGGCTAGACAGGCAATTAACCTACCAAGCATGTCTTTGGTGTGTGGGATCAAACCGTAGCACAGGGAGAACATCGTTACATAGTTAGTCAGGTTGAAAAAAGACACAAGTCCATCCAGTTCAACCATAAAAAAAAAAAAATATAAATAAATAAATATAGTACAATCCCATATACCCAATTCTATACCCACTGTTGATCCAGAGGAAGGCAAAAAACCCCAGCAGAGCATGATCCAATTTGCTACAGCAGGGGAAAAAATTCCTTCCTGATCCCCCGAGAGGCAATCGGATATTCCCCGGATCAACTTTACCTATAAATGTCAGTACCCAGTTATATTGTGTACATTCAAGAAAGAATCCAGGCCCTTCTTAAAGCAATCTACCGAGCTGGCCAGAACCACCTCTGCAGGGAGTCCATTCCACACTTTCACAGCTCTTACTGTGAAGAAACCCCTCCGTATTTGGAGGTGAAATCTCTTTTCCTCTAGACGCAAAGAGTGCCCCCTTGTCCTTTGTGTTGACCGTAAAGTGAATAACTTAACACCAAGTTCACTATATGGACCCCTTATATATTTGTACATGTTGATCATATCCCCCCTTAATCTCCTCTTCTCAAGAGTGAATAAATTCAGTTCCTCTAATCTTTCCTCATAGCTGAGCTCCTCCATGCCTCTTATCAGTTTGGTTGCCCTTCTCTGCACTTTCTCCAGTTCCCCAATATCCTTTTTGAGAACTGGGGCCCAAAACTGAACTGCATATTCCAGATGAGGTCTTACTAATGATTTGAACAGGGGCAAAATTATATCTCTCTCTGGAGACCATACCTCTCTTAATACAAGAAAGGACTTTGCTCGCTTTGGAAACCGCAGCTTGGCATTGCATGCCATTATTGAGCTTATGATCTACCAAAACCCCCAGATCCTTCTCCATTACGGATCCCCCCCAGTCTTACTCCCCCTAGTATGTATGATGCATTCATATTCTTAGCCCCCAAGTGCATAACTTTACATTTATCAACATTAAACCTCATCTGCCACATAGTCGCCCAATTAGACAGAGCATTGAGGTCGGCTTGTAAATTGGCGACATCCTGTAAGGACGTTATTCCACTGCATAGCTTGGTGTCATCTGCAAAGACAGAAATGTTACTTTTGATCTCAGACCCAATATCATTTATAAAGATATTAAAAGGTAAGGGTCCCAGCACTGAACCTTGGGGTACACCACTGATAACCTTAGACCATTCAGAGTAAGAATCATTAACCACTACTCTCTGAATTCTGTCTTTTAGCCAGTTTTCTATCCATTTACAAACTGATATTTCCAATCCTATAGACTTTACCTTGCACATGAGCCGTGTGTGGGGAACTGTATCGAACGCTTTTACAAAATCCAAGTATTCCACATCCACAGCCACACCTCTGTCCAAGGTTTTACTTACCTCTTCATAAAAAGAAATCAGGTTTGTCTGACAACTTCTGTCTTTCATGAATCCATGCTGTCTGTTGCTTAAATAGTTTTTCTCCAGCAAGAACTCATCTATGTGGTCTTTTATTAATCTCTCCAGTATCTTCCCAACTATAGAAGTTAAACTAACAGGTCTATAGTTACTTGGTAAAGACTTAATTCCCTTTTTAAATATAGGCACCACATTGGCCCTGCGCCAATCCAGTGGTACTATTCCTGTCATTAATGAGTCCCTAAAAATTAAATACAATGGCTTTGAAATTACAGAGCTCAATTCTTTTAAGATCCGTGGGTGGATACCATCTGGTATCTAAATATTCTGGACCACATCACTTTTGAGCCATTGTGGATTTGGGGCTGTGTCACTACCACCCCCATTTTGGACATGAGCTCCCCCATGCTCCTTTGTATACACAGAACTGAAGAAAGTATTTAATAAATTAGCCTTCTCTTTGTCCCCAGTCACCCACTCTAGATTATTTTGTAAAGGGCCTACATGCTCAGACTTGACCTTTTTACTATTAATATATTTGAAGAATTTTTTGGGGTTTGTCCTACTATCTTTTGCAATCTGTCGTTCATTTTGAATTTTTGCATCCTTGTTTTCCTTTTTACATATCCTGTTATATTCTTTATAACATTTAAATGACACTAGTGTTCCCTCATTTTTATATTTTTTAAAAGCTCTTTTCTTATAGTTTATAGCTTTTTTAACTTTGGCAGTGAGCCACATAGGTTTTATTTTTAGCCTTTTAAACTTATTGCCCATGGGAATATACTTTGCAGTGAGTTCACAAACAGTCTTTCTGAAGAATTCCCATTTCTGTTCTGTGCCCATTGATGCCAATATTCCCTCCCAGTCTAAGTCCTGGAGAGCAGCGCTCATCCTTGGAAAATTTGCTCTCTTGAAATTAAGTGTTTTTATCTTTCCCGTATGTGATTTTTGCTTACAACTAACATCAAATGAAATCATGTTATGGTCACTGCTACCCAGGTGTTCCTTTATCTGAACATTAGTAATACGCTCTGCATGGTTTGAGATTACCAGGTCCAACAGAGCATCATTCCTAGTTGGGGCCTCAATAAACTGGACCATAAAATTGTCCTGCAATAGGTTTATAAATTTTTGCCCTTTAACTGTCCCAGCAGTTCCATTACTCCAGTCAATTTCTTTCTCGTACATCACGGGACACAGAGCGACATAGTCATTACTAATGGGTTATATAGATACCGTCAGGTGCTGGCACTGGCAACTTCCAAAACCGGAAGTACCCTCCCCTATATAAGCCCCTCCCATCCGGGAGCACCTCAGTTTTTTGCCAGTGTCTAAGGTGTTGGCCAAGAAGAAACATGTGTTTTTCACTGAGCTTGCGTACAGGTTCTTTTGGGCCTCAGTAAGCTATTCCGGATCCGACCAAAAAAGCTTCATAGCTAAACGGTCGGTACCCGGGCCTTGCAGAGAAGAGCAAGGTTTTGCCTGTAATGCTTCTCTTAGGAGAGCTGGACCCTGGGATCCAGAGCTCTGGTCATACCCACAACCAAGATGTTTTCTGTGCAGGGTGCTATACAGGTCCAGGGGAGTGGAATCCTTGGGAACCCGGTCCCTGAAGGTTTGATTACAATGCCTGCCGTGATAGGTGAAGTTTGGGCTTTTGTGGACCAAACAAAGTCCTGCGGCGGGGAACAGGTAAGTGGGGGCCCCCAGGAACTTGGTTCTATTGGGGGACCCCCAAGCCTAATTTGTCTTTCTGTCTGTTACCTAATGGTATTCCCGCAAAATTCTGTGCATGCCTGTAACTACTAAAAAAATGTAATAATTTTTAATGGTGGTCAAGAAAAAAAAAAAAAAAAAAAATTTTTATATATATATATTTAATATATTAGACTGCGGTACCTGTGTTTGTCCACTAGAGGCCGCTGTGGAATGTTTTCTTGTCATGTGGACTAGCTTCTTCTCAGCAGAGCAAAGTCCAGGCAGATGGTGAGTTCTCTTATAGGAAACTGCTTCCTCTGCCATGTTGCAGTGCTCGTCCATCCCCCGGCCTGCGGCAAAGAGGGGCCCTGGCTCCTGTCCCTTGTTACCATATTTGAAATTAGCGCCGAAGGCGCACGTGCGCGTGCACGCGCCTCTATATATAGAGGTGAGCCGGGAAAGGGGGCGGAGCCTGGGGATGACGCTCTGTGCGCGCCGCAGCGCTTCTGCGCATGTGCGGGCGTCCCAGCAGTTTAAAAAAACCACAATATGTAGTGAGCTGGCTATGAAGTACAGAGACAGAGCTGGCAACATTTAAAGGCATACAGCAAGCGGTTGATACAGGCATCCCCTAGAAAGGCACATTAGTAGACACCAACTGTGATATAGCAGCAATTGTGCTAGACTATTCTCAGTAAAAGTGGTGTATTACGGCTGGAATACCTCAGCTTTAGGCTTAGGAATATGCCGTCCAGAAGCTCCGGAACTGAATCTTCCAGGAAGCGAAGGGGGTCTCATCGGGCTCGGAGGATCTTGGGCATACTCCTGCTGCACCAGTCTCCCCTGAAGTTCAGAGGTAAGTGACCGTAGAGACCCCGCAGGGGTACTTGGTACTGTGGCTGTCCTCAGTCACCTGCTCCTGTGTATGTAACAGAGGAGGTTTTTTCCTCAGCTCTGGGAGGATTAGAGAGAGATTGTCAAAATTTATCGCTGCCTCCCTGTCAGGGAAAGCACGCCCGATCTCCGTCTCCTCCTTCAGAGTGCCTGTTAGCAGAGCAACAGTCCCATACAGGGATCGACCTGCCTGAAGGGGATCAGGATAAGGTTGATTCTGTTATAGAGGAATCAACAGTGGGGGAACCTTTTCTCAGCATCTCAAGCTGAAAGATTATGGGTTCAGTCTCTGACTAACATGGTCCGATCAGCATTTAAAAATGCACCTTGCGGAACCATCAACCACTACTGTATCCTCGTTGGGGTCGCTAGAAGCCCCCAGACTGTTTGTTCTTTTCCACTTCACCCTTTACTGAAAGGGCTCATTTACCAGGATTGGGAACGTCCTGAGAAAATATTTATTCCCCCAAGAGATTTCCGGTGGTCTATCCCATGGAGGATAAGTTCATCAAAAAAAAAAAAATGGAAGGTCCCTACAATGGACGCAGCCATCTCTTGTATGTATAAATCACTGACATGTCCAGTGGATAATGTCCAAATGTTCAAGAACCCAATAGATAAAAGATTGGAGTCCTTATGAAAATCTGCTTGGTGATACAGCCAGCAGTAGCAGCTATTGGGGTCTGCTAAGCAGTGAAGGATCAGTTGAAACAGGTCTTGAGGGACTTGACAGATCAGCAGGCTTTGCCCTAGCTGATCTACCTAGAGCCTTAGGCTTTGCGGTTGATGCCATAGAGGATTCAGTCCATCAGGCCTCCCGCCGTCTATAGTACATATGCGTAGGCTCCTATGGCTCAAAAAACTGGTCTGCTGAAGCTCCCTGTAAAGAATGGCTGGTTAGCGTCCCATTTCATGGTGAACGCTTATTCAGGGAAAACCTGGACAAATATATCCAGAAAATTTCCAGCGGTAAAAATACGCTCTTGCCGGTTAAAAGCAGAGTTAGAGGTCCCTCTTTAAGAGGCCTGCTTCTCCAGTCCCTGGGGCATCGGCTGTGTAACAGTTCCGACGGCCTCCTCGGTCAAATCCCGGGGGTAAAAAACAGGGACAGTAGCAGGGTAATGAGAAACCCTGGGTCAGGGGAGGTACAAAACCTCCCCCAAAGTTAAATTCATGAAGCCCCCACTCAGTCGGGTGGGGGGAGGACTCCAGTTGTTCGCAAGAGACCTGGCGGGACACGATCAAGACAGATAGGTGCTCTCCGCAGTAGGTTTGGGATACAGTTTGGAGTTAAAAGACTCTCCTCCTTCCCATTTTTGAGGTCAAACGTGCCAAGGGATCCCCGGAAGAGAGAGTCCCTCCTGTTGGCACTAGAACAACTATTGCTCCAAGGAGTAATTATGGAGGTTCCCCTGGAAGAATGAGGGTTCGGGTTTTACTCAAACCTCTTTACAGTCCCGAAGCAAACGCGGACGGGAGGCCCATATTCTAAAAGGGCTATACAAATTCCTGTATATCAGGACTTTCCGATGGAGTCGATCCGATCGGTGGCCACTGCCCTACAAGGGGAGGATTGGTTAGCCACGATCGACATCAAAGATGCTTATTTGCACATTCCCATCTTTCCAGTCCACCAAAAATTTCTACGCTTTGCAGTAGAAGGGCGCCATTTTCAGTTCAGAGCCTTACCCTTCGGTTTGGCCACAGCACCACGAGTGTTTACAAAAATTCTGGCCCTTTATTGGCCAATCTAAGAACACAAGGTGTAATGATAATGGCATATCTGGATGACTTGTTGCTGATAGACCACTCAGTGAAAAAACTAGACGTGGTCGTTCACAAGACGATCAAGTATCTGGAATCTCACGGTTGGATTATCAACCGAGACAAGTCAGCCCTAAAAACCAGTCAAAAGTCTGGAATACTTGGGGCTAAGGTTGGATTCAGGCCAGAGAAAAATATTCTTGCCTCGAGGAAAGATGTTGTCTTTGAAAGATTTGATCCACTTAGTGGGTACAAAAAAGAGGCTGCTGGGAAAAATGGTGGCATCATTCGAAGCAGTACCCTACGGTCAATTCCATTCAAGGAATTTGCAAGGGGCCATACTGTCAGCCTGGAACAAAAAAGTTCAGGCCCTAGACTTACAATGTCCTTGTCCCCTTCCGTTCGCAAGAGCCTCCGTTGGTGGTTGGTTCCCCAGAATCTGGAAAAAAGGAAATCCTTCAGTCCGATTTCTTGGAAGGTGGTCACTACAGATGCCAGCCTTATAGGCTGGGGAGCAGTACTGGAGCAATAGTCTCTCCAGGGCAGATGGTCGGATGCAGAAAAGGCCCTGCCCATCAATCTCTTAGAGATACGAGCAGCCCGGTATGCCCTAGTAGCATGGACATCCAAACTCCAAGGGTCCCCTGTCAGAATGCAATCAGACAATGCCACAGCAGTGGCATATATCAATCATCAGGGGGGCACCAGGAGTCGTGCAGCCCAGAGGGAAGTAAATTACATCCTGAAATGGGCAGAAAAATATGTCCCAGCCATATCTGCGGTATTCATTCCAGGAGTGGAGAATTGGAAGGCGGACTTTCTAAGTCGCCAGCAATTAGGCCCAGAGGAAGGGTCCCTTCACCCCGAGGTTTTCTGGACAATATGTCAGCGGTGGGGAACATCGGATGTAGATCTTCTAGCATCCAGATTCAACGCAAAGGGGGACAGGTTTGTCTCTCGGACAAGGGATCCCCTAGCTTGCGGCTCGGATGCCCTAGTGTTCCCTTGGGATCAGTTCAAGCTGATATATGCATTCACACCGCCACAATGGTTACCTCGATTACTCCGCAGAATCAGGGTAGAAAAGAAACCGGTGATTCCGGTGGCTCCAGCGTGGCCCCGAAGAGCGTGGTACGCGGAGATTGTAAAATTTCAGTGGGGAGTCCTTGGACTCTCCCACGTCGTCCGGCTTTCGCAAGGACCGATATACCACCCTTCCTTACCAGCCCTAGGTTTGACGGCCTGGCTATTGAAGCCCACATTCTAAAAAAGAGAGGGCTCTCTAATGCTGTGGTATCTACCATGATCAATGCCAGGAAGCCGGTATCCAGGCAGATCTACTATAGAATCTGGAAGGCGTACATCGCGTGGTGTGAGGCCAAGAAATGGCATCCACATAAGTACGTAATAGGTAGGATTCTGGACTTCCTACAGTGGGCTGTAGATAGGAAGCTTGCCTTGAGTACTATCAAGGGTCAGTTTTCGGCCTTGTCAATATTTTTTCAAAGGCCCTTGGCTTCGCATTCACTAGTCAAAGCCTTTATACAAGGAGTGATGCGTATTAGTCCTCCGGTTAATATTCCCATATGTCCATGGGATCTAAACTTGGTTCTGTCGGTTCTACAGAAACAACCATTTGAACCATTACAGCATATTTCCTTGGTGCTTCTCACCAGGAAATTGATTTTTCTAGTAGCCATTTGTTCGGCTAAAAGAGTATCGGAATTAGCAGCTATGTCCTGTAAGGAGCCATATCTGGTTATCCATAAGGACAGAGTAGTGTTACGTCCTCATCCAGCCTTTCTTCCTAAGGTGGTATCGAGGTTTCATTTGAACCAAGATGTGGTTCTTCCTTCTTTTTTCCCCAAACCTACTTCGGTAGAGGAAAAGTTATTGCATTCTTTGGATGTAGTAAGAGCAGTTAAAGCTTATCTAAAAGCCACTGCTCAGATTCGCAGAACGGATACTTTGTTTATTCGGCCGGAAAGCCCCAGAAAGGGTCAGGCAGCGTCAAAATCTACTTTAGCCAAGTGGATTCGACAGGTCATTATGCAAGCTTATGGCTTGAGAAGGAGACCGCCTCCGTTCAAAGTTAGAGCGCACTCCACGAGAGCAGTTGGAACTTCATGGGCAGTGCATCACCAGGCCTCCCTGGCTCAAATCTGTAAGGCCGCAACGTGGTCTTCAGTTCACACGTTTACTAGGTTCTACCAGGTGGACGTTAGAAGTCAGGAGGATGTCGCCTTTGGGCGCAGTGTGTTGCAGGCCGCAAAAGATCCTCATGTCTGATAGCGCTCAGCTTATATATGGTGTATCCCCCCCCTCATTGGGCATTGCTTTAGGACATCCCATTAGTAATGACTATGTCGCTCTGTGTCCCGTGATGTACGAGAAAGAAAATAGGATTTTTATAACAGCTTACCTGTAAAATCCTTTTCTTAGGAGTACATCACGGGACACAGAGCTCCCGCCCCTCTTTGGGGACACTTATTGCTTTGCTACAAAACTGAGGTGCTCCCGGATGGGAGGGGCTTATATAGGGGAGGGTACTTCCGGTTTTGGAAGTTGCCAGTGCCAGCACCTGACGGTATCTATATAACCCATTAGTAATGACTATGTCGCTCTGTGTCCCGTGATGTACTCCTAAGAAAAGGATTTTACAGGTAAGCTGTTATAAAAATCCTATTTTCTGGGTAGTTAAAATCCCCCATTATTATCACCGTCCCAGCCCTTGCAGCCCTTTCCATCTGTGCAAGGAGCTGAGTCTCCACCTCCTCATTAACATTGGGTGGTCTATAACAAACTCCAATGATTAACTTTGAACTACGCACATCTGTATGCAGTTCCACCCATAATGCTTCAGACTCATCCCACTCTCCATCCACCAGGTCCTCTTTCACACTCGCTTTGAGATCACTTCTCACATAGAGACAGACCACTCCACCTTTCCTTTTTACCCTGTCTTTCCGAACGAGTGCATAGCCAGGAATATTAATAGCCCAGTCATGTGAGGAATGAAGCCAAGTTTCAGCAATACTGATTACATCATAGCTCTCCTCATGCACCAGAGCTTCCAACTCACCTATTTTGGCAGACTTCTGGCATTGGTGAACAGACACTTTAATGCATTAATATATTTTGACCGGTCACATACTATCCTCTTGGGTGTTCCCAGATTGCAACTAGGACTTGCTACTATACTTACCTTGGGTTTATGTGCTTTGGTTACCCTACCACTAATGCCCCTAATACTACCCTCTGGAATATGTTCCCCGCTGACTCTCACTATCTCTGGACCCTCCCCCCCCCTTCACCTAGTTTAAAAACCCCTCTAACTTTTTGGCCATCCTTATTCCCAACTGATCTGCACCCTCCTCATTTAGGTGCAGTCCGTCCCTTCTATAGTACTGGTTATCGACTGATAAGTCGGCCCAGTCCTCCAGGAACCCAAACCCCTCCTTACTACACCAGCTCTTCAGCCACTTGTTCACCTCCCTAATCTCCCTCTGCCTTTCTGGTGTGGCTCGATGTACCGGTAGTATTCCTGAGAATACTACCTTGGAGGTCCTTTTCCTCAATTTGGCTCCCAAGTCCCTAAAATCGTTCTTTAGGACACTCCATCTGACTTTGTCATTGGTGCCAACGTGCACCATGACAGCTGGGTCTTCCCCAGCCCCTCCCAGTAATCTGTCCACCAGATCCGTGATGTGCCGAACCCGTGCGCCCGGTAGACAACATACAGTTCGGCGCCTCAGGTCTTTGTTACAGATTGCCCTCTCTGTCCTTCTAAGAATTGAGTCCCCTACCACCAGAATCTGTCTTTCCTTTCCCTTCGCTCCCCCCCCACTCTCACTGGAGGAGTTCTTCCCCCGGCAGCTAGGAGAGTCCATGCAAACTCCATGCTGTTCCCTGACCAAGATTTGAACCAAGGACCCCGATTATGCAAGACAGAAGTAGGAACCACTGTGCTGCTGTAAATCTTCAGTCAGAGGTTTGTGCACATTGGTTCTAAAAGGCTAAAATATATAAAGAGTTAAACAATAAAGAGATGCTGTGTCAGCTTTTAATTCATTAAAGTTTCTAGTGCCTAATGCTTCAGGCCACCAGTATGATTTTCAGTAAGAACAGTGGGAGTTCTAGGATGGGACTGACACCAATGTGCCAGACTAGTCTTCACTGTCATCAATAAAATGTGTTCATTGTTCACAACATCAAAATCATCTGAGCCGACAGGATCTATGAGTCAGGGTGAAATATTTCACTTTATTCATTTGTCATTTGTTATCGTCTATAACAAAGCCATAACTAAGCATTACAAAGCAAGAATTTTCCTCTATACTTTAGTGCCACAATACACGCTGCGTAGTCTAGATATTACCAATAACAATAATTGTGTATTCTGTCAAAATGCTGCTTGGAAATCTTTCTATGGATTGTCTTGTGTTTGTCTGACTCAGTTAAACCTTCATCCATTCTAATCAACAACAGTTTTTGTATTCTTATTTTTTTCTGTAGGAAAAATAAATAAATTGATTAATATAATGAACAAGGCTCATATTCACACAACATTGGCAGTAGATATTCTAATGTCACCCTGTACAAGCTACCTTATTGTGTGTTAGGTTTGTGTTTGTGAAACATCCTGACCCTCTTCCTACCAATGTAAGTCGTCATTAATCTGGATTAAAGACAGATGACTTCTTTATTGGGGATACATTGGCTTGGGTTGTACAGGCTTAAAGTGGTTGTAAAGAGAATATATTTTTTTTAATCCTAATGCATTTTCTGTTTTAGCCCTGGTTCACACTGGTGCAATTTGATATGCGATTTGACATGTCAAATCGGCTGCAATTGTCGGCAATGGCACCGTCCTAATCGGTGCGACGCTGCATCTTCGGTGCTGCACCGATTTCAAAAAGTAGTTTCTGTACTACTTTTTGCGATTTCGGCCCATGATATACATTGACATCTGTGCAGAAACCTGCACAGATGTCTCTGCAGAAACCTGCACAGATGTCTCTGCAATCGCGGCCGAAATCGGGACTGACAAGTGGGAGTGAAATGGTGCGAGTTCAGCTGAACTTGCACGGCTTCACTCCCGCAGCCCAGTGTGTGAACCTGGGCTTTAAGGTGAATACCTTTCCATGTCAACTCCCCCAGCCCCACCTGAAATGCTTACCAGAGCTTGATCTCCATCCAGTGCTGTTCCCATCTGCTCTTCTATATCCTCTTCTCGCAGCCGTGTCATTCATTCACAAAGATATGTAAACGTGTACTTGGCCTTTAGCCCCCATTCACACCGGTGTGATTTGTCATGCGATTTGACAGTTCCACAAAGCATGACAGGTCGCAGCCCATTGTCGGCAATGGAACCAGTCAAAATGCCACGACTCATGTCGTGACGACTTTGAAAAAGGTTCCTGCACTATTTTTTGCCGATTTCGTTGCGACTTGCATAGACTTCTAAAATCGAAGACTATCAATGTGATTCACTTCAAACTATATAATGGCCTTTTTTTTTTTGGGGGGGGGGGGTTTGTTGACCTATGAGGGGTCATCACCAGTATTGACACGTTTATATTTGTTTCATTAATATTTAACACGTATTTGCATTATATGTCATTTTTTGAGCTAGCTGGATAGGTAGCGCTTCTATGTGGGAACACAGTTGGTTTTAAGCAGCAACCTTGCGTATACTTGTTTTGTCTATTTATTTACACATTACACCACCCATAGTAGCGCAGACGTTTTTATCACATTTTTTTTGCATAGATTTCTGTTAAACAAAGTTTGAAGCCGAAATTAAATCGGAGGTGCAAGTCGCACTAATCTGCAGCATTGAAATTGTGATGAAGTAGCACAATTTCAAAGCCGCACCTGTGTGAACCAAGACTTAATGATTGTAGCAAGAGGGAGGCTTCTTCGTAGCAATTCCCAAAATGGGGGGTAAGTGCATCTGCTAGTATAAGTGAGGACACCCTCTTTAACATACTGTGTGCATGCCAATTATTACTTCAGATTATAAAGTTTAAGACCTTATCTGAAAGTAATCTCTCCTTCTGTAAGACGGAAATGCCTCCTGTGTTGGATCAATAATATGTTGGAGTTTAAGCAGCTTGGATGAAAAACCCGTGATACGTTTACTGCTTCTGCTGTGTGTAGTCATTGTAAGCAGCTGTTTCTGTTGTCCCTCACATGAACTGTGTGCTTGGTTTGTGCTAGACTCCAAACTCAAATCTTTCTAAATTCACCATAATATGGAAGGAGAAATCCCTTAAAGTGAACACATCTATTACATATTAAGCATGGTTGCACCGATACCACTTTTTTTAAGACCGAGCACAAGTACCGATACTTCAAGTACTTGCTGATACCGATTACCGATACTTTTTTTTATTGTCATGTGACAGTGGCACTAATATGCAGCACTGATGAGGCGTGTCAGTGTTTTTTTTTTTGTTTTGTTTTGTTTTTTATTATTATTTTTACAATTTAACTTTTAAATATTTATTTATTATAATTTAAAAAAAATTATCAGCCCTGTTGGGGGGCTTTTGTGAGCTATCAATGGTCTGACATCTCCCCTTAGAGACAGGGAAAGGGTCTGAGGACTCAGATTACCCAGTCCCTTTCTCTGCAGCCTCAGCTGCACTGAAAATAAATGGACAGGAGACAGCTGCTCCTCTCCATTCATAAACTGAAGCATCGTAATCACAATTTACAATGCTCAGTTATGAATGGACTAAGTCAGTGAACACTGACTCTGTCCATTCAGAAAAGGAAGGAGCCGGTAAATTACAGGTTTACCAGCTCCTTCCGGGAGAGAGCAAGGACCACTGAGGGGGAACCGGATAAAATGAGGAGGACACAGGGAGCCGGAGGAGCACACTGGGAGCCGGAGGGGGACACGGATAGAACGAGGAGCACACTGGGAGCCGGAGGGGGACCCGGACAGAACGAGGAGCACACGGGAGCCTGAGGGGGAGCCAGGGGAGGACACAGAGGGACAGTCGGGGACGATCGGTGCAGCGGTGGGGGAGGTACAAGCATGATCTCCCTGTATAACTTTCAATAAAGCATCTGACACAGGAGGTAAAGGAGGAGGAGCGGCTGTCAGAAAAGCTATGCAGGGTAATTGGTGCTTGTACCTCCCCCCCCTTCGCCGCACCGATCACCTGTGAGGCTGGCCGCCCCCCCCCCCCCCTGCTGAGGATGCCTGGTCTGATACAACGGGTATCGGATCAGGCATCGGGGCATTTGCACGAGTACCAATACTCATGCAAATGCTTGGTATCGGCACCGATACTAGTATATCAGTATCAGTGCAACCCTAATATTAAGCTCAATTATATACAAGTTAAGATTTGTATAATTGGAAACTTTTACTAAAATATTGGCTATAAATCTGCACAAGGCAATATAAATGCTATTTTTTTTTTTTTTTACATATTTAAAGAAGGATTAATTTATTACTTAAATCAGAGCATGGGTAGTGTAAATTGTGGGCATGTGAAATGGGGATTAGAGTGTTGGTGTATGTAATTGCAGACCAGGTCGATTGTACTATGACTCACTTGGACTTGTGTTTTTTTCCAGTTTCCTGTTCATATTTATACTGACCCTGTGGATCCCTTAGAGCCAAATGCCAAGTTACATTTATATCTGCAGTATTATTCCTCATGTTCTAGGCACACTTGATCTCTGTTCTTCTTTACATTGGAGAGCAAGAGGGGAGGCAGATTTCTGGGAATTCTGAAGGCTAATGGTCACATCATCCAGAGGAATGTGTGTACTTGATCTCCTTCCACTAAACTCTTCTCCCACTGGAATCATCTCTTCCTATTGGGGAACCCCATCCATAAAATAATACCATGTGTTGAGCTTGCAGAGTGAGTATGTGATAGGGTATTGCCTTCAGTCTCAAGAGAAGGCATGCACAAAATATGATAAGGGAAATTTGCCTTATCCTGAAACTTTAGATAGTAAACTGTATTTCATGACTATAAAATCTCAAGAAAAGACGGCTTTTGTTAAAATAAAAGCCCATGCCATCCATTAAATGTCCAATCTTTGTCACATCGTGGTGGCATTACTATTAAAGGAAATCTTTCCTGAAACAAACATGGAAGCTGTCATCTCTGAACTCTTTCTGCAAATGCCTGTATGCTGAACTTCTGATCTCAATAGTTTTAATCCCTAACAAGTATGTAGATATGGACTTCTGACTTTGTCTGACTGACTTTCCAGCTATGCATACATGTTTTGCGTCCATGACTTGATATCTTGTTGGGTTAGTTTGCCGTGTCCGACCACCTAAGGGGTTAGTTTAGCAGCACAGTAGTGGTATTGGGACCAGAGATTCCTAAAAGGAGTTCCAAGGCTTTCATTAGCTTAGGTAACATTGGGGAAGATTTACTAAAATTGGTACAGATCTGCAAAGAAACCAATCAACTTCCAGGTTTTTTTGGTCAACGCTCAATTGAACAAGCTGAAAACTTTGGAGAGGTACTTGTGACAGTTCTATCAAAGGTGCAACAGATTTACACCCCACACCTGTGCATGAATTTGCCGCAAGTTCCCCTATTGTTGCATTAGTGTATGACAAATTTATAAAGAGAATCTACAACAGTCTTCATTATTATTATGCAAGATTTATATAGCGCCAACAGATTGCGCTGTGCTTTACAACATGAGGGCAGACAGTACAGTTACAATACAATTCAATACAGGAGGAATCAGAGAGCCCTGCTCGTTGGAGTTTACAATCTAGGAGGGATGGTCAAGTGATACAAAAGGTAATAACTGTGAGGGATGAGACGACGGAGAAAATCAAAGTACAGGTGTTAGGTAAATGCAGAATAGGCTTTTCTGAGGATGATTTTTCAGGGATAAAGGAAAGGCGTGAGATGACCAGGGAGTGAATTAAGAGCTTTGTGGTGTCGTTGGTTAGAAAAGGACGTATTTTTGAGATGTTCCGGAGGTTGAGGCGTCAAGATTTAGACAGTGATTGGATGTGGGGCCTAAAGGCTAGATCAGAATCCAGGATTACATCTAGAACCTTGGCATGGAGGGACAGGTTTATAGTTGTGCCATCGATCTTGACAGAGAGATCGGGGGATGGGGCATGTGGGAGAGGAAATATGAGTTTGGTTTTTGATAGATTGGGATTAAGAAAGTGGTGTGACATCCAGTTTATGAATTTCCAAGGATTGTTTTTATAGATTGAAAACTTCCTTCTGTATATGACTAATCACAGAAGAGTGATGTTAGGCCACTGTACTGGTCTATCCAGTTAGCTAAGACGAAAATCATCATACAAATGGTTATAGTGAAAGAATAACAAGGCGCAGAACAATTGAAATTAGCTTTCTAAATAGTAAAGATCAGATGCCAACAGTTTAGCATCTGACGTCAGTCTGGTTCCTATGACGACTAAGCATTTTGGTAAACTTACTTATTCACACAAGGTAATGGGAGGCAAAATGATCCCTGCTTATTACTACTCGTGTTTAGAACAGCCTGTACATAAATTTAATTGCTGGAAATACAGTAAACAATCAAAGAGAAGAAAAAAAAATGCTTTATGCTTAGTTAACTCACTTGAATGTTCTTAGGTTTCATTCACATGGGCACATAGACCCATACATCCGCATAGAGGCGTCTGTTTATGCACTCGGAGTAGCATAGCCACAACCTGAAGCTGAGAGTCTGACAGGTACAGCGTTTGTTACACACTTCCGTACAATCTGTCTGCATCCAGAGCCACTCATCCATATGTGTACACAAGTACCTGCACAAAGATATGTAAAGGCCCATATAGCTGCTGCACCTGTTGGACTTATTGATCTTTAACATGCCTTCTCAAGGATGAATGTGCCCATGTAAGGCTCAGTTCACATTGCTGCGACTTTGCCTGCAACTTTGCCCTGCGACTTCCTTCTGACTTGATCTGACTTGGATGCTATTTATGAGCTTTTACAAGGGCTGAAATCGCACCCAAGTTGGACCAAAGTAGGAGCAACTTGTGTAGCATCAGGAAAAGTGTTACTAAACCCAGGAACCTGCATTCCCTATATCGGGCCTCCCACAGTACACAGAACATGGACATGCAATGGTATTAGTAATTATAAACTGCTAAATACCTTATCAGCAGTATACAACAGTCTTGTGACTTCTCAGTGCTTGGTTAAAGCTTGTAGGAGGAGTTTTTATTCTGCTCTGGCTGTCCTATAAGGCTGCAGGACCCCTGAGCCTCTGTCTGGACAGTGCTGATTGGCCCTGTGCTGATCACATGCACTCTCCCAAGAAAAAAGAAAAACGCTCTAGCAACACACACCAAACTGAGCATATGCAGCTTGTCTCCTAGCCTCTGTTCTATCAGGAGATGGATTGTGGACAGTGGAAGAAGGGGAGGAACAGAGAAGACTGGATCAAACTGCCTTTTTACACAATGCAGAGGGTTAACCCCTTTTGGTTCCCCACTGAGTATAACAAGCATACTTTACTGCAAATACAGACTGATTTTACTGTTGTAGGTTTAGTAACACTTTAACCACTTAAGCCCCGGACCATTTGGTAGCTAAAGGACCAGAGGTGAATTCAGAATTTTGCACTGCGCTGCTTTAACTGTAAATTGTGCGGACATGCAATTTTGTACCCAAACGAAATTTGCGTCCTTTTCTTCCCACAAATAGAGCTTTCTTTTAATTGTATTTGATTGCCTCTGCGATTTTTATTTTTTGCGATTATAAACGGAAAAAGACCGAAAATTTTGAAAAAAAATGATATTTTCTACTTTTTGTTATAAGAAAAATCGAATAAACTCAATTGTAGTCATACATTTAGGCCAAAATGTATTCAGCCACATGTTTTTAGTAAAAAAAATGTCAATAAGCGTATATTTATTGGTTTGCGCAAAAGTTATAGAGTTTACAAACTAGGGTACATTTTCTGAAATTTACACAGCTTTAAATTTATGACTGCCTATCTCATTTCTTGAGGTGCTAAAATGACAGGGCAGTACAAACCCCCCCCCCCCCAAATGACCCCATTTTGGAAAGTAGACACCCCAAGGAAATTGCTGAGAGGCATGTTGAGCCCGTTGAATTTTTTTTTTTTTTGTCTTAAGTGATTGAATAATGACTAAAAAAAAAAAAAAAATTACAAAAAGTTGTCACTAAATGATATATTGCTCACACATGCCATGGTTATATGTGGAATTTCACCCCAAAATACATTTTGCTGCTTCTCCTGAGTACGGGGATACCACATGTGTGGGACTTTTTGGGAGCCTAGCCGCGTACGGGACCCCGGAAACCAAGCACCGCCTTCAGGATTTCTAGGCACAAATTTTTGATTTCACTCCTCACTACCTATCACAGTTTCGAAGGCCATAAAATGCCAAAATCGCACAAAACCCCCCCAAATGACCCCATTTTAGAAAGTAGACACCCCAAGGAAATTGCTGAGAGGCCTGTTGAGCCCATTGAATATATATTTTTTGTCCCAAGTGATTGAATAATGACAAAAAAAAAAAAATTACAAAAAGTTGTCACTAAATGATATATTGCTCACACATGCCATGGTTATATGTGGAATTACACCCCAAAATACATTTTTCTGCTTCTCCTGAGTACGGGGATACCACATGTGTGGGACTTTTTAGGAGCCTAGCCGCGTACGGGACCCCGAAAACCAAGCACCGCCTTCAGGATTTCTAGGCACAAATTTTTGATTTCACTCCTCACTACCTATCACAGTTTCGAAGGCCATAAAATGCCAAAATAGCACAAAACCCCCCCAAATGACCCCATTTTGGAATATAGACACCCCAAGCTATTTGCTGAGAGGCATGGTGAGTATTTTACAGCTCTCATTTGTTTTTGAAAATGAAGAAAGAAAATATATATATATATATTTTTTTTCAATTTTCAAAACTTTGTGACAAAAAGCGAGATCTGCAAAATACTCACAATACCTCTCAGCAAATAGCTTGGGGTGTCTACTTTCCAAAATGGGGTCATTTGGGGGGGTTTTGTGCCATCTGGGCATTCCATGGCCTCCGAAACTGTGATAGGCAGTGAGAAGTGAAATCAAAAATTTACACCCTTAGAAAGCCTGAAGGCGGTGCTTGGTTTTTGGGGTCCCGTACGTGGCTAGGCTCCCAAAAAGTCTCACACATGTGGTATCCCCGTACTCAGGAGAAGCAACAGAATGTATTTTGGGGTGCAATTCCACATATGCCCATGGCATGTTTGAGCAATATATCATTTAGTGACAACTTTGTGCAAAAAAAAAAAAAAATTGTCGTTTTTTCCGCAACTTGTGTCAACATATAAAATATTCCATGGACTCGCCATGCCTCTCAGTATATAGCTTGGGGTGTCTACTTTCCAAAATGGCGTCATTTGGGGGGGTTTTGAACTGTTCTGGCATTTTATACACAACATTAGGAAGCTTACATCCACTCTTCTAACCACTTGAAGACAAAGCCCTTTTTTGACACTTTTTGTTTACGTGAAAACGTATTTTTTTTTGCAAGAAAATTATGTTGAACCCCCAAACATTATATATATTTTTAAAGCAAAGGCCCTACAGATTAAAATGGTGGGTGTTGCATTTTTTTTTTCTACACAGTATTTGCGCAGCGATTTTTCAAACGCATTTTTTTGGGTTAAAAAATACACTTTTTTTTAATTTTAATGCACTAAAACACACTATATTGCCCAAATGTTTGATGAAATAAAAAAGATGATCTTAGGCCGAGTACATAGATACCAAACACGACATGCTTTAAAATTTCGCACAAACGCGCATTGGCGACAAACTACATACATTTTTAAAAGCCTTTACAGGTTACCCCAGTAGATTTACAGAGGAGGTCTACTGCTAAAATGACTGCCCTCGATCTGACCTTCGCGGTGATACCTCACATGCATGGTGCAATTGCTGTTTACATATGACGCCAGACCCACGCTTGCGTTCGCCATTGGGCAAGAGCAGGGCAGGACAGGGGTGCTTTTTTTTTTCTTTTTTTTTTCTTATTAATTTTGCTTTTTTATTTTCTTTTTAAATTGTTCCTTCCAAGTATTTTTTTTTTTTTTATCATTTTTATTGTTCTCAGGGAATGTAAATATCCCCTATGATAGCAATAGGTAGTGACAGGTACTCTTTTTTTGAAAAAACTGGGGTCTTCTAGACCCTAGATTTTTCCTCTGCCCTCAAAGCATCTGACCACACCAAGATCGGTGTGATAAAATGCTTTCCCAATTTCCCAATGGCGCTTTTTATATCCGGGGGGGGGCATTCCCTCCCACTGCTTGTAAAAGCAGTCCAGAGGCTAATTAGCCGCTAGGATTGCTTTTACATGAAAGCCGGCCGCAGGCTGAAAAGAATGATACCAAGATGATACCTAAACCCGCAGGCATCATTCTGGTATAAACATTCAAAGTCCAGCAACATACCAGTACGTTGCTGGTCCTTGTTGGACATGTATTGTAATCTTTTTTTTTTCATGCAGCCAGTTGGCTGAACGAAAAAAGAGATTGATCGGTGGGTATGCCCACCATTAGAATACCGCCCTTCATCCACCCACTTCCAATGATGGGCATACACGCACCATTTATATATGCCGAAGCATGGGGGCATCCTCCCGCAAAAAAGTTATGCCGCACACACATGGTCGGACTTTTCCACGGGCAAGCCTCCGTCGGAATTTCGACCGTATAGACGCGGCATTAGGAGCAAAATCGCTCCTCCGCCCCTGCTGCCCCCATGCTTCGGCATATTTGCTTTTTTTTTTTAACTGTGGTGGTGAAATCACCTCCTACAGCACTGGAGTCGCAGGGATCAGGCCTGTCTCTGTGAACGCTGCAGTTATGTGTGTTGTGTTTTGTAAGTGACAGTGATCGATCGATACTGCACTTGGGTGGCCTGGGCTGGACGGAGGGGCAAAACGCAGGTGCCAGCAGGTATCTGGGCTGATCCCGCTAACACTGCGTTTTTGGGAACCCTAAACTGCTGGGGACGCTAGTATAGATCTGATATTGATCTGTTCAGATACTATACCACTAAGGGGGGTGTATGCTTCACGCGTGGGTGTTAGCGTTACTGGCACTAACCTGACGCTGCCTGGGGTGTGACGCAGACCCTCTCTGACGCTAAAACCTAATTGATATCACCCGCCGGGCGATCAGGGGGTTAAACCTTTATTGGGTTATATACGGCGGGTGCCCTGACACTATAAAAAGCAAACTAACTAACCAGCGTCACCCGTAACACTTATATGGTGATCACTGGTGAAAGGGTTAACTAGGGGCAATCAGGGGGTTAAAACCTTTATTAGATAATATATGGGGGTACCTGATGCTATAAAAACCTGCGGCGAACCTAAAAAAAATTACCAGCTACCGATCTGCATCACCGACACTAAGACAGCGTTTAGAAAAATGATCGCTTAGCGACAGTGGTGATAGGGGGTGAAAGGGTTACCTGGGGGGCGATCAAGGGGGTTAAACCTTTATTAGATAATATATTGGGGTACCTGACGCTATAAAAACCTGCAGCGAACCTAAAAAAAATTACCAGCTACCGATCTGCATCACCGACACTAAGACAGCGTTTAGAAAAACGATCGCTTAGCGACAGTGGTGATGGGGGTGAAAGGGTTACCTGGGGGGCGATCAAGGGGGTTAAACCTTTATTAGATAATATATTGGGGTACCTGACGCTATAAAAACATGCGGCGAACCTAAAAAAAATTACTGGCTGCCGATCGGCGTCACTGACGCTAAGACAGCGATCAGAAAAATGATCGCTTAGCGACAGTGGTGATAGGGGGTGAAAGGGTTATCTGGGGGGTGATCAGGGGGTTAAACCTTTATTAGGGGGGGTTAGGGGGGCTACACTGGACCTAAGACTAAACTTTGGTGACACTTTTACAGTCACAAATGTCACTGATTGCAGTGATCACTAAATAAATGGTCACTGCAATCGGTGACACTGTGACTGGGGGCTGGGGGGGTGATCTGGGGGGGCCTGGGGGGGGCGATTTATGTCCCTATGTGTCCTGGTGTCAGTGTAGTGTTGTGTGTACTGACCTGATGTCTTCTCTTGTACGGCGCTCGGTATATGTGAGCGCAGCACCAGAGATGACATCACTTCCTCCTGCTTCCTCTGTCTGACACAGACAGAGGGGGCATTTCCATTTGCCGGGAGCGATCGCGAGGGGGTGGCCAGAAACGAATGGCTGCCCCCTCATCCCGGAACGCTCCCGGACACTTAGCCACCGCTCACTGTATAGGAGGGGGGTCCGATTGGACCCCCCAACTATACAAAGGCAATCACGTATGCTCTACGTGATTGTGCCTGTCGGTGCCATTCTGCCGACGTATATATACAGTGAGCGGTCGTTAAGTGGTTAAGACGGCTCTCGTAGGGAAACATTGCATTTGACATGTAATGCAACTTGGGGTCTCACAAGTCGGATCTCATGTCGCAGCAGTGTGAACCAAGCCTAAATGAGGATTTAATCTTCTTTACCAGAAAAAAAAAAAAATCTATTTATTAAATATTTTTGTTAGAAATATTGTCAGAAACCAAACTCCACAGCATGCTAAGGCCCGTTTGACACGGGCTGTCCGATCAGGTCTTTCTGTCAGTTTTTCAGGCGGACCTGATAAAGACCATCCATAGTCCTATCCATCTGACAGCCCCATAGAGAACAGAGGGGCTGTGTCCGTGTCCGCTCTGCATCGCGGAGCAGACACAAACCTGTCATCCGCCTGCTCATTGGGGAGATCCCCTGCTGAGAAGGCGGATGCGCATTATGGAGAACGCCCATGTAAACCCGGCCTAATGCCCCGTACACACGATCCGATATTGTACGACAGATCGTACGACTTTTTTCGCTTAATAGTCGCAAGTAAAATTGAATAGGTTATTAAAGTCACGAAAATTCTCGTACGACAGAAGAAAAAAAACGGAAGCGATGTCATGTATTTTCGGACGACAACTGTACTGACTAAACAAAAATCGTACGATCTGGTGTCGTACGAGGAAAATTTTCGTGCTTGTCCGATAAAATAATATCGGATGAACTGTCATGATCGGCTCTCGAAAGCTCTGTACTAACGATCCGATTATCGTACGATTCTTCCTCGGACGACATTTTTCGTACGATATTCGGATCGTGTGTACGGGCCATTAGTTTCCTTTTTAAGTTATTTCTTCACTTTTGTATGGTTGTTGAGATTTGAATGACTTCTTGCTTATTAAAGCTCAGCTACAGCCAAAACTATTTCAATTTTAGTTTTATAGTTTACTCTAGGATAACCAAATTTTGTTTAAATACAAGAGTCCCGCTTATTCTTGATTTGTGGTGTGCTTGGTGTTTTTCTTCCAGAACTGTGCAGTGATGCAGTGTGAAGTTGTGCTTTTGTGTAGGAGTTTCCTGCAATAAAGACCAGTCACTGCTGCTCTCTCTTACCCTGTGCAGGGTGACTGGTCTTGTAACCACCCCTCCTGTAGTTTTCTGCCTACTCGGCTCTGAACCAGGGGCAGATCCAGGGGGGGGGGTTAACAGGGCAATTGCCCCCCCCCCCGAGACCATCTGTCACACTCACTTGCTTGCTCAGTTTTTTTTTTTTTTTTTGCGCCTGATCTCCCGGAATTTGGGGACCCGGTACTGGCCCATGTCTCCTCTACAAGTGTGCAAAGTTTGGTGTCTGGGGGACCTACGGCCTGGGAGCACTGATTTTTTAAACCCGGGAACCCCTTCCATAGACTCCAATGTTAAACGGTAATTTCTCCGGTGAATTTGCGGACCCGGTACCAGCCGGTCCTAGGTCTCCTCTACAAGTGTGAAAAGTTTGGTGTCTGGGAGACCTACGGCCAGGGAGAACCGATTTTTCAAAGCCAGGCACTCCTTCCATAGACTCCCATGTTAAACATCAGTCTAGTCATGGACACCGTGAAGCATGGCCACAGTGAGGCATGGACACCCTAGGCTTATACTCGAGTCAATACATTTTTCCCAGTTTTTTGGGTAAAATTAGGTGCCTCGGCTTATATTCGGGTCGGCTTATACTCGAGTATATACAGTACTTGTTCTGCGGCTGCCGCTGCCTCTCTGAGTCTCTCTCTGTTTCTCACATCAGCCGATCAGTGGCGCAGAGAGAGAGTCTAATGTAGTTACGCGGCGCACTGACACGATACCTTGAGCGGAGGAGGAGGTGGGTGGAGCCTCTTCCCTGCACTCGTTGCTAACGCCTGGGCCACTTGGCGTCTAGTAATGAGTGACGTCAGTGAGTCACGTCGGGTCGCTCTGTGGGCGGGTGCAATAGCGTGCGGCTCCACAGACGGGTAAGAAAGCTGCCGGCTCCGCTTGCGGCGCGGTTTGTGGGTGGGCGGCGCGGTTCGTGGGCAGACCGTGCTGCTCAGTGTGTTGGCAGCGCAGGTGAGAGTGAGAGAGCAGGCTCAGTGTGGCAGCTGGCCAATCAGTTAGCCGGGAGCGGGGGAGCAGAGAGATGAGATCATCTCTCACCGCCCATGCCTGCCCTGCATTCCTGCAGTGACTTCCGCCCTCACTGTGCAGGCAGCAGAGAGATTACATTATCTCTCTGCTGCCTGACTCTGGGAGTCTGGGACACCGCAAGAGACAACCAAAACTACACCTTAGCAGGCAAGTTAGTGACAATCCGCAAGGTGTAGCAAGTGACAATCCGCAAATTGTGTCAGGTGACGTGGCAAATAATCTGCATCTGGTGGCAGGCAAGTGACAATCAGCAAGGTGTGGCAGGTGACGTGGCAAGTGACCTTTCACAAGGTGTGGCTAGTGACAATCCACAAAATGTGGCAGGTGACGTGGCAAGTGACAATCCGCAACGTGTGGCAAGTGACACGCTCAGGGCTCCCACTAATTGCAGGCGACGGTGGCAAGTGACACACTGGGGACTCCCACTGATTCTGCATCAAACTATTTAATTTTATATTACAATGTAATAATAGAAATAATGCGCTTCAATCATCCTGACACCATAACAACCATGGTGCCAGGATGATTGAAGCGCCGACACCAGCCATTTCCCCGATAAATTCCCCACAAAAAAAACATTTTTTGGCAGTGCCCCTCCCGAGAAAAGACTCTGGATCCGCCCCTGCTCTGAACAGGCTATGTACAGCACAGTGATGATGTCACCACTATTTTTACAGGCTAATACTGTGTATGGGTTTGCAAAGGCATTTGGTGCACATAGAAAGTATTTATAAAACCTTTTGTGGCTCTTGAGAAATATATCTGAAAGTTTTTGTGCCCACAAGTCGGCTTTAAATTGATTGTAGAAGGGTTAAGCCTCGGTTCACACTATAACCCACATGCAAATCACACAGGAACCACACTGCATTCCTGCGCAATTCACAAACTATTCAGTGCGGTGAAATTTAAGCCCATCCATTTTGAATAGGCCCAAATCTGCAGTGCGTTTGCGATTCTTTTGGGATGTTATCTTTGTTGTGTTGACACCTGCAGTGGATCGCAAACAGTGCAATTGCAATGTGTTGGGGGGAGGGGGGGGAGTTTGCAGGAACAGCTTCTTTTCCCACACCGCATACAGTATGTGTGAACCTAGGATAAAACCAGTGTTGGTATTTTTTTGTTGTGTCATCATTGGGATGTTTTTCCCTCACTTTTATTGGGTTGAATGAAAAAACACTTGCAGTACATTGTGCACCGGGCTTTAGTGAGGTGATATCTTCCAATGTAAGCACCTGGTGACAACTGTTATCTCAGGGACAGGAAGTGAAGGGAAGTCTCCCCCAATGAGACAGACGGCAAAAAAATGTAATTCCGAAAAAATAAAAAACAGTTTTGGACAGACATACCTGTACACTTTAAGCTGGCCATGCCATAAAATGATTTTGTGATTTAGAACATGGAAAGAACATTCTTGTATCACGTTTGCTCTTTTATCTGATCTTCCACGCTGATCATGTCCTGCTTGATGTCTATTACATAAAAAGGTAAAAATATCAAGGTTAATCCTGTAGAAGTACATGGGTTCATTCAATTAAGCAGGCAATTGGAATTGTGCAAGGAAATTGACAATTGAGTTCAAAGAAAGTAATGTTTCTACAGTCTAAAAATAGAGATTCATGCAAACGTACTGTCACAGTAATATCCTATTAATCAATAAGTTTACACATGAGTGCTGCATCAGCCAAGCGTAAACTTCCATGGAGGGCGCAGTATACTTCTATTCACCAGGGGTGTTTTTATTTTCAGTAAGTGATACAACTGCAACGCAATGTTTCCGTAAATTCTAAGGTCATTACTTTCCATTGGGAGGTACATGTGGTCCTCAAAACTTGACATTATTGTACGGTCTGAGTCTTCCTTGGATGATTTTGTGGATCTGCTAAATTATTTGCAAGCGCAAAGAATTTTATAGGGAGTACTCTTATAAATGGAGGTGCAGTCTTGTGCTACAAGCTGTCAGTACTGGTAAATTATAGCCCTACTAGTAAATGATATTTATGGGTTCCATATAGTGGAGATTCTACTCTGATTCAGCAGATCTTAGATACAGTATGTGTTTATACTTGTAATTTGGTAAAAAGAGGGCTTTGGTGGGAAAAATAGTTTGGCAGCAAGATAATGGGTTTCCTATGTTAACATTTCCTGGACAACCCAATTTTGCTATGCCCTCTATTATACATATTTAGAATTTGAAGTACTACCCACAAACCACTGTAGTAGAGATATATTTCTGCTAACTCTAGTTACACTAGGTACTGTCCATCTTCCGTTCCATGAGAATAGTCATACACTTGTAACGTCTACCAGGTAGTAAAGGCAGCACAGATCTTTAAACTTTGAATAGAAATTCTGCCTTAGGCCCCTTTCACACGGGCGGCTGTTCTGCCGCAGTTAAAAGCATGTTTCTTTCTTTTGAAATTCAAGACCCCAGGCACAGCGATCAGCTGCATTTGTACACTGCGATTAGCTGCGTTTACGTGCGTTTACATGCAGCTGCGTTTAGCTGCGGTTGGCCATTATTGTCATCCCCATAGCAACCGTTTTTATTTTGATGTGCTTCCTGTTGTTTTTTTCTTTTGTTCACACTGCTATCCGCAACTGACACAGTGCACTGCGATTACCTGCAGTTATGTGCAGATAGCTGCGCTACATCGCACCTGGATGCATTCAATTCTATTTTTTCTATTCGCACCGAACCGCATGTAATGAAATCGTAGCTAAACGCTGTGTGTGAATGGGGCCATAGGAAAGCATTGTGTGCTTTTAGCTGCGGTAGAAAACGAGAAAATCCGCAGCTAAAAGCACCATTCTATCTGTCTGTGTGAAAGGGGCCTTATACACAAACAATGCTTTGGCTTTCTCTATTTGTGTGAAAAAATGGCGTACATTTTATTTGAGTACATCGTTGCATGTCCACGCAATGGTCAGTTAATGTAACGCAGTACCGTAAAAAGTGGCCTGGTCATGAAGGGGGTTATATCTTCTGGAGGTCTAGTGGTTAAAGTACCTGCCAGTTTCTTATAGCTGTGCAGTATATGTCATCACAGGCTGGAATTAAATTTTTCTGCTTCCTTGAACTCATATTTGAGTCCATTTATTTAAAAATACATTTTGGTTCACTTTGATAATCATTTTACTTTTTGTGATTGTTTTACGTACTTAAGTGTTCTAAAAATATTTTCAGTCTAATATCTGTTTTTCAAAAATAAAAAATAAATCAGTTAAGAAAACCAGATGGATTAATAAGAAAGAAAAGCCTTGTGGAATGAGTGTTGAAATGCTGGCGGACTTATCACTAGGCAGCTCAGAGTGTAAGTAATGAACCAGCAATTGTTTCCTGCCTCGTTGGAAAGGAAATTATTAAAGGTGCTTAGATGGCACAAAATGTGAATGGCTTCCTCTTAGGAAGCCCCAGAATTAATATCCAGACTTCCACACTTGTGGACTGTGGGCTTTAGCTGTAATTTACCATGACACCCCTATGCTGCATGTTTATATGAACTGTCTGCCTGGGGTAGACGCAGCCTTTATCGTGTCACTTATTTCCTGCACACCGATTACCATAGAGATGATTAGCTTGCTTGTCTTATCAATTTAACCGTGGCTGATCAGCGCTACGGCATTTTATCCCCAGATTTGCAGATGTGGACTAATGTTACATCATGACTTCAGCATTCAGCGGGTAATTAAATCAGCTGCTCTCTACATGCTGATTGGTAATGCCATTACTCATGATAACTTCCTTTTGCCTTTTTTTTTTATTCGGGACTGTAAACACCAAAAAAAACAACCGTATATTCTGTAAAATACCATTAAGATGTGATAGTAATGGCAAGGAGCTATGAGATAAAGAAGCCTGTGTAGTGTGTACTGATTGCTATTTCAGCAAACCACTGAGGCTCTATCTTCCTTGCTGCAGTAGGAAAGTCTCAAATTCGTGAAACTCATAGCTCTAGCCAGCATAGAAAAGTTGATGGGAGAATTCAGGAGCAAGCCAGGTAAATCAGGCAGCAGTTTTTTTTGTTTTTTTTTGTTTTTACATTTTGCCCAGAGAATCATACTCTGAACGCCGTTTTATTAGCACATTCTATCCTGCATTTAGGTTTCTTAAATTTAACCATTTCGTTAGTCTTATAGAAAAATAGGAATATTGTTCTTTTATTATTTGATTTGAGCAGTGTTATGAAAGATTTATATTTCTCTTTTTATTAAGCTGGTTTTTTTTTTTTTTTTTTTTTTTTTTTGCTGAACCAGACATATTTATTCCTTTTGAACAGGACCAACTAGTATAAAATACATTTCTCCTAAATGTCTCTCAATAAACTCTTGCAAAAGGATTAACTGTCAAGTGGTTCAAATTTAAAAAGGTTAAAGGAGAAGTAGGGCCAAAGCTCTTTTGGCCCTACTTCTCCTGTAGGCCACGGGAGTGCACTTCATTTTGCACTCCTTTGATCCGTGTTTAGCCGGCAGCAGGCTCAAACCCCCCGTTGGCTCACATCACTCAGGCGCTCCATACTTTATTATTGGGATCCACCCAGAGGTCTGGACCGGCAGCTGACTTGGCCTCTCAGTGGACCGCTCCAGCATCCACCACTCCCACAGCTCCGGTCTTCAGCAAGCTCTGAAGGGTCAGAGCAGAGAGCTGGTGGCTGACAGTCACTGGCTCTCTGCTTCCAGAAGACTGAGAAGTGAGCAATCAATGATATTTCATCACTCAGTCCTCGTTCTAGAGGCAGAGGAACAGATGCAGCATCAGATCGATGCTGCATTCACCTAGGTGAGTATGTATGTTTGTTTTTTTAGATCCCAAACGTCAGTTTGTGAGTAGAGTATTATGTACCTTTTTGGAATGTGCTGTTTTAGAGAGCCTGCACATTAGCTAATGTATTAGGGGTCAAAAGTCTGCTGAAAGAATAAGTTCACGTTTTGGAAAATAAATAATAAATGCACATTTTTTTGCAGATAAAAAAAAGTGCATTTATTATTATTTATCTTTTTTGGAGCCTGTAAAGCAGTGATGGCCCCCCTTGGCACCCCAGATGTTTTGGAACTACATTTCACTCTGCAGTGTACTTGAGCATCATGGCAAATGTAGTTCCAAAACATCTGGGGTGCCAAGGTTCGCCATCACTGCTGTAAAGCATTGCACCAGCGATCAGCAAATCGAATCGCTGGTGCCATGCAAGGGCTTTAGTAGATCTGCCAGTATATTTGCTGCAACTGCAAAGGCTGCCGGACCCTGTAGTATTTCATGCATAGAGCTCTGTCAATGAGTGACGCTCGGCTCCCTTTTTTTCAATTGTTCTTCTCCTCACCTCTGCTAGCTGTCACTGCGGGGATCGGGGAAGTGCAGGAACCGGTCTGTTTGTAACATGTTACACCCTGAATGTGGATGTAACATGTAACATTTAGAGGAATACCAGCATTATTAATAAGGTATAGAAAAGGGGTTCCTTCGTCCCAACAAAATAGAGAAGGGTTTTTTTAGGAGGCGGAAATTGACTTTTATAGTACCATACAAAAGATTGGGATACACAAACTTGGTATAATAAGTTTTACATTTGATTACAAAAAAAAGTTTAAATGCATAGAGTTAAAAAGAATGAGACAAAACAATGGCTCTATATGGTCACAAGTAATCTGACACTGAAAGGATTCTACATCTGTATATTTTTTGCTCGACATGTTTCGCAGAAGGAGTTATCGCTTCTTCAGGAGATTTTTTGTACATATACATATGTGGCGGGATCCTAAATAAAGTGTTTGAGTGGTAGTTATGCTCAAACACCCCAATTGTCAGGATTCTATCAACCATTTTTGTCCGCAGGGAGAGTACCATGGCAGGCCAGGGTTGAACCGCTGATACAGTGCTGTGCCTTGTGTGTCCCCACTCAGCAGCCATACGGTGGGTGTGGCAGGCCTGCTGTGCATGCTGGGAGAGGATATAAAAGGGGCAGACGCTGCCTGTTCGGGGTTCTGTCATGGTCAGGGGTCCTACCCCAGGGAGTGTGTTTCTGTCCGCCCCGGGCACCTTTGGCCCAGGGGCGGGGGTCGGTGAATTAGTCCCAGGCACCTTTAGCCCTGGGACTGCAGCAAAGGCCTTGGGCCCAGCACCTTCGTTTGGGGCCCATCGAGGATCGAGGAATCCCAGGGTGCCGCCTTGCGAGGGGACCCGCATCTTAGACGAGGAGGCCGGGGGAGGAACCGTTCCGAGGGACCGGTGAGAAGTCACGGTGAAGGAAGGGGCCCGGTAACTCTCTGGAGGGATGTCTTCTCCTTACAAAGAGGTCAAGCTTTGAAACACCAAGTTCACCAGGTCTGTCACCAGGTCTGTGGCAGAGACCAAGTTCATCAGGTCTGTGGCAGAGACCAAGTTCACCAAGTCTGTGGCAGAGACTGTGCGGTTAAGTTAGAGTACCATTTGGCTGCTAGTCCCTATCTAGGGAGACTATTCATATGGGCTGGGTCTGTTTGAGAAGCCAAGCAGTGAAGTGATTGCATTTGTGCCTGGACATCTCCCACATCTTATGCTGTCCTGTCCTCTCTCCAACCTTTTCTAATTAGAGACTGTTATTTATGAGAAATAAACTCTACGTTGGAGTTGCAGCTGGTGTGGACATTCAAGTCACTGGGGGGAAACAAGGACTTATCTCTATTAACTATAGAGGTGAGAACCATTCTCTGGAGGATTCTGGTTTTCTGGCTGTGGAGACCCGCCAACAACACCGCTCAACCTCTTCACACAGGAGGGTACGGGCTTGTGGCGTGGTGTGCCCTCTCTCCCTGCGAGGAGCCAAAGGCAGGTGAAGGGGGTGAGTGCGCTATACATATATACATATAATGTATAACATTATATGTATATATGTACAAAAAATCTCCTGAAGAAGCGATAACTCCTTCTGCGAAACATGTCGAGCAAAAAATATAGCAATTACCAATGTCAAACTACAAATCAAAAGAAAAACATTAGTCATCACATCATACAATCATTAAAGTATTGACTAAAAAAAAGTACAAAAAAGCTCCTGAAGCGGTAACTCGCATTACTTGTGACCATATAGAGCCATTGTTTTGTCTCATTCTTTTTAAAGCTATGCATTTTAAATTGTTATTGTAATAAAATTTTAAACTTTTTGTAACATGTTACTACAGATGAACTTATCGTTGAAGGCTAACTGTTGCTACCTGTTAACTGCCTGAACTCACACACTGCACACGTTACCTTTGGTTGTCTTCAGCAATGACAATTGCACTTCAAAAGTTTTTATTGAAACTTTCAGATAAAGATCAAGTTACAGATGTTACATATTCCATGTTTAAAAAAAAAAAAAGGTTATTTAACCACTTGCCAACCGCCTACCACAGATGTACTGCAGCAGGTAGGCTCTATTGAGCGAAACGGCGTATATGTATGTCATTTCGTGCAATAGCTGCTGGGAGGCGCGATCACACGCTGATTGGACACGGGATGCCAATCAGCAGGTCCGATGTCTGTCTGCCGGCCACCCGCGATTGTTCCCGAGAGAGGAAGAACAGCGATCTGCCTATGTAAACATGGAAGATCGCCGTTCTGACAGGGGAGAAGATGGAGAATCTTGTGTTACTGCTAAGCAGGAACACGATCTCTGTCTTCACCCAGTCAGAGCAACCCCCACACAGTTACCAAGCACCCCCTAGGGACACACTTAAACCTTTGATTGTCCCTGTTGTTGACCCATTCCCTGCCAGTGTCATTAGTACAGTAACAGTGCATATTTTTAGCACTGATCACTGTAATAATGTCACTGGTCCCCAAAAAAGTGTCAAAAATGTCAGGTGTCTGATTTGTCTGCTGCAATGTCGCAGTCCCGCTAAAAAGAGCTAATGGCCGACATTACTAATAAAATAATTAAATAAATAAAAATGCCATAAAACTATCCCATAGTTTGTAGACGCTATAACTTTTGCGCAAACCAATCAAAAGTGAACATCAAACACAAATTGATGACGAAATTGGATTTTTTACATTTTTTTTAATTGGATATGTATTATAGCAAAAAGTAAAAAAAATATATATATATATATATATATATATACAGTATATATATATATAATATATTTTTTCAAAATTGATGATCTTTTTTTTGTTTATAGTGCAAAGAATAAAAATCGCAGAGGTGATCAAGTACCACCAAAAGAAAGCTTTATTTATGGGAAAAAAGGACATCAATTTTATTTGTGTACAATGTCTCACAACCGTGCAATTGTCAGTTAAAGCAAAGTAGGAAAGGGGTAAAACCTTCCGGGGCTGAAGTGGTAGCAATGTACACTCAATAGAGCAATGTACCGGTAAGTATAGACAGAATGTAGCTATAAAAGAAAAAAAGGGGAGTTAGGGAACCAGGCAACACCTCCATATTTCTCCTATTCTTTTTTTTTAAATCAGTAAAAGTTTTATTGAAAAAGACCAATATAACAGACATGTGCCATCAAGAAGATAATCCAAGATAGATACAAAAAAAAATGCAGACATTGAACAGACAAGTCTCATATACAGTGGATAACATCTATCTCCTTTTCTCTACAAGATCTTATATTGCATGTATTATGACAAATATAGCAGGGATTACACGTCACTTAAGATATACAATCAGTGACCCTTCAAGAAATTTACTGATATGTCATAAAAAGCAATAACATACTTGAAGAAATAAAAGAGAAATAAAAGAAGAGAAAAAGAATCAGACAAATTGAAAGTAACCAGGTACCAATCTCCTAACCGTCAAGATTGGATAAACTTCCCCTTCTAACTCTCATATTTCTCCTATTCTAGGTAGGTAGAGGTGATAAAATGATATACTAGTATTTAATTACGTAAGTATTGAATTGTGTACAACTCTCGCCATTTTTTCATGATTTATTATCCATGAAACTTTGGTTTTAGATAATGTTAGATAATCATTGATGATTTTATGGATGTGACAATGCTTAACTAATTAGTATATCAGAGTTTAAGAGTGTCTCTGTATTCTAAGTTTTCAGAGATGCATGGATGTTATGCATGGATTTTAGCTATAATAAGGTTGGTAATAGAACAAATAGGAGTATGTGTTCTGTTCCAGAACTGTTTAATAATAGGACACTGCCACCACATCTGCCGCACATTGTCCCTTGTTAGCCACATTGTCTGAAACATTGGGTGAAATGTCTGGAAAAATGTTTGCTAATTTCGAAGAAACTAAATACCAACTGGAAATAACTTAAAAATGTGCTTTAATAGGAGAAATGTTCATTATTCCCTAATGAGTTTGTATAGATCATTTATGCAAAACTTTGATATCTAGAGTTACTGTACTTGATGGAAGACTCTGACTGTTCCATATATTAGTCTTCTAAAATTAATTGTAGTAAATTGAGTATATGAAAGGATATACTTTCTATGTGTCCTGGTTAACTGAACCACCAGTGCTCAAAAGTTGTCATAGCTGAGATGTGCTTTTGTTTCATCAATCCTGTGTATAAACTGTAGAATTTGATAGGGATGCACCAATATGATTTTTTCTTTTTTTTTCTTTTTATCAGCGAGTACCGATACTTTGGTTTGGGGTCCCCGGGCCATAGCTTGTTTGCAGCCAAGCTGCCGCCAAAGCTGCCCTTTCAGAGGTTTGGCGGCGGGGGCAAGCAGAGAGATGCCATCACCTCTCGCTGCCCGCCCCGCATCACAGCCGTTCTGCCCTCACAGCCGGCCGCAAATACAACACTGTCTGAGGTGCTTTGTGCGAGCAGAGAAATTACGTCATCTCTCACCACCCGCCCGCATCACCATCGTCCAGTCCTCACAGCCGGCCGCAAACACTACACTGAGTTTCGACATGGCGAGCAAAGAGATGACATATCTCACTGGCCCGCCCCACATCGCCGCTGTTCCACCCTCACTTAGCTGTTAGCTGTCTGGAACTCTCCCTCCTCATTGACTGAGACACAGCAGCGGGCACACACTGGGTGGGGGGCACAAAACATCCTTGTCTGGTGCCTTTATTTATCTTGAACTATGAAGACCTATAACCCTTTATAGATATCTTTACTGTAGGTTAAGTGTACAAGGATGTAACGGCAGTAATAAGTGTGATCCAAATGTGCTAGGGTAGTAACTAGGTATTCGAAAGAAATTGAGTTAAAAGCTTTACGTAGGTCTAAAAATTGTAACATACCATATCTTGTCATAAATCTAATATCTATAGAACGTCTAATCTGGTATGGGGTATGGGGACTTGGTCTTTTATAAAAAATATATATATATATAGTGTGTGTGTGTGTGTGTGTGGGGTTCTATTGTGTGGGCACCTGTTAGTGTGAGGTCCAGGAACTTTTGTGACGGTGCGCATTTAAGTGTGTCCCACTGTGTCCTTTTTTTTTTCCATTCTATTGAAATATCAAAAAATACATTTAATACATTTTTAGGCACCACAGCTCAGTTGCAGTGCATAGAAACAGACTGTACACTGAGCCTTTAGGTGAGCTCCAGTCCATTGCAGACAAATGCACACAGTATGTATTTGACACCACACTGCTTAAAGCGGAGTTCCACCCTAAAGTGGAACTTCCGCTCATCGGATTCCTCCCCCCCTCCGGTGCCACAATTGGCACCTTTCAAGGGGGGGGGAGGGGGGGACAGAATACCTGTCAAAGACAGGTATCCTTTCCCACTTCCGGAAGTCCGGCCGCAGCCGTGACCTCACCGCGGGGCTCCCTCCTCCTCCCCTGGCCGCCGGGTTAATAGGAGAGAGGAGCGAGCCTCGCGCATGTGCAGTAGGGCTCCCAGCGTGAAGCCGAAAGGCTACACTGCCGGGTTCCCTTACCCGCAATGGCGAAGGCAGCACCCGACAACTGATGGGAAACATCAGCTGCGGTGCCGACATCGAGGGACTGCAGGACAGGTAAGTCTCCATTTATTAAAAGCCAGCAGCAGCAAGTATGTGTAGCTGCTGGCTTTTAATTTTAAATTTTTTTTTCCCGGAACACCCAGGGGCACTGTTTGTATTGTGATCAGGTCCAGACAGGACTGTTACTGGGTCCGGGTTTAGACCCGGTCTGCTGGCTTATAGATTGAGGGTTCTCATATAATTTTGTATGATAGAACTAAAATGCCTTAGCCTTTAACGATAAGCTCCGGGTAAGAGTCCTGTTATATTCTCTAATTTTAGGGAAGGCTTGATGAATAAGCTTCAGTTTACATTTTTTAACTAAGGAACCTAGGCGATCAGATTAAGAGAACTTTGGTTAGTCCATCTTATCCTTGATTTGTGTGCTTTCCAGTTAGTTATCGGGAATGTCAATGCTGGCTCATTTTCAGTAAAGTCATGTTCAAGGTTTTTGAAGATTTCTTGACCTATAATTGGACTGCTTAACCACTTCAGCCCCAGAAGATTTTACCCCCTTCCTGACCAGAGCACTTTTTACAATTTTGGCACTGCGTCGCTTTAACTGACAATTGTGTGGTCATGCAATGCTGTACCCAAACAGAATTTGCGTCTTTTTTTCCCCCCCATAAATAGAGCTTTCTTTTTGGTGGTATTTGATCACCTCTGCGGTTTTTATTTTTTGCGCAATAAACAAAAATAGAGTAACAATTTTGAAAAAAAAAAATAATAATTTTACTTTTTGCTATAATAAATATCCCCAAATGTTAAAAAAAAAAAAAACATTTCTTCATCAGTTTAGGCCAATATATATTCTTCTATATATTTTTGGTAAAAAAAATCGGAATAAGCGTAATATTGATTGTTTGCGCAAAAGTTATAACAAACCTATGGCATTTTTTTTCACTAGTAATGGCGGTGATCTGCGATTTTTTGCGGTATTGCGACGGACAGATCGGACACGTTTGAGGGACCATTGACAGTTATACAGCGATCAGTGCTATAAAAATGCACTGATTACTGTGTAAATGTCACTGGCAGGGAAGGGGTTAACACTAGGGGGCGATCAAGGGGTAACTGTGTGTTCCCTCAGTGTGTTCGAACTGTATGGGGATGTGAGTTATAAAAAAATTGATATAAATTGATTTGCATTTTAATGAGTGAAATACGTATTTGACCCCTTGGCAAAACATGACTTAGTACTTGGTGCCAAAGCCCTTGTTGGTAATCACAGCGTTCAGACGTTTCTTGTAGTTTGGCCATCGGGTTTGCACACATCTCAGGAGGGATTTTGTCCCACTCCTCTTTTGCAGATCCTCTCCAAGTCATTAAGGTTTCAAGGCTGACATTTGGTAACTCGAACCTTCAGCTCCCTCCACATATTGTCTATAGTCTGGAGACTGACTAGACCACTCCAGGACCTTAATGTGCTTCTTCTTGAGCCACTCCTTTGTTGCCTTGGCTGTGTGTTTTGGGTAATTGTCATGCTTAAATACCCATCCACAACCCATTTTCAATTCCCTGGCTGAGGGAAGGAGGTTCTTACCCATAATTTGACAGTACATGGCCCCGTCCATTGTCCCACTCCCTTTGATGCGGTGAAGTTGTCCTGACCCCTTGGCAGAAAAACACTCCCTAAGCATAATGTTTCCACCTCCATTTTTGACGGTGGGGTTGGTGTTCTTGGGGTCAAAGGCAGCATTCCTCCTCCTCCAAACACGGCAAGTTGAGTTGATGCCAAAGAGCTTGTTTTGGTCTCATCTGACCACAACACTTTCACCCAGTTCTACTCTGAATCATTCAGATGTTCATTGGCAAACTTCAGATGGGCCGGAACATGCACTTTCTTGAGCAGGGGGACTTTTTCGGGCACTGTAGGATTTCAGTCCTTCACGGCATAGTGTGTTACCAATTGTTTTCTTGGTGACTATGGTCCCAGCTGCCTTTAGATCATTGACAAGATTTCCCTGTGTAGTTCTGGGCTGATTCCTCACTGTTCTCATCATTGAAACTCCAAAAGGTGAGATCTTGCATGGAGCCCCAGACCGAGGGAGATTGACAGTTATTTAGTGTTTCTACCATTTGCGAATAATCACACCAGCTTTTGTCACCCTCTCACCAAGCTGCTTGGCGATGGTCTTGTAGCCCATCCCAGCCTTGTGTAGGTCTATAATCTTGTCTCTGACATCCTTGGACAGCTCTTTAATCTTGGCCATGGTGGAGAGATTGGAATCTGATTTGATTGATTGCTTCTGTGGACAGTTGTCTTTTATACAGGTAACAAGCTGAGATTAGGAGCACTCCCCTTAAGAGAGTGCTCCTAGTCTCAGCTTGTTACCTGTATAGAAGACACCTGGGAGCCAGAAATATTGCTGATTGATGGGAGATCAAATTTTTATTTTAGTCCTTAGCATGCAAATCAACTTTAACTTTTTTTAATTGCATTTTTCTGTATATTTTTGTTATTTTGTCTCTCACTGTTAAAATAAACCTACCAATAAAATTATAGACTGATCATTACTATGTCAGTGGGCAAACGTACAAAATCATCAGGGGATCAAATACTTTTTTCCCCTTACGGTACATGTACAGTGGCTGGCTGCTCTGACATCGCTGTATGTCAGTGCCACCAGTCATTTTCTCTGATCAATGCAACAGCAGTGTAGTGTCACCAGAGCAGTGCTGCCAGTCACCTCAGTGTCCCTAATCGCTGCCACACCAGTCCCAGTGTCCCTAATCACTGCCACACCAGTCCCAGTGTCCCTAATCACTGCCACACCAGTCCCAGTGTCCCTAATCACTGCCACACCAGTCCCAGTGTCCCTAATCACTGCCACACCAGTCCCAGTGACCCTAATCACTGCCACACCAGTCCCAGTGACCCTAATCACTGCCACACCAGTCCCAGTGACCCTAATCACTGCCACACCAGTCCCAGTGTCCCTAATCACTGCCACACCAGTCCCAGTGTCACCCTAACGACTCACTCACATGTGCTATGCTCTCTAAAGAGCCATCTTTGTTCAGAGAGCATTTGACAAGCAGTGAGAAAGTGTGTGACTCCTTACCACCTGCTTGAACCCGTTGGATCCTGCACACGCACCCCAATTCACTTGAATGGGTCACAAATGGCTGGATTACAGGGAGTTTAATTCCTTTGCTCGCAAAGCATCGCAGCCGTAGCATGTTTACACCCCCTACCGCTGCATCTGCAGCTAAAAGGGGGGTAGCAGTTGAGGGAAGGTAAATCCATGGCTCAACTAAAAGGTTTTACTGCCACCCCAATTCACATTGGAAGAAGCTCTAATAGTTCCTGCTGGCAGCTACACATGCTGCAAGTCCCACTGTCACTAGACCAGAGTGCAGCCAGCAACAGTGTTCCTGATCCTTGCCACACCAGTGCAGTGTTGCCTGCCCCATAAACTGACCCTGCCATTTTTATTGACCACGTCCCCCTGTCAGAGCACAATAGCTCAGCGGGGGAGATTGCTGTACTAACATCAGAACAGCGGCTTCTACTGAGCTCTTTGTTTTTTTTCCAGTAGGCTGAAGGAAAAAAAACTGCGTTTGGGAGGAGCAACCGTACTAATTCCCCCCCCCCCCTGAGTTGAACGGAAAAAAAAAACTGCTAGTGTGTACTAGGCTTCAGTGCTCTGGACTGAGACAAGTACACACTAGGTTTTTAACCACTTTAGATTGGGATTTATTGTTTGGACTCATAAAAAGATCAAAATATATATATATGTAGCGACCTCACCTCTCACTCCCTCCTTCTCTGTCAATGTCAATGGCTCTCGTCTAGGGGACCAGGGAGGAGAGTGTGACACACCACCAACTCATATCTTCTAGTGTGTAGAGGTGTGAGCTATAACCAATTACCTTCGGGTCTGTGCCCCTGTCCAGAGCCAAAACTTCCCTTGAGAATGACCTTTAACTCCCAGAAAGCCAAGTTCCACACCATTGAAAGTCCAACACTTCTTTATTCTTTTAGAGCAATAAATAGTCCTTTTAGAGCAGACTGGTTAGACAACGAACAGACAAGGTGAAGAGGAAGGTCCAGGCACAAACATGAACTTGTTACTCTCCTGTTTCGGTGTGCGCAAACAGGCTTGGCGCACGGTCGCTGCCACCGACCGGGTGAATTGGACTTGAGGTCTCTACCACATACCTGGGTTTCAGTTGGGTCGCTGCCACCGACCATTAGAACGTGGACTACCTCCTTGAGATGCGGCCCCTGTCAGGTGAGTCATCCATCCGGACGGTCACCAGAGGCCTCCACCGTCACCAGCCAATGCTGCGCTGGATCTCCAGGAAGGGTCACCTCTCTGGTCCCTCTCGCCCTAGATTCGGGTGTCCAATACCGGAGGACACCCTAGGAATCCTCCATCCCTTGCGGGACCCAGTCGAAGGTACTGGGCCCCAGGCCTCCAGAGAGTACCTCACCCCAGACTAAAGGTGTCTGGGGTTGAATCGCAGCTCCATCCCCGGGCCGAGGGCGCCCGGAGACCACCAGCACTCACACCCAGGCTGAAGGTGCCTGGGCGTGGACCCCGAGCAGAAGATGTCTGCCCCTTTTATCCCCTCTCCCAGCATGCACAGCAGGTTCCCCGCCCCGCTGTAGCACTGCCGAGAGAGGACAAAAAGGCACAGACCTACAATGGTGGTTCAACCCCGGCCTATAGCGATAGCGCCGCCTATAGGCCGCAGGGAACTGGACACCACTGATATCCCCCACTGGCATAAATTGGTCCATGAACCCTAACAATTGCTGCATCTGAGCCTGTTATCACTCAGACGCCTCCCCTATATATATATATATATATATATATATATATATATATATATATATATAATGTGTGTGTGTGTGTGTGTGTATATATATATATATATATATATATATATATATATATAATGTGTGTGTGTCTTTTCCCCATGTGCATGTTGGTTTAATAATTCTCCTATTCGCTTTAATATGTTACAATTAATATATTCTATTTTGTAGTGTCAAAAATAAAGCGTATTAAAATGTCTTCCCACTGAAAATACTTGACAGTTATGACTCTTAGGTGATCATCTGTTCTTGAAAATATGCTCGTCCATCTGTTGATGCATAATCTTCCCACAAGCCAAAAAGAGTGACAGCATTAACAGAAGTTGAGCATTACTTAAAGCAATATTTTAAGTTCTGAATGATGACAAAAAATATATATTTTTTGTGAAACAAGCTGTCTAGGCCATTGATCCAAAAATCACATACAGTGGGTACGTAAAGAATTCAGACCCACTCACATTTTTCACTCTTTGTTATATTGCAGCCATTTGCTAAAATCATTTAAGTTAATTTTTTTTCCTCATTAATGTACACACAGCACCCCATATTGACAGAAAAACACAGAATTGTTGACATTTTTGCAGATTTATTAAAAAAGAAAAACTGAAATATCTCATGGTCCTAAGTATTCAGACCCTTTGCTCAGTATTTTTAGTATTTGCACCCTTTTGATCTAATACAGCCATGAGTCTTTTTGGGAAAGATGCAACAAGTTTTTCACACCTGGATTTGGGGATCCTCTGCCATTCCTCCTCGCAGATCCTCTCCAGTTCTGTCAGGTTGGATGGTAAACGTTGGTGGACAGCCATTTTTAGGTCTCTCCAGAGATGCTCAATTGGGTTTAAGTCAGGGCTCTGGCTGGGCCATTCAAGAACAGTCACAGAGTTGTTTTGAAGCCACTCCTTCGTTATTTTAGCTGTGTGCTTAGGGTCATTGTCTTGTTGGAAGGTAAACCTTCGGCCCAGTCTGAGGTCCTGAGCACTCTGGAGAAGGTTTTCGTCCAGGATATCCCTGTTCTTGGCTGCATTCATCTTTCCCTCGATTGCAACCAGTCGGCCTGTCCCTGCAGCTGAAAAACACCCCCATAGCATGATGCTGCCACCACCATGCTTCACTGTTGGGACTGTGTTGGACAGGTGATGAGCAGTGCCTGGTTTTCTCTGCACATACCGCTTAGAATTAAGGCCAAAAAGTTCTATCTTGGTCTCATCAGACCAGAGAATCTTATTTCTCACCATCTTGGAATACTTCAGATGTTTTTTTAGCAAACTCCATGCGGGCTTTCATGTGTCTTGCACTGAGGAGAGGCTTCCGTCTGGCCACTCTGCCATAAAGCCCCAACTGGTGGAGGGCTGCAGTGATGGTTGACTCTCTACAACTTTCTCCTATCTTCCAACTGCATCTCTGGAGCTCAGCCCCAGTGATCTTTGGGTTCTTCTTTACCTCTCTCACCAAGGCCCTTCTCCCCTGATAGCTCAGTTTGGCCGGACAGACAGCTCTACGAAGGGTTCTGGTCGTCCCAAACGTCTTCCATTTTAAGGATTATGGAGGCCACTTTGCTCTTAGGAACCTTAAATGCAGCAGAATTTTTTTTGTAACCTTGGCCAGATCTGTGCCTTGCCACAATTCTGTCTCTGAGCTCTTCGGGCAGTTCCTTTGACCTCATGATTCTCATTTGCTCTGACATGCACTGTGAGCTGTAAGGTCTTATCTAGACGGGTGTGTGGCTTTCCTAATCAAGTCCAATCAGTATAATCAAACACAGCTGGACTCAAATGAAGGTGTAGAACCATCTCAAGGATGATCAGAAGAAATGGACAGCACCTGAGTTAAATATGAGTGTCGCAGCAAAGGGTCTGAATACTTAGGATCATGTGATATTTCAGTTTTTTTTATTTTTTTATAAATCTGCAAAAAATTTAAATTCTGTGTTTTTCTGTCAATATGGGGTGCTGTGTGTACATTAATGAGGAAAAAAATGAACTTAAATTTGAGATTTTAGCAAATGGCTGCAATATAACAAAGAGTGAAAAATTTAAGGGGGTCTGAATACTTTCCGTACCCACTGTATAAAAGAGGTTTACATAACAGATTCACAAAGCATGATGGATAATGTATTATCAAAGATCTGTAAAAATCACTAGTATTCTTTATTTTTCTCTTTGCTTATAAACCTCCCCCATTCACATACTATTAAGGGTGCCATCTAGACTAGACATCTGTAACGGGAGGGCCCGGGGAACCCAGAATCTCCTAGAAAGTAGGAGATACCCTTGCTTCAGCTTCCCCAATGCCTCTTATGTGTAAACCACCCTGTGTCCCTATTAGGGGCACAGGGTGAATGAAAACCCCACCATGATCTGTGATAGCCATATCCAATACGGTATATACTAGGCACATATTGGGTATATACTGTGTGTGGGCTGTTTATGTAATACTTGCTGTGATGGTGTGTGATTTCATGCTATTGTCTATTGTGGCTTGTGGGAGTAAGCCTGCATTTATAGGTTGTGGAACTGACAGACAGGTTAATTGAAGAGATGCTGAGGTGTCACCTGTCTGCTTGAGTAATGTTAATGAACCCCAAATATGCTACACATCCTTTCAATGAGTGAAGTCTTTTGATAATATGGATTGGGAGACAAAAGCTAAACACAAAAGGGTCATGCATAATCATTAAACTGAGATGTGTATTGGTCATCAGCTGTAGAGAATTGGCTCATGTAAATTGGGTCTGGTCCGAGGTGTATTATGGGAGGAGGGTCAGAAGCTTCTCTCTGTGTGTGTGTATGAGTTGTAGTACTTTTGCAATAAAGAGTCAGTTCATTTTGGAACGATACAGAGTGCATCTCGTTCTTTTGGAAGGATTAATTCCTATGGGAAGTGGTCGTCTGACTGTGGAGGATCGGCATTGAATTTGTGTCCAGGAGAGGGAATATCGGAAACGGCGTTAAACCCCTTTCATATTTGGGGGGGCCGTTACAACATCCATATCACATGGATAATAAAAATAATAATTAACACATGAAAACATCCTGTATGCAAAAGTGTGACATTAGATATCCCAATTCATCTGTTGGCCTTGAAAGTAACACGCATGTTTGCAAAAGTGGTCTAAAATGTCCACATTAATCAGCCTTTGTATAAAGTTGCTAGGTACAAAATGTTGTTATACTTGCATCCTCTGTGCAAAAGCTCTTGTGTCCAACGCCGATGCTCATGGCCCCTGCCTACTGCCCCAAGAGCAAGCAGCTTTCTCTGGGGGGAAACCAAGCAGACTCACTCCTGAGCCACTGCTCTGTGTGTCCATTAATGCCCAGAGCCACAGCTCGGCCCCATCCCCTCTGATTTCTCATTGGTTTACTGGCTGTGATTGTGAAATGCTCTCTCAGCCAATGAGGGAGCGTCCCTGGAGAGAGCTGAGGCTCTTGTGCACATCTGTGGATCGCGATGGGGCTCAGGTAAGTGTTAGGGGGCTGCTGCACACACAAGGTTTTTTACCTTCATGCGGAATGCATGAAGGTAAAAAACCTTGAGCCTTTACAACCCACTTTAAATTCCAACTTAAGTCTCACACCTTTTTTTCTCTTTAAAGCACAGTAGCTCCATGTTATGATTGACTCTTTTCTTTTCTGTTCTTTGAGGGACAGAGGATTTAGGGTTATACTGCCGCCTACAGGATGATTTGAACACTGGCAAACACAACAACAGTGACCACCCTGGGATAACCATTCCAGGCATGTCTGTTATTTGCTAGTATCCTAGGAGGATGGACATCTTTTCACTACCTAGAAATACTTTAAAGCTGTTTTAAACACAAAAGCAAACATTTATTATATCGCAGCTTAGATTTGATGGCTACATTCATTTTTTTAATGTTTATTTTCTTCATTTTCACCTGGTGATCTTGATCTGGAAGCCCTTTTGCAGATGTAGCAGTTAGTGTTGGGACAAAACATTTACTACTGACAGGGATGCTTACAATGATCAGCTTTTATTTATTCATGTAAAATCTTTATCCCAAAAGGCTAAAAAAATATTGCTGTAAATGGAGTTTGAGCTTGATTTTGGCTTAAATTTGTTAGCGTCAAAATCTGCTGGTACACACCACAACCCCCCCCCCCCCCCGACTGACAATGCTGCTGTGCAAAAGTGCCCCAGTGCTCCTTCATCCAGAGTGAAGGCACTTTAATACAGGTGGTGTGAAAACAGAGGGAAAAAAGCCTAAAAAGAAAGCTAATGCAGCCTCCACATCTAAGGATTGGCAAACTGCAATATGTTACAATTTTAGGTTTAAAGCCCCGTACACACGGTCGGACTTTCATCGAACTTTTCCGTGGTTTTTTGTCCGAACGGAGTTGGTTGGGAACACCCATAGCATACACACGCTCGGACTTTTCTGCAAACTTTCTTAAAACTTCTTACAACATCGCGTGTTTTTTCTGCTCTTTTCTGCTCTTTACTGCCACCCTTTGGTCAACTTCTGCTATTGTTGGTTGATTTTAACATTAGTTATTTTGTCCATCGGACAAAAGGCCGATGGTTTTCTGTACACACGGTCGGAGTTTGCTCCATCGGACTTTTGTTGGGCAAAAGTTTGTCCGTTTGCAGACCCAACTTTTGTCCGATGAAAACAAGAAAAAGCAAAGAAAAGTTTGTCCGATGGAGCGTACACACGGTCGGATTGTTGGTCCAACTTGCTCAAAACGAAGTTTGTTGGGCAAAAATCCGACCGTGTGTACGGGGCTTAATACTGCTTCAAACACATCACGGACCAACGTAATTATGTATATTCTGTAACTGTGGGATAAGAGAATTACTGTGGTAGATGCTGCTACTACAGTGATCCTCACTGTCTTCTTGATCCCATGCTGGGATGTTCTCCATGGTCTTAATAAGGCACTGACGATCTGCATATGTAATGCTTCTGTTTTAAGGATCCCATGGACAAAGTCTTATGCGGCGTACACACGATCGGAATTTCCAACAACAAATATTCGATGTGGGATATTCCGACCGTGTGTTTGCTCCATCGGACATTTTCTGTCGGAATTTTCGACAACAAATGATTGAGAGCTGGTTTTCAATTTTTCCGACAACGGAATTTCCGACTGTGTATCCAATTCCGACGCACATAAATCCTACGCATGCTCGGAATCAATGTGATGCATGCTCGGAATCATTGAACTTTATTTTTCTCAGCGTGTTGTACGTCACCGTGTTCTTGACGTTCGGAATTTCCAAGCAACATTTGTGTGACGGTGTGTATGCAAGACAAGTTTGAGCGAACATCTGTTGGAAAAAAATCGACGGTTTTGTTGTCGGAATGTCCGATCGTGTGTACGCGGCATTAGAGATTCTTTCCAAAATGTTGTTTTCTCTGGTGACTCTTCATTGTAGCCTACCCTAGCTGTGACCCTAATTGACTGCACTAGGGCTATAGTAATAGGTCCTGTTTGTGGAGTTTTTTTAACTCATGTCAGCCGCTCTGGGCTACTGCGTGAATGGGTTATTGGATATGTCCCAAATGATATTCTTTATTCTCCTGTCAGAGAACATGCAGGGAACTCTTTGGTTTAAAAGTTTGACTGTGGGGCAGGCATGAAAAGAGCAGTTGCTATGCATGCCTTTTAGGGGATCATGTCTCTTTGGGGCTGCACTGGACTCTCATCAATCATGTCACTGAAGATGAGTTCCAGCAGAAGAAACCTAGAACTCACACAAGAAAGACTCTACTTCCCCTCTGAGGTCAGGTAGAGCTCCTTTAATTACTCCCAGGCTTCAGCTTCAATGACCAGAACCAAAGCAAGTGCCAGGTCCAAAATTCTTGGGCTTCTAAATCTCCCAAGCTCTCTGACAAATACTCTTTGGATAAAGGGATGTCCAAACTGGGGAGATCTCGGTTAGTCTTCATGGGCACATGGACAGACCTCATCTTAGATGCCTGGATAGGGGAGAGGGTTTCCAGGGCTACAAGCTAGAGTTCCACTCTCTGCTGCCTTCCTGGTTTATGCTTTCCAACCTGTAGAAGAAGAGAAACAGGGGCGCACCAGCTTAGTGTATTATCATTGGGATAGATTTTTATTGAAAAGAAAACATCAATACTACTCACAAATGTAGCAGAGAAAATCGCATTGCAATGAAGTATCTAGTAAGTGGCAGCTGTAGAGGTACTCGAAACCACAAGATCACCAAGGATATAATTAGGGCCACTGCTGGCCTACGCGTTTCGAAGCACAGAGCTTCTTCCTCAGAGCCCAGTAGTGTAGCCGACCTATACAGCACCCTATTTATAGGCATATGGACATGTGAAACCCAAAACAGGCAGAGGGCGGGCCTCCCCGGTGCCAGGAAAACTCCTCCTACACCAGCAAATGGAAGCGTTAGATGGTAACGCCCACAGGGTTAAGTCCAAAAGACTGTATACACCCGAGGTAATCATAGGCCATACGCTTGCAAAAACGCATGCTGTCAAAGATCATTATGCTAGGAAAAACCTTCAGCTTGGCCCCTATTTGCCGGCGGTCTGCATTGGTTTTAGCAGTTGGTGTCCTGGCCTCCTCCACGATGGCGGCTACACATCCCGGGCCTCGCGTCATCAGTAGGGCGACGGCCAGCGCACAGGAAGTGATGCAAGATGTACACTTCCAGCCTCTTGGAGCGCAGACAAGTCTGTTTGCGTTCCAGGCGTTAGCCTGGGAGTGTAAAGGAGACATCTTCTGCGTAGGCGGTGGTCATGGAGAGCCACGGGATGCCACCAGCCTTGACGGTGAGCACCATAGTAATGTGTACATATATATTCACATTTAAACAGTACGATTCCAATATGCATGCACATCCAGGGGCTCTGTCCTTAATGGTCATGTTAGCTTTGCTGTTGTCACTATCTTTGGAGAGAGCCGGTTTATCTTCATGTGTGACCACGCTGTTTGCTGTGAAGGTGCTTGATTTTAACTTGCCGTGTAATGGCTTCTGGTGCCGATCGGCCTCCTACATGACTGCTGTCTTGTGAAAATGCCATTAGCCTTACTATTTGTCCATATTTTAGCCTTGGTTTTTCCTAGCATGATGATCTTTGACAGCATGCGTTTTTGCAAGCATATGGCCTATGATTACCTCGGGTGTATACAGTCCTTTGGACTTAACCCTGTGGGCGTTACCAGCTAACGCTTCCATTTGCTGGTGTGGGAGGAGTTTTCCTGGCCCCGGGGTGGCCCGCCCTCTGCCTGTCTTTGGTTTCACATGTCCATATGCCTATAAATAGGGTGCTGTATAGGGTGGCTACACTGCTGGCCTCTGAGGAAGAAGCTCTGTGCTTCGAAACGCGTAAGCCAGCAGTGGCCCTCGTTATATCCTCGGTGATCTTGTGGAGTGTGGTTTCGAGTACCTCTACAGCTGCCACTTACAAGATACTTTGTTGCAATGCGATTTTCTCTGCTACATTTGTGACCATGCAACTATGTGTCAAGAAAAAGGTTGAGCGGGATGGGACTTTGTGTGTGCCTCAGTGGAGTAAATGAATATAGAAATACCAGAATTATAGAAAAATAAACAACTTTTATTTTTCTGCCATATGGCAGTGATATCAAATTATTATTTCAAAACATGAGATAAAATTAAGTTACAGTTCTGAAGATCAATATCAGGATGTGCAATTCCCAAACAAGAAGATTAAGAGGACCTACGCGTTTCAGGGCCCTGACGAAGCGGAAATCCGCGAAACACGTAGGCCCTCTTAATCTTCTTGTTTGGGAATTGCACACCCTGATATTGATCTTCAGAACTGTAACTTGATTTTATCTCATGTTTTGAAATAATAATTTTTTGATATCACTGCCATATGGCAGAAAAATAAAAGTTGTTTATTTTTCTATAATTCTGGTATTTCTATATTCATTTACTCCACTGAGGCACACACAAAGTCCCACCCCGCTCAACCTTTTTCTTGACACATAGTCGCATATTCTTAGGGGATGGTGCCTCAGTAGGAGCTTTATGGTATTTCGCATACACCCCAACCCCTACACATACATTTGTGAGTAGTATTGATGTTTTCTTTTGAATAAAAATCTATCCTAATGATCATACACTAGGCTGGTGCCCCCTTGTTTCTCTTCTTCCATTTGCTACTAGGACACCCCTGTCCATGAAGGGCTGCAAAGCCAGTGCTACCATCGTGCAAGATTGACTGTTTGGTGATCCGTTTGTGTTCGGTTATCAAAAATGCTTTCCAACCTGCCTGTGTCTCAGCACAGACTAGCAGATCTCCATACAGCCATTCTTCAACATACAGCAATTCTTCTAGAGCAGTGTTTCTCAAACTTACTAGTGCCGTGACCCCTTAATAAAATTTCCCAAGTTGTGGGGACCCCTAACAGTAAAATAATTTTCGTAGCGTGGGTTGTCAGCACCCAAGGCAAGTAATTTGCGCCATTAACTCACGGACATTTATTGCTCCCTGAGTCCCTTCCACTCCGCATTTTAGGATGTATCGCTCTTTCTCTTTGTTCTCCGTTCTTTCCTTTTTATCTCTCTCTCTATCCTAATTTTTTTTTTCCTATCCCTCTCTCTCTAGCCGTCTTTCTTGTTCTTTCTCTTATTCTTTCTCTCCCTTTTTCTTTGTTAATCCTCCTCTTTATCTCTCCCTTTCATGTATTCTCTAGTTTTATTCCTTCTTACTCCTTGTTGAGGGGGGGGATGTGACGAGTAGCAGTGCTGAGGGGAGTTCTGATCAGCCAAATTAGGTGTTCTTGATCAAGGTCATCTGCTGATCTGAGAACTGTAGTGAGGACTTTTAATGGCAAATATAATCACAGGCAGTGTTACTCACTGTGTCTCTGGCTTCGTGATGTCTCGCAGCAGTGACCCCTATGCTGAAATCAGGAGATGGGGTCTCCTTCAGCCCCTCCCACTTCACATTCCTCACCAGTCAGCTGATCTTTGGTCTCCTCCCCCCCTTCCATGCCGTGAACTGGGCAGCTCCAAATAGGCTGAGTGGGCGGCTGCGGGCTCCAGGAACAGCCCTGCTGGCCGGCCGTGAAAAGGCTTGGAGAGCGGCGCACGCTTCAGGAACAGCCCGGGATTCGGTGACCCCCTGGCAAATCGTAATTCGACCCCCAGGTTGAGAACCACTGTTCTAGAGTAAAGGTTATCACACAGCTCCTATGGTAGAGGGGTTTAAGGTGTTATACTTCAACCTTTTTATGGTCTCCAAATCAAAAGGGGGAATCTACCCCAATGGAACGCAAAGCCCTTAATGTCTTTTGGATTTAAAAATTCTACATGGAATTCACCAGGTCTGGCATAGCCTCCTTACATCAGGGATACTTTCTAGCCCTTGTGGACATCAAGGAAGTCTTCCATTTTGTCCTGTGCATCAGTGCTTCCTTCACTTTCTGGCCCCTGTACTATTCTTGCTACGCCCCCATGTTATGCCCATTGTGGAATATCTGGATAACCACCTAATGAAGAGCATCCAGCACAGACTTTGGCCAACAATGTGGAAAGCAAGGACAATCTAGACCTTTTGAAAATTGAGTATCTGGGTCTTATCCTAGACACAGCTCAAGCCAGAGGTTTGTCTTCCCCAAAAGAAACTTCTTACTTTCCATTCCCAGACTCTTCAGTCCAACAAAGCTTCTGTAAGCGTGAAATCTTAGCTGGTTTGTATGCCATAATGCAAAAATAACTCACAAAGTTGCCTTCCCTTTTGCCATTGCCTCTGCATGATGTGTCTGAGCCGATGGCTTTCTCCTGTAAAGAACCTTTTTTGATCTTCTATATGGACAAGATGGTATTGAGGTCTCCAGTGCATCAGAAGATCTCCCTTCATTGTCTTCTTTGTCTGGATGTCGTGCATGCTGTGTTTGTCTGTTGAACTGCTTTTCCCAATTCTTCCCAATTCTCTCTGAATCTTGTGTCCCTCAATGAACAAGAAAGCAAAGATTTTTGTACTTTCTGTAAAATCAATTTCCTGGAGTTTATCGGGTCGAAGATCTCACCCCCCTCTGTGTGTGTGTATGATCTTTCTTCTAGTATTGCTTTTTTCTGCAAAACGTAGACATGATGAGAATGGGGAGGGGTTGTACCAGGATGGCCACTGATTTATGTTTGCCTGTGTCCAAATCTTCCTGTAGATTTAATTTTCCAATGACCTAAAATACCCCTTTCTGTTAGAAAAATGTTCTGCCTGCTTTTTCATTATAATTTTCTTTGCTGGCAAGGATCGGTAATAGTAATCCTTCGTCACAAGAGTCCTCACACAGACACAGTACTGAGGAAGAGCAAATGTGTCTGACCAGGTTTGTAAGATTACAGAGTGCACTGGGCAGTGCAATCCAACTCTGGTGCCTGTTGGTTTGTGTAGTCATACATAGACATAATGTGCAACTGCTATAGCAGTAAATTGGAGGTAAGACTGTGAAAATTGAGGTTTCGTACAATGTCTTTTTTTTTTTTTTTTACTTTAGTTGGGCTTTAAACATGTTTTAGTATCAGACTGGACCAAATAGAGGCAAATTTACTGTTCGTTTCAGAGATTTTACATATGTTGGATGTATTTGTGTTTAATGACTGTTCCCCTTCCCTCAAGAAAATTATTTTCCAACTGTGAATGCATTTAAAAATAGTTATAGAAAAATGTTGTATTTATGTACAATGCGATAATTGAAAGAATGTCCAGGGCTTAACCAATTGTCATCAAATGAATGACACATCTGAACATGTATGTTCTGCCAAAGATAACCATTTATTATTTCTTTAAAATGCTTAAAAAACTTCATGCTGCTTATGGTTTACAAAAAAAACTAAAAGAAAAGTATGAGTTTAAAAAATAAATACTTCTACTCACCTAGGTGGATGCAGCATCGATCCAATGCTGCATCTGTCCCCTGCAGCTTCTATGACTGAGAACTGAGCGATCAAAGACCGCTGATCGTTCAGTTCCCAGTCTTCACTGAGCATTGGAGCGCTAGGCTGTGGAGGGGGCAGTAGCGACTGGCTCAGTCTCCCAGCAGCTTGCTGACTCTGAGACAGCGGCTGGTCCAGGCATCTAGGTGGATCCCAACTGTAATGTCAGGATCGAGCCAGAGCCTGGACAAGGCTGAATGATGTCTGCCAACAGCAGGCTGCAGAACGAACTGCACTCCTGTGATCCCCAGAAGAAATATAGCCAAAATAGCTTTGGCTATACTTCTCCTTTTAAACAGGAGCGGTATGTGGAGGTTTGTAAACTAGAATATCAGCTTACTATAAATTTGTTGTCTTGACTTATACACTCCTTAAATGGAACGTATTATCTGAAGTAAAAAGTGAAGAATACGCAAAACTGCATGAATTCCCCTGCAAGCGCTCATAAATACATTTAATATCAGCAAAATCCAGCTCCAGCCAAAAAAATTTTTTTGGTAGATTAGGGAACAGTTAGAACTTTGGTCATAGAAACATAAAAGGCAAGGGCAAAGTGCTCCATCCAGTTTGTCCCCTCCCTTTTTTTTTTTGCAATTTGAGTTCTCATATAATTTTTTTAACATTTTTGTCCAGGTATTGACCTACACTATATTGCCAAAAGTATTGGGACGCCTGCCTTTACACACACATGAACTTTAATTTCACCATTAAAGTTCAGGTGCGTGTAAAAGCAGGTGTCCCAAACTTTTGGCAATATAGTGTAGGTCTATACCTGGACAAAAATGTTAAAAATATTTTTTGAGAACTCGAATTTCAAAAAAAGGAAGGGACAGACTGGATGGAGCACTTTGCCTTTTTCTGCTGTCAGTCTTTTATGTTTCTGTTCCCTAATCTATCAAAAAAAAAAATAATTGTTTTGACTGGAGCTGGATTTTGTTGTTCCAGTCTTAGTCTGTAGGGTTCAATATTGAGTTGGCCCGTTCTTTGCAGCTATAACCGCTTCAACTCTTCTGGGAAGGCTGTCCACAAGGTTTAGGAGTGCGTCTTTGGGAATGTTTGACCATTCTTCCAGAAGCGCATTTGTGAGGTCAGGCACTGGTGTTGAATCGGGAGGCCTGGCTCGCAGTCTCCGCTCTAAATTATCCCAAATGTGTTCTATCGGTTGAGATCACGACTCATCCGTGTCTTTATGGACCTTGCTTCATGCACTGGTCCAAATCATTTGGTGGATTGTGGGATTATGGTGTGGGGTTGTTTTTCAGGGGTTGGGCTTGGCCCCTTAGTTCCAGTAAAGGGAGCCCTTAAGGCAACAGCATACTTGGACATTTTGGACAAATTCATGCTCCCAACTTTGTGGGAACAGTTTGAGGATGGCCCCTTCCTGTTCCAATATGACTTTGCACCAGTGCACAAAGCAAGGTCCATAAAGACATGCACGAGTGAGTTTGGGTTGGGGAAACTTGACTGGCCTGCACAGAGTCGTGACCTCAACCCGATAGAACACCTTTGGGATGAATTAGAGCAGAGACTGGGAGCCAGACCTTCTTGTCCACATTAGTGCCTGACCTCGCAAATGAGTTGAAGCTGTTAGACCCCTTTTACACTGGGGCGGTTTGCAGGCGCTATTGCGCTAAAAATAGCACCTGCAAGCCTACCTGAAACAGCGGCTGCTGTTTTTCCAGTGTGAAAGCCTGAGGGCTTTCACACTGGAGCGGTGCGCTAGCAGGACGGTAAAAAAAGTCCTGCTAGCCGCATCTTTGGAGCGGTGAGAGGAGTGGTGTTTTTATCGCTCCTCCACCACTCCTGCCCATTGAAAGCAATGGGGAACCGCGGCTATACTGCCGGCAAAGCGCCTCTGCAGAAGCGCTTTGCGGTGGTTTTTAACCCTTTTTCGGCCGCTAGCGGGGGTAAAACCAAATAAAAATAGCAGCACTTTACTGCCGACGCACCTCCCGCCCCAGTGTGAATGTTGCTTTACAGCTGCAAAGGGTGGGCCAACTCCGTATTGAACCCTACAGACTAAGACTGGGATGCCAATAGTTCATGTGCATGTAAAGACAGGCATCCCAATACTTTTGACAATATAGTGTATGTTTATCATAAGCATGTTTAAATTCTTGACTGTTGATTATACTGCTTAATCTCTTGGAAGTCTGTCCCAAACATTAACTTCTCTGTCAGTAAAATAATACTTTATTAGTTTTATTAGGTTTGTTTTGAATGTTCCTCCAATTTGTCTGATCATAAATTCAGGGGATGAAAGTATGGCTGAGAAATAAAGGGTTAGATAATGCTTCTCCAGCCTGGGAATAACTTAACTTGCTGCAGCTTCTAATGTACACTGCGAGAAGCTTACAACTGTGTAAGATGGAAGGTAAGGCTAGAGTTCAGCTTTAAATAATTTCTAAGAAATATTTACTTGATTACAAGTAAACCACCCTATGTTGCAGCCCAAACACAAAAATTCTCCCTGTATTTAATTGAATACTTTTGAAGACAACAGCTTATCAGAGGAAAGAACACTTAAAGCTAAGAGATAAAGATCCAGAGCTATTCATCAAGAACAATTTATTTCTGTACGTGAATTCTTTGTGATAAGCTTAGCTGCTTGTTTTCTTACGACATTTTACTTTTAAGTTTTATGAAATGCTTTTTTTCTATGATAATGCTCTGTGTATAGTAACGCTTGAAATGTAATTTCAGGTTGCATCAGGAGAGTCCAATGAAGACACAGAAGTCTATAACATCACGCTGTGTACAGGAGATGAGCTCACGTTAATGGGCCAGGCTGAAATTCTGTATGCAAAAACATCCAAGGAGAAATCACGTCTGAATACAATTTTTAAGAAGATTGGAAAATTGAACTCAATCAGCAAGTTGGGTAAAGGCAAAATGCCTTGCCTAATCTGTATGAATCATAGAACTAATGAAAGCATCAGCCTTCCATTCCAATGTAAAGGAAGGTTTAGCACTCGTAGCCCTCTAGAGATTCAAATGCAAGATGGGGAACACACAATCCGCAACATTGTAGAGAAAACACGACTGCCTGTGAATGTGACTGTGCCTAGCCCACCTCCCCGTAACCCTTACGACCTTCATTTCATTCGGGAGGGACATCGGTATAAGTTTGTCAACATTCAAACCAAGACTGTTGTTGTTTGTTGTGTGCTGCGTGGCAGCAAAATCATTCCCATGCATTTTCCCTTACATTTGTCTGTCCCAAAGTTTACCCTTCCTGACAATGTAGCGAAAGGTGAAGCATGGCAAGAGTCTGTAATTCAGCATTGGTACAACGTATGTCAAGAACAGTTTGACATTGAGGAATATTCTCGGGCGGTGAGGGATGTTAAAACAGACTGGAATGAGGAATGTAAGAGTCCAAAAAAGAGCTATTGTTCTGGACATAGTCACATACCCAACTCACTAAGCTATGCCCGTGATGAGTTGACCCAATCTTTCCATCGACTTTCTGTCTGTGTTTATGGAAACAACTTGCATGGAAACAGTGAAGTAAACCTGCATGGCTGTCGGGACATTTGTGGGGACTGGGCAGTTTACCCTCAAGATTCCCCACAGTACCAGGACTCTGGTGACAGTGGAAGTGATTACCTCTTCCCTGAAACTGGTGAGGAATCCGTAAGTCTACCAGCCAAGCCAGAGCTTCCCTATGAGGAGCTCTGGCTAGAAATGGGAACAGTAAAACGAGGAGGACAGCCCCTCACCCGTTCACAAAGTGAAAAGAACAAATGTGATCCTTTTCGGGGATCACTTCATTCCAAGTGTGGCACATCCTCTCTATCATCTCCCGGATCTCTTCTGACCAGCAAGTGTTGTGATATACCCTTACCTCCACCTCCAGTGCCTCCCAAATCAGAAGCTGTAAGTATCTTATGAGTTTGTGTCCAACATTTCTAAAGTGGCTGCAGTTTATGCAATGCTGCACAGTAATTTAAGTTTTATTTCAGGGAACACATTGATTTAATATCTGAAGTGTGCATTAAAAACAATAGAAATATTAATCTAATGCACCTCATTTAGCTTCCCTTGCGCTTAATAAGGGGCTATGCAATCAAACTCAAAGCAAGGACAATTGTACCTTCGTCAGCTTTCTGAAAAAAGCAAACCATTGGATACATAAGTATACTACACAAAATCTGTTATTAGGCTCCATGTACACAGAAGCTCAAAAACGGCCGTTTTTAAAGCAGCAGAAAAAGCTAGCTTTTATCAGCGTTTTTTTTACTAGCTTTTATTAGCGTTTTTCAGTGTAGCTTTTTTTAGCTTTAAAAAAAAAAAAAAAAAAAAAAATTTCAATGGACCAAAAAACGCTCGCGGCCAGCGTTTTTGAGCGTTTATGAGCGTTTATGAGCGTTTTTTCGGCGTTTTGCGTTTTTTTGCGTTTTTTTTCTGCCGAAAAACGGCACTTTGAACGCAAATTTCCTGCGTTCAGAAAAAAGCCCATTAACTCCACTGCTCATTAAAGCTAAAAAACGTTATGTGTACATGAACACATAGGCTAACATAGAGTGCAGTTAATGGGCTTTTAAAAAAAACGCCAAAACGCCCATTAACTGCAGTTTATCAGCTTCTGTGTACATGGAGCCCTAGTTGTTTCCTTATCAGCAATGGAACACACTGTATAAGGGCATGATTTCAAGGGCTTTGGGTTGTTTTGACAAGCTTAAGTTTAACATCACTTTGAGTTGCTTCTGAGATCATCCAGATCTGCAGTGACGTGCAGTTGACCTCCTTTTTCACCTGTATTTGACCTGCTTCAAGGTGCTTTTGTATTCCTTCACACTTGTATGGGTAGAGAAGCAGTTCTGATGCAAACAAAGGCCCATTGACATGGGCCCTTTAAACTTCCTTAATGTGTGCATATACCAATTTTATTTTTAAATATATAGTTACCTTTCTCTGGTACAAATGAAAATTTGAAATACAAATATTTTAGTTATATGGGCCTGTTTAAATGGATTTTGAACCTGTGTTGGACAAATGCAGCTTGTTTTGACATCAGTTTAGGATGTTTCGGAGACCATTAAAAAAATCAATGGCAAGAATATTTGACTTCCTTTTGACCTTCTTTCAACTAGTTTCAAGTTGCTTCTGTATTCTCATAAATCTGGATAGAAAAGCAGTTCTGACATAAGCAAATACCTATCAACGCAGGCACTTAACCACTTAAGCCCCGGACCATTTCGGGCCATTAGGACCAGGCCTGTTTTTGGGATTCAGCACTGCGCTGATTTAACTGTAAATTGTGCGGACATGCAATGTTGTACCCAAATGAAATTTGCGTCCTTTTCTTCCCACAAATAGAGCTTTCTTTTAATGGTATTTGATTGCCTCTGCGATTTTTATTTTTTGCGATATAAACAGAAAAAGACCGAAAATTTTGAAAAAAAATTATATTTTCTACTTTTTGTTATAAGAAAAATCGAATAAACTCAATTTTAGTCATACATTTAGGCCAAAATGTATTCAGCCACATGTCTTTAGTAAAAAAAATGTCAATAAGCATATATTTATTGGTTTGCGCAAAAGTTATAGCGTTTACAAACTAGGGTACATTTTCTGAAATTTACACAGCTTTAAATTTATGACTGCCTATCTCATTTCTTGAGGTGCTAAAATGGCAGGGCAGTACAAAACCCCCCCAAATGACCCCATTTTGGAAAGTAGACACCCCAAGGAAATTGCTGAGAGGCATGTTGAGCCCATTGAATATTTTTTTTTTGTCCCAAATGATTGAATAATGACAAAAAGAAAAAAAAAAATGTACAAAAAGTTGTCACTAAATGATATATTGCTCACACATGCCATGGTTATATGTGAAATTACACCCCAAAATACATTCTGCTGCTTCTCCTGAGTACGGGGATACCACATGTGTGGGACTTTTTGGGAGCCTAGCCGCGTACGGGACCCCAAAAACCAAGCACCGCCTTCAAGGTTTCTAAGGGCATAAATTTTTGATTTCACTCCTCACTACCTATCACAGTTTTGAAGGCCATAAAATGTCAAAATAGCCCAAAACCCCCACAAATGACCCCATTTTGGAAAGTAGACACCCCAAGCTATTTGCTGAGAGGCATGGTGAGTATTTTACAGCTCTCATTTTGTTTTTGAAAATTAAGAAAGACATTTTTTTTTCTTTTTTTTTTTCTTTTTTTACATTTTCAAAACTTTGTGACAAAAAGCGAGATCTGCAAAATACTCAACATACCTCTCAGCAAATAGCTTGGGGTGTCTACTTTCCAAAATGGGGTCATTTGGGGGGGTTTTGTGCCATCTGGGCATTCCATGGCCTCCGAAACTGTGATAGGCAGTGAGGAGTGAAATCAAAAATTTACACCCATAGAAATCCTGAAGGCGGTGCTTGGTTTTTGGGGTCCCGTACGCGACTAGGCTCCCAAAAAGTCCCACACATGTGGTATCCCCGTACTCAGGAGAAGCAACAGAATGTATTTTGGGGTGTAATTCCACATATGCCCATGGCATGTTTGAGCAATATATAATTTAGTGACAACTTTTTGTACATTTTTTTTTTTTGGTCATTATTCAATCACTTGGGACAAAAAAAAAATATTCAATGGGCTCAACATGCCTCTCAGCAAATAGCTTGAGGTGTCTACTTTACAAAATGGGGTCATTTGGGGGGGTTTTGAACTGTCCTGGCATTTTATGCACAACATTAGGAAGCTTATGTCACACATCATCCACTCTTCTAACCACTTGAAGACAAAGCCCTTTCTGACACTTTTTGTTTACATGAAAAAAAAATTTTTTTTGCAAGAAAATTATCTTGAACCCCCAAACATTATATATTTTTTTAAAGCAAAGGCCCTACAGATTAAAATAGTGGGTGTTGCATTTTTTTTTTCCACACAGTATTTGCGCAGCGATTTTTCAAACGCATTTTTTGGGGGAAAAACACACTTTTTTTATTTTTAATGCACTAAAAAACACTGTATTGCCCAAATGTTTGATGAAATAAAAAAGATGATCATAGGCCGACTACATGGATACCAAACACGACATGCTTTAAAATTGCGCACAAACGCGCAGCGGCGACAAACTACATTAATTTTTAAAAGCATTTAAAAGCCTTTACAGGTTACCACGTTAGATTTACAGAGGAGGTCTACTGCTAAAATGACTGCCCTCAATCTGACCTTCGCGGTGATACCTCACATGCATGATGCAATTGCTGTTTACATATGACGCTAGACCGACGCTTGCGTTCGCCTTTGCGCAAGAGCAGGGGGGGACAGCGGTGCTTTTTTTTTTTTTTTTTTATTATTTATTTAGCTTTTTTATTTTATTTTTAAACTGTGCCTTCCATATTTTATTTTTTTACCATTTTTATCGTTATCTCAGGGAATGTAAATATCCCCTATGATAGCAATAGGTAGTGACAGGTACTCTTTTTTTGAAAAAAATTGGGGGGTTAGACCCTAGATCTTTCCTCTGCCCTCAAAGCATCTGACCACACCAAGATCGGTGTGATAAAATGCTTTCCCAATTTCCCAATGGCGCTTTTTATATCCGGGGGGGGGGGACATTCCCTCCCACTGCTTGTAAAAGCAGTCTAGAGGCTAATTATCTGCTAGAATTGCTTTTACATGAAAGCCGGCCGCTGGCTGAAAAGAATGATACCAAGATGATACCTAAACCCGCAGGCATCATTCTGGTATAAACATTCAAAGTCCAGCAACATACCAGTACGTTGCTGGTCCTTGTTGGACATGTATTGTAATCTTTTTTTTCATACAGCCTATTGGCTGAACGAAAAAAAGAGATTGATTGGTGGGTATGCCCACCATTAGAATACCTCCCTTCATCCACCCACTTCTAATGATGGGCATATATGCCGAAGCATGGGGGCATCCTCCCGCAAAAAAGTTATGCCGCGTACACACGGTCAAGCCTTCGTCGGAATTTCGACCGTATGTACGCGGCATAAAAGGTTATGCCGCGTACACACGGTCGGACTTTTCCACGGGCAAGCCTCCGTTGGAATTTCGACCGTATATACGCGGCATTAGGAGCAAAATAGCTCCTCCGCCCCTGCTGCCCCCATGCTTCGGCATATATGCTCTTTTTTTTTAACTGTGGTGGTGAAATCACCTCCTACAGCGTTGGAGTCACGGCTTTATGTATCGTGGGAGCAAACGCTGTTGCTGTCAAGATAAATAGATCCGCGCTGCAACTGAATGGCGTACCTGCTAAGCAAATGGTGGTTAACATTAAAACAAAGTAACATTACAGTACAACAGTAAGACCTTACCATGCCATACCTGCAAAGCAAATACCAAAACAAAACCTAGTAAAAAATAAAAAAATGTTTTAACGCAACCTGTGCCTAAAATATATATATGCCGAAGCATGGGGGCATCCTCCCGCAAAAAAGTTATGCCGCGTACACACGGTCGGAATTTTCCACGGGCAGGCCTCCGTCGGAATTTCGACCGTATGTACGCGGCATTAGGAGCAAAATCGCTCCTCCGCCCCTGCTGCCCCCATGCTTCGGCATATATGCTCTTTTTTTTAACTGTGGTGGTGAAATCACCTCCTACAGCGCTGGAGTCACGGCTTTATGTATCGTGGGAGCAAACGCTGTTGCTGTCAAGATAAATAGATCCGCGCTGCAACTGAATGGCGTACCTGCTAAGCAAATGGTGGTTAACATTAAAACAAAGTAACATTACAGTACAACAGTAAGACCTTACCATGCCATACCTGCAAAGCAAATACCAAAACAAAACCTAGTAAAAAATAAAAAAATGTTTTAACGCAACCTGTGCCTAAAATATATATATGCCGAAGCATGGGGGCATCCTCCCGCAAAAAAGTTATGCCGCGTACACACGGTCGGAATTTTCCACGGGCAGGCCTCCGTCGGAATTTCGACCGTATGTACGCGGCATTAGGAGCAAAATCGCTCCTCCGCCCCTGCTGCCCCCATGCTTCGGCATATATGCTCTTTTTTTTAACTGTGGTGGTGAAATCACCTCCTACAGCACTGGAGTCACGGCTTTATGTATCGTGGGAGCAAACGCTGTTGCTGTCAAGATAAATAATTCCGCGCTGCAGTTGAATGGCGCACCTGAAAACAAAAAATTACATACCTGAAAAGCAAGCATGATAAAACATTGCAGAATAGAATACAGTAAAAAAGAGCAGAACAATAGAGAGAAAATAGAGAGAGAGAGAACAATAAAACGACAACTATTTTTGGTTTTTTTATTTTATTTTTTTTTTGTGTTTTGTTTTTTACGTTTTTTTTTTTTCTTTTTTACACTTTTTTTTGTAACTTTACAACTGTAATGGTTCGGGTCTCTCAAAATGTAATGGCATCTTGGGAGACCCTGTGTAAGTGTGTCCTTGTCTGTGAAATGCTGTACCCTACGCTAAAACTTCACTTTTGAGTGGTAGCGTTCAAAACATTCACCTTGGCAAAGACCAGGCTTGTCAGGACAGAGTGGACAAAAACTACGGGTGTCACGCCTAAATCCGCGCTTGCTACAGACACGACATCTTTTTTGGGGGTGGCTTTGGGTAGGGGTACTCGGGAGGACATACGAATAATGCCTCTCATGCAGCCGGCTTACTGCATTTGGTTGGGGATGGTGAGGTGCAGAACCGCCTGGATACAGGAGTTCTGTGACTATCTCATTCTGGAATTTTAGAAGAGATAACGTCCCGCCTGAAGCTCTGTATAGCACATGAGCGTTCAGCAAAGCCAATTGGAATAATGATAGAGACACTTTTTTGTACCAGCGTCTCGCCTTACGGTCAATTAGATACGGCGCCATCAACTGGTCGTTGAGGTCCACCCCTCCCATATTTTGGTTATATTCGTGGACACAGAGGGGTTTCTCCACAACACCAGTCGCCGTACGAATTTGGACTGTCGTGTCTGCATGAAGGGAGGTAAGAAGGAAAACATTCTTATTGTCCCTCCACTTCATAGCGAGCAAGTTATTACACTTCAAGCAGGCTCTCTCCCCCAGCCTAAGACGGGCATCTACAAGCCGCTGGGGAAAGCCCCGGCGATTAGGTCGCACGGTGCCACATGCTCCAATCTGATGATCAAACAAGTGACTAAACAGTGGCACGCTCGTGTAATAATTGTCCACATACAAGTGGTACCCCTTTCCGAATAAGGGTGACACCAAGTTCCACACTATCTTGCCAGCGCTCCCTATGTAATCCGGGCAGTTGACCGACTCAATCTGACTATCTTTTCCCTCATAAACCGTAAAGTTCACTACATAGCCTGTTGCCCTGTCACAGAACTTGTAGAGCTTGACCCCGTATCTGGCACGCTTGCTGGGAAGGTACTGCTTGAAAGACAAGCGGCCAGAAAATTTAATCAGGGACTCATCAACGCAGACAACTTGATCGGGAGTAAACAAGGCTGCAAAACGTTCGTTGAAGTGGTTTATGAGGGGCCGAATTTTATAGAGCCGGTCGTATTCAGGGTCCCCACGTGGACGACAAAGTTCATTGTCGTTGAAGTGCATGAACCGCAAAATCTGCTCGTATCGTGCCCTGGACATGGAGGCAGAGAACACTGGCATGTGGTCAATTGGGTGCGTGGACCAATAAGCACGCAATGACGGAAATTTATGTGTGCCCATGTTGAGGGAAAGGCCCAGAAAGGTCTTAAATTCGGAAACCGTAATTGGTTTCCAATTTCTGGCAATTTTAGGCAACTGGGGGTTAGCGGCGATAAATTGACCAGCATATAAATTACTCTGGTCCACAATAGATCTATAGAGATCTTCCGTGAAAAACAGCGAATAAAAATCAATTGGAATAAAATCAGCTGTTTCCACCTGAATACCGGGTTGGGCAGTGAATGGGGGAAGTACGGGTTCTGCAGAAGTGGTGGGGACCCAATCAGGATAGGCGAATTCTGCAGGAAGGGCAGTATGGGCACGACGGGCCTGCCTTTGTCTTCTTGGTGGCAGCGGGACACTACTTGTGCTTGCCACCTCGCCAGCTTGAACTGCACTTATGGGACTCGCCACGTCACCAAGTGTTACTGCAGTGCTGGATGTACGTCCAGGCTGTACTAGGCCGCTGGTGCTTGCCAGTTCACCAGAAGGAATAGCGGCGCTAGTACTCCTCTGCTCCATGATACGAGAGACCTGCGGTTCTTGCTCCTCAACAACCTCAGAAGATCGGGATCGGGTACACCTGACCTTAGCAGGGACCTCAACTTCGTCGTCAGAGCTATCTGACGTGGGGCCGCTGACGTCACTGTCTTCTACGGGAAGATATTCTGAGCCTGAATCTGACAGATACGTGACCTCCTCTTCACTATCTGTCATGCTCAGAATCTCGTAGGCCTCTTTACTAGTGTACCTTCGTCTTGCCATTTTGGGCTCTAAATTTAGGGGTACACTAGTAAGATTCACAGGAAAAAAAGCACCTGACTGTCGTCAGCAAATATATCAAACGCTACAAAAAAACTGTTAGCGATCGCAGGGATCAGGCCTGTCTCTGCGAACGCTGCAGTTATGTGTGTTGTGTTTGGTAAGTGACAGTGATCGATCGATACTGCACTTGGGTGGGCTGGGCTGGGCGGAGGGGCTAAACAAAGGCGCTAGCAGGTATCTGGGCTGATCCCGCTAACACTGCGTTTTTGGGAACCCTAAATCGCTGGGGATGCTAGTATAGATCTGATCAGATACTATACCACTAAGGGGGGTGTATGCTTTGCGCGTGGGTGTTAGCGTTACTGGCACTAACCTAACACTGCCTGGGGCGACGCAGACCCTCTCTGGCGCTAAAACCTAATTGATCTCACCCGCCGGGCGATCAGGGGGGTTAAACCTTTATTGGGTTATATACGGCGGGTGCCCTGATGCTATAAAAAGCAAACTAATCAACCAGCGTCACCTGTAACCTTTATATGGTGATCACTGGTGAAAGGGTTAACTAGGGGCAATCAGGGGGTTAAAACCTTTATTAGGTTAAATATGGGGGTACCCGACGCTATATAAAAACCTGACGGGTTACCTAAATAACTAGATAACTTACTGGCTAACCAGTGACACCAGTGATGCTTATACGGCGATCACTGGTGAAAGGGTTAACTCTAGGGGCAATCAGGGGGTTCAAATAATATATGGGGGTACCTGACACTAATAAAAACCTGCGGCGAACCTAAAAAAAAAATAACTGCCTATCTAAAACACCAGCGACACGAATACAGCGATCGGAAAAACAATCGCTTAGTGACACTGAAGTTAGGGGGTGAAAGGGTTACCTGGGGGGTGATCAAGGGGTTAAACCTTTATTAGGGGGGGTTAGGGGGCTACCCTGGACCTAAAGGGGCCTAATCCTAACTGCCCTGCAACTTTTTACAATCACAGATGACACTAAATGCAGTGATCAGTAAAATAAATGATCACTGCAATCAGTGACACTGTGATTGGGGGCTTTGGGGTGACCTGGGGGGTGATCTGGGGGTGACTGGGGGGTGATTTGTGTGCCTATGTGTACCTACGTGTCAGTGGACTGTTGGAGCACTAACCTCTGTCTTCTCTCCTCGGCGCCGGGAACGAAAAGACCGCGGCGAGGGAGATGACATCACTTCCTCCAGCCTGTGTTTACATCACATGGCGGAAGAAGCATTTTCATTGGCCGGGAGCGATCGCGGGGGGGGGGGGCGGAATCGAGCGGCCGCCCCCTCATGCCTGATCGCTCCCGAACACTTAACAGCCGCTCACAGCAGTGAAGGGGGGTCCGGATGGACCCCCCAACTGCACAAAGGCGATCACGTAGATCTACGTGATTCTGCCTGTCCGTGCCATTCTGCCGACGTAAATCGGCGGTGGGCGGTCGTTAAGTGGTTAAGTGTACGTCCTCTGAGGCTGTCTTCACTTTTCACCTTACACCTAAAACAGTTTTAGGGTTCTGTAGCTTATACAAGACATCCTGTGCCAAAAACATAATAAATGTATGACAAAACAGATTACATGAGTTTGTGTATATATAATCTGCACTGCACTTCTGATGCTGAAACATGCATCCTGCAAGACTAAATCAGCCTAAAGTGGACCTATATAGCTGGTCATACATGAATCGAAATTCAGCCAGTTAAGCAGGGAATGGAAGAACTTTGATCCATGTATGTCACTGCAGTTGAACAGACATCGATCTACCAATCCAACATCTGTACAACCATACTGTCTGAAGTTAGCCGCTCAGTCAGCACTGCAGGCTATAGTCTGCAGTGCTGATCAGCGTATTTTGACAGCAGGAAATTCTCCCAGCTGTCAGAATATAAAGACTTGGCAGGGAGGATTCCTCCATCCACCTCGAATGTGTCGGTTTTTTCTTTCAACCCACTGGTTGAGTGAAAAAAAGCTACATAATGTATGGTCTGCCTAAGGATATGAATATTGGAGCTGCCATTACTATCTTGTTTTGAACCTCCTGTCTGGGGCTGTTGTACTTTTGAACCTACTGGTTGTAAAATTAATCTACTGATTCATTGATTTGGATTCAGAATGCACTCACCAAAGTTTTGAGAGATTGAACTCCGATCTTGCTTGCTCCAGGTCAGTCACTTGCCAGGAAGTGAAGCCACAACAAGAATGGCAGCCACAGAACGTGTACATTTCAAACAAGTCAGCAAAGGCTTCTAAGGTTTTCTATCCTTAAAGCTTTCCTTTAAAGAAACCCAGTTGAAGGAGAAAAGTGGGCTGCCACGGTTTCCGTTTCTACTCATTGACCTAGATCAGGTATGTAGATCAGAAGCGGTGACATCAATAGGGGCAAACGTGTTCTAGGTCATCAACTCAGAAATGAGCAAGGACAGAGACAGCCATGCAACCTTTTGCGAAGATTGACAAAAACAGCCCCCATATTTCTATTATGACAAGTGTATTTCAAATGAGGTTTCAGTAAAAATGCTCAGATGCATATCTCTCTGCTTATTAGCACACACACCTTATTGGTGTTCTTAGTGCCTGTGTGTTGTGATAATGGGAGCCTAAATATCAGAATTTATCAGCAATGTCAGCTGATGGTATCACTGAGACTGTAGCTTGTTTCTTCAGATCATATTTTGCTCTAAGTAGTTTCTTGCTGGTAAATGTAAGAAAAAATGGCATGGCAGTCTTACAGAAGAATTAAACCCCTCTCCTCAGTGCTTTATGGCAAGAATGGTAGTCATTGAGTCAAAATTATATAATTATACAACTATTACTCTTAGATTAAGAACTAAGATTAAGGCATCATTTGCATGGTAATGCTCCAAGTGTACTGGATTTTTCTGCTAGACACTGAATGCCTCTCGTGTTGTTACGTGTATACGCACATATTGCTAATGTTACTTAAAAAAAAAAGAAAGTGAATGTACCCACACATCTAAGGACTAGAAGCTGTAATATATTGCATTTTTGTTCGGGTTTAGCTATCCTTTAATCCAGGCATGTCCAGAGTCTGACCCGTGGGCCAATTGCGGCCTGCGTCCTGGTTTAATGCAGTCCCACTGGTAATTTGGATATATGTATATCTTTTGTGGCCCCCAACAAATTTGTTAGGGGGCCACAAAAGATATATACCATATTTATCATTCTGGCAGCCTTGGAGGGGACAGGGAGGGGGCGAGACGAGTGCCATCAGATTACATACAGGAGAATCTCCTGTTTACTCGGAGGCCTCTGTAATAGGAAGTACTGTCTCCTGGGCTGGCATTGGGCGACTGTTCTGTTTATCATAGGAGGCAAGACTTTGTATTAAAGAGGCTGCCGAGTAAACAGGAAATTCTCCTGTATGTAATCTGTTGGCGCTCGTCCTGCCCACCTCCCTGTCCCCTCTGAGGATGCAGATGGGCATCGATCAGTATGCACTGACTGCAATGGTGTGGCTGCATTCAGAGGCTGCATTCATGGCAATGGTGAGGCTGCAGATGGGCACAGATAAGGCTGCATTGATGGGCACTGGCCCTTATTTTGCTTCACAGTTCTTTATTTACATTTTTTATTTCTCTTACCATCCATGGACTGACACGGTGTCTCTTTACACTTTACACGTGGGTTATGTCCCTGCTTGCAGGAGAAGACCTAGGCAGAATGTGAAATGTTATACATACATTCTAAAAGCCAGAGCTGAACAGCCCCACCCAGGGGGCGGTCCCTCCGGACATAACCCTCCCACTACAGTCAGCAGACTTCAGTTTTTTTCCTGCCTAGCAGAAGGAGAAGACGTGGCTCTCTCAGGAGCCAGTCTCCTGACCTATTTTTATTCCTTTTCTGGAATTATTTTTTATTTTATTTTTGAGAATTTTCTATCAACTGTCGGCTGGGCAACAGGTTGGGTACAAGATATCCTCGTAGTCTTCCCTGTCCGACCATCAAGCGTGCTGATCCTCGCCTTGTGTGCGTGAGACTCAGTTCACGACAGGCCCCATGACTCCAGGGGTGGCCGGGTTTGCTTTCGTGCTCCCATGGTCCTCTCAAGACTGAACAGTTCCTGACTGACTGTATCTTTCGCGGTGGACCGGGCCGACAGCTACTCAGTACTGCACTGTGATAGTCCTGTCAGAAACACACCAGTGGGTCCCTCAGGGGACGGGTAAGTAGTCTCTCCTGCCTGCAGGTGAGTACAAAAGGCTGTGTGTTTCTCTGTGGGGGATTTTCCCTGTCTCCCCCTGTATTTCATTGTCACTCTCTCCATTGCTGGCGCTGTGCTGTGTGGGGTGCCTGGGGGTCACACTGTTCTTGGAGGGGCTAATGCTGGTCTGCAGATATGCTTGGGGCCTTTTTTTGTGTGTTTTGGGGCCTGAGCGCCGAGTGGCGCTGTGTGTGTGCTGTTTTTTTTTTCACTTTTGCTGAGTCATGGCGGCCATCTTGCCGCGGATCGCCTCAGTGAAGTGCGGCGGCCATTTTCTTGTAGCCCGCGCGCTCTTCAGCACTAGTTTTGGCCTCTAGCGCTGCTGTAACAGCGCAAATCTCCTCACAGCTCACCAGCGCTGCCACAGCGCGGTACAGACAGCGGAACTGAGCGGTCCCTGGTCCGGTTTGGTGAGTCCCCTGGGCGCCCCCTCCTCAGTCAGCACAGCCTGTGGGTGGACTTTTTATCTGAAGGAGTCTCAGAGGGGAGGCAATATGGAGTCTCTGTCACCAGCTTCCCCTAAATGTCAGTGGACAACAGGCAGTGCTTCAGCACCTGCGGTCCCTAGGGACCAGTTGTGGGCAGTCCTGGAATCATTTCTGACCAGGATGGGAGCTGTGTGCAAGCGCAAGGGAGCAAAAAAGCGCCCTCTCCCCACTTTACTTCATGAGGGCAGTGCGCTGATTCAGATATGGGCCTAGCCACTACCGCTCAGGACCCTAGTTCTGAATGTATTGGATGGTTTTGAACAGGACATTCCTTATGAGGAAAACTCCAGTTCTGAGTCAGTAAATGACAGGGCGCTTGTTAGTGTACTCATGACTGCGGTGAGGGACACTCTCAAGCTAAAATGATGCAGAACCTCAGGCGGATACAGTCTCCTTTGGTTCTTTTAAGGCCAGGCCTTCTAAAGAGGTTTTTCCATATGTACTTTCTTTGACCAGCTCATTGATAAGGTCTGGGAAAAGCCGCAGAAGAATTTTTTTATGGTCCCGCGGCGTTTGTCTATCAGATACCCCTTGAAGATGCCCTACTTAAAAAGTGGGCTTCTCCCCCAGGGTCGACCCTCCAGTCGCCCGGTTGAACAAGGCCATCACTCTCCCGATGGAGGGGACTCCTGCATTTGAGGACCCCACTGACAGGAGGTCAGAAGTGGTGAGCAGAGCCATGTTTGCCTTGTTGGGATCCGCCCTACGGCCTGTGGTAGCGGCGACCCTTGTGTCTTAAACACTTACAGGTTGGGCAAAAATGTTGCACCTAGCTGTACAGGAGCATAATCTTCCTCCAGACACAGTTGCTTTGGCCCACCAACTGGTTCAGGGCCTGGTTTATGTGTGCGACGCCACGTTGGACGCGGCCCCTTTAATATCCAGGGCCTCTGTCTCGGCGGTGGTATTGCGTCGTCTTATCTGGTTGAAGTGCTGGTCTGCTGACCTAGCCTTAGGAAGCTCCTGACGGATCTACCATTTAAAGGTGGTAGACCTTTCGGTGCTGCTCTGGATGACATCGTCATGGATGTCATGGGAGGTAAAAGCACTCTTCTTCCTTAGACTAGCAAGGGTGAGGAGGCCTGCCGCAAACAGGGGCCTTCCTTTCCAGCAAAAGGGGTTTTTTTTGTCAGTCAGAGTCCACGGGTAGGCCCTCTCAGACTGACGGCAGTGCGGCTGGTGGGCACAAGTGCCCCTGGGTGCGTAAGCTGAACATGCGGCTCCCAAGCCTGCCTCCGCGTGAAGTCTTGCCTCCGCCCGACTCTGGGGTGGGGGGACGACTTCGCAGGTCACGAATCGGTGGTCCTCCCGAATCTCCGACTGGTGGGTGTGCGAGGAGGTCACCTCAGGATACAGGATAGTATTCCGATCCTGGCCCCCAGACAGATTCTTTCCCTCAAATCTTCCTCTCCTTCCTACCTGTCGGGCAGCCCTCTTGGGGGCTGTACAGGATTTGATCAGGTCCGGAGTGATTGTGCCTGTTCTGTCACAGGAGAGTTTTCAGGGATTCTACTCGAATCTGTTTGTCGTCCCAAAAATAGGACGTGGTTCGACCTATCCTGGACCTCAAGGCCCTGAATGCCTTCGAGAAGGTGCAGAAATTTCGCATGGAATCCATTCGCACGGTGATCGCTACACTCCACCAAAGGGATTTTCTTCTGGCGTCCTTGGACTTCAAGGACGCCTACTTGCATGTTCCGATCTGCGCAAGTCACCAGAAGTTTCTGCGCTTTGCGATCAGTGAGGTCCACTATCGATTGTGGCTCTTCCTTTCGGCCTAGCCTCGGCACCAAGGGTGTTCACCAAGGTGCTTGCTCCGGTTCTAGCCTTCTGTTACAGCGAGGTATTGCTGTCGTGGGCTATCTGGACGATCTTCTGCTAAGAGCAGAAAGTGGATCAGACTTAGAGGAAAGGTGACTATCGTCAATTAGACCCTCAGGGACTCGGGTGGTTCCTGAACATTCAGGAGTCAGTCCTGGTCCCGACTCAGTGTCTGGAGTATCTAGTTCTGATTCTGGACTCCTTGGAGGCAAAGGTATCCTACCTCTGGAGAAGTTGCTGACACTTCAGTCTGCGGTGCGGGTGCTGACATCCCAAAAATGGTTGTCAATCCGTTTTTTGCATGAGAGTCCCGAGACTCATGGTGGCCTCCTTCGCGGCCGTTCCGTATGCCCAATCACACACCAGGGCATTGCAGAAGGAGATCTTGTCCACCTGGGACAAATCCCCGTTGTCCTTGGATCTTCAGATCCAGGTGATTCACCTGGTAAGGGCGCCCCTGACATGGTGGTTGAGATCCTCTGCTCTTCGGTCCGGAAAGTCGTTCCCCTCCCATCCAATGGACGGTACTCATGACAGACACCAGCCTGACGGGCTGGGGTGGAGTCTGGGGAGTCCTGTCGGCTCAGGCCTTGGACTCCGGATGAGCCCGTTTACCAATCACTGTTCTGGTAATACGGGCCATCGGACTGTGTCTCTCCTCAGGTCAGAGAGAGTACGGGGTCGCTCCATCAGGAGCCAGTCGGACACCGCCACGGCGGTGGCGTATGTAAACCATCAAGGGGGAACTCGGAGCTCAGCTGCGGCTTCCGAGGTAGTCCGTATCCTGAAGTGGGCCGGAAGAAACATGCCGGCTCTGTAGGCCATTTTACATTCTGGGCATAGACAATGGGCAGGCGGACTATCTGAGTCGCCAATCGCCAGACACCGGACCAAGAAGAGTGGTCCTTGCATATTTCAACTCCTTTACCGACGGTGGGGCACGCCGGATGTGGACCTGATGGCCTCTCGACTCAATCGCAAGGATCGAGGTTGTGGCCAGATCCAGGGATCCTTGGGCGATGCCTCGGATGCGTTGGTGGCCCCATAGGGTCCTTATCGCCTGATATAAACTCCGGCGATCCTAATTGTTCCGGATTGGCCTCAGCATCACTGGTACGCTGATCTGGTACGTCTCGTCGCGGACGTTCCCTGGCGGTTGCCGATGAGAGAGGACCTTCAGTCTCAAGGTCCTATGTTTCATCCGGCTTACAGTCTCTGGCTATAACGGCAGGGCTGTTAAAAGCCAGGTGTTGAGGGACCGAGGTCTCTCGGACTCGGTCATTTTGACCATGTTAAGGACACGGAAGTCTTCCAGGCAGATCTATCACCGTACCTGGAAAGCTTATATCGCCATGTGCGAAGCGCTGGACTGGCGTCCTCTGACGTATTCCGTCCCCAGAATCCTGCGTCCTCTGAAGTGTGGAGTGACCCAAAAGCTTGCTTTGAGTACCATCAAGGATCAGATTTCGGCCTTGGCCGTCTTCTTGCAGCGACCTCTAGCGGGTCTTTTTCTTGGTTAGCACCTTGTGTTGGGGGTTCGCCATGTGCTCCCTCCTGTCAAGCCTCCTCTCCCACCGTGGGATCTGAATTTGGTGCTCTCGGTCCTCCAGGAACCTCCTTTTGGGAATATCCGGGATATTCCCCTCTTGTCTTGTCTCAGAAGGTGGCCTTTTTAGTGGCAATCACTTCTGTTTGACGAGTGTCTGAGTTGGCGGCTTTGTCCTGCAAGTCGCCATATTTAGTCATCCATAAGGATAAGGCGGTGTTGCATCCGCGACCTTCCTTTTTTGCCAAAGGTGGTGTCGACCTTTCACCTACATGAGGACATTGCCCTCCCGTCCTTGTGTCCTCACCCATCGCATCCCAGAGAGTTTGCGCTGCACATATTGGAGGTGGTACGAGCCTTACGGGTGTACCTGTCTGCTACTGCTTCTATTCGGAAGTCCGACTCACTGTTTGTGACTGTCTCTGGTCCATAACAGGGCCAAGCGGTTTCGTCTGCCATCATTTTTAGGGGAATCAGACAAACCGTCATTCAAGCCTATGCTCTCAAAGGGCGGGCGCCTCCCTTTCCGGTTACGGCGCATTCCACCAGGACTATTGGTGCTTCCTGGGTTTCCCGACATCAAGCGTCGGTTGCACAAGTGTGCAAGGCGGCGACCTGGTCGTCTGTTCATGCCTTTTAAGTTTTATAAGGTTAATGTGGCTGCATCTTCGGATGCTTCCTTTGGCCGCAGGGTGCTGCAGGCCGCTGTTTAAAGTTGCGACTCCTCCGTTGAGGAGTTCTGCCTTATTGGAGTGAAGTTTTGGTTTTTCCATTTATACTGCTCCCATCCCTCTTGACACTGCTTTGGGACATCCCACGTGTAAAGTGTAAAGAGACACCGTGTCAGTCCATGGATGGTAAGAGAAAATAGGATTTTTTGTACTCACCGTAAAATCCTTTTCTCTGACATCCATGGACTGACACGGCACCCACCCTTCCTTTTAAGTTTGTACTGCTTTGTTACGAACTGAAGTCTGCTGACTGTAGTGGGAGGGTTATGTCTGGAGGGACCGCCCCCTGGGTGGGGCTGTTCAGCTCTGGCTTTTAGAATGTATGTATAACATTTCACATTCTGCCTAGGTCTTCTCCTGCAAGCAGGGACATAACCCACGTGTAAAGTGTAAAGAGACACCGTGTCAGTCCATGGATGTCAGAGAAAAGGATTTTACGGTGAGTACAAAAAATCCTATTTTTTTCCTGAAACTTACATCTTAAAGTAAAGGTGCGTGTTATATGCCAATACATATGGTATATCCAAATAACACGCCCAAGCTCATCCTTAGTCTCTTCACCACACAAAGCCACGAAGGCAAAATAATTCTTGTTGGGTAGTGTATTAGTTAAGTTGCATTTCATGCATGTCAGGCAAAATGGTCGGCCCTCACGCATGTTCACTTCATCAAATTTGGCCCTCTTTGAAAAAGTTTGGACACCCCTGCTTTAATCAAAGATGATCATATAATACCCTGGTTAGGTTGGTGCCATGGTTCACCAATTTGACTTGATTTATTGTGTATTTAATTGGCCATGTGGACAAGGGTTAGACCCTCCCAGATTGTTATGGCTGACTGTGTTATCTCAAGGTAGATTCATTCTCTCTGCTTGTTCTGGTGACCTTTCTTCGAAATGGACTTGGGTATTGTAGAGTTGTAGCCAGAAAAGGTGAGGGGAATTCTTTCAATGAGAACACTTGTTCTGACATCGAAAATGGGAAATTTGACTTAATTTGGAGAGATCTCCTCATTCCAGCTTGAAGAAGTGAAGCAAAATCTTCCTAACAGGAAAAAAAAACCCATAAAAGAAATAACCTGAAAGGAATTTAACTCTTCCCTATGCTAAACTTAAACTTTTTTTTTTATTATTATTTACATGTTTTAACCACTTAAGCCCCGGACCATTTTGGACCATTAGGACCAAGCCTGTTTTTGGGATTCGGCACTGCGCTGCTTTAACTGTAAATTGTGCGGACATGCAATGTTGTACCCAAATGAAATTTGCGTCCTTTTCTTCCCACAAATAGAGCTTTCTTTTAATGGTATTTGATTGCCTCTGCGATTTTTATTTTTTGCGATATAAATGGAAAAAGAACGAAAATTTTGAAAAAAAAAGATATTTTCTACTTTTTGTTATAAGAAAAATCGAATAAACTCAATTTTAGTCATACATTTAGGCCAAAATGTATTCAGCCACATGTCTTTAGTAAAAAAAATGTCAATAAGCGTATATTTATTGGTTTGCGCAAAAGTTATAGCGTTTACAAACTAGGGTACATTTTCTGAAATTTACACAGCTTTAAATTTATGACTGCCTATCTCATTTCTTGAGGTGCTAAAATGGCAGGGCAGTACAAAACCCCCCCCAAATGACCCCATTTTGGAAAGTAGACACCCCAAGGAAATTGCTGAGAGGCATGTTGAGCCCATTGAATATTTTTTTTTTTGTCCCAAGTGATTGAATAATGACAAAAAAATAAATAAAAAATTACAAAAAGTTGTCACTAAATGATATATTGCTCACACATGCCATGGTTATATGTGGAATTGCACCCCAAAATACATTCTGCTGCTTTTCCTGAGTACGGGGATACCACATGTGTGGGACTTTTTGGGAGCCTAGCCGCGTACAGGGCCCCAAAAACCAAGCACTGCGAACGCTGCAGTTATGTGTGTTGTGTTTGGTAAGTGACAGTGATCGATCGATACTGCACTTGGGTGGGCTGGGCTGGGCTGGGCTGGGCGGAGGGGCTAAACGCAGGCGCTAGCAGGTATCTGGGCTGATCCCGCTAACACTGCGTTTTTGGGAACCCTAAACCGCTGGGGATGCTAGTATAGATCTGATCAGATCTGATCAGATACTATACCACTAAGGGGGGTGTATGCTTTGCGCGTGGGTGTTAGCGTTACTGTCACTAACCTAACACTGCCTGGGGCGACGCAGACCCTCTCTGGCGCTAAAACCTAATTGATCTCACCCGCCGGGCGATCAGGGGGGTTAAACCTTTATTGGGTTATATACGGCGGGTGCCCTGATGCTATAAAAAGCAAACTAATCAACCAGCGTCACCCGTAACCTTTATATGGTGATCACTGGTGAAAGGGTTAACTAGGGGCAATCAGGGGGTTAAAACCTTTATTAGGTTAAATATGGGGGTACCTGACACTATATAAAAACCTGACGGGTAACCTAAATAACTAAATAACTTACTGGCTAACCAGTGACACCAGTGACGCTTATACGGCGATCACTGGTGAAAGGGTTAACTCTAGGGGCAATCAGGGGGTTAAAATAATATATGGGGGTACCTGACACTAATAAAAACCTGCGGCGAACCTAAATCTAAAACACCAGCGACACGAATACAGCGATCGGAAAAACAATCGCTTAGTGACGCTGAAGTTAGGGGGTGAAAGGGTTACCTGGGGGGTGATCAAGGGGTTAAACCTTTATTAGGGGGGGTTAGGGGGCTACCCTGGACCTAAAGGGGCCTAATCCTAACTGCCCTGCAACTTTTTACAATCACAGATGACACTAAATGCAGTGATCAGTAAAATAAATGATCACTGCAATCAGTGACACTGTGATTGGGGGCTTTGGGGTGACCTGGGGGGTGATCTGGGGGTGACTGGGGGGTGATTTGTGTGCCTATGTGTACCTACGTGTCAGTGGACTGTTGGTGCACTAACCTGCTTCTTCTCTGCTCGGCGCCGGGAACGGAAAGACCGCGGCGAGGGAGATGACATCACTTCCTCCAGCCTTGTTTACATCACATGGCGGAGGAAGCATTTTCATTGGCCGGGAGCGATCGCGAGGGGGGGGCGGAATAGAGCGGCCGCCCCCTCATGCCTGATCGCTCCCGAACACTTAACGGCCGCTCACTGCAGTGAAGGGGGGTCCGGATGGACCCCCCAACTGCACAAAGGCGATCACGTAGATCTACGTGATTCTGCCTGTCCGTGCCATTCTGCCGACGTAAATCGGCGGTGGGCGGTCGTTAAGTGGTTAAACACTCCCACAAGTGACATGGTTTGTCTGTGAAGATAGGGTGTTTGACCCTGGAGATGGGATCCAGAGGGTACAACTCACAGTGCAGGCAAATCGTATATCCCTTTTATTTTCATATATCCTTCCATTCAGTTATCTGGCATTCCAGCCTATGGTGAGGTTATCCAGAAACAAAGATCACACCCAGTTTATATAACTACTGTTTGAAGATAAGTTCATGGAACAGGACTTTCCAAGCTGAAAAACAAGTAAAAAATAAACAGTGCCTTTAAATCTATACCTGCCCTCTAAATTATGTCTAATGGTTCACTTGAACCTTACATTTAAGGTATTTGTAAGGGCAAAACTTTTTTTATTTTTTGCTGGAGTGGATAAGTGTTTGGCCATTGGGGGGAGATATACTCCTCTATTTGATCTGCTGAACACTATAATTGAAAGAGAAAGTAATGGTAAATCCTAAATTTTAGAGATGTCTTGAGAGCAAGAGGGGAAATCTTCCAGTGGAGACAAATATTCTAGTGACAACTGTTTAAAAATAGAATGTTCTTCCGTTCTCCTCTCACATCCTGTTGTGTCTCCAAGACCAGAAGTAAAGGGAAATCTTCCCCAGCTTAATAAAGAGCACCCAAAATAACCTGATAAGGTCTCTAATTCTTTCCTCCCTATCCAAAACTATAGAAAAAAAAACTGGCTATACTTACACTGAACCCAGTCCCCTACCTGAAGCCTAACCTAACCCTAAAATGTAACATCTTGAAAACAATCCATGAACGCCATCCTTAACTACCTTGTAGACCAGTGGCCTCCAAACTGTGGCCTGGGGGCTGGATGTAGCTCTTTACTTGCTTTTATCAGGCCCTTGGGAACCTATTCCTCCCAGTGATACAGGACACTATTCCTTCTACACCAACAATGGGGCATAATTCCTGTCACTGATACCCAGATTAGGATGCTATTCCTACCACTGACCCCAACAATAGGACACTATTCGTCCCAGTGACACCAATGATGGAACACGATTCCTTCCACTCGCACCTACTGCAGGACCCTATTCCTCCCACTGACACCAATGATGGGGCACTATTTCTTCACCTAATACCAACAATGGGGTAATATTCCTCCCACTACCAGTGAATGGGCATTCTATATAGTCCCATTGGTACCAGAGCATTTTCTACTCATGCTGGCCACGGTCTGGCCCCTTCAAAGTCTGAAGGACAGTGAACTGGCCTTTTGTTCAGAAAGTTTGGGGACCCCTAATATAGAGCACCAAAGCTGTTGGCACCAAAAGATCTACATCGTTTAAGATTACACTAAGAAAAATAACTTTTTCACATCACTGGGAAAATATTAGACTCCAGAAATTGGAATAACCTTGCCATTATATGCTTATGCAGGCTTTTACATGTACTCCTGCACCTTCTATCCTATTGGCTGTATATACAAATGTAAGACACTTTTTTTTTTTTTTCATCCCAGAAGTTGTAACTGTACATTCTTTATTTAATAGAACAGTCAGTAAGAAAATATGGATATACATTTTTTGTGCCACCCAAAACACCACAAATGCATATGCGTGCATCCTAATGTACATTCCTTACATGCCTCTTTACTGGTAGCATCCCACATCCTGCATGCAAAAGACTATGGTGTCTGTACAGAAACTAAGACTTCAAAAGGGAAAAAAAAAAAAGCTTTAAAAATATTTAATCATGGTTACAATTCAACATTCTATCTAGATTCGTCTTTTTTAACCACTTAAGCCCCGGACCATTTTGCAGATAAAGGACCAGGCCCCTTTTTGAGATTCGACACTGCGTTGCTTTAACTGACAATTGCGCGGTCGGCTTTTCTATAATTGTTTTTACCAGATGGTAATCATTTTTTGTCTTTTAATCTTCAAAGTGAGACTAAGCCCACGTTCACACTGGGGCTGTGGGAGTGAAGCCTGCGAGTTCAGCTGAACTCGCACGATTTCACTCCCGCTGGCAGTCCCGATTTCAGCCATGATGTAAATCGTGGCTGAAATCGCAAAAAGTAGTACAGAAACTACTTTTTGTAATCGGTGCAGCGCCGCAGATGCGGCGCTGCACCGATTAGGACGCAATTTGCAGCAAATTTCGCCGATTTGACATGCGATTTGACATGTCAAATTGCATGTCAAATCGCACCAGTGTGAATCAGGGCTAATACTGTAGATTAGTACATCAGTAACATCATCCGTTCAGTCAGTCTTGTTTTAAACCCTGCATTTTAGCAAAAATTTACAAATGGATACTCATTGTAGCACAAGGAACTTGCTGCTTGTGAGATCCATGTGGCACTTACTATCCGGTGATCAGCTCTCCTTAGTCCTCTTAGGCAGACAGAAAAACTGCTCCAGCTTCTCTGCCCTGCCTTTTAGTCACTGGACAACAAAAATCGAACTGAAAGAATCCACCAGGATGTCCCTCTGAAGTCTCTCATAGCTGCCTTCCTCCAGATTAATCTTTCACCCACCTCTTTCTTCTCAAGCTGTTGCACAACACACCCTCCTTCCCCCTCCCCCATTTGATGTCACACACTTTAAAGGCTGCCACATGTTTTCCCCTTTTGAGTAGCCCTATAAAAATATATCCAAAGCCTTGAATATGCCAGTCCATACTGTTTAATCACTTAGGCTCCATGTACACAGAAGCTGATAAACTGCAGTTAATGGGCGTTTTGGCGTTTTTTTTAAAAGCCCATTAACTGCACTCTATGTTAGCCTATGTGTTCATGTACACATAACGTTTTTTAGCTTTAATGAGCAGTGGAGTTAATGGGCTTTTTTCTGAACGCAGAAAATTTGCGTTCAAAGTGCCGTTTTTCGGCAGAAAAAAACGCAGCAAAACGCCGAAAAACGCTCAAAAACGCTGGCCGCGAGCGTTTTTTAGTCCATTGAAAAAAAAAATTTTTTTTTTTAATTTTTTTTTTTTAAAAGCTAAAAAAAGCTACACTGAAAAACGCTAATAAAAGCTAGTAAAAAAACGCTGATAAAAGCTAGCTTTTTCTGCTGCTTTAAAAACGGCCGTTTTTGAGCTTCTGTGTACATGGAGCCTTAATAAGAAGTGGAAAATTAGGGGCTCTTTTGATACCAAGCCAAGGTCAGGTAGACAAAGAAAGATTGCAGCCACAACTGGCGGAAGAATTGCTCAGGATACAAAGAAAAACCCACAGGTAACCGCCAAAGAAATGCAGGCTGCTCTCCAAAAAGACCGAGAGGTTGTTTTCAAGGAGCACAATTCAACGATACTTGAACAAAAAAGAGCTGCATGATTGAGCTGCCAGAAGGAAGCCTTTACTGCGCCAATGCCACAAAAAGCCCAATGAGGCATGTCAAGGTGTTGCTGGGCATATTGTAACCAGGCTTTTTTGTGGAACTTGTACAGTAAAGGCTTCTTTCTGGCAACTTGACCATGTAGCTCTTTTTTTGTTCAAGTATCATCGTTTTGTGCTCCTTAAAAACCACACCATATTTTTCCAGAGCAGCCTGTATTTCTCCTGAGGTTTCCTGTGGGTTTTTTCTTTGTATCCCAAACAGTTCCTGTGGCAGTTGTGGCTGAAATATTTCTTGATCTACCTGACCTTGGCTTGGTATCAAGAGATCCCCAAATTTTCCACTTAAGTGACTGAACAGTACTTACTGGCATATTCAAGGCTTTGGATATCTTTTATTTTTAATTTTTTCCGTATTTTTGTAAAGTTTAATTACCTTGTTACGCAGGTCTTTTGACTGTTCTTGTCTACCTCCTCATGGCTCGGTGTCTAGCCTGCTTAGTGCATCCATGTGAGCGCTAACAAACTCATTGACTATTTACACAGACACTAATTGTGATTTAAAAAAATTAAAAATTAATCTTTTAATTGACATTTTCTGTGATTTCTGTTTTAAAAAGGATCCAAAAAACTATGTGATAATAAATGGCTTCATGTGATTGCTATCGCTAAATAAAAGACCGTTTGGGGCATGATCAGTCATATTTTAAATATAAATGCCAAAATGTCACAATTTCTGCCAGGGTATGCAAACTTTTGAACACAACTGTACAAATGTGTTGAAAAATCTGAACGTTTGGGATAGTTTCACTAAGGCTGCATTCACACTTCAGCGTTTTGAATCGCGGGCAGATTTGCTGCGATTCTGCCTGCGATTTGAAAGTGCCGATGTGTGAATGAAAAATTGCTGGACTCTCATTTGAGATGCCATTCATTTGAATGACACCTAAAATCGCGGTGTGGGTCTGCCACGATTGTCGCGTGATAAATTGTGCTGCAATTGTGGCAACCTGCATCGTGTGAAGCATGTTGCCCAATAAAGTTCAGGAACTACTTTTGGGCGACCTGCTTCACGCAATGCGGGTTGCCGTGATTACACCGCTGAAGTGTGAATGCAGTTAGTTATGGCTAAAGCTGTGTATACTATACATCTAGAAGACTCCTGGGGAAGAGAAAAATCCTAGTTGTCCTCTTGACTGATTTTATGGTCAAGTTTGATCTTCCTGGCTATGACTTGCCATTCTGTACAGCACAAGGGTAGCAGTCCCACACTCTTCTCCTTCCTCTCACCTCGCCATTGAAAAAACATCTTGTATTCTGTTCACAGAATACAACACAAGGCATTCTGTGTTTGTACAAGGGGTGGTCCTGTTGTTCATATGCCCTGACACTCCCCTTGTTAACCTAGCAGAAAAGAAAACAATTACCGATCAATGTAAAATACAACAGACTAGTAAAGAACATCACCTAAGCTCTGGTTCACACTGGTGCGTTTTGACATGCGATTTGACATGTCAAATCGCATGCCAAAACTGCAGCATTTGCCAGCAATGGCACCATCCTAATCGGTGCGATGCCACATTTTGCACCGCTGCATCGATTTCAAAAAGTAGTTTCTGCACTACTTTTTGCAACCTGCACAGATGTCTCTGAAATCGCGGCCGAAATAGGGACTGCCAGCGGGAGTGAAATCGTGCGAGTTCAGCTGAACTCACACGGCTTCATTCCCGCAGCCCAGTGTGAACCTGGGCTTATAGCCACTAACTCTCCCTTCACAGACTTTTAGCTCTCCCTAAATTACTCAACACACACTGACAAATGGCTGCTGGGAACCCACCGTTTTATTGTCATGGGGTTGTCACATTAAAAAGGCCCCCAATATTGGCCATTTTAGCCCTGGTGACCACAGCTGAAAGGTCAGGTCATTATGGAGTTTATTTACTAAAACTGGAGTGTGCAAAATCTGGTGCCGCTCTGCATAGAAACCAATCAGCTTCTAACTTCAGCTTGTTCAATTAAGCTTTGACAAAAAACCTGAAAGCTGATTGGTTTAGTAAATCAAACTCTATGTGTCCTTTAGAATTCAGTCTGGCAAACTTCACCTTAAATTCCCTGGAACTCCCTGGTTTCGCCAGGAACACAAGGTTTAGAGAACCCCAACCTCCATCCCTACCCAGGATTTTAGACGCCAGCCTATATACAAAGCAGATTTTTACTAGGACTTTGACCCGTCTGAGAATAGGTCCCATTGTTTTCATCATCATATACCTATGTGCACCTTTATATTGATAAGATTAATGCATTTGCCCTCTATCAATGGGAATATTATCAGTTTTATGGCAGATATTCCGCTAGCACAGTTTTTAGTGTGGTATAGGGCACATTTATGAATGTGAATGAGCCATAAAGTGACAATTATACATGCAGAAAGCTTTCCCTGTGTGCACCCACACCACGTCTCTCATCACCAAGCTACTCTATCAGCAACTCCCCAGCCTCTGACTGTGTATTAATGAGCAATGATGCACGATTGCCTGGAGGCACCTGTGATTTTAGTGTGTTTATGCAGTACATTTTATATAGGTGGATGACATTATATAACGTCAGTCCTTCTTGGTGTCTGCAACTCATGGAGTACATTGTTTTCAACATATCTTGTTCTCATGCCTCTTGAGATGAGCCTGGGTGGATACATAAGCTTCAAATTACAGGCAGCTTACAGGGATTTATAATAATGTGTTCTCAATCAACCTCCCACACTGATGTCAAGAGACTGGGGTGAATAATTGAAAATGGCTATAACCAAAGAAAGCATCCCCACCTAGACCTGTGTACGTATGTGTTATTGATTATTGTCCTGGAAATGGAAAATAAATGTCAGTGTGCTGGACAATGGTGGCATGAAGGTCTGATTTTTTGCTAAAATACAAGGCCAACCTTCAACTGGCAATAGACATGAGATTATTCTTTAAAGTGATTGTAAACCCAACACATTCCGTTTAAAATAGATATACAACAGGACAAGTCTGGTCATTATAAGAGAGCAGACTGAGTTCCCAGGTAGAGCACTGACCACAGTGTGTCCTTCTTTGAAATGTTGGGTTTACATATTCTTTAACAATGTGGTCCTTTTTGTTGAATCAGTTGACAGTCTAATTACTTTATTTTGGCATTAGTGCAGTCTTTGCACTTTTCAATAAAGTAATCTTGTGCAGAGCAGCAACTCAACCATGTGATATAATCATAGTGCATACAAATATACAGAAAACAGCTGCGCTTATGCAAAACAAAATGAAATACACTTTAGTGAAACTGGAGTAAGAACAATATAGTCCATGTGAATACGTGAAATGAAATGGAAATTCTTCTTTAAGAGTTCATGAAGAGAAATCCAACAGCAATGTAAACCTCCTTGTGTGAAACCTTCACCTCTGATAATAAGAGTGCTTACCAGATCTCATTGACCCTCTATCTCTTTGACCCTCTCTAGAGATTAAGGGTCAATGAGATCTGGTAAAAGCACTCTTATTATCAGTGGTAGAGGTTTACATTGCTGCTGGTGCTGGATTGCTCTTAATAAACTCTTAAAGAAGAATTTCCATTTATTTCACTTATTCACGTGAATAACAACCCGTAGAAAAATTCTCCCCTTGAATCATCACTCTTGGAAAATATTCATCCAATTGTTTAATTTTGTAAAAAAAATAACGAATTACAGACATGCCTCAAAATTATTTTGATTCAACAGTCCAACCTTCTGGCTTTTAGAAACACTTAATAAAAGAAAGAAAACTGTATACAGGTGCAACTGTTTTTGCAGACTGAGCAGAAGTAAAAATATGGAATCACTCAATTTTGAGGAAAATATTATGAAGTCACCACCTACTTTGCAGTTCTAAAACAAACAGCTGCATCAGATTACATCCTGAAAAATTATGTCATCACCACCAAACATCCTTTTAATTGATGAAATAAGAAAGTGTCCAAAATCTCAATATAAACATGTGCATTTATTGAAGTTTTAATGACTGTCATCTCCCCCGTATCTTTGCCTGACATGCAACCCCATATCATCAATGATTGTGGAAATTTGCATGTTTTCATCAGGCAGTCGTTGTCGTGCTTGATCTGCAAAGCAGTCGTGCTTGATCTGCAAAAACAGTTGCAACTGACTACAGTTTTCTTTCTTTTTTTTATTTTGTTTAACTGTTTCTTAAGGCCAGAAGGTTGAAATGTTAAATGAAAATAGTTTTGAGGCATGTCTGTGATTTAGTTTTTTTTCTACACAATTAAAGACTTGAATGAACATTTTCCAAGAGTGGTGGTTCCATAGGGGTTGTATATTTTTCTTACTCTATTTTCACTGAAGTGTTTTTTATTTTGTTTTGTATTGCATAAGCGCAGCTCTGTATATGTGTATAGTCTAATTACTATTATTGACTGTACCAGACACTTGCTAGCCAGTATCTCTTTGGAGGAACACTTGATCAGGGAAACCTGGGCTGGCTGATATGTTTACTCTTCGATCTAGTGGCATTGCGCTGCTTCTCACCGCAGAGAGATTAGCAGCCTGAAGAAGGTGAGATTATGTCTGCACGGCTACCAACACCGAACCTTGGTTCCATTTTAAAAATTTGACATAAGATCAAACACCACATGATGCCTGGGGGTAGTACCCCCCCCCTCTTTTCCAAAAAAAAGCTCTCTGCGTGCCACCCTCTCAGGTTTCGTTTCACTTTTACTCTGCCTGACTTCACGGCTAAGCCTTGCTAACCGTTGACAGAGCATAGCTGTCAGGTCAGGCCCCAAAAACAATAAAATCATGGATAATGATTAAGCAAAGATGGCTCTGTCCTAGAGCGAAAAGCAAATGAAGACATTGTCAATGAGACCACTGTAATCTCCATTTGGGGGGACGTAGGAACATACAGGTGATACTCTAAAAATTTGAATATTGTGCAAAAGTTCATTTATTTCACTAATGCAACTTAAAAGGTAAAACTAATATATGAGAGAGACTCATTACATGCAAAGCAAGATAGTTCAAGCCGTGATTTGTCATTATTGTGATGATTATGGCTTACAGCTCATTAAAAACCCCAAATCCACAATCTTAGAAAATTTGAATATTACATGCAATCAATAAAACAAGGATTGTACATAGAACAATATCGGACCTCTGAAAAGTATAAGCATGCATATGTACTCAGTACTTGGTTTGGGCCCCTTTTGCAGCAATTACTGCCTCAATGCGGCGTGTCATGGAAGCTATCAGCCTGTGGCACTGCTGAGGTGTTATAGAAGACCAGGATGCTTCAATAGTGGCCTTCAGCTCTTCTTCATTGTTCGGTCTCATGTCTCTCATCTTTCTCTTGGCAATGCCACATAGATTCTCTATGGGGTTCAGGTCAGGCGAGTTTGCTAGCCAATCAAGCACAGTAATCCCACGGTCATTGAACCAGGTTTTGGTGGTGTGGGCAGGTGCCAAGTCCTGCTGGAAAATTAAGTCAGCATTCCCATAGAGCTCGTCTGCGGAAGGAAGCATGAAGTGCTCCAAAATCGGCTGCGTTGACCATGGACTTAATGAAGCACAGTGGACCAACACCAGCAGATGACATGGCTCCCCAAAGCCACACAGACTGGAAACTTCACACTGGACTTCAAGCATCTTGCAGTGTGTGCCTCTCCATTATTTCTCCATACTCTGGGTCCTTGGTTTCCAAATGAGATGCAAAATTTGCTCTCATCAGAAAAGAGGACTTTGGACCACTGAGCAACAGACCAGGTCTGTTTTTCTTTAGCCCAGGTAAGACGCTTCGGACGTTGTTTGTTGTTCAGGAGTGGCTTGACAAGAGGAATGCGACATTTGAAGCCCATGTCCAGGATCCGTCTGTGTGTGGTGGCTCTTGATGCACTGACTTCAGCCTCAGTCCACTCCTTGTGAACGTCCCCAACACTTTTGAATGGCCTTTTCCTGACAATTCTCTCCACGCTGCGGTTATCCCTGCTGCTTGTGCACCTTTTTCTTCCACACTTTTCCCTTCCACATAACTTTCTATTAATGTGCTTTGATACAGCACTTTGGGAACATCCAACTTCTTTTGCAATTACCTTTTGAGGCTTTCCCTCCTTATGGAGGGTGTCAATGATGGTTTTCTGCACAACTGTCAGGTCAGCAGTCTTTCCAATGATTGTGATTCCTACTGATCAAGACTGAGAGACCATTTAAAGGCTTCGTAACCCTTTGCAGGTGTTATGGCTTAATTAGCTGATTAGAGTGGGACACTTTGAGCCTAGAATATTGCACCTTTTCACAATATTCAAATTTTCTGAGATTGTGAATTTGGGGTTTTCGTGAGCTGTAAGCCATAATCATCACAATTATGACAAATCAGGGCTTGAACTATCTTGCTTTGCATGTAATGAGTCCATCTCCTATATTAGTTTCACCTTTTAAGTTGCAATAGTGAAATAAATGAACTTTTGCACGATATTCTAATATTTCGAGTATCACCTGTACTTATAAAGCAGTGAATGGGACTTTAAAGCTGCAATCTAGGAAACCTAAAAGTTCTCCCTTGCAGTGGAGCTGCTACTGCACTGCAAGAGTTAACAGCTCTATAATGTCTAGGAGGACCAGGTACCAAATTTTAATAACCTGATCCTCCACTGCTGCAGGCTTCTCTGCACCTGTTTCTCCTCTATACTCTGGTGGTCTCTAAGGGCCTCTGACTACGGCCAGGCCAGGGCCCTGCATTGGATATGAGGACTCTGAGGAACAGTCTACCATCGGAGCCATATGCCAGGGGTGTGGAGGCTCAGGCAGGTAAAAGTGTTTTTCCCATCCCATAGTCAGAAACAGACAGGTAACATTGCTGTGTGGGCACAGCAAGTCTTTTTCTACGTAGGTATACCAAAAATGATCAAACGTTCAATGGTTGATGGAAAATAAGAAGGTGGCGCACCAGCCTAGTGCATTACCGTATAAAACTTTTAATACATATGAATAAAATATTCCATTATACTCCTAAAGCAAGAAAATTCACACACATAGATCACAATCCTCACGGAATTAATGCATGTCAGTCGGGGAGGCGCAGATGATGCTTTTCGAAAGGCCCTTTCGTCTTCCTCAGGCGAGCTTCTTCCTATTTTCAGTTTGGTGTCCCGGTACCTAAGAGGGTGGCAAAGGCGTTTTTTGTATCAATTAGTCGCTGTCGTGGATTATTTCAAGTTGCCCTATTTGGTGGTTCATGGTGGAAGTTCTTATCCATTCTGGTTTCCTTGAAGACAAGACCGCCAAGAAAAATCATTTATCTTATTTTTAATATTAATATTATTCAATGGTGATGAATCAGTCACTGCCATTTACAACTCGTGCACCATGTTGATTTACCTGCAGGAAAAATTTATGAAAATTAGATTACCTACTTTATTAAATATGCCAATTAGTGTATAGTGCTTGCACTTTATATGAAAAAATATGTCTGATGCTAGGTACAATTTATTGGTGCCCTGTATGCTGCATAGGTTACACATATTTAAAGCAGAACTCCAGTTAAAAAAATAGCCCATTAAAAGATAAAACAGCTTTTGTTGGAATACTTGCCTTCAATCTATAGCGCTCCTGTAGTCCTTTTTCATTAATAGATGCCCTTAGTCTTCTGGGTTCAATGACAGATGCCATTCTACCCACTTCGTCTGAGCCCAGGCTGCCATGGGCCCACTCTAGCCTATGAATGCACAGTGAAAGAAGAAGCAGCAAAGTGATGAGCTCATCTCTCTGTTGGTCTGCTTTTTCCTATCAGCATGCTGCTTCCTAATACATGAACAGAATGGCTCCATGTGCTGCTTCTTCCTTTTCCCAGTCTGAGCTCTGCAATGCACGGCACTGCAAAAGGATGATTCCAAGTCACATTCAGGTACTTGCACTGCTTGCATTTAAAAATTACAATACAATACTTTTACAATACAAACTGTATTAATGATTACAGAGCTGTATGAATTTGTGTCCTTTAAAGGACCAGAGATCACTGTCTTAGGCACAATAGAACCATGTTCCTCTAATACAAGGGTCTCCAAACTTTCTAAACAAAGAGCCAGTTTACTGTCTTTCAGACTTTGAGGGGGGCAGACTATAGTCAGTGCAAGTAGAAAAGGCCTTGGCGACAAAGGAAGTAAACAATATCCCATCATTGTTATTAGTGGGAGGAATAGTGCCCTATTGTTGGCATTGGGAGAAGGAATAGTACTCCATCGTGGGTGTCAGTGGGAGGAATAGTGCCCCATCATGGTTGGTCAGTGGGAGGAATAGTGCCCCATCATGGTTGGTCAGTGGGAGGAATAGTGCCCCATCATGGGCGTCAGTGGGAGGAATAGTGCCCCATCATGGTTGGTCAGTGGGAGGAATAGTGCCCCATCATCCGTGTCAGTGGGAGGAATAGTGCCCCCAACATTGTGTTGTCAGTGGGAGGAATAATGCCCCATCCTTGGTGTGGTGTCCGTGGGAAGAATAGTGCCCCATCATGGGTGTCAGTGGGAGGAATAGTGCTCCATCGTTGGCATCAGTGGGAGGAATAGTGCCCCATAATTGCTGTCAGTGGGAGGAATAGTTCCTCATCATTGGTGTCAGTGGAAGGAATAGTGGCCCGTCATTGGCGTGGTGTCAGTGGGAGGAATAGTACCCCATTATTGGTGTAGTGTCTTTGGTAGGAATAGTGCTCCATCGTTGGCATCAGTGGGAAGAATAATGCCCCATAATTGGTGTCAGTGGGAGAAACCAGGCCCCATCGTTGGTGTCACCAGGAGGAATAAGTGCCCTATCATTTGTGTCAGCGGGAGGAATAGTGCCCCAACATTGGTGTCAGTGGGAGGAACCAGTGCCTCATTGTTGGTGTCAGTGGGTGGAGTAGTGCCCCAAGGGGAGGATATGGGAAAGCAAAGGCCAGCAGTTTGGAGACCACTGCTCTAATGGGTCAGTATTCTAGAAGGCCACCACTGATCTCTGCTGGCATCCGGAATGACTGCAATTATATTTCCTTAGCACAAGTTACCGAAAAGGTCAAAAAAGTTTCCAGGAAATGCATATTATGTGCTGTTTATGGAGACACCCTGCCTCTCTGGCTTATGTAGAAGATTTAAATCATTAGAACCTGGGTGTATCAGTCTTTCCTCCTTAGCATGTCATAGAAGAGTATGCCTGGATTAGAGGGGATGAATTTCTGCTCAGACAACCCCACAGGTGATTGTCCAGTTTGTTTTGTTGGCCATCATGAATGACCAAGGTAAAAACAAATCCTAACATTCAAACCCAGTTTTGCAACTTTGGCATGTGTTAGGCCCAGTTTACATCTATGCGGTGCGTTTTACATGCATTTTAGGTGTTACCATTGAACTCTATATAACGTGTGTTTTGATTAAAGCACATCAAGGATGCAGCAAGCAGGATTTTTTTAAACACACCGCATGTAAAACACCCAAGCTGGAACAGAGTCCTAGTAAAACTGTACATATTTTTGCAGCTGCTTGTACCAAGTGAATTATACCTTTTTTAGAATATATTTGGCCTCCATGTGGGGTGTAATGTTAAGAGATATCGCTGACTTTGTTTCATTACCAAACTGGTATTAAATATTTAAAAAAATATATATTTTTATTAGGGTTGTCCCGATGCCACTTTTTTAAGACCGAGTACAAGTACCGATACTTTTTTCCAAGTACTCGCCGATACCGAATACCGATACTTTTTTTTAATCTCATGTGACAGTGCACATGTCAGTATTTTTTTACAATTTATTTTTTTTATTTTTTACAATTTGTTTTATTTTTTATTTTTTACAATTTATTTTATTTATTTATTTATTTTTTACAATTCTTTCTTTTTTTAAGGGTGGGGGTGGACAGTGTCAGTGTGTTTTTTCTAATATTTTTAATTTATTTTTTACAATTCATTTCTTTCTTTATTTTTTTATTATATATTTTTTTTATCAGCCCTGTTGGGGGGCTTTGGTGAGATATCAGGGGTCTTAACAGACCTCTGACATCTCCCCTTTGAGACAGGGAAAGGGACTAGGGACACAGATTCCCCAGTCCCTTTCTCAGCAGCCTCAGCTGCGCTGAAAATGAATGGAGGGAAGACAGCGGCTTCTCTTCATTCATAAACTGAAACATTGTAAACACAGTTTACGATGTTTCAGTTATGTGAATGGACAGAGTCAGTGATGACTCTGTTCATTCGGAACAGTAAGGAGCCGGATTTACCGGCTCCTACCTCCGCTCTCCATCCTGACAGTAAGAGGGGGTGGAGGAGGAGAACAGAGGGGGAAGGCAGCACGGAGGGAGACATGAGAATGGAGGGGGTCACAGAGGGAGACATGAGAATGGAGGGGGACACGAGACCGCAGCATGGAGGGAGGAAAACAGCAGCAGAACGGAGGGGGGCTGGAGGAGGATGCGGGGACAGTCAGCGGTGATCGTGTGTGAGTTACAAGCACTGATCACCGCTGATTTCACTACAGCAGCTGAAAGCCGCAGGGGGGGGAGAGGCGGAGAAACGGCTGTCAGACTTTTAAATATATACAGCGGTGATCGGTGCTTGTAACTCTCCCACTGCACTGATCACCGCTGACTGTCCAGGTATCGGGTGAAGCATCGGGAGCATTTGCCCGAGTACAAGTACTTGGGCAAATGCTCTGTATCGGTACCGAACCCTAATTTTTATCAAACCTTTATCTGTATTTTTCTTGTCATTACAATCACCCAAAAACAACCCAAAATAAATTCTAATACTCATGAAATGCATGGGAATACCACTTATGTGTGGTTATTTGTTGTTTGTACCCAAGGGGCCCAGAAACAATGGTGTAAGTTTTGTTTTCAGAGGGGGCAATTAATCCAAATCTAAATCTGATTGGCTGTTACTGGGATCACGTGATTGGATGCCCATCCTACCAGCTTCCGATTGTGACTCTGTGTTGGGGAGCTGTCGGTGAGCACATTAACAGAGCTGGGGGCGTATAATTGGGCATGGTTCCAACACAAAACAGCAACATTTTTTATTAGTGGTAGCATGTAATATGGCCTACTTCCATGCTGCTACATACAGTGGGGAAAATTAATTATTTGATCCCCTGCAGGATTTGTAAATTTTCCCACTAACAAAGAAATGAAGGGTCTATAATTTTTATCATAGGTGTATTTTATATGATAGAGACAGAATATCAACCAAAAATCCAGAAAAAACACGTGATACAAATTTTATAAATTGAGTTGCAGATCAGTGAGTAAAAAAGTATTTGATACCCAAGCAAAACATGACCGTGCATGGGGGAGAAACCCTTGTTGTCAAGCATAGAGGAAAGACGTTTCTTGTAGTTGGTTACCAGGTTTGCACACATCTCAGGAGGGATTTAGGTCCACTCTTCTTTACAGATCTTCTCTAAATTCTTAAGGTTTCTTGTCTGTCTTTTGACAATTCGAAGTTTCAGCTCTCTCTATGAATTTTCTTTAAAATTAAGGTCTTGGACACTGACTAGGCCACTCCATGACACTAATGTGCTTCTCCTTGAGCCACTCCTTTGTTGCCTTGGTGGTATGTTTTGGGTCATTGTCATGCTGGAAGACCCATCCATGACCCATCTTCAGTGTTCTGGCTGAGGGTTTTCATGCAAGATTTTACAATATATGGCCCCATCCATTGGCCCCTCAATGCGGCAACGTCGGTCTGTACCTTCAGCAGAGAAACAGCCCCAAAGCATCATGTTTTCACCTCCGTGCTTGACTGTATGGATGGTGTTCTTGGGGTCATAGTCAGAATTTTTCTTCTTCCAAACACGGCGAGTCCAGTTAATACTAAAGACCTAAATTTTGGTCTCATCTGATCACAGCACTTTCTCCCAATCCTTCTCTGAATCATTTAGGTGTTCATTGGCATGAGTGTAACTGTGCCTTCTTGAGGAGGGGGACTTGCCATGTTTTGAGGAAGGAAAATGCTGACTATGACCCCAAGAACACCATCCCTACAGTCAAGCATGGAGGTGGAAATATTATTCTATGGGGCTGTTTCTCTGCTTAAGGTACAGAAGACCGACTTTGCTGCATTGAGGGCCAATGGATGGGGCCATGTATTGTAAAATCTTGGATAAGAACCTTCTTCCCTCAGCCAGAACTCTGAAGATGGGTCATTGATGGGTCTTTCAGCATGACAATGACCCAAAACATACCCCCAAGGCAACAAAGGCGTGGCTCAAGAAGAAGCAAATTAAGGTCATGGAGTGGGCATGCCAGTCTCCAGACCTTAATCTTATGGAAAATGTATGGCTGGAGCTGAAACTTCGAGTTGCCAAGCGACAGCCAAGAAACATTAAGGATTTAGAGTAGGGCTGTAAAAAAGAGTGGACCAAAATCCCTTCTGAGATGTGTGCAAACCTGGTCCCTAACTACAAGAAATGTCTTGCCTCCTGTGCTTGACAGCAAGTGTTTCTTTCTCCACCAAGTACTGTCATGTTTTACTTGGGTATCAAATACTTATTTTACTCACTGATCTGCAACTCAATTTATAACATTATTAAAAGATTAACTTTAAAGAGAACGAGTCCTTTATGGGCAGTTATAATAATCAGAATCGCTGCTCTGACATTTTTATAGTAGTATATCTTTACTGCTCAGGAATATATATATTATTTAGCTGTATTTTCTCCCTGCTGAAGGTGGCACTTCCCCAAAAGTCACCTGCTTGTATTTGGCAATAAGCTGCTTTTTACAGGACTGCAGGTGATGTAAAAGCTGATTTCTCTTTCGTCCATGGACCGACACAGCTTCTCTATTGACAAAGTGGGTATTATCCGTTAATTAGGAGTGACTAGGCAGAAAAACTTGTAAAAAGTGTTGCATCACACCTTCTACAGTACCGCCCAGGGGGCGGACCCTCTGGGTATAACCTCTCAGTCTGCATCTCGCAGATCAGTTTTTTTCTGTCTAGCAAGGAGTAGGACATGGCTCCCTTCGGGCCCATTGGTCCGGGGGGAAAAAAAAAAAAATATATATATATATATATTTTTTTTTCATTTGTTGTTTCCTGCGATCTTCGATCAACTGCCGACTGGGTGACAGGCTGGATCCTCGATCCTTGTAGTCTCCCCAGTTTCGGCCATCGAGCGTGTGCCGACCCTAGCTACGCGCTGGGTTTTCCACGACATGCCCGTCGCTCCACGGGTGGCCGGTGAGCCTACGCTCCCAGGGCCTGCATCGGACCGCTCAGCTTCGGCTGACCTTACGGCCGAGTCGCAGCAGCCTGGCCGGTGAGCTTACGCTCCAAGGCTTGCATCGGACCGCTCAGCTTCGGCTGACCTTACGGCCGAGTCGCAGCAGCCTGTCCGTTGAGCGTCGCGCTCCAGGGCATACATATGATCGTCCCTTTTGGGTCCAATCACAGCATGCCTGGCCAACAGTCACCTTCCGTGCGCGGACGATGATCTGTTTGGAATGTCTTCCAGCATAATACATGCAGGATAGGTAAGTAAAACTCCCCTGCCTCGGCTGGGTGATGTAGCTGGACATTCCTGGAGAGATCAAGTAAGTGGTTGTGACCCCTTTCTTCCCTCTCTCCCTGCCTTTCCCTCCTCCCTGGGCTTCTAGCTAAAGGTTGCTGGGTGCTGGGGGTCACCTAAGGGGTCCCACTGGAGCGGGGCTGGCTCTAACTAACATTTAAAAGAAATGTCATTTCTGCGTACCTGTGTGTGTGTGTGTGTCCTTCCTCCTCCATGCTGTCGGCGGCCATTTTAAGGTGGTCCATGCCAAGTTTGGCCTCTTGTGACTGCCCGGCGACCATCTTCCTGTGGTTCGGCCACACCCACTGGCCCCTATCAGGTGATCGGCGGCCATGTTTGTCCACCCTGTATGTATAGATTGCCATTCGGCGGCCATCTTTTTGTGGGCTATGGCTGCTTGACCTCTATCTTCGGCTCCGCGGCCATTTTCTTGGAGCCCACATTATCTTCCATACAGACGTTTTTGGCAGCCATTTTGCGAGAGCCTCCGGCCTCTAGGGTGCATTACACTGGCGCGAAAATTCACACAGGAAGTGCTGATAAAAGAAGCAGACTGACACAGCAGCAGTGGGACAGCATCACAGACGCCGCATAGCAGTACCTATCCAGGGTGGTGAGTCCTCTGGGTGACCCAGCCTCTCTGCAGCACAGGAGGGTGGCCTATTGATATCTTGCCTGGAGCCCTGTGGGTGTCAGCGTGTGGTCAGCATGGCATCTGAGCCAGATGTCTTCTCCCCTGAAACACCAGATTTAGCAGCTGGTGTCCCTGAGGTGTCTATGGACGCTATGTCGGCAATCCTAGAGGCGTTTGCTGCCAGGGTGGAAGCAGCACACGGGAATACAGGGGGTAATAAACGCCCCCGTCCCCTGCAATCTTCTGGGGATATTTCTGATGCAGAACCAGGTCCAGCTACGGCTCATGGCCCAGATTCTGATGCATCAGAGACTGCAGACCGTGACCGATCGGACAGTGAGGAGGACTCCAAGTCCAGGTCAGTACGCGAGACGGCTTTGGTATCTGACCTTATTACTGCAGTGCGGGATACGCTAAAGTTGGAAAATACTGCAGAAGTAGCAGATACTCCAGTCCCCTTTGGGTTTCGTAAACCTGCCCGCACTGCTAAGGTGTTCCCTTGTGTGTCTTATTTTGACAAACTCTTATACAAGGAATGGGAGAACCCACTGAGGGTCTTTACAGCCCCAAAGAGGTTTGCAGTACGGTACCCCTTTGAGGAGAGTTTTCTGAAGATATGGACCTCTCCCCCTATAGTGGACCCTTCGGTGTCCAGACTTAATAGAGCCACCACTATTCCAGTAGAAGGGGCTCCGGTTTTCAAGGACCCTGTGGATAAGAAGGCTGAAGCACTCGCTCGCTACCTATACTCAGTGGTAGGCTCGGCAGTACGCCCGGCATTGGCGGGGGCCCTAGTGTCTCAGACACTTACTGAATGGGCAAAATTGCTACTCCAGGGGTTAAAGGAGCGAGATGCTCCTCCTAATGAGATAACTTTGGCCGACCAGTTGGTCCAGGGCCTTAAGTTTGTCTGCGAGTCAGACATGGATACTATTCCCCTGCTGTCAAGAGCTTCGGTTTATGCAGTAGCAATACGCCGCCTGATCTGGCTAAAGGGCTGGTCTGCGGACCAGACTTCAAAGAAAGCCCTGTTGGATCTGCCTTTTAAGGGCGACAGACTTTTTGGGTCTTCTCTGGATGATATCATCAAGGATGCCACAGGAGGTAAAAGCACTTTGCTTCCCCAAACTAGCAAGGGTAAGGGGCCACGCCAACGGCAAGGGCCCTCCTTTACTGCACGCAAGCGTTTTTTTCGCCCCCTTAAGGCGACAGGGAAAAGACTCTAGGCCGATAAAGCGCCTGCCCAAGGACAAAAGCGTCCTTGGTCCCGCAGACCCAACAAGCCTGCGGACAAATCTGCGTCCACATGAAGGTCCGCCCCCACCCAGCTCTCGGGTGGGGGGGACATCTTCGCAAATTCGCGACTCAGTGGACTGCTCTAGTCTCCGACAGGTGGGTTTGCGACGTAATCTCCTCAGGCTACAAGATAGAATTTCTCTCTTGTCCACCGGACAGATTCATCACCTCCAATCTCCAGCTACTACCGACCCGTCGGGAGGCCCTGTATGGGGCGGTCCAGGGTCTACTGGAACGCGGGGTAGTTATTCCAGTTCCAGAACAGGAACGGGGTCAGGGTTTTTACTCAGATCTGTTCATTGTGCCGAAGAAGGAGTGGGTTCGGCCAATCTTGGATCTCAGAGCCCTCAATTGCTTTGTGAAAGTACAAAGATTTCGGATGGAGTCGGTTCGATCTGTAGTCACGGCTCTCCATCCGGGGGACTTTCTGGCCTCCTTGGACATCAAGGACGCATACCTGCATGTCCCCATATACTCCGGACACCAGAGGTTTCTGCGATTTGCTATCGGGAAGAACCACTACCAGTTTGTGGCCCTCCCGTTTGGCCTTGCCTCAGCACCCAGGACGGTTCACCAAGGTGCTCGCTCCGATTCTGGCACTTCTAAGACAGCGGGGTATCGCTATCACAGGTTACTTGGACGACCTTCTGCTGAAGGCCCCTTCAAGCTCAGAATTAGAGGTAAGCGTGTCCATTACCTGTCAGACTCTTCGAGACTGTGGTTGGATACTAAACACGCAAAAGTCAGTATTGGTGCCCAATCAACGCCTAGTGTACCTGGGGTTGATTCTGGATTCCTCAGAGGCAAAGGTATTCCTCCCTGTGGAGAAGTTGCAGACCCTCCGGGCTGCAGTATGGCAGCTGACTTCCAGGAATTGGTCGTCACTCCGTTTTTGCATGCGAGTGTTGGGCCTCATGGTAGCCTCCTTCGAGGCGGTCCCATATGCTCAATACCACACTCGAGTGTTACAGAAGGAAGTTCTGTCCAGATGGAACAGATGCCCTTCATCTCTGGATTATCAAATCCGAGTGAGCCACCTAGTCAGGAGATCCCTGGTATGGTGGCTGACAGCACCGGCTCTAAGGGCCGGGAAGTCATTTCTTCCGGTTTACTGGATAGTGATCACGACGGACGCCAGCCTTACAGGTTGGGGGGGGAGTCTGGGGTGTCCAGTCGGCGCAAGGTCGCTGGACCCCAGAGGAAGCCCTCCTGCCGATCAATGTCCTGGAGATCCGGGCGATCAAGCTGTGTCTCTTCAAATGGTCTCAGAGACTGCAAGGGCGTCCAGTCAGGATCCAGTCAGACAACGCCACAGCGGTGGCATATGTCAATCATCAAGGAGGAACAAGAAGCTCAGCTGCAGCATCGGAGGTTGCTTGCATCCTGAAGTGGGCAGAGAAGAGCGTACTGGCACTATCGGCCGAGTTCATTCCGGGTGTGGAAAACTGGCAGGCGGACTACCTGAGCTGCCAGATGATGGACCAGGGAGAATGGTCCTTACACCCGGAGGTGTTCCAACTCCTCTGCCAAAGATGGGGCACACCAGACGTAGATCTTCTGGCTTCCCGACTCAATCAGAAGGTATTGAGATTTGTGGCCCGGTCAAGAGACCCATGGGCAGACGCAACGGACGCGTTGGTAGCATCGTGGGGTCAGTATCGGCTAATCTATGCCTTCCCTCCCTTAAGGCTTCTTCCTCTTCTGCTCCGCAGAGTGGAGGCAGAGGGAATTCCAATGATCCTAATCGCTCCAGATTGGCCTCAGTGTCCTTGGTACGCTGATCTAGTACGTCTGGTAGCAGACGTCCCCTGGCGCCTACCACTACGGAAGGACCTGCTATCGCAAGGTCCCATATTCCATCCTGCTTTACAGTCATTGGCTTTAACGGCATGGCTGTTAAGAACCAGGTACTGAGAGACCGGGGCCTGTCAGACTCAGTAATCTCTACTATGAGAAGTGCTCGAAAACCGTCCTCTAGGAAGGTTTATCACCGCACTTGGAGGGCCTACATCTCCATGTGTGAGGAAATGAAATGGCATCCGCGTACCCATTTGGTTTACAGAATCCTGCTGTTTTTACAGCATGGGGTGGACCAAAGGCTTGCCCTAAGTATGATTAAGGGACAGATATCTGCCCTGGCTGTCTTTTTTCAGCGACCCCTGGCGACTCACTCTCTCGTGAGTACATTTGTGCAGGGGGTTCGACATGTGGCCCCTCCGGTCCGTCCCCCGTTACCTCCGTGGGACTTGAACCTGGTCCTCTCGGTGCTTCAGAAGGCACCGTTTGAGAAGATTAGAGATATTCCCCTGTTGACACTTTCTCAGAAAGTGGTCTTTTTGGTGGCTGTTACGTCAGTTAGACGAGTCTCTGAGCTGGCAGCCTTGTCCTGCAAGGCTCCCTATTTGATTTTCCACAAGGATAAGGTGGTGCTGCGGCCGCAGCCTTCCTTTCTTCCGAAAGTCGTTTCGGCTTTTCATCTCAACGAAGACATTGTACTTCCATCCTTGTGTCCTCATCCGTCGAATCCTAAGGAGTTGGCGTTGCATTCCTTGGACGTTGTCCGAGCTTTGAGAGTATACCTATCTGCTACTTCCCTGTTCCGGAAGTCAGACTCACTGTTTGTTTCGGTGGCTGGTCCCAAGAAGGGCCAAGCAGTCTCGTCGGCCACAATCTCTAGGTGGATCCGACAGATAGTAATCCAGGCTTACGCCTTAAAGGGTCAGGCGCCCCCCTTTCCTGTCACGGCGCATTCGACCAGGGCAATAGGTGCCTCTTGGGCTTTCCGACATCAAGCGTCTGTTTCCCAACTATGTAAAGCGGCGACTTGGTCGTCCGCTCACACTTTCACAAAATTCTACAAAGTTGATGTAGGTGCATCTTCGGATGCTTCTTTCGGCCGCAAGGTTTTGCAAGCGGCTGTTTAGAGTTGCAACTCCTCCGTTGGAGGAGTGCTGTTTTGTGTTTTGGGGTGAAGTTTGTTTTTATGCTGTTACCACCCCTCGTTTTTTTCTCTGACACTGCTTTGGGACGTCCCACTTTGTCAATAGAGAAGCTGTGTCGGTCCATGGACGAAAGAGAAAATAGGATTTTTACTCACCGTAAAATCCTTTTCTCTGAGTCCATGGACCGACACAGCACCCACCCCTCCTTTTAAGTTTGTACTGCTTTTTGACGAACTGATCTGCGAGATGCAGACTGAGAGGTTATACCCAGAGGGTCCGCCCCCTGGGCGGTACTGTAGAAGGTGTGATGCAACACTTTTTACAAGTTTTTCTGCCTAGTCACTCCTAATTAACGGATAATACCCACTTTGTCAATAGAGAAGCTGTGTCGGTCCATGGACTCAGAGAAAAGGATTTTACGGTGAGTAAAAAATCCTATTTTTCTGACATTTTAAAAACGCCTTTCTTATGTGACAATTTTGTGAACATTCCCTTTGCTTAAAGTGACCCTGTCAGCACAGGGCCACTTTGTATGATAAAGCAGACCCCCTATTTAAAACTGGCCTAAGTACTGTGATCATTGTTGAAAATTAAACACATTTAATGATGATTCATTTCCCAATGTGCCCCTCTATCATTAGAGGCTAACTACTTCTTGCATGTTTTCACCGCTGCCCATCTATGATGTCAGTGACAGATCTTGCACATGTGCAGTAGGAGATCTGGCTCTGTTTATACATTGCCATGGCCATGGCTATGGCTGCGTAAGTGTCATTACAATACCTATCACTTGCTGGAACAATGGAAATAAAAGCTCCCTTCCTAAAAGGCACAGGGAATGTAGCTTTCCCAGGAGGCATCTGTGAGGCCGGAGCTACGTAAACCAGTGCCTCAAAAAAACATGAAGTTTGAGTACATTGGTTGTAAACCCTTACATATAGAGAGTGAAGTGACTGGACTCGGGTGATACACCGAGATTAAACAAATTCTCCTACATAAGTTTTACCTGTATAGCTACAGCCGTCCTTTCCTTACGGACATTAAAAATGCAGAGTTTACACAGGATGTCTCCGCTATGAAATGCTGGGGGTGGAGAGCTGAAGTTACATCAGTGAGTGAGAAGAGCTCTGAGAGCTGATTGGAGGGAAGGGACACTCCCCCCCCCCTCTCACACAGGGACAGAGCTGAGGCTGTCAATGTGCTGGAGAAGATATCTCTCCCCTGTCACATTTTTTCTCTTGGTGTCAGGAGCAGCGACTCATGCTTTATAGCAAAGGAATGAGGCAGTAGACAGAAATGACACTTAGTGCTCTGGGTTGAGTCAAGTACACACTATAGAGCAGGGGTCTCCTAACTTTCTAAACAAGGAGCCAGTTCATCCTTCTCCAGACTTTAGGTTGTAAGTGGAAATTATCTTGGCATCAGTGGGAGTAAACATCGCCACATTGGGTGTTAGGGGGAGAAATGGTACCCCATCATTGGTGTCAGTGGGAGAAATGGTACCCCATCATTGGTGTCAGTGGGAGAAATGGTACCCCATCATTGGTGTCAGTGGGAGAAATGGTACCCCATCATTGGTGTCAGTGGGAGAAATGGTACCCCATCATTGGTGTCAGTTGGCAGAATAGTGTCTCGTATCAGTGGGAGGAATAGTGCCCCAAGGGCAGGATAAAGGCAAGCAAAGAGCCACAGTTTGGAGACCACTGCTATAGAGAGATATGCTTTGTTCATATTTCATGTTTGAGGTTTAGCTTTACAACCACTTTACAGGTAACTGCTAAAATCTTTAATTTAGCTTATCACTGTAATAACATTTCCCCTGGTCACTGAAAGTATTCAAATTCACAGATGAGTTGAATACCTTTTTTCCACGACACATGCAGTGGTACCTCCCACTGGCTCAAATATCCTGTAGTAACATATGAGCCAGTGGGAGAGACCAAAATGTGTGGAGGGGGAGAAGCAAAGAGACGACAGTCAAAAAATTGGCTGATCTGAAAGACAAGTATAGTGCCTCTTCTATTACAGGTATACTTTAACATACAAAGTGTCCCAGTGGAGATTTTGATTATTTATCACGTATTGTCTTTCATACGTGGAAAGTACAGAATAAAGCACAAAAGATATATTGATATGCGTAAAATTGTGAAATGCAGACAGTTAAAGTCTAAATTGTCAGCAACAAATAATTATGAACTAATGTCTTATTGTACAAATTCTCATAGCATTCACAATTAGGACACAATTCCCACATGTAAATCAGGTTGACAATGAACTGTGTGACTCATCTGTAATGCAGCCAGACCTGCTTGAACAACTACTTAAAGGACACCTTGGAGGAAAGCCAGTAATGCAATTTCTAAGTATTAAATCAATGTTTCATTGAGTTGACCTACTTCAGACTGGTTTATAATTGGGATCAAACCCTACAAATAGAAAAAAAAAAAAACAGAATTGCAGTGTCAGTCTGTTGATGACCCATTAGGGCACCATCTAAGGAATGACGCAGAGGTAGGAAATAGACATTGAATGACATTTCTAGGTCTATTCTATTGAAGACAAAGTGTTATATAAGTTGAAGCTTACAATGCAGTTAAACCTGTCACTGATGAGTGATGTGGTAGAACCACTTTCATAGTAAACCACACAAAACAATTGAAGACTGGAGAGAGAGAAAAAAATACTACCATAAGCCCTCGTTCACGTTGGAGGCGGGTTTGAAATCGTGCAAGTTCAGCTAAACTCACACAATTTCAAACCCGCATTTCATTGCGAGTTTGGGGGCGATTTGAAAGACACCTGTGCAGGTTTATGCACAGATGTCTATTGAAATGGCTCCTGAAGTTGCCAAAGGTAGTACAGAAACTACTTTTGGAAATTGGTGCGGCGCCTTAGTCAGCGTCGCTTTGATTCGGACGGTGCCGTTGCCGGCAACAGGCTCCGATTTGGCATGCGATTTGACATGTCAAATCGGCCCGATGTAAAGGGGGGCTAAAGCCCCTTTCACATGAAGGGTCTGATCAGGTACACCTGTCAGCTTTTGATCGAATGGTCCATTCACTCCTATGGACCGGTGGGTGTGAACGGATTTGTGTCTGTTTACACCCGCCTACCTCCGATCCGGTCTTGTCTACTAAAAAAAAAAAAAAAAAAAAAACAGAAGGGGTCCATCATGAGAAAATTACAATTTCTACCTTGGGAAGCCAGTGCTTGGTATAAATTCAGTCTCTGGCTGTTAGATCTCCTTTAGGTCTAATAACTATGTAGTGTAAGGTTCCACCTGATTGGATCATTTAGGAAGGCCCTTATGTTGTATGGTTTTGGTGAAGCTAAAGTTGATTGTACAAAGATTGTATGGCAAGATTTTAACGTGTATGGTGGGCATTACAGCTTATCAGAGGATGAGCCTATGTGGGACTAATTAGCAGAATAGGGGGGCACCACAAATGGTGGTTATTGTTAGATATTGATAATAAAGCTGGCCATACACTATGAGAGCTTTAGCCAGTTCTGGATTAACTGCCTGAAATTTTCTTCATGGGTGTGCATGTTGCCACCCAACTACCCAACATCCAATTCAAAAATTGATGGAGCTGGATGGAACATTGTTGGCCAGACCGCCTCTACATCAAGTAAGATGCACCTGAAGTTCAGGTAATTTGACAGCCATTGGAAATGGCCATTGCTGGGAATTGTTCTGATAATGCTAGTTGCCTGGCTGTCAATTAAAGGCTTTAATACTTTGAATCACTCACTAACCACAGGCATTCAATCAGGTTTTTTGACTTCACTTGCTGCATACTTGTTTCAGGACAGTGATACAGAATGCGGTAAAGTGATTCATATACACATACAGGATTCTAGATCTCTGAGTCTTTGACTTTAGTTATTTACTTATTTGGCCCTCCCGGGTTAACACTGGGGCGGCACGACTTGTCCCGCGACTCTGCCGGGCGATCTCCACACGACTTCAGAGGTGACTTGCAAAATTACTTCTGTATTGAAGTCAATGCAAGTCGCCCTGAAGTCGCCCCAAAGTAGTACAGGAACCTTTTTTTAAGTCAGAGAGACTTGAGTCGCTCCTATTAGAACGGTTCCATTGTACAGAGCGGAGCGCGACTTGTCAGGCGTCTAGGTCGCCTGACGAGTCGCCCCTGTGTGAACCGGTTAAAGTCTCAAATTATTGAAACAAAATAACTAGTGGTTTCTGGAGAAGGTCAACAATGGCAGTCACAGTTTTTCGTTTGTTTTTTAAAGGGGAAAAGCTTTCCTGGAGGATACGGGGAGGTTGATCTTGCTTGTCAAGTAAAGCTAGCAACTCTTGTTGTGCTCTTTCAAAATAAATCCTTTAATGGCTACATATACAGTGCCTTGCGAAAGTATTCGGCCCCCTTGAACTTTTCATCCTTTTGCCACATTTCAGGCTTCAAACATAAAGATATAAAAAATTTATTTTTTGTGAAGAATCACCAACAAGTGGGACACAATTGTGAAGTGGAACGAAATCTATTGGATATTTTAAACTTTTTTAGCAAATAAAAAACTGAAAAGTGGTGCGTGCAAAATTATTCGGCCCCTTTACTTTCAGTGCAGCAAACTCACTCCAGAAGTTCAGCGAGGATCTCTTAATGATCCAATGTTGTCCTAAATGACTGATGGTGATAAATAGAATCCACCTGTGTGTAATCAAGTCTCTGTATAAATGCACCTGCTCTGTGATAGTCTCAGGGTTCTGTTGAAAGCGCAGAGAGCATCATGAAGACCAAGGAACACACCAGGCAGGTCCGTAATACTGTTGTGGAGAAGTTTAAAGCCGGATTTGGATACAAAAAGATTTCCCAAGCTTTAAACATCCCAAGGAGCACTGTGCAAGCGATCATTTTGAAATGGAAGGAGTATCAGACCACTGCAAATCTACCAAGACCTGGCTGTCCCTCTAAACTTTCAGCTCAGACAAGGAGAAGACTGATCAGAGATGCAGCCAAGAGGCCCATGATCACTCTGGATGAACTGCAGAGAACTACAGCTGAGGTGGGAGAGTCTGTCCACAGGACAACAATCAGTCGTACACTGCACAAATCTGCCCTTTATGGAAGAGTGGCAAGAAGAAAGCCATTTCTCAAAGATATCCATAAAAAGTCTTGTCTAAAGTTTGCCACAAGCCACCTGGGAGACACACCAAACATGTGGAAGAAGGTGCTCTGGTCCGATGAAACCAAAATCGAACTTTTTGGCCACAATGCAAAACGATATGTTTGGCGTAAAAGCAACACAGCTCATCACCCTCAACACACCATCCCCACTGTCAAACATGGTGGTGGCAGCATCATGGTTTGGGCCTGCTTTTCTTCAGCAGGGACAGGGAAGATGGTTAAAATTGAGGGGAAGATGGATGCAGCCAAATACAGGACCCTTCTGGGTGAAAACCTGTTGGAGTCGGCAAAAGACCTGAGACTGGGATGGAGATTTATCTTCCAACAAGACAATGATCCCAAACATACAGCAAAATCTACAAAGGAATGGTTCACAAATAAACGTATCCAGGTGTTAGAATGGCCAAGTCAAAGTCCAGACCTGAATCCAATCGAGAATCTGTGGAAAGAGCTGAAAACTGCTGTTCACAAACGCTCTCCATCCAACCTCACTGAGCTCAAGCTGTTTTGCAAGGAAGAATGGGCAAGAATTTCAGTCTCTCGATGTGCAAAACTGATAGAGACATACCCCAAGCGACTTGCAGCTGTAATCGCAGCAAAAGGTGGCTCTACAAAGTATTAACGCAAGGGGGCCGAATAATTTTGCACGCCCCACTTTTCGTTTTTTTCTTAGTTAAAAAAGTTTCAAAAATCCTATAGATTTTGTTCCACTTCACAATTGTGTCCCACTTGTTGGTGATTCTTCACAAAAAATTAAAATTTTATATCTTTATGTTTGAAGCCTGAAATGTGGCAAAAGGATGAAAAGTTCAAGGGGGCCGAATACTTTCGCAAGGCACTGTATAAAGACACAATGCTGTAGGTGCTAACACATTTCGGCTGTGCAGCCTTCCTCATATCATACAAAAGTGTTTTAAAAACTAGTATATATAGTAGAGGTCGGCCGATATTTGGCCATTTTGGAGAAATCGGCATCGGCCGATTATTCTCCAAATTAGGCCGAAATATCGCTGACCGCAGTCACCGCACCTCTGCCTGCAGAGTGTGGAGAATCCTTCTCCCTTCTCCACACTGCAGCGCAGCGCCGCGGTATGTGAAACTGTAAGGGAGAGAGAGCGAGAGAGGAGCTGTCAAAAATTAGGTTGAATGTTGGGGTGGGCGGGACCCAGCTATCCAACACCTGCTAATGGAATGGAATTTGGGCGGGCCGCTACGTTTATGTGGCCCCGACCCCTTTCTTAAACAGCCCAACCATTGGCTGGATAGCTGCTGGGTCCCGCCCACCTCCGACATCACGCTGAATGCTTCAGCTCTTCTCTCTCTCTCTCCCAATAGTTTCACACACGCGGCGCTGCAGAGAGCAGTTTCACAGTCACACTAACGGCTGTGAAACCTGCCAGTGTCATCTGCCAATGCCAACCAGTGCCTGCTAGTGCCATCTGCCAATGCCAACCAGTGCCTGCCAGTGCCATCTGCCAATGCCTGCCAGTGCCATCTGCCAATGCCAACCAGTGTCTGCTAGTGCCATCTGCCAATGCCTGCCAGTGTCACCTGCCAATGCCAACCAGTGTCTGCTAGTGCCATCTGCCAGTGCCATCTGCCAATGCCAACCAGTGCCATCTGCCAGTGCCAACCAGTGTATGCCAGTGCCAACTGGTGCCATCTGCCAATGCCAACCAGTGCCTACCAGTGCCACTTGCTAATGTCAACCAGTGCCACCTGCCGGTGCCAATTAGTGCCATCTTCCAATCAGTGCCACCTGCCAGTGCCAACCAGTGCCAGCTGCCAGTGCCACGTTCCAGTGCCACCTGCCCAAAAAAAAAAATCGGCCTAAAATATCGGCCGCAAAAATCGGCCATCGGCCACCCCTATTTCTAAATATCGGCATCGGCCAGAGAAAAACCCATATCGGTCGACCTCTAATATATAGTCTAACATACATACTGCAAAGAAGTGGTATTTCATTAATTAAAAGCAATTAGGATAATTACCATCACATGGAGCAAAACGAAACAGAAAAAAGAGAGAAGACGGTTCAAGTATGAATTAAAATACCGAGCTTATGTCGCACGTTATTAATCTATATCTAATAAAACTACATTCATTTAAAAAAAAAAAAGATTAAACGATTAAAGTGATTGTAACCCTAAAAGTGCCTTTCACTGGCAGCCCCTCTCCTTTATCTGGCAATAACTTGCTCTCCAAGTGTTTGTTTAAAAAGATGCCTCTAAATACCTTTTTTCCAGTTATCTTCAGGCCGGTCATGTGACTCCCGGTGGCTCTGCTACTACGATCCAGGGCTACAGGAGGAGCCAAAATCTCCCCCTGACATCGATCGGGAGTCACGTGACCGCCGTGCTGGCCACTCTGCACCTCCCACTGTAGCCCTGGCTTGAAGATAACCAAAACAAAACACTCGAAGAGGGGCTGCCAGGATATTTTTAAAGTTTTTTTTATTGCAAATAACAGGAGGGAGACACAGACACGGAGCTGAAAGGCTGGGAGAGGAGAGTTGCGGATGAGGGAGGGACGTAAGCTGACCACTGTAGTCAGGGCTCAGCAGCCATGATTATCATGGTCGGCTCACAGAGCAGGACACGGGAAGGGGCAGGATCAGCCAGGTTTTTACAGTGCAGAGAGGGGCAGGTTAGACAGCACGAGCGCTGTGCTGTTTAATCTGCTATAAGGGAAAATAATCTTTTTTTTTTTTTTTTTTAGGGTTACAAACACTGCGGTGGCCTTGTATTAAGGGTATGTATCCACCACACCTCATGTTGAAGTAGGATATGATGTGTATCCCCCTTCTCAAATATTTCTTCACCTGTTCAATGCCAAAGAAAGAGAACGTGTCAAGACGTCCTTTATGTATTTCATGAAATTGTTTAGACATGTTGGATATATTTCTTGCATTATTTCTGGCTTCTCATGGTTTGGCTCATCATGCTGATACTCATGTTGCTGTCCTTCGATTCACTAACCCAGACCAGGTATGCAGGACTTTGTACATTTCTCCCACTTGCTCTGCATACTTTATAGGGTAATGTGACCAGTAGAAGTTTCAGGAATTTCTGAAAGGCATCCTCCTTTTTTTATGAAATGTACTAAAATAAATGATATTTTTCTGTACCATGCTTTATTGTAAAACATTATTTCAGAGTTAAAAGCTTATTATGTTTGTGTGAATTGCTTCAATCATTAATAATTGTGGACTCCCCCCTCCTAGGTAAAAGAAGAATGCAGACTTTTGAATGCTCCACCTGTGCCTCCTCGCAGTTCCAAACCATCGTCCCCCACCCCATCTGTTCCACCGCCAACAGGAAAACTAGTGCGGCAGCAAACACGCTCTCCCAGTCCTACGCTTTCCTACTATTCCTCAGGGCTGCACAGCATGTAAGTACAGCCAGTCTCTGTAAACACTGTCTGTCTCTTCTTTCCACAAGTTCAGCTGAAAAGCTGAGAACTGCATTATAATGTAAAGCTCAGCAGAAATGAAGAATTTGAGGTGAATTTAAGACGGCCTTTGAAGTCAGACTTGCATTAAATGTACCATTACCAAAGCAACACGAGAAGGACAGAAACATGGTTTAGCCTGCAGAAAAAAAATTCAAAGACTTTATTAGGTCACCGGAATTGAATGATGAATGTATAGAAATAACATTTACTAAAGATTCTAAGGGTTATAGTCTGAAAACCGTCTATTTCAGAGAGGTTTACCGGAGAATGTGCAGCATTGCCTTGCAGAATAGGAAAAAGCTTTTATTACTTTATCTCAGACAGATCTGCTATAGTACTATAGCTTGATTTCTACAACGAGCCCTCTGCTGGTTAAAGAAAAGCACTGCGGCCATATGAAAACATGCACCCAACTAATTTTATATGCCTGTGTTTTTTATTAATGTATATAGTGCTGGTAATTTCCGCAAAGCTTTAAATGCTGCTTTTTAACTTCAGTCCATACCTTCAAGCATAAATACATATACATTCTAAGGTCAATTTTGGACAGAAGGCAATTAACCTACCAGTATGACTTCAAAGTGTGGGTGGAAAGTGGACCACCCAGAGGAACCCCACATCAACACAGGGACCAGGATTGGAACCAAGGACCTTAGTGCTGCAAGTGCCAACCACTAAGCCACTGTGCTGTTTTAATAGAACCTGTTAAGACCGCTATTACTTTCACAGCCAATCAAACATCTAGCACTGGAGAGGGGGTCATTTCAATGTATCCTTAAAAAGGTTAGCTGCATCCAGAGCTGGCATGTCACTGTATACACTGCTCCACTGGCTTTGACTGGGAATGGCTATGCTTCAAGGAAAAGGCATTGGTATCCTCCAATAACAGGCAGGGGTCTCACTTGTAACAGATAACAGTTGTCCTGATGGATTTCCCTTTTAAAGTGGATCTCCAAACAAAAAAAGCTTAAAGTTGTATCAAACCCTCAGGCTGGGTTTACACCTATGCGATGCCAGACATTGCATGTGATTCGCACCGCATTGGTGTACAGATTACATGCAATGTCTGTGCGATGCAACTTCAGCCATACAGTTTGTACGGCTGAATTCGCATTGCATTAGGACCAAAATAGTGCAGGACCCTTTTTTTTTTGGTCTGCACTGGAATCGTATCGCATGGGTGTTCACACATTTGCGATCCAATTCCTGCATCATTTCACAGTTCGCACTGATCTGGGGGTGTCCTTAACTTTGTAGGTACACCCGCAGCGGTTTGCAGAGGGCGGTGTAAACCACCGGTGATTCAGGTGTGATGCGGGAACTCGCAAAGTGTGAACCGAGCCTTTGGCCCCTTTCACACTGAGGCGTTTTTACCGCGTTTTCGCGCTAAAAATAGCGCTGTAATAACGCCTGAAATTATCCTGCCCCAGCATTCTCAATGTGAAAGCCCTGAGGGCTTTCACACTGAGGCGTTATGCTGGCTGGGCGTTGGAAAAAATCCTGCAAACCGCTTTTTTAGAGCAACTTTAGGGCGCATAAAATAGCGCTGTAAAAACGCCTATCTCCATTGAAATGAATGGGAACCGCGGTAAAAACGCGGTAAAAACACATAGGCATAAGCATTATTTAAAAAAATAGCGCTAACGCGTATGCGTTTTTACCGCGTTCGCGCTATTTTAGCGCGAACGCGGTAAAAACGCATACACGTTAGCGCTATTTTTAGCGCGATCGCGGTAAAAACGCGGTAAAATCACAATAATATAAACATTTCCTAGCAAACGATTTGTTGAAATTCTTACCCGCGCACTGTTTACAACTTTCAATGCTGCTGGCTCTTGTTAGTGCAGCTTCCCTGAACTTCAGGTCTTCACAGGAAAGAGTTAACAGTGGACAGTGCAGTCTTGAGTTAGTCTGTTAGCTTGGAGGAGCAGGTGAGTACCTTGCCATCTTAAGCTATGGGGCTGTGTGTTTCTGTTGATGCACGCAGTGTAGGAAGAGACAATTCGAGTCCCTGCATGCAAGGGTGGCTCCATAGAATGCAGCAAGATCAAGGAGCCACCCTGAAACAAATTTCTTTGGATACCTTTGTTACCCCAGCTTATTGATTTGAATAGAAGTACTTTGATGAGGTCATCCCTGTGCTCCCATGGTCTGTAAACATGTTACAAGTTTTAGATTGAAATCCCTGAGTTAAGCCATTGACCTCTTCTAGTATATTTTCTCTAAATTGCTATGTATTTGTAGGTCACAATTGCCTACATTTACATATATTTTGTGAAGAAAGCAATAAAAATGTAAGCCAATAATTCTCCCCATCCTGGATGTACGAAATAAAACGTGTCTATGGCTCCAGTTCTTTATAAATTAGATCAGCACAAATACAGCCTTTGTGGTTTGTATCATTCTAATTAATCCCACATGTCAGTCAGAAAATGAGATCTTTTAATTGACGCACCTGTAATTAATTAAACACATCAAATTGTGACATGTTGCAGTGTTAATAACCTGGAGTTGAACAAGTTTCTGCAAAGCTCTCAGGCCAGATAAATTCACGCTTTAGGTAGGTGGGGCTTTCTTAGTGAGTACTTGCAAATAATGTGATGACTCAACTGCTGCATATTTCCAGATGATATCTGTATTCATAAACAAGATGATTTAAATAAATTAAGATATTCTGAATATTTTTTTTTTTTTTGGACCATATAGCCTGGGATTTAAAAATAAGAAACCTTTTTGTCAGAAGACTTTAGTACATCAGTAATACATAAATACATACATAAATACATACATACATACATACATACATACATACATACATCAGATAGCATATTCTCTAGATAATATTAGCTACGTTTGTTGTTAGCTAATCTGATGCTAGAGTGCTCATGCTTGCAATTGCATGCTGTGGCCTTAACCAAACTAAAGACAATTTTTAGGTAAAATTTTGAAATAAGCCTATACCAGTGGTGGCCCGTCCATTAGGGGTGTGCACGGGCGCTGCCCCCCCTGATCTACATGCAGGGCGCCGGACCATGGACTCCAATGGGGGGGGGGGTTTTGAAGCACATGATTAGAGCCAGAGGCTCTAATAGGCTTCAAAAAAGGGTAAGCTTGGGGCTCAGAGCACTGTGCTACGAGCCCACCCAGTTGTTTGACAAAAGTGAATGAATAGTCGCTATTGAGACACTGATCCTCCTTCCGGCCAATCAAGAAGCGAGTCCTGAGACCCGTCACCCGATTGGCTGAAAAGACAGGCTATCCTATTGGACGCCTAGAAGGAGGGAGGAAGGAAGTGATGCAGAGGAGAGGAGACGCAATAGAAGCTGCCGCCAGTCACCCATAGGAGCGCTGCCCGCCCGCAACCTAGATGGGGTAAGTGCAGGGCTGGGTGACCGACCAGGGGTGGGGAGGATGCTGGCGGCCGATCGGGGGAGGGGGGGTTGGTGGTTTGCCACCCTCCCAAATGAAAAAAAACACCAGCGGCCACTGGCCTACACATTTCCCAGCAAATTCTGTTGTGAATACATGAGATCAGGTCATATCTTTTCTGAGAGAAAATTAACAGCCTTAAAGAGTCCAGAGTTTTGCACTCCTGATTGGCTTTTGGGTACAGTAGTAAAATGCAGCACCTCTGGCATTAAGGGTACTGTAGTAGGATGAAGCACCTCTAATGGTGAGGTTACTGTAGTATGATGCAGCACCTCTGGCAGTGAGTGTACTGTAATATGATGCAGCACCTCTGGTGGTGAGGGTACTGTAATAAGATGCAGCACCTCTGGTGTGAGGGTACTAGTATGATGCAGCACCTCTGGTGGTGAGGGTACGGTAGTATAATGCAGCACCTCCTGTGGTGAGGGTACTGTGGTATGATGCAGCACCTCTGGTGGTGAGGGCACTGTGGTATGATGCAGCACTTCTGATGGTGGGGGCACTGTAGTACTATGTAGCACCTCTGATGGTGAGAGTACTGTAGTACAATGTAGCACCTCTGGTATGATACAACACCTCTGGTGTTGAGGGTACTGTAGTACAATGTAGCATCTCTGGTGTTGAGGGCACTGTGGTATGATGCAGCACCTCTGGTGGTGAGGGTACTGTAGTATGATGTAGCACCTCTGGTGGCGAGGGCACTGTAGTATGATGCAGCACCTCTAGTGGTGAGGGTACAGTAGTACGATGCAGCACCTCTGGTGGTGAGGGTACTGTAATATGATGCATCATCTCTGGTGGCAAGGGCGCTGTGGTATGATGCAGCACCTCTGGTGGTGAGAGATGTAGCACTTTTGGCAGTAAGGGTGTTATATTTCAGTGTTGCACTTATGAGTGTAGCTACTACAGTGTGTTGCAGCAATTCTAGTTGTGAGAGTATTTTAGCATAATGCTGCAGTTGCAATGCAGGTTTGATGCTTTTTCTGATTGCTTCATCATTATTGGACCTGGCACACATGAAAGGGAGGCAGTTCTAGGCTCTTTTTACATCACAGGTCATATGATGAAGAGCCATAGGGTAACTTAAAGGAGAAGTACAGCCAAAGCTTGTTTCACTGTATTTCTTCTATGGATCACAGGAGTGCAGTTCGTTCTGCACTCCTGTGACCCATTTACAGCAGACAGTGGGCTTAAGCCTGCTGTTGGCTGACATCACAGAGCCGGTCCAGGCTTGGGCAAGATCATGACAATGAAGTCAGGATTCGCCCACATGCCTGGACCGGCACCCGGCTCAGCCTCCCAGCGAGCCACTGAGAGCCTGAGCCACCCGCTCCCATCCCCTCCACAGCCTAGCACTCCAGTGAGCATGGAGGGGGGAGCAGAGAGCGGTGACTGACAGTCACCAGCTCTCTGCTCAGGGAGCTCTGAGAACTGAGCGATTGGCGGTGTTTGATCTCACTTACAGTAGCTTCTGTGGCTGACATGGCCCTGAGAAAATACCATTGAAATAAAATAAGTCTTTAACAGCTGTAATTTAGCATTTGGAAGATGCAACCCATGTTTTTAGAATTACTGCTCCTTTAATGAAAGTGCAGGCCCCTATACAGTACATTGTTATAAATACAGCTCATCTTAAACCATATTTTTAGTTAAAGACCAACCAGCTGTATTCCTAATTTGTAATGCTGTTTTAAGTCTTGGTGCATTATTGATCATGGCCTCCTGCGTTAAATTAAATTTAAAGTGGCCACTAATACATTATCATATAGACAAAGGAGTGCGGTCAACAGATGATATTAGAATGTTGATGTTTCTTCCAGACAAGCTGAAAGCTATGGAGACCAAAAGTGCATCGCTTTTGGCAGGAATAATGATGTTTTATTTTGTTGGCTTATCCTTTAGTACATAATCTGTGTTTGTAATCATGTACGTGTATAGAATAGGACAAATTTCCTCACATATCAGTATAATAAATGTATTGCACTTCAGAAAGAATACATACTCGGAGGGGGGGGTTATTACTATTTTGTCCAGTCCAGTCCTTTCCCCCACCTTTGTTTCAAGACAATGCTAATTGGGGTTCATGAAGTCTCTCATGATATATTTTATTCCTCAAACCTTTCACCACTTTGGTTTCCTGCTCTGTGGACTCGTTTCATTTTCTCATTACCTTTTTGTAAGTGAGGTCTCCAGAACTGGACACAAAGTTCTAAATGAGGTCTGGGTGGGGGGGAAGGACCCTCCTACCTTCTCACAGATGATTCCTCTAGTGATGTATCCTAGAATTGTATTTGCTTTCTCCCACTGCCCAGCCACACGGTTTTTTAATTTTGCAATCGGCTCAAATAAGCACCCCCAAATCCTTAAATTCTGTAGTCCAGGCCACTATTGAACCCCCTATATTGCACTCTATCATAAAATAATTTTTCATTATGTGCATTGTTTTGCATTGGACTGCATAGTCTACTGCTTTGACCAAACTTCCAGCAGTGCTAAATCATGTTCCATGTTATAAGCACCTCATGCAATATCAACCCTATTGAAAAAAGGACATGCGGGTATACAGAGAACAAACTGATGTATATCAAAGTACAGCAAACATTCCCCAACATCCCATAAGTAGAACATACAGTAAAGATGTGGAGACCGCTATCAGAGGGAGATCGCAGCGTGTGTCAAGGTCTAGCAATCTTAAAAGTCACACACTTGCAATTTTTCCATATGCTAATAAGCCAAAGGCTATTTATTTGTGATGTGTTACTGAGTGAACATTTTAATGCTTTCACTGAGAACTTGCTAAGATAAGGTGACCAGATTTTTTTTAATGAAATCCGGGGACATTTTTTACTAGTAATGGCGGCAATCAGCGACTCTCTGCCCGTCGCCACCGCCCGCCTCACAGCCTGTCAAGTCTCACTCTCCAGGCCCCGGCTACTAATGGGCGTCGAGCAGAGGAAGATCACTCTGCCAGGGAAGGCAAGGAGATAAGCAGGTAAGCGGCTGGCCGGGACTTGAGCCAAGGCAGAAGAACATGCGAGCGGAGCTGAATGGGCATGCGCCCAAAACTGAAAAATTATTCACTCCGCTCCGACCAGCATATGATCATCAGAAAGGGGCACAGATAATGGAAAAAAATACACCCCCCTAAGCTAGTAGGAGCGGCGGAGCGGGGGGGGGGGGGTGTAATTCAGATTTTTTTTTATTCTACACTGACTGACTTTGAAATTGCCCCAGCCCCTGTTCAAATCCAATCCCGGGACAAAACCGGGGACAGATTTGGTCCGGGGACAGTGTCCTCAATCCGGGGACTGTCCCCGGGAAACCGGGGATGTCTGGTCACCCTATGCTAAGACTCTTGCACACAGCCATACATTAGGGTGTATGGCTGTACAGGTTAAAGTTGCCTGTTGTAGCACCCAGGAGCCACAGTTGCCACATAACTGTGCCCGCTACCATGCATTACAGAATATGCTGTGCCTGTGTAACTGCAGGCACTCGCCCATGCACATACATGTTTAAAAAGAGGTTACAGCCTTGTAGCCATGCACAGTGTATTCTGTAATGCATGTTAGTGGGTAAGACCACGCTGCAACTGTGGCTTTTGGGCTACACAATAACAGGCTTAGTTTACTCTGTACGGCCATACATCCTAATTTACAGCCTTTTGCAAGAGCCCTTAATCTTTTTATTTTATTTTAATAAAGGGCTTTAATGCACAACCAGAAACACTATATTACCAAAAGTATTGAGACACCTGCCTTTACACCCACATGAACGTTAATGGCATCACTCACTCATCCATGTCTTTATGGACTTTGCTTTGTGCACTGGTGCGCAGTCATGTTGAAACAGGAAGGGACCATCCCCAAACTGTTCCCATGGGGAGCATTAAGTTGTCCAAAATGTCTTGGTATGCTGAAGCCTTAAGAGTTCCCTTCACTGGAACTAAAGGGCCAAGCCCCACCCCTTAAAAACAACCCCACACCATAATTCCCCCTCCACCAAATGGGTATTTTAATAGATGGGTACTCCGCGCTTCGGAAAGTATAAATAAGGTTGCAGCCCCCTAAAAAAAAACTCCCTAGGGAGGTTTAGATATGGTAAAGTTTGTGGTGGGGATGGTGGCGCTACCTAGGTCTAATATAGCAACTAAACCAGTGGTACCAAACTATAATGTGCAGGCTATATTAGCCAGTGATTGAATATCTGTGCACTCTAAAAATATAAGTAAATATAAATAATAAAACAGGGGTCAGTAAGTCCCTGAAAAAGAGAGCTGGTAAGCCTGAGTGGCAAATTACTAACCGTGACAGGTATAACGGACCGGTCCGTGACTCCCATCAAAGTGGTAATAAATGTTAACAGCTTATAACAAATATAAAAAGTAAGTGCATATAAGAATATTCAAATTTACCACAGGTGAAGTGAACAGTATTAAATAAAATATAAGGTGTCTAAAGTATGCCTGTGAAGTGGCATGTGTTTTCCGTGTTTAGAACTGTCCCTGCACAAAATTACATTTCTAAAGGAAAAAAAGCCATTTTAAAACTGCTTGCGGCTTTAATGTCATGTCTTGTCCTGGCAATATGGATGAAAATCTTTTGAGAAAAATGGCATGGCTACCCCATCACCTCCCCACCCCAGCCCATTACCAGCCCCTTTGGGTCTTGTATGGATATTAAGGGGAACCCCGCACCCAAAATAAAAAAAGGGCCTATATACTCTGAACAGCAGTATACAGGCGGTGCAAACAAGACAGGGACTGTAGGTTTGTTCTTAAGTAGAATCTGTTTGTAATTTTGAACAGATACATTGTTTAAGTGTACCTCCAGCCAAAAAATATATTTTTAAGCTTTTTGGAAAACATAGGGAAGGGTTATCACCCCTGTAACATTTGTTTTGCTGTCTGTGCACCTGTTCAGAACATTTCACCTAACTTTCTGTCCCAATGACAAATGTTTTTTGAAAAGTGGGGTTTTTATTGAAACAAGGATTGGTGATAAAGCATCAGTAGAGAGGAGACACCTTTTTCCCATATTAACTCTTACAGGAGAAAATTTGCCTTCCTAGGGGTAGATTTCCTCTCACTTCCTGTTGTCTCCTTCCGTTTGCAAGTAGGAGTCGTTTTTAAGTTGGATGTTTGAAAGTAGGGGCCTGCCGTATATACTCTGCTGAAATTTGCCCCTTACATGTTGGTGTTGCCACAACACTGTGAGCCCTCACAGTTACTCTTGGTGGGCGCTGGAACGCCCTGCTGTGAACTATTGTATCAGGAATTGTAATTACATGCCATTGTTGAACAGTGGTAGGTAAAATTGGGCCTTTGGTGGTGGTGCTGGTGCTACAACACTGTCAGCCCTCACAGTTACTCTTGGTGGGCGCAGGAATGGGCCCTGCTGTGAATTATTAGATCAAGAATTGCAATTACATGCCCCTGTTGAACAGGGGCTGAAAAATTGGGCCTTAGGCACTGGTGCCACAACACTGCAACCCCTCACACATACTGTACTTGGAGCACAGCAATGAGCCCTGTTGCAAAGTATTGCATCAAAAATTGTAATTACACGCCCCTGTTAAACAGGGGCTGAAAAATTGGGCCTTAGGCACTGGTGTCGGAACCCAGAAACAAAAATGTTCTTCCAAGCTATCATCAGGAATCGGATCATTGAGGAGGAGGAGGATAGTCAGTCAACATAACAGGACAGTCACTCAGCATCAGCATAGGCAGTCTTGAAGGGATGTGACATTTCAAAATAAATTATTCTGTTACATCAGCTTCAGGTGCTTGGTAGCTGGTGGTATTCCAAGACTGGTTCATCTTTATGAAGGTCAGTCGATCAACCGAGTCGGTGGACAGGCGCACCCTGTGATCCATGACAAAGCCTCCAGCAGCACTGAATGTGCGTTCCGAAAGAACGCTGGATGCAGGACAGGCCAGTAGCTCAATTGCATACTGTGCAAGCTCTGGCCAGTGATCCATACTCAAGACCCAGTAAGCCAGAGGATTTTCGGTGAGAAAGGTGTCCAAGTCTGACCTTGTCCCTAGGTATTTCTGCACCATGTATATCAGATGCTGGCGATGGTTGCTGGAACCGATCATACCTTGGGGCTGCGGACTAAAAAATTGTCTGAATGCATCGGTCAGACGGCCACCTTCCCCACCGCTCCTTCTTTGACTGACCGAAGCCTCAGCAACTCGTTGTCCAGGACCAGGAGTTTGTAACCTCCCAGTCTCTGGGAACGCGTTGCACAGACCTTTCTGCAAGGCCTCCCGGAGATGTCTCATCCTCTGCTCCCTCTGCGATGGTAAGATAAGGTCCGCAACCTTACCCTTGTACCGTGGATCATGGAGAGTGGCCAGCCAGTAATGGTCCCTCTCCTTGATCCGAAGAATACAAGAATCCTTCCGCAGACTTTGCAGGATCAGGGAGGCCATGCAGCGTAGGTTAGCTGAGGCATTCGGTCCGGAGTCCTCTGGGTCACTAAGGACGACATGATCCGCAACCACCGTCTCCCAGCCATGTACAAGTCCACGGGTTTCTTGGGACTGTAAATCATCCCTAAAAGACTGCTGCTGTTGATGCTGAGTGCCAGGCTCCACCTCCATGCTGACACAATCCTCCTCCTCCTCCTCCTCCTCTTCCTGTGCGATGGGTGGGACAGAAGGAACACTGTCTGGGTAAAGGGGGCCTTGAGAGGCAAGGAAGTCCTCCTCTTCCTGCCTCTGTTCTGCCTCAAGTGCCCTGTCCATTATTCCACGCAGCGTATGCTCCAACAGGGGGACAAGAGGTACAGTGTCACTGATGCATGCACTTTCACTGCTCACCATACTCGTGGCCTCCTCAAATGGTGCCAGGACAGTGCATGCATCCCTGATCATGCCCCACTGGCGTGGTGAAAAAAACCCGAGCTCCCCTGACCCTGTCCTGGTGCCGTAGTCGCACAGGTACTCATTGATGGCCCTCTGCTGCGTGTGTAGCCGCTGCAGCATGGCCGACGTTGAGTTCCACCTGGTGGGCATGTCACCTATAAGGCGGTTCTTGGGCAGGTTCAACTCCTTTTGCAGCTCAGCCACCCGAGCACTGGCATTATATGATCTGCGGAAATGCACACAGACTTTCCTGGCCTGCCTCAGGACATCCTGTAAGCCCGGGTACCTGCCCAAGAACCGCTGCACCACCAGGTTAAGGACGTGAGCCACACAGGGCACATGGGTCAGTTGTCCCTGTTGGAGGGTGGAGAGGAGGTTGGAGCCATTGTCACAAACCACCATTCCTGGCTTAGGCTAGCGTGGCGTCAACCACCTCTCGGCCTGCCCCTGCAGAGCTGACAGAACCTCTACCCCAGTGTGGCTCCTGTCCCCCAAACACACCAGCGCAAGTACGGCATCTTTTTGCCTGCATACTTGCGTAGCCCCTTGAACGCCTACGGAGCACGGCTGGTTCCGAGGGCAAAGCACAGGAAGAGGCCATGGAGGAAGAAGAAGAGGAAGGGGTGGAGGAGAGAGGTGTGTCACAACCAGTAGTAGCATTTTGGAGGCGTGGCGGCGGAACAACCTCCAACACTACTGCACCTTGTCCTGCATCCTTCCCAGCTGCCAAAAGAGTGACCCAATGGGCCGTGAATGAAAGGTAACGTCCCTGTCCATGCCTGCTGGACCATGAGTCAGCGGTAATATGCACCTTACCGCTGACCGCCCTGTCCAGCGAGGCATGGACATTGCCTTCCACATGCCGGTAGAGAGCCGGAATCGCCTTCCGTGAGAAAAAGTGGCGTTTGGGAACCTGCCACTGAGGAACCGCACATTGCACAAACTCACAGAAGGGGGCCGATTCTACCAACTGAAAAGGCAGCAGTTGAAGTGCTAGCAATTTAGCCAAGCTAGCATTCAACCGCTGGGCATGTGGATGGCTGAGAGTGAACTTCTTTTGACGGTCTGGCAGCTGGGGCAGGGAAATTTGCCTGCTACAATCGGACATCGGTGTACTGCTAGCAGGTGCCCGCAAGTACTTGGCTGTGACACACCTAATTCTACACCTTCATTCCTCTCAGTGCAGGTTTCAGAGAGGACTGAAGGTACAGTAGGTGCCGCCGACATTGTATATTCATCGCGATCCTATCGCAGAGATTCTCGGCGACAGGGGTGCCGACATCTCGGCGACAGGGTGGCGACGCATCTCGCGCTCGCTGCAATAGCGAGGAGACGTGGCACTGTATTGAATGGGGATCCGACGCTGTGTTTGGTATGAATCCTGAGTGGGAACTCCACGCCAATTTTTAAATAAAAAACCGGCATGGGTTCCCCCTCCAGGAGCATACCAGGCCCTTGGGTCTGGTATGGATTTGAAGGGGACTCCCCTAAGCCGAAAAATCGATGTGGGGGTCCCCCTCATAGTCCAAACCAGGGCCTCTTCCCGACAACCCTGGCCGTTGGTTGTCGGGGTTTGCGGGCGGGGGGCTTATCGGAATCCGGGAGCCCCCTTTAATAAGGGGGCCCCCAGATCCCGGCCCCCCACCCTATGTGAATGAGTATGGGGTACATCGTTACCCTACCCATTCACCTGGTGGAAAAAAATGGAAATAAAAAAAACACACAGCTTTTTAAAGTAATTTATTGCACAGCGCCGGGGGTCTTCTTCCGACTTCGGGGGTCTCCGGTGTCGTCGCCGCACTCTCCGGTTCTTTCTTCTGCCGGGCCTCCGCTATCTTCTTCCAGCTTTTTTGCTAGTGGAGGCCCGGTCTTCACCGTCGTCTCGTCCGGCTCTCCGTTGTCCTTCTGCCGGCCCCTCCACTATCTTCTTTCAGCTCTTTTGCTAGTGGAGGGGCAGGTCTTCCCGTCGTCGCCGTCGGCGTCTTCTTCCCTCTTCTCCTCCTCGATGTTGACTCGTCGCTTCCTCTCGCTATATTGCTAAATCTTCGGGCCGCAGCGATTTATATAGGCTTCTCATGACGTCACAGTCACATGCTCCGGGTGGCCCCGGAGCATGTGACTGTGACGTCATGGGAACATGTGACTGACGTCATGAGAAGCCTATATAAATCGCTGCGGCCCGAAGATTTAGCATTATAGCGAGAGGAAGCGACGAGTCAACATCGAGGAGGAGAAGAGGGAAGAAGACGGCGACGACGGGAAGAGCTGGAAGAAGATAGTGGAGGGGCCGGCAGAAGGACAACGGAGAGCCGGACGAGACGACGGAGAAGACCGGGCCCCGCTAGCAAAAGAGCTGGAAGAAGATAGCGGAGGCCCGGCAGAAGAAAGAACCGGAGAGCGCGGCGACGACACCGGAGACCCCCGAAGTCGGAAGAAGACCCCCGGAGCTGTGCAATAAATTACTTTAAAAAGCTGTGTGTTTTTTTTATTGCCATTTTTTTCCACCAGGTGAATGGGTAGGGGTACGATGTACCCCATACTCATTCACATAGGGTGGGGGGCCGGGATCTGGGGGCCCCCTTATTAAAGGGGGCTCCCGGATTCCGATAAGCCCCCGCCCGCAGACCCCTGGCCCTGTCCTCATCAACATGGGGACAGGTTGCTTTGGGGTGGGGGGGCCGCAGGTCGCAGGTCGCCCCAGAGCACCAAACCCCCCATGTTGAGGGCATGCGGCCTGGTACGGTTCAGGAGGGAGGGGGCGCTCTTTCGCCCCCCCCCCCTCTTCCCCTGCAGCCTGCCAGGTTGCGTGCTCGGATAAGGGTCTGGTTTGGACTTTGAGGGGGACCCCCACGCCGATTTTTCGGCTTAGGGGAGTCCCCTTTAAATCCATACCACACCCAAGGGCCTGGTATGCTCCTGGAGGGGGAACCCATGTCGGTTTTTTCTTTAAAAATTGACGTGGAGTTCCCGCTCAGGATTCATACCAAACATAGTGCCTGGTGTTGGCGGGAATCCACGTCGGATCTCCGGCTATTGCGTGTCGCTCATTGTGAAAGGAAAAACAACATTTCCCGATGACGAGACAGCTCGGCGCTGGCTCTCGCAGCGGAGCTCGTAGGGTGTCAATCTCGCCGCTAGAAGAGGTGAGATTGACACAATATCGGCGGCACCTACTGTATAGTGGGGTTGGAGATCCCAGCTGATAAGGAGCAAGGAGAGGTCCGCTTTGTTCTTTGGTGTGGGTCTTTAAGGTACGCTTGCCAACGAGCTGCATGGCAGGTCAACATATGTCTGGTCAAGCATGTGGTGCCCAAGCGGCTGATGTTTTGGCCACGCGAGATACACTTGTTGCAAATAGCAGCAGGTGCGATCTGATGTACTCGACTCAAAAAAGGCCCACACCAAAGAACTTTTGGAATAACGGGCAGAGGCAGTGCCCTGCACAGGCGGAGCTCTGCGGTGTGATTCGGACGGTGTGCTGCCCTTACGCTGGGACCCGGAGGGCATCCTACCTCGTTGGAGATGTGCCTCCTCCTCATCCTCCTCCTCCTCCTCTCCTATCGGGCACCCACGTGGAGTCAGTGACCTCATCATCCCCTCCCTCCTTATCACTGGAGCAAATCTGGCAGTATGCTGCAGCTGCTGGAACAGGACTGCCAGATTGCTGTCCTTCTTGAGCATCCCCTCTCTCTGCGCTCACGCTACTGCCTTCCTCTAGCTGGGTATCATCATCAGACCCTTCAAAATGCTGGGCATCCTCCTGGAGCATGTACCCAACACTGTGCTCAAACAGTTCGGGGGACTCCTCAGGAGGACATGGTGGGTCTAGGGAAGGAGTGACTGATGATGACATTGATACGAGGGAAGAGGACGCATTGGCAGCTGCTTTGCCAGTACCCTGAGCCTGGGTGAGAGAGGATGAGGAGGGCTTGGTCATCCACTCTACCAAGTCTTCGGCATGATGTGGCTCAACACGTCCAGCTGCCGAAAATAAGGACGAGCGTGTCCCATGGCCACGTGCTGATGACAATGCACCGCATCCACGACCAGCACTGTTGCCCCCAGACACAGAGCCTGCTTGCCCTCTTTTATTGGCTCGTGACTGTCTGCCTCTCTTTGTTGGCCTTCCAGCCATTCTAATGGCCTGCAGGGAGATGGTAAAACCAGCAATACGGGGTAGCTTCAGGGTGTATACTGTGCAGGAGGCACCTACACCCACTGTAACTACTTGCAGATGCCTGTCTGTGTTACACAACAGAACAACACCACGACAAGCAATAAGGGGTAGCGTATACTGTGCAGGAGGCACCTACACCCACTGTAACTGCTTGCAGATGCCTGTCTGTGTTACACAACAGAACAACACCACGATGAGCAATAAGGGGTAGCGTATACTGTGCAGGAGGCACCTACACCCACTGTAACTGCTTGCAGATGCCTGTCTGTGTTACACAACAGAACAACACCACAAGCAATATGGTGTATACTGTGCAGGAGGTTTAGCGAAGAATATCACTGACACTGTTCCCTGCCTATCTTTCTCTGTCCCTGCACGCCAACAGACTGTAAATGCACAAGGTTTCAAAGGATGTCACTGACACTGTCCCTGCCTATCCTTCTCTGTCCCTGCACGCCAACAGACTGTAAATGCACAAGGTTTCAAAGGATGTCACTGACACTGTCCCTGCCTATCCTTCTCTGTCCCTGCACCCCAACACACTGTAAATGCACAAGGTTTCAAAGGATGTCACTGACACTGTCCCTGCCTATCCTTCTCTGTCTCTGCACGCCAACAGACTGTAAATGCACAAGGTTTCAAAGGATGTCACTGACACTGTCCCTGCCTATCCTTCTCTGTCCCTGCACGCCAACACACTGTAAATGCACAAGGTTTCAAAGGATGTTACTGACACTGTCCCTGCCTATCCTTCTCTGTCCCTGCATGCCAACACACTGTAAATGCACAAGGTTTCAAAGGATGTCACTGACACTGTCCCTGCCTATCCTTCTCTGTCCCTGCACGCCAACACACTACACAAGGCTGCCGCGCTGGCGGCCTTTTATAGTGTGGGGCGTGTACTAAACCCCCCTGAGCTATGATTGGCCACAGGCATCCTGCCTGTGGCCAATTATGGCTCTCCTCGCTGCCGGCGCTGTGATTGGCCAAGCATGCGGGGTCATAGTGCATGCTTGGCCAATCATCAGCCAGCAATGCACTGCGATGCTGCAGTGAATTATGGGCCGTGACCCGCCACTCGAATTTGGCGCGAACAGACCATAACGTTCGATCTTCATCGAACAGCCGATGTTCGAGACGAACGTGAAGCTCATCCCTACTAAGCACATATACGGTAGGTGTACTTAACTGTCCATAGGGTGGGTTAGAGGCAATAACCCCATCCAGGAAGTAAATTCAATTATAAAAGCAATATTCAAAATATGTCTCCAAACAGTTCCAGAGTGAAGTAGTGCTTATTCACAGCATAACAGTGGGTGATCTCCCTGCTCCCCCTCACTCACCAGATCCTGTCACCCCTGCAGGGGTATCACGCATATATGATCGGGTCCTTCAGCCGTGGGTCCTTGTATCCAGAAAGCCAGCAATCACTCCACTCCCCACTCGATATCCAATAAGAACAGAAAATACTTGATGGCATTAGATGTTCCTCATATAGACAGAGACAAAAAGCGCTCCCATGGTGTATTACCAAAAAAAAAAAATGATTTATTTATAAAAAAGTTCCATAAAAACATACGGTATAGACACCATTCATTGTATAAGAAAAACGGCAGCCAATATGTAAAACTGGAGCGTGGGCTTCACGTGTGCGCGCCAGCAGCGTTCCACCCTGTGCTCCAGAATCCAGAAATGACGTAGTGTGTGTGGCTCTACCTTACGCGTTTCATCATAGATGTAGTCTGAGGCGGTGCCATCTTACTACACCCTACGTCTATTTGGGGAAGAGCGGTCATGCTGGTCCCACCCCTCCGTCTGTCTAATGCCCAATCACAAGGCTTATGGCAATGATTATGTCCGGTGCACAAAGCAAGGTCCATACAGGCATAGATGAGTGAGTTTGGGGTGGAGAAACTTTACTGGCTTGCACAGAGTCCTGACCTCAACCCGATAGAACACCTTTGGGCTGAATTAGAGTGGAGACTGCGAGCCAGGGCTTCTCGTCCAACATCCGTGCCTGACCTCACAAATGCGCTTGTGGAAGAATGGTCAAACATTCCTATAGACCAGTGATGGCGAACCTTGGCACCCCAGATGTTTTGGAACTACATTTCTCATGATTATATGCTCTCTGCAGTGTAGTTGAGAATCATGGGAAATGTAGTTCCAAAACATCTGGGGTGCCAAGATTCGCCATCACTGCTATAGACGCATGCCTAAACCTTTTGGACAGCCTTCCCAAAAGAGTCGAAGCTGTTGTAGCTGCAAAGGGTGGGCTAACTCAATATTGAACCCTACAGACTGAGACTGGGCTGCCATTAAAGTTTGCGTGCGTGTAAAGGCAGGTGTCCAATACTTTTGGTAATATAGTGTATAAACTTTACTTTGGGCACTTAAAATTCTGTAAAATTCAAAAATATCTTTTGATGACAATCAATAATGCAATTTCACAGTTTGTCTTCCAATGTATTGCTAATTTATAAATTAATGTGTTATCTTCATATCATAAATGGGGAAGAAAATGTTAAATATTGCTCAATAGAAATGGTTTTACAAAATGATAACATGCACAGCAGCAGGAGATATATGCAGAAGAGTAGAGAAACCCTGAAAAGAATATGCTTTATAATGTTAGACTTTTGTATACCTAAACTTTCATTTCTTCTTTCCAGAGGTGTCGCAGAGAAGGAAGTAGCCACCTCTTCGGACAATGCCCAGGTTTCGTGTTATCCCTGTAATTGGATCAAGAATGAGAAAAATGACCTTGAAAGCACCTTGCCTTGTGGGACAGCACCATCTGAAATCCTTCCTTCTCGCCTGTCCTGGCCAAACCGTTATTGTGGTGGGGCTGAAGGCATGAACACAAACGACTTTCTCACAGATCAGTGCCGCAGTTATTACAGCTATCCTCGACAAAAGACCCCAGCCACACCAAAGAGAAACTTTCCGTCCCCCTTTGATTTTAGTGTGGGAGATTCTTTAACTGGGTGTCCACAAGTGACACCAAATGAATTTACTGACATCTCTGCAGGGTGCCCAAAGTCTGCAAGTTACTCGCTGGAAAGCTCTACTGAGAAGATTCTACCTGATAACAGCACAAAACAAAGTATGTCCTGTCCAGCATTACCCCCACGAGCATCCAAGTCAACTGATGGGAACACAGTCCAAGAGCCACTCTCCCTGTCTATGAAAATAGATGGAGCAGAGGAAGAGTCCCAGACTTGCTCGCCAGATGTTACGGAAGAACATTATTTGGCTAAAAAGGGCATGCAGGATATTTTCTCTATCTCATACCCGTTCTCTTCTCCTCTCCACATGCAACTAGCACCCAGGTCATGTGGAGATGGCTCTCCTTGGCAGCCACCCTCTGACCTTTTAGGACTGTCCATTGAAGAGGTATCAAAATCGCTTCGGTTTATTGGTTTGTCAGAAGATGTCGTGTCGTTTTTTGTTTCCGAAAAGATTGATGGGAATTTACTGGTCCAGTTAACAGAGGAGATTCTTTCAGAAGACTTCAAATTAAGCAAACTGCAGGTCAAAAAGATATTACAATTTATTAATGGTTGGAGGCCTAAGATGTAGACAATAAAGTATTACAAATGGTACTGAACAAAGCTATAAACGAGCTGGACTGTAAGGCCGATATATGTACAATCTGAAATTGTTATTTTGCACTAAAATAATACTATTGGCTGTATATAATAGTCCTACAAAAGAAGAAAATCTTACTATGCAGTGAAAGGTACGAGTTGTAGTTGTATCACTTAGTACTGTACGTCAATGCAAACATTTATGAAAACACTCAGTGTGCCTTGCGCATCACTGAACATTCAGCCGCTGCTACAAACCATTCTGAAATGTTAAAGGGAATTTTTAGTTTATAAGCTTCAATGTCTACAGATGTAATATATTGGTAGCCAAATCTTACTAATGTAGTTCTCTTTTTTTGGAAACAGGTAAAGTAAACCCCTATAAAAGGTTACGAAAGAGCACTTAAATATATTCAGCTTTCGTAAATATAGAGAAAACAGTTCATGTATTTAGGGTTGGAATAAAATCCCAATTTCAATGCTTTTCCACTTGAGAAAGGTTTGTAGTCCTGTACCCTGAAGATCTTGTTTTATTCACTCCTTGTACTTGATGAACCATGTGGTGATACACCAAGTATGGGATGTAAGGGCTTAATCCGTTATTAACCATATGGAATACTCCTTACTCTACACACATTTAAGACCTCTGTGTACCGTATTGTATGATTAGACTTGAAACACTTTGCAGAATTTTATTATTATATTAATCGACACTTTAATATTTTTTCCCACTGCTTTGAATGGAGACAAAATTACCATAAAAGCTGTTGGTAGTGTTTATGCAATTAAAATGCCTCATAGATGAGGACCTGTTCACTTGTTTGGGCATGGGTCTGACCAATGTTTGTAGAATGGTACTGCCCCCTGCAGTCTGCAACAGGTATTGGTCATCATTGTGATCTTTACTCTTATTGACTTACTTGGTCCTTTTGAAGGATAATCATGTTCTCAAAAGACAATTTTTTTTAATTATTATTCCAATTCACTTTTGAAGGATTAACCCCCCATGTAGTGAATTGTTGTTTTTAAAATGAAGCTTCTTTTAATTCCTATTTTTCTGAATAAAATGCAATGTGTAACTCCCAGAACAAAACCACTGCTTGAGATGCAAAGAACTCAGTGTGGTAAAGCTATAGACCTTCATATACCATGTTTTGTGTACATAAATATGTATAATATATAAACTTATTTTCACTCAATGTGTGTGTGGTCCTATATTTTTGCAGCCAACTTTTTTTTTAGAATGTGCCAGTAAAATCATTGTGCAACAGAAAATTCAACTCAGATGGCCTAAAAGCAGATAAGACTAGTGTGTTATTGAGCCTTATTTTGAGAACAGTTTTTTTTTTTTCAATTTTGGATAGCGTAAGGGAGGGTTATAACACCCCATCTGTTGTTTTTTTTTGCCATCTGTGTTCCATTGGGGGGATTTCCCTTCACTTCCTGTCCCATAGCCAAAACAGGAAGTTAAAGGAAATCCCTCCAAAGTGAGGAAATCCCAAAGGGTCACTAGAAATAGTGTCCTCTCTGGAATATTTCCCCTTTGTTAGTGTTCTGATGTCAACCCAAATTTTGGGATTTTCTTTTACCTTCACTATCGATTAAATCAGTAAACAGGAAAAATAGAGAGGGGGAATCTCCCCAGCGAGGGCACAGACAGCAATAAAAATTGTCAGGTGTTCTAATCCCTCTCCACGCTAAAAGAACAGTATTGCTTTTAGTTGCACTTTAACCACTTAAGGACTGCCCACTACATATATACTGCGGCAGGGCAGCCCTATTGCGTGAAACAACGCACTTGTATGTCGTTTTGTGCAAGAGACACTGCGGGGGCACGTGCCTCCTGCACAGTGGAGGAGCCGATGTACGGATCCAGCGGCCACCCGCGATCGCTCCTCAGAGAGGCAGAACGGGGATCTGCCAATGTAAAAAAAGCAGATCCCATTCTGTCAGAGGAGTACAGAGCGATCGTCTGTTACTAGTGTTCAGGAACAGCGATCTCTCTGTACTCCCAGTCAGTCAACTCCCTCCACAGTTAGAAAGCACCTCCCTAGGACACACATAATCCCTTCCCTGCCAGTGTCATTTATACAGTAATCAGTGGCTATTTGTAGCTCTGATCACTGTAAAAAATAAAAAAAACGCAAAGTGATCAAATACAATAAAAAAAAGCTCTATTTGTGGGGAAAAAAATACATAAATTTTATTTGGATACAGCGTCGCACGCCCACGTGATTGTCGGTTAAAATAACGCGGGCCGTATCACAAAAAATGGCCTGGTCGTTAAGGGGATAAATCCTTCCAGGGCTGAAGTGGTTAAAGACACGCAGAGGCTTAGGTATAGGAGCATTTACCAGTACAAATATTTTGACTAGCATACTAGCTCATTATGTACCACTTATCTTCGATCGGGGCCCCCGAAGTCGTCCGTGTCCCTCATCTAGCCGCATCCATCGCTGCGGCGATAGCCGGAATGTTACTTCCGGGTATCGCCGCTGCAGCCAATCACAGCGCCGCTCCGGCGCTGTGATTGGCCGGAGCGGCGAAGACGTGACTCCGCGCATGCGCGCGTGAGCTGTCAAATTCGGCTACGTCGTCGAATGTTGCGACCTAGCTGAATTTGTGAATGGGGTGACGTCAGCGTCGCTGCATTTACATACAAATATCTCCTTAACCGTGTAGGTTAAGGAGATATTTCATGCACCTACAGGTAAGTCTTAATCTAGGCTTACCTGTAGGTCTTTGTTTAAAAAGTGGGTTTACAACCACTTTAATAAAGGCAGGGCTTTTCTTCCCCATGCCATACCAGAGCTGCCCTTCTGATTTTATGACTAGTGGGGAAATATTGAAGAAGCAATAGGGCAAGTCGAGAAAGCACAACATGAATGAAGGAGAAGCAGGGAGATGTTTGCACAGCAGGTACATCTTTTTTTCCAACAAGGAGAACATTGAGCTGCACAGTAATAACATTGCCAAAACCCTCTACAAATTATGTGAGATTTGAATTGGATTCAAAGTGTCTTAGATCTCACCCTGCAAATATACAGCTATGAGTCTCAAGGCACAGGAAGCGCACTGCTATTTTACAGGAAGAATAAAAGACAAAAGGTAATTCTGTTAAGGTACCACTTAAGCAGTATTAACATTTGTTAATTCCCTATATTCCTATAACATAACAAATCTTTGCTTTTACAGTTTATGTTCACTTTAAAGTGGAAAATAAAGCAAATAACAATAACTTTTAAAAATGCTGCCTCCCCCTCCTCTTATTCTGCATAGCCTGTATACAAAAAAAAGCTTTGTTTCCCCTGTGTCTGAGAGCAGAAGAGGGAGCGTCAACAATAGAGGGCAATGGAAGCCAGTGGGTGATGTCACGGGTCTGGCAATTCACAGCTGTTGTTGAGCACTCTCTTACACAGGGGAACTGGAGCTGCTGGATCACATGACGAGATGGGAATAAAATAATGTTTTTCACTGCTTTTTACAGCGGATATAAAAAGTCTACACACCCGTTAAAATGTCAGATTTCTGTGACGAAGAGCAATCATTTTTAAAACTTTTTCCACCTTCAATGTGACCTATAAACTGTACAACTCAGTTGAAAAACAAACTGAAATATTTTAGGGGGGATGGGGGGGGAGTAAAACTAAAATGTGGTTGCATACGTGTGCACACTCTCTTATAACTGGGGATGTAGCTATGTTCAGAATAAGCAATCACATTCAAACTCATGTTAAATAGGAGTCAGTACACACCTGCCATCATTTAAAGTGCCTCTCATTAACCCCAAATAAAGTTCAGATGTTCTAGTAGGTCTTTCCTGACATTTTCTTAGTCGCATCCTACAGCAAAAGCCATGGTCTGCAGAGGGCTTCCAAAGCATCAGGGATTTCATTGTTAAAAGGTATCAGTCAGGAGAAGGGTACAAAAGAATTTCCAAGGCATTAGATATACCATGGAACACAATCACAGTGGAGAAAATATGGCACAACAGTGACATTACCAAGAACTGGACGTCCCTCCAAAATTGATAAAAAGACATGACGAAAACTGGTCAGAGAAGCTGGTAAGAGGCCTATGGCAACATTAAAGGAGCTGCAGGAATATCTAGCAAGTACTGGCTGTGTAGTACATGTGACAACAATCTCCCATATTCTTCATGTCTGGGCTATGGGGTAGAGTAAAAACATCCAAGCCTGGCTACATTTTGCAAAAACACATCTGAAGTCTCCCAAAAGCATGTGGGGAAATGTGTTATGATCTGATAAAACCAAGGTTGAGCTTTTTGGCCATAATTCCAAAAGATATGTTTGGCGCAAAAACAGCACTGCACATCACCAAAAGAACACCATACCCACAGTGAAGCATGGTGGTGGCAGCGTCATGCTTTGGGGCTGTTTTTTTTAGCTGGAACAGGGGCCTTAATCAAGGTAGAGGGACTTATGAACAGTTCCAAATACCAGTCAATATTGGCACAAAACCTTCAGACTTCTGCTAGAAAGCTGAACATGAAGACGATCTTCATCTTTCAGCATGACAACGACCCAAAACATACATCCAAATCAACAAAGGAGTTGCTTCACCAGAAAAAGATTACAGCTTTGGAATGGCCCAGTCAGAGCTCAGACCTAAATCCAATTGAAAATCTGTGGGGTGATCTGAAGAGGGCTGTGCACAGGAGATAATCTGACGGATATGGAGTGTTTTTACAAAGAGTGGGCAAATATTGCCAATTTAAGATGTGCCATGCTGATAGACTTATTTTTACTTCCCTCCACCTAAAAGAAAATTCAGTTTGTTGTTCAATGGAGTTGCACAGTTTATAGGTCACAATAAAGTTGGAAAAAGTTCTGAAATGATTTATCTTTGTCTATTTTTTTTTTTACATCACAGAAACCTGACATTTTAACAAGGGTGTGTAGAGTTTTTATATCCACTGTATATAGGCTTTGCAAGATGGTAAAGAGGAGGGAGAGGCAACACTTTTACAAGATATGTTTAGCCTATTACTAGCACTTTAAAGTGATTCTAAAAACCTAAACATTTTTTACCTTAATGCATTCCCTGTACAGGTAACAGTATCACCCTCCCTGACACCTAGCTTAGCCTTCCCTCGATTCAGTGCTGTGCCTGTATGTAGCGGCTCTCTCATTGGCTCCTGCTGCTGTCAATCAAAACCTGTGGCAAGGGGGCAGGGCCGAGCCGCACTGTCTTTATCTATGGACGCAGGCAGCGTGACTCTGGATCAAGCTCATAGGTGTGCCACAATGGGAAGCGGATTCTTGTGGCACACAGAAGAGGAGGACCCGAGAAGAGGCAGGTCAGGGCCACTCTGTGCAATGAAATTGCACAGAGAAGGTAAGTATAACAGGTTTGTTATTTAAAAAAAAAAAATCGACCCTACAATCACTAAGTTCAAAAATCAGGCATTCAATTAAAAAAATCCAAAACTTTTTTTTATCAGGAACACCATTTTTAAGGGGCTTCATACATTTAGAATGCTCTGTATTTCACATTCATTCTATGGAGAGAGTTGGAAAACATGCACTGATGCTGCTTGCCAAATACTGCAATGCATTACATGAAAAGTAAACAAGTTTGTCATAGTCCTACATTAGAAGCATCCATGCAGTCTTATGGACAGGTGGATGTAAACAGACTTGTGTCCCTTTTACACCTGCATACCTCTAAGGCCCCTTTCACACTGAGGCGTTTTTACAGCGTTTTCGTGTTAAAAATAGCGCTGTAAAGATGCCTGAAATAATCCTGCCCCAGCATTCTCAATGTGAAAGCCCTGAGGGCTTTCACACTGAGGCGTTTTTATGGCTGTGCGTTGGAAAAAATCCTGCAAACAGCTTCTTTGGAGCATCTTTGGGGCGCATAAAATAGCGCTGTAAAAACGCCTATCCCCATTGAAATGAATGAGTACCGCTGTAGAAACGCGGTAAAAAAACACCCAGAAGGTCACATGACTGCAGTAGAGTGGAGGATTGTGGGATAACAAATAATCCTTTTACCGCAAAAACGCATATGCGTTAGCGCTATTTTTACCGCGAACGCGGTAAAATCGCGGTAAAAAAAGTATGATTTTTTTTGCGTTTTTTCAACGCCTCAGTGTGAAAGGGGCCTTAAGCCCCATACACACCATTAGATTTTCTGCAGATTTTTGTCTTCAGATTTACCAAAACCCATGTAGTGCAAGTGCTTGCCTGATTGTATACAAATTTAAACTCTTAAGGTTTGACCTCATATTATATGGTTTTGGTAAATCTGAAGACAAAAACCTGCAGAAAATCTAATTGTGTGTATGGGGCTTTAGTTTGTCCAGGTCTGAAAAAAAACAGAAAAGGCCCATTTCACACGACATGTTCAGTTTTTCAGGCAGACCTGATCAGACGGCCCATTCACCTCCTATGGATCGGTGGGTGTAAACAGACCTTGTCCGTTTACACCTGCCTACCTCCAATCTGATCCAGTCCATTAAAAGTAAAAAAAAAAAAACAGAAAGGAGATCAGTCGTCCTCCTAGGTGGGTTGGATCAGAGGGCATTCAGGTGTAAACAGATAGCAAAGTCCATTTACACCTGGCAGCCCATTGAGCAGAGCAAGTTCTGTCCATGTCTGCTCTTAAACCAAGCGGACACGGACCTGTCATCCGCCAGTTCTGCTCTGATTAGCAGGTGGATTGCTGATCAAAACGGAGTCCACCCCATGTGAAAGGGGCCAAAAGGACTGCATCCTTTTCTGTTTTTTTTTTTTAGGACCTAAACATGACAGAGGTAGCCTGATATAAAAGGACACCGGAGTTTGTTTACATCCAGCTGCCCATAAAGCTCTCATGGGTCTGCCTGGGTCTGCCAAGCACATACTGAATGGGCACAAAAAACTGACATCTTTCTCGTTCAGCTCCGATTCAGCAGGCGATCTACTCACAGATGTCCTGCTAATCAGACAGACTCTGCTGTACGTAAAAAGCCATAAGACACTACATGTATCAATTTGTTAGATCAGGTCCTGAGCTACTAGCCACGCCTTAAGGGTTACTCGCCACCAGTTTCCCCACCCAACACCTACCCTGCCATGCCCTTAAACACGCCCTCATAAATTATCTCATGAAATTACACTTAAATGTTTTATGCAGAATTAAGTTACAAAAATACATTTTAACAACTTTATCAGCGCAGCCTCACCTGTGCCCATCAGCGCAGCCTCACCTGTGCCCATCAGCGCAGCCTCACCTGTGCCCATCAGCGCAGCCTCACCTGTGCTCATGAACGCAGCCTCACCTGTGCCCATCAATGCCGCTTCACCTGTGCTCATCAATGCCGCTTCACCAGTGTCCATCAATGCAGCCTTACCTGTGCTCATCAATGCAATCTCAACTGTGCCCATCAATGCCGCTTCGTCAGTGCTCATGAATGCAGCCTCACCTGTGCCCATCAATGCCGCTTCACCAGTGTCCATCAATGCAGCCTCAACTGTGCCCCTCAATGCTGTTTTATCAGTGATCATCAATGCAGCCTCACCTGTGCCCATCAATGCTGCTTCACCAGTGTCCATCAATGCAGCCTCACCTGTACTCATTAATGCCGCTTCACCAGTGCCCATCAATGCTGCTTCACCAGTGTCCATCAATACAGCCTCACCTGTGCTCATTAATGACGCTTCACCAGTGCCCATCAATGCAGCCTCACCTGTGCCCATCAATGCCACTTCATCCTTGCTCATCAATGCAGCCTCACCTGTGCCCATCAATGCCGCTTCACCAGTGTCCATCAATAAAGCCTTACCTGTGCTCATCAATGCAGCCTCAACTGTGCCCATCAATGCCGCTTCATCAGTGCTCATCAATGCAGAATCACCTGTGCCCATCAATGCTGCTTGACCAGTGTCCATCAATGCAGCCTCACCTGTGCTCATCAATGCAGCCTCACCTCTGTCCATCAATGCCGCTTCACCTGTGCCCATCAATGCTGCTTCACCAGTGCAGAAAAGAGAGAGGAACAGGAGAGCCAGCTGGATCATCACAGAGCGGGGAACATCGCTGTAACAGCTTTCATTTGAATTACCCAGTGTTCCTGGCACTCACCATCACACACTGTCCCGCCTCTTAGCCCGGGTATTTTGATAGATGTCCCAGCATTGGACCGGTGTTCTGTCTATCAAAGTACCTGGACTAGGAGGTGGGACTGTATGTGACGGTGAGCGCCGGAAACACTGGGCAATTCAAATGAAAGCTGTTAAAGCGACCTTCTCCACTCTGTGATGATCCGGCCAGCTCTCCTCTTCCTCTCTCCTCCACTGGGCGATTGCTGGAAGGACGGCTCCCATTCAACCCTGCCTGCCGGCAGTGCTCCCCTCCCCCCTCGGGGGCAGCGCTTGCAAAATGCGAACAGGCGAGTGCAAATTTTGAGGGCTGTGTTAGATGATCTCTTTCCCCTTTGCTGAAAAAAACAAGTCAGCGATCATTTGCAGAGCTCAGTGGACATAAGAGAGAGAAAAACATTTTGCAACATTTTTATTTCTTTTTATGTAAGGATGTTTTTGTAGTTTATTACATATAAAGTACACTCACATCAACCAGATATAGTAGTATAGTTGAACCTTGTTTGAGGACATTCTTTTTACCCTGTATATACACAGCATCTCCGAAAGCTTGATTGTGTAATGATCATTTATTCAAATAAAGCACAATAGTAATAAAGGCTGCAAAGGAGAGAATGAAGAATGTCTCAATCCTTACCTGCCCTTTGCTGTATAGACAGCAACATTCCAAAGTTCTGTCGCCATGTAATTGATGTGCTCCAACAATGCTAGGTAAACTACAGCTTCAGTCATGGGAAAGGGTTATGCAATGTAATACGTATCATTTTCCTACAGAACCTGCATACCATATCATTGCAGGAGATGAGGGTGCCTTTTTTTTTTTCTGTGTTTTTTGATCAGTCAAGACTTAATAGGTGTCTGTATTGTATACAGCTTAAATGTTAGCCTTTGCACTAGGTGACCATAGAATAAAAACACTGAGGGTGTGCTATGTAAAGAGTATGCTAAAAATAACATTTCTTGTTACCCATAGGAACCAATCAGCTTCCAACTATCAAGTCCAGGCTTATGCCGCGTACACACGATCGTGATTCACGGCGGTGAAAACACTGGCGTGAATCACGACAGGAAAAAGGAGGGAACGGCTTGTTCCCCCACACACGGCTGTTTTTCCCGTCATTTTTTCTCTCGACGAGAAAAACGACCGTGTGTAGGCTCCGCGGCAGTGTTTCCCTATGGGAAAACTGCCGCGGAAAAAAATGACAGGAATCACGACGAGAAAAATTAGAGCATGTTCTAATTTTTCTCGTCGTGATTAAAGCCCACAGACGATCGTTTTTCTCGTCCAAAGGGGAAAATGTCATTTTTCCCGATGGGAAAAATGATCGTGTGTACGCGGCATTAGAATAAATAATAGAAGCTGATTGGTGGCAATGGGTAACAAAAATGTTATCTTTGGTATGCTCTTCATACATTGTGCCCTGAATGCTTTCAGTATCAGGTTACTTGCATGGCTCTGTGGTCTGTTACATTATGATAAGCAGTCCTGGCTCAATGTTCAAGTGACAGAGCATCCTAGTCACTAGTTTATTTGTCAGCAAACTGTCCGCTAAAGGAGGCGTTTGACTTATAGTGGTTGTAAACCTCAGATATGAAATATGAACAAAGCATATCCCTCTATAGCAGTGGTTCTCAACCTGGGGGTCGAATGATGATTTGCCAGGGGTCACCGAATCCTGAGCTGTTCCTGAAGCCTGTACCACTCTCCCAGCCTTTTTTGCGGCCACTCAGCAGGGCTGTCCCTGGAGCCCGCGGGCGCCCACTCAGCCTCCCTGCAGCCGCTCATTCAGTTCACGGGTGGGAAGCATGTGAAGTAAGAGGGGCTGGAGGAGACCCTATCTCCTAATTTTGGCATAGGTGTCACTGCTACGAGACACCACAGAGCTGGAGACACAGTGAAGCCGGAGACACAGTGAGTAACACTACCTGTGATTAGAGTTGCCATTAAAAGTCCCCACTACATTTCACAGATCAGCAGATGATATTATTCAAGAGCACCTAAGTTGGCTGATCAGAACTCCCCCCAGCACTGCCACTGATCCCACCCCCCCACCAGCACTGCTACTCATCCCAACTCCCCATCAGCACTGCCACTGATTCCATCCCCCCCACCAAGGAGTAAGAGAACGAATACAAATAGAGAATACATGGAAGGGAGAGGAAAATAGGGGGAGTAACAAAGAAAAAGGGAGAGAAGTAATAAGGGAAGAACAAGAAAGATGGCTAGATAAAGGGATGGGGGGAAAAAAAACAAGAAATTAGGATAGGGAGAGGTACAAAGGAAAGAAAGGAGAAAAAAGAGAAAGAGTGATACATCCTAAAATGTACCATAGGGGTTTTAATACTGTACGAGTGGAAGGGACTCAGGAAGCACTAAATGTCGGTGGGTTAGGATTACTTGTCTTGCCTGCGAAAAAAATAATACTTGCCCACCCTGCGAACATAGTTTTACTGTTAGGGGTCCCCACAAATTTGGAAATTTTATCAAGGGGTCATGGCACTAGAAAGGTTGAGAACCACTGCTCTATAGTGTGTACTTATCTCAATTAAGAGTCCAAATGTCATTTCTGTCTGCTGCTTTGTTGCTCTGCCATCCGCACAAATTTTTTCTGACAAGTTTTCTTGACACCAAGGAAAAAAAAGTGACAGGAGAGGAATCTCCAACACATAGCTTGTAATTTACAGCCTCAGCTCTATTGCCGTGTTCTGTGTAAGAAGTGGGGGGGGGGTCCCTCCAATCACCTCTCAGAGCTCTCTTCAGTGAGCTACACAGTGTGTGATTTCAGCCACCCCATTTTCTGAAAGCTCAGACAAGACAAGCTTAATAAATTCTGGACTTTGATTGGATGTAGAGAAGAGAAGACTGCAGGTAAACAGGTTATGTAGGAGGATTGGTTTCATCTCTGTGTATCACCTAACTGGGTATATGTAAGGGTTTACAACCACTTTAAAGTGTTTCTAAGGCTGAAGGTTTTTTACAAGAAAATTGTCAGTTGAGCAGGCCAGAGCCACACTCTTTTGGACACAGAAAGCGGGGCTCAGGCACAAGCACACACGAGTGCCCCCAATAGCAAGCAGCTTGCTATTTGGCCACTCGATAGGGGGAGGGGCCCAGGGCACCAGGAAAGGACCAGAAAGGATGAGGATGTGCAAAACCACTGCACAGAGCAGGTAAATATGATATGCTTGTTATTTAAAAAAGAAAAATCCTTTACAAACACTTTAAGACCGGTAGCTTAATGTAAAAGATGAACAAATTTTTTCAAAGGGGTTCTATTTGAAAATCTTTTTTCTTTCAGAATATATAAATGCATCTGTATTTAGCAGCATATCTTTTAGTATTAGTAGTAGTTGTAATTATATCTTAGGCCTGGTTCATACCTATGAATATTGCAGTTTGGATATTCCAGGTGCATTTTACGTTTTTCAATACACATTATTGATCCATTGAAGTCTATGGAACTAAAAACCAGAAAAAAAATCAGACCCTTTTCATAAAATACACAGATGTGAACTAGATCCATAGGAAACCATGTTAAATGGACTGTAGTGTGTTTGTGCAAAACTGAAAACGCACTAAAAAATGCATAGGTGTGAACCAGGTCTTAGGCGCCATATTCGGGACGCACATTTTTCTCGATGAATGCAAAGGCATTCTCTGATTGGATGAGGTGGCAATTGTGACACCACCACAACACCTCTGCACCTCATCCAATCAGGGAACACCTAACATTCACTGAGAAAAATGCAAGGTGTTCTGTAAATGGTGCCTGTGCCAAACAAGAGGCTCACTATAGTTACTATGCAGGATGACCTGAAGAAGGGCCGCGCCCCAAAACGCATTGTCACGACAACAGCATCTCACTTTCTCTCCTCCTTTTGGCTTGCGCTTTACCTCTCTGCACTCCAAGTCTCTTTCTGGATCCGGGTTTCCCGAGCGTAAGACGTCACGTTCGGTTGCTTATATCTGCCGGCTCTTGTTAGCGGTTGTTCTCGCTGCTCCTTGGCTTCCTCTTCTCCACAGCCACCTCAGCCCGGGTTTGAAGTATCTGACCCTCCATCTGGCCTGTGTGTAGTTCTCCCGTTACAGTGGAGCTTGCCAGATCCATGAGACATCCACCACCGCAGCATTGCTTCATATAGCTTGTTACCATCCTACTGCTTTACAAGGTACTGTTTTAATGGTGATCAATTCGCACTAGCCGTTCTGAAGACACTGGGACTTTTGAAGATACCCAAGTCAGAGACTATGCCATAATGGACTCTCACCTCACAGTGGTATGCCTGTGCAGCCACACTACTATAGTTAGGGTTAGGTGAAGGACTTGTTCATATTGAACTGTTATGCCACACTTGTTCAATAAAGTTACATCAACCATTCTAACCCTGGTCTGAAGTTATACAAAGGGGTGCATGTTGGTTCTGGCATATCTAAAGAAACAGGGTCTGTAAAGCACTAATGGGTGTTAAGTACCACCGCTACAAAGGGTTAACTCAGCAAGACAAGGAAGAGGAGTGTAGTTGCTAAGGGTAACCAAGCACAAGTTGAAGACACAACCAACCAGTCGTTAGGTGTGGTACTTGGTAAGGTGAAAGGTCCTCCGATAGCGAGAAGGTCGTTGTTTACCTCCCTCCCTAGTGGTCGGTATCCAATAGCCACAGGTTGGAGGATCTCCACACCTCCAATGGCATAAAAAAGGAGGATGATGCTGGGGGGTTCATATAAAGTTCACTGAAGTCATTGAAGACGGGTATCTTTGTCGGCCTTTAACTGGGGAACTATACTCTTAGGCCCTGTTTAAAATGCATCTTTTCCACTTTTCTACCTAATAAAACCTCAGGAAATGCTAATAATGCCAATCATCTTTTTTTTTTTTTAATGCAAGGCAGCAGATGAAACTTGTTCAAGTAACCACTTCAGCCCTGGAAGGATTTGCCCCCTTAAAGGGGAGTTCCACCCATTTAAAAGTCAGCAGCTACAAAAAGTGTAGCTGCTGACTTTCAGTAATCGGAGAGACAGAAATTGCCGCTCCAAACAGGTCCAACTTGGTTGTAGTCTTTCTCTCAGGAATCGAGGTGCTGGCAATTCATAAGGCAATTAAGAACAAGGGAGATTAGGACAGCCGCACTCCAATACAACGTAGCTTTATTATCAGAAATAGGATCAAAACAGGCACTACATGTCACAGCAACGAAACCTTAGGACCACTGACGCGTTTCACACTTATTCAGTGTTAACTCATAGCTGATTTTCACAAAAATTACCTCTGAAGCCCTGTACACACGATCGGATTTCCTATGGTTTTTAAACCGATGGATTTTTTCATCGGAAAACCGATAAAGCTGACTTCCATCAGTCTTGCCTACACACCATCAGTCAAAAAACCGACCGTTCCAAACGCGGTGATGTAAAACACTCCGATGAGCCGAGAAAAATTAAGTTCAATGCTTCTGAGCAGGCGTCGACTTGATTCTGAGCATGCGTGGGTTTTTTATCCGATGGAGTTCCCCACAGACGATAGTAATTTGCTATCGGTTTTTTAACCATCGGATAAATTTAAAACATGTTCTATTTTTAAACACCGATGGAAAAAAGACCGATGGGGCCCATACACGATCGGTTTGTCCTATGAAAAAAGTCCATCGGACTGTTTTCATTGGTAAAACCGATCGTGTGTACATGGCTTAATACATGTATCAATCCTAACCAAACATGTGATCAAAACAGGTGAGAGTTAAAATGCAATTAAAGACTACAAAGATAGTTCAATCCAAATCAATTGAAACTTGCTGTGATTAAGGTCATGAAAACCTTATGTTTTTATACCAGTCACAAATATTAGGGAATGTGTATATGATAGGAGGAAAAGACTAACAATAAAATGAAATAATGGAGACACCGAACAAATAAATATTGTGTGTGTGTTGCATATATGATAATATATGCAACCATAATAAAGACAATATACATACGTGAAATGTGTATGTGATCAAAAAAATATATTGCAGATGCACATAGGCTATCGTATACCTAACAATTTGCTGAATAAAAATATGTTTTGTGAAAACACCAGTGTATGTGTCTTTATATCTGTGGATATTGTGTGTGTCCATCAACCGTGAATAACGTGTATAGCCATAACCAATGACACACGTGATGGTGATTATACCTAGTAGTCTGGGAGTGCAAAAATAGAATTATATGGGTGCATGTCCGAATGGGCAGGGTTACAAAAGAAGTAAAAAAAATATTGATTAAGGATCCGTGTAAATAAAAAAAAAATTTGTGGTGAAAAAGTAACCGGCATAGTAACATCGTGTAGAGAATTTATAAAATATATATGGTATTGTGAACAACCATAAAACATAAACAATAACATTAATCCGACACACAGTATAAACTGTGTGTGTACATATGAAGTATTTTTTGGTAGTGAACGGGCATAATTGCCTATAAAAAAATCTCAATTAATTATGTTTAAAATTGTTCATATGTTCTTATGTGTATCATTATATATATATATATATATATATATATATATATATATTTTATATTTTTTCTATAATATCGTGGGGTCTCCAATCGTTTTTTAAACCGATAGGGTAAACATAGAAGGAAATGAGGAATAGGATGGAATGGAGAGATGATATCAATAATGTATAACCATGTATGTCCATGAGACTAGTGGTTCATTAGCTAATTATGTACTGTTGAAAACACGAAACCGGGGCCAATAGTGAGTGGCTATGGTTTCATTGTAGTCCTAGGCATATGTATGTAATCTGAGAAAGGCATGTATAACTAAGCCTACATACATGTATGTATGTCGCCAACAGTGTTATGCAAGTATAATATGTGGCTATAACCACAGAAAATAAAAAAGTTTAAGCAAAATTTAAGCATTGTTGGTGAGAACCTGAAGGTTTATACATATCTAAAATCTGGAGATACACTAATTAACTTTCTCAAATTTTAAAATATACAAGATAAAATCAAATATGGTCCAATTTCAAAGGCATTGATGTATCCGTATTGTTGTGTTTAGGAAATGGTAGATGGGCAGGTGTATGTGAGTAACTGGATCTCCATGTAGCTGCCGATATATATCGTACTATGTGTGTCACAGAGAGAATCCAAAAAATACACAAAGAATACATAAAATACACAGTCCCCCCATCACATGTCTTGACATGCTAAATAATAATCGAACACACACATGCACAGAGCATGCGTGAGCCGCGCTGCGCCCTGTGAATGGTCAGGCAATCTTCTGGGACCTGTTACATGTTCCAGAAGATTGCAGAGAGGGAGGGGGGAAGAGGACCGAGAGGTGAACTTCCTTCCGGCTCTGTGGAGCCCGGGGAGGAAGTAGGAGCTGGGTGCCCCTAAAAACTGGGTTTTCGCCCCCCCCCCCAAAAATGACATGCCAAATGTATATTTATATATATATATATATATATATATATATATAAATATATATATAAAAACAAATTTATTCATCAGTTAAAGCCGATATATATTCTTCTACATGTTTTTTGTAAAAAAAAATCGCAATAGTGAATAGGCGTATATTGATTTGTTTGATCAAAAGTTATTGCGTCTACAAACTATGGGATAGATTTATTAGCGGGACTGCGACATTGTGGCGGAATAATCTGACCCCAAATTACACTTTTTGGGACCAGTGACATTATTACATTGATCAGTGCTATAAAAATGCACTGATCAATGTAAAAATTACACTGGCGGGGAAGGGGTTAACACTAGGGGGCTATCAAGGGGTTAAGTGTGTTCCCTAGGTGTGTTCTAACTGTAGGTGGGATGGGCTTACTGAAACATGACAGATCACTGTTCCCGATCACTGAAAACAGTAGATCTCTGTCATGTCATCGGGCAGAATGGGGATTCACCTTGTTTAAATAGGCAGTTCCCAGTTCTGCCTCTCATCACCGCGATCGAGTCCGCGGGCAAGCTCCCGTGGCAGGCGCATGCGCCCGCTATCCTCCTTACATCGGTCGGTTCGCGCAGGAGAGTCGACCTGCCGCAGTATATCTGTTTGAGCTGGTCGGCTAGTATCCCGTAACCACTTGCCTACAGGGCACTTTCACCCCCTTCCTGCCCAGGTCAATTTTCAGTGCTCTCACACTTTAAATGACAATTACTCAGTCATGCAACCCTAACCATATGATTTTTTTTCTTTTTTTTCACACAAATAGAGCTTTGTTTTGGTGGTATTTAATCACTAGTGGGTTTTATATTTTTTGTGCTATAAATTAAGAAAAACTGAAAATTTGGTGAAAAAAATCCTTTTTCTTTGTTTCTGTCATACAATTTTGCAAATTAGTAATTTTTCTTCATGAATTTTGGCCAAAATGTATACTGCTACATATATTTGGTAAAAAATAACCCTAATCAGTGTATTATATTTGGTCTTTGTGAAAGTTATAGATTCTACAAGCTATGGTGCCAATCATTGAAAATTGATCACACTTGAGTAAGACTTTCACACTGGGGTGCTTTTCAGGGGTTTTAGCGCTAAAAATAGCACCTGCAAAGCACCTGAAAAGCTCCTCTCAAGCCACCCCAGTGTGAAAGCCTGAGTGCTTTCACACTGGCGTGGTGCGCTTGCAGGACAGGAAAAAAAGTCCTGCAAGCAGCATCTTTGGGGCGGTGCGGACTCCACTGCCCCTGCCCACTGAAATGAATGGGTGTTATTAACCCTTTCCTCGGCTGCTAGTGGAGGTTAAAAGTGCCCCGCTAGCGGCTGAAAAGTTCCGCTATAACAGCGGTAAAGCACCGCTAAAACTAGTGGAGCTTTACTGCTAATGGACCCGCCGCCCCAGTGTGAAAGTAGCCGTACTGAAGGTCTATCTCATTCACTATCAGGCGTTCTAGGAGCATAAATTACACATCTAATTTCCTGACAACCTATCATTTTTGAAGGCCCTTCATATTTCTAACACATAGCATGTACATACCAAGAATTACACTCCAAAATAAATTCTATTGAGGAAAAGGTTAAAAAAAAGTATTATGTGGTTTTAGTAGTGTCCACAGAGGAGAGAATTGGTCCAGGCAGCAGGCAGGGATGTGTTAATTATTTCCATAGTACAGGTAGCAGGCAGAGGCATGATGGCAGTAAGTCAGCAGCAGGCTGAGGGCCTCAATCAGGTAAGACCTGGGCACAGGGGTAGAGGATTCTCCCACCCAAATCTCAAAAAAGCCTCCGGACTCCAGACCCTAATCCGGAAATTACGAAACCCAGAGAAAACAAAAAAATATATTTTTCTCCATCCGGAAAAACAATTCTGGGATCCCTCATATGTGGGACCCCTGTGTACTACAGTAGCAGGGCAACAGATCAGTCCAAGCGGTAGGAAAAAGCATAGTCGATAAAACAGGCCAGGGTCAGTTCACGTGCAAGCAGTGGCACCCAGAGCAAGAGGGCCTGATTCTGCCCCCCCCCCCCAGGGATATTATATGTTGCTTGCAAAATTCTTTACTAAAAGAAGACAATGCGCAAGGCCAGAAGAAATGACCGCATCCTTTTTAATGGGGAAATCATTATGCTTTTTCAAGACCTTTCACAGATTACCTTAAAAAAATCGCAGAGCTCTGCACCCCCTGCTGAATAAATCAAGGGAGAAAGAACTGAGATACACATGGCGCTTCCCTCTTGCTCTGATTGTCACTCATGCGGGTAAGCAACATATCCTACCAACACCAGCAGAACTCACAAATTTCTGTGAAGCCCTGAACCTGGGACAACTTGATCTCCCAGACTGGTATCAAGAATTTGCTTGTAGAAAGGAGCTCTCCAAGATCTCCATTTTCTTCGCCTGAAAAATTAACCTCAAAGGAAATGAAACATAATCGTGGTGGAAACTCAAGCATGGGAACACCCAATCCAAGACCGAGTCCCTCAAGGGCCCAGGAAGATGGGTAAATATATAAGCTTTCGCTCTATTCCACATCACTCCCCTGTGAATGTGACTTGATCTACAAAATCGAGGAAAAGCCTTCTTTCCTATGTTGAGATGTTTAGGTTGAGCAACCACTCACTCAAAACCCCAACAGGCCAAATGTTTTCTTTTTGATGAATTCCATACTCTGCGTTTAGGGATAATGGTCGAAACCTGAGCCACTATACAAGGGGGGTTATTCCATATAAAGCTTCAGAACTAACCTATAGATTGTCTTTGCCTAAGACTTAACTATCTGTAGAGCCTATCCACACTATACCAGCTGGACTAATCAACAACTGTAATTACACCATATGGAGACTTTACGCTGAAAGGTAGCACTGTTTTAGTTATACCCAGGCCTTATATTCTTTTGCCTCATAGGGTCCGAAGATATCGTTTGGAACTAATGGCGGAGACAGTAAACTCAGCAGGACAGGTGACTATCCTATCTAACATTGATGGTTGCTCACCTACGATTAACAAAAGTTATATTATACACCTCTTTTCAGGGCCGATTCATATTAGATAACACTTTTATTAGCTTGTAACAGGCTGTGTTTTTCTTTGTTCGGCTGTATTGATCTATAATATTAATAAAATTATATGTAGCGGCCTCACCCCATCTCTTTTGTATAGGGGTATCACATACGACAGGGTGAGATGTGCTACGGCCCATGTTCTCCCCATAGCTGTGGGTGAGGTGAAGGCCAGTACCAAATATTTTCCTCGGGCCTGTGTGTTTTAGTCAAGGATCAAGTCCTGCCGTGCCAACACTTCCCTTTGCTCCCATTAACCAGAGTTCCACACACCGATCACAGTCCAACTCTTGTTTTATTGCATAACTCACAATAAACAGTGCTTCAGTAGCCAACTGGTTGAGACCCAATAACAGTTCGATACAGTGGAATGAGCAGGTCGAGGCACTATCCTGATTGTCAGCTAAACCACTGTGATTTCACCAGCGGTTACTATAGCCATCGGCTAAGAGAGAACTTAGAACTTGAGAGTCTGTACCAGCGACTCAAGAGAACGTAGATAGGAGTACCTTCGCTGCGCTGTGGCCCCTGTCAGGGGAAGATGTCCCTCTAAGGGAGTTACCAGAGGCCCATCCGTCACTGGGGTTGATGCTGCTCCAGACTCTCCGAATGGGTAACCTCCCCGGCCTCCTCGCCTCAGACATGGGCCCCATCAACTTCAGGGACCCTCGGACTTCTCCACCCTCGCGGGACCCAGTCGAAGTCACTGAGCCCCAGGCCTCCTGGTTTAGTACCTCACCCCAGGCTGAAGGTGCCTGGGATGGACTCCAACTCCATTCCGGTCAGGCCTAGGGCACCTGAGCCGGAATTCAGAACCGCCCGCACCCAGGCCTAAGGTGCCTGGGCGCGTGATGAAGGACCTCCAAAAGAGCAAGACAAGACCTCGTGGCAAGGGCGTCTCCCCCTTTTATCCCCTCCATTGACGCCACGGCAGGTTTCCCGCCCTCGCCGTACCATCTCCGAGAAGGGACAAAAAGGACAGCACTGTGGCAGCAAATCTACCTTGAGCCTGCAGGTACCTACCACACACAGGCCAAGGAGATTATTACACCGCCCAATCCTCCAGGAATACAAATGGTCCAATTACTCTATTAATTTACACACCTGGATCATACTACCACCCAGGTGTATCCCACCTAAATTTAGAGACCCCGCTACATATATATCATAACATTGATATATACTAGAAATTTCTACCCCTTGGCTGCAGCCTACCTACGTCACCACAAAGTGGTCCTGGGCCTGGGTTTTTCCCCTGGCTCACGATACAATAACTTTGTACTTTAGTAATAGTGCTCACTTTCTAAAGTGTACTTATAATACTCCTAACTTCTTTACTCACTTATCTTTCATCTCTTTCTTCTCAACTCCACCTCCTCCCCTCTACCTTCTCTTACTTCTTATCCTCAATATAAGAAGTCAAATGCAAACAGGTTTTTGAGATTTATTTTGCAGAACCCACTTTAGTACAGCTCCTCCTGAATCTTCCTGATGGCATAATCCTCGCTAGGCCGTCGCCCTACACTAATCTTACATAATATAAAAGGACTGAATGTTCCAGAGAAACTAACCACCCTCTTGAGAGAACTCAAGTAAGGTAGGCCACACTTTGTATTCCTACAAGAGACCCACTTCAAAACTCACCAGGTACCAAGGATTACCGATTCCTTTTTCACTGATGCCTATCATGCCACAAATGACACCACTAAATCGAAAGGAGTTTCGATTTTGGTGAGCAGAGAGGCCCTGTAGCGGCACCCCAAATACGAAAGGAGGTAACGCCGTTTAGATCCCTTCCCTCTCCTGGACACAAATTCCCTGTCGATCCTCCACAGCCAGACGACCACTTCCCATAGGAATTAATCCTTCTGGAAGAACGAGACGCACTCTGTATCTTCCTAGCATCGAATGACTTTATTGAGAAAAACATTGTAACTTTTATAACCATCCAATACTGCATTAACCTAAAATGAACAATGGTCCAGCTCCACCCACAACATAACAGACCCAATACACACAAGTATGCAGGTGATTCATCAACATCTCTTCAATTAACCCGTCTGCTGCTAGTTCCACAACCTATAATTATAGGCTTAATTCCCCCAAACCACAATGGACAATAGAATGTAAATCACCACAAGCAATGAACAGGTCTTTTAGAAGCTGGGATTAGCATTACACTAGGCAGACAGGTGATTGAGGCTGGACACCTCAGTATCTCTCAATTAACCTGTTGAGTTCAGAAACAGTAAATAGTCCTTTACAGATATCCTTGGGAATATGGTGGATAAATATTACAGATCCATTTTAGGTAGTCCAAGATATATTTCTTAATGTCCATTATTTCCTGGCTCACCCTGTGTCCAAAGTGACCCTCCTGTCACACATCTCCCCTTTCGGCAGGAGACTAACAAAGGAGGTGACCCCAGACGGGTTGACTCCGAAGTTAGTCCATAGGTCCATTCTTCTAATGCCGGTATCCACACAGTACCCCAAATAAATTGCTCCAAACAGAGCATTACTTACCCAGCCAACCTCTGCCTCTCTCAGAGAACATACCCACCGCTGGGGAGAAGACAGGGTGACTGGGCTCAGTCCGTCATGCTGTTGGGGATCTGAGCCGACTGCCCAGCATCCCTGAGGTATACAAGTGGAGACTGAAGTCCCATCCCCTTGTGGTAGATGAAAATCCTCCAGTGCTTGCAAAGCAAGGCTGACATCCTCCTGTCCCAGTGTCACACCATTTTCTGGGGTTGTGTCAGTGAGGACCGAAGTCCCATCCAGTACCACAGGAACTCCCTCTTCTGTTAGTTGAGAGCAAAGGCCCGCGGCACTCTGCTCTGTTGCCAGCTCTTCCGCTGGGTGCTGTGAGTGGAGACTGTAGTCCCATCCACCGATATCCGCTCAAGTGGCAGTTGTGTGCAGCGGCCAGTAGCATTCTGCCCTGCTGCCAGTGATTCAGTTGGGGGTAAAAGCTTTACCACCTCAGCTTGTTGCTGGAGAGATGGGCCAACTGCTCCGGCTCCCTGAAACTCCACAGTTGTTTCCGGTGCTGGGCAGAGGTTGCTAGCACTCTGCCCTGTTGCCAGCACTTCTGCTGGGGACTCCACCCCATCTGCTCTGGCTAACTGTTGGGGAGGGGAAAGGGCTGCTTCTCCCCCCTGCATCTCTGAAATCCCCTGGGAAAGAGGAACCATCACCTTCTCATCTCGGGCCTCCAAAACTGCCACGGGTGTAGAGCAGGAGTCTGCTGTACTCTGTCCTGCTGCCAGTACTTGGGCAGGCGATGCATAATCCATAACATCCTCTGAACAGTCCCTTAAGTCCATACCTTCTGTAATCTGTAGCTGGGAAGATGAGCCAGCTGCCCTAGCTCCCTGGAACTCCATATCATCCACTTCGGCTTTAGGGGTGGCAATCTTCAGATTTTCCACTGCCGATTCTTCAGCCAGGCTAGCTCCCTGGAACTCCATATCATCCACTTCGGCTTTAGGGATGGCAATCTTCAGATTTTCCACTGCTGATTCTTCAGCCAGGCTAGCTCCCTGGAACTCCATATCATCCACTTCGGCTTTAGGGATGGCAATCTTCAGATTTTCCACTGCCGATTCTTCAGCCAGGATTTCATAGTTGTCAACTGGTATTTCCCGATAGTCCCAGGCAAAGGGAGCCCCACCCTGCTGCTGAGCAGAGTCTAGCAGCTGTTTGTAGGCAATCTCCAGCTCCCATTCCTGAACGGCCAGAAACTCCAAATCTTCCTGTGCCCAGTGCCCTTCCAAGACATTCAGTCTTTGCTCTCTGTGCTCCATTATTTCCTCCAAACGCCACTCCCGATCACTCCCAAAGTCAGGGTCCTCGGACAGCCTCCAATACAACAATCCCAGGCCATTATAGTCAAAGCCTTCCGTGGGGCTGTCATCCGCTGACCACTGGCACTCTTGGGCTACATACCACCGGAGGGCTCTGTAGCTCTCGTCCAACCGCATCTCTGCCCGGATCAGCCTGCTTAACTCAGCTGTCCACTCCTGCTTCGGTTGTTCCCCCAATAACAGCATTCGTACTTCATACTGCGACCAGTACCTTACATGGATGGAGGGGAGAACTTTTCCCTGGTGTTGCTGCCTGAGAGCTAGCGCTTTCTTCCAGAGTTCGCAGCGGATTGAATCAGACCATCCCAGCAGGACCTCCTCTGATACTGGTCCTCTATGCTGTATCTGCATCTCTCGCAACCTCCTTCAGAATTCCTTTTCCATGTCGGCTGGTATCTGTATCTCTCCTCTCCTTTCAGTTGGTGCTGCTTCTTTAGGTGTTGTCTCCGATTGCCGTATTTCCGCCATTCTCTGCTCATGTTGCCACTCATCCTGCCGCTCGATTTCTCTAATGGCTTCCTGTATGGCGGTCTCTGATGGGTTAGAACCATATAATGCCAAGCACTGTCAAACTCGTTGCTGAAACAAGTCTTCAACTGACTGGGGTCCTGCATCACCCTCCTTCGGCTGCATAGCTGGTCATTCACTGTGGTGGTTTGGAGTGTCCCAGGAACTGGAGGGAAAATCCCACAGCTGCCAACCAATGTAACGGCACCCCAAATACGAAAGGGGGTAACGCGTTTAGATCCCTTCCCTCTCCTGGACACAAATTCCCTGTCGATCCTCCACAGCCAGACGACCACTTCCCATAGGAATTAAGCCTTCTGGAAGAACGAGACGCACTCTGTATCTTTCTAGCATCGAATGACTTTATTGAGAAAAACATTGTAACTTTTATAACCATCCAATACTGCATTAACCTAAAATGAACAATGGTCCAGCTCCACCCACAACATAACAGACCCAATACACACAAGTATGCAGGTGATTCATCAACATCTCTTCAATTAACCCATCTGCTGCTAGTTCCACAACCTATAATTATAGGCTTAATTCCCCCAAACCACAATGGACAATAGAATGTAAATCACCACAAACAATGAAGAGGTATTTTAGAAGCTGGGATTAGCATTACACTAGGCAGACATGTGATTGAGGCTGGACACCTCAGTATCTCTCAATTAACCTGTTGAGTTCAGAAACAGTAAATAGTCCTTTACAGATATCCTTGGGAATATGGTGGATAAATATTACAGATCCATTTTAGGTAGTCCAAGATATATTTCTTAATGTCCATTATTTCCTGGCTCACCCTGTGTCCAAAGTGACCCTCCTGTCACAGGCCCCTTTTACCATCACGGATTGCTTAGCGGACCCCGGTGGGCGATATGTTTTTCTAAAAGGTACATATGGAGGCTCCCCTGTCACATTGGCGAACGTTTAGTTCCCTAACACAGCGCATATAACATTCTGCCAATGGGTGGTACTGGAACTTAAAGGGTTTGCGTAGGGATGTCTCAAATTGGGGGGGGTTTAATATCCCATTGAATCCCTTGGTAGACACCTCATCCAAAAAGTCATGCATCACATACAAGGTCCTTAAAAAAATCAAAACTCTTTTACACTCCCTTCAACTAATAGACTCCTTACTACTTCTCCATCCCGAGGCCAGGGATTTCACATTCCACTCCATACCACACAATCGTTACTCACGCATAGACTACCTATTTATCTCCCAGAGAGACCTGACAGAAATTTCAGGAGTCCAGATTGGAATCCAATCAATTTCTGACCACGCTCCGATCTCGCTGACGATAGACTTGCTCACTCCCAGGCCCAAGTTCAACACCTGGAGAATGAATTCCTCTATATTAACTGATCCCACATTACTCCCCAAAATTGCTACACTACTCACTGACTACTTTAAGCTTAAGGAAACCCCAGATATGGACCCCCTGATGATTTGGGAAGTGCATAAATGCACCATTAGGGGAGAGCTGATCAAATTGAGGTCTCACCGTAAAAAGGAACAGGAAAAAGAAACTAAACGATTGACGGAGAAGATCATTAAACTAGAGTCCCTACATAAACAGTCTTTGACTACACAGTCAGCAGAAGAAATGCTGGAGACTAGAAAAGCACTACAACAGACTTTGGAAGCTAAAACTAAAACGACTACTATTCTTCAAAAAGAAAATGTTTTATGAAGCAGGAGACAAAACTGGCAGACTTTTAGATAGAGCCCTTAGGGAACCCAACTCCACTAAGAACATTAGGGGCATCAGGAGACATGATGGCTCCTTGGCTGTAACCACAGAAACCATAGCGGTGTACTTTCACATATATTCTACCAAAACATATAACCTTCCATCACAACACAGGCCACCTGAGACAACAGGAGACAGAGCCCACATCATCCAAGACTATCTAAATAAGAGCAGCCTTCCTAAATTAAAAGATATAGACATAACTCCGCTAGAGGAACAGATCACCTCTACAGACATTCGACAGGCCATCAAAGACCAAAAGTCGGTAAAAAGTCCAGGCCCTGATGGTCTAACCCAGGGATCCTCAAACTACGGCCCTCCAGCTGTTGCGGAACTACAAATCACATGAGGCATTGCAAAACTCTGACATTCACAGACATGACTAGGCATGATGGGAATTTTAGTTCCTAAACACCTGGTGGGCCGTAGTTTGAAGACCCCTGGTCTAACCTCTATCTACTACAAAACTTTTATAAATACTTTAACAGACCCACTTACAAAAGCACTGAACTCTCTGTCTAGACCGCGAGAAGTACCCTCTGAATTACTTTCCGCCTATATCACTGTTATACCCAAACCCCACAAAGATCCTACAGACTGCTCCAGTTACCGGCCCATTTTACTATTAAATCTAGATCTTAAGCTGCTGGCGAAGATCTTGGCCACCAGATTAAGACCGCTTTTGTCAGAACTGATCGGTCCAGAGCAAGTTGGCTTGATGTCGGGCAGGGAGGCAAAAGACATAATCATTAAAGCTCTCTTATTGCCCCATGCTGCCCATACATGAGACATCTGGGGCCTTCTCCTATCCACGGATGTGGAGAAGGCTTTTGATAGGGTCACATGTGGCCACATTGAACTGGGCTCTCACATGATGGCGTGGATCTCTGCTTTATATCAGAATCTTTCGGCCAGACTAAAAACAAATGGTTCTTTATCTGAGAGAGTCTGTATAACCAATTGAACCAGACAGGGGTGCCCCCTCTCTCCTTTACCAATTTGTCATTGTAACCGTTAATTAGAACGGTCGACAAGGACAACTCAATCAGTGGATTTCAGCTACTAGAAAGAGTTCAAAATTGCAGCATACACAGACGATCAGTTCATTTTTCTAATTAAGCCACATTTTACAATACCCAACTTAAAGGGGTTGTAAAACTTTGTTGTTTTTTTCAACTTAATGCATCCTATCGGAGGGGAAGAGCCGGTAACAGCCAGTTACTGGTCTTTGTTTACATTTGTGATCGCTTGTGAATGGATCACAGCTGATCACGTGGTAAACAGCCACTGGCCAATGGCTGTTTACCAGTGTCGATGATGAGCAGTGTTCCCGGGAACAAGCCGCCACTGACATGTACGCGCAGCGTGCTCCTAGTTGTGCTCATGCGCAAGGGGGAAGTACCATCTGTGATCGGCCGTGATCACGTAGTAAACAGCCATGCCCATTGGCTGTTAACCCCTGTCCGCGACAGCCTGTGTCTCGGGGACAGGCTTCCACCGACAGCAAATGGCTGCGTGCACCAGATTGCGCGCATGCCCTGTTTGAATGGGCAGACATCATATGACATCTGCCCAAAACGAGAGCAGCACCGCCCCTCCGCCATTTGACGGTGGGCGGGCGGCAACTGGTTAAAGGAGTTGTAAAGGCAGAGGGTTTTTATCTTAATGCTTTCTATGCATTAAAATAAAAAGCCTTTTGTCTGTAGCAGCCTCCCCAGCACCCCCTAATACTTACCTGAGCCCCATCTCTCTCCAGAGATGTCCACGAGTCCCTTGGCCATCCAGGGCACTCTCCTCCTGATTGGCTGAGACACATAGCTGCCATGGCTGTCAATCAAAGTCAATTAGCCAATCAGGAGAGAGGGGGGTGGGGCCCGAACGGCGGCTCCATGTCTGAATGGGCACAGGGAGCTTCAGCTCGGCTCAGGTGCCCCCATAGCAAGCTGCTGGCTGTGGGGGCACTTGACAGGAGGGAGGGACCAGGTGCAGTGAAGAGGGATCCGAGAAGATGGCTCTGTAGACACTATTATCAAAACGGGGTGCTCAGTGCACATTCTGGACACACCAAGGGGTGTATTTTTGTAGCGGGTGGTTACATTTAGGGGAAAGCATCTGAGTGGTAACCAGGCTCAGATGCACTAATTGTTAGGTCTCATGGACCATTTCTGTCCCTGGGAGACAGTACTGGTGTGTAAGTTCACTGGGGCCTATGGGTGGCGCTGTTGCCATGGGCCCGGGTTGAACTGCAGTACGAGGTTGTGTTCTTTTTGTCTCCTCTCGGCAGCAGTACGGCAGGGCGGGGAACCTGCTGTGCCTGTCGGGAGAGGATATAAAAGGGCGCGGCCATCTTCCAGAGGGGTCGTCGGTTCCGCGCTCAGGCACCTTAAGCCTGGGTGCGTGTGTGTCGCCTCCGGGTGCCCTAGGCCCGGAGGCCTGGTCGGGTGGTCTCTGGGTGCCCTAGGCCCGGAGACGGAGCTGCTGTTCCATCTCAGACACCTTCAGTCTGGGGTGAGGTACTTTGAGAGAGACCCGGGGCCCAGTGCCTTCGACTGGGACCCACAAGGGATCGATGGCTCCTAGGGTGCCCCCTGGAGTGGGTGCCCGAATCTAGGACGAGGAGGCCAGGGAGGTGACCCTTCCCGAAGACCTAGTACAGTATCGCTGGTGACGGTGGGGCCTCTGGTAACTCTCCGGATGGATGTCCTTTCCCTGACAGGGGTCATTACTTCTAGGGGTCATTACTCCTTCGTGAATATGGTCGGTGGCAGAGACCCAACAACCGGGCCTGTGGCAGAGGCCCTATTCACCTGGTCTGTGGCAGGGACCCCTCATGGTCGGTGGCAGCGACCGTGCGCCAAGCCTGTTCGTGCTATCCGGAACAGGAGAAACCAAAATTTAAGTTTGTGCCTGGACGTCCTCCCACCTTATCTGACCCGTGTTTGTCTCAACCCGTCTGCTCTTACAGAGACTGTTTATTGTGCAAGAAGGAATAAATAGGTGTTGGACCTTTCAGTTGGTGTGGACAGTTGTTTCCTGGGGAGAATTGAAGACTTGTTTCTGACTACTGCAGAAACGAGGTCAGCACTGGAGGCTTTTCTACACCAGCCGCAAGCAGGCCCGAGAAACTAACACCGCTCAACCTCCCTATTCAGGAGGGTACGGGCTTGTGGTGCAGTGTGCCTCATTCTTTTCCTGCGGAGGAGCCAAGCAGAAGAAAACCAGTCCAAGTCTGGGGTAGGTGCGCTACATTTATAAAAAAAATTATTTGCATAGCATCGTCCCCAGTAAAAGTGCATGTACATTTGTTCTGAGGGGGCAAAAAACAAAAGTTATTAAGCTATTTACTTCGCAGAAAAAATGTTTTTTACTGATTTAGATGAAAAATATTGCATTTGGCCAGTAGATGGTGCTAAGTATCATAATATTTTCTTGCCCTATTCGCACAGAACACATTTACAAGCACTTTTACTGCGCAAACCTCTATGTAATACACCTCTAAATGCTCCATGATACTTGAAAAAATATAACCCATTCAGTTTTATGTTACCCTGATTGACATTAAAGTGGTGTAAAGGCAGAATCTGTTTACCTTAATGCAGTCTCTGCATTAAGATAAAACAAAAAAAACCTTCCAAGTGCAGCTCCCCCCCCGCCCCCCTCATACTTACCTAAGCCCGATCTCAATCCAGTGGTGTGCCTAGTTCTTCCTTTTCCAAGTCTCTAGCAAGAGCAAAGTTGCAGTGGTGAGTCTACAGCAAGCGCTTTGCAAGTCTACAGTATGAAAATTCAGCCACAGTGACCCCTGTGGTGGGAGGACTATTGCAGAACATAACTGAACCAGAATTTGCAGCAGACTTGCAGAATGTTTGCAAATAAATTTAATCTGGAGTCATGCAATGCGGACCTGCTGCAATTGTGCAACACACTTGTGATGCCTGGAAAGTCTAGCAATAGCTTAGCAAGTCATTTTCAAGCTTGCAGCAAAATTGCTTGCTATCTGGGCACCCATAGCAAGTGGCCTGCTATGTGGGGCACTTGGTGGGGGGAGGGGGGAGCCAGGAGTGCCAGCGGGGCCCCCGAAAAAGGAGGATCTGAGCTGCTCTATGCAACACCATTACACATAGCGGGTAAGTATAACATGTTTGATATAAAAGAAAAATAATGCCGCGTACACACGATCATTATTCACAGCGGTTAAAAAAACGCTGTGAATAATGTCATTAAAAACGAGGGAACGGCTTGTTCCCCACACACGGTAGTTTTTCACTCCGTTTTTTCTCTTGTCGAGAAAAACGACCGTCTGTGGGCTCCGCGGCAGTGTTTCCCTATGGGAAACACTGCCGCGGAAAACATGTCTCGTCGTAAAAAACGACAGAAAGCCCACAGACTATCGTTTTTCTCGTCGAATGGGAAAAATGTTGTTTTTCTCGACGAGAAAAACGGCCGTGTGTACGCGGCATAAGGGTTTACATAAACACTCTAACATGAACATGCACAGCAACACAACATCGGTACACGCATTTCCAGTCTGCCACACTCTCAACGGTATTGTCTGCAGTTTCTTTGTTTTTACATGTAAAATATAAAGGAAAATGTAAAAAGGATTCCCAGAACTGGAGAAAATCACAAACTATGTAACCCACATATTCAGGAACTGATGTGTAATTGCTTGTTTGTAAAAAGCATTTTTCCATTTCAATAATGTTATTTTTTAGTCGTCACTTACTTCAAAAAAACTCAAATTTCAGGTTGGTACAGTTTGCATACCATTATTGCATAACTGGAAATTTTCAAGAAATGTAGTACAAAGGATAAAACCTACAGTAGGGAAATTCACACTATTTTCTACTTTGTTAATTGCTTTGTAAGTGATTACTCTAATGGGATTAAAATAGACCTGTCAAGAGACAGGGGATACAGTCTGTTTTAACCGTGTAAATGCCCCACAGTGCACTGCTATTCTGTGCATTGCACACAGTTGCTGGATGTTTGCAACAAATTCCCATCCGCTAAAATGGGTCATGTTCAGCAGGCGGTACTACAGCCAAAGACAATCAGGGGTTAATTTTTTCTGTGGATGTGAATAAAAGCATTGCACTGTGATTACGGAGTCAGAGTAACTGGGGAACTGTGTGTAACAGCACTGAGAGTAACTAGACCATTGTGAGTAACTGGGGCATTGTAACATGGAGCACTGTTAGATCCTTGGGGGCACTGTGGAACATTTTGAGTTACTGGAGCATTGTGAGTAACTTGGAGCTCTGTGAGAACCTTGGCGGCACTATGAGTAACTGGAGCATGTGGGAGATCCTTGGGGGCACTGTGAGTAAATGGAGCACTGTGAGTAACTGGAGCACTGTAACTTGGAGCACTGTGAGATCCTTGGGGGCACTGTGAGGTCCTTGGGGGCACTGTGAGATCATTGGGGGCACTGTGAGTAACTGGAGCACTGTAACTTGGAGCACTGTGAGATCCTTGGGGGCACTGTGAGTAACTGGCGAGTAGAGGAGAACCTGGGGGGGGTGCTGCTGCCGCAAATTGAGGAGCGGGGGGGGGGGCTTTAGGTGCTGACGAACAAAAATAAAATAAAAACAAAAGAACAAAAAAAAAGGGGTGGTAGCCATCCGGGGCCTTGGGGACCTCTGGGCCCCTTACAAAAAAAAAAAATATTATAAAGAAAAAAAGGGGGTTGCCATCCGGGGCCCTGGGGACCTCTGGGCCTTTGGGGAGCTCTGGGCCCCTTACAAAAAAATAAATTAAAAAAGGGGGGTGTTGCCATCCGGGCTCCTGGGGACCTCCAGGCCCCTTACAGGTGTACTGCTTGTACCCCCCTGATGGCGGCCCTGGTAACTGGGGCACTGTAACTTAGAGCACTGTGAGAACCTTGTGGGCACTGTGAGTAACTGAAGCATTGTGAGTAACGTGGAGCACTGTGACATACTTGGGGGGGACTGTGAGTAAATGGAGCACTGTGAGTAACTGGGGCGCTGTAACTTGGAGCACTGTGAGTTTGGACTCTGTCAGAGCCTTTGGGGCACTGTAAGTAACTGGGGCACTGTAAGTGCTGAGGCATTGTGACTGGGGCACTGTAAGTAACCAAGGCACTGGGAGTACTGGGACAGTGTGAGGACTGAGGCTTTGTGGGAAACTGTGACACTGAGCTTCAAAGGGGAGAAATAATACAGAAATGAATAGTGGGTGTATGCTACAGGCCTCCCAAACCTAAAGGATGAAGAGGAGACTGATTTTCTTTTACAGTTAGAAATGGCAACAAAGCAGGGCAATGTGATTATCATTGGGTACTTCAATTATCTAAATTTTGACTGGGCAGATGGAACTGCTCACTCATCCTCATTTCTTGAATGTCTTGAAAGGACAATTTCATGTGTCAACTGGTGGATGCCCCAACTAGAAATGAGGCTCTGCTTGACCGACTAATTACAAGCAACACAGAGCTGATTGTGTATGTGGAAGTAAGGGAGAACTTGGGAAACAGTAATCACAGGGTAAATATGTTAACTGTAAATCGTGGGAAATGAAGACACAAGGCTAGGACAAGAACTTTTCATTTCAAGAAACCCGACTTTACTAAATCGTGCTCCATAATTCAAGACATTAAGTGAGTAGATATTCTAGAAACAGTGGCGTATCTGGGGTATGGCAGCCATGGCAAGTGCCATGGGCGCCATGGGGGAGGGGGGCAGCAAAAAGCCACCCCCGCACAGAAAAAACCCCACCCGTCCTCACGTGACCGAGCTTCCGCACTAATGTAGTTCCCGGCGCCGCAGCTGGCCTGCTGGAGCGCGGCGCCGGCACAGCAATTGCTCATATTGCTACTTGGCCTGGGGAGGGGAGTGACAAGCGATGCGCCCCCATGACAGCTGATGACTGGCCAGACGCGATTACGTAGTGTAACAGTGTGGCGGAGGCGAGTGCAGAGCCTAATGCTCCGCCCACCCTCCTCTGCGCGCCATCATCTTCTCCCCGGAGCCAGGAATGTGATGTGAGGTGAAGAGGAGAAGAAAGGGCGGCAGAAGGAATGTATGGCGGCCCGATTGGGAACCCCCAGCACCAAGGATAGTAGCCAGGTACTACTTCTTGATCCTCGTCATTATTTTCATGTGTGCCACTGCCAACCAGAAGCAAGCAGCAAAATATAATGCTCAGTGGATTAAATAAATATGCATAGCCATATCATAAATAAACTGCAATAAAGTGATTTGTGAACAGCTGTTGCACAAATCATTTTATTACACTTTATTAATGATATCTATGGCTATGCATATTTATAATTTATTTAATCCATATTGAGCACTATATTTGATGCCTGGCACACACGCACAATCGCACATGATGACTTAAAAGTTTTAAGTCATCATCATGTATGATTGTGCGTGTGTGCCAGGCATCAAATATAGTGCTCAATATGGATTAAATAAATTATAAATATGCATAGCCATATATATCATTAATAAAGTGTAATAAAGTGATTTTTGCAACAAGCTCATTAACCTCCCTGGCGGTATGATTCTGTCTGGAATTATGTACCAAAAGCGGTACAATTATTTTGCATGGAAATTTGGTGTTATGTATTGTAGGCCTGCGATTCTTAGTAATTACTTACTTAAACCTGACCAAACCAGAGTCTAGTAGACATCCCGGGTATGAGAACGTTTGAAACACAAAATCATAAATTATAATATAATAAATAACTATAAATAATTATAACAAATAGTAAAGTAATTATAATAAAAATTATTCAATAATGTAATCAAATCAAAAACGCTCAAATTTGCTCAGTTGCAGAATTGTCGCTGTCATTAGATTTTTTGTTTGATGATGAATTTCCCCACAAATCGCTATCGCTCAATTCTGCGATTGATTGTAATTTATTGTCGCTGTTTTTTAGCTGGTCTAAAATCACTTTTGACATAAAGGGACACTTTTTGGTTGCTATGGACAATCTCCAGTATCCAGGCAGAAAGAACAGTTTTTATTATATAAAAGTGCATGCAGGACACTGGGCAGACCACTAGGGACAAAGGGGGTGTGTTATTATTACATACAGTACTGTAATCTGTAAGATTACAGTATACTGTATGTATACTATGTGTTTATTTTTTTGAATTTGGCGCCAAACTCCGCCCCGTGCGCCGCAACGTCGCAGGGAACGGAGCTCGGCACTCGGCAGTGAGGATCGAGCGAGACACGGCTCGCAGACACTGCGGGAGGACATCGCAGGATCCAGGGAACAAGGTAAGTTTCTTCCCCTGGATACTGCGATGCAGCTCTTAGCATAAAAAAATCACCCCGAGCCAGACTCGGGATTACCGCTAGGGAGGTTAAACAGTCCACTTTCAGCGAAAGTTCATGTACTGCAAACTTTGCAGTGCATTAACTTTCACTGAATGTGGACTGTTTAATGAGCAGGGGCTATTGATGGGTACATTAGCTGCGTTTGATGGGCACAGTGGTTGCATTTGATGGGCACAGTGGTTGCGTTTGATGGGCACAGTGGTTGCGTTTGATGGGCACAGTGGCTGTGTTTGATATGCACAGTGGCTGTGTTTTATATGCACAGTGGCTGCGTTTGATGGGCACAGTGGCTGCGTTTGATAGGCACAGTGGTTGCGCTTGATGGGCACAGTGGCTGCGCTTGATGGGCACAGTGGCTGCGTTTGATGGGCACAGTGGCTGCGTTTGATATGCACAGTGGCTGCTCTTGATGGGCACAGTGGCTGCGTTTGATGGGCACAGTGGCTGCGTTTTATATGCACAGTGGCTGCGTTTGATGGGCACAGTGGCTGCGTTTGATGGGCACAGTGGCTGCTCTTGATAGGCACAGTGGCTGCGTTTGATGGGCATAGTGGCTGCGTTTGATGGGCACAGTGGCTGCGTTTGATATGCACAGTGGCTGCTCTTGATGGGCACAGTGGCTGCGTTTGATGGGCACAGTGGCTGAGTTTTATATGCACAGTGGCTGCGTTTGATGGGCACAGTGGCTGCGTTTGATGGGCACAGTGGTTGCGTTTGATGGGCACAGTGGCTGCTCTTGATGGGCACAGTGGCTGCGTTTGATGGGCACAGTGGCTGCCTTTGATGGGCACAGTGGCTGCGTTTAATATGCACAGTGGCTGCGTTTGATGGGCACAGTGGCTGCGTTTGATATGCACAGTGGCTGCTCTTGATGGGCACAGTGGCGGCAATTGATGGCACAGTGGCTGCGTTTGATGGGCACAGTGGCTGCTTTTGATGGGCACAGTGGCTGCAATTGATGTTTGTTTTTTTTCAGTTTGTTTGCGCCCCCCCCAAAAAATTGTGAGCACCAGCCGCCAGTGGTCCCCGGTGTCCCTCCCTGTCCCTGGTTATCTGAAAGATGGGTTTCAAATGTTTTGACAGGGGCGCAGTTTCAGTGCTTGCCATAGGCGCCATTTTCACTAGATACGCCTCTGTCTAGAAACAAAAACCATGGAGGAAAAGTGGGAGTGCGTTAAGACTATATTAATTATTGGAATTAGCCAGTGTATTCCAATGGGCAACAAATATAAAATAACTAAAGTTAAACCTGAGTGGGTAAATTGGAGCATAAAAAGGCATATTAATGAGAAAAATCTATCCTTTAAAAAATATAGGGCAGAGGGGACACTGTCAACATTCCAGCACTGCAAAGAATGCTATAAAAAAAGTTCAAGCACGATCAGGGCAGGGAAAATAGACCATGAAAGACACATAGTGGAGGAGAGTAAAAAGAATCCCCAAAAATGTTTTAATAATAGTCATAAGACAAAGTCAGAACATATTAGCCCCACAGAGAATAATTAGGTGAAGTCGGTTACAAGTGACAGGGAGAAGGCAACTGTGTAAATACATTTTTCTCCTCAGTTTTTACTATGGAAAAGGAGAGGTATAATAGACAAGATGGTACTGTTAAGCCCCGTACACACGACCGTTTTTCCGTTGCCGAGTAAACCGTACGTGTGTACGAGGTTTTCAGGATTCTCGTCAAGAAAACTGGCCAGAATCTCGACGAGAAAAATAGAGAACCTGCTCTCTATTTTCTCGTCGGGATTCTCGTCGGCCTGTTTCCAGACGAGAAACCCGAGAGTGTGTACGCTTACCTGTCGCCGTGGAATCCCGCGCATGCTCGAAATGACTTAGACTAATGCGCGGTAGCTTCCTAGGCATAGGTAGGGTGTAGCAAGATGGCGGCGACAGCATCGAATGTGATGAGCGCACGCTCGTCGTAGTCGATGACATCACCGCGTTCGTTCCATTCAAAAGAACGGCGGTTCTTTTGAATCGAGCGTGTGTACACTCGGCCGGGACAAGATTTTAGTCAAGAATCTCGTCAGGGAAAAACTACGGGTTTTTTCCTGACGAGATTCTCGGTCGTGTGTACGAGGCTTAAGTAATACTGCACAAATTGTACCCTTGTGGCTAACAGAAGCCAGTGTTCAAAAAAAAACTTGAAAAACTCAATGTGAACAAATCACCAGAACCAGATGGCTTACACCCAAGTGTTCCCAAAGAACTTAGCCATGTGATTGCTAGACCATCATTCCTAATCTTTAAGGACAGCCTACTGACCGTAATAGTATTGGTTGATTGGTCAAAAGCTAACATGTTACCAGTTTTTAAAAAAGGGCCAAGATACATATCTGGAAACTACAGGCCAGTCAGACTAACATCAATAGTATGTGAACTAGTGGAGGAAATGATAAGGGACTATATCCAAGAAACTGCTGATGTAAATATAGGAAGAGACTGTGGATTTACAGTGAGTGAAAAAAGTATTTGATCCCCTGCTGATTTTGTCCACTGACAAAGAAATGATCAGTCTATAATTTTAATGGTAGGTTTATTTCAACAGTGAGAGACAGAATAACAAAAAGAAAAACACATTTAAAAAAACGTATAAATTGATTTGCATTTTAATGAGTGAAATAAGCATTTGATCCCTTTGCAAAACATGACTTAGTACTTGGTGGCAAAACTCTTGTTGGCAATCACAGAGGTCAGACGTTTCTTGTAGTTGGCCACCAGATTTACACAGATCTCAGAAGAGATTTTGTCTCACTCCTCTTTGCAGATCCTCTCCAAGTCATTTGGTTTAGAGGCGGACGTTTGGTAACTCAAACCTTCAGCTCCTTCCACATATTTTCTATGGGATTAAGGTCTGGAGCCTGGTTAGGCCACTCCAGGACCTTAATGTGTTTCTTCTTTAGCCACTCCTTTGTTGCCTTGGCCGTGTGTTTTGGGTCATTATCATGCTGAAATACCCATCCATGACCAATTTTCAATGCCCTGGCTGAAGGAAGGAGGTTCTCATCCAAGATTTGACAGTACATGGCCCCGTCCATCGTCTCTTTGATGCAGTGAAGTTGTCCTGTCCTCTTAGCAGAAACCCCCCACCCCCCCAAAGTATAATGTTTCCACCTCCATGTTTGATGATGGGGATGGTGTTCTTGGGGTCATAGGCAGCATGCCTCCTCCTCCAAACAGTGAGTTGAGGTGATGCCAAAGAGCTTGATTTTGGTCTCATCTGACCACAACACTTTCACCCAGTTCTCCTCTGAATCATTTCATTAGCAAACTTCAGACGGGCCTGTACATGTCCTTTCTTGAGCAGGAGGACCTTGTGGGCGCTGCAGGATTTCAGTCCTTCACGGCGTAGTGTGTTACCAATTGTGTTATTGATGACTATGGTCCCAGCTGCCTTGAGATCATTGACAAGATTCTCCCGTGTAGTTCTGGGCTGATTCCTAACCGTTCTCACGATCCTTGAAACTCCACGAATGAGATCTTGCATGGAGCCCCAGATCGAGGGAGATTGACAGTTATTTTGTGTTTTTTCCGTTTGCGAATAATCCACCAACTATTGTCACCCTCTCACTAAGCTTCTTGACGATAGTCCTGTAGCCCATTCCAGCCTTGTGTAGGTCTACAATCTTGTCCCTGACATCCTTGGGCAGCTCTTTGGTCTTGGCCATGGTGGAGAGATTGGAATATGATTGATTGATTGCTTCTGTGGACAGTTGTCTTTTATATAGGTAACAAGCTGAGATTAGGAGCACTCCCTTTAAGAGAATGCTACTATTCTCAGCTTGTTACCTGTATAGAAGACACCTGAGAGCCAGAAAACTTGCCGATTGATCATCTCCATGACTAATGTTCGGGGGAGGAGCGAAATGTGTTGGGGTGTGGCCTGGTGGGACTTAAGGCTGAGATTGTCTTTCCTACCATCGTATTACTTGTGTGGATGTGCTGCACTGGGGACCCCTTCCCTCCTCTCTCCTGTGGTCACAGGAGCCAGGACGAGCTTCGCTCCCTCACCAGCACTCCCACAACAGCAGATGCATCCACAATCTACATTGCTCCCCGAACCAGCACATGAGCCGGAGTGGCACACTAATACTCCAAGGGTCACAGTGAATAGTGCCCCATTGTTGGTGTCAGTGGGAGGAATAATGCCCCTTTATTAGTGTCTGTGAAAAGAATAGTGCCCCATCGTTGGTGCCAGTTTAACCACTTAAGGACTGCCTAATGCCGATATACGTCGACAGAGTGGCACGGCTGGGCATAAGCACATACAGGTATGTTGCCCTTTAGGAGCCCAGCCGTGGGTTGCGCTCGCAACCCGGCCTGAAGCTCCGTGACCTGGCCCGTGGACCCGATCGCCACCGGTGTCCCGCGATCGGGTCACAGAGCTGAAGTACGGGGAGAGGTAAGTGTAAACAAACCTTTACCCGTTCTTTCTAGTGAGAGTGTCACTGATCATCTGTTGGTTGGTGTATATAGGGGTAAGTGGCGCTCCCAATGGAGGGTATGTGTTATATAAATCAAGGTGAGAATCCGTGTAAGCCTGGGTGATAACACCAAAGTGGTTGAAACCCAGGGCAACAAACCAAAACAAAAACAAAAACAAGAAACCCTCAAGTGAGATAAGTAACAGTGAATGGGTCAGTGGTGACCTCTCCCTGACCCCAGATATAGGCAATAGATTATTGCTAGTAAGTGAATTCTAAAGTGCTGAGTGCATAAGTGCATATGTGCCAGCCACTGTGAAAGTGACAGAAAATTAATAATAGGGGGGTAAAAACCCTTGTATTCAATTAGGCCAAACTATAGTGTGAGATAGGTTAAACTATACCCAAAATGCAAATAACATATATATAAAAAATAATAACAGATAAGAAAAAATTAGAAAAATATCCCGGTGCAAAACAATTAATCTGAATAGTCCACCATATCAATGTGTATAGAATCCTGATAGTTACAGGATAGGATTTAGTGTATAAATTTTCCACAGTAATGTCCAATCAGGAACAATTCAAATAGGTGGCTTGTGTGAGGATCCTTGCATCTAATACAATCCAGGTGACACTTGTGCTCCCCCTTAGGATACCCTACTCACCAAAAGATGGAACCCCTGCAGGGGTACAAAGCGTGTAGGTGAGTGGTTTTGATGCCTTGGGTCTCTCCTGGTCCCGAGGTTCCTTTACGTCCTGGGCTAGCCGCTCCAACACACAGCAATACTCCTCAGGGAAAAAAAGAGCAGGAGCCACCATAGCGTAATCCAGATTTATTTAAAAAAGGAGTGAACATCCATAATAAAAAAACCAACATCTACCAGGTGGATATGACTGATCATCTGTTCCCTGTCATAGGGAACGACGATCAGTGACGTCACACGCCAAGCCACGCCCCCACACAGTAAGAATCACTCATTAGGTCACACTTAACCCCTTCAGTGCCCACTAAGGTTAACCCCTTCACTGCCAGTGTCATTTTCACAGTAATCAGTGCATTTTTATAGCACTGATCGCTGTAAAAATGACAATGGTGTCAAAAGTGTCCGATGTGTCCGCCATAATGTCGCAGTCGCAATAAAAATCATTAATAAAAATGCCATAAAACTATCCCCTATTTTGTAGACGCTATAACTTTTGCGCAAACCAATCAATAAACGCTCATTGCAATTTTTTTTACCAAAAATATGTAGAAGAATACGTATCGGCCTAAACTGAGGAAAAAAAATGTTTTTTTATATATATTTTGGGGATATTTATTATAGCAAAAAGTTAAAAATATTGCATTTTTTTCAAAATTGTCGCTCTATTTTTGTTTATAGCGCAAAAACTAAAAACCGCAGAGGTGATCAAATACCACCAAAAGAAAGCTCTATTTGTGGGAAAAAAGGACGTCAATTTTGTTTGGGAGCCACGTCGCACGACCGCGCAATTGTCAGTTAAAGTGACACAGTGCTGATTCACAATAAGGGGCCTGGTCCTTTAGCAACAAAATGGTCCGGGGCTAAAGTGGTTAAGAAATAATGCCCCATTGTTGGTGACAGTGGGGGGGAATAATGCTAAACTATTGGTTTCATCAAAAACAATCGTGTATTACTGATAAGCTGTCCATACACAGATTGAAATTCAGATAGTTCAGCAGGGACTGGCCGAGATTTGATCCATGTATGGGCAGGCTGGTTGTTCTGAAGTCGACCCATCGATCGACTTGGGTACAACCAGCCTGTTGGATTTTTTACATACTATTACTGCCAGTGGCTATAGCTGCTAGCAGTAATCATTGAGCACTGCCTGTCAGAAAAGCGCAAGCTAAGCAGATAAGCAGTCACTGTTGTTTCCACGATACAGTCACATGTCTATTTATAAAAAAAATGTCAAAACGATTATTATTTTTTATCTCAGGGAAATGTTTTATTTCCCTAACAGATGTCTGTAGTGTCATACGGCACATGCGCAACTTGAAACACATGACATAATGGCCCCTAATGGCCCTGTGATCTATTTTTCATTCAATTGTTTCTGTGTTTTTCTGCCTTCTTGTTGCATCCTCCGTGAGCTGCTGAACCTCTCTTTTCCCCCCTCACCTCAGTTTGTTTGGAATGAGAAGTATACTGTATGTTAATTAACGTTGTATGCACTACTCTATGCACACTACAAATCCCATAGACCAGGGATATGCAATTAGCGGACCTCCAGCTGTTGCAGAACTACAAGTCCCATGAGGCATAGCAAGACTCTGACAGCCACAAGCATGACACCCAGAGGTTGAGGCATGATGGTAATTGTAGTTTTGCAACAGCTGGAGGTCCGCTAATTGCATATCGCATCCATAGACCATAATCCATCTCGGGAGCGAGTTAGAGAGTGGCTACCTTCTTACATACAGTGGGACCATGGACAATGAACGTAGCCACCCTCAGAAACAGAAAGCTCACAGCAGCAAAAAAATAAAAAAAATACAAATTTGGAGATTTAGAGGAAGCAGAGAGCAATAAAAGGTACTTTACATACTTGAATATAATAAAAAAAAATTAAAACCAGAGTTTAGTATCACTTTAAGTTGCCAACTATATTGGCATAACAGGAACATTGCTAAATTTTACATACATTACTGTCCCTGAAAATCAACCTGCTTTTCAAGTCTATATAGAAAGCCTCATTCGTGGCATACTTTATTAATTTCCTATCACCCTTATTGTCTGTGGCATTACTCAACTAAAATGAGTGTTTAAAATACAGTAGAGGTATTTTTAAAGAATTTGAGACATAGTATGGTGGAGAATATAGCAGTATGGAGGCTTAATTATTATCATTATTATTATTATTATTATTATTATTATACAGGATTTATATAGCGCAAACAGTTTGCGCAGCGCTTTACAACATCAGGGAAGACAGTACAGTCACAATACAATTCAATACAGCAGGGATCAGAGGGCCCTGCTTGTTAGAGCTTACAGTCTAGAAGGGAGGGTCACGTGGAACAAAGGGTAGTAGCTGTGGGGGATGATCAGGTGGACAAATGAAAATACAGTTGTTAGGTGTGGGTAGGATAGGCTTCTCTGAAGAGGAGGGTTTTTAGGGATCCTCTAAAACAGGGATATGCAATTAGCGGACCTCCAGCTGTTGCAAAACTACAAGTCCCATTATGCCTCTGCCTCTGGGTGTCATGCTTGTAGCTGTCAGAGTCTTGCTATGCCCCATGGGACTTGTAGTTCTGCAACAGCTGGAGGTCCGCTAATTGCATATCCCTGCTCTAAAAGCTAATAGAGAAGGAGATAGACGGACAGATTGGGGTAAGGAGTTCCATAGGCTTGGAGAGGCTCTGGAAAAGTCCTGGAGACGAGCATGGGAGGAGGTGATGAGAGAGCTAGAGAGCAGGAGGTCTTGAGAAGAACGAAGAGTATCATCATACTCATAGGCGTGTGCAGGGGGGGGGGGGGTTCCAGGTGTGCCTGGGCACACTCTAATCCCCCTGTGCAGTGCAGATTCCCCCTGTTGATATTTCACCAAAGCCCCCCAACAGGGCTCCTAAACATTTAAAAAAAAAAAATATAAAAATAAAATGGTAAAACAATTATAAAAAAAAATAATAATAAAAATAGAATACTACTGACACCAACCTCTGCCCTACTAGTGTTGCGCACACCTATGACCATACTTTATTAGTCCAGTACTCCTGGGATTATTTAAAGTGGAAGTCCATGCTAAAACTAAAATCCTTGCATTTATAGCCACCAACATTCTAACACTAACCTCTCTAGCCCTAAAAAGAAAAAATCAGTATACATACCTTTTATGCAGGCGTTCCGTGACTTCCGACCCGATCTCCAGCAGTGGAAGCCGACAACGGCTGTGAAATGAATGGGGTGTGACATCACCCATAGACTTACTATGGGGCTTCCATTGTCGGACGTGTCCTCGCACGCGCCTTCACAGTAAAACCGCGGCTGACAGCTCAGTGTGGGATCAGAGCTTCCACTGCTGGAGATCGGGTCGGATCACCTTTAGAAAAGGTATGTATACTGATTTTTTCTTTACGGAGCTAGAGAGGTTAGTGTTAGAATGTTGGTGGCTATAGATGCAGGGATTTTAGTTTTAGCATGGACTTCCGCTTTAAAATAATGGAACAATGTCTCAACATAGGTCTCTGCCTCTGTAGAAAATGAATCCCCCCATATTCTGAGAAAAAGTTCTGAATTTGTGAGCACACAAGTGGGATGCCACTAGGGTGGAAGCAAGCCAGGGGATACCTAAATCTATATTAATACATATGTACACTGTGTATATAAATATATATATATATATATATATATATATATATATATGTAGCGATACCTCCAACTAAGAAGGCCGCAGATTTAGTTTGGGCCCTGAAGACAGCTCCGCCAACCCCCAGCAATATGCTCTACCCCCTACTGGCACAGCTAGTACTGACAGTAAATTGTATATCTTATACTGTATGAATAACTGAGCATTGAGACAATACTAAATTGAAATAAATGCAAGATTTTACTTAAGCTCTTGGTAAGGAAAAGGGTAACATCAATGACAGTTTACAGAATAATCATTAGTAATGCAGAGCCCAGCCACACTAACACACTATAGGGTTAACACATAACAAGTGCGCCACGCGGGCGACCGTTAACTAAGTGCCCTGTGCTGTGGCGCAGTAACCAAAACACCTTGGACAGAGGGGTGGCAGTGGACGTGGTATACTTGGATTTTGCAAAAGCGTTCGATACAGTTCCCCACACACGGCTCATGTGTAAGGTAAAGTCTACAGGATTGGAAATATCAGTTTGTAAATGGATAGAAAACTGGCTAAAAGACAGAATTCAGAGAGTAGTGGTTAATGATTCTTACTCTGAATGGTCCAAGGTTATCAGTGGTGTACCCCAAGGTTCAGTGCTGGGACCCTTACTTTTTAATATGTTTATAAATGATATTGGGTCTGAGATCAAAAGTAACATTTCTGTCTTTGCAGATGACACCAAGCTATGCAGTGGAATAACGTCCTTACAGGATGTCGCCAATTTACAAGCCGACCTCAATGCTCTGTCTAATTGGGCGACTATGTGGCAGATGAGGTTTAATGTTGATAAATGTAAAGTTATGCACTTGGGGGCTAATAATATGAATGCATCATACATACTAGGGGAAGTACAACTGGGGGGATCCATAGTGGAGAAGGATCTGGGGGTTTTGGTAGATCATAAGCTCAATAATGGCATGCAATGCCAAGCTGCGGTTTCCAAAGCGAGCAAAGTCCTTTCTTGTATTAAGAGAGGTATGGTCTCCAGAGAGAGAGATATCATTTTGCCCCTGTTCAAATCATTAGTAAGACCTCATCTGGAATATGCAGTTCAGTTTTGGGCCCCAGTTCTCAAAAAGGATATTGGGGAACTGGAGAAAGTGCAGAGAAGGGCAACCAAACTGATAAGAGGCATGGAGGAGCTCAGCTATGAGGAGAGATTAGAGGAACTGAATTTATTCTCTCTTGAGAAGAGGAGATTAAGGGGGGATATGATCAACATGTACAAATATATAAGGGGTCCATATAGTGAACTTGGTGTTCAGTTATTCACTTTACGGTCAACACAAAGGACAAGGGGGCACTCTTTGCGTCTAGAGGAAAAGAGATTTCACCTCCAAATACGGAAAGGTTTTTTCACAGTAAGAGCTGTGAAAATGTGGAATAGACTCCCTGCAGAGGTGGTTCTGGCCAGCTCAGTAGATTGCTTTAAGAAGGGCCTGGATTCTTTCTTAAATGTACATAATATAACTGGGTACTGACATTTATAGGTAAAGTTGATCCAGGGAATATCCGATTGCCTCTCGGGGGATCAGGAAGGAATTTTTTCCCCTGCTGTAGCAAATTGGATCATGCTCTTCTGGGGGTTTTTTGCCTTCCTCTGGATCAACTGTGGGTATAGAATTGGGTATATGGGATTGTACGATATATGTTTATTTTTTTTTATTTATTTTTTTTACGGTTGAACTGGATGGACTTGTGTCTTTTTTCAACCTGACTAACTATGTAACTATGTAACTATGTAACCTTAGAAACCCCACCAGGCCTGGTTCTGATATCTACAACTTAGTCCTTTTTTTTCACCGGCAGATCTTTAACGGTGGTGCACATTAACAGAGTACAAACTTTGTAATCCAATGGGGTAGGTAAAGATGGGGTAGAAACTCAGCTATACGAACAGTAGGTTCAGCTCCGACAAGGGCCTTCAATAAGAATACCAAGAATAACTCGTAGGCCACGGCAGTCTATAGGCCTATATGCAGTAACAGTATATCAGTTGGGCATATGCCCTCTCACCCGCCCGGACTACAGTTCCAGTCCGGGAACTTCCACCAACTGTGTCCCACACACACTCAGTCTCTTCAGCGATCGGGTCCCCGATCCAACAAGGCTGTAGTCGAGCGAAGTCAGATGCCACCCAGGCTCGCAGAGGGGTGGAAGGCTCTTTGGTGCTGCGCAAGGTCTCAGGCTTCAGGCCTTGCACTCCGACACATCCGCACAGGAGGATCAGTCTCTGAAGTCTCGTGTCCCAAAGAGGCCGAGCCCAGCCTCGCCTCCTCCTCTTATAACCCCTCCCATGAGTCTCTGCGGTGGAAACATTGCCGAACAGGGTTCTGGGTAATGGAGGGGGGGTTAGGGCTAGAAACAAAAAGACAAAAATCATGAGGGGTTCAGGTATCTTCAATTTAAGTTCTGCTATTCTAACTGATGCAGAAAAGACTGTACTCGATAAGGGTCTCAAATATGTCCCCCCGTGCAGGTTGAATAAATTTAAGACCTACATGGATGTTCACCGATTTATCAGGAGAGTTAGCATTAAACGCCATTTTTTGTGCAATCCCATTGGCACAAATAATGATTTGGTACCTGGGTTCACCCACTCAGGATTATCAAACGCGTCTTTGTTTAACCCTCCTGGAGCATTGGCTCCACCCCTTAAAGTGTTTAGGGATGTGGTCCTCAGGGATTTGGATCAATTGCCACTTAAAAAGGTACATTCCGATAGAACCCTTGTTGAAGGCCTTGATTCCCTATGTAAAAACAGGGATCTTGTTATTAGGCCTGCGGATAAAGGGGGGGGGGGTATTATCATTCTAGACAAGGCTAATTACCTTTCTGAGATGTCTCGGATCGTCAACGATCGGGACACCTATACTCCCCTATCATCCGATCCAAAGACCCTATATACAAGAGAGCTATCAGTATTGGTTCAAAGAGGTCTAGACCTTGGGATACTTAACAGGAAGGAAAGTGAATATTTGGTGCCTAGGGCGCCGCGCACACCTGTCATTTATTATCTCCCCAAAATACATAAGGATGCTACAAACCCCCCTGGGCGCCCTATTATTAGTGGCATTGATTCCATCACGTCTAGGGTGGGACGTTATATTGATGGCTTCTTACAACCATTGGTTTTAATGATGCCTTCGCATCTCAAGGATTCCCGCCAGGTTATCAATATTTTGACCGGAATCACCCCTGGGGACGGCATGTGGTTGGTAACAGCGGACGTCACGTCCTTATATACTATCATTCCCCATAATTTGGGTTTATTTGCAGTAGAATACTACTTGAGGCGTGACTCCGGACTGTTTGATGAACAGATTTCATATATTCTTGAGTTGCTATCATTTGCTGCTTCTAGGAGCTACTTCTGGTTTAATAACCAATTCTACAGGCAAGACAGAGGAGTGGCTATGGGGGCAAAATATGCCCCTAGTCTGGCCAATCTCTTCATGGCCCTATGGGAGGAGGACGTTGTCTATGTTCAACGCCCGCCCCAACTCATGTTGTGGGCAAGGTACATTGACAACGTCCTCCTCCTATGGCATGGGGATCGTAAAGATCTGGATACCTATATGGAGCACCTCAATAACAACACTAGGGGTATCGTCTTGAATTTTGAGGCGAGCCAGGAGGAGATTAATTTTTTAGATTTAAAAATAAGTATTAAAAATGGCTCTTTCACCACTTCCACCTTTTTTAAAAATACGGATAGGAATTCATACATACCTACCAATAGTTGCCATCATCCATCATGGCTTAAATCCGTACCCAAGAGTCAATTCATCAGGCTGAAACGTAACTGTACGGATCACAAAGAATTTCTAACACAAGCACAAATCCTGGTTGGTCGATTTTTGGAAAAAGGGTATTCCAATGATTCACTCATTAACACCTTAAATGAGGTTGCATTATTGGATAGGAAAGACCTATTGGCTGAGAAACCTAGGTCCCAATCGAGAGTGCCATCCATTCCATTTGTTACCACCTATTCAACTCAATATAGGGGTATCAAACAGTTGATTAAGAAGCATTGGCACATTCTCACCAATGAACCTGTTTTGCAGGGAGTATTACCTGTCCACCCTCAGGTTATATACAAGGGAGCACCTTCTTTACAAGGGAGAGTGGCACCCAATATTCTAGATCCCCCTTCTGTGCGCAAGACTTTTCTCGATCAGTTGGTGAGTTTCTATCAGTGTAGGAGGTGTCGGGTATGTTCGTTGAGTGGTTGTACCCATAGACGTACCAATACGTTTAAGTCCACTGTAACCAATGTTGAGCATAAAATATTGCCATTTATTACTTGCTCCACGGAGAGAGTTGTTTATCTCCTACAATGTCCATGTGGACTCCAATATGTGGGCAGGACTAAACGACCTCTCCGTGTTAGACTAAACGAACATATCACTAACATCCTCACAGGTTTCCCAAAACACCCAGTATCCCGACACTATTTGGAAATTCATGCCAAAGACCCCACCAACACCATCTTTCTGGGGATAGATAAATATTCTGCTAGATGGAGGGGTGACTCCATGATCAGAAGTATTTCCAGACTTGAGATGGCTTGGATCCACAGACTGAAGAGTTATGTACCATATGGGATGAACGTTGAAGTAGATCTCAACGCTTTCATCGATAACTCTTAGTCTGTGATAAGTGGGAGCTTGCTTTGCATATGTGGATCTTGCTACATTGGTGACCACAATTGTTTGCCATTATATATCCTTATATGTCCAATTTACCATCCAAGGGACCCCCAATGGGCCCTCACACTTTAGAATATTCCCCCCCCCCCTTTCCCTTTTTCTGTTGCTGTTTCTAGTTGAGGTATATTTTTTTGTCTTTTTTTGACCTCCACTGGTTATAATATGCAACAATACATATAGAACCTTTTTATTATCATTTTTTATGTGTATATACATTTCTATCTTTATAGATATTAGTATGTATCCTTATAACATACTTTTCAAAGTATTCCAATATTTTTCAAATGGTATACCATATTGTGGTGGACGGGTGGATGTTGTTTATTAATTTGGACATCCTTCCCGCCCACACACATGATAAGGTTCATTATAAATTAGTTTTACGACTTAAATGCTGTTTTATATGTTCACCTCCTATTTTTAATATATTTGGGGTTAACTTTGTCTATTCATATACCGCTGCCTGTGATCAAAGTGAGGCTTGGTTATATGTTGGTTCAGGGCCGGGCCTTTCTGGTGGTATGGAGGCTTGGTTTAATTGCCGTGACTCCATTGGCCGCTTAGAATGAGGCTTGACTCTTTTTTCTTCCATAGTGCTGCCTGTGATCAAAATGAGGCTTGGCTATGTGTTGGTTCATGGCCGGGCCTTTCTGGTGGTATGGAGGCTTGGTTTAATTGCCGCGACTCCATTGGTCGCTCAGAGTGAGGCTTGGTTATGTGTTGGTTCAGGGTCGGGCCTTTCTGGTGGTATGGAGGCTTGGTTTAATTGCCGTGACTCCATTGGCCGCTTAGAATGAGGCTTGACTCTTTTTTCTTCCAAAGTGCTGCCTGTGATCAAAATGAGGCTTGGCTATGTGTTGGTTCATGGCCGGGCCTTTCTGGTGGTATGGAGGCTTGGTTTAATTGCCGCGACTCCATTGGCCGCTCAGAGTGAGGCTTGGCTTTTCTTCTTCTATATCTCGTGATTCGTCAGCACGTCACCTGATCCCCATGACGACGTGTAGGAACACAAAACGTACGTCGGGAAGGTGAGCGTGCTGACGCCATCATCACGGGACAGGTACGGCGGACCGGCCGGTTGTTATGCTCTTTTAATGTTATATTGTGTAAGTGTTTTTATACCCCTTTTTATAAATAAATGTAACATTGGGTAATGCACTATCGAGCCTCCTGTCTCTTTTTGGGAAATCTTTGACGCAACCACTGCACATCAAGTGACGTTTGGATTTCTCTGGATTTTCCCCTGGGATTGCGGATGGGCTTATTTGTTTCTTACCTCTGGTAAGCAGTTTGTATTGTTGGTGGTGGACACGGGTGTGCATGCACCGAATTCCAATCTGATGCGGGTCACCTCTTCACGGCTTCCCTTCATTCTTCATTTTTTTGATTTTTGAATGGACTTTTATTTGGATATATTCCAGACTTACCTACTGTCATCACTATTGGACTTCATATGTATATATTTCTATGTGTTGCTACTAACATTCATACATTGGTTAATTCACATTAGCGCACTTGTTCCTTTTATTTTCGTTTACTTTATATGTTATCACATATCACAGGTGCTGCTGTATTTTTGTTTATGTTTATAGGCTAGCGCGGTTTATTGCTTTCGTTTTTTTCTACACCATTCTGGGTAATGTAGTCTCTCTGCATTAAAGGGGAACACCCCGCTACACACTCCCCCCACTTGAACTCTTTGGTCCCCAAAGATAAACCTTAACAAAGACTATGTACAACTCTAGACAATTCTACAAACGATGTTGGCATAGGGAATTCCCACCAAAACTGAGGGGTAGAATTCCCTTGCCCACAGGTCACATTATCATGGGTGGCCTGCCTAGCTGTGCCAGAGAGTGAGCTGGGGTTGCCCTCCACTAAATGGACAGTGGAGGGATCCGGATTTTCAGCATTCCTCCTAGCGGTAACTACAGAGTCCTCTGAGCTATTCCCCATTTGTGGGTAGGTCAGCTTCCTAGGAGGCCGGATGACTCTTCGAGCCCTTTGCTCTCTTGGGATTTCTGGCTCTGGGGCCACAGGCTCCTCTTCCTCTGAGCAACTATCATGGGCATCTTCCCAGTAATCTGCTGAAGGACTAGAGGGGATGAACTCTGTGGCTTCTGGGTTCAGTGTTTCATCTGTGGTGTCTTCAGTGGTTGGAAGGTCTATGGTAGAAGTTCCTGGAGTTGGGGAAGGCCACAGCCAATTAAGTTCTCCCTCCTCATTTCCACTAAGTTGAGAGGCCTCTCCATCTTCAGCTCGGGAGGCCTGCGACCGAGTGTTCGGCCTAGGAGTATCCAGGATAGAGGCCGGTTTAGGGGAGTCTCCCACGGGAGGTATTCTAACTGCCTCAGCAAGTGGGAGCAGGTGGTTTCGATGCCACGTCTTCAGGGGGCCCACCTTTCCTTTCGGCTTCAACTTGTAGACAGGCAGGCCCGGCAACTTCCTACAGATGACATAAGGTTCAGATCTCCATCTATCTGCAAGTTTGTGCTTCCCAGGGACCCCCAGATTGCGTAACAGTACTCGATCCCCGGGCTGTAGGTCTTGTACCCGGACCTTCAAGTCGAAGTTTCTTTTGTTTCGAGCTCCCCTTTGATCTGAGGCCGCTTGAGCTTGTTCATAGGCTACTTTCAGGCTGTGTCTGAGCCTGTCCACATATCCTTTGTGGGATGTGGCTGAGGAATGGTCCAAAGAGGTGCCAAAGGCCAAGTCCACAGGTAGTCTCGCTTCTCTCCCAAACATGAGTCGATATGGGGAGTAGCCTGTAGCATCACTGATGGTGCAGTTGTAAGCATGTACTAGGGCTGCTATGTGTTTGCTCCAATGTTGCTTTTTCTCACTTTCCAGAGTCCCCAACATGTTGAGCAAGGTTCGGTTAAACCTTTCCGGCTGAGCATCTCCTTGTGGGTGGTAAGGTGTAGTTCGAGTCTTCTTGATTCCCAACGAATCCAGGAGTTTCCGGATCAGTTTACTCTCAAAGTCCCTTCCTTGATCTGAATGAAGTCGCTGTGGCAGCCCATAATGGACAAAGTACTTCTCCATAAGTACCTTGGCTACGGTGGAGGCCTTCTGATCTTTGGTTGGGAAAGCTTGGGCATACCGGGTGAAATGGTCGGTTATCACCAGAACATTTCCTAGCCCATTTAGGTCGGGTTCAAGGCAGAGAAAGTCAATGCATACCAGATCCATTGGGCCTTGACTTTGTAGATGGCCCATTGGGGCAGCTTGATGGGGTAAAGTCTTCCTCTGGATGCATCGTGCACATGAGTGGCAGTACTCTTCTACCTCTGCCCTCATGCAGGGCCAATAGAACCGACTTCTGACAAGTTGAAAGGTGCTTTCAGCCCCTAGATGGCCATGATTGTCATGCAGGGCAATCAGAACAGTCTCTCGATGTTTCTCTGGGAGGAACAGTTGCCACTTATCTTCTGAGTCATCAGAGGGGCCCCTTCGGTAGACCACTCCCTGATGTACCTGCAACCTGTCCCATTCTTTCCTCAACAGGCGAGCTTCCTTTGAGGGATGACGCAGGAGTTTGTTTGGATCCTGATTCTCCAGGGCCTCCAGGACCAATCTCCCCATGGGGTCTTCCAATTGGTCACACCTCAACTCCTTCTTGGACAATCTCGGCAGGTTGTCTTCGTCCAATGGAGTCACTCCACAGTAGTGTTTTGGGACTCCCACCATGGTAACTCCTATTTCTTCTGCTCTGGAGCCTCCTCTGGCCTGGAATTCAGCTCCTTGACAAAGGGCCCGCACCCCGTCCGGTGCCACTTGGGTCCAATCTTCTACATCACTGGTGGGGGCATGAGATCTCCTGGACAGAGCGTCTGCATCTCTATTCCCAGCCCCTGGCCTATACTTTAGGCTGAAGTTGAATCCAGACAGTGCGGCCAGCCACCTGTGTCCAGTGGCGTCCAGCTTGGCCGTGGTGAAAAGGTAGGTAAGGGGGTTGTTGTCGGTCTTCACAGTGAACTCCGCCCCATACAGGTAGTCTTTGAGCTTGTCTACTACCGCCCACTTAAGGGCCAGGAACTCCAGCTTGTGAGTGGGGTAGTTCTTCTCAGAGGGGGTCAGGCTCCTGCTCACATAGGCAACAGGCCTTTGTTGCCCTTCGTGTTCTTGATAAAGTACTCCTCCCAGACCGTCATGACTAGCATCTACGTGTAGTTCATAGGGTTTGGTTGGGTCTGCGTAGGCCAAGACTGGAGCAGTGGTCAGGCTCTTCTTCAAGGCCTGGAAGGCCTCTTCACACTTCTGATTCCACTGATCTCTGATGGACTCTCCCGGCTTCCTGGGCCCTGAGTCATCCTCTTCTCCCTCAGTCTTGAGCAGTTCATTCAATGGTCTAGCAATTCGGGCGAATCCCTCCACAAACCTCCTATAGTAGGAGCAGAAACCCAAGAAGTATCTGAGTTCTGTTACTGTGGTGGGCCGTGGCCAGGAGGTAACTGCCTCCAATTTCTCGGGGTCTGTGGCCACCCCTTCTTCGGACACTATGTGCCCCAGATAGTTCACAGAAGACTGGTAGAACCAACACTTTTCAGGCGAAAGTTTGAGTCTCTCCTCACTGAGTCTCCTCAAGACTTTTTCCAGCCTCTCCTCATGTTCCTCCAGGGTTCTTCCAAAGACTATGACATCGTCCAGGTATACAAGGACTTCAATAAGGTTCATGTCTCCTACAGTCTTCTCCATGAGACGCTGGAAAGTAGCTGGGGCTCCAGACAGACCTTGGGGCATCCGGTCGAATTCAAAGAACCCCACTGGGGTTATGAAAGCTGTTTTCTCCTTGTCTTCTGAGTGCATAGGGATCTGATAGTACCCGCTTTTGAGATCCATAACACTGGACCACTTGGCTCCAGACAAGTTCTGTAGGGCATCCTCTATCCTTGGAGTGGTATACTGGTCGGGTATGGTTCTCCTGTTGAGAGTCCTGTAGTCGATACAGAGCCTCAATGACCCATTCTTCTTCCTGACCACCACTATCGGGGATGCATAGGGGCTTCTAGATTCCCGTATCACTCCAGTCCTCTTGAGTTCTGAGAGTTGTTCCCTTAGATCCTCCAGATCTGCTAGGGGGACCCGCCTGACTCTCTCTCTGAAGGGTTTATCTTCCTGGAGGCGGATCCGATGGGTGGCACTCCTTGCACACCCCACATCGAACTCATCTTTAGAGAAGATCTTCTCCCATCTGTTCAGCTGGGCCTTGGCTCTCTCTTTCCAAGCCCTGGACAGATTCGGGTTTTCCATGGATATCTTCTCCCAAGCATCTCCTCCTTCGCCCACCTCTGACAGGTTGACAGGGGCAGCAGGGCTCACCTGGCCTAGCAGCATCCTGGCTGGGACCTCCATGGGGCCATCCGTATTGTTCCTAACACTCACTGGGACTCTACAATGGGCCTTCTTTAGGGCCTTCAGCGGAATCACTTCTGGTATCACTTCCAGACCGTGGGACCCTTCCCTTGGATCAGATTCCAACATGACAAAGGGTCCAGGCTGCTCCCAAGTAAGCTTCACAGTGCCTCTGAGACAGGTTACTTCGCCGGGCTGCAGCACTATCCCTCCTCTTCCAAGTCTCCACACCTTCCCTATCCCCTCTCCTGGGGTCTTCTGCTCTAAGACCAGCCTTTGGTAAGCTGTCTTCAGCATGGGGTGGATCTTGGTGACCGCTGCCCCTTTCTCTTTCACTAGAGGGGTCAGAAGTCTTCGGACCAGGTCCGTGTTTGTCCCTATTATCAGGGAACTCTTGTTGGCTCCTGGTGGCCGAGGGCACACAACTGCCAGGGTGTCAAACACTTCGGCTTTTCCAGCCACAGATGGGTCAAAGGTCATCCTGACAGGCAGATAGCCATCGTAGGGGAAGTTCTGGGTTCCGATCCCACATAACTCTAGTCCCTCTATTTTCCGGATGGGTAGGTGACTCAAGTGCTTATCATAAAAGTCTCTGTATAGCAGGGTTACTTGCGCCCCAGTATCCAAGATTGCTCTGGTGTAGACTCCCTCCACTTGAATGGACACTATAGGAGATGGGCCTAGCAGCTTCTCCGGATATGGCCCGGCAGGGGTCGCTTTCTTCAGACTTTTTCTCTTTGAACCTCCTCTCGTCCAATCCCCTTTGGACTTCAGTCTTTCTTGAGTCTGGTATGCATTGACTTCCCTCCCTTTACTGGGTGTAGGGACCCGCTGAGGGATACTATTGTTTTTCTTAGGTGTGCACCCCCTCTGGGGAGTGCTGTGCCTCTTCTGAGGGGTCTTACCCCCTTTCTCTGGGGTGTATCTCTGTTGAGGAATGTTGTGTTTCCCCCGAGGCGTTTTATCTCCTGTTGTTTTCTGCTTTGCTTTCAGCTTGGAGCTCACTGAAGGTGATGGGCACCCGGTTGACTCCTTCACCGGGGCCCTCTGAAGTTTCCCGCCGGCTTGCGGTTGTCTATTTTCTTCTTCTTGGGACTGGAGCATGTAGCCGCAATATGTCCAATTCCTCCACAGTTAAAGCAGACTATATCTCCCCATTCTTGTAAAGATGCGGGTGCTGAGGCAACTGGGAATAATTCCTTCCTTGGTACTTCTCTCTTGGGACCCTCTGTGTCTTTTTCCATCAGAGAGGTCAACATCTCTAACACCTTGGACATTTGAGCTTTCAGGGTGTCTATCTCCGAATCTCTTTCAGGGGTCATTACTGGATTGACTAGCACCTGTGCGGGTACAACGTTTTCCTTAATCATCTGCTGGTCCTGTTGTAGTGCCTCCTCATCTCTGATGATTTTTATCAAGTCAGCATAAGTCAGCAACGTCCCTCCTCCTGAGGTTTTCAGGTGCAGCCAGACTGGATCCGAGCGCAGCGCTCCCTTTAAGACTTGCTTCATTCTTGCCGCATCTGTATCTTGGGGCCTCATCCCCTTCTTCAACACAATCTTGCACAGCAACCTGTTCATTCTCCTAACATACTCGGAAAGTTTCTCCTCTGGTTTTTGGAAAGTGTGTTCAAATTGGTAGACCATTTCTGTCACCTTTTCTAATTGACCAAACTCTTCCTGCAGCATGGCTAGACAGTCTTGAGCCGTGCAATCTGCATTCCCAAACCGAAAACTTTTCACTGCTTCTGCTGCTGCGCCTTTAAGGCTTTCCATCACTCGTTGCCTCTTCTGCGCTTCAGGCACCTCCCATGCCTCTACTGCCTGCAATGCCTGCTCCACCCAGGTGTCAAAGTCTTCTTCCCCTGCGGGGACAGGGAGCTTCCCTGAGAAAGTCTTAAGTCTCCGGTAGCTGGTTTCTACATGCACCGTATTCGTCTTCTGACATTTGGTCAGCAGATCCCCTATCGCACCTATCAGTTCTGGTGATATAGCAGTGATAGGTGCAGGCGTCACCGGAGGCGTCGCCCTGCCTCCTTTTTCCGGTGGGGTACGGGCCATAGCCTGCGGTGATCCCGTTGGTGATGGTTCCTTTTTTTCAGTTACTGCGTGCGCCAACCTATAAGTTCTGTTGTCTGGCGTCCGCACACACTTGCGCTTACAGGCCTCTGGCATCCCGTTCCAGTACTCCACTAATGCATACTGATATGAGATGTCTGGGTCTGACTTTATCTCCGTCACCCACGGTGTGTGATTTGGGGACACTGACTTCATCAACTCCTCTACCGTTTCAGTCGACCATTCCTCCCCAGGGAGGCTGATGACTATGGACTGGTTTGGCTCTGCGTTAGAGGCTTTGCACCACTCTTCTACCGCTCGTGGATCCATGGGGTCCATGCCGGCACCTCTGGCGTTCACTTGCTGCATCAGGATCCCGGACGAGAACCCCCACGTATAGCGATACCTCCAACTAAGAAGGCCGCAGATTTAGTTTGGGCCCTGAAGACAGCTCCGCCAACCCCCGGCAATATGCTCTACCCCCTACTGGCACAGCTAGTACTGACAGTAAATTGTATATCTTATACTGTATGAATAACTGAGCATTGAGACAATACTAAATTGAAATAAATGTAAGATTTTACTTAAGCTCTTGGTAAGGAAAAGGGTAACATCAATGACAGTTTACAGAATAATCATTAGTAATGAAGAGCCCAGCCACACTAACACACTATAGGGTTAACACATAACAAGTGCGCCACGCGGGTGACCGTTAACTAAGTGCCCTGTGGCGCAGTAACCAAAACACCTTAGAAACCTCACCAGGCCTGGTTCTGATATCTACAACTTAGTCCTTTTTCTTCACCGGCAGATCTTTAACGGTCGTGCACATTAACAGAGTACAAACTTTGTAATCCAATGGGGTAGGTAAAGATGGGGTAGAAACTCGGCTATACGAACAGTAGGTTCAGCTCCGACAAGGGCCTTCAATAAGAATACCAAGAATAACTCGTAGGCCACGGCAGTCTATAGGCCTATATGCAGTAACAGTATATCAGTTGGGCATATGCCCTCTCACCCGCCCGGACTACGGTTCCAGTCCGGGAACTTCCACCAACTGTGTCCCACACACACTCAGTCTCTTCAGCGATCGGGTCCCCGATCCAACAAGGCTGTAGTCGAGCGAAGTCAGATGCCACCCAGGCTCGCAGAGGGGTGGAAGGCTCTTTGGTGCTGTGCAAGGTCTCAGGCTTCAGGCCTTGCACTCCGACACATCCGCACAGGAGGATCAGTCTCTGAAGTCTTGTGTCCCAAAGAGGCCGAGCCCAGCCTCGCCTCCTCCTCTTATAACCCCTCCCATGAGTCTATGCGGTGGAAACATTGCCAAACAGGGTTCTGGGTAATGTAGTCTCTCTGCATTAAAGGGGAATACCCCGCTACATATATATATATATATATATATATATATATATATATATATATATATATATATAAATGTTTATCGATACCATAATGATTACTATAACAACAATACGAAGTGCAGTTTAAGCTTTAAGTTAGTAAACACAAATACAATGCTTGTGGGTATATGGGAAACTTCCTTAGATTATTGATTGGGGACACCAAATAAAAATATCATAAAGGGTAATACAAGTCCCTGTAACCATATTAGTGCAGAGACTGCTGCCACCTGGTGGAGGAAGAAGGGAAATGATTCCTTTGACAAGTAACAGAATGAAATGAACTGAGGTTATATAAAGTATTGTTGAATAGCACCACCACGTGGTAAACATTGGATCTTACATTGCTTTGTCCAATGAGTAAACTAGTACTGATCATTTTGAAAGTTTGTGTCTAATGCCGCGTACACACGACCGTTTTTAATGTCATTGAAAAAAACAAAGTTTTTCTCGACGTGATTCATCTCAAGCCTGCCTTGCCTACACACTATCATGAAAAAAAATGCTTGAGCAAAGCACGGTGACGTACGAAATGTACGATGGCACTATAAAGTGGAAGTTCCATTCGGATGGCGCCACACTTTGGGACACTTTTGCTGATCCTCGTGTTAGTAAAGTTTGGTGAGAGACGATTCGCGCTTTTCAGCCTCGTGCTCTTCAGTCCGTTACAGTGTGAAGAATGTGCTATCTCCATTACGAACGCTAGTTTTACCAGATTGAGCACTCCCATCTCATCACTTGCTTCTGAGCATGCGTTTTTTTTCACGTCTTTAAAGCCTACACACGGCTGTTTTTCATGACGAGAAAAACAACGACATGAAAAACGATGAGAAAAATTAGAGCATGTTCCAAATTTTTAATGGGCATTTTTCACGTCGTATAAGGTGGGTGGCTTAGTGGTTAGCACTTCTGCCGCACAGCACTGGAGTCCCCAGTTTGAATCCTGCTCAGGACACTATCAGCATGCACACTGCAAAGACACAGTCAATTAACTGTCTGCTGTCTAAATTGGTCTATAGGTATTCATGTAATGTAGGGACCCTATATTGTAAGATCCTTATAGGCTGGGAATGATGTGAATGTACAGTATGCTAAAGCACTGCATATATTGTTGGCATTATATAAACACCAGTAATAAATAAAAGGTGCTTTGGCTAAGTTTGGGCTGTTATGAAGAAAATACATATATATTTAAATACCAAAAAATGTTTAAGAGCTAAAGCAGTCAAGTGCATTAATATACAAAAACAAACATTTATTATATTGTAGCAAATTTTTAAATGTGATGGCTACATTCGTTTTATTTTTTAGGCTTTTTTCACTTTTCTTTTCACCTAGTGATCGTGCCAGTAAGTCTGTTGTTTTTCAGTTTCATTTAACAGACCAACCCGCCCAGCAAAAGTTGGGACAAACAATCTACCACTGACAGGGGTGCTTACAATGATCAGCTTTGATTCATTTATATAAAACCTTTATCCTAAAATAAAATAAAACTTTTGCTGTAACTGTTTAAAGCAAGTTACCTGGAGTTCATCTGTACTTTGTTAGTCAAGTCCATCAACATTGTAAATCTGCTAGTGCATCTAACACTAACCTCTCCCTGGATTGACAATGCTGCTGTCCAAAGGTGTCTCTGTTGCTCCTCTGTCCAGAGTGGGGACACTCTAAAACAGGAAGTGTGTTACTGGCCAGATAATCAGGTGAAAATAAAGGAAACTATGGCTATACAAGAAAATTGATACAGCCGCCACCTTTAACCACTTAACGACCGCCCACCGCCGATTTACGTCGGCAGAATGGCACCGACAGGCAGAATCACGTAGATCTACGTGATCGCCTTTGTGCAGTTGGGGGGTCCATCCGGACCCCCCTTCACTGCAGTGAGCGGCCGTTAAGTGTTCGGGAGCGATCAGGCATGAGGGGGCGGCCGCTCGATTCCGCCCCCCCCCTCGCGATCGCTCCCGGCGAATGAAATTGCTTCCTCCTGCCTGAAATGTAAACACAGGCTGGAGGAAGTGATGTCATCTCCCTCGCCGCGGTCTTTTCGTTCCCGGCACCGAGGAGAGAAGAAGCAGGTTAGTGCACCAACAGTCCACTGACACGTAGGTACACATAGGCACACAAATCACCCCCCAGTCACCCCAGATCACCCCCCAGGTCACCCCAAAGCCCCCAATCACAGTGTCACTGATTGCAGTGATCATTTATTTTACTGATCACTGCATTTAGTGTCATCTGTGATTGTAAAAAGTTGCAGGGCAGTTAGGATTAGGCCCCTTTAGGTCCAGGGTAGCCCCCTAACCCCCCCAATAAAGGTTTAACCCCTTGATCACCCCCCAGGTAACCCTTTCACCCCCTAACTTCAGCGTCACTAAGCGATTGTTTTTCCGATCGCTGTATTCGTGTCGCTGGTGTTTTAGATAGGCAGTTATTTTTTTTTAGGTTCGCCGCAGGTTTTTATTAGTGTCAGGTACCCCCACATATTATTTTAACACCCTGATTGCCCCTAGAGTTAACCCTTTCACCAGTGATCACCGTATAAGCGTCACTGGTGTCACTGGTTAGCCAGTAAGTTATTTAGTTATTTAGGTTACCCGTCAGGTTTTTATATAGTGTCAGGTACCCCCATATTTAACCTAATAAAGGTTTTAACCCCCTGATTGCCCCTAGTTAACCCTTTCACCAGTGATCACCATATAAAGGTTACGGGTGACGCTGGTTGATTAGTTTGCTTTTTATAGCATCAGGGCACCCGCCGTATATAACCCAATAAAGGTTTAACCCCCCTGATCGCCCGGCGGGTGAGATCAATTAGGTTTTAGCGCCAGAGAGGGTCTGCGTCGCCCCAGGCAGTGTTAGGTTAGTGCCAGTAACGCTAACACCCACGCGCAAAGCATACACCCCCCTTAGTGGTATAGTATCTGATCAGACCTATACTAGCATCCCCAGCGGTTTAGGGTTCCCAAAAACGCAGTGTTAGCGGGATCAGCCCAGATACCTGCTAGCGCCTGCGTTTAGCCCCTCCGCCCAGCCCAGCCCAGCCCAGCCCACCCAAGTGCAGTATCGATCGATCACTGTCACTTACCAAACACAACACACATAACTGCAGCGTTCGCAGAGACAGGCCTGATCCCTGCGATCGCTTACAGTTTTTTTGTAGCGTTTGATATATTTGCTGACGACAGTCAGGTGCTTTTTTTCCTGTGAATCTTACTAGTGTACCCCTAAATTTAGAGCCCAAAATGGCAAGACGAAGGTACACTAGTAAAGAGGCCTACGAGATTCTGAGCATGACAGATAGTGAAGAGGAGGTCACGTATCTGTCAGATTCAGGCTCAGAATATCTTGCCGTAGAAGACAGTGACGTCAGCGGCCCCACGTCAGATAGCTCTGACGACGAAGTTGAGGTCCCTGCTAAGGTCAGGTGTACCCGATCCCGATCTTCTGAGGTTGTTGAGGAGCAAGAACCGCAGGTCTCTCGTATCATGGAGCAGAGTAGTACTAGCGCCGCTATTCCTTCTGGTGAACTGGCAAGCACCAGCGGCCTAGTACAGCCTGGGCGTACATCCAGCACTGCAGTATCACATGGTGACGTGGCGAGTCCCATAAGTGCAGTTCAAGCTGGCGAGGTGGCAAGCACAAGTAGTGTCCCGCTGCCACCAAGAAGACAAAGGCAGGCCCGTCGTGCCCATACTGCCCTTCCTGCAGAATTTGCCTATCCTGATTGGGTCCCCACCACTTCTGCAGAACCCGTACTTCCCCCATTCACTGCCCAACCCGGTATTCAGGTGGAAACAGCTGATTTTATGCCAATCGATTTTTATTCGCTGTTTTTCACGGAAGATCTCTATAGATCTATTGTGGACCAGAGTAATTTATATGCTGGTCAATTTATCGCCGCTAACCCCCAGTTGCCTAAAATTGCCAGAAATTGGAAACCAATTACGGTTTCCGAATTTAAGACCTTTCTGGGCCTTTCCCTCAACATGGGCACACATAAATTTCCGTCATTGCGTGCTTATTGGTCCACGCACCCAATTGACCACATGCCCGTGTTCTCTGCCTCCATGTCCAGGGCACGATACGAGCAGATTTTGCGGTTCATGCACTTCAACGACAATGAACTTTGTGGTCCACGTGGGGACCCTGAATACGACCGGCTCTATAAAATTCGGCCCCTCATAAACCACTTCAACGAACGTTTTGCAGCCTTGTTTACTCCCGATCAAGTTGTCTGCGTTGATGAGTCCCTGATTAAATTTTCTGGCCGCTTGTCTTTCAAGCAGTACCTTCCCAGCAAGCGTGCCAGATACGGTGTCAAGCTCTACAAGTTCTGTGACAGGGCAACAGGCTATGTAGTGAACTTTACGGTTTATGAGGGAAAAGATAGTCAGATTGAGTCGGTCAACTGCCCGGATTACATAGGGAGCGCTGGCAAGATAGTGTGGAACTTGGTGTCACCCTTATTCGGAAAGGGGTACCACTTGTATGTGGACAATTATTACACGAGCGTGCCACTGTTTAGTCACTTGTTTGATCATAAGATTGGAGCATGTGGCACCGTGCGACCTAATCGCCGGGGCTTTCCCCAGGGGCTTGTAGATTCCCGTCTTAGGCTGGGGGAGAGAGCCTGCTTGAAGTGTAATATCTTGCTCGCTATGAAGTGGAGGGACAATAAGAATGTTTTCCTTCTTACCTCCCTTCATGCAGACACGACAGTCCAAATTCGTACGGCGACTGGTGTTGTGGAGAAATCCCTCTGTGTCCACGAATATAACCAAAATATGGGAGGGGTGGACCTCAACGACTAGTTGATGGCGCCGTATCTAATTGACCGTAAGGCGAGACGCTGGTACAAAAAAGTGTCTCTATCATTATTCCAATTGGCTTTGCTGAACGCTCATGTGCTATACAGAGCTTCAGGCGGGACGTTATCTCTTCTAAAATTCCAGAATGAGATAGTCACAGAACTCCTGTATCCAGGCGGTTCTGCACCTCACCATCCCCAACCAAATGCAGTAAGCCGGCTGCATGAGAGGCATTATTCGTATGTCCTCCCGAGTACCCCTACCCAAAGCCACCCCCAAAAAAGATGTCGTGTCTGTAGCAAGCGCGGATTTAGGCGTGACACCCGTAGTTTTTGTCCACTCTGTCCTGACAAGCCTGGTCTTTGCCAAGGTGAATGTTTTGAACGCTACCACTCAAAAGTGAAGTTTTAGCGTAGGGTACAGCATTTCACAGACTAGGACACACTTACACAGGGTCTCCCAAGATGCCATTACATTTTGAGAGACCCGAACCATTACAGTTGTAAAGTTACAAAAAAAAGTGTAAAAAAGAAAAAAAAAAACGTAAAAAACAAAACACAAAAAAAATATAAAATAAAAAAACCAAAAATAGTTGTCGTTTTATTGTTCTCTCTCTCTCTATTTTCTCTCTATTGTTCTGCTCTTTTTTACTGTATTCTATTCTGCAATGTTTTATCATGCTTGCTTTTCAGGTATGTAATTTTTTGTTTTCAGGTGCGCCATTCAACTGCAGCGCGGAATTATTTATCTTGACAGCAACAGCGTTTGCTCCCACGATACATAAAGCCGTGACTCCAGTGCTGTAGGAGGTGATTTCACCACCACAGTTAAAAAAAAGAGCATATATGCCGAAGCATGGGGGCAGCAGGGGCGGAGGAGCGATTTTGCTCCTAATGCCGCGTACATACGGTCGAAATTCCGACGGAGGCCTGCCCGTGGAAAATTCCGACCGTGTGTACGTGGCATAACTTTTTTGCGGGAGGATGCCCCCATGCTTCGGCATATATATATTTTAGGCACAGGTTGCGTTAAAACATTTTTTTATTTTTTACTAGGTTTTGTTTTGGTATTTGCTTTGCAGGTATGGCATGGTAAGGTCTTACTGTTGTACTGTAATGTTACTTTGTTTTAATGTTAACCACCATTTGCTTAGCAGGTACACGGCTACCAGAACACGGCTGCCAGGCTGGTAACGGGAAAAAAACCTTGGGAATCCATCACCCCATCACTAAGGACCCTTCATTGGCTAACCGTAAAGGATCGGATCACATTCAAGACCCTCTGTCTCACCCACAAGTGCACACAGGGAAACGCTCCACAATATCTATGCGAGAAGATAAAACACTACACCCCCAATCGCAATCTCCGATCAACCAACCAAAACCTCCTTCACATCCCCAAGTCCCGCTACAAATCAAAGGGAGAACGAAGATTTGCAGTCCAAGGACCACGGCTATGGAACGCTCTACCCACCAACATCCGCATGGAAGAAAACCACCGGGCCTTCAGGAAAAAACTTAAGACCCACCTATTCTGAAGGGTCAGGATGTCACTGGATGCAAAGCGCCTTGAGGCGATTTAGTTCGCATATGTAGCGCTATACAAGTTATTCACTCACTCACTCACTCAGGTACGCCATTCAGTTGCAGGGCGGATCTATTTATCTTGACAGCAACAGCGTTTGCTCCCACGATACATAAAGCCGTGACTCCAACGCTGTAGGAGGTGATTTCACCACCACAGTTAAAAAAAAGAGCATATATGCCGAAGCATGGGGGCAGCAGGGGCGGAGGAGCGATTTTGCTCCTAATGCCGCGTATATACGGTCGAAATTCCAACGGAGGCTTGCCCGTGGAAAAGTCCGACCGTGTGTACGCGGCATAACCTTTTATGCCGCGTACATACGGTCGAAATTCCGACGAAGGCTTGACCGTGTGTACGCGGCATAACTTTTTTGCGGGAGGATGCCCCCATGCTTCGGCATATATGCCCATCATTAGAAGTGGGTGGATGAAGGGAGGTATTCTAATGGTGGGCATACCCACCAATCAATCTCTTTTTTTCGTTCAGCCAATAGGCTGTATGAAAAAAAAGATTACAATACATGTCCAACAAGGACCAGCAACGTACTGGTATGTTGCTGGACTTTGAATGTTTATACCAGAATGATGCCTGCGGGTTTAGGTATCATCTTGGTATCATTCTTTTCAGCCAGCAGCCGGCTTTCATGTAAAAGCAATTCTAGCAGATAATTAGCCTCTAGACTGCTTTTACAAGCAGTGGGAGGGAATGTCCCCCCCCCCCCGGATATAAAAAGCGCCATTGGGAAATTGGGAAAGCATTTTATCACACCGATCTTGGTGTGGTCAGATGCTTTGAGGGCAGAGGAAAGATCTAGGGTCTAACCCCCCAATTTTTTTCAAAAAAAGAGTACCTGTCACTACTTATTGCTATCATAGGGGATATTTACATTCCCTGAGATAACGATAAAAATGGTAAAAAAATAAAATATGGAAGGCACAGTTTAAAAATAAAATAAAAAAGCCAAATAATAAAAAAAAAAAAAAAAGCACCGCTGTCCCCCCCTGCTCTTGCGCAAAGGCGAACGCAAGCGTCGGTCTAGCGTCATATGTAAACAGCAATTGCATCATGCATGTGAGGTATCACCGCGAAGGTCAGATCGAGGGTAGTCATTTTAGCAGTAGACCTCCTCTGTAAATCTAACGTGGTAACCTGTAAAGGCTTTTAAATGCTTTTAAAAATGAATGTAGTTTGTCGCCGCTGCGCGTTTGTGCGCAATTTTAAAGCATGTCGTGTTTGGTATCCATGTACTCGGCCTATGATCATCTTTTTTATTTCATCAAACATTTGGGCAATATAGTGTTTTTTAGTGCATTAAAAATAAAAAAAGTGTGTTTTCCCCCCAAAAAATGCGCTTGAAAAATCGCTGCGCAAATACTGTGTGGAAAAAAAAAATGCAACACCCACTATTTTAATCTGTAGGGCCTTTGCTTTAAAAAAATATATAATGTTTGGGGGTTCAACATAATTTTCTTGCAAAAAATTTTTTTTTTTCATGTAAACAAAAAGTGTCAGAAAGGGCTTTGTCTTCAAGTGGTTAGAAGAGTGGATGATGTGTGACATAAGCTTCCTAATGTTGTGCATAAAATGCCAGGACAGTTCAAAACCCCCCCAAATGACCCCATTTTGTAAAGTAGACACCTCAAGCTATTTGCTGAGAGGCATGTTGAGCCCATTGAATATTTTTTTTTTTTGTCCCAAGTGATTGAATAATGACCAAAAAAAAAAAAAAAATGTACAAAAAGTTGTCACTAAATTATATATTGCTCAAACATGCCATGGGCATATGTGGAATTACACCCCAAAATACATTCTGTTGCTTCTCCTGAGTACGGGGATACCACATGTGTGGGACTTTTTGGGAGCCTAGTCGCGTACGGGACCCCAAAAACCAAGCACCGCCTTCAGGATTTCTATGGGTGTAAATTTTTGATTTCACTCCTCACTGCCTATCACAGTTTCGGAGGCCATGGAATGCCCAGATGGCACAAACCCCCCCCAAATGACCCCATTTTGGAAAGTAGACACCCCAAGCTATTTGCTGAGAGGTATGTTGAGTATTTTGCAGATCTCGCTTTTTGTCACAAAGTTTTGAAAATGTAAAAAAAGAAAAAAAAAAAGAAAAAAAAATGTCTTTCTTAATTTTCAAAAACAAATTAGAGCTGTAAAATACTCACCATGCCTCTCAGCAAATAGCTTGGGGTGTCTACTTTCCAAAATGGGGTCATTTGTGGGGGTTTTGGGCTATTTTGACATTTTATGGCCTTCAAAACTGTGATAGGTAGTGAGGAGTGAAATCAAAAATGTATGCCCTTAGAAACCTTGAAGGCGGTGCTTGGTTTTTGGGGTCCCGTGCGCGGCTAGGCTCCCAAAAAGTCCCACACATGTGGTATCCCCGTACTCAGGAGAAGCAGCAGAATGTATTTTGGGGTGTAATTTCACATATGCCCATGGCATGTGTGAGCAATATATCATTTAGTGACAACTTTGTGCAAAAAAAAAAAAGTTTGTCATATTCCCGCAACCTGTGGCAAAATATAAAATATTCCATGGACTCAACATGCCTCTCAGCAAATAGCTTGGCGTGTCTACTTTCCAAAATGGGGTAATTTGGGGGGGGGGTTTGTGCTATTTTGGCATTTTATGGCCTTCGAAACTGTGATAGGTAGTGAGGAGTGAAATCAAAAATTTACGCCCTTAGAAATCCTGAAGGCGGTGCTTGGTTTTTGGGGCCCTGTACGCGGCTAGGCTCCCAAAAAGTCCCACACATGTGGTATCCCCGTACTCAGGAAAAGCAGCAGAATGTATTTTGGGGTGCAATTCCACATATAACCATGGCATGTGTGAGCAATATATCATTTAGTGACAACTTTTTGTAAATTTTTTTTTTCCTTTTTGTCATTATTCAATCATTTGGGACAAAAAAAAAAATATTCAATGGGGTCAACATGCCTCTCAGCAAATAGCTTGGGGTGTCTACTTTCCAAAATGGGGTCATTTGGGGGGGTTTTGTGCCATCTTGGCATTTTATGGCCTTCAAAACTGTGATAGGTAGTGAGGAGTGAAATCAAAAATTTATGCCCTTAGAAACCTTGAAGGCGGTGCTTGGTTTTTGGGGTCCCGTACGCGGCTAGGCTCCCAAAAAGTCCCACACATGTGGTATCCCCGTACTCAGGAGAAGCAGCAGAATGTATTTTGGGGTGTAATTTCACATATGCCCATGGCATGTGTGAGCAATATATCATTTAGTGACAACTTTGTGCAAAAAAAAAAAAGTTTGTCATATTCCCGCAACTTGTGGCAAAATATAAAATATTCCATGGACTGAACATGCCTCTCAGTAAATAGCTTGGGGTGTCTACTTTCCAAAATGGGGTCATTTGGGGGGGTTTTGTGCTATTTTGGCATTTTATGGCCTTCGAAACTGTGATAGGTAGTGAGGAGTGAAATCAAAAATTTGCGCCCTTAGAAATCCTGAAGGCGGTGCTTGGTTTCCGGGGTCCCGTACGTGGCTAGGCTCCTAAAAAGTCCCACACATGTGGTATCCCCGTACTCAGGAGAAGCAGCAGAATGTATTTTGGGGTGCAATTCCACATATAACCATGGCATGTGTGAGCAATATATCATTTAGTGACAACTTTTTGTATGTTTTTTTTTTTTTGTCATTATTCAATCACTTGGGACAAAAAAAAAAAATATTCAATGGGCTCAACATGCCTCTCAGCAATTTCCTTGGGGTGTCTACTTTCCAAAATGGGGTCATTTGGGGGGGTTTTGTACTGCCCTGCCATTTTAGCACCTCAAGAAATGAGATAGGCAGTCATAAATTTAAAGCTGTGTAAATTTCAGAAAATGTACCCTAGTTTGTAAACGCTATAACTTTTGCGCAAACCAATAAATATACGCTTATTGACATTTTTTTTACTAAAGACATGTGGCTGAATACATTTTGGCCTAAATGTATGACTAAAATTGAGTTTATTCGATTTTTCTTATAACAAAAAGTAGAAAATATCATTTTTTTAAAAAATTTTCGGTCTTTTTCTGTTTATATCACAAAAAATAAAAATCGCAGAGGCAATCAAATACCATTAAAAGAAAGCTCTATTTGTGGGAAGAAAAGGACGCAAATTTCATTTGGGTACAACATTGCATGTCCGCACAATTTACAGTTAAAGCAGCGCAGTGCCGAATCCCAAAAACAGGCCTGGTCCTAATGGCCCGAAATGGTCCGGGGCTTAAGTGGTTAAAGAGGAAGTAAACCCTATTTTTTTTTTTTTTTTAAAAACACCCTGCAAGACAAATGCATAATGAGCTAGTATGCATAGCATACTAGCTCATTATGAAGTACTTACCTGAGATCGAAGCCCCCACAGCGCTGCTAGTTGCCCTCCTCCGTCTGCGCCATCTCTCCAGGAGTGACTTCCGCATATCGCGGGTCCGGCGCTGTGACTGGTCAGAGCCGCGATGATGTCACTCCCGCGCATGCGTGCGGGTGCTGCCACTAACGGCATGATCGCCATTAAAAGCGGCATGCTCAGTGCGCCTGCGCGCCGTTGTCTGCGGCGCATGCGCTATAGACATCGGAGCCTTTCTTTTGCAAATATCTTCTAAACCGTGTAGGTTAAGGAGATATTTTTTGCACCTACAGGTAAGCCTTAATCTAGGCTTACCTGTAGATTAAAGTGGTCTGTAAGGGTTTACAACCACTTTAAGCAGGGACGTACCTACAGGGGTCACAATTGCAACCTGGTCATATGCTTCAGGGGGCCCCATGCAGCTTTCCTGTACATGTAGATAGACGGAGCGGCTGGGGAGGTGGCATATAGAAGAGCCAATCCCATCCATTTTCCTGCTGCAGCTGCTGAACGCCCCGGGCCCCTGTGTGATTGTAGTGATGATCACTGACTCTGTCTATTCACGACTGAGGTATAGTGAACTGTGTTTACAGTAGGTGCCGCCGATATTGTGTCAATCTCGCCTCTTCTAGCGGCGAGATTGACACCCTACGAGCCCCGTCGCGAGAGCCAGCGCCGAGATGTTTCGTCATCGGGAAAGGAAAAATTTTGTTTTTCTTCATTACCTGCTCAATGTTGATAGCAACGTGCTCTCTCCCCGCCGGCCACAGCACTAGTGATCCAATACAGGACCAGTCCTTAAATACGGACTACGGTCCAATCAAACAGGTTCCCAACAGCGCGTGTGGCTGTCATTACCACACACGCTGAAAAAATCAGACAGCGCGGTCCTCCGGGAGCGCGGCGCACAGCGTCATCCTCGCCCATGACCAAATTGGCCACTCGGGGAGAAGGGTGTCATGCATCACGCCCCCACCAGCACGCATGCGCGGCTGCCCTCCAGGCCGCATAATGGAGCAAAAGACGAAGGAGATGGACTGATCCATATAACGTCAGATGGATCTTGTGCCAATGCAGCGGGGAAAGCCGCAAATTCCGGCCGGCCCGACATAAGGAGGCGGATCAGTGGATAGTGTATCCCCAAATTCCGCGCCCCAGTGAAAGATCGGATCGGCCCCCGCGTGCCGGGATTGACCCCCAGACAGCCAAAAGCGTAAACTCCCCATCCGCCATCATATAAATGGATATTGAATGGTAAACTGGCCATAAAAAGTAAAAATTTATTTTTAATTTATATAGAAGAATACAAATAACGGGGATGTAAAACATACCCAAAATTGATATGTCCAAAAGCCTGATGGTCAATGACATTGCACATAGCCACCCAAGAAAAAAGGAAAAGAGAAAAAAAAAAGAAGAGAAAGAAGAAGAAAAAAAGGGGGAAAGAACATATGTATTGGAACATATGTATATCATAAAAATAGGATTTTTTACTCACCGTAAAATCCTTTTCTCTGAGTCCATGGACCGACACAGCTCCTCTATTGACAAAGTGGGCATTATCCGTTAATTAGGAGTGACTAGGCAGAAAAACTTGTAAAAAGTGTTGCATCACACCTTCTACAGTACCGCCCAGGGGGCGGACCCTCCGGTATAACCTCTCAATCTGCATCTCGCAGATCAGTTAGTCAAAAAGCAGTACAAGTGTAAAGGCTGGCCGCAGGCTAGCCTGTATTTGTGGGAGGAGGCTGAGAGCACTATTTATAGCCTCCTCCCTTGCCAGGTCCTGCGTCGGCGTCGTTCTGGGTTCCTGCTGATGTCACTTCCGGGTTTCACAGGGCATCTGCGTCACTTCCGGTTTTTCGTTCAGCGGAGCGGCAGCGTGGTTCGCGGCGGCATGGTGCACGGCAGGAGGCTCCTCTTCGCCACGTCTCCCGGGGCTCGCGGTACTGGTAGGGGGGCGGAGGGCTTCTGCAGGGGGGTCCACATCGGAGACCAGGTGCATGCTCGGGCCGGGGGGGGATCCATGCCGTGACCGCCGCTCACAGCAGGCCTTCATTCGGGGGGGGGAGCTTGCTGAGGGAGAGGGGGACGAAGGAGCCTGGGCTGTCGCTGGAGGTCCGGGGATTAGGGAGAAGCGGGCTGGCAGTCTTGTGGGCCACTCACCTCCGGTTCGTGGGGGTCTCCCGCACGCCTCCCTTCCTTCTCCGGGTCCGGGCTTGCTCTCCGGTCATCCTGCTCATCATCAAGGGGAGGGGGGAGCCACTCACCGCCCGGTTCCCACGCCGGCTTCATGGGGTTCCGCATGCCTCCCTTCCTTTTCTGGGTCATTGCAGGCTTCCGGGGGGGGGGGGGGACGCGCGCTGTCTTCCAGGCGCACGCCAAGCACCATGGAGGGGAGGGGGGTCACTCACCCAGTTTCGGATGCTAGTCGTCAGCATGGGTGGGGGTGGGGGGGTGTCATGCACCAGCTGTCCGCCCGGCCACGGCGTGCCTCTGGGGGGGGAGGCTTGCTGGGTGAGCGGGGGTCGGAGTAGCCGCTCTGCCGCTGGGGGTACGGAGACACGTGCTGGCAGTCTGCCATGGGTCACTCACCTCCCGGCATTCACATGGGGGACTCCCGCATGCCTCTCTTCCTGCTCCGGGCTCCATGCAGGGGGGAGGGGGGGGGGCGTTCGCCCGTTCACTTTCTCGGTCTCCACGCTCACCAGGGGGAGGGGGGGTCGCTCACCGCCGGTTCTTATCCCGGCTCTGGGGCGGGCGGGGGGGTCTCTGCACGCCTCTCTTCCTTCACCTGCTTCACGGGGGGGGGCGGCCGGCCGGCAGGCCCTTCCATTCGTTCTTCCATCCATCCTTTTTCTCCCGAGCCTTGCTGGTGTCAAGGGGGGTCTCCATTTCCACTCCTCTCGGACCACGCTAGCAGCGTGCGGGGGGGGGGATTGGGTCACCTCTCTGCTGCGGTAGCAGTCCACCTTTTCTCCGTGGTCACGCCAGCGGTGTGGGGGGCGTCCGCCCATCGGCAACGCTGGCAGTATTTCTTGCGTTGCATGCTGGTCATAGGTTCAGCGTTTGCAGTGTCACTGTTTCGGTCTTCACGTTTATGCATCAGGCGTTTTTGTCGTCATGTCATAGCATTCATGTCTGCCCCAGGTTTTTCTGTCATTTCTTTGCCTCAGCTTCAGGCTCAGCGTTTCTGGCATAGCGTTTTCCCAGTGTCTCTGCGTTTTTCTCATTGTCTCTGCGTTTCTCTCGTTGTCTCTGCGTTTCTCTCGTTGTCTCTGCGTTTCTCTCGTTGTCTCTGCGTTTCTCTCGCTGTCTCTGCGTTTCTCTCGCAGTCTCTGCGTTTTCGCAGTCTCTGCGTTTCAGCAGTGTCTCTGCGTTTCAGCAGTATCCTGCGTTAGGCAACAGGCGGTGTCTTGGGCGTTTTGGCCCGGCTGTTGCGTTTTCTGTCTCAATATTTCTGTCAGTACTTCTGGCTCAGCCTCAGCATTTGGCTGCCCCAGGATTCTGTCGTCACGTTTCAGTCTCAGCTTTCTGGCCCAGGTTTCTGTCGTGGCCTTTTCTGTCATAGCGTTTTCTGCCCAGGATTTCTGCCTCCGCATTTCAGGCTCAGCTTTTCTCGCGTAGCATTTCTGCCCCAGGGTTCTGGCATTTCATTTCTGCCTCAGCTTTCAGTCTCAGCGTTTCTGTCATGGCGGGTCGGCCCCAGGTTCTGTCAATACTTCTTTCAGTCACGTTCTTCATTGCGTTCTGCCCCTGGTTGCGCCTTTACATTTTCAGTCACGTTCTGTCATAGCATTCTGCCCCAGGTTTCTGTCGTTACTTTTTCAGTCACGTTCTGTCATGGTTTCTGTCAGTGCATTTGTTTTTGCAGTCACGTTCTGCCTTAGCGTTCTGCCCCAGGTTTCTGTCGTTGCGTTTCTCAGTCGTTCTGTCATAGCATTCTGCCCAGGTTTCCGTCATTACTTTTCAGTCACGTTCTGTCATAGCGTTCTGTCCCAGGTTTCTGTCATTACATTTTCAGTCACATTCTGTCTTAGCATTCTGCCCAGGTTTTCTGTCAGTACATTTTTCAGTCTTGTTCTGTCCCAGGTTTCTGTCATTACATTTTTTCAGTCAGGTTCTGTCATAGCATGCTGCCCAGGTTTCCGTCATTACATTTTTCAGTCACGGTCTGTCATAGCGTTCTGTCCCAGGTTTCTGTCATTACATTTTCAGTCACATTCTGTCATAACATTCTGCCCAGGTTTCTGTCAGTACATTTTTCAGTCATATTCTGTCATGGCGTTCTGCCCCAGGTTTCTGTCATTACATTTTTCAGTCACGTTCTGTCATAGCATTTCCGCCCCAGGTTTCTGTCATTACTTTTCAGTCATGTTCGGTCGTAGCATTCTGGCCCAGGTTTCTGTCATTGGATTTCAGTCTCAGCATTCTGTTGTAGCATTTCTGTCATAGTGGTTCTACCCCAGGGGTTTTTCTGGCATTGCATTTGTCTGCCCCAGCGGTGCAGTCTCGTCGTTGTCATGCATCTTGCCCCAGGCTTCTGTTTTTGCTTTGCCGCAACGTTTCAGTCTTAGCGTGCTGCTCCAGGTTTCCTGTCATTGTATTTCTGCCTCAGCCTTCAGGCTCTACGTTCAGCCTCGGCATTTCTCTTGTACATTTTCTGTCCTAGGTTTTCCTGTCTTGGCACATCGGACTCAGCATGTTCACGAGTTCTGTCATAGCGTTTCTGCCCCACGATTTCTGTTGTTGCATTACTGCCCCACGAGTTCCGTCATTGCGTTAGTCTCAGTGTTCTGCCCCAGGGTTCCGTCATAACGTTTCATGTCTGGCGTTCCGGCCCGCAATTTCCTGTCATAGTGTTTGTCATAGCATTGTCTTTGTGGTTACCATGTCTCATCGTCATTGTCATGTTACAACCTGTGTTGTTTAGCTAGTGTTCACATTTCGGGATCTGTCACGTCTACAGATACATACGGGTTGAGGTTTCGTTTTTAATGATTGGAGACCACAATCTTCTCGCCCGTATACCACACTTCATACGATGTACGTTCATTTATTACACCTGTACGTTACCCACCACGGTCTGTGGGTGCACTAGCCCTGAGTGTTCAGTTCTACTGCCTGTCTGCGCTGCAGGCTACTCGGGCTCACATCTCACATTAGGGTGGGGGGGGGCTGTTATCATGTTCGTCACGCGCAGTGGTCTTGTCCTTGGTCATGCTCGTTCTTAGGTAGTTACGGGGGGGGGGGGGGGGGCGTTCGTTGTGTTTTTGTGTCTGGTTCTGTTGTCATGTCAGTTTGTGTCCTTGAGTGGGCTTGCTGCCCGTCTCTGTTGGATTAGTTCATGTGCATCCCTTCAACTGCAGGGTGCTTGGTCTGGTTTCTTTGACTTCATTCCTTAGGGGGGGGGCGGGCAGGCCTCCTAGTCCCCTAGTGGCGGGTTCCTGTTGCATTGGTTCTTTGGGCTGCTTTTCCTGCTAGTTTCCGTTAGGTGCTCGTCCGTGGTCTGGCGGTCCAGCACTTGCTCTACTCGTGGGAGGGTTGGATTGGCTTCCACGCCGACGTCAACTGTCTTGCACTCGTTCCATCAGTCCTGCTGTTGATAGGGTGGGACTTGTGCATTCAGGACTCATGTTTGGGTCATGCTTCTGCCTAGGTTCTCCCGGCCGAGTCCGTCAGGTGGGATCGGTGTTTCTGTGTGTCTGGCTTTTCCATGTGCAGCAATGTTGGTTGCCTCAGCACATTGGCCTTTTCTACCTGCTCCTCCAGGTATCCAGCACTTCAGATTCCTGCCAGGTTGTCCTTTTTGCAACTCACCCTCTCACTCCCCGTACCAGGGTGGGTAGGCCGGGGGTTTAGGGGGTTCTTCTCGGAGCACTTCCCGGGGGGCCTGTTGAGGCATTTTTCATTCTGTATTGGCCTCGTTGCAGGGGCCCCTCACGCCAGGTTTGCTTCTACTTCCCTTTAGTATCCGCTCATCACGAGGGTTGCAGTCATGTCTGGGTTGTCTCGGGTGCCAGGCTCTATCCATCCGTCTCAGGGGGTTCAGTCGATTTCTGGGCTGCGTCGCAGGTTCGATAGATGAACTGCCTGCCTTTTAGTCTATAGGTTTCTCCAGTCATTGCGGATACTCACCGGATACATACTGTTGCCTTCGGGGCACACGCTGCCTTCCTTGTCGGTCACCTTCCCTTCTTCACCTAAACATGTGTCTTTTGCCCTCTTTTCAGGCATACCGACCAGTAGGGATGAGCTTCGTGTTCGAGTCGAACATACGTTCGACTCGAACATCGGCTGTTCGATCGTTCGACGAAGATCGAACGATTTGGGCCGTTCGCGCCAAATTCGAGTGACGCGAACGGCCCACAATGCACTACGCCATCGCAGTGTCATCCAGGCGCTGTGATTGGCCAAGCATGCACTGTGACCCCGCATGCTTGGCCAATCACAGCGCCGGCAGCGAGGAGAGCAATGATTGGCCACAGGCAGGATGCCTGTGGCCAATTATTGCTGAGGGTGTTTAGTACACGCCCCACACTATAAAAGGCCGCCAGCACGGCGGCCTAGTGTAGTGTGTTCCGGAGCAGGGATAGAGCAGCATAGGCAGGGACAGTGACTGTTATTTCTTTCTTGCTTAACCTGGATTCCTTTAGTTTAGGGAAAGAGAAGGATAGGTAGGGAGAGTGTCAGTGTGTTTTGTGCTTGTGCTATAGTGTGCTTAAAAAAAACATTTATTCTAGGGACAGAAAACTGTAGGTAGGGACAGTGTCAGTTTCTTTCACTCTGCAAGTCCTTGTTTCCAGGGACCTGGAAGGACAGTGAGTGAATTGTCCTTGTGCTATATTGTGCTTAAAAAAACATTTATTCTAGGGACAGAAAACTGTAGGTAGGGAGAGTGTCAGTTTCTTTCACTCTGCAAGTCCTTGTTTCCAGGGACCTGTAAGGACAGTGAGTGAATTGTCCTTGTGCTATATTGTGATTAAAAAAAACATTTTTTCTAGGGACAGAAAACTGTAGGTAGGGAGAGTGTTTTTTTTCTTTCACTCTGCAAGTCCTTGTTTCCAGGGACCTGTAAGGACAGTGAGTGAATTGTCCTTGTGCTATATTGTGCTTAAAAAAAAACATTTTTTCTAGGGACAGAAAACTGTAGGTAGGGAGAGTGTCAGTTTATTTCACTCTGCAAGTCCTTGTTTCCAGGGACCTGTAAGGACAGTGAGTGAATTGTCCTTGTGCTATATTGTGATTAAAAAAAACATTTTTTCTAGGGACAGAAAACTGTAGGTAGGGAGAGTGTTTTTTTTCTTTCACTCTGCAAGTCCTTGTTTCCAGGGACCTGGAAGGACAGTGAGTGAATTGTCCTTGTGCTATATTGTGCTTAAAAAAACATTTATTCTAGGGACAGAAAACTGTAGGTAGGGAGAGTGTCAGTTTCTTTCACTCTGCAAGTCCTTGTTTCCAGGGACCTGTAAGGACAGTGAGTGAATTGTCCTTGTGCTATATTGTGATTAAAAAAAACATTTTTTCTAGGGACAGAAAACTGTAGGTAGGGAGAGTGTTTTTTTTCTTTCACTCTGCAAGTCCTTGTTTCCAGGGACCTGTAAGGACAGTGAGTGAATTGTCCTTGTGCTATATTGTGCTTAAAAAAAAAATTTTTTCTAGGGACAGAAAACTGTAGGTAGGGAGAGTGTCAGTTTATTTCACTCTGCAAGTCCTTGTTTCCAGGGACCTGTAAGGACAGTGAGTGAATTGTCCTTGTGCTATATTGTGATTAAAAAAAACATTTTTTCTAGGGACAGAAAACTGTAGGTAGGGAGAGTGTTTTTTTTCTTTCACTCTGCAAGTCCTTGTTTCCAGGGACCTGGAAGGACAGTGAGTGAATTGTCCTTGTGCTATATTGTGCTTAAAAAAAACATTTATTCTAGGGACAGAAAACTGTAGGTAGGGAGAGTGTCAGTTTATTTCACTCTGCAAGTCCTTGTTTCCAGGGACCTGTAAGGACAGTGAGTGAATTGTCCTTGTGCTATATTGTGATTAAAAAAAACATTTTTTCTAGGGACAGAAAACTGTAGGTAGGGAGAGTGTTTTTTTTCTTTCACTCTGCAAGTCCTTGTTTCCAGGGACCTGGAAGGACAGTGAGTGAATTCTCCTTGTGCTATATTGTGCTTAAAAAAAACATTTATTCTAGGGACAGAAAACTGTAGGTAGGGAGAGTGTCAGTTTATTTCACTCTGCAAGTCCTTGTTTCCAGGGACCTGTAAGGACAGTGAGTGAATTGTCCTTGTGCTATATTGTGATTAAAAAAAACATTTTTTCTAGGGACAGAAAACTGTAGGTAGGGAGAGTGTTTTTTTTCTTTCACTCTGCAAGTCCTTGTTTCCAGGGACCTGGAAGGACAGTGAGTGAATTGTCCTTGTGCTATATTGTGCTTAAAAAAAACATTTATTCTAGGGACAGAAAACTGTAGGTAGGGAGAGTGTCAGTTTATTTCACTCTGCAAGTCCTTGTTTCCAGGGACCTGTAAGGACAGTGAGTGAATTGTCCTTGTGCTATATTGTGATTAAAAAAAACATTTTTTCTAGGGACAGAAAACTGTAGGTAGGGAGAGTGTTTTTTTTCTTTCACTCTGCAAGTCCTTGTTTCCAGGGACCTGGAAGGACAGTGAGTGAATTCTCCTTGTGCTATATTGTGCTTAAAAAAAACATTTATTCTAGGGACAGAAAACTGTAGGTAGGGAGAGTGTCAGTTTATTTCACTCTGCAAGTCCTTGTTTCCAGGGACCTGTAAGGACAGTGAGTGAATTGTCCTTGTGCTATATTGTGATTAAAAAAAACATTTTTTCTAGGGACAGAAAACTGTAGGTAGGGAGAGTGTTTTTTTTCTTTCACTCTGCAAGTCCTTGTTTCCAGGGACCTGGAAGGACAGTGAGTGAATTGTCCTTGTGCTATATTGTGCTTAAAAAAAACATTTATTCTAGGGACAGAAAACTGTAGGTAGGGAGAGTGTCAGTTTATTTCACTCTGCAAGTCCTTGTTTCCAGGGACCTGTAAGGACAGTGAGTGAATTGTCCTTGTGCTATATTGTGATTAAAAAAAACATTTTTTCTAGGGACAGAAAACTGTAGGTAGGGAGAGTGTTTTTTTTCTTTCACTCTGCAAGTCCTTGTTTCCAGGGACCTGGAAGGACAGTGAGTGAATTCTCCTTGTGCTATATTGTGCTTAAAAAAAACATTTATTCTAGGGACAGAAAACTGTAGGTAGGGAGAGTGTCAGTTTATTTCACTCTGCAAGTCCTTGTTTCCAGGGACCTGTAAGGACAGTGAGTGAATTGTTCTTGTGCTATATTGTGATTAAAAAAAAACATTTTTTCTAGGGACAGAAAACTGTAGGTAGGGAGAGTATTTTTTTTCTTTCACTCTGCAAGTCCTTGTTTCCAGGGACCTGTAAGGACAGTGAGTGAATTGTCCTTGTGCTATATTGTGCTTAAAAAAAACATTTATTCTAGGGACAGAAAACTGTAGGTAGGGAGAGTGTCAGTTTCTTTCACTGTGAAAGTCCTTGTTTCAAGGGACAGAGAAGGACACCTGAAGGTAGCCCTTATTGCTTTTTTCCCATCTCCCTGCAGGCCATCTATTAGAATGTCTGGAAGGCAAACAAGGAGAGGCAGACAGTCAGGAGGCAATAAAAGAGGGCAAGCAGGCTCTGTGTCTGGGGGCAACAGTGCTGGTCGTGGACGCGGTGCATTGTCATCAGCACATGGCCATGGGACACGCTTGTCCTTCTTTTCGGCAGCTGGACATGTTGAGCCACATCATGCCGAAGACTTGGTAGAGTGGATGACCAAGCCCTCCTCCTCCTCCTCATCCTCTCTCACCCAGGCTCAGGGTACTGGAAAAGCAGCTGCCAAAGCGTCGTCTTCCCTGGTATCAATGTCAGACAAATCATCAGTCACTCCTTCCCTAGACCCACCATGTCCTCCTCCTGAGGAGTCCCCCGAACTGTTTCAGCACAGTGTTGGGTACATGCTCCAGGAGGATGCCCAGCGTTTCGAAGGGTCTGATGATGAAACCCAGCTAGAGGAAGGCAGTAGCGTGAGAGCAGACAGAGGGGATGCTCAAGAAGGACACCAATCTGGCAGTCATGTTCCAGCAGCTGCAGCATACTGCCAGATTGGCTCCAGTGATGAGGAGGGAGGGGATGATGAGGTCACTGACTCCACGTGGGTGCCTAATAGGAGAGAGGAGGAGGAGGAGGATGAGGAGGAGGCACATCTCCAACGAGGCAGGATGCCCTTTGGTGGCCAGCGTAAGGGCAGTACACCGACGGAATCACACCGCAGAGCTCCGCCTGTGCAGGGCGCTGCCTCTGCCCGTCATTCAAAAAGTTCTTTGGTGTGGGCCTTTTTTGAGGCTAGTGCATCAGATCGCACAGCTGCTGTTTGCAACATATGTCTCAAGCGTATATCGCGTGGCCAAAACATCAGCCGCTTGGGTACCACATGCCTGACCAGACATATGTTGACCTGCCATGCAGCTCGTTGGCAAGCCTACCTCAAAGACCCACACCAAAGAACAAAGCGGACCTCTCCTTGCACCGCATCAGCTGGGATCTCCAACCCCACTATAACTTCAGTCCTCTCTGAAACATGCACTGAGAGGAATGAAGGTGTAGAATTAGGTGTGTCACAGCCAAGTACTTGCGCCCACTCTGCTAGCAGTACACCGACGTCCGATTCTAGCAGGCAAATTTCCCTGCCCCAGCTGCTGGACCGTTGAAAGAAGTTCACTCCCAGCCATCCACATGCCCAGCGGTTGAATGCTAGCTTGGCTAAATTGCTAGCGCTTTAACTGCTGCCTTTTCAGTTGGTAGACTCGGCCCCCTTCCGTGAGTTTGTGCAATGTGCGGTTCCTCAGTGGCAGGTTCCCAAACGCCACTTTTTCTCACGGAAGGCTATTCCGGCTCTCTACCGGCATGTGGAAGGCAATGTCTTGGCCTCGCTGGACAGGGCGGTCAGCGGTAAGGTGCATATTACCGCTGACTCATGGTCCAGCAGGCATGGACAGGGACGTTACCTTTCTTTCACGGCCCATTGGGTCACTCTTTTGGCAGCTGGGAAGGATTCAGGACAAGGTGCAGTAGTGTTGGAGGTTGTCCCACCGCCACGCCTCCAAAATGCTACTACTGGTTGTGACACACCTCTCTCCTCCACCCCCTCCTCTTCTTCTTCCTCCATGGCCTCTTCCTGTGGTTTGTCCTATGAACCAGCGGTGCTCCGTAGCCGTTCACGGGGCTACGCAAGTACGCAGGCAAAAAGATGCCATGCCGTGCTTGCGCTGGTGTGTTTGGGGGACAGAAGCCACACTGGGGCAGAGGTCCTGTCTGCTCTGCAGGGCCAGGCCGAGAGGTGGTTGACGCCACGCCAGCTTAAGCCAGGAATGGTGGTTTGCGACAATGGCACCAACCTCCTCTCCGCCCTCCGACAGGGACAACTGACCCATGTGCCCTGTGTGGCTCACGTCCTTAACCTGGTGGTGCAGCGGTTCTTGGGCAGGTACCCGGGCTTACAGGATGTCCTGAGGCAGGCCAGGAAAGTCTGTGTGCATTTCCGCAGATCTTATAATGCCAGTGCTCGCCTGGCTGAGCTGCAAAAGGAGTTGAACCTGCCCAAGAACCGCCTTATATGTGACATGCCCACCAGGTGGAACTCAACGTTGGCCATGCTGCAGCGGCTGCACACGCAGCAGAGGGCCATCAATGAGTACCTGTGCGACTACGGCACCAGGACAGGGTCAGGGGAGCTTGGTTTTTTTTCTCCACGCCAGTGGGGCATGATCAGGGATGCATGCACTGTCCTGGCACCATTTGAGGAGGCCACGAGGATGGTGAGCAGTGACAGTGCATGCATCAGTGACACTGTACCTCTTGTCCACCTGTTGGAGCACACGCTGCGTGGAATAATGGACAGGGCACTTGAGGCAGAACAGAGGCAGGAAGAGGAGGACTTCCTTGCCTCTCAAGGCCCCCTTTACCCAGACAGTGTTCCTTCTGTCCCACCCATCGCACAGGAAGAGGAGGAGGAGGAGGAGGAGGAGGATTGTGTCAGCATGGAGGTGGAGGCTGGCACTCAGCATCATCAGCAGCAGTCTTTTAGGGATGATTTACAGTCCCAAGAAACCAGTGGACTTGTACGTGGCTGGGAGGAGGTGGCTGCGGATCATGTCGTCCTTAGTGACCCAGAGGACTCCGGAGCGAATGCCTCAGCAAACCTACGCTGCATGGCCTCCCTGATCCTGCAAAGTCTGCGGAAGGATCCTCGTATTCTTCGGATCAAGGAGAGGGACCATTACTGGCTGGCCACTCTCCTTGATCCACGGTACAAGGGTAAGGTTGCGGACCTTATGTTACCGTCGCAGAGGGAGCAGAGGATGAGACAACTCCGGGAGGCCTTGCAGAAAGGTCTGTGCAACGCGTTCCCAGAGACTGGGAGGTTGCAAACTCCTGGTCCTGGACAACGAGTTGCTGAGGCTTCGGCCAGTCAAAGAAGGAGCGGTGGGGAAGGTGGCCGTCTGACCGATGCGTTCAGACAATTCTTTAGTCCGCAGCCCCAAAGTATGATCGGTTCCAGCAACCATCGCCAGCGTCTGATAAACATGGTGCAGGAATATCTAGGGGCAAGGTCAGACTTGGACACCTTCCCCACCGAAAATCCTCTGGCTTACTGGGTCTTGAGGATGGATCACTGGCCAGAGCTTGCACAGTATGCAATTGAGCTACTGGCCTGTCCTGCATCCAGCGTTCTTTCGGAACGCACATTCAGTGCTGCTGGAGGATTTGTCACGGATCACAGGGTGCGCCTGTCCACCGACTCGGTTGATCGACTGACTTTCATCAAGATGAACCAGTCTTGGATCACCACCAGCTACCACACACCTGATGCTGATATAACAGACTAATTGATTTTAACATGTCACATCCCTTCAAGACTGATGCTGATGCTGAGTGCCTGTGCTGTTATGTTGACTGGCTATCCTCCTCCTCCGAGTCCTCAATGATACGATTGATGATGATAGCTTGGAAGATCATTTTTGTTTATGGGTGCCGCCACCAGTGCCTAACGCCCAATTTTTCAGCCCCTGTTTAACAGGGGCGTGTAATTACAATTTTTGAAGCAATACTTTGCAACAGGGCTCATTGCTGTGCTCCAAGTACAGTATCTGTGAGGGGTTGCAGTGTTGTGCCACCAGTGCCTAAGGCCCAATTTTTCAGCCCCTGTTCAACAGGGGCATGTAATTACAATTCTTGATCTAATAATTCACAGCAGGGCCCATTGCTGCACCCACCAAGAGTAACTGTCAGGGCTTACAGTGTTGTGGCACCAGCACCACCATCAAAGGCCCAATTTTTACTACCACTGTTCAACAATTATATGTAATTAAAATTCCTGATATAATAGTTGACAGCAGGGCGTTCCAGCACCAACCAAGAGTAACTGTGAGTGCTTACAGTGTTGTGCCAACACCAACAACTAAGGGGCCTATTTCTGCAGAGTATATACGGCAGGTCCCTACTTTCAAACATCCAACTTACAAACGACTCCTACTTGCAAACGCAAGAAGACAACAGGAAGTGAGAGGAAATCTACCACTAGGAAGGAAAATTCTCTCCTGTAAGAATAAATATGGGAGAAAGGTGTCTCCTCTGTACTGATGCTTTATCAGCAATCCTTGTTTCAAGAAAAACACCACATTTCAAAAACAGTTGTCATTGGGACGGAAAGTGAGGTGAAATGTTCTGAACAGGGGCACAGACAGCAAAACAAATGTTACAGGGGTGATAACCCTTACCTATGTTTTCCAAAAAGTTTAAAAATAGATTTTTGGTCTGGAGCTACACTTCAACAATGTACCTGTTCAAAATTACAAACAGATTCTACATAAGAACAAACCTACAGTCCCTGTCTTGTATGCACCGCCTGTATAGGGCTGTTCAGAGTATATAGGGCCTTTTTTATTTTATGTGCGGGGTTCCCCTTAATATCCATACAAGACCCAAAGGGGCTGGTAATGGGCTGGGGTAGGGGGGGGGGGGGTCATGGGGTAGCTATGCCATTTTTCTTAAAGAATTTCATCCATATTACCGGGACCAGACATTACATTAAAGCCGCAAGCAGTTTTAAATGGCTTTTTTTTCCTTTAGAAGTGTCATTTTGTGCAGGGACAGTTCTAAACACGGGAAACACGTGGCACTTCACAGGCATACTTTAGACACCCCCCAGGTACGATATTTAAAGGAATATTTGACTTTTTTTTTTTCACTTTATGCATCATTAAAATGACTGCTCCCGAAAAACGACCGTTTTTAAAACTTCTTTTTGCATTGATACATGTCCCCTGGTGCAGAACCCGGGTTCCCAAACCCTATTTATGACAATAACATGCATAATAGTTGTTATAATTAGCACTTTAGAATTCGAACGTTCGCATCCATTGTATTTAATAGGGTTCTAATGTTCGTTCGAACTTTCGGTCCGTTCGCGGGTTCTGGTGCGAACCGAACCCGGGGGTGTTCGGCTCATCACTACCGACCAGCTAGGCCATGGCACACCTCAGGCCTTGGTTGTTAGGGTTTCAACGCTTACTTACTTGGTTGTTAGGGTTTCAACGCTTACTTGCTTACTTGTTAGGGTTTCAACACTTACTTGCTTACTTGTTAGGGTTTCAACACTTATGCCCCGTACACACGATCGTTTTTCATGCCGTTAAAACTGCCATTTTAAAAAATGGCCCTGAAAAATGATCGTGTGTATGCTCCAGAGCATTTTTAACGACGTGAAAAACGGCCATTAAAAATTCCGGACATGCTCTCTTTTTTCACGTCGTTTTTCATGTCGTTTTTTTTAACTACGTGAAAAACGATAGTGTGTATGCTTTAACGACGTGAAAAAAAACGCGCATGCTCAGAATCAAGTAAGAGACGGGAGCGCTCGTTCTGGTAAAACTAGCGTTCGTAATGGAGATAGCACATTCATTACACAGTAACGGACTGAAAAGCGTGAATCGTCGCTCAACAAACTTTACTAACATGAAGGGTGGCGCCATTCGAACGGAACTTCCCCTTTATAGTGCCGTCGTACGTGTTGAACGTCACTGCGCTTTGCTTGATCGTTTTTTTTAATGATGGTGTGTACGCAAGGCAGGCTTGAGAGGAAACATGAAAAAAAAGCGAGGAGAAAAACGTTGGTTTAAAAAATTACATTAAAAACGATTGTGTGTACGGGGCATAACTTGCTCGAAGTCTCTGACTACAAGTGTAAAGGCTGGCCGCAGGCTAGCCTGTATTTGTGGGAGGAGGCTGAGAGCACTATTTATAGCCTCCTCCCTTGCCAGGTCCTGCGTCGGCGTCGTTCTGGGTTCCCACCCACCCATTCCCCCAGCCTTCATACACACTCTTTATACATTTTTCTTGTTCTTACATTCAGGGTATGCCCTCTTTTCAGGCATACCGACCAGCTAGGCCATGGCACACCTCAGGCCTTGGTTGTTAGGGTTTCAACGCTTACTTACTTGGTTGTTAGGGTTTCAACGCTTACTTGCTTACTTGTTAGGGTTTCAACACTTACTTGCTTACTTGTTAGGGTTTCAACACTTACTTGCACGAAGTCTCTGACTACAAACTTAAAAGGAGGGGTGGGTGCTATGTCGGTCCATGGACTCAGAGAAAAGGATTTTACGGTGAGTAAAAAATCCTATTTACTCTTTCGTCCATGGACCGACACAGCTTCTCTATTGACAAAGTGGGACGTCCCAAAGCAGTGTCAGAGAAAAAACGAGGGGTGGTAACAGCATAAAAATAAACTTCACCCCAAAACACAAAACAGCACTCCTCCAACGGAGGAGCTGCAACTCTAAACAGCCGCTTGCAAAACCTTGCGACCGAAAGAGGCATCCGAAGATGCACCTACATCAACTTTGTAGAATCTTGTGAAAGTGTGAGCGGATGACCAAGTCGCCGCTTTACATAATTGGGAAACAGACGCTTGATGTCGGAAAGCCCAAGAGGCACCTATTGCCCTGGTCGAATGCGCCGTGACAGGAAAGGGGGGCGCTTGACCCTTTAAGGCGTAAGCCTGGATTACTATCTGTCGGATCCACCTAGAGATGGTGGCCAACAAGACTGCTTGGCCCTTCTTGGGACCAGCCACCGAAACAAACAGTGAGTCTGACTTCCGGAACAGGGAAGCAGCAGATAGGTATACTCTCAAAGCTTGGACAACGTCCAAGGAATGCAACGCCGACTCCTTAGGATTCGACGGGTGAGGACACAAGGATGGAAGTACAATGTCTTCGTTGAGATGAAAAGCCGAAACGGCCTTCGGAAGAAAGGAAGGCTGCGGCCGCAGCAACACCTTATCCTTGTGGAAAATCAAATAGGGAGCCTTGCAGGACAAGGCTGCCAGCTCAGAGACTCGTCTAACTGACGTAACAGCCACCAAAAAGACCACTTTCTGAGAAAGTGTCAACAGGGGAATATCTCTAATATTCTCAAACGGTGCCTTCTGAAGCACCGAGAGGACCAGGTTCATGTCCCATGGAGGTAGCGGGGGACGGACCGGAGGGGTCACATGTCGAACCCCCTGCACAAATGTACTCACGAGAGAGTGAGTCGCCAGGGGTCGCTGAAAAAAGACAGCCAGGGCAGATATCTGTCCCTTAATCGTACTTAGGGCAAGCCTTTGGTCCACCCCATGCTGTAAAAACAGCAGGATTCTGGAAACCAAATAGGTACGCGGATGTCATTTCATCTCCTCACACATGGAGATGTAGGCCTTCCAAGTGCGGTGATAAACCTTCCTAGAGAACAGTTTTCGAGCACTTCTCATAGTAGAGATTACTGAATCTGACAGGCCCCGGTCTCTCAGTACCTGGTTCTCAACAGCCATGCCTTTAAAGCCAATGACTGTAAAGCAGGATAGAGTATGGGACCTTGCGATAGCAGGTCCTTCCGTAGTGGTAGGCGCCAGGGGACGTCTGCTACCAGACGTACTAGATCAGCGTACCAAGGACGCTGAGGCCAATCTGGAGCGATTAGAATCATTGGAATTCCCTCTGCCTCCACTCTGCGGAGCAGAAGGGGAAGAAGCCTTAAGGGAGGGAAGGCATAGATTAGCCGATACTGACCCCACGATGCCACCAACGCGTCCGTTGCGACTGCCCATGGGTCTCTTGACCAGGCCACAAACCTCAATACCTTCCGATTGAGTCGGGAAGCCAGAAGATCTACGTCTGGTGTGCCCCATCTTTGGCAGAGGAGTTGGAGCACCTCCGGGTGTAAGGACCATTCTCCCTGGTCCAGCATCTGGCGGCTCAGGTAGTCCACCTGCCAGTCTTCCACACCCGGAATCTACCGGGCCGACAGTGCCAGTACGCTCCTCTGTGCCCACTTCAGGATGCAAGCGACCTCCGACGCTGCAGCTGAGCTTCTTGTTCCTCCTTGATGATTGACATATGCCACTGCTGTGGCGTTGTCTGACTGGATCCTGACTGGACGCCATTGCAGCCTCTGAGACCATTTGAAGAGGCACAGCCTGATCGCCCGGATTTCCAGGACATTGATCGGCAGGAGGGCTTCCTCTGGGGTCCAGCGACCTTGCGCCGACTGAACACCCCAGACTCCCCCCCAACCTGTAAGGCTGGCGTCCGTCGTGATCACTATCCAGTAAACCGGAAGAAATTACTTCCCGACCATTAGAGCCGATGCTGTCAGCCACCATACCAGGGATCTCCTGACTAGGTGGCTCAATCGGATTTGATAATCCAGAGATGAAGGGCATCTGTTCCATCTGGACAGAACTTCCTTCTGTAACACTCGAGTGTGGTATTGAGTAGGGATGTCCTGATACCGATACTAGTATCGGTATCGGCACCGATACCGAGCATTTGCCTGAGTACTTGTACTCGGGCAAATGCTCCCGATGCTTCACCCGATACTTGCCATCCCAATCAGTGTCCTCCTCCGTGCCGCCGTCCCAATAGGTGTCCCCCTCCATGCTGCCATCTCAATCATTGTCCTCCTCCGTGCCGCCGTCCCAATAGGTGTCCCCCTCCGTGCTGCCATCCCAATCAGTGTCCTCCTCCGTGCCACCGTCCCAATAGGTGTCCCCCTCCGTGCTGCCATCTCAATCAGTGTCCTCCTCCGTGCCGCCGTCCCAATAGGTGTCCCCCTCCGTGCTGCCATCTCAATCAGTGTCCTCTTCCGTGCCGCCGTCCCAATAGGTGTCCCCCTCCGTGCTGCCATCCCAATCAGTGTCCTCCTCCGTGCCGCCGTCCCAATAGGTGTCCCCCTCCGTGCTGCCATCCCAATCAGTGTCCTCCTCCGTGCTGCCACCCCCCTCTGTTCTCCTCCTCCACCCCCTCGATCTGTCAGGATGGAGAGCGGAGGTAGGAGCCGGTAAATCTGGCTCCTTACTGTTCGGAATGTACAGAGTCAGTGATCACTGACTCTGTCCATTCACATAACTGAAACATCGTAAACTGTGTTTACAATGTTTTAGTTTATGAATGAAGAGAAGCCGCGGTCTTCTCTCCATTCATTTTCAGCGCAGCAGAGGCTGCTGAGAAAGGGACTGGGGAATCTGTCCCTAGTCCCTTTCTCTGTCTCAAAGGGGAGATGTCAGAGGTCTGTTAAGACCCCTGATATCTCACCAAAGCCCCCCAACAGGGCTGATAAAAAAATAAAAAATTTAATAAAAAAATAAATAATAAAGAAATGAATTGTAAAAAATAAATAAAATAAAATAGAAGAAAAAACACACTGACACTGTCCACCCCCCACCCCTTAAAAAAAGAAAACATTATAAAAAATCAATCAATAAATAAATAAAAAAAATTGTAAAAAAAAAAAAAAAATTGTAAAAAAAAAAAAATTTTTTTTTTTAAAAGAGATAAAAAAAAAAGTATCGGTATTCGGTATCGGCGAGTACTTGGAAAAAAGTATCGGTACTTGTACTCGGTCTTAAAAAAGTGGTATCGGGACAACCCTAGTATTGAGCATATGGGACCGCCTCGAAGGAGGCTACCATGAGGCCCAACACTCGCATGCCAAAATGGAGTGACGACCAATTCCTGGAAGTCAGCTGCCGTACTGCAGCCCCGAAGGGTCTGCAACATCTCCACAGGGAGGAATTTGATGGGTACTGGTGGGGCTGCATTGAGCTCTTGTATCATGTCTGAAGCCTCTGACCATCTCCTGTATCATGTCTGCAGTCTCTGAGGGAGTCTGGAGAGGAGTCAAGAGTGGGAGCACCACCGGGATGGGGGTCATGGGAGAAGTCAGATGTGTGGGGACTGTGGAGAGGAGACTATTGGATAAAACCAGAGCCACCAAGATGGAGCCGACTGACTGAGCCCTGCACGGTGTACCTGAGAGGAGGTCAGTGACAGCACTGCTAGGCCAGTCTGAGGGGGAGTCACTGATGTAAGGGGGGAGTGAATACGATAATTTAAGGGGGCATTGATATAAAGGTTTCCCCCCTATATCAGTAACCCACCCCCCCTTACCTTAGTGTATTCTTTCTGCGGAAGGTGGTCCCCCCCCACGTTCTGAGTTCCTGGGGTCCCCCTTGATGATTGACCACTTTTACCACTTTTAACTGGAATTTGAGTTTTATATATATATAAAGCCCTATGTGCTTTCATATCTGTCTTATCTATATATAATACACTCTTCAAAAAAAAGGCCAAGGTAAGCCGGCTGAGAAGACTTGGTGTGAGGGAGGATGTGTCAGGAAGGCATGGCCTAGCAAGTCTCCGGAGTGTGGATGTTCTGTTTCCACACAGGGCTACATACCCGCGGAGGAGTGTGACACTTCTGACTTAGAATCTCTCTCTTATATGGGAGATGATGTCCAAATTGATGATCTGTTTGCCGAGAAGGGCTGGGACAAGGCGCCGCTTGCTGCATTCCGTGGGTTTCGGAATTCGCCTATGTCCGTGGGTGAGAGCCCACCAAGGGTGGAGGCATCAGCGCCTGAAGGAGAATCTATCTCTCAAACTGTTCCCGTATCCCCTGCACCATCTGCATGTGATGCTGGGGTAAAAAGACTGTTGTTGAGGCCTCCAATGCCTAGATTAGAGGTGGCCAAGGCACCTCGCCATCCAGATGCGGTCGTTGTGTCTGGTGAAGGGGACAAATCAACCATGCCTCCTTTGGCGAGACTGCAGAGGCTGTTTGGTCAGAAGGTTGCAGCGGAATATGGATGGGAGTATCCCTACTTGCCGAAGGACCTGCTGTATGAGGTGGAGGTGTGCAGGGAGCGTTGGTACAATGAGTTTGTTTGGACTCATCTCAAAGTCCCGCACGCTCGCAGATACCTAGCGTGTTCTCCAAAGGCTTCACAGCATTTCAAAGACTGCAAGGCAGAATGGATGGTGGGAAGACACATCCACACAGATAAAGTGGTGATAAAACGCAAAGAAGGCGAAGATGTGGAATAGACATGTGCACACTGAAATATTTCGTTTCGGAATTTCGTTTTCGTCCGAAAAATAAATTTATTTAGTTACTCCCGAAATTCGTTTTTATTTATTTCGTTTTTCGTTAGAAATTGCATTCGTCCGAAAATCTGAATAAATTAAGGTCGAATCTGTCATTGAAGGCTTATGGTGTCTGTCGAATGTTCAAAGAAGATTCGACGGAGCAGTGAAACTGTACGACGCTGCAATCATACATTTCCGGTCGAATGTTCCGCCCACAAGCTATAGAAGAATTCTAATGTTGTATGACTAGTAATAATTATATTTATTCATTACTATTACTAGTCAACCAACATTAGAATTCTTCTATAGCCTATGGGCGGATGCATTTGACCGGAAATGTACGATTGCAGCTGTAGCAAAATGCTGAAACTGAGAATATGGTTTGGATCACTTCAGAGGTGACAGCAAAGATTCATTCCAGGAAATGTAGAGACAGAATGTCTACTGATGTCTGAATAAGTAAATTGGGTTAATTGGGGGTCTGAGGTAGCGTTCCATTCATCTATTGTCAGTATGTTAATGACCATCTATTATCTGCTACGGGATGTAATTACACTCCTAGTAATGTGTCTGGCACGGTTTCATTGTTATGGGTAAATATGCAGAGACCAACGTCTCACACATCCCAGGTAATTAAATCACTGTCATCTGTTAATTGTTGAAGGGAATGCCCCTGTAAAATGAGTTAAGAAAACCCTTGCATGGGAAATGATATAAAAAGCCAGCCTGGGCAAAATAAAGGGTTGATTTACTCCCAGAACTGTGTGTCGTCCAGTTACTGCGGGGGTAACAGGTTGCCTTGGATAAGTCAGTACTTCCTCAGCTTCAAGGATTTCCCAGCGGACTTTGGAGCTCCGCAACACTGGTTGGCAGCGGTGGGATTAAAGCCTTGCAGCAAGAGGAAGCAGCGTTCATGCAAATTCGGCTACACGAATGGAAGTGTGAATGGAGACAAACTATGCTGGATTAAAACGAGCGACGTTAAAGGATTTGCTGGAAGCAAGAGGGAAGAGCGCCAGCACTAAAACCAAAGCAGAGCTGATTGCAGAACTGACCGAGGGAGATCGGGCACACAGTATGGCTACAGAAGCCATGGAGACCGAGTTTAACCAAGAAGTGAAACGCAGGCTAGCGTTTTATGGAGAAAACCCCTCCACCGAGCTGGTACAGGCAACGTTAGCCCAAGTGGATGCCTTTATCACGGCGAGAGAAGAAAGGGAGACCCAACTCCGGCTGGCGGAACAGCATGCCTCTGAGAGACTGCTAACGACTACACCGGCACCAGAGACAAAACTAAAAGTACCCCATGATGCCTTTAAAAAGTTTATGGAAGCAGAGGAAGAGATCGATAGCTTCCTGCAAGATTTTGAACGGCAATGCAAGCTGTACCAGGTACCCCAGACAGACTGGGTACGGATCTTAGCTGGTAAGCTGTCAGGCCGTGCAGCAGAAGCCTACAGAGCCGTGCCAGAGGAGGAAATCGCAAGCTATAGCCGGGTAAAGGAAGTTATTTTGGCAAGGTATGCCATCACCCCAAAAGCATACAGGAGACGCTTCCGGGACACAAAGAAACAGGAGGACTCCCACACCGAATGGGCTTGCCAAATGCAGAGGGCAGCCCTAGCTTGGCTGCAAGCCAGTCAGGCAACCACAGCAGACGCGATCACCCAGCTGATTTTACTGGAGCAATTCTTTAATGGACTAAACCCAGAGGTACAGGAGTGGGTAAGGGATCGCAAACCTACCACTCTCTCGGAAGCGGCCAGGCAAGCTGATGAATATCAAGATGCCCGTCGGCCATCACAGACTAGCTTCCGACCAAGCACCAGACCACTGAACCATAACCCAGGGCCCCCAGCTACACAACGACCCGGGCTAATCCCTAACTCCCCTGCAAATCGATACCTCGGGCGCAAGGGATTGCAGTGCTATTCATGCAAGCAATTTGGGCACTATCAGAGAGACTGCACTCAGAACCAGGACCAAGCTGCATGGATTCGACCAGGGCCACCCCCTCCAGCACGGGCTGCCGCTCATTGCTATCACACGGAAGCGGCCCCGGTCAACCGAGGAGCAGGAGAATTGGAGGAACACTGGAGTATCCTACACGAGGCTGACCCAGTACAGGCGGCTACCGACAACAGGCAACACCATCGCCAGTCAGTACAGCTGAACGGGAAGACTGCTCAAGGTCTACGAGATTCCGGCGCCACCCTCACACTGGTCAAACGTCACCTGGTTCCAGAGGCCGACCACACCGGGAGTTCCGTAGTTGTGCGGGTTGCAGGGGGAGCAGTACACAGGCTACCCACGGCAAGAGTACACCTGAACTGGGGTGCCAGCTCCGGATTAATTAAGGTGGGGTTGATCCAGGAACTTCCCGCTGATGTCCTGCTGGGGAATGATCTTGGCCAGTTGACTTCTGCTTTTGCATCAGCCCCGGTTACCAACGAGATCTACCCCGTTACCACCCGGTCCCAGGCCCCCACCACGGAAAACAGCGCATCCTCTAAGGCTCGGATGCTTCAATGTTTGGATTGGGCGCGGTATTGAGCCAGGTTGGAGCAGATGGCGGAGAACACCCTGTAGTTTACTTGAGCAGGAAGCTTCTCCCCAGGGAAGTGAGCTACGCCGCCATAGAAAAAGAATGCCTGGCTGTGGTGTGGGCCCTAAAGAAGCTTCAGCCCTACTTGTACGGACAACAGTTCACCCTACTCACAGACCACAACCCGTTGGTATGGCTAAATCGAGTGGCAGGGGACAATGCCCGGTTGTTGCGCTGGAGTCTGGCGTTACAACCGTATGACTTTACTATCCACTACCGCCCCGGGAAACAGAACGGCAATGCTGACTGATTATCGCGGCAAACTGAACTGGAAAAGTGATCCGTGAGTACTCCCCGGACATCCCCAAGCCGATCCGTTAAGGATCAGACTGTGTATGCCGGCTTGTGGGTAAGGGGGAGCAGTGTAGCAAAATGCTGAAACTGAGAATATGGTTTGGATCACTTCAGAGGTGACAGCAAAGATTCATTCCAGGAAATGTAGAGACAGAATGTCTACTGATGTCTGAATAAGTAAATTGGGTTAATTGGGGGTCTGAGGTAGCGTTCCATTCATCTATTGTCAGTATGTTAATGACCATCTATTATCTGCTACGGGATGTAATTACACTCCTAGTAATGTGTCTGGCACGGTTTCATTGTTATGGGTAAATATGCAGAGACCAACGTCTCACACATCCCAGGTAATTAAATTACTGTCATCTGTTAATTGTTGAAGGGAATGCCCCTGTAAAATGAGTTAAGAAAACCCTTGCATGGGAAATGATATAAAAAGCCAGACTGGGCAAAATAAAGGGTTGATTTACTCCCAGAACTGTGTGTCGTCCAGTTACTGGGGGGGTAACAGGTTGCCTTGGATAAGTCAGTACTTCCTCAGCTTCAAGGATTTCCCAGCGGACTTTGGAGCTCCGCAACAGCAGCGTTGTACAGTTTTGCTGCACCGTCGAATCTTCTAACTTTCGATGCTTTGTCGAATCTTCGTCATTCTAGCTATTTTACTGCTCCTCCTCTCTGGTTACAATCAGCCAATAACATTCATCATCAACTTTATTTTTATTTTACTTCCCCCACCCAATTCCAGCAGTGATCTTTTCTCTCTATGTCGAATCTTTTCTCTCTATAATAACAAATCTTTTCTCTCCTATGTCGAATCTTTTCTCTCCTATGTCGAATCTTTTCTCTCCTATGTCAAATCTTTTCTCTCTATAATGTCGAATCTTTTCTCTCCTATGTCGAATCTTTTCTCTCCTATGTCGATTCTTTTCTCTCCTATGTCGAATCTTTTCTCTCCTATGTCGAATCTTTTCTCTCCTATGTCGAATCTTTTCTCTCCTATGTCGAATCTTTCTCTCCTATGTCGAATCTTTTCTCTCTATAATGTCGGATCTTTTCTCTCCTAATCTTGGACTAATAGAGTTATGGTTAGGCACATTCGACCACAGGTTCGATAGACACAAATTGTTATTGTCAGCGTCACGTCGAATCTTCTATCTATATCGAACTGTTGTAGCAACGAAAACGAAAATAAAGCATTTGTTTATGTTGGATCTTTCGGTTTTCGGATTCTGTGCTTTCGTTTTCGTTTGTTAAAACGATAACGAAAATAGCTGAAATTCGGACGAAAATGCATTCGGACGAAAACGAATGCACATGTCTAATGTGGAATATCATCTAGAGACTGTAGATCAGCACCTAAAGCCACTAACTCTGCTGCACCCACGTTTCTACCTCTAGGGAGAAGAAAAAAAAAACTCCATTGGTATCATGCTGCTGAACTTTCTGGGGAAATTGTGTTTTAGTGTGCCCAGAAAAGAGAAAAGAACTGTTCCTGTTTGTTTCTTCCCGCAAAGAGATCACAGACTCTGGGGTAGATAGTGTTAGGAAAAAAGAAAAGAGAAGATGTTCAATGGGTGCAGTTACCGTGATGCTGTCACCAGGTGGCAGTGTTGCGCAACGTTACAAACACTTTTCACGCACCCACTCTTTGGAGAAAGAGGGATTTCTTTTAGGAGAAATTTCTTTTACTCACACACACGAATACATGTGTCAGGATTTTATGTGTTGATTTCTTTTGTTTTTTTCCCTCTGCAGGAGAACATCCCAGCAAGATTTTAGACTCTGGGGAGGTCTTTAGTCAGGATGGGGAGGGAAAAAGTAAATGTTAATATGCAACCTTGAAATGTTTGATGTTGTCTTTTGCTCCTCTTTCTGTTACAGGGGCTCAGACACAACTTCACAGTAGGATAGTGTTTCCAAAAGTTTGTTGGTTTTTCAATTTGTTAACGGTTTCTGGCGCGAATCATGTCAGCCGTGGAGGGTATGGTTTGCTCCAGACACTGGGGACCAGTGTCAGAAGACAGAGGGGAGTATGTAGCGGGTGTTTACTTTCCCGCCAGTAATTTTGAATTTTTGCGGTGACACCAGTGGTGTATCTCCGGCGGTCCACCGGGTGGCGCTGTCACTTTGGGCCGACGGACGAGTCATTGCTGGGTCGAATCCTTTTTTGTCTTTCCTCGGCAGCCGTGTGGTGGGGCAGGGAACCCGCTGCGCATGCCGGGGGAAGGTATAAAGGGGGCCGCCATTTTGTCACGGGGTTGGTTGTCCCTGGCACCTTCAGCCTGCGGACGGAGTTCGTGTTTGTCCTCTAGGCGGACTAGGCCTAGAGGACCACCGGAGGTCGTGTTCCACCTCAGGCACCTTTAGCCTGGGGTGAGGTACTCGGTTGGCGGTCCGGAGCTCAGTGCCCAACACTGAGTTCCGCGAGGGAAGGATCCTAGGGTGCTCCGGAGATGGACGCCTGAATCCGAGGTGGACGTAATGGACCGGGAAGAGCTCCTCGTCTGAAGACCCGGTGCAGCATACTGCCGGTGACGAGTGAGTCTCTTGTCGGAGACCGTCCGGAAGGTGAATTCCCTTGTGCGGAGACCATTGCCCACTCTTTGGAGGAGAGTGGAGGAAAGAACTTGTGTCTGGGCCTATATACAAATTCACACCTCCTGTTCTGTTTTGTAAAGCAAGTAAGTCCATGCTATGTTCAAATAAAGGAGTGTTGGACTTGCAATGGTGTGAGGCTCGTTTCCTGGCAGATGACTCCTGGAGGGAGGACCCGATACACAATGCAGGCCCGAAGGTAAAAAAACTTCTGCTAATACCACTTATACATCTGTGGTGGAGGCCTGGCGTAGCGGCCGCACTCCCTTTCCTATCATACCCCTAGACCAGAGACATTGCGAGCGAGAACTTTAATAGAGGGGATTGGGAGTGTGGTGGGGGTCGGGCGACCCTGTCCGCTACACGTGGGGGCTCGGGTCATGTATATGTATTGTGTATCACTTGGAAGAACGTATCTGCCGGAAACAGTCAAGTATATAGGCCAAAGTGCAGCCCTACTCGAAAGTCGTGGACATGACCTTAGAAGAGGAAAGGCCCGCGCAGGCAGAGTGGTGAAAGGGGGAAAACCCAGCCGTGTGACGGACTACACGTGGGGGGTTTTAATTGCACTGCGCCAACAGACACAAACCCCCACCACTTAGTTCGTGGGCGTGTCTCAAACCAACCAAGAGAAAAAGCCCACGAACTGGAGCAAAAGGGGAGGAGTCCAATACGTGTGACGGACTACACGTGGGATGTTGGCGCGAAAACTCTGCAGTGTACGATGGAACAACAACAGGTCGCCATGTTTGGAAACGCCTCGTGGATCCCGGTTCACCCGGCAACTACAACATTGACTGCTGCTGCTCCCATAACGGATACGGGGATCCGACTAAAGCCAAGGGGTCGATTCGCCCTATATTTCTGCATGGATGTGGAGGCTTTGGGCATGATTTGTCACGGATGCTCGGGACTGGTATGTCTGTTAAAGCCCTTCGGACGATGTGACGCTTTCGAGGAATTCATGTTCGAGGTGGATCCGGTGGTGGAGAGGCCGAAAACCATCTATCCAGGCCAGGCTTCAGGCATCGCCCCACAGAAGGCAGGAATCACGGCAGTAAGAGTCGCCCCTGCGTACACTGCAACGACCGCGGAGGAGGTCTTGAAACACCAATGGGAGAAATCCGAGGATGCTGACTCGGTCACCACAGTCTCACAGCGTCCGCCACAGAGGAAGAGAACCAGCGTGGTAGCCCCGACCAGCGGTGGTGGTGGACCGTCTCGCATGCCCACGCCCAGGGCCGGACTGGCCTACCGGGATAACGGGAGATTTCCCGGTAGGCTGCCTGTCCTGGGGCCGGTTTCATTTGCGGCTGCAGCAGTGCTCCCTGTCCCCTCTCTCCTGCTCCTGTTTATCACGGAGCTGCCTGGCTGGATCTGTGTTCGGCGGTGACGCTGTAACACGGTCCCGCCCCCCTAGACCGGCTCGTGTGATAGTAGATAGAGTCAGCGTTCAGCCTATCACAGGAGCCAGTCTAGGGGGGCGGGACCGTGTTACAGCGTCACCGCCGAACACAGATCCAGCCAGGCAGCTCCGTGATAAACAGGAGCAGGAGAGAGGGGACAGGGAGCACTACAGGAGATGCCCGCCGTACAGCCCTGTGTGCCTGGATGGGAGGATCGGCAGGGGGGCCGCATATAGAGGAAATTAGCTTTCTATATTCCTCCATACAGCCGCTGAATGCTTGCAGGAGGGGGAGGGGGAGGAGGAGGAGAATCAAGCATTCCGCGGCTGTATGGAGGAATATGGAAAGCTAATTTCCTCTATATGCGGTCCCCCTGCTTCTCCTCCTATCCAACTTCTTTTGCTGGCCCCTCCCAGTTCTCGTGGCTCCCCCCCTCAGTGCTCTCCTCCCCCAACACACTCTCCAGCCCCCCCCCCCCCCGCAACAGTGCTCTCCACCTCTGTTCTTTCTGCCCCCCTACTCTCCAGCTCTCCAGCCACCATTCCAGTGCTCTCCACCCCTGTTCTCCCCCCCCCCACAGTGCTCCCCAGCCCCCCCCCACCCCTGTTCTTCCCCCCAGTGCTCTCCCCATCACTCCCCAACCCCCACCCCAGTGCTTTCAGCCCCCCCACCCCTGTTCTTTCTGCCCCCCCCAGTGCTCTCAAGCTCCACCCATCGCTCTCCAGCCCCCTGTGCTCTCCACCCCTGTTCTTTTTGGCTCCCCCTCCAGTGCTTTCAAGCTCCCCCCCCAGTACTCTCCGCTCCCCCTGCATTTTGTCCCCACCCATGTGCTCTCCAACCCTGCCAGTGCTCTCCGCCCCCATAGTGCTCTCCAGCACCCCATGCTCCCCACCCCTGTTCTCCCCCCCAGTGCTCTCCAGCTCTTTCCATCACTCTCCAGCCCCCACCCCAGTGCTCCCCACCCCTGTACTTTTTGCCCCCACCCATGTGCTCTCCAACCCCGCCAGTGCTCTCTGCCCCCCATAGTGCTCTCCAGCCCCCCGTACTTTCCACCCGTGTTTTTTCTGGCCCCCACTGGTGCTCTCAAGCTCCCCCCATTGCTCTCCACCCCCCAGTGCTCTCCACTCCCCCCTGCTCTTTGTACCGCCCAGTGCTCTCTACCCCTGTTCTTTCTCCCCCCCAGTGCTCTCAAGATCCCCCCCCAGTGCTCTTTACCTCCCACACTGTTAGCCCCCTCAGTGCTCTCCAGCCCCCCCTCTCAGCCTCCCATGCTCTCCACCCCTGTTCTTTTTGTCTCCCCCCACAGTGCTCTCAAGCCCCCCCAGCGCTCTCCACTCCCCACCCCTGTGATCTCCACTCCCCCCTGCTGTTTGCCCCCACCCATGTGCTCTCCAACCCCGCCAGTGCTCTCCACTCCCCCTTCTCTCCAGATCCCCCCCCAGTGCTCTCACTTCCCCAGGACCAGAGGACAGGCTGACTGGGGCCGGAAAATGAGGACGGCTGAAGGTGCAGGTGGCCAGGGACCACTCCATCTCACAGCAAACAGATCCTCTGGAAGGAGCACTGTCCCCATCCAAAACGAGAACAGACCCTGCTTGCTGATGGCGATCATGGATATCCTGCTGGCATGGAAGGTACCGTACCGAGCATCAACATCACACCTTCCCACAGACAGAGACTGCAGACTGGGACATGGGGCATAGGAGAGACTGCATTCACGGGCACAGTAAAGCTGCATTTGATGAGCATAGTGAGGCTGCAATGACGGGCACAGTGAGGCTGCAGTGATGGGCACAGTAAAGCTGCATTTGATGGGCACAGTAAAGCTGCATTTGATGAGCACAGAAAAGCTGCATTTGATGAGCACAGTAAAGCTGCATTTGATGAGCACAGTGAGGCTGCATTGATGGGCACAGTGAGGCTGCATTGATGGGCACAGTGAGGCTGCAATGGTGGGCACAGTGAGGCTGCAATGGTGGGCACAGTGTGGCTGCAATGGTGGGCACAGTGTGGCTGCATTGATGGGCACAGTGTGGCTGCATTGATGGGCACAGGGAGGCTGCATTGATGGGCACAGGGAGGCTGCATTTGATGGGCACAGTGAGGCTGCATTTGATGGGCACAGTGAGGCTGCATTTGATGGGCACAGTGAGGCTGCATTTGATGGGCACTGATGAGGATGCATTTGATGGGTACTGGTGGGGCTGCATTGAGCTCTTGTATCATGTCTGAAGCCTCTGACCATCTCCTGTATCATGTCTGCAGTCTCTGAGGGAGTCTGGAGAGGAGTCAAGAGTGGGAGCACCACCGGGATGGGGGTCATGGGAGAAGTCAGATGTGTGGGGACTGTGGCGAGGAGACTATTGGATAAAACCAGAGCCACCAAGCTGGAGCCGACTGACTGGTCCCTGCACGGTGTACCTGAGAGGAGGTCAGTGACAGCACTGCTAGGCCAGTCTGAGGGGGAGTCACTGATGTAAGGGGGGAGTGAATACGATAATTTAAGGGGGCATTAATAAAAAGGTTTCCCCCCCTATATCAGTAACCCACCCCCCCTTACCTTAGTGTATTCTTTCTGCGGAAGGTGGCCCCCCCCACGTTCTGAGTTCCTGGGGTCCCCCTTGATGATTGACCACTTTTACCACTTTTAACTGGAATCTGCGTTTTATATATATATATAAAGCCCTATGTGCTTTCATATCTGTCTTATCTATATATAATACACTCTTCAAATGTGCTTTAAAATGTATGGTTTTCCCTTTCATGAACAAGAAAATTATGACGTTATGCTGGTATAATAATGCTGTGGGGCTGGTATGAAATTTTTTCCAGGGCTGGATTTTATTTCCAGTCCGCCCTGCCCACGCCAGGCCCGGATGGATCCGTAGACGAGAGTTCCGGACATCCCAAAAAAGGCCAAGGTAAGCCGGCTGAGAAGACTTGGTGTGAGGGAGGATGTGTCAGGAAGGCATGGCCTAGCAAGTCTCCGGAGTGTGGATGTTCTGTTTCCACACAGGGCTACATACCCGCGGAGGAGTGAGACACTTCTGTCTTAGAATCTCTCTCTGATATGGGAGATGATGTCCAAATTGACGATCTGTTTGCCGAGAAGGGCTGGGACAAGGCACCGCTTGCTGCATTCCGTGGGTTTCGGAATTCGCCTATGTCCGTGGGTGAGAGCACACCAAGGGTGGAGGCATCAGCGCCTGAAGGAGAATCTATCTCTCAAACTGTTCCCGTATCCCCTGCACCATCTGCATGTGATGCTGGGGTAAAAAGACTGTTGTTGAGGCCTCCAATGCCTAGATTAGAGGTGGCCAAGGCACCTCGCCATCCAGATGCGGTCGTTGTGTCTGGTGAAGGGGACAAATCAACCATGCCTCCTTTGGCGAGACTGCAGAGGCTGTTTGGTCAGAAGGTTGCAGTGGAATATGGATGGGAGTATCCCTACTTGCCGAAGGACCTGCTGTATGAGGTGGAGGTGTGCAGGGAGCGTTGGTACAATGATTTTGTTTGGACTCATCTCAAAGTCCCGCACGCTCGCAGATACCTAGCGTGTTCTCCAAAGGCTTCACAGCGTTTCAAAGACTGCAAGGCAGAATGGATGGTGGGAAGACACATCCACGCAGATAAAGTGGTGATAAAACGCAAAGAAGGCGAAGATGTGGAATATCATCTAGAGACTGTAGATCAGCACCTAAAGCCACTAACTATGCCGCACCCACGTTTCTACCTCTAGGGAGAAGAAAAAAAAAACTCCATTGGTATCATGCTGCTGAACTTTCTGGGGAAATTGTGTTTTAGTGTGCCCAGAAAAGAGAAAAGAACTGTTCCTGTTTGTTTCTTCCCGCAAAGAGATCACAGACTCTGGGGTAGATAGTGTTAGGAAAAAAGAAAAAAGAAAAGAGAAGATGTTCAGTGGGTGCAGTTACCGTGATGCTGTCACCAGGTGGCAGTGTTGCGCAACGTTACAAACACTTTTCACGCACCCACTCTTTGGAGAAAGAGGGATTTCTTTTAGGAGAAATTTCTTTTACTCACACACACGAATACATGTGTCAGGATTTTATGTGTTGGTTTCTTTTGTTTTTTTCCCTCTGCAGGAGAACATCCCAGCAAGATTTTAGACTCTGGAGAGGTCTTTAGTCAGGATGGGGAGGGAAAAAGTAAATGTTAATATGCAACCTTGAAATGTTTGATGTCTTTTGCTCCTCTTTCTGTTACAGGGGCTCAGACACAACTTCACAGTAGGATAGTGTTTCCAAAAGTTTGTTGGTTTTTCAATTTGTTAACGGTTTCTGGCGCGAATCATGTCAGCCGTGGAGGATATGGTTTGCTCCAGACACTGGGGACCAGTGTCAAAAGACAGAGGGGAGTATGTAGCGGGTGTTTACTTTCCCGCCAGTAATTTTGAATTTTTGCGGTGACACCAGTGGTGTATCTCCGGCGGTCCACCGGGTGGCGCTGTCACTTTGGGCCGACGGACGAGTCATTGCTGGGTCGAATCCTTTTTTGTCTTTCCTCGGCAGCCGTGTGGTGGGGCGGGGAACCCGCTGCGCATGCCGGGGGAAGGTATAAAGGGGGCCAGCCATTTTGTCACGGGGTTGGTTGTCCCTGGCACCTTCAGCCTGCGGACGGAGTTCGTGCTTGTCCTCTAGGCGGACTAGGCCTAGAGGACCACCGGAGGTTGTGTTCCACCTCAGGCACCTTTAGCCTGGGGTGAGGTACTCGGTTGGCGGTCCGGAGCTCAGTGCCCAACACTGAGTTCCGCGAGGGAAGGATCCTAGTGTGCTCCGGAGATGGACGCCTGAATCTGAGGGGGACGTAATGGACCGGGAAGAGCTCCCCATCTGAAGACCCGGTGCAGCATACTGCCGGTGACGGGTGAGTCTCTTGTCGGAGACCGTCCGGAAGGTGAATTCCCTTGTGCGGAGACCATTGCCCACTCTTTGGAGGAGAGTGGAGGAAAGAACTTGTGTCTGGGCCTATATACACATTCACACCTCCTGTTCTGTTTTGTAAAGCAAGTAAGTCCATGCTATGTTCAAATAAAGGAGTGTTGGACTTGCAACAGTGTGAGGCTCGTTTCCTGGCAGATGACTCCTGGAGGGAGGACCCGATACACAATGCAGGCCCGAAGGTAAAAAAACTTCTGCTAATACCACTTATACATCTGTGGTGGAGGCCTGGCGTAGCGGCCGCACTCCCTTTCCTATCATACCCCTAGACCAGAGACATTGCGAGCGAGAACTTTAATAGAGGGGATTGGGAGTGTGGTGGGGGTCGGGTGACCCTGTCCGCTACACATGGATCCCTGTCCATGCTTTCCATGTCTTCCCTTCTGTCAGAACAGTCTTATGTAGCGCCCTGCTCCCAATGAGTGGGCGCTATATGTTGAAATGTAGTTGTCTGAGCATTAGTTTAGCCCAGAGAGATTGTTTATTTAAATTGTGGCACTGTTTCAGTTTGATTGGTTGCATGATTTTCCCCCCACCGGTGGGTGTCGCTGTCACCGCTGGTCAGGGTTGGAAAGGCAACAGGCTGGACGTATTGGGTACCTCTTTCCCAGCAGCAGCCCAGGGGGCGTGGTGAACCCACTGTGCATGCTGGGAGAGGGTACTTAAGTGACAGATGCCATTAGGGTGAAAGAGAGTTGGATGTCATCTTCTTCGATCCTCACCTGAGGGCCCTCCTGGCCTCAGGGATGTGTTGGCAGTTCCCACCTCGGGGCCACGTTGGCCCGAGGCCTTGCAACTGAGATGTAGGCCCAGGAGTTGCTGTTACCTACTGATCCGGGGATGATCCTGTGTTGCCTTGCCTGATGGAAGGGACCGAGCAATTGAGGATTCAATTGGAGGATGCACCTGGTTCCCAAAATCTACCTCACAGTGCTGCTGGTGCGGCTGAAAGATCCTGGCACTGAGAGCCGTGTTCTTTCTGAGGGAGCTAACCCAGTGAGGGGTTATACAGGTCTGTGGCAGAGACTATTCTATTGAACAAATTCCTATACCAAGTCTGTGGCAGAGACTATTCTATTGATCGAGCTTCTGCTAGGCCAGTGAGATTAGGCCTATCCGGTGGTGGCTGAGTCCAGCGTGGAGACAGTCACTCCTCTGGACCTAGGAAGTTTCCGTGATTGACAAGTAAGATACCTGAGTCCTCCCCATTCTTCTATTCCCCTCTATTGGAACGTTTTCTTATGGACAGACTCTTCAAGGAGAACCTCTGAGCCGAAGATTTGGAACAGTAAGGTAATGTGCAAAGACCCACAACTAAACCAGCAGCTCCTACGGGGGTACCGCTACACTTGTTTACTGGGCAGACCGCCGTTCTGCCTCTCTGCTGGTCGATCGGCAGGTACCAGTGGACATTGAGTCCATGGTACCTGCCGCTGGGCTCCCGCTGTGTATGATCACGGTGGTAATTAGCCACCTGTGGAGCGCATGCGTGCCCTCTATATGGAAGAGCCAGATCACATGTATACAGTGGTGGCTGGTTCATAAGGGGCACAGGGGCGCTGCCCCCTATCTCCATGTGCTGCCCCCTAATCTCCATGTGGGGTGCCAGACACAAAGATTTCTATGAGTTTTTTTTTTTAAGCACATGATTAGAGCCTGAGGCTTTAATTGGCTTCAAAAAGGTTGGAATATTGATTCCCAGAAGAGTTGAAGCTGTTATAGCTACAAAGGGCGGGCCAACTCAACATTGAACCCTACAGACTAAGACTGTGATGCCATTAACGTTTATGTGCGTGTAAAGGCAGGTGTCCGAATACTTTTGGTAGTATAATGTATGCTATGTAGATTGTTTTTTTTGGACTGGTCATCATGTACAGTAATCTTTTTTTTAAACTTAGATGCCATCTCTGCCCCCTGATGAAGATTTATGGCAAACTAATTGAAACACATTGGGGCTTCTCCGGCAGGTTATACTGTTTGAATAAATTCAATTCAAATATACATTTATATAATTACCCTGACAGAGGGTATTGGGGTATTATAGCACATTGTACCATTGAGTAGTAAAACCAGAGAATTTGCATGTTTTAGAACATGTTTTCTTTAAATTTATTGTACAATTAAAATTTGTCCAGTTTATGTAAAATGCTTTTTTTGTTGATGTGTTAAAGTCCCATGGGGGAGTAAATGGAATTGTTATTAGACATGGAGGGAAATCTTCTCTAAGTGTACCCGCTAGTTAGGGAGAGAGGTGCATGTCTTCAAAAAAAGACTGGAAGTGAAGTATTTATATCCAGAGCAAATAACGCTTGTAAGTTCAATCACATGGATGAGCCAAACTGCAAATTCCACTGAAGAGCCAATGAGTAAAGGATACAACATTTATTAACATGCAAACATAGTTCTCTCTTCAGGAGACTCCCTTTATTTCTGTCTGTATTGATATTGGAGAGTTCCCTCACTTCCTCACAACATCCATTTATGGTTAATGACATCGACTGGGGGACCCCCCCTTTTGTATATATAAGATGTCACCCCCAGACCTATCATTTGGTGAAGGGACAGGACAAGATGTGTGTCAGCAGGCACTGGGCTTTTTTCTTTTAGCGGGTCAGCGGGCATTGAGCTTGATGTGGATATATATTGCTGTGATTGATGATGGATGTACATCATGGGACATCATTTATGGGTTGTTTTTTGTTATACCATAATTATACCTGAGATCCACCAGAGAAATACAAGGGAATCAAACACACGGTTCCCCTTCACACATTACCATAAATAATTCTGTCTTTTTCTGTGCCGAGGAATCAGATAGAAAGGAGATAAGGAAAATCAAATTAGAGTGAGAGTAAACTCCCATACATGACTTTTACCTATATGTAAGCTTATAATAAGACTTACCTATAGGCAGTGCCGGCTGGTGCTAAACTTTTGAGAGGGCGGCAAACAAACCTCCCCAGGTCCGCACTCACCCCGTCATGGTCCCCCGCACTCACCCCTCCACGGTCCCCCGCACTCACCCCATCATGGTCCCCCGCACTCACCCCTCCACGGTCCCCCGCACTCACCCCTCCACGGTCCTCTGAACTCAGCACCTCCACAGTCCCCCACACTCACACCCTCATGGTCCACCGCTTAGCCCTCCACGGTTCCCCACACTCAGCCCTCCATGGTCCCCCGCACTCACCCCGTCATGGTCCCCCACACTCACCCCTCCACAGTCCCCCGCACTCATGCCATCATGGTCGCCCACACTCACCCCTCCACGGTCCCCTGCACTCACCCCTTCACAGTCCCCCACACTCACCCCTCCATGGTCCCTCGCACTCAGCCCTCCACAGTCCCCCACACTCACCCCTCCATGGTCCCCTGCACTCACCCCTCCACGGTCCCCCGAACTCAGCCCCTCCACAGTCCCCCACACTCACTCCACCATGGTCCCCCGCACTCAGCCCTCCACAGTCCCCCACACTCACCCCTCTATGGTCCCCCACACTCACCCCTCCACAGTCCCCCGCACTCACCCCATCATGGTCCCCCACACTCACCCCTCCACAGTCCCCCGCACTCACCCCTCCACAGTCCCCCGCACTCACCCCTCCACGGTCCCCTGCACTCACTCCTCCACAGTCCCTCACACTATTTAGGAGATATTTACTCACACTGGGGCGGTTTGCAGGTGCTATTTTGCTAAAAATAGCGCCTGCAAACCGAGCCTAAACAGCGGCTCCTTTCTCTCCAATGTGAAAGCCCCGAGGGCTTTCACACTGGAGCGGTGCGCTAACAGGACTTAAAAAAAAGTCCTGTTAGCCGCATCTTCGGAGCGGTGAGAGGAGCGGTGTGTTTACCGCTCCTCCACCGCTCCTTCCCATTGAAATTAATGGGATACCGCTGTAGCCGCGGTTTGCGGGTGGTATTAACCCTTTTTCGGCCGCTAGCGGGGGTTAAAACCACACCGCTAGCAGCCGAATACCTCTGGAATCCCAACGGTATAGCGCCGCTAAAAATAGCGGCGCTATACCGCCACCGCCCCCACCGCCCCAGTGTGAAATCGGCCTAAAGGAACGGCTTCCCGGGCTGTTCCTTCAGAGGCCTGTGCCATAAACGCCAGCTGCTGCATGCATGTGCAAGATTGACGTCATCTCGGCTCCAGCCAATCACACAGCCGGAGTCCACAAACTGGAAGGAAGATGGTTGGAGATTGTGGCCGTGTCAGCGGTGGCATCTCACCACTGGAAGGGCTTCGTTCTAGGGTACATTTCACAAAATCTGCTAGTCTGTGATGCACACTAGCACATTACGGCTTTACCTTGCAGGTTAAAAGAAAGAAAAATTGTTGGCGGTTTACTACGACTTTAAGTGATTTGTGGAGTTGGAAGGATTTTGGTATTGTATCAAGTAAAAGACAAAACTATACATGAACTTTATTGCATTAGACTGCATAATTACTAAAATAACTGAAGAGAAAACTATAACATCTGTAATTGTTGGACATTGGGGGAAAACGAATATGTGTGCTGTAACCACTTCTGACCTTTAAACTCTGCATCTCTTACTATTGACCTTTGAACTCTGCGTCAATTAATCCTGACCCTTGAACTCTATGTTACTTTCTTCTCATCCCTGAACTCTGTGTGACATAATACTGATCCCTAAACTCTGCATCACTTACTGCTGACCTCTGGAGCCTGTGCCAATTACTAATGACCATTGAACCCTGTACCATCTACTATCCTATCCAATTGTATGTATGTGGAAAAACCCAAAAGGTCATGGATTATTTTGGTACCCCAAAGTCAGAGATCAAAGCAATTTTACAAAGTCAAAGTTTATTACAAAACTTAAAAAAAATACAAAGCTCATAATTTAAAATGATCATTGTATAGATCTCCCCTGTAGGTGTGTCGTAGTTCCCATGCTTGATGTATCCAGCTCCACTGACACACGCTCCAAGACACAGATATAGTGGAGCATACAAGCAGCAAACCCTCTACATGTTTCAAGGCAATAGCAGCTTCTTCAGAAGGAATAAGGGGCCTAAAATATCTAAGAAGAAACAATTCATTACTCAAAAAGTACAAACAGCATAACGAAGACATCGATATACAATCAAGTTGTTAACAAAACATAAAAACATCCAAGAACTCCGGTGCTAGATGTCAAGATACAGGGGACCTCATACACATGATGTGGAAATGCCCGAAGTTACAAAGATATTGGGCTAAGGTATTGAGCATCATAAATATGACTTTTGGGATAACTCTGGAACTAGAAGCCAGGGTGTGTCTATTGGGCATAGAGGAGAGACACGGACCAAAATACATTCCGGAAGTAGTGTTGAGGTGCCTGTTTCAGGCCAGGAAGGTAATAGCACAAAACTGGCAAGCTCAGAAAGCACCGACATCAGCAGAGTGGGTCAATGTAATAAATGCGACAATGTGGAAGGAAAAAGTAGTTTTGACCAGACGGGGTAATTATAAAAAAATTAAAACAATGTGGGATCCCTGGCTGAGGAAAATGGGGTGTCCGCCCTAATTAGTGCGGCAGTAAGAGGAGTAAAAGAATGGACGTAAAAGGTGGAAACTGGACTGTTGAGGTAGGAAGGCCGAATAGAGAATAGGTAAAAAGAGAAGCTATGGGCTCTAGATAAAGAAGTTAAACATATTAGAAGATCAAGGGGAAGGAAGGGAAAAGGGAGGGGAAGCGGAAGGAAAGCCAAAATTAAATGAAGTGAAAATAAAATAGTTCTAGTTAAACAGTTACAATAGCAATAACACAAGAGAGCGGTAGAATGCATCTTTGATTTTTCTGTTTTTGGAGTGTGCAAAGAGATTAGTTGGGGAAGGGGGGTAAGAGGTTAATTGCAGAACATTGTATTAAAGCAATTTATGTGAAATACCGTATTTATCGGCGTATAACACGCACAGGCGTATAACACGCACCCTAACTTTAAGAGGGAAGTTTCAGGAAAAAAACTTTCCACAGCCCCCTGCGTATAACACGCGGGCACAGTTTACTCTCTATTTTCAGGGTAAAAAAGTGAGTGTTATACGCCAATAAATACAGTAAGTATAAAACAAATGTATGTATTTTTATAAAATGTTATGCAACATGGAAAAACAATAAAGAATATAAAGTTTAAAAAAAAGAACTCCGGTGCTTCAGGTGGCCCCCCAGGACTTACCAAATCCAGAGGACGGTCGGTAAGATGGGGAGCCCAAACTTGTGGGACCTACTATCAACCAGCGGATCTTTTATGATTATCACTAAAATAATAAAATACTTTCAAATACCATGGATAAAGCGTGTGTGACGTCACTGTGTCTTATCTTCCACTGCGCATGTGCGGGAAAACCCATGCATGTGCAGTGCCCAAAAGGAAAACGTTTACAGGCATGGGAGAGGCAAAGTCGGGGGGCAAAGTAATCCTGCCCAGCAAAGGCCCCTCCATCGAGAGAGTGGCTGTCTGCCGCAGGAAAAGCAAGGCAACCCGTCAATTGCACCTCCTTCAGCCTATCACAGCGGTCATGTGATTGGAAATGTTTTTTTTTCTTTAATTCCCTTCTTCTTTTTTTTTCACGCCTGTCAGAAGCGCTCGTGATTAACTTTGCTAGCTGTCAGCCTCCCATTGATTTCAGTAGGGCTGCCACATATAACCGGTGGCGGCCCCATTCGCAACTGTGAATGAGGCCAAAGAGTGGCACATCTATGCAGTATTTCACAGATGTGAATGGATCCTTTGGAACTGAGAAGATAATTACCAATAAACAGTCACCAGATGAAACTGAATAGTTTAGATGTCTTAATTCACATACAGCAGGTAAAATAAGTATTGAACACCTCACCATTCTAGATAAATTGATCTCTAAAGGTGCTATTGACATATTAATTAGCCATTGTCACGCAAGTGGGTGGTCTCTGCACCCCGAGACCACGTTTTTTTTAAGCCAATTAGAGCCTCAGGTGCTTTAAAAAAAAAACATTGAAATCCAATGCGTCCGGTGCCCTGCATGTAGATTAGCGGCTGGGCGTATGTATTAGAGGGGCGGCGTCTCTGCCCCCCTGTATGGACGATCCGTCACTGTTGGTTACCATGCAGAAGTACAGGAACAACCAACCTACAGAGGTACAGACAGGAAGTTCCGGGTGAGAGATGTTTGCACCACTGCACTTCCAATATATATATTTTTTCTAAATATACTTTAGCGTTGCTTATATTTTGTTTTATATTACTACGCAGAACTGCACCAGATTCGGAGTGCTCCAACCAGTGGCAGCTCGTAATGTAGGGCGCAAGGGCACTGCCCCCCCATCAATGCATACGTCCCCCTAATCTACATGCAGGGCACTGGAGGCATTAATTCCAATGTTTGTTTTTGTTTTAAACACGTAATTAGAGCTAATAGGCCCGGGACTGAGATAAGCAATCGGGACAACTTCCCACAGAGGTGATGGAGGAACATCCATTCCCAAAACTCCTTTGTGATGAATGAAGCTGGAAGTGGCAATGACTTTATCACTATCAGCCGTCATTCCCAGGCTGTTACCACCAGGGAAGCAGCTAACCAAGTACAATCTGTGTTTGGTTAGTTGCTTTGGAGAGCAGAGAGTAAAGAGGACCTGTCACCTGTTCAAAGCTGTCATAAAGGGGGCTTTTCTTGTTCATACATCACGGGACACAGAGCAGCATAGTCATTACTATGTGGGTTATATAGAATTACCTTCAGGTGCTGGCACTGGCAACTTCCAAAACAGGAAGTACCCTCCCCTATATAAGCCCCTCCCATCCGGGAGTACCTCAGTTTTTTTGCCAGTGTCTAAGGTGTTGGCCAAGGTTAACATGTATTCATCTGGGCTTGTGTACAGGTTCTCTGGGCCTTAGCAAGCTATTCTGGATCCGACCAAAAAAGCTTCATAGCTAAACGGTCGGTACCCGGGCCTTGCAGAGAAGAGCAGGGTTTTGCCTGTAATGCCTCTCTTAGGAGGGCTGGACCCTGGGATCCAGAGCTCTGGTCATACCCAAAACCAAGAGGCTATCTGTGCAGGGTGCTATACAGGTCCAGGGGAGTGGAATCCTTGGGAACCCGGTCCCTGAAGGTCTAGTACAATGCCTGCCGTGAGAGGTGAAGTTTGGGCTTCTGTGGACCAAACAAAGTCCTGCGGCGGGGAAAAGGTAAGTGGGGGCCCCTCAGGAACTTGGTTCTATTGAGGGGACCCCCAAGCCTAATATGTCTTTCTGCCTGTTACCTAAAGGGTATTCCCGCTAATAGCTGTATATGCCTAAGAAATCCTAGAAATGTTTTTTCATAAGGGAAGTTTTAAAAAAAACTGTAAACCTGGAAATGTTTTTTCATAAAGGAGGTTTTAAAAAAAAAAAAAAAAGACAAAGGTGCGGTACCTGTGTTTGTCCACTAGAGGCCGCTGTGGAACGTCTTTTTTCTTGGGACTATTCCTTCCATGGTGAAAGTCCAGGCAGATGAGTGAGCTCTCTATCAGGGAAGCTGCATTCCTCTGTCATGCTGCCAAGTAGTTTCCTTCCATCCCCGAGTCCTGGTGAAACAGGGACCCTGGCTCCTCTCCCTACATGGCGCCAAGAGCGCACACGTGCACGCGCGTGCGCACACATGCTTTCCTTTTATAAGGTTTAGCTTCAAAAAAGGGGGCGGAGCCTGGCGGATGACGCGCTCTGTGCGCCCAGCGCTTCTGCGCATGTGCGGGCGTCCCAGCAAGATAAAAGGACTCAGTCCACGCTGCTTGCTATGGACACAGAGCATGAAAAGGAGCTGGTAGCATGGTATAGGGGCTTACAGCGGGCGGTTGATACAGGCATCCCCAGAAAGACGCATTAGTAGACACCCACTGATGTACATAGCAGCAAATTGCATTAGACTATTTCAGTAAGGGGTGTATTGCGGCTGGAATACCTCAGCTTTGAACTAAGGAATATGCCGCCTAAAAAACTCCGAGATATACCTCTCAGGAAGTGTAGGGGGTCTCCATCAGGCTCTGAGGATCTGGAGCAGTCATCTGCACCCTCCTCCCCTGAGAAATCAGAGGTTAATACCCATAAGGAACCCCCGGGAGTGCCAGGTACTGCGGCTGTCCTCAGTCCACCTGCTCCTGCATATATAACAGAGGAGGTTTTTTCCTCAACTCTGGAGGGATTGGAGCAGAGATTGGCAGCATTGATCGCTTCTTCTCTACAGGAAAGAAAGCGCGCCAGATCTCCATCACCTCCATTAGAGTGCCTGTTGGCAGAGCAACAGTCCCAGGAAGGGACCGACCTACCTGAAGGGGATCAGGAGGAGGTTAGCTCTGTTTTTGAGGAATCGACAGTAGATGAACCATTTTCAGCATCGCAGACTGAAAGATTGTGGGTCCAGACCCTAACTGACATGGTTCGATCTGCATTTAAAATGCCTCTTGGTGAACCATCAACTACTGCTGTCTCCTCATTGGGGTCGCTAAAAGCTCCCCAGGTTAATTGCTCCTTTCCAATACATCCATTATTGGAAGGACTTATATACCAGGACTGGGAACATCCTGATAAACTATTTGTTCCGCCTAAAAGGTTTCCGGTGATCTATCCCATGGAGGAAAAGTTCACCCAGAGATGGAATGTTCCTACGGTGGATGCAGCCATCTCTTCTGTGAACAAATCACTGACATGTCCAGTAGATAATGTTCAAATGTTCAAAGATCCAGTGGATAAAAAATTGGAATCTTTATTAAAATCTGCTTTTTCCACAGCAGGGGCTGTTACACAGCCAGCAGTGGCAGCTATTGGGGTCTGCCAAGCTTTAAAGGATCAAATGAAAATGGTCCTGAGGGATTTGCCAGACCAGCAGGCCCAGGCTCTGGCTGATCTGCCTAGAGCATTATGCTTTGCGGTTGACGCCATCAAGGATTCTATCCATCAGGCCTCCCGCCTCACGCTGTCTTTGGTACATATGCGTAGGCTTCTGTGGCTCAAAAACTGGTCTGCTGAAGCTCCCTGTAAGAAGCTCTTAGTTAGCTTCCCATTTCATGGGGAACGCCTTTTTGGCGAAGACCTGGATAAGTATATCCAGAAGATTTCCAGTGGTAAAAGTACTCTCTTACCGAGTAAAAAGAGGTCTAGGGGTCCATCTTTTAAGAGGACTACCTCTCCTATCCCTGCGACGTCTGCTACTAAGCAGTTCCGACGGCTTCCTCGGTCAAACTCAGGAGGTAAAAATCAGGGACAGCCACAGGGTAATAAAAAGCCCTGGATCCGAAGAGGTACTAAACCAGCCTCCAAGTCAAGCCTATGAAGGGCTGCCCCCACTCAAACGGGTGGGGGGAAGACTTCAGTTGTTCGCAGAGACCTGGCGGGAGACGATCAAAGACAGATGGGTGCTCTCCGCAGTAACTCTGGGATACAAGTTGGAGTTAAAAGAGTCTCCTCCGTCCCATTTTATGTGGTCAGGCATGCCAAGAGACCCTCTGAAAAGAGGGTCTCTCCTATTGGCGTTAGAACAACTATTGCTCCAAGGAGTAATTATGGAGGTTCCTATGGAAGAGTGGGGGTTGGGTTTCTACTCAAACCTTTTCACAGTCCCGAAGCCAAACGGGGACATAAGACCCATATTGGACCTAAAGAGTCTAAACAAATTTCTAAACGTCCGGTCTTTCCGGATGGAGTCGATCCGATCGGTCACCGCTGCCCTACAAGGGGAGGAATGGTTAGCCTCGATCGACATCAAAGATGCTTACTTGCATGTTCCCATCTTTCCAGGTCATCAAAAATTCCTACGCTTTGCAGTAGAAGGGCTCAATTTTCAGTTCAGAGCCTTACCATTCGGTCTGGCTACAGCACCACGAGTGTTCACAAAAATTCTGGCCCCTCTGTTGGCCGATCTAAGAACACGGGGTGTAACGATAATGGCATACCTAGACGACCTGTTGTTGATGGACCACTCAGTTGCCAAGCTAGAAGTGGTAATTGTCGATACAATCAAGTATCTAGAGTCTCACGGTTGGGTCATCAACCTGGACAAGTCAGCCCTACAGCCAGTGAAAAACCTGGTATATCTAGGGCTACGGCTGGATTCAGACCAGAGGAAGATTTTCTTACCTTTGGACAAGGTATCCTCTTTGAGGGCCTTGGTCCGTCTGCTTTGTGCAAAAAGACAGCCGTCCATACGCCTGTGCATGAGGCTGCTAGGAAAGATGGTAGCATCATTCGAAGCTGTACCATACGCCCAATTCCACTCAAGGAATTTACAAAGGGCCATATTGTCAGCCTGGAACGGAAAAGTTCAGGCTCTAGACTTCCCGATGGCTTTGTCCCCTTCCGTTCGGAAGAGTCTCTGCTGGTGGTTGATCCCCCAGAATCTCCAGAAGGGAAAACCCTTCAGCCCGATATCTTGGAAGGTGGTCACTACAGATGCCAGCCTTATAGGCTGGGGGGCAGTACTGGAGCAATGGTCTCTCCAGGGCAGATGGTCAAATGTAGTAAAAACCCTGCCCATCAATCTCTTAGAGATACGAGCAGCCCGGTACGCCCTAGTAGCCTGGACATCCAGACTCCAAGGGTCCCCTGTCAGAATTCAATCAGACAATGCCACAGCAGTGGCATATATCAATCATCAGGGAGGCACCAGGAGTCGTGCAGCCCAGAGGGAAGTAAGTCACATCCTGGAATGGGCAGAAAAGCATGTCCCATGTATATCAGCTGTCTTCATTCCAGGGGTGGAGAATTGGAAGGCGGACTTTCTGAGTCGCCAACAGTTATGCCCAGGGGAATGGTCCCTTCATCCCGAGGTCTTCCGAGCAATATGTCAGCGGTGGGGAACACCGGATGTAGATCTGCTAGCATCCAGATTCAACGCAAAGGTGGACAGATTTGTCTCCCGGACAAGGGATCCCCTCGCTTGCGGCTCGGATGCTCTGGTGTTCCCTTGGGATCAGTTCAGACTGATATATGCATTCCCTCCGCTACAATTGTTGCCTCGACTCCTTCGCAGAGTCAGGTTGGAGAAGAAGCCGGTGATCCTGGTGGCTCCAGCGTGGCCCCGAAGGGCCTGGTACGCGGAGATCATCAAAATGTCTGTGGGGAGTCCTTGGACCCTTCCACGTCGTCCGGACCTGCTTTCGCAAGGACCGATATACCACCCTTCCTTACTAACTCTAAGTTTAACGGCCTGGCTATTGAATCCCACATCCTAAAGAAGAGAGGTCTCTCTAACTCTGTGGTATCAACTATAATCAATGCCAGGAAGCCTGTATCCAGGCAGATCTACTATAGAGTTTGGAAGGCGTACATCACTTGGTGCGAGGCCAGAAAATGGCATCCACGTAAGTACGTTATAGGCAGAATTCTGGACTTCCTGCAGTGGGCTGTAGACAGGAAGTTTGCCTTAAGTACTATCAAGGGCCAGGTTTCGGCCTTGTCAATACTATTTCAAAGGCCCCTGGCTATGCATTCACTTGTCAAATCCTTTATGCAAGGTGTGACTCGTATTATTCCACCGATTAAGGCTCCCATATGCCCATGGGATCTAAATTTGGTTCTGTCGGTTCTGCAGAAGCAGCCATTTGAACCTTTGCGGCACATTTCCTTGGTTCTACTCACCAGGAAATTGATATTTTTAGTAGCCATATGCTCGGCTAGAAGAGTGTCGGAATTAGCCGCCATGTCCTGTAAAGAGCCATATCTGGTTATCCATAAGGACAGAGTAGTATTACGTCCTCACCCAGCCTTTCTTCCTAAGGTGGTATCGAGGTTTCACTTGAACCAGGATGTGGTTCTTCCTTCTTTTTTCCCCAAACCAAGCTCGGTAGAGGAAAAGTTATTGCATTCTTTGGATGTAGTAAGAGCAGTTAAAGCTTATCTAAAAGCCACTGCTCAGATTCGTAGAACGGATTCTTTGTTTGTTCTGCCGGAAGGCCCCAGAAAGGGTCAGGCAGCATCAAAATCTACTTTAGCCAAGTGGATTCGACAGGTCATAATACAAGCCTATGGCTTGAGAAGTAGACCGCCTCCGTTCAAAGTTAGGGCGCACTCCACGAGAGCAGTTGGAACTTCATGGGCAGTGCATCACCAGGCCTCCCTGGCGCAAATTTGTAAGGCCGCAACATGGTCTTCAGTACACACGTTTACTAGGTTCTACCAGGTGGACGTTAGAAGTCAGGAGGATGTCGCCTTTGGGCGCAGTGTGTTGCAGGCCGCAAAAGATCCTCATGCCTGATGGCGCCCAGCTTATGTATGGTGTATCCCCCCCCTCATGTGGCATTGCTTTGGGACGTCCCACATAGTAATGACTATGCTGCTCTGTGTCCCGTGATGTATGAACAAGAAAGTAGGATTTTTAAAACAGCTTACCTGTAAAATCCTTTTCTTGGAGTACATCACGGGACACAGAGCTCCCACCCCTCTTTTGGGGACACGTATTGCTTTGCTACAAAACTGAGGTACTCCCGGATGGGAGGGGCTTATATAGGGGAGGGTACTTCCTGTTTTGGAAGTTGCCAGTGCCAGCACCTGAAGGTAATTCTATATAACCCACATAGTAATGACTATGCTGCTCTGTGTCCCGTGATGTACTCCAAGAAAAGGATTTTACAGGTAAGCTGTTTTAAAAATCCTACTTTTAGCCCCTTTGTGATAGCAATAACGTTAAAGTGGTTGTAAAGGTAGAAGTTTTTATTACATTAATGCATTTTCTGCATTAAGGTAAAAAACCTTCTGTGCATAGGATTCCCCCAACCCCCCTAAATACTTACCTGAGCCAAATCTCAATCCAGCGCTGTGCCTGAGAGCAGCGGCTCTCTCCACCCTCTCTCCTCACTGGACATAAAATTGTAGCTCCAGCCGTGGTCTTAGTATTGTTTTATTCAGATGTATTGGACTCTCCCATTCCTCCGATAGGCCCGGGACTGAGATAAGCGATCAGGACGTCTTGCCACAGAGGAGATGGAGGAACATCCATTCCCAGAACTCCTCTGTTATGAATGAAGTCGGAAGTCATGAAGATTTTGACACTTTCCGCTTCGGAGTCGTCATTACCTGGCTGTTACACAGAGCAGGGAAGTGCAACAAGTTATGAAAAAAATTGATTTACAATCACTTTAAAGGGAAAACGTGTAAACATTTTTTTTAGATATAATAAAAATAATAAACAATTTTTTTTTATTCACCCCTGTCCAACTGTGCATACACAAAAATGCAATAGAATAAAATATGTCTGTTCTGAAATCTAACTAGATGTACACATATATACAGAATGTATAACCCATCTGGTGCTAAAGGGGGGTGACCACATGACTCCCAAATAATGTGAATGAACTCTCTGCACACTGCTGTACACTGCTTAATCATTTCTAGCAAACTGCACATAGACAGGGATTTTTGGTTCACATGCATTGTAATACATGCTTAAGCTGGCCAACTGCGTCAAAGTAATCCCTTTCTGGCCAGACCTAACTACACTATACTATCCTATACTACACTACACTACACAACACTAACTAATCTATCCTACTCTACACCACACCCTACACTATGCTGTACTTACCTGCACTGCACCCTACACTACACAACAGCACTCTCTACATTCTACATTACATTAGGTGTTCCTAGAGGTCCTGAGCGCTGTTTTTATTAAAAAAATTATTATGTTCGCTTTTCCAAGTACGGGGTTTACATCGCTCCCAACTGTCCCTGATTTCGAGGGACTGTCGCTGATTTGGAACAAAGTCCCTCTGACCCTCATTTGTCCCTCCTTTTGGTCTGATCTATATAATTGTATATAAAATACACTATTTATCTTTCAAAAAATGTTTCCCAGTGCTAAACCATTCATCCAATTTTTTAAATTGGTGCATTTGTAAATTTCAAAAGCCAATTTAAAGGAATAGTAGTGGCAAAAAAAGCAATTAACTAATCATTTTTTATATGGAATTCACCTTTAGTAAGGCGTGGCAGGAGGTGTGGCTTATGCCTACATACTTTTGCTAATAGGTGTCCCTCATTCCTATTTCAAAAAGTTGGGAGGTATGGGTCTATAGCAGCTGGGACCGCCATGTACCCCTTTAATAACAATACATTGCGGTGATACTATGGACTTAGCGCCTGATTTTTGGGATATTTCTACACTAAGCGACATTACTCTTTGGGGTTGATTTGCTAAAGGCAAATAGACTGTGCACTCTGCAAGCGCTGTTACTCCAGAGCTTAGAATATGAGGTGAAGCTTCACTTTACAAAAAAAAAAAAACAATCACGTGCAAGGAAAATGTAAAAAGAAATGGCATTTTTGCTTAGACATGATTGGGTGATGGAAGTCAGCAGAGCTTCCCCTCATTTACTAAGCTCTGGAGCAGCTGCACTTGCAAAGTACACAGTCTATTTGCTTTTAGTAAATCAACCCCCATGTGTTTGATAAATAGCTGTGCAAATATCATGTGGCATAAAAAATTGCAACAGCCACCATGGTATTCTCCAGGGCTTCTGCATTCCTAAAATATGTCATGTTTGGGGGTTCTAACTAATTTTCTATCTAAAAATGCCGATTTCAACATGTGTGTGAAAAATGTAAAAAAATTGCCCTGGACAGCAAGTGGGTAAAAAAATACTAATCTGAAAAAATGTCCCTCGTTGGACCTCCATTCTCAGTCACATCCTCCAGCGAAGCAGATGGACGTCCAGCAATGCAGGGGTGATGAAGTTTGGGGAATCTTTAGATCTTATTGCCCAATTCCTGCAATAACAATTAATATATTCATAGAAACAGAGAAACTAAGAAAACAGCTATATATATTTTTTTTTATATAAATTTTTGAATGGGTGCCAGTCTCGTCTTCCAGGGATCCAGAAGATCAGCTCTAGATGTTGATGCCCAATCAATGCCTGCAATAAAAAACAATATATTTATAGGAACATGGAAAACATAGGAGAGAGAGAGAGAAAAAGAGAGAAATATTTTTTTTAGTTTTTTTTTTTTGTATTTTTTAGTTTTTTTTGTGGGGGGGGGGGGGGTGCAGACAATCAGGGAAGCTGTAGATCCAATCTGCCGTTCCATCTGTACCTGCAATAAAATTGATGCGTTAATATTGTCTGAATGGGTAATGCTGAAAACATATGATAGGACACTTTATCTAAGCATAGGTTTTCTCATCATTTATAAATGATGGTGGTGATCTTGGGACAATAGTCCTCAGCAGCACAGAATGTCCAACAATTATGTTCTCTATAATATAAAATACATTCTGCTTCCTATAATTGCTCCTCTGTAATTGGTGTCATAGATGTGCAGACCAGGGAACTCCATTGCAGAGGTCCCCCTCACACCCGTAGATATTTGGCCATGAGGATCAGCAGAGAGTGGAAACATTGAGATACATTTCTGTGTTTTGTTTGCACAATTGTTTGTGACTTGTGGGTCTGTTCACAGCGTGTTTATTCCAGTAACATTAGTGCCATGCATGTTAAGTGTGCTGATGCCATTCGTTCTTTCTGAATGGCACCCCAATACACCTTCGGATGGAGGTGCATTGTAGCACAACAACACACTAACATGCATAGGCGTGCCCACAGTGTGTGCCGGGTGTGCCCAGGCACACCCTAATCATCCCTGCTGTGCTCTTGTTCTTCACTGACTGCCTGCACTGCAACATGTACATGATGTCCCCTTTGTGTAACTCAGTCACCCAACACTGCCTGGGGTAATGTCTGGCCGGCAATTACAGTGTGCTGCTAGTGGGAGGAATAGCAGGGAGAGAACTAGCTGCGGAGTAACACAGCGGGGAGCCGCATAAGCCGATGCAGCTTCTATAGTTCCGGCTACAGGTCCCGCAGGTGCCGGCGGAGTGATCTAAATCTGCACTCCACCCCCCCCCTCCGGCCTTCTCCAGACTCCATTAGAAGCAGCGCCGCGGCCTAGCCTGGATAGCGTCAGGCGAGTTGGCTTCAGGCAATCAAGGTGAGTGAGTGAGAGAGAGAGAGAGAGACAGCGCTGTGGGCAAATGATCATGCACCAGAAAAAATATAAAAATAGCCAACCAATTGATAAACCTCACCCTGGCTTGTCACTAACTATATATATATATATATATATATATACATATATATATATAGTTAGTGACAAGCCAGGGTGAGGTTTATCAATTGGTTGGCTATTTTTTTTTATATTATATATATTGTTTAAATATATATAAATATATATATATATATATATATATATATATATATATATATATATATATATATATATCATATATACAATTAAAACTATATGAACCCTGGCTTGTCAGCGTATGTAATATATATATACACGCACTTTTTTGCTAACAAGCCAGGGTTCATATAGTTTTAATTGTATATGTAATATATATATATATATATATATATATATATATATATATATAATTTATTTATTTTTACATAATATATATATATATATATATATATATTGTGAGGGGGTTAGCTCGTCAGCGGGTGTGTGTGACCCCCGGGATGGGCTCCCCACACAAAAACAGGCCCAGCAAACGGAGGTTGTGGTTTTCAAAATCAAAAAGGTGCGGTTTATTTTCTATTTACAGTGACAAAACACAGCAAAGCAAAAGAAACATAAACAAAATAAATCCTGGTCAACTTGACCTCTGACTAAACATACAGGTTTCCTAACTAACAACTGGGATCAGCCTAGTGCTGTCCTAGTCCCTAAGTCCCTGGTTTTAAATGTCCAAGCAAATAGCCACACAGGCTTTGTCTCACCGCACAGGGGTTCACTCTCCCTAGACAGTCCACACAGGTCTGGTTCCAGGCATGAGCTAACATCTAATGAAGCTGGGAGTTCTTATAGAGGCCTAAATGAGCTGACAAGCTTCAGCTGGTCTCTTCAACTCCCTGTCTGTACGACGCCCCACACTCTCCCTAGAGGTATGAGTCATCCATGAGCCCACTAGCCCCAGCTGGGCTTATACAACTCTCCACCTAGTTGTATAAGTCGGCGTAAAGCCTGAATCTGGGCGAAATATATCTACCCCCCTGGATGCAACCAGGTGACTTTACCTTCCTGCTGTCACATACCCCCCCCCTCTTGTTTTAACCTCGGGGTTGGAACACCAGCAATCAGGCATTCATGTACTCGAGACAAAGCATCCACATTCCCCATTTGAACGCCAGGGCGATGCTTTACTGTGAAGTTGAATTCCTGGAGGGCCAGGAACCACCTATTCACTCTTCTATTTGTTTCCTTGTTTTGAGCCATCCACTTTAACGGAGCGTGATCCGTAACCAAGTCAAAGTGCCTACCTAGCAGGTAGTACCGAAGGGAATCTAGAGCCCACTTCACCGCTAAACACTCCTTTTCAACGGTGGCGTAATTTACCTCATGGGACTTCAACTTCCTGCTGAGGTAAATGACTGGGTGCTCTTCCCCGTTCCAGACCTGGGACAATACTGCTCCTAACCCCACATCTGACGCATCACTTTGTACGACAAAGTCTTTAGAGAAGTCGGGTGAGTACAACACTGGCTGGCTACATAAGGCTTGTTTCAAGAATTGGAATGCTGCCTCAGCCTCGGGGGTCCATTTAATCATGACCGACCCTTTCCCCTTCGTCAGGTTGGTTAGGGGCACAGCCTTAGAAGCAAAGTGGGGAATGAATCGCCGATAATACCCAGCGATTCCCAGAAAGGCTCGTACCTGCTTCTTGCTGTTGGGACGTGGCCAACTCTGGATGGCCTCAACTTTGTTGAGTTGGGGTTTTATTACTCCCCTCCCAATGGTGTACCCAAGATATTTGGCCTCTTCCTGCCCAATGGTACACTTCTTGGGGTTAGCCGTAAACCCCGCTTCCCGAACAGAGTCCAGGACTGCTTGCACTTTTGGCAGATGTGAGGCCCAATCTGTGCTATGGACAATTACGTCATCCAGGTAAGCCGCAGCATACTTCCGATGGGGCCTCAGCATCTGGTCCATTTTCCGCTGGAATGTGGCCGGCGCATTCTGTAACCCGAACGGCATTCTTTTATATTGGAACGCCCCGTCTGGGGTTACAAATGCGGTTTTCTCTTTGGCCGACTTGGCCAGGGGGATTTGCCAATACCCTTTTGTGAGGTCAAGAGTCGTCATGTATCGGGCTGTTCCCAGCCGGTCGATCAACTCATCTATACGTGGCATGGGGTAGGTGTCAAATTTTGTAACTTTGTTCAACTGACGAAAATCGTTACAAAATCGCCAGCTCCCATCCGGTTTAGGCACCAACACAATGGGACTAGACCAATCACTTTGGGACTCCTCTATCACCCCTAAGTTCAGCATTTTCTGTACTTCCTCCCGTATTGCCTCCCGTCGGGCCTCTGGGATCCGATAGGGTTTTAACTTCACCCTTTCACCGGGCGGGGTAATGATGTCATGCTCTACCCCAGATGTTTGTCCCGGCAGCTCAGAGAATACCTCCTTGTTGCGAAGCACAAACTCCTTAACCTCCTGTTGTTGGGGTTGTGACAAGGTGGCTGCTATTCCAACCTCAGGAATCACGCAACCAGTTTGAGCTGGTGACCAAGTGTCTGCGACTAGGGACTCTCTATCCCTCCAGGCTTTCAACAGATTAACGTGATAGATCTGTTCGGGCTTTCGCCTTCCTGGTTGTCTGACCTTGTAATTCACTTCGCTCACTTTTTCCATTATCTCGTAGGGGCCTTGCCATTTGGCAAGGAATTTACTTTCAACCGTAGGGACAAGTACCAGTATCCTATCCCCCGGGGAAAAGGTACGGGTCTTGGCTCCACGGTTGTACACTCTCTGCTGTGCTAACTGCGCTTGGGCCAAATGTTCCTTCACGATGGGCATTACCTGTGCAATTCGGTCTTGCATCAGGGCGACATGCTCAATCACACTCCTGTGGGGAGAACTCTCACTTTCCCAAGTTTCCTTGGCAATATCCAACAGCCCTCTTGGGTGTCTCCCATACAGTAACTCAAAGGGGGAGAATCCCGTAGAGGATTGGGGCACCTCCCTAATAGCAAACATCAGATAAGGAAGTAGACAGTCCCAATCCTTTCCATCTCTATCCACCACTTTCTTCAACATTTGTTTTAGGGTTTTGTTGAATCTTTCAACCAGCCCATCGGTTTGGGGGTGATACACAGATGTACGTAATTGCGTCACTTTGAACAATTTACATAGCTCCTTCATAACCCGGGACATAAAGGGTGTACCTTGGTCCGTAAGCAGTTCTTTACAAATACCCACCCGGCTAAACACAAGAGATAGCTCTTTGGCTATGGTTTTGGCCGAGGTATTTCGGAGAGGGATCGCTTCTGGATAACGGGTGGCATAGTCCATTATAACTAATATGTACTGGTGCCCCCTAGCGGACTTGATTATAGGACCTACCAAATCCATGGCGATCCTCTCAAACGGCACCTCAATGATGGGTAGAGGGACCAGCGGGCTACGGAAATGTGGCATCGGGGCCGACCTCTGACACACAGGGCAGGAGGAACAATAATTTTCTATGTCCTTCATCACCCCCGGCCAATAGAATCTCTGTAATACCCTCTCTCGGGTTTTCTCTGTCCCCAGATGACCTCCAAGAATGTGCCCATGGGCCAACTCCAACACCAACTTCCTGTAAGGTTTGGGCACCACAAGCTGCTCAACGGTTTCTTCTGCCCTTTTTGCCACCCGATACAGTAGGTCCTTCTCTACGCTGAAGTATGGGTAAGTGCAGGTATTATCTGGGTTCACTAACTCGCCATCTATTTTCACTACGTTTTCCCGTGCCTTTATTAGGGCGGGGTCTTTCAACTGTTCTGTGGCAAAGTTTTCCCTGTGAACCTCAAGATCAGAAAACTCCACAGACGGTAGGTTTTCGTCTGAGGAGGTGGGCTCCTCTCCAGTTTCTTGAGTCTCCCCTGCCAATACTGATAAGGGAAATTCCGGAGAGTCCTCACCACTCTCAGGGGAGTTCTGGCTATCACATTCCTGGTACATAGGGGCACCAGTGGGGGGCTCAGGATCATCCCACAGTTCCCAGAACTTCGGAAAATCCCTTCCCACAATGGCGTCATGCGGTAACTGAGATACTAAGCCCACTGGATGAAAGAGGGTACCTTTGGGGGTCTCGAAACACACTGTAGTCACTGGATACTCTCGGGTGTCCCCATGTACACAAATAACAGCTACCTTGCTATTCCCAGAGACCTCTGTTTTAACTAACTCAGCCTTTATCAGGGTCACAAGGCTACCTGAATCCAGCAATACCACAACATTTCTACCATTAACACACATTTTGCATAAATGTTTCTCAGTTCCTCGAATGGCAGTGCATGCGACTGTCGCACACAGCGACTGACGTCTGCCCGTCAGAAAGTCACACTGCATGGGTTCCTCCACAACCGGGCAATTGGCTGCAATATGTCCCGCTTGCCGGCAGCGGTAGCAAACGATCCTTCTTGCCGCCTCTTGAGCCGCTGATTTCCCAGGCTGTTCTCGCCAAACTTGGGGTAGAGCTCCCACCCTCTCACTCTCTCCACCCTCACCCCTTGGAATCCTCTTATCCGCCCCTGGGGATGGTCTGGTCTTAGGGTGGAAAGTCTGAGTGTCTCTGGAAGAGGCCGTCAGGTTCTCTGTAGCCAAGTATTTCTCCACACGATCCACAAGACCATCGGCCGTCTCTGGGTCTCCATGGCTTACCCACTTTTGGATGGCAGTAGGAAGAGCTCTCAAAAACCGATCCATTACAACACGTTCCACAATCTTTGGTGCGGACAAAGTCTCTGGCTGTAGCCACTTTCTGCTCAGGTGAATGAGATCATACATTTGAGACCTGGGGGGTTTTCCAAGCTGGAAAGTCCAGTTATGCACACGCTGAGCCCGGACAGCCAGGGTGACACCCAGCCTTGCCAATATTTCAGCTTTTAGCATCACATAGTCTTTTGCTTGGTTAGGCTCTAGGTCATAGTAAGCTTTCTGCGATTCACCAGTTAACAGAGGAGCCACCAGTCCAGCCCACTGCTCCTCAGGCCACTTTCTCTTTCAGCGGTCCTTTCAAATGTGGTCAAAAATACCTCTGGATCATCCTCTCCAGTCATTTTTGTCAATAAACGACTCACCCCAAAGGACGCGGTATTAGTGGGACGGCTTTCCTCACTGGTCTGCGGACGTTGCTGCATTACTGCTTCCATCTGTTGTTGTAGTCTCTGCTCTTGCTATATATATATATATACACATACACACACACACACACAGACGCACATGTTTTTGAGCTTTGGCTTGAGGTGCACACCCTAATGCAATAGGCTGCGCACGCCTATGCTAACATGCATTGTGGTGTTTTGTGAAATATGGAGCATGCATGGACCATTATTTGGCAGCACACCACACATTATGGGGTTGTGCTTTTGGCACATTACTGATCTGCCCTGCATTGTACTGCCACACACATTCATATGAAGGTGCATTACTCCCTAACAAGGAGATCTTTGTACCCAAGCAGTATATAGACTGTGATAACATGGGCATCTTATATCTAATGTCATGGACCTCCCAGAACATTTTACGTTGGCTAAATTATTAGACATTTAAGGCAAAGGATTGGAGATCATTTATACTTTGCCAGTAATAGTAAAATGATAACGTCCATCAATGGGCACATTGGCACACAACTCAATTTTGACGCATCACATATGGGATTTGTAGCTTTGGAGCCGGTCTTCTAAGACCCTTGTGGTGGTGATTTTGATAAGGAAGAGCTTCAGAGAGAAACACAACAGATTCAAAGATTTGAAGGCTCCCCTCCCCCAGGTCTGAAGGAGAATTTGAGCTATAAACCGTTTTTATCATTCTTACAATTTTAGTTCCTATATGATTTAGAAAAATGGGGACAACACCGGTACAGCTGCACTATTTAATGTTGCAAATCATTTGATTGTTTATTATTTGGTTGTTTTTTGTATCAAACTAGTGTAGCAACCGGCACCCTCTCTCTCCACTATCCTTGGCTCGCTCACAGGAGAAAAAGGCGCACCATGCCACCATGCCCATACCCCCTGGTTTGCAGAGGTTAAGCACACTTGTTTTAACTTACGGGTCTTACAGAAAGGTTCCCCTCAAAGCTGGTTTCTGTCCCTAGAATGTAAGGACAAAGTCTCTATACCCCAAGTAACTCCAAGGTCCACACCAGTGTCATCTCCAACGTAGAGTTTATTTTCCTTATGCTTGAACATCCACAAAGTTGAGAAGAGAGAAAGGTGTTAAGAAGACAGATTAATTCAGGCACTCCTGGCTTCTTCGCCACTCGATCCCGAGTGGGTATAGCTCACCCGGATAGTCACCCAAGGGCACTAGCAGCCGGCATGTAGCTCGAACAGTCTATCAGATTCCCTAATGGATGCGTTCAGGAGATCCTCTGCCACAGAATCTATAGTGTCCCAAACCTCCTAATGGTCCCGTTGTTTAGATCCCTTTTTCGGATGGATGACATCCCTCCGAAGAGTTACTGGGCCCCTTCCTTCACTGTGATCTCTCACCAGTCCTTCGGAACGGTCCTCCCCCAGCCTCCTCTTCCCCTCGCAAGGCGGCACCCTGGGATTCCCCCTCTCGAAGTGGGCTCCAGCTAAAGGCGCTGGGTCCAGGGCTGAAGTTGCAGTCCCAGGACTAAAGGTGCCTGGGACTGAAGCACACGTGGCCCCATGGCCTGGAGGGCCATGCACCACGCACCAGGACTCCGACTCTGGAACGAAGAACCCCTCCCAGGCGGCGTCTGCCCCTTATGTATCCTCTCCTGGCCTGCACAGCAGGCCGACCGTGCCCACTGAACGCCTGCCGAGAGAGGACACCAAATCGCCACTCCATCACCTGTGGTTCAACCCCGAGTACAAGTGACAGCGCCACCCATACTTCTAAGGGGAACTGCACACCAGGTAAAACAGCAGCAAGGCAGAGTCCAGTTAATTGGAAGATTCAAGCCAACTACCACTCGAATCACCCCTAAATTTAGTATAGCAATCCCTAAATTTAGGACCCCCGCTACACTAGTATACCTTGAAAAGATCATGTGCATTTGGTCCTATTGTTATCCATCTGCTGCTTGCTGTGTTGGTGGGGAAGGTAGGGGGATTCTGGGCAGTCCTGCCCTTGTTCTATACGGGTCTCCTATTTTGTACTATAGAGCGGGCATGTGGAGACTCTGGGTGAGGGTAAAGTGGTAGTATACTCAACTTTTTGACTTGTACCAACAGGAAAGCCTACCAGGCTTACCTGTAGGTACAGTGAATATCTCCTAAACTTGCATTGGTTAGGAGATTTTCACACTGCATGCAGGCGGTGACGTCACCGGCGCATGTGCTATGAAGGTCTGACATACCGCGCCAAGGGCTCCTGCGCACATGCGTGATAGTGACGTCATTGCGGTTGCGGCCATTCATGTAGCCGGAGGCTGCAAATCCAGAAAGAGGACCAGGGGAAGATGGAACCCCTGTCAGCTGGAGGGCTTTGTTTTAAGGTAAGTCTTGCATAATGTGCTAGTATGTGATGCCTCCCTGATGGTATGGCATGATGGATAAGTATCTGCCTGTATTTCTCACCATTGAGGACACCACTGATCCTGACCAAATCTCCATTTGTAGAAATTCAGCCCCAAACTTGCAAGTAGCCTCATCAGTCCTAAGCACCTTCTACCATTTATCTGCACCCCAGTTCCTATGTTTAATGCATGGTTGAGTTGCTTAGCCTTATTTCCACAACCTCTGCATGAAAACAGGAACCGGGGTGCAGAAAATGGTAGAAGGTGCTCTAGACTGATAAAATGTGAATTATTTGGGGGTAGCAGGAGGCAGTTTGTCCCCGAAGGGCTGGAGAGCGGTACAATAATGAGTGTCTGCAGGGAAGAGTGAAGTGGAGGTTCCTTGCAGGTTTGGGGTTGCATTTCTGAAAATGGAGTTGGAGATTTGGTCAGGATCAATGGTATCCTCAATGCTGAGAAATATAGACAGATACTTATCCATCATGCCATACCATCAGGGAGGCGTGTGATTGGCCCCAAATGTATTCTGCAGCTGGACAACCACCCCAAACATACAGGCAATGTCAATAAGAACTAGCTTCAGTGTACATAAGAACAAGGAGTCCTGGAAGTGATGGTTTGGTCCCCACAGAGCCCTGATCTCAACATCATGGGGTCTGTCTGGGATTACACGAAGAGACAGAAGGATTCGAGGCAGATTACATCCACAGAAGATCTGTGCTTAGTTTGGAACAACCTACCTGCTGAGGTCCTTCAAAAACGGTGTGTAAGTGTAGCTAGAAGAATTGATGAATTTATTTTATATTTTTAAAAATGAGTTTTTTTTAGTTTCTGTCAAACTTTTGTTTTCCCCTTCACTGATGGGCAATGATGAGGCGGCACTGATGGGCACTGATGAGACGGCACTGATGGGCACTGATGAGTTGGCGCTGATATAGTGGCACTGATGGGTACTGATGAGGAGTCACTGATATGTTGAATTGATGGACACTGATAGGCGGCACTGATATGCAGCACTGATGGGCACTGACAGGCGGCTGTGATGGGCACTGACAAGCGGCACTGATTGACACTGATAGGCGGTACTGATGGGCAGCACTGACGGTGAGGTACTGACAGGTGTTACTGCCAGGCAGTGATTGGCACTGTGGTGGGCACTTGCAGAGTTTATTATTGGGGCACTGCTGTGCACTGGTTTGCAGGTGATTTGCACAATTGAGGGGGCTGTGCTGATAATCAATGTGCTTATTATCAGCACAGACTCCGCCGCTTGTCTCTCCCTGTCAGCGCGAACCGAGAAATGGCGTCTACCGGCACTTCCTGGTTCACGCGATGATCAGCTGTGACAGAGGCTTCTTATCACGATCGTAGATGCCGGGTGTCAGACTGACATGCCGCACTCGCGATCGCCGTGATGCGTGCCCCGACGGGCAGGCGCCGGCTTGTTATCCTGCTGGACGTCATATGATGCCCATTCAGGATAACAGAACCACTTCCCGGACGTCAATATGCTATTGACCGGGCGGGAAGTGGTTAAACAGGTTTAAACTCAACCTTCAGAGGACTTTTGTTTTGCCTGGTGTGCACTTTTCAGAGGACCTTTTGTGTTATTGAATTCTGATCTCATATTTATAGTGGTCACTGAGCTGGCACTTCAGAGTGATGGATTCACCCTTCAGAGGGATATTAGTTATTTCTTCACTATTGAGCTAGATTTTTAGAGTGTCATTTCACTTTTCAGAGTTTTATTTTATTTTTCATATTTCCATTGAATATTGTATTTGTATTCACAATGCTGTAATGCTAAATGGTTGTGCAGAGGAGCTCATTCCCATTCCAGATTTATTGAGAGCGCTGCTTATATGTTTTTTTATATAACAAAAGAAAATTGCTCGATTCCCCTATCTATACATTTAGTGTTGGGGGGAATAATTCCTGTGGAGTTATTGTATTCTGACAGTGGGAGGTTTTCTAGCCGTCAGCATACAATGATCACTGCTGCCATTTATATCTTCTGGCAGTAATCGCATGACAAAAAGTCAGACAGGCTGGTTCTACTGAAGGCGATGGATGGATCAACCTCAGAACAACCAGCCTGCCCATACATGGATAAAAATGTGGCGAGTTCCTGCTGATCCGGCTGAATTACCATATGGCCAGATTAAACGGTGTTATCAGTGGAAAAACAAGAAATTTTCAGGCAGCGAACATGTTGTTTGTTTGAAATTTTATTGAAATAGAAAATTAAGACTTACTGATCAATCTGGGGGTGCTGGACCTCATGGTGACTCCTCTTCAAGCATATAAGGTTGAATATTGACCACCCCTCCGACAAAGGTGATAATGAGGCTGTTGGGAAAATAAATGACATTTAATAAAGGGTTTCCTACAGAAAAATACAGATCCAAAACATTGAGGAATCTTCTACTTACCCATTGAGTCAGAGGGACAAAAGCCCGGCAGATCGGACATTGGGGCCAACGCGTTTCGTTCATTTGTCTATACAGCCACTGTGCGATGCAGGGGGAATGAAATCTGTGGGAACAGAAAAGACAGTAAGTTTCTTCTCCCTCCTCCAGATCCTCGAAACAGATGGTGCAGATGTCCGGACGGGCTGGAGAACGGCTTCTATCCCTCTGTCTGGCCTCAGGGATCCGACGTCTCCTGGATCTCGCCGGCAGCTGGTCCGGTGCACGACCCACCAGAGAGTATCGAGACCTGGTTCTCGAGGCAATTGGACCTGTAATAACAAATATACATTCATATCAATACATTCTGATCAATGCAAACCATATTTTCATAGTTACATTGGCTCAGCTTACTTCAGTGATCCTCTCTATCTTCCAGATCCTAAGCTGAGGGGCTGCCCTGCTGGATAGTAACCACAGGGGGTCGCCTGCTCTGTGTAGGCATCATTCAGAGAATGCCTTGCATTTTTCTCAGTGAATACAAAGCATTCTGTGATTGGACAAGATGGAGATTGTGACATCTCTGCCCCCGCTCTACACCCCATCCAATCAGAGAACACTTTGCAGGAACTGCGAAAACACAAAGTGTTTTCAGAATGGTGCGACACCCGGAAGACGAGGGTCTCTGTAGGAGCGGCAGATCTCAAAATTGAAAACAGACCTTGTCCTTTAAGAGGGTCTAATGTGTATTTTGCGGGGGACACATTCGAAAAAAAGTGTAGGGTTCCCCAAAACACAAATCAGACACTTGTCCCCAATGGGGGTCTGGTATGGATATTGAGGGTGACCCCTGTGAAAGAAAAATGTACGGGGTCCCTGCCAAATCAGACCCTTTGTGTCTGGTGTGGATTTTAAGGGGGACTCTATGCCAAAAACTAAAAAAAATAATCTGGTCACCCCCAAATCCAAACCAGATCCTTACCTGAGCATGGAGCCTGGTAGGCAAAGAAAAGGGGGGGGGAGAGTGCAGCCCCCTCCTGAACCATACCAGGCCACATGCCCTCGACATGGGGGGATACTCTTCTAGGGGGGACCCTGGTAAGATATCTTGTCCCCATAATGATGCAGACAAGGGCCTTCCTCCCCCCATCCCTGGTCCGGTGCATGTGGGGGTCTATGGGGGGTAACTTATCAGAATCTTGAAAATTTGAAAAAAAGGGGTCCCTCATATATCTGGCCTCCCCGTGCTTAATAAGTATGGGGTACATAGTACTCCTTGTTATCCACTCACCAAAAATGTGAAGTATAAATAAAGACACGCCACCATTAAACTATAAAACACTTGATAAAGCATTTTAAAGAAAAGTATTATTTCAAATGAAGAATTAAAAAAAAAATTAATTTTGTCCCACACAGCCAACCAATGATGAAAAATCCCCGACACACCACAAAAAATTACATATATATATATATATATATATATATATATTGTGAGGGGGTTAACTCGGTAGCGGGTGTGTGTGACCCCCTGGTTGGGCTCCCCACACAAAAACAGGGCCAGCAGACGGAGGTTGTGGTTTTCAAAATCAAAAGGTGCGGTTTATTTCTCTATGTACAGTGACAAAACACAGCAAAGCCAAAAAGAAACAAACAAAATAAATCCTGGTCAGTTTGACCTCTGACTAAACATGCAGGTTTCCTAAACTAACAACTGGGATCAGCCTGGTGCTGTCCTAGTCCCTAAGTCCCTGGTTTAGTAAAAGTCCAAACAAATAGCCACACAGGCTTTGCCTCACCGCACAGGGGTTCACTCTCCCTAGACAGTCCACACAGGTCTGGTTCCAGGCATGAGCAAACACCTAATGAATCTGGGAGTTTTTATAGAGGCCTTAAACGAACTGACAAGCTTCAGCTGGTCTCATCAACTCCCTGCCTCACGACGCCCAGCACTCTCCCTAGAGGTATGAGTCATTCATGAGCCCACTAGCCTCAGCTGGGCTTCATCAACTCCCTAGTTGTATAAGTCGGCATAAAGCCTGAATCTGGGAGAAATATATCTACCCCCCTGGATGCAACCAGGTGACTTTACCTTCCTGCTGTCACATACCCCCCCCTCTTGTTTTAACCTTGGGGTTGGAACACCAGCAATCAGGCATTCATGTACTCGAGACAAAGCATCCACATTCCCCATTTGAACGCCAGGGCGATGCTTTACTGTGAAGTTGAATTCCTGTAGGGCCAGGAACCACCTATTCACTCTTCTATTTGTCTCCTTGTTTTGAGCCATCCACTTTAACGGAGCGTGATCCGTAACCATGTCAAAGTGCCTACCTAGCAGATAGTACCGAAGGGAATCTAGAGCCCACTTCACCGCTAAACACTCCTTTTCAACCGTGGCGTAATTTACCTCATGGGACTTCAACTTCCTGCTGAGGTAAATGACTGGGTGCTCTTCCCCGTTCCAGACCTGGGACAATACTGCTCCTAACCCCACATCTGACGCATCACTTTGTACGACAAAGTCTTTAGAGAAGTCGGGTGAGTACAACACTGGCTGGCTACATAAGGCTTGTTTCAAGAATTGGAATGCTGCCTCAGCCTCGGGGGTCCATTTAATCATGACCGACCCTTTCCCTTTCGTCAGGTTGGTTAGGGGCACAGCCTTAGAAGCAAAGTGGGGAATGAAGCGCCGATAATAACCCGCGATTCCCAGAAAGGCTCGTACCTGCTTCTTGCTGTTGGGACGTGGCCAACTCTGGATGGCCTCGACTTTGTTGAGTTGGGGTTTTATTACTCCCCTGCCAATGGTGTACCCAAGATATTTGGCCTCCTCCTGCCCAATGGTACACTTCTTGGGGTTAGCCGTAAACCCCGCTTCCCGGATAGAGTCTAGGACTGCTTGCACTTTTGGCAGATGTGAGGCCCAATCTGTGCTATGGACAATTACGTCATCCAGGTAAGCCGCAGCATACTTCCGATGGGGCCTCAGTATCTGGTCCATTTTCCGCTGGAATGTGGCCGGCGCATTCTGTAACCCGAACGGCATTCTCTTATATTGGAACGCCCCGTCTGGGGTTACAAATGCGGTTTTCTCTTTGGCCGACTTGGCCAGGGGAATTTGCCAATACCCTTTTGTGAGGTCAAGAGTCGTCATGTATCGGGCTGTTCCCAGCCGGTCGATCAACTCATCTATACGTGGCATGGGGTAGGTGTCAAATTTTGTAACTTTGTTCAACTGACGAAAATCGTTACAAAATCGCCAGCTCCCATCCGGTTTAGGCACCAACACAATGGGACTAGACCAATCACTTTGGGACTCCTCTATCACCCCTAAGTTCAGCATTTTCTGAACTTCCTCCCGTATTGCCTCCCGTCGGGCCTCTGGGATCCGATAGGGTTTTAACTTCACCCTTTCACCGGGCGGGGTAATAATATCATGCTCTACCCCAGATGTTTGTCCCGGCAGCTCAGAGAACACCTCCTTGTTGCGAAGCACAAACTCCTTAACCTCCTGTTGTTGGGGTTGTGACAAGGTGGCTGCTATTCCAACCTCCGGAATCACGCAACCAGTTTGAGCTGGTGACCAAGTTTCTGCGACTAGGGACTCTCTATCCCTCCAGGCTTTCAACAGATTAACGTGATATATCTGTTCGGGCTTTCGCCTTCCTGGTTGTCTGACCTTGTAATTCACTTCGCTCACTTTTTCCATTATCTCGTAGGGGCCTTGCCATTTGGCAAGGAATTTACTTTCAACCGTAGGGACAAGTACCAATATCCTATCCCCCGGGGAAAAGGTACGGGTCTTTGCTCCACGGTTGTACACTCTCTGCTGTGCCAACTGCGCTTGGGCCAAATGTTCCTTCACGATGGGCATTACCTGTGCAATTCGATCTTGCATCAGGGCGACATGCTCAATCACACTCCTGTGGGGAGTACTCTCACTTTCCCAAGTTTCCTTGGCAATATCCAACAGCCCTCTTGGGTGTCTCCCATACAGTAACTCAAAGGGGGAGAATCCCGTAGAGGATTGGGGCACCTCCCTAATAGCAAACATCAAATAAGGAAGTAGACAGTCCCAATCCTTTCCATCTCTATCCACCACTTTCTTCAACATTTGTTTTAGGGTTTTGTTGAATCTTTCAACCAGCCCATCGGTTTGGGGGTGATACACAGATGTACGCAATTGCGTCACTTTGAGCAATTTACACAGCTCTTTCATAACCCGGGACATAAAGGGTGTACCTTGGTCCGTAAGCAGTTCTTTACAAATACCCACCCGGCTAAAAACAAGAGATAGCTCTTTGGCTATGGTTTTGGCCGAGGTATTTCTGAGAGGGATCGCTTCTGGATAACGGGTGGCATAGTCCATTATAACCAATATGTACTGGTGCCCCCTAGCGGACTTGATTATAGGACCTACCAAATCCATTGCGATTCTCTCAAACGGGACCTCAATGATGGGTAGAGGGACCAGCGGGCTACGGAAATGTGGCATCGGGGCCGACCTCTGACACACAGGGCAGGAGGAACAATAATTTTCTATGTCCTTCATCACCCCAGGCCAATAGAATCTCTGTAATACCCTCTCTCGGGTTTTCTCTGTCCCCAGATGACCTCCAAGAATGTGCCCATGGGCCAACTCCAACACCAACTTCCTGTAAGGTTTGGGCACCACAAGCTGCTCAACGGTTTCTTCTGCCCTTTTTGCCACCCGATACAGTAGGTCCTTCTCTACGCTGAAGTATGGGTAAGTGCAGGTATTATCTGGGTTCACTAACTCGCCATCTATTTCCACTACGTTTTCCCGTGCCTTTATTAGGGCGGGGTCTTTTAACTGTTCTGTGGCAAAATTTTCCCTGTGAACCTCCAGATCAGAAAACTCCACAGACGGTAGGTTTTCGTCTGAGGAGGTGGGCTCCTCTCCAGTTTCTTGAGTCTCCCCTGCAAATACTGACAAGGGAAATTCTGGAGAGTCCTCACCACTCTCAGAGGAGTTCTGGCTATCACATTCCTGGTACATAGGGGCACCAGTGGGGGGCTCAGGATCATCCCACAGTTCCCAGAACTTCGGAAAATCCCTTCCCACAATGGCATCATGCGGTAATTGAGATACTAACCCCACTGGATGAGAGAGGGTACCTTTGGGGGTCTCGAAACACACTGTAGTCACTGGATACTCTCGGGTGTCCCCATGCACACAAATAACAGCTACCTTGCTATTCCCAGAGACCTCTGTTTTAACTAATTCAGCCTTTATCAGGGTCACAAGGCTACCTGAATCCAGTAATACCACAACATTTCTACCATTAATACACATTTTGCATAAATGTTTCTCAGTTCCCCGAATGGCAGTGCATGCGACTGTCGCACACAGCGACTGACGTCTGTCCATCAGAAAGTCACATTGCATGGGTTCCTCCACAACCGGGCAATTTGCTGCAATATGTCCCGCTTGCCGGCAGCGGTAGCAAACAATCCATTTGGCTGCCTCTTGAGCCCCTGACTTCCCAGGCTGTTCTCGCCAAACTTTGGGTAGAGCTCCCACCCTCTCACTCTCTCCACCCTCACCCCTTGGAATCCTCTTATCCGCCCCTGGGGATGGTCTGGTCTTAGGGTGGAAAGTCCGAGAGTCTCTGGAAGAGGCCGTCAGGTTCTCTGTAGCCAAGTATTTCTCTACACGATCCACAAGACCACCGGCCGTCTCTGGGTCTCCATGGCTTACCCACTTTTGGATGGCAGTAGGAAGAGCTCTCAAAAACCGATCCATTACAACACGTTCCACAATCTCTGGTGCGGACAAAGTCTCTGGCTGTAGCCACTTCCTGCTCAGGTGAATGAGATCATACATTTGAGACCTGGGGGGTTTTCCAAGCTGGAAAGTCCAGTTATGCACACGCTGAGCCCGGACAGCCAGGGTGACACCCAGCCTTGCCAATATTTCAGCTTTTAGCATCACATAGTCTTTTGCTTGGTCAGGCTCTAGGTCATAGTAAGCCTTCTGCGATTCACCAGTTAACAGAGGAGCCACCAGTCCAGCCCACTGCTCCTCAGGCCACTTTTCTCTTTCAGCAGTCCTTTCAAATGTGGTCAAAAATACCTCTGGATCATCCTCTCCAGTCATTTTTGTCAATAAACGACTCACCCCAAAGGACGCGGTATTAGTGGGACGGCTTTCCTCACTGGTCTGCGGACGTTGCTGCATTACTGCTTCCATTTGTTGTAGTCTCTGCTCTTGCTTCTGTAACAGGTCTATGAAGCGGGCCTCAGATTGCTGCTGGGCTTGTTGATGAGCTTGCTGCTGGGCTGCAAGGCTCCTTTGCAAACCTGCATTTGTCTGCTGTTGATTGGCATTTGCTAGAGCCAGCTGTTTCAGTATCTCCTCCATGCTGGCTTAAAAAAAACTGCCCGCATTCTCCACCAACTGTGAGGGGGTTAACTCGGTAGCGGGTGTGTGTGACCCCCTGGTTGGGCTCCCCACACAAAAACAGGGCCAGCAGACGGAGGTTGTGGTTTTCAAAATCAAAAGGTGCGGTTTATTTCTCTATGTACAGTGACAAAACACAGCAAAGCCAAAAAGAAACAAACAAAATAAATCCTGGTCAGTTTGACCTCTGACTAAACATGCAGGTTTCCTAAACTAACAACTGGGATCAGCCTGGTGCTGTCCTAGTCCCTAAGTCCCTGGTTTAGTAAAAGTCCAAACAAATAGCCACACAGGCTTTGCCTCACCGCACAGGGGTTCACTCTCCCTAGACAGTCCACACAGGTCTGGTTCCAGGCATGAGCAAACACCTAATGAATCTGGGAGTTTTTATAGAGGCCTTAAACGAACTGACAAGCTTCAGCTGGTCTCATCAACTCCCTGCCTCACGACGCCCAGCACTCTCCCTAGAGGTATGAGTCATTCATGAGCCCACTAGCCTCAGCTGGGCTTCATCAACTCCCTAGTTGTATAAGTCGGCATAAAGCCTGAATCTGGGAGAAATATATCTACCCCCCTGGATGCAACCAGGTGACTTTACCTTCCTGCTGTCACAATATATATATATATATATGTATACAGACAGACATGATGTCCATATATCAGATATTAGAAGTCTGCCTGGCGTCCTGTTGCTATGGAAACGCCACCAAACAACAGGCAGAGGAGTCTCTCACTTCTGGATCAGTCCCCCCCCCACATCATTGTACCCCCTAATTTTACTACCCCCCTGCCATACATTACCCCCCTGCCATTCAATACTACACCCCCCCATACATCTCCCCCCCCATACATCTCCCCCCTGCCATACAATACTACACCCCCCCATACATCTCCCCCCCATACATCATCCCCCTCATAAATCCCCCCCCCATACATTACCCACCCTCATACATCACCCCCTGCCATACAATACTACACCTCCCCCATACACCACTGCCCTCCCCCATGCATCACTACACCCCCCCCATACATTACCACATCTCCCATTCATCACTGCCCTCCCCCATACATCATTGTACCCCCTAATATTACTAACCCCCATACATTACTGCCCCCCCATACATCACCCCCCCCTTACCTAACACAGCGGGGTTGTATGGTCAGCCTGGGATCTGGGAGGATGAATGGGGGAAGTTCTCTCCTCTCTGAAATCAAGGGGGGGGGGACAAGCACCTAATATCATTGGTTGTTAGGATACCAGTGGCCCTAGCAACCAGTGACAGCTGGGGAAGGAGTCTCAGAGCACTGCCCTGGGCTCTATGATTGGTCTGGAGTAGAAGGGGGAATGTATACAGGGGCAGACAGGACAGGAGGACAGCATTACCCCCCATGTGTGCAGTGTGTGAGGGGGGCCCCATCCCTCTTAGGGGGCCCTGTACCCTGCACACATGAAGGACACCCCACTGATCAGACATGACACCTACCTGCTGGAATGGCGTCTCTGTCTCCATCAAGGTGGATGCGATGGTCCTGACGCCCAGATCCAGAGGCTGCCATCCTGGTGGTATTGGATGCCTATAGGAGAGAACTAACACAAAATGTGAATAATAATCACAATAATCGCAACAATAGTGATAATAATACTAATAAAAGTTTTATTAGTTGTAGATATCAATAGAAATCGCAGAAATCCTCCGTAATCAGCCGATCACAAGGAGAGAGGCGTTGGAGCTGTCACACGCTTTGAAAACTCCTCAGCTAGTGACAGCTACAGCCACAGCCAGGGACACCTGCACTGCTTCCAACTGTCACTTTTGATTGACAGCTCAGCCAGCCAATGACAGTTACAGCCACAGCCAGGGACACCTGCACTGCTTCCAACTGTCACTTTTGATTGACAGCTCAGTCAGCCAATGACAGTTACAGCCACAGCCAGGGACACCTGCACTGCCTCCAACTGTCACTTTTGATTGACAGCTCAGCCAGCCAATGACAGGAAGTAAAAAAAAAAAGTCTATTGGCAGGATCAATATGGAGGGCTCAGCAAAACACAATTACTATGAGAAAGTTATTGATAATCTGCATTATATAGCTGATTGATTCTGTTCATATTTCCAATATTTTCTGTATTCCCCATTCTAATTAGTAAACACTTTTGAAAATGACATTTGTGGTTGAATTCCAATTTATTTATGACTACAGAGAGCAGACATCCCAAACTGCAAAAACTAATTTCATCGAGGTGACACCGCCCACTGGTATGTGTCAGTAGTTTTTTTATTTTTAATAATTGATTTTTTTACAATTTATTTATTTTCTTGATTTTTTTTCACAATGCTTTTTGGGGGGAGGGGGTTGGGGCAACGAACAGTGTTGGTAGGGCAAGGGAGTTTTTTTTTTTTATACTTTTGAATTTTTTTATTTTTTTTTATATTTTTTGGGGGGTTTTGGTGAGATGGCAGCATATACACTTTTTTTTTACTTCAAAGCAGGATATATATACATATATATATATATATATATATATATATATATATATATATATATATATATATGCTCTCTGAATAAAAGTAAAAAACATAACAAATAAACAAACAGTGTGTGTATATATATATATATATATATATATATATATATATATATATATTGTTGTCCTATGTTGTAAAGAGGCGTTTCAAAATTCTCCCATTAAAATCAATGGAATTTGGTCCACCACAAAATGGCCGCCAGGCAGAGCCCTAATTACAAGGACAGATTGTTTAGTGTTGTAGGGGATGCTAGGAGCGGAAGTTGTGTTGCAGAGACGTCTGCGAGGACAAAGTCAGTCTTCACAGCTGTTCCCCGCTGCTCCGATCATTCCCGGGAGATCGGAAGGTGTTTGCGGGAGTCTCCCGCACCTCGTGGGAGACTTGAGATGTCTGAGAGAGGCACCTAATTCATACTAAACGTCTGATTTTCAGTTATGGGGGAACCAATGGGATGAATATTGTTTCATAGTTTTCATGTTTGCACTATTTGGAGCATTTTCATTCAGTAATGGGTGGAGTTGGAAGGATTATCGCCATGGAAACGCTGTAATCCCGGATCTAATTAGTGACCACTTTGAAAATGACATTTATGTTTGATATTCCAAATAATCTATGACTACAAAGCTGCATCGATTCAAGATAAATGTGTGATTTTCAGGTATGGGGGGAACCAGGAGGATGAATATTGTTTCCTATATATATGGGAATCAGACGGTGACGGCGAATCAGAAATGGTGTCAGACTTTAGTACTCTATATTTTCCATAGGCAACAATATCAACAGGTAATATGTTTAGTGTTACAGAGAAAGTCTGGTGCTAGTAATATCGCTTTCACTCCGACGTGCGCAGCGATATGTAACATGTGTATCGCAATTGGCGCTTTCATACATACATGCGTTAACGTTCGTATGTGTGTATATGTGGGGGTGGGGCCTCAAATGGGGGGGGGGTTATGTGCTTGGATGTAACTTTCATTTTTTAGTATTTAAAAAAAATGTTAATTCGATTTTTATTTAACCACTCCAGCTCTGGAAGATTTACCCCCTTCCTGACCAGACAATATGGCACTGCGTTATTTTAACTGGCAATTGCGCAGTTATGCAATACTGTACCCAAATAAAATGTTTGTCCTTTTTTCCCACAAATAGAGCTCTCTTTTGGTGGTATTTGAACACCTCTGTGTTTTTTTTTTTGCTTTATAAACAAAAAAAACTAATTGTTTTGGAAAAAAACAAAACAATATATTTTGCTTTCTGCTATAAAACATATCCAATAAAAAAAAAAAAAAAATCTTCATCAATTTAGGCCGATATGTATTCTGCTACATGTTTTTGGTAAAACAAAAAAAAATGATGTAATTTTTTCCCCAGAAATAGAGCTTACTTTTGGTGGTATTTGATCATTAAAAGAGACCGAAAATTTTAGGAAAAAAACAAAACAATATATTTTATTTTCTGCTACAAAACCTATCCAATAAAAAAAAAAAAAAAATCGAATTTCTTCATCACTTTAGGCCAATATGTATCCTGCTACATATTTTTGGTAAAAAAATCCCAATAAGTGTATGTTGATAGGTTTGCGCAAAAGTTATAGCATCTACAAACTATGGGATATTTCTATTTATTTTTATGTTTTTTACTAGTAATGGTGGCGATCAGCAACTTGTAGCTGGACTGCGATATTGTGGCAGCCAATCGGACACTAACTGACACTTTTTGGGGACCAGTGACACTAATACAGTGATCAGTGCTAAAAATATATACTGCCACTGTACTAATGACACTGGCTTGGAAGGGGCGATCAAAGGGTTAAATGTGTGCCTAACATTGGTGTGCGCAGTCTATTGCATTAGGGTGTGCACCCCAGAGGACAGTGTCAGTAAAGCAAAGGTTAGTGTCAGTAGGGCAGTGGGTGGTGTCAGTAGTTTTTACTTTTATTTTTTTAGTAGATTATTTTTAACAATTTTGTTTGTTTCATTATTTTTTATAATATTATTTTTTTAGTAATGTTTATTTTTATTTTTTTAGGAGCTCCATTGGGGGGCTTTGGTGAAATATTAAGGGTTTAAACAGAGAGAAAGGGACCGAGGACAGAGCCTCCGCAGCCCTTTCTCTGCAGCCTCAGCTGCGCTGGACAGTGAACAGTGCTCTGTGCTGGGTGGCTTCCCGTTTAATCACAAATTGAAACATAGTAAACATAGTGTACAATGCTTCAGTTAAGAATGAACACAGGAACAATTGGTACAGATTACACGATTGGTACACACACTGTTTTCTTTTATTCATCCATCCTGAATAATCTCCCACAGCAGCAGGCAGGAGAAAAAAGGAGGGAATCTGCTTGCACTGCTGAAGGGTGGACAGGGGGCACAAGGAAGCAGAGGGAATCTGCACCACACAGGGTGATTAGGGTGTGCCCAGGCACATCCAGTGTACCCTGTGCACATGCCTATGGTGCCTAACCAGTGTTTTATTACAGAGTGGGAGGTCCTTTTACTAGGGTAAGACATGTGTAGCGGGTGTTTACTTTCCCGCCAGTAATTTTGAATTTTTGCGGTGACACCAGTGGTGTATCTCCGGCGGTCCACCGGGTGGCGCTGTCACTTTGGGCCGACGGACGAGTCATTGCTGGGTCGAATCCTTTTTTGTCTTTCCTCGGCAGCCGTGTGGTGGGGCGGGGAACCCGCTGCGCATGCCGGGGGAAGGTATAAAGGGGGCCGGCCATTTTGTCACAGGGTTGGTTGTCCCTGGCACCTTCAGCCTGCGGACGGAGTTCGTGTTTGTCCTCTAGGCGGACTAGGCCTAGAGGACCACCAGAGGTCGTGTTCCACTTCAGGCACCTTTAGCCTGGGGTGAGGTACTCGGTTGGCGGTCCGGAGCTCAGTGCCCAACACTGAGTTCCGCGAGGGAAGGATCCTAGGGTGCTCCGGAGATGGACGCCTGAATCCGAGCTGGATGTAATGGACCAGGAGGAGCTCCTCATCTGAAGACCCGGTGCAGCATACTGCCGGTGACGGGTGAGTCTCTTGTCGGAGACCGTCCGGAAGGTGAATTCCCTTGTTCGGAGACCATTGCCCACTCTTTGGAGGAGAGTGGAGGAAAGAACTTGTGTCTGGGCCTATATACACATTCACACCTCCTGTTCTGTTTTGTAAAGCAAGTAAGTCCATGCTATGTTCAAATAAAGGAGTGTTGGACTTGCAACAGTGTGAGGCTCGTTTCCTGGCAGATGACTCCTGGAGGGAGGACCCGCTACACAATGCAGGCCCGAAGGTAAAAAAACTTCTGCTAATACCACTTATACATCTGTGGTGGAGGCCTGGCGTAGCGGCCGCACTCCCTTTCCTATCATACCCCTAGACCAGAGACATTGCGAGCGAGAACTTTAATAGAGGGGATTGGGAGTGTGGTGGGGGTCGGGCGACCCTGTCCGCTACACGTGGGGGCTCGGGTCCGGTATATGTATTGTGTATCACTTGGAAGAACGTATCTGCCGGAAACAGTCAAGTATATAGGCCAAAGTGCAGCCCTACTCGAAAGTCGTGGACATGACCTTGGAAGAGGAAAGGCCCGCGCAGGCAGAGTGGTGAAAGGGGGAAAACCCAGCCGTGTGACGGACTACACGTGGGGGTTTTTAATTGCACTGCGCCAACAGACACAAACCCCCACCGCTTAGTTCGTGGGCGTGTCTCAAACCAACCAAGAGGAAAAGCCCGCGAACTGGAGCAAAAGGGGAGGAGTCCAATACGTGTGACGGACTACACGTGGGACGTTGGCGCGAAAACTCTGCAGTGTACGATGGAACAACAACAGGTCGCCATGTTTGGAAACGCCTCGTGGATCCCGGTTCACCCGGCAACTACAACATTGACTGCTGCTGCTCCCATAACGGATACGGGGATCCGACTAAAGCCAAGGGGTCGATTCGCCCTATATTCCTGCATGGACGTGGAGGCTTTGGGCATGATTTGTCACGGATGCTCGGGACTGGTATGTCTGTTAAAGCCCTTCGGACGATGTGACGCCTGCGGGGAATTCATGTTCGAGGTGGATCCGGTGGTGGAGAGGCCGAAAACCATCTATCCAGGCCGGGCTTCAGGCATCGCCCCACAGAAGGCAGGAATCACGGCAGTAAGAGTCGCCCCTGCGTACACTGCAACAACCGCGGAGGAGGTCGTGAAACACCAACGGGAGAAATCCGAGGATGCTGATTCGGTCACCACAGTCTCACAGCGTCCGCCACAGAGGAAGAGAATCAGCGTGGTAGCCCCGACCAGCGGTGGTGGTGGACCGTCTCACATGCCCACGCCCAGGGCTGGACTGGCCTACCGGGATAACGGGAGATTTCCCGGTAGGCTGCCTGTCCTGGGGCCGGTTTCATTTGCGGCTGCAACAGTGCTCCCTGTCCCCTCTCTCCTGCTCCTGTTTATCACGGAGCTGCCTGGTTCGGTCTGTGTTTGGCGGTGACGCTGTAACACGGTCCCGCCCCCCTAGACCGGCTCGTGTGATAGTAGATAGAGTCAGCGTTCAGCCTATCACAGGAGCCGGTCTAGGGGGGCGGGACCGTGTTACAGCGTCACCGCCGAACACAGATCCAGCCAGGCAGCTCTGTGATAAACAGGAGCAGGAGAGAGGGGACAGGGAGCACTACAGGAGATGCCCGCCGTACAGCCCTGTGTGCCTGGATGGGAGGATCGGCAGGGGGTCTGCATATAGAGGAAATTAGCTTTCTATATTCCTCCATACAGCCGCTGAATGCTTGCAGGAGGGGGAGGGGGAGGAGGAGGAGAATCAAGCATTCCGCGGCTGTATGGAGGAATATAGAAAGCTAATTTCCTCTATATGCGGTCCCCCTGCTTCTTCTCCTATCCAACTTCTTTTGCTGGCCCCTCCCAGTTCTTGTGGCTCCCCCCTCAGTGCTCTCCTCCCCCAACACACTCTCCAGCCCCCCCCACAGTTCTCTCCACCTCTGTTCTTTCTGCCCCCCTACTCTCCAGCTCTCCAGCCACCATTCCAGTGCTCTCCACCCCTGTTCTCCCCCCCACAGTGCTCCCCAGCCCCCCGACCCCTGTTCTTCCCCCCCAGTGCTCTCCCCATCACTCCCCAGCCCCCACCCCAGTGCTTTCAGCCCCCCCACCCCTGTTCTTTCTGCCCCCCCAGTGCTCTCAAGCTCCACCCATCGCTCTCCAGCCCCCTGTGCTCTCCACCCCTGTTCTTTTTGGCTCCCCCTCCAGTGCTTTCAAGCTCCCCCCCCAGTACTCTCCGCTCCCCCTGCATTTTGTCCCCACCCATGTGCTCTCCAACCCTGCCAGTGCTCTCCGCCCCCATAGTGCTCTCCAGCACCCCATGCTCCCCATCCCTGTTCTCCCCCCCAGTGCTCTCCAGCTCTTTCCATCACTCTCCAGCCCCCACCCCCGTGCTCCCCACCCCTGTTCTTTTTGCCCCCACCCATGTGCTCTCCAACCCCGCCAGTGCTCTCTGCCCCCCATAGTGCTCTCCAGCCCCCCCTACTTTTTTCTGGCCCCCACTGGTGCTCTCAAGCTCCCCCCATTGCTCTCCACCCCCCAGTGCTCTCCACTCCCCCCTGCTCTTTGTACCGCCCAGTGCTCTCTACCCCTGTTCTTTCTCCCCCCCAGTGCTCTCAAGATCCCCCCCAGTGCTCTTTACCTCCCACACTGTTAGCCCCCTCAGTGCTCTCCAGCCCCCCCTCTCAGCCTCCCATGCTCTCCACCCCTGTTCATTTTGGCTCCCCCCCAGTGCTCTCAAGCCCCCCCCAGCGCTCTCCACTCCCCACCCCTGTGATCTCCATTCCCCCTGCTGTTTGCCCCCACCCATGTGCTCTCCAACCCCGCCAGTGCTCTCCACTCCCCCTTCTCTCCAGCTCCCCCCCCCCAGTGCTCTCACTTCCCCAGGACCAGAGGACAGGCTGACTGGGGCCGGAAAATGAGGACGGCTGAAGGTGCAGGTGGCCAGGGACCACTCCATCTCACAGCAAACAGATCCTCTGGAAGGAGCACTGTCCCCATCCAAAACGAGAACAGACCCTGCTTGCTGATGGCGATCATGGATATCCTGCTGGCATGGAAGGTACCGTACCGAGCATCAACATCACACCTTCCCACAGACAGAGACTGCAGACTGGGACATGGGGCATAGGAGAGACTGCATTCACGGGCACAGTAAAGCTGCATTTGATGAGCATAGTGAGGCTGCAATGACGGGCACAGTGAGGCTGCAGTGATGGGCACAGTAAAGCTGCATTTGATGGGCACAGTAAAGCTGCATTTGATGAGCACAGAAAAGCTGCATTTGATGAGCACAGTAAAGCTGCATTTGATGAGCACAGTGAGGCTGCATTGATGGGCACAGTGAGGCTGCATTGATGGGCACAGTGAGGCTGCAATGGTGGGCACAGTGAGGCTGCAATGGTGGGCACAGTGTGGCTGCAATGGTGGGCACAGTGTGGCTGCATTGATGGGCACACTGTGGCTGCATTGATGGGCACAGGGAGGCTGCATTGATGGGCACAGGGAGGCTGCATTTGATGGGCACAGTGAGGCTGCATTTGATGGGCACAGTGAGGCTGCATTTGATGGGCACAGTAAAGCTGCATTTGATGAGCAGAGAAAAGCTGCATTTGATGAGCACAGTAAAGCTGCATTTGATGAGCACAGTGAGGCTGCATTGATGGGCACAGTGAGGCTGCATTGATGGGCACAGTGAGGCTGCAATGGTGGGCACAGTGAGGCTGCAATGGTGGGCACAGTGTGGCTGCAATGGTGGGCACAGTGTGGCTGCATTGATGGGCACACTGTGGCTGCATTGATGGGCACAGGGAGGCTGCATTGATGGGCACAGGGAGGCTGCATTTGATGGGCACAGTGAGGCTGCATTTGATGGGCACAGTGAGGCTGCATTTGATGGGCACTGATGAGGATGCATTTGATGGGTACTGGTGGGGCTGCATTGAGCTCTTGTATCATGTCTGAAGCCTCTGACCATCTCCTGTATCATGTCTGCAGTCTCTGAGGGAGTCTGGAGAGGAGTCAAGAGTGGGAGCACCACCGGGATGGGGGTCATGGGAGAAGTCAGATGTGTGGGGACTGTGGAGAGGAGACTATTGGATAAAACCAGAGCCACCAAGCTGGAGCCGACTGACTGAGCCCTGCACGGTGAACCTGAGAGGAGGTCAGTGACAGCACTGCTAGGCCAGTCTGAGGGGGAGTCACTGATGTAAGGGGGAGTGAATACGATAATTTAAGGGGGCATTATTAAAAAGGTTTCCCCCCTATATCAGTAACCCACCCCCCCTTACCTTAGTGTATTCTTTCTGCGGAAGGTGGTCCCCCCCCCCCCCCACGTTCTGAGTTCCTGGGGTCCCCCTTGATGATTGACCACTTTTACCACTTTTACCTGGAATTTGCGTTTTATATATATATAAAGCCCTATGTGCTTTCATATCTGTCTTATCTATATATAATACACTCTTCAAATGTGCTTTAAAATGTATGGTTTTCCCTTTCATGAACAAGAAAATTATGACGTTATGCTGGTATAATAATGTTGTGGGGCTGGTTTGAAATTTTTTCCAGGGCTGGATTTTATTTCCAGTCCGGCCCTGCCCACGCCAGGCCCGGATGGATCCGTAGACGAGATTTCCGGACATCCCAAAAAAGGCCAAGGTAAGCCGGCTGAGAAGACTTGGTGTGAGGGAGGATGTGTCAGGAAGGCATGGCCTAGCAAGTCTCCGGAGTGTGGATGTTCTGTTTCCACACAGGGCTACATACCCGCGGAGGAGTGTGACATTTCTGACTTAGAATCTCTCTCTGATATGGGAGATGATGTCCAAATTGACGATCTGTTTGCCGAGAAGGGCTGGGACAAGGCACCGCTTGCTGCATTCCGTGGGTTTCGGAATTCGCCTATGTCCGTGGGTGAGAGCACACCAAGGGTGGAGGCATCAGCGCCTGAAGGAGAATCTATCTCTCAAACTGTTCCCGTATCCCCTGCACCATCTGCATGTGATGCTGGGGTAAAAAGACTGTTGTTGAGGCCTCCAATGCCTAGATTAGAGGTGGCCAAGGCACCTCGCCATCCAGATGCGGTCGTTCTGTCTGGTGAAGGGGACAAATCAACCATGCCTCCTTTGGCGAGACTGCAGAGGCTGTTTGGTCAGAAGGTTGCAGCGGAATATGGATGGGAGTATCCCTACTTGCCGAAGGACCTGCTGTATGAGGTGGAGGTGTGCAGGGAGCGTTGGTACAATGATTTTGTTTGGACTCATCTCAAAGTCCCGCACGCTCGCAGATACCTAGCGTGTTCTCCAAAGGCTTCACAACGTTTCAAAGACTGCAAGGCAGAATGGATGGTGGGAAGACACATCCACGCAGATAAAGTGGTGATAAAACGCAAAGAAGGCGAAGATGTGGAATATCATCTAGAGACTGTAGATCAGCACCTAAAGCCACTAACTCTGCCGCACCCACGTTTCTACCTCTAGGGAGAAGAAAAAAAAAACTCCATTGGTATCATGCTGCTGAACTTTCTGGGGAAATTGTGTTTTAGTGTGCCCAGAAAAGAGAAAAGAACTGTTCCTGTTTGTTTCTTCCCGCAAAGAGATCACAGACTCTGGGGTAGATAGTGTTAGGAAAAAAGAAAAAAGAAAAGAGATGTTCAGTGGGTGCAGTTACCGTGATGCTGTCACCAGGTGGCAGTGTTGCGCAACGTTACAAACACTTTTCACGCACCCACTCTTTGGAGAAAGAGGGATTTCTTTTAGGAGAAATTTCTTTTACTCACACACACGAATACATGTGTCAGGATTTTATGTGTTGGTTTCTTTTGTTTTTTTCCCTCTGCAGGAGAACATCCCAGCAAGATTTTAGACTCTGGGGAGGTCTTTAGTCAGGATGGGGAGGGAAAAAGTAAATGTTAATATGCAACCTTGCAATGTTTGATGTCTTTTGCTCCTCTTTCTGTTACAGGGGCTCAGACACAACTTCACAGTAGGATAGTGTTTCCAAAAGTTTGTTCGTTTTTCAATTTGTTAACGGTTTTTGGCGTGAATCATGTCAGCCGTGGAGGATATGGTTTGCTCCAGACACTGGGGACCAGTGTCAAAAGACAGAGGGGAGTATGTAGCGGGTGTTTACTTTCCCGCCAGTAATTTTGAATTTTTGCGGTGACACCAGTGGTGTATCTCCGGCGGTCCACCGGGTGGCGCTGTCACTTTGGGCCGACGGACGAGTCATTGCTGGGTCGAATCCTTTTTTGTCTTTCCTCAGCAGCCATGTGGTGGGGCGGGGAACCAGCTGCGCATGCCAGGGGAAGGTATAAAGTGGGCCGGCCATTTTGTCACGGGGTTGGTTGTCCCTGGCACCTTCAGCCTGCGGACGGAGTTCGTGTTTGTCCTCTAGGCGGACTAGGCCTAGAGGACCACCGGAGGTCGTGTTCCACTTCAGGCACCTTTAGCCTGGGGTGAGGTACTCGGTTGGCGGTCCGGAGCTCAGTGCCCAACACTGAGTTCCGCGAGGGAAGGATCCTAGGGTGCTCCGGAGATGGAAGCCTGAATCCGAGGTGGACGTAATGGACCGGGAAGAGCTCCTCATCTGAAGACCCGGTGCAGCATACTGCTGGTGACGGGTGAGTCTCTTGTCGGAGACCGTCCGGAAGGTGAATTCCCTTGTGCGGAGACCATTGCCCACTCTTTGGAGGAGAGTGGAGGAAAGAACTTGTGTCTGGGCCTATATACACATTCACACCTCTTGTTCTGTTTTGTAAAGCAAGTAAGTCCATGCTATGTTCAAATAAAGGAGTGTTGGACTTGCAACGGTGTGAGGCTCGTTTCCTGGCAGATGACTCCTGGAGGGAGGACCCGATACACAATGCAGGCCCGAAGGTAAAAAAACTTCTGCTAATACCACTTATACATCTGTGGTGGAGGCCGCACTCCCTTTCCTATCATACCCCTAGACCAGAGACATTGCGAGCGAGAACTTTAATAGAGGGGATTGGGAGTGTGGTGGGGGTCGGGCGACCCTGTCCGCTACACATGGATCCCTGTCCATGCTTTCCATGTCTTCCCTTCTGTCAGAACAGTCTTATGTAGCGCCCTGCTCCCAATGAGTGGGCGCTATATGTTGAAATGTAGTTGTCTGGGCATTAGTTTAGCCCAGAGAGATTGTTTATTTAAATTGTGGCACTGTTTCAGTTTGATTGGTTGCATGATTTTCCCCCCACCGGTGGGTGTCGCTGTCACCGCTGGTCAGGGTTGGAAAGGCAACAGGCTGGACGTATTGGGTACCTCTTTCCCAGCAGCAGCCCAGGGGGCGTGGTGAACCCACTGTGCATGCTGGGAGAGGGTACTTAAGTGACAGATGCCATTAGGGTGAAAGAGAGTTGGTTGTCATCTTCTTCGATCCTCACCTGAGGGCCCTCCTGGCCTCAGGGATGTGTTGGCAGTTCCCACCTCGGGGCCACGTTGGCCCGAGGCCTCGCAACTGAGATGTAGGCCCAGGAGTTGCTGGGACCTACTGATCCGGGGATGATCCTGTGTCGCCTTGCCTGATGGAAGGGACCGAGCAATTGAGGATTCAATTGGAGGATGCACCTGGTTCCCAAAATCTACCTCACAGTGCTGCTGGTGCGGCTGAAAGATCCTGGCACTGAGAGCCGTGTTCTTTCTGAGGGAGCTAACCCAGTGAGGGGTTATACAGGTCTGTGGCAGAGACTTATCTATTGAACAAATTCCAATACCAAGTCTGTGGCAGAGACTATTCTATTGATCGAGCTTCTGCTAGGCCAGTGAGATTAGGCCTATCCGGTGGTGGCTGAGTCCAGCGTGGAGACAGTCACTCCTCTGGACCTAGGAAGTTTCCGTGATTGACAAGTAAGATACCTGAGTCCTCCCCATTCTTCTATTCCCCTCTATTGGAACGTTTTATTCAAATAAAACTCTTGAAAGAGACTTTGTGTCGGTGCAGACATTTCTTATGGACAGACTCTTCAAGGAGAACCTCTGAGCCGAAGATTTGGAACAGTAAGGTAATGTGCAAAGACCCACAACTAAACCAGCAGCTCCTACGGGGGTACCGCTACACTTGTTTACTGGGCAGACCGCCGTTCTGCCTCTCTGCTGGTCGATCGGCAGGTACCAGTGGACATTGAGTCCACGGTACCTGCCGCTGGGCTCCCGCTGTGTATGATCACGGTGGTAATCAGCCACCTGTGGAGCGCATGCGTGCCCCCTATATGGAAGAGCCAGATCACATGTATACAGTGGTGGCTGGTTCATAAGGGGCACAGGGGCGCTGCCCCCCTAATCTCCATGCGCTGCCCCCTAATCTCCATGTGGGGTGCCAGACACAAAGATTTCTATGAGTTTTTTTTTTAAGCACATGATTAGAGCCTGAGGCTTTAATTGGCTTCAAAAAGGTTGGAATATTGATTCCCAGAAGAGTTGAAGCTGTTATAGCTACAAAGGGCGGGCCAACTCAACATTGAACCCTACAGACTAAGACTGTGATGCCATTAACGTTTATGTGCGTGTAAAGGCAGGTGTCCGAATACTTTTGGTAGTATAATGTATGCTATGTAGATTGTTTTTTTTGGACTGGTCATCATGTACAGTAATCTTTTTTTTTAAACTTAGATGCCATCTCTGCCCCCTGATGAAGATTTATGGCAAACTAATTGAAACACATTGGGGCTTCTCCGGGAGGTTATACTGTTTGAATAAATTCAATTCAAATATACATTTATATAATTACCCTGACAGAGGGTATTGGGGTATTATAGCACATTGTACCATTGAGTAGTAAAACCAGAGAATTTGCATGTTTTAGAACATGTTTTCTTTACATTTATTGTAGAATTAAAATTTGTCCAGTTTATGTAAAATGCTTTTTTTGTTGATGTGTTAAAGTCCCATGGGGGAGTAAATGGAATTGTTATTAGACATGGAGGGAAATCTTCTCTAAGTGTACCCGCTAGTTAGGGAGAGAGGTTCATGTCTTCAAAAAAAGACTGGAAGTGAAGTATTTATATCCAGAGCAAATAACGCTTGTAAGTTCAATCACATGGATGAGCCAAACTGCAAATTCCACTGAAGAGCCAATGAGTAAAGGATACAACATTTATTAACATGCAAACATAGTTCTCTCTTCAGGAGACTCCCGTTATTTCTGTCTGTATTGATATTGGAGAGTTCCCTCACTTCCTCACAACATCCATTTATGGTTAATGACATCGACTGGGGGACCCCCCCTTTGTATATATAAGATGTCACCCCCAGACCTATCATTTGGTGAAGGGACAGGACAAGATGTGTGTCAGCAGGCACTGGGCTTTTTTCTTTTAGCGGGTCAGCGGGCATTGAGCTTGATGTGGATATATATTGCTGTGATTGATGATGGATGTACATCATGGGACATCATTTATGGGTTGTTTTTTGTTATACCATAATTATACCTGAGATCCACCAGAGAAATACAAGGGAATCAAACACACGGTTCCCCTTCACACATTACCATAAATAATTATGTATTTTTCTGTGCCGAGGAATCAGATAGAAAGGAGATAAGGAAAATCAAATTAGAGTGAGAGTAAACTCCCATACATGACTTTTACCTATAGGTAAGCTTATAATAAGACTTACCTATAGGCAGTGCCGGCTGGTGCTAAACTTTTTGAGAGGGCGGCAAACAAACCTCCCCAGGTCCGCACTCACCCCGTCATGGTCCCCCGCACTCACCCCTCCACGGTCCCCCGCACTCACCCCGTCATGGTCCCCCGGACTCACCCCTCCACGGTCCCCCGCACTCACCCCTCCACGGTCCCCTGAACTCAGCACCTCCACAGTCCCCCACACTCACACCCTCATGGTCCACCGCTTAGCCCTCCACGGTCCCCCACACTCAGCCCTCCACGGTCCCCCGCACTCACCCCGTCATGGTCCCCCACACTCACCCCTCCACAGTCCCCCGCACTCATGCCATCATGGTCGCCCACACTCACCCCTCCACGGTCCCCTGCACTCACCCCTTCACAGTCCCCCACACTCACCCCTCCATGGTCCCTCGCACTCAGCCCTCCACAGTCCCCCACACTCACCCCTCCATGGTCCCCCGCACTCACCCCTCCACGGTCCCCTGAACTCAGCCCCTCCACAGTCCCCCACACTCACACCCTCATGGTCCACCGCTTAGCCCTCCACGGTCCCCCACACTCAGCCCTCCACGGTCCCCCGCACTCACCCCGTCATGGTCCCCCACACTCACCCCTCCACAGTCCCCCGCACTCATGCCATCATGGTCGCCCACACTCACCCCTCCACGGTCCCCTGCACTCACCCCTTCACAGTCCCCCACACTCACCCCTCCATGGTCCCTCGCACTCAGCCCTCCACAGTCCCCCACACTCACCCCTCCATGGTCCCCCGCACTCACCCCTCCACGGTCCCCTGAACTCAGCCCCTCCACAGTCCCCCACACTCACACCCTCATGGTCCACCGCTTAGCCCTCCACGGTCCCCCACACTCAGCCCTCCACGGTCCCCCGCACTCACCCCGTCATGGTCCCCCACACTCACCCCTCCACAGTCCCCCGCACTCATGCCATCATGGTCGCCCACACTCACCCCTCCACGGTCCCCTGCACTCACCCCTTCACAGTCCCCCACACTCACCCCTCCATGGTCCCTCGCACTCAGCCCTCCACAGTCCCCCACACTCACCCCTCCATGGTCCCCCGCACTCACCCCTCCACGGTCCCCCGAACTCAGCCCCTCCACAGTCCCCCACACTCACTCCACCATGGTCCCCCGCACTCAGCCCCCCACAGTCCCCCACACTCACCCCTCTATGGTCCCCCACACTCACCCCTCCACAGTCCCCCGCACTCACCCCATCATGGTCCCCTACACTCACCCCTCCACAGTCCCCCGCACTCACCCCTCCACGGTCCCCCGCACTCACCCCTCCACAGTCCCTCACACTATTTAGGAGATATTTACTGATCGTGCTGCCGGTGACATCACTCTAAGGCCCCTTTCACACTGGGGCGGTTTGCAGGTGCTATTTTGCTAAAAATAGCGCCTGCAAACCGAGCCTAAACAGCGGCTCCTTTCTCTCCAATGTGAAAGCCCTGAGGGCTTTCACACTGGAGCGGTGCGCTAACAGGACTTAAAAAAAGTCCTGCTAGCCGCATCTTTGGAGCGGTGAGAGGAGCAGTGTGTTTACCGCTCCTCCACCGCTCCTTCCCATTGAAATTAATGGGATACCGCGATAATACCGCCCGCAAACCCGGTTTGCGGGTGGTATTAACCCTTTTTTGTCCGCTAGCGAGGGTTAAAACCGCACCGCAAGCGGCCGAATACCTCTGCAATCCCGACGGTATAGCACCGCTAAAAATAGCGGCGCTATACCGCCACCGCCCCAGTGTGAAACCGGCCTAAAGGAACGGCTTCCCGGGCTGTTCCTTCAGCAGGGGCGGATCCAGGGGGGGCAACAGGGCAATTGCCCCCCCCGAGACCATCTGTCACACTCGCTTGCTCTGTTTTTTTTGTTTTTTTTTGCGTCTGATCTCCCGGATTTTGGGGACCCGGTACCGGCCTGCCATAGGGCCCCTGGACCCCAAGCTTGGCACACATGTAGCCCCATGTCTCCTCTACAAGTGTACAAAGTTTGGTGTCTGGGAGACCTACGGCCGGGGTGAACTGATTTTTCAAAGCCGGGCACTCCTTCCATAGACTCCCATGTTAAACATTAGTCTAGTCATGGGCACAGTGAAGCATGGGCACAGTGAGGCATGGGCACAATGAGGCACAGTGAGGCATGCACATGGGCAAAGTGAGGCACAGTGAGGCATGCAGATGGACACCCTAGGCTTATACTCGAGTCAATAAGTTTTCCCAGTTTTTTGGGGTAAAATTAGGTGCCTCGGCTTATATTCGGGTCGGCTTATACTCGAGTATATACAGTACTTGTTCTGCGGCTGCCGCTGCCTCTCTGAGTCTCTCTCTCAGTTTCTCACATCAGCCGATCAGCGGCTCCGAGAGAGAGACTCGTCTAATGTAGTTACGCAGCGCACTGACACGATACCAGAAGCGGAGGAGGAGGTGGGTGGAGCCTCTTCCCTGCACTCGTTGCTAACGCCTGGGCCGCTTGGCGTCTAGCAACGAGTGACGTCAGTGAGTCACGTCGGGCCGCTCTGCGGGCAGGTGCGATAGTGTGCGGCCCCACAGACGCGTAAGAAAGCGGGCGGCTCCGCTTGCGGCGCGGTTTGAGGGCGGGCGGCGCGGTTCGTTGGCAGACCGTGCTGCTCAGTGTGTTGGCAGCGCAGGTGAGAGTGAGAGAGCAGGCTCATCTCTCTCCGCCCATGCCTGCCCTGCATTCCTGCAGTGACTTCCGCCCTCACTGTGCAGGCAGCAGAGAGATTACATTACCTCTCTGCTGCCTGACTCTGGGAGTCTGGGACACAGCAAGAGACAACCAAAACTGCACCTTAGCAGGCAAGTTAGTGACAATCCGCAAATTGTGTCAGGTGACGTGGCAAATTACAATCTGCATCTGGTGGCAGGCAAGTGACAATCAGCAAGGTGTGGCAGGTGAGTGGCAAGTGACAATCCGCAAGGTGTGGCAGGTGATGTGGCAAGTGACAATCCACAAGGTGTGGCAGATGACGTGGCAAGTGACAATCCGCAACGTGTGGCAAGTGACACGCTCAGGGCTCCCACTAATTGCAGGGGACGGTGGCAAGTGACACACTCGGGGCTCCCACTGATTCTGCATTGAACTATTTAATTTTATATTACAATGTAATAATATAAATAATGCTCTTCAATCATCCTGACACCATAACAACCATGGTGCCGGGATGATTGAAGCGCCGACACCAGCTATTTCCCCGATAAATTTCCCACAAAAAAAACATATTTTTTGGCAGTGCCCCTCCCGAGAAAAGACTCTGGATCCGCCCCTGTCCTTCAGAGGCCTGTGCCATAAACGCCAGCTGCTGCATGCATGTGCAAGATTGACGTCATCTCGGCTCCAGCCAATCACACAGCCGGAGTCCACAAACTGGAAGGAAGATGGTTGGAGATTGTGGCCGTGTCAGCGGTGGCATCTCACCACTGGAAGGGCTTCGTTCTAGGGTACATTTCACATAATCTGCTAGTCTGTGATGCACACTAGCACATTACGGCTTTACCTTGCAGGTTAAAAGAAAGAAAAATTGTTGCCGGTTTACTACGACTTTAAGTGATTTGTGGAGTTGGAAGGATTTTGGTATTGTATCAAGTAAAAGACAAAACTATACATGAACTTTATTGCATTAGACTGCATAATTACTAAAATAACTGAAGAAGAGAAAACTATAACATCTGTAATTGTTGGACATTGGGGGAAAACAAATATGTGTGCTGTAACCACTTCTGACCTTTGAACTCTGCATCTCTTACTATTGACCTTTGAACTCTGCGTCAATTAATCCTGACCCTTGAACTCTATGTTACTTTCTTCTCATCCCTGAACTCTGTGTGACATAATACTGATCCCTAAACTCTGCATCACTTACTGCTGACCTCTGGAGCCTGTGCCAATTACTAATGACCATTGAACCCTGTACCATCTACTATCCTATCAAATTGTATGTATGTGGAAAAACCCAAAAGGTCATGGATTATTTTGGTACCCCAAAGTCAGAGATCAAAGCAATTTTACAAAGTTTATTACAAAACTTTAAAAAAATACAAAGCTCATAATTTAAAATGATCATTGTATAGATCTCCCCTGTAGGTGTGTCGTAGTTCCCATGCTTGATGTATCCAGCTCCACTGACACGCTCCAAGACACAGATATAGTGGAGCATACAAGCAGCAAACCCTCTACATGTTTCAAGGCAATAGCAGCTTCTTCAGGAGGAATAAGGGGCCTAAAATATCTAAGAAGAAACAATTCATTACTCAAAAAGTACAAACAGCATAACGAAGACATCGATATACAATCAAGTTGTTAACAAAACATAAAAACATCCAAGAACTCCGGTGCTAGATGTCAAGATACAGGGGACCTCATACACATGATGTGGAAATGCCCGAAGTTACAAAGATATTGGGCTAAGGTATTGAGCATCATAAATATGACTTTTGGGATAACTCTGGAACTAGAAGCCAGGGTGTGTCTATTGGGCATAGAGGAGAGACACGGACCAAAATACATTCCGGAAGTAGTGTTGAGGTGCCTATTTCAGGCCAGGAAGGTAAAAGCACAAAACTGGCAAGCTCAGAAAGCACCGACATCAGCAGAGTGGGTCAATGTAATAAATGCGACAATGTGGAAGGAAAAAGTAGTTTTGACTAGACGGGGTAATTATAAAAAATTTAAAACAATGTGGGATCCCTGGCTGAGGAAAATGGGGTGTCCGCCCTAATTAGTGCAGCAGTAAGAGGAGTAAAAGAATGGACGTAAAAGGTGGAAACTGGACTGTTGAGGTAGGAAGGCCGAATAGAGAATAGGTAAAAAGAGAAGCTATGGGCTCTAGATAAAGAAGTTAAACATATTAGAAGATCAAGGGGAAGGAAGGGAAAAGGGAGGGGAAGCGGAAGGAAAGCCAAAATTAAATGAAGTGAAAATAAAATAGTTCTAGTTAAACAGTTACAATAGCAATAACACAAGAGAGCGGTAGAATGCATCTTTGGTTCTTCTGTTTTTGGAGTGTGCAAAGAGATTAGTTGGGGAAGGGGGGTAAGAGGTTAATTGCAGAACATTGTATTAAAGCACTTTATGTGAAATAAGGATAAAACAAATGTATGTATTTTTATAAAATGTTATGCAACATGGAAAAACAATAAAGAATATAAAGTTTAAAAAAAAGAACTCCGGTGCTTCAGGTGGCCCCCCAGGACTTACCAAATCCAGAGGACGGTCGGTAAGATGGTGAGCCCAAACTTGTGGGACCTACTATCAACCAGCGGATCTTTTATGATTATCACTAAAAGAATAAAATACTTTCAAATACCATGGATAAAGCGTGTGTGACGTCACTGTGTCTTATCTTCCACTGCGCATGTGCGGGAAAACCCATGCATGTGCAGTGCCCAAAAGGAAAACGTTTACAGGCATGGGAGAGGCAAAGTCGGGGGGCAAAGTAATCCTGCCAAGCAAAGGCCCCTCCATCGAGAGAGTGGCTGTCTGCCGCAGGAAAAGCAAGGCAACCCGTCAATTGCACCTCCTTCAGCCAATCACAGCGGTCATGTGATTGGAAATGTTTTTTTTCTTTAATTCCCTTCTTCTTTTTTTTTCACGCCTGTCAGAAGCGCTCGTGATTAACTTTGCTAGCTGTCAGCCTCCCATTGATTTCAGTAGGGCTGCCACATATAACCGGTGGCGGCCCCATTCGCAACTGTGAATGAGGCCAAAGAGTGGCACATCTATGCAGTATTTCACAGATGTGAATGGATTCTTTGGAACTGAGAAGATAATTACCAATAAACAGTCACCAGATGAAACTGAATAGTTTAGATGTCTTAATTCACATACAGCAGGTAAAATAAGTATTGAACACCTCACCATTCTAGATAAATCGATCTCTAAAGGTGCTATTGACATATTAATTAGCCATTGTCACACAAGTGGGTGGTCTCTGCACCCCGAGACCACGTTTTTTTTAAGCCAATTAGAGCCTCAGGTGCTTTAAAAAAAAAACATTGAAATCCAATGCGTCCGATGCCCTGCATGTAGATTAGCGGCTGGGCGTATGTATTAGAGGGGCGGCGTCTCTGCCCCCCTGTATGGACGATCCGTCACTGTTGGTTACCATGCAGAAGTACAGGAACAACCAACCTTCAGAGGTACAGACAGGAAGTTCCGGGTGAGAGATGTTTGCACCACTGCACTTCCAATATATATATTTTTTCTAAATATACTTTAGCGTTGCTTATATTTTGTTTTATATTACTACGCAGAACTGCACCAGATTCGGAGTGCACCAACCAGTGGCAGCTCGTAATGTAGGGCGCAAGGGCACTGCCCCCCCATCAATGCATCCGTCCCCCTAATCTACATGCAGGGCACTGGAGGCATTAATTCCAATGTTCTTTGTTTTTTTAAAACATGTAATTAGAGCTAATAGGCCCGGGACTGAGATAAGCAATCGGGACAACTTCCCACAGAGGTGATGGAGGAACATCCATTCCCAAAACTCCTTTGTGATGAATGAAGCTGGAAGTGGCAATGACTTTATCACTATCAGCCGTCATTCCCAGGCTGTTACCACCAGGGAAGCAGCTAACCAAGTACAATCTGTGTTTGGTTAGTTGCTTTGGAGAGCAGAGAGTAAAGAGCACCTGTCACCTGTTCAAAGCTGTCATAAAGGGAGCTTTTTAGCCCCTTTGTGATAGCAATAACGTTAAAGTGGTTGTAAAGGTAGAAGTTTTTATTACATTAATGCATTTTCTGCATTAAGGTAAAAAACCTTCTGTGCATAGGATTCCCCCAACCCCCCTAAATACTTACCTGAGCCAAATCTCAATCCAGCGCTGTGCCTGAGAGCAGCGGCTCTCTCCACCCTCTCTCCTCACTGGACATAAAATTGTAGCTCCAGCCGTGGTCTTAGTATTGTTTTATTCAGATGTATTGGACTCTCCCATTCCTCCGATAGGCCCGGGACTGAGATAAGCGATCAGGACGTCTTGCCACAGAGGAGATGGAGGAACATCCATTCCCAGAACTCCTCTGTTATGAATGAAGCCGGAAGTCATGAAGATTTTGACACTTTCCGCTTCGGAGCCATCATTACCTGGCTGTTACACAGAGCAGGGAAGTACAACAAGTTACGAAAAAAATTGATTTACAATCACTTTAAAGGAAAAACGTGTAAACATTTTTTTTAGATATACCGTATTTATCGGCGTATAACACGCACTTTTTTCCCCTGAAAATCGTGGGTGCGTGTTATACGCCGATATCCACATCCCTGAGCTGTCTCCGCTGACTGGGAGCGGAGCGGAGCGAGATACACATAGCCGAATGTACTCGGCTATACTCGGCTTTTCTCGGCTTCGCTCACAGTCACGCCCAGTCCCGCCATTTGACCTGTGTTATGTCCATCATAGGGCGGGACTCGGCGTGACTGTGAGCGGAGCCGAGAGAAGCCGAGTATAGCCGAGTACACTCGGCTATGTGTATCTCGGCGGCGGCTCCACCCAGTCCCTGCGTCCCTGCGTCCCCGGCATTCTCGGCGCCAATTTTAAAATGCTGCACGGCGACTCTGGGGCAAGGCTGCACGGCGACTCTGGGGCAAGGCTGCAATGCACTGTGACAAGGCTGCACTGTGACAAGGCTGCACTGTGACAAGGCTGCAATGGACACTGACAAGGCTGCACTGTGACAAGGCTAAATGGACACTGACAAGGCTGCACTGTGACAAGGCTGCAATGGACACTGACAAGGCTGCACTGTGACAAGGCTGCAATGGACACTGACAAGGCTGCACTGTGACAAGGCTGCAATGGACACTGACAAGGCTGCACTGTGACAAGGCTGCAATGGACACTGACAAGGCTGCACTGTGACAAGGCTGCAATGGACACTGACAAGGCTGCATTTAAATGTAAGTTATTTTTCCTTAAACTTCCCTCCTAAAAATTTCCTAAACTTGGGGTGCGTGTTATACGCCGGTGCGTGTTATACGCCGATAAATACGGTAATAAAAATAATAAACAATTTTTTTTTATTCACCCCTGTCCAACTGTGCATACACAAAAATGCAATAGAATAAAATATGTCTGTTCTGAAATCTAACTAGATGTACACATATATACAGAATGTATAACCCATCTGGTGCTAAAGGGGGGTGACCACATGACTCCCAAATAATGTGAATGAACTCTCTGCACACTGCTGTACACTGCTTAATCATTTCTAGCAAACTGCACATAGACAGGGATTTTTGGTTCACATGCATTGTAATACATGCTTAAGCTGGCCAACTGCGTCAAAGTAATCCCTTTCTGGCCAGACCTAACTACACTATACTATCCTATACTACACTACACTACACAATACTAACTAATCTATCCTACTCTACACTACACCCTACACTATGCTGTACTTACCTGCACTGCACCCTACACTACACAACAGCACTCTCTACATTCTACATTACATTAGGTGTTTCTAGAGGTCCTGAGCGCTGTTTTTATTTAAAAAAAAAATTATATTCGCTTTCCCAAGTACGGGGTTTACATCGCTCCCAACTGTCCCTGATTTCGAGGGACTGTCGCTGATTTGGAACAAAGTCCCTCTGACCCTCATTTGTCCCTCCTTTTGGTCTGATCTATATAATTGTATATAAAATACACTATTTATCTTTCAAAAAATGTTTCCCAGTGCTAAACCATTCATCCAATTTTTTAAATTGGTGCATTTGTAAATTTCAAAAGCCAATTTAAAGGAATAGTAGTGGCAAAAAAAGCAATTAACTAAACATTTTTTATGTGGAATTCACCTTTAGTAAGGCGTGGCAGGAGGTGTGGCTTATGCCTACATACTTTTGCTAATAGGTGTCCCTCATTCCTATTTCAAAAAGTTGGGAGGTATGGGTCTATAGCAGCTGGGACCGCCATGTACCCCTTTAATAACAATACATAGCGGTGATACTATGGACTTAGCGCCTGATTTTTGGGATATTTCTACACTAAACGACATTACTCTTTGGGGTTGATTTGCTAAAGGCAAATAGACTGTGCACTCTGCAAGCGCTGTTACTCCAGAGCTTAGAATATGAGGTGAAGCTTCACTTTACAAAAAAAAAACAATCACGTGCAAGGAAAATGTAAAAAGAAATTGCATTTTTGCTTAGACATGATTGGGTGATGGAAGTCAGCAGAGCTTCCCCTCATTTACTAAGCTCTGGAGCAGCTGCACTTGCAAAGTACACAGTCTATTTGCTTTTAGTAAATTAACCCCCATGTGTTTGATAAATAGCTGTGCAAATATCATGTAGCATAAAAAATTGCAACAGCCACCATGGTATTGTCCAGGGCTTCTGCATTCCTAAAATATGTCATGTTTGGGGGTTCTAACTAATTTTCTATCTAAAAATGCCGATTTCAACATGTGTGTGAAAAATGTAAAAAAATTGCCCTGGACAGCAAGTGGGTAAAAAAATACTAATCTGAAAAAATGTCCCTCGTTGGACCTCCATTCTCAGTCACATCCTCCAGCGAAGCAGATGGACGTCCAGCAATGCAGGGGTGATGAAGTTTGGGGAATCTTTAGATCTTATTGCCCAATTCCTGCAATAACAATGGATAGATTCATAGAAACAGAGAAACTAAGAAAACAGCTATATATTTTTTTTTTTTATATAAATTTTTGAATGGGTGCCAGTCTCGTCTTCCAGGGATCCAGAAGATCAGCTCCAGATGTTGATGCCCAATCAATGCCTGCCATAAAAAACAATATATTTATAGGAACATGGAAAACATAGGAGAGAGAGAGAGAGAAATAGAGAGAAATATTTTTTTGTTTTTGTTTTTGTATTTTTTTTGTATTTTTTTGGTTTTTTTTGTGGGGGGGGGGGGGGGGTGCAGACAATCAGGGAAGCTGTAGATCCAATCTGCCGTTCCATCTGTACCTGCAATAAAATTGATACGTTAATATTGTCTGAATGGGTGATGCTGAAAACATATGATAGGACACTTTATCTAAGCATAGGTTTTCTCATCATTTATAAATGATGGTGGTGATCTTGGGACAATAGTCCTCAGCAGCACAGAATGTCCAACAATTATGTTCTCTATAATATAAAATACATTCTGCTTCCTATAATTGCTCCTCTGTAATTGGTGTCATAGATGTGCAGACCAGGGAACTCCATTGCAGAGGTCCCCCTCACACCCGTAGATATTTGGCCATGAGGATCAGCAGAGAGTGGAAACATCGAGATACATTTCTGTGTTTTGTTTGCACAATTGTTTGTGACTTGTGGGTCTGTTCACAGCGTGTTTATTCCAGTAACATTAGTGCCATGCATGTTAAGTGTGCTGATGCCATTCGTTCTTTCTGAATGGCACCCCAATACACCTTCTGATGGAGGTGCATTGTAGCACAACAACACACTAACATGCATTGTGGTGTTTTGTGAAATATGGTGCATGCATGGACCATTATTTGGCAGCACACCACACATTATGGGGTTGTGCTTTTGGCACATTACTGATCTGCCCTGCATTGTACTGCCACACACATTCATATGAAGGCGCATTACTCCCTAACAAGGAGATCTTTGTACCCAAGCAGTATATAGACTGTGATAACATGGGCATCTTATATCTAATGTCATGGACCTGCAGAACATTTTACGTTGGCTAAATTATTAGACATTTAAGGCAAAGGATTGGAGATCATTTATACTTTGCCAGTAATAGTAAAATGATAACGTCCATCAATGGGCACATTGGCACACAACTCAATTTTGACGCATCACATATGGGATTTGTAGCTTTGGAGCCGGTCTTCTAAGACCCTTGTGGTGGTGATTTTGATAAGGAAGAGCTTCAGAGAGAAACACAACAGATTCAAAGATTTGAAGGCTCCCCTCCCCCAGGTCTGAAGGAGAATTTGAGCTATAAACAGTTTTTATCATTCTTACAATTTTAGTTCCTATATGATTTAGAAAAATGGGGACAACACCGGTACAGCTGCACTATTTAATGTTGCAAATCATTTGATTGTTTATTATTTGGTTGTTTTTTGTATCAAACTAGTGTAGCAACCGGCACCCTCTCTCTCCACTATCCTTGGCTCGCTCACAGGAGAAAAAGGCGCACCATGCCACCATGCCCATACCCCCCCTGGTTTGCAGAGGTTAAGCACACTTGTTTTAACTTACGGGTCTTACAGAAAGGTTCCCCTCAAAGCTGGTTTCTGTCCCTAGAATGTAAGGACAAAGTCTCTATACCCCAAGTAACTCCAAGGTCCACACCAGTGTCATCTCCAACGTAGAGTTTATTTTCCTTATGCTTGAACATCCACAAAGTTGAGAAGAGAGAAAGGTGTTAAGAAGACAGATTAATTCAGGCACTCCTGGCTTCTTCGCCACTCGATCCCGAGTGGGTATAGCTCACCCGGATAGTCACCCAAGGGCACTAGCAGCTGGCATGTAGCTCTAACAGTCTATCAGATTCCCTAATGGATGCGTTCAGGAGATCCTCTGCCACAGAATCTATAGTGTCCCAAACCTCTTAATGGTCCCGTTGTTTAGATCCCTTTTTCGGATGGATGACATCCCTCCGAAGAGTTACTGGGCCCCTTCCTTCACTGTGATCTCTCACCAGTCCTTCGGAACGGTCCTCCCCCAGCCTCCTCTTCCCCTCGCAAGGCGGCACCCTGGGATTCCTCCTCTCGAAGTGGGCTCCAGCTAAAGGCGCTGGGCCCAGGGCTGAAGTTGCAGTCCCAGGACTAAAGGTGCCTGGGACTGAAGCACACGTGGGCCCATGGCCTGGAGGGCCATGCACCACGCACCAGGACTCCGACTCTGGAACGAAGAACCCCTCCCAGGCGGCGTCTGCCCCTTCTGTATCCTCTCCCGGCATGCACAGCAGGCCGACCGTGCCCACTGAACGCCTGCCGAGAGAGGACACCAAATCGCCACTCCATCACCTGTGGTTCAACCCCGAGTACAAGTGACAGCGCCACCCATACTTCTAAGGGGAACTGCACACCAGGTAAAACAGCAGCAAGGCAGAGTCCAGTTAATTGGAAGATTCAAGCCAACTACCACTCGAATCACCCCTAAATTTAGTATAGCAATCCCTAAATTTAGGACCCCCGCTACACTAGTATACCTTGAAAAGATCATGTGCATTTGGTCCTATTGTTATCCATCTGCTGCTTGCTGTGTTAGTGGGGAAGGTAGGGGGATTCTGGGCAGTCCTGCCCATGTTCTATACGGGTCTCCTATTTTGTACTATAGAGCGGGCATGTGGAGACTCTGGGTGAGGGTAAAGTGGTAGTATACTCAACTTTTTGACTTGTACCAACAGGAAAGCCTACCAGGCTTACCTGTAGGTACAGTGAATATCTCCTAAACTTGCATTGGTTAGGAGATTTTCACACCGCATGCAGGCGGTGACGTCACCGGCGCATGTGCTATGAAGGTCTGACATACCGCGCCAAGGGCTCCTGCGCACATGCGTGATAGTGACGTCATTGCGGTTGTGGCCACTCATGTAGCCGGAGGCTGCAAATCCAGAAAGAGGACCAGGGGAAGATGGAACCCCTGTCAGCTGGAGGGCTTTGTTTTAAGGTAAGTCTTGCATAATGTGCTAGTATGTGATGCCTCCCTGATGGTATGGCATGATGGATAAGTATCTGCCTGTATTTCTCACCATTGAGGACACCACTGATCCACCACTGATCCTGACCAAATCTCCATTTGTAGAAATTCAGCCCCAAACTTGCAAGGAGCCTCATCAGTCCTAAGCACCTTCTACCATTTATCTGCACCCCAGTTCCTATGTTTAATGCATGGTTGAGTTGCTTAGCCTTATTTCCACAACCTCTGCATGAAAACAGGAACCGGGGTGCAGAAAATGGTAGAAGGTGCTCTAGACTGATAAAATGTGAATTATTTGGGGGTAGCAGGAGGCAGTTTGTCCCCGAAGGGCTGGAGAGCGGTACAATAATGAGTGTCTGCAGGGAAGAGTGAAGTGGAGGTTCCTTGCAGGTTTGGGGTTGCATTTCTGAAAATGGAGTTGGAGATTTGGTCGGGATCAATGGTATCCTCAATGCTGAGAAATACAGACAGATACTTATCCATCATGCCATACCATCAGGGAGGCGTGTGATTGGCCCCAAATGTATTCTGCAGCTGGACAACCACCCCAAACATACAGGCAATGTCAATAAGAACTAGCTTCAGTGTACATAAGAACAAGGAGTCCTGGAAGTGATGGTTTGGTCCCCACAGAGCCCTGATCTCAACATCATTGGGTCTGTCTGGGATTACACGAAGAGACAGAAGGATTCGAGGCAGATTACATCCACAGAAGATCTGTGCTTAGTTTGGAACAACCTACCTGCTGAGGTCCTTCAAAAACGGTGTGTAAGTGTAGCTAGAAGAATTGATGAATTTAATTTTTCGAAAAAAAAATTAGTTTTTTTTAGTTTCTGTCATAAACTTTTGTTTTCCCCTTCACTGATGGGCAATGATGAGGCGGCACTGATGGGCACTGATGAGACGGTACTGATGGGCACTGATGAGTTGGCGCTGATATAGTGGCACTGATGGGTACTGATGAGGAGTCACTGATATGTTGAATTGATGGACACTGATAGGCGGCACTGATATGCAGCACTGATGGGCACTGATAGGCGGCACTGATGGGCATTGATAGGTGGCACTGATGGGCACTGACAGGCGGCTGTGATGGGCACTGACAAGCGGCACTGATTGGCACTGATAGGCGGTACTGATGGGCAGCACTGACGGTGAGGTACTGACAGGTGTTACTGCCCGGCAGTGATTGGCACTGTGGTGGGCACTTGCAGAGTTTATTATTGGGGCACTGCTGTGCACTGGTTTGCAGGTGATTTGCACAATTGAGGGGGCTGTGCTGATAATCAATGTGCTTATTATCAGCACAGACTCCGCCGCTTGTCTCTCCCTGTCAGCGCGAACCGAGAAATGGCGTCTACCGGCACTTCCTGGTTCACGCGATGATCAGCTGTGACAGAGGCTTCTTATCACGATCGTAGATGCCGGGTGTCAGACTGACATGCCGCACTCGCGATCGCCGTGATGCGTGCCCCGACGGGCAGGCGCCCGCTTGTTATCCTGCTGGACGTCATATGACGCCCAGTCAGGATAACAGAACCACTTCCCGGACGTCAATATGCTATTGACCGGGCGGGAAGTGGTTAAACAGGTTTAAACTCAACCTTCAGAGGACTTTTGTTTTGCCTGGTGTGCACTTTTCAGAGGACCTTTTGTGTTATTGAATTCTGATCTCATATTTATAGTGGTCACTGAGCTGGCACTTCAGAGTGATGGATTCACCCTTCAGAGGGATATTAGTTACTTCTTCACTATTGAGCTAGATTTTTAGAGTGTCATTTCACTTTTCAGAGTTTTATTTTATTTTTCATATTTCCATTGAATATTGTATTTGTATTCACAATGCTGTAATGCTAAATGGTTGTGCAGAGGAGCTCATTCCCATTCCACATTTATTGAGAGCGCTGCTTATATGTTTTTTTATATAACAAAAGAAAATTGCTCGATTCCCCTATCTATACATTTAGAGTTGGGGGGAATAATTCCTGTGGAGTTATTGTATTCTGACAGCGGGAGGTTTTCTAGCCGTCAGCATACAATGATCACTGCTGCCATTTATATCTTCCGGCAGTAATCGCATGACAAAAAGTCAGACAGGCTGGTTCTACTGAAGGCGATGGATGGATCAACCTCAGTACAACCAGCCTGCCCATACATGGATAAAAATGTGGCGAGTTCCTGCTGATCCGGCTGAATTACCATATGGCCAGATTAAACGGTGTTATCAGTGGAAAAACAAGAAATTTTCAGGCAGCGAACATGTTGTTTGTTTGAAATTTTATTGAAATAGAAAATTAAGACTTACTGATCAATCTGGTGGTGCTGGACCACATGGTGACTCCTCTTCAAGCATATAAGGTTGAATATTGACCACCCCTCCGACAAAGGTGATATGATAATGAGGCTGTTGGGAAAATAAATGACATTTAATAAAGGGTTTCCTACAGAAAAATACAGATCCAAAACATTGAGGAATCTTCTACTTACCCATTGAGTCAGAGGGACAAAAGCCCGGCAGATCGGACACTGGGGCCAACGCGTTTCATTCATTTGTCTATACAGCCACTGCGCGATGCACGGGGAATGAAATCTGTGGGAACAGAAAAGATGGTAAGTTTCTTCTCCCTCCTCCAGATCCACCAAACAGATGGTGCAGATGTCCGGACGGGCTGGAGAACGGCTTCTATCCCTCTGTCTGGCCTCAGGGATCCGACGTCTCCTGGATCTCGCCGGCAGCTGGTCCGGTGCACGACCCACCAGAGAGTATCGAGACCTGGTTCTCGAGGCAATTGGACCTGTAATAACAAATATACATTCATATCAATACATTCTGATCAATGCAAACCATATTTTCATAGTTACATTGGCTCAGCTTACTTCAGTGATCCTCTCTATTAGGGATGAGCTTCGAGTTCGAGTCGAACTCATGTTCAACTCGAACATTGCCTGTTCGCCCGTTCGCCGAACAACGAACAAATTGGGGTGTTCGCGGCAAATTCGAAAAATCTTTGGGAGAAATCTAAAGTGCTAATTATAAAGGCTTATATGCAAGTTATTGTCCTAAAAAGTGTTTGGGGACCCGGGTCCTGCCCCAGGGGACATGTATCAATGCAAAAAGAAGTTTTAAAAACGGCCGTTCTTTCGGGAGCAGTGATTTTAATAATGCTTAAAATGAAAAAATAAAAGTGAAATATTCCTTTAAATTTCGTACCTGGGGGGTGTGTATGATATGCATGTGAAGTGGCGCATGTTTCCCGTGCTTAGAACTGTCCCTGCAAAAAATGTCATTTTTGAAAGAAAAAAATGCATTTAAAACTGACTCGCGGCTATTAATGAATTGTCGGCTCCCGGCAATACATACAAAAGTCATTGATAAAAAATAAAAAAAAAGCGTGGGGGTTCCCCAGAATTCAATTACCAGGCCCTTCAGGTCTGGAATGGATATTAAGGGGAACCCCGCCGCAAATTAAAAAAAAAATTGACGTGGGGTTCCCCCAAATATCCATTCCAGGCCCTTCAGATCTGGCATGGATTTTAAGGGGAACTCCACCCCAAATTTTAAAAAAAAATGGCGTGGAGTCCCCCTAAAAATCCATACCAGACCCCTTATCCGAGCACGCAACCTGGCCGGCCGCAGGGGAAAAGGGGGGGGCGAGAGAGCGGCCCCCTCCCTCCTGAACCGTACCAAGCCACATGCCCTCAACATGGGGAGGATGTCCCCATGTTGATGGGGACAAGGGCCTCATCCCCACAACCCTTGCCCGGTGGTTGTGGGGGTCTGCGGGCGGGGGGCTTATCGGAATCTGGAAGACTCCTTTAACAAAGGGGACCCCCAGATCCCGCCCCCCCCACTATGTGAATTGGTAAGGGGTACATTGTACCCCTACCATTTCACGAAGAAAGCGTAATTTTTTTAAAAAAAAAACACACAAACACCTTGAAAAAGTCCTTTATTAAAAAAAAAAAAAAAAAAACATTCCAGCGGTGAAATCCAGTGTCCCGCGGCGATCCCGATGTCCAGCGCTGTCCTTCATTGGTTGTGCCTGAGCGGACCTGATGGGGAACTCCCTCTCAGTATTTTAAATGTATAGACCCGCCCCTTCTAAAGTTCCCCATCAGGTCCGCTCAGCGGACCAGATGCGGAACATGAGAAGGGGCGGGTCTATACATGTATTACCAAAGTGAGAGCAGTTCCCCATCAGGTCCTCCCCCTCGGTATGTCGGACCCGCCTACGTCATTGGCTTGAGCGGGGAAACTTCCTTCACTGTGTAATTATTTTTTTTTTAAATAAAGGACTTTTTCAAGGTGTTTGTGGGTTTTTTTAAACAATTTTTTACGCTTTCTTCGTGAAATGGTAGGGGTACAATGTACCCCTTACCCATTCACATAGGGGGGGCCGGGATCTGGGGGTCCCCTTTGTTAAAGGGGTCTTCCAGATTCCGATAAGCCCCCCGCCCGCAGACCCCCACAACCACCGGGCAAGGGTTGTGGGGATGAGGCCCTTGTCCCCATCAACATGGGGACATCCTCCCCATGTTGAGGGCATGTGGCTTGGTACGGTTCAGGAGGGAGGGGGGGCCGCTCTCTCGTCCCCCCCTTTTCCCCTGCGGCTGGCCAGGTTGCGTGCTCGGATAAGGGGTCTGGTATGGATTTTTAGGGGGACTCCACGCCATTTTTTTTTTAAATTTGGGGTGGAGTTCCCCTTAAAATCCATGCCAGATCTGAAGGGCCTGGAATGGATATTTGGGGGAACCCCACGTCAATTTTTTTTTAATTTGCGGCGGGGTTCCCCTTAATATCCATTCCAGACCTGAAGGGCCTGGTAATTGAATTCTGGGGAACCCCCACGCTTTTTTTTTTTTTTTTATCAATGACTTTTGTATGTATTGCCGGGAGCCGACAATTTATTAATAGCCGCGAGTGAGTTTTAAGTGCATTTTTTTCTTTCAAAAATGACATTTTTTGCAGGGACAGTTCTAAGCACGGGAAACATGCGCCACTTCACATGCATATCATACACACCCCCCAGGTACGAAATTTAAATGAATATTTCACTTTTATTTTTTCATTTTAAGCATTATTAAAATCACTGCTCCCGAAAAAACGTCCGTTTTTAAAACTTCTTTTTGCATTGATACATGTCCCCTGGGGCAGGACCCGGGTCCCCAAACACTTTTTAGGACAATAACTTGCATATTAGCCTTTATAATTAACACTTTAGATTTCGAACGTTCGAGTCCATTGTATTTAATAGGGTTCTAAAGTTTACACGAACATTTTGTCTGTTCGCAGGTTCTGGTGCGAACCGAACAGGGGGGTGTTCGGCTCATCCTTGCTCTCTATCTTCCAGATCCTAAGCTGAGGGGCTGCCCTGCTGGATAGTAACCATAGGGGGTCGCCTGCTCTGTGTGGGCATCATTCAGAGAATGTCTTGCATTTTTCTCAGTGAATACAAAGCATTCTGTGATTGGACAAGATGGAGATTGTGACATCTCTGCCCCCGCTCTACACCCCATCCAATCAGAGAACACTTTGCAGGAACTGAGAAAACACAAAGTGTTTTCAGAATGGTGCGACACCCGGAAGACGAGGAACTCTGTAGGAGCGGCAGATCTCAAAATTGAAAACAGACCTTGTCCTTTAAGAGGGTCTAATGTGTATTTTGCGGGGGACACATTCGAAAAAAAGTGTAGGGTTCCCCATAACACAAATCAGACACTTGTCCCCGATGGGGGTCTGGTATGGATATTGAGGGTGACCCCTGTGAAAGAAAAATGTACGGGGTCCCTGCCAAATCAGACCCTTTGTGTCTGGTGTGGATTTTAAGGGGGACTCTATGCCAAAAACTAAAAAAAATAATCTAGCCACCCCCAAATCCAAACCACATCCTTACCTGAGCATGGAGCCTGGTAGGCAAAGAAAAGGGGGGGGGAGAGTGCAGCCCCCTCCTGAACCATACCAGGCCACATGCCCTCGACATGGGGGGATACTCTGCTAAGGGGGGACTCTGGTAAGATATCTTGTCCCCATAATGATGCAGACAAGGGCCTTCCTCCCCCCATCCCTGGTCCGGTGCATGTGGGGGTCTGTGGGGGGTAACTTATCAGAATCTTGAAAATTTGAAAAAAAGGGGTCCCTCCTATATCTGGCCTCCCCCGTGCTTAATAAGTATGGGGTACATAGTACTCCTTGTTATCCACTCACCAAAAATGTGAAGTATAAATAAAGACACGCCACCATTAAACTATAAAACACTTGATAAAGCATTTTAAAAAAAAGTATTATTTCAAATGAAGAATTAAAAAAAAAAAAAATATTTTGTCCCACACAGCCAACCAATGATGAAAAATCCCCGACACACCACAAAAAATTACATATATGTATGATGTCCATATATCAGATATTAGAAGTCTGCCTGGCGTCCTGTTGCTATGGAAACGCCACCAAACAACAGACAGAGGAGTCTCTCACTTCTGGATCAGTCCCCCCCACACATCATTGTACCCCCTAATTTTACTACCCCCCTGCCATACATTACCCCCCCGCCATTCAATACTACACCCCCCCATACATCTCCCCCCCCCATACATCTCCCCCCTGCCATACAATACTACACCCCCCCATACATCTCCCCCCCATACATCATCCCCCTCATAAATCCCCCCCCATACATTACCCACCCTCATACATCACCCCCTGCCATACAATACTACACCTCCCCCATACACCACTGCCCTCTCCCATGCATCACTACACCCCCCCCCCATACATTACCACATCTCCCATTCATCACTGCCCTCCCCCATACATCATTGTACCCCCTAATATTACTAACCCCCATACATTACTGCCCCCCCATACATCACCCCCCCTTACCTAACACAGCGGGGTTGTATGGTCAGCCTGGGATCTGGGAGGATGAATGGGGGAAGTTCTCTCCTCTCTGAAATCAAGGGGGGGGGACAAGCACCTAATATCATTGGTTGTTAGGATACCAGTGGCCCTAGCAACCAGTGACAGCTGGGGGAGGAGTCTCAGAGCACTGCCCTGGGCTCTATGATTGGTTTGGAGTAGAAAGGGGGAATGTATACAGGGGCAGACAGGACAGGAGGACAGCATTACCCCCCCATGTGTGCAGTGTGTGAGGGGGGCCCCATCCCTCTTAGGGGGCCCTGTACCCTGCACACATGAAGGACACCCCACTGATCAGACATGACACCTACCTGCTGGAATGGCGTCTCTGTCTCCATCAAGGTGGATGCGATGGTCCTGACGCCCAGATCCAGAGGCTGCCATCCTGGTGGTATTGGATGCCTATAGGAGAGAACTAACACAAAATGTGATTAATAATCACAATAATCGCAACAATAGTGATAATAATACTAATAAAAGTTTTATTAGTTGTAGATATCAATAGAAATCGCAGAAATCCTCCGTAATCAGCCGATCACAAGGAGAGAGGCGTTGGAGCTGTCACACGCTTTGAAAACTCCTCAGCTAGTGACAGTTACAGCCACAGCCAGGGACACCTGCACTGCTTCCAACTGTCACTTTTGATTGACAGCTCAGCCAGCCAATGACAGTTACAGCCACAGCCAGGGACACCTGCACTGCCTCCAACTGTCACTTTTGATTGACAGCTCAGCCAGCCAATGACAGGAAGTAAAAAAAATAAAGTCTATTGGCAGGATCAATATGGAGGGCTCAGCAAAACACAATTACTATGAGAAAGTTATTGATAATCTGCATTATATAGCTGATTGATTCTGTTCATATTTCCAATATTTTCTGTATTCCCCATTCTAATTAGTAAACACTTTTGAAAATGACATTTGTGGTTGAATTCCAATTTATTTATGACTACAGAGAGCAGACATCCCAAACTGCAAAAACTCATTTCATCGAGGTGACACCGCCCACTGGTATGTGTCAGTAGTTTTTTTATTTTTAATAATTGATTTTTTTACAATTTAATTTTTTTCTTGATTTTTTTTCACAATGCTTTTTGGGGGGAGGGGGTTGGGGCAACGAACAGTGTTGGTAGGGCAGGGGAGTTTTTTTTTTTTTTTTATACTTTTGAATTTTTTTTTTTTTTTTTTATATTTTTTGTGGGGTTTTGGTGAGATGACAGCATATACACTTTTTTTTACTTCAAAGCAGGATATATATATATATATATTTATATATATATATATATATATATATGCTCTGAATAAAAGTAAAAAACATAACAAATAAACAAACAGTGAGTGTATATATATATATATATATATTGTTGTCCTATGTTGTAAAGAGGCATTTCAAAATTCTCCCATTAAAATCAATGGAATTTGGTCCACCACAAAATGGCCGCCAGGCAGAGCCCTAATTACAAGGACAGATTGTTTAGTGTTGTAGGGGATGCTAGGAGCGGAAGTTGTGTTGCAGAGACGTCTGCGAAGACAAAGTCAGTCTTCACAGCTGTTCCCCGCTGCTCCGATCATTCCCGGGAGATCGGAAGGTGTTTTCGGGAGTCTCCCGCACCTCGCGGGAGACTTGAGATGTCTGAGAGAGGCACCTAATTCATACTAAACGTCTGATTTTCAGATATGGGGGGAACCAATGGCATGAATATTGTTTCATAGTTTTCATGTTTGCACTATTTGGAGCATTTTCATTCAGTAATGGGTGGAGTTGGAAGGATTATCGCCATGGAAACGCTGTAATCCCGGATCTAATTAGTGACCACTTTGAAAATGACATTTATGTTTGATATTCCAAATAATCTATGACTACAAAGCTGCATCGATTCAAGATAAATGTGTGATTTTCAGGTATGGGGGGAACCAGGAGGATGAATATTGTTTCCTATATATATGGGAATCAGACGGTGACGGCGAATCAGAAATGGTGTCAGACTTTAGTACTCTATATTTTCCATAGGCAACAATATCAACAGGTAATATGTTTAGTGTTACAGAGAAAGTCTGGTGCTAGTAATATCGCTTTCACTCCGGCGTGCGCAGCGATATGTAACATGTGTATCACAATTGGCGCTTTCATACATACATGCGTTTACGTTCGTATGTGTGTATATGTGGGGGTGGGGCCTCAAATGGGGGGGGAGGGTTATGTGCTTGGATGTAACTTTCATTTTTTAGTATTTAAAAAAAATGGTAATTCGATTTTTATTTAACCACTTCAGCTCTGGAAGATTTACCCCCTTCCTGACCAGACAATATGGCACTGCGTTATTTTAACTGGCAATTGCGCAGTCATGCAACACTGTACCCAAATAAAATGTTTGTCCTTTTTTCCCACAAATAGAGCTTTCTTTTGGTGGTATTTGATCACCTCTGTGTTTTTTTTTTGGTTTTTTTTTTTGCTTTATAAACAAAAAAAACTAATTGTTTTGAAAAAAAACAAAACAATATATTTTGCTTTCTGCTATAAAAAAAATAATAAATTCTTCATCAATTTAGGCCAATATGTATTCTGCTACATGTTTTTGGTAAAACAAAAAAAAATGATGTCATTCAGGGATGAGCCAAACACCCCCCATGTTCGGTTCGCACCAGAACCTGCGAACAGACAAAATGTTCGTGTGAACTTTAGAACCCTATTAAATACAATGGACTCGAACGTTCGAAATCTAAAGTGCTAATTATAAAGGCTTATATGCAAGTTATTGTCCTAAAAAGTGTTTGGGGACCGGGGTCCTGCCCCAGGGGACATGTATCAATGCAAAAAAAGTTTTAAAAACGGCTGTTTTTTCGGGAGCAGTGATTTTAATAATGCTTAAAATGAAAAAATAAAAGTGAAATATTCCTTTAAATTTCGTACCTGGGCGGTGTGTATGATATGCATGTAAAGTGGCGCATGTTTCCCGTGCTTAGAACTGTCCCTGCACAAAATGTCATTTTTGAAAGAAAAAAAGTCATTTAAAACTCACTCGCGGCTATTAATGAATTGTCGGCTCCCGGCAATACATTGAAAAGTCATTGATAAAAATAAATAAAAAAGCGTGGGGGTTCCCCAGAATTCAATTACCAGGCCCTTCAGGTCTGGAATGGATATTAAGGGGAACCCCGCCGCAAATTAAAAAAAAATTGACGTGGGGTTCCCCCAAATATCCATTACAGGCCCTTCAGATCTGGCATGGATTTTAAGGGGAACTCCACCCCAAATTTTTAAAAAAAATGGCGTGGAGTCCCCCTAAAAATCCATACCAGGCCCCTTATCCGAGCATGCAACCTGGCCGGCCGCAGGGGAAGAGGGGGGGACGAGAGAGCAGCCCCCCTCCCTCCTGAACCATACCAGGCCACATGCCTTCAACATGGGGAGGATGTCCCCATGTTGATGGGGACAAGGGCCTCATCCCCACAACCCTTGCCCGGTGGTTGTGGGGATCTGCGGGCGGGGGGCTTATCGGAATCTGGAAGACCCCTTTAACAAAGGGGACCCCCAGATCCTGCCCCCCCTATGTGAATTGGTAAGGGGTACATTGTACCCCTACCATTTCACGAAGAAAGCGTACAAAAATGTTTAAAAAAACACACAAACACCTTTAAAAAGTCCTTTATTAAAAAAACCAAAAAAAAAACCCATTCCAGCGGTGAAATCCAGTGTCCCGCGGCGATCCCGATGTCCAGCGCTGTCCTTCATTGGTTGTGCCTGAGCGGACCTGATGGGGAACTCCCTCTCAGTATTTTAAATGTATAGACCCGCCCCTTCTAAAGTTCCCCATCAGGTCCGCTCAGCGGACCAGATGCGGAACATGAGAAGGGGCGGGTCTATACATGTATTACCAAAGTGAGAGCAGTTCCCCATCAGGTCCGCCCCCTCGGTATGTCGGACCCGCCTACGTCATTGGCCTGAGCGGGGAAACTTCCTTCACTGTGTAAATTTAAATTACACAGTGAAGGAAGTTCCCCGCTCAAGCCAATGACGTAGGCGGGTCCGACATACCGAGGGGGCGGACCTGATGGGGAACTTCTCTCACTTTTTTCCCCTGAAAATCGTGGGTGCGTGTTATACGCCGATATCCACATCCCTGAGCTGTCTCCGCTGACTGGGAGCGGAGCGGAGCGAGATACACATAGCCGAATGTACTCGGCTATACTCGGCTTTTCTCGGCTTCGCTCACAGTCACGCCCAGTCCCGCCATTTGACCTGTGTTATGTCCATCATAGGGCGGGACTCGGCGTGACTGTGAGCGGAGCCGAGAGAAGCCGAGTATAGCCGAGTACACTCGGCTATGTGTATCTCGGCGGCGGCTCCACCCAGTCCCTGCGTCCCTGCGTCCCCGGCATTCTCGGCGCCAATTTTAAAATGCTGCACGGCGACTCTGGGGCAAGGCTGCACGGCGACTCTGGGGCAAGGCTGCAATGCACTGTGACAAGGCTGCACTGTGACAAGGCTGCACTGTGACAAGGCTGCAATGGACACTGACAAGGCTGCACTGTGACAAGGCTAAATGGACACTGACAAGGCTGCACTGTGACAAGGCTGCAATGGACACTGACAAGGCTGCACTGTGACAAGGCTGCAATGGACACTGACAAGGCTGCACTGTGACAAGGCTGCAATGGACACTGACAAGGCTGCACTGTGACAAGGCTGCAATGGACACTGACAAGGCTGCACTGTGACAAGGCTGCAATGGACACTGACAAGGCTGCATTTAAATGTAAGTTATTTTTCCTTAAACTTCCCTCCTAAAAATTTCCTAAACTTGGGGTGCGTGTTATACGCCGGTGCGTGTTATACGCCGATAAATACGGTAATAAAAATAATAAACAATTTTTTTTTATTCACCCCTGTCCAACTGTGCATACACAAAAATGCAATAGAATAAAATATGTCTGTTCTGAAATCTAACTAGATGTACACATATATACAGAATGTATAACCCATCTGGTGCTAAAGGGGGGTGACCACATGACTCCCAAATAATGTGAATGAACTCTCTGCACACTGCTGTACACTGCTTAATCATTTCTAGCAAACTGCACATAGACAGGGATTTTTGGTTCACATGCATTGTAATACATGCTTAAGCTGGCCAACTGCGTCAAAGTAATCCCTTTCTGGCCAGACCTAACTACACTATACTATCCTATACTACACTACACTACACAATACTAACTAATCTATCCTACTCTACACTACACCCTACACTATGCTGTACTTACCTGCACTGCACCCTACACTACACAACAGCACTCTCTACATTCTACATTACATTAGGTGTTTCTAGAGGTCCTGAGCGCTGTTTTTATTTAAAAAAAAAATTATATTCGCTTTCCCAAGTACGGGGTTTACATCGCTCCCAACTGTCCCTGATTTCGAGGGACTGTCGCTGATTTGGAACAAAGTCCCTCTGACCCTCATTTGTCCCTCCTTTTGGTCTGATCTATATAATTGTATATAAAATACACTATTTATCTTTCAAAAAATGTTTCCCAGTGCTAAACCATTCATCCAATTTTTTAAATTGGTGCATTTGTAAATTTCAAAAGCCAATTTAAAGGAATAGTAGTGGCAAAAAAAGCAATTAACTAAACATTTTTTATGTGGAATTCACCTTTAGTAAGGCGTGGCAGGAGGTGTGGCTTATGCCTACATACTTTTGCTAATAGGTGTCCCTCATTCCTATTTCAAAAAGTTGGGAGGTATGGGTCTATAGCAGCTGGGACCGCCATGTACCCCTTTAATAACAATACATAGCGGTGATACTATGGACTTAGCGCCTGATTTTTGGGATATTTCTACACTAAACGACATTACTCTTTGGGGTTGATTTGCTAAAGGCAAATAGACTGTGCACTCTGCAAGCGCTGTTACTCCAGAGCTTAGAATATGAGGTGAAGCTTCACTTTACAAAAAAAAAACAATCACGTGCAAGGAAAATGTAAAAAGAAATTGCATTTTTGCTTAGACATGATTGGGTGATGGAAGTCAGCAGAGCTTCCCCTCATTTACTAAGCTCTGGAGCAGCTGCACTTGCAAAGTACACAGTCTATTTGCTTTTAGTAAATTAACCCCCATGTGTTTGATAAATAGCTGTGCAAATATCATGTAGCATAAAAAATTGCAACAGCCACCATGGTATTGTCCAGGGCTTCTGCATTCCTAAAATATGTCATGTTTGGGGGTTCTAACTAATTTTCTATCTAAAAATGCCGATTTCAACATGTGTGTGAAAAATGTAAAAAAATTGCCCTGGACAGCAAGTGGGTAAAAAAATACTAATCTGAAAAAATGTCCCTCGTTGGACCTCCATTCTCAGTCACATCCTCCAGCGAAGCAGATGGACGTCCAGCAATGCAGGGGTGATGAAGTTTGGGGAATCTTTAGATCTTATTGCCCAATTCCTGCAATAACAATGGATAGATTCATAGAAACAGAGAAACTAAGAAAACAGCTATATATTTTTTTTTTTTATATAAATTTTTGAATGGGTGCCAGTCTCGTCTTCCAGGGATCCAGAAGATCAGCTCCAGATGTTGATGCCCAATCAATGCCTGCCATAAAAAACAATATATTTATAGGAACATGGAAAACATAGGAGAGAGAGAGAGAGAAATAGAGAGAAATATTTTTTTGTTTTTGTTTTTGTATTTTTTTTGTATTTTTTTGTTTTTTTTTGTGGGGGGGGGGGGGTGCAGACAATCAGGGAAGCTGTAGATCCAATCTGCCGTTCCATCTGTACCTGCAATAAAATTGATACGTTAATATTGTCTGAATGGGTGATGCTGAAATCATATGATAGGACACTTTATCTAAGCATAGGTTTTCTCATCATTTATAAATGATGGTGGTGATCTTGGGACAATAGTCCTCAGCAGCACAGAATGTCCAACAATTATGTTCTCTATAATATAAAATACATTCTGCTTCCTATAATTGCTCCTCTGTAATTGGTGTCATAGATGTGCAGACCAGGGAACTCCATTGCAGAGGTCCCCCTCACACCCGTAGATATTTGGCCATGAGGATCAGCAGAGAGTGGAAACATTGAGATACATTTCTGTGTTTTGTTTGCACAATTGTTTGTGACTTGTGGGTCTGTTCACAGCGTGTTTATTCCAGTAACATTAGTGCCATGCATGTTAAGTGTGCTGATGCCATTCGTTCTTTCTGAATGGCACCCCAATACACCTTCTGATGGAGGTGCATTGTAGCACAACAACACACTAACATGCATTGTGGTGTTTTGTGAAATATGGAGCATGCATGGACCATTATTTGGCAGCACACCACACATTATGGGGTTGTGCTTTTGGCACATTACTGATCTGCCCTGCATTGTACTGCCACACACATTCATATGAAGGCGCATTACTCCCTAACAAGGAGATCTTTGTACCCAAGCAGTATATAGACTGTGATAACATGGGCATCTTATATCTAATGTCATGGACCTGCAGAACATTTTACGTTGGCTAAATTATTAGACATTTAAGGCAAAGGATTGGAGATCATTTATACTTTGCCAGTAATAGTAAAATGATAACGTCCATCAATGGGCACATTGGCACACAACTCAATTTTGACGCATCACATATGGGATTTGTAGCTTTGGAGCCGGTCTTCTAAGACCCTTGTGGTGGTGATTTTGATAAGGAAGAGCTTCAGAGAGAAACACAACAGATTCAAAGATTTGAAGGCTCCCCTCCCCCAGGTCTGAAGGAGAATTTGAGCTATAAACCGTTTTTATCATTCTTACAATTTTAGTTCCTATATGATTTAGAAAAATGGGGACAACACCGGTACAGCTGCACTATTTAATGTTGCAAATCATTTGATTGTTTATTATTTGGTTGTTTTTTGTATCAAACTAGTGTAGCAACCGGCACCCTCTCTCTCCACTATCCTTGGCTCGCTCACAGGAGAAAAAGGCGCACCATGCCACCATGCCCATACCCCCTGGTTTGCAGAGGTTAAGCACACTTGTTTTAACTTACGGGTCTTACAGAAAGGTTCCCCTCAAAGCTGGTTTCTGTCCCTAGAATGTAAGGACAAAGTCTCTATACCCCAAGTAACTCCAAGGTCCACACCAGTGTCATCTCCAACGTAGAGTTTATTTTCCTTATGCTTGAACATCCACAAAGTTGAGAAGAGAGAAAGGTGTTAAGAAGACAGATTAATTCAGGCACTCCTGGCTTCTTCGCCACTCGATCCCGAGTGGGTATAGCTCACCCGGATAGTCACCCAAGGGCACTAGCAGCTGGCATGTAGCTCTAACAGTCTATCAGATTCCCTAATGGATGCGTTCAGGAGATCCTCTGCCACAGAATCTATAGTGTCCCAAACCTCTTAATGGTCCCGTTGTTTAGATCCCTTTTTCGGATGGATGACATCCCTCCGAAGAGTTACTGGGCCCCTTCCTTCACTGTGATCTCTCACCAGTCCTTCGGAACGGTCCTCCCCCAGCCTCCTCTTCCCCTCGCAAGGTGGCACCCTGGGATTCCTCCTCTCGAAGTGGGCTCCAGCTAAAGGCGCTGGGCCCAGGGCTGAAGTTGCAGTCCCAGGACTAAAGGTGCCTGGGACTGAAGCACACGTGGGCCCATGGCCTGGAGGGCCATGCACCACGCACCAGGACTCCGACTCTGGAACGAAGAACCCCTCCCAGGCGGCGTCTGCCCCTTCTGTATCCTCTCCCGGCATGCACAGCAGGCCGACCGTGCCCACTGAACGCCTGCCGAGAGAGGACACCAAATCGCCACTCCATCACCTGTGGTTCAACCCCGAGTACAAGTGACAGCGCCACCCATACTTCTAAGGGGAACTGCACACCAGGTAAAACAGCAGCAAGGCAGAGTCCAGTTAATTGGAAGATTCAAGCCAACTACCACTCGAATCACCCCTAAATTTAGTATAGCAATCCCTAAATTTAGGACCCCCGCTACACTAGTATACCTTGAAAAGATCATGTGCATTTGGTCCTATTGTTATCCATCTGCTGCTTGCTGTGTTAGTGGGGAAGGTAGGGGGATTCTGGGCAGTCCTGCCCATGTTCTATACGGGTCTCCTATTTTGTACTATAGAGCGGGCATGTGGAGACTCTGGGTGAGGGTAAAGTGGTAGTATACTCAACTTTTTGACTTGTACCAACAGGAAAGCCTACCAGGCTTACCTGTAGGTACAGTGAATATCTCCTAAACTTGCATTGGTTAGGAGATTTTCACACCGCATGCAGGCGGTGACGTCACCGGCGCATGTGCTATGAAGGTCTGACATACCGCGCCAAGGGCTCCTGCGCACATGCGTGATAGTGACGTCATTGCGGTTGTGGCCACTCATGTAGCCGGAGGCTGCAAATCCAGAAAGAGGACCAGGGGAAGATGGAACCCCTGTCAGCTGGAGGGCTTTGTTTTAAGGTAAGTCTTGCATAATGTGCTAGTATGTGATGCCTCCCTGATGGTATGGCATGATGGATAAGTATCTGCCTGTATTTCTCACCATTGAGGACACCACTGATCCACCACTGATCCTGACCAAATCTCCATTTGTAGAAATTCAGCCCCAAACTTGCAAGGAGCCTCATCAGTCCTAAGCACCTTCTACCATTTATCTGCACCCCAGTTCCTATGTTTAATGCATGGTTGAGTTGCTTAGCCTTATTTCCACAACCTCTGCATGAAAACAGGAACCGGGGTGCAGAAAATGGTAGAAGGTGCTCTAGACTGATAAAATGTGAATTATTTGGGGGTAGCAGGAGGCAGTTTGTCCCCGAAGGGCTGGAGAGCGGTACAATAATGAGTGTCTGCAGGGAAGAGTGAAGTGGAGGTTCCTTGCAGGTTTGGGGTTGCATTTCTGAAAATGGAGTTGGAGATTTGGTCGGGATCAATGGTATCCTCAATGCTGAGAAATACAGACAGATACTTATCCATCATGCCATACCATCAGGGAGGCGTGTGATTGGCCCCAAATGTATTCTGCAGCTGGACAACCACCCCAAACATACAGGCAATGTCAATAAGAACTAGCTTCAGTGTACATAAGAACAAGGAGTCCTGGAAGTGATGGTTTGGTCCCCACAGAGCCCTGATCTCAACATCATTGGGTCTGTCTGGGATTACACGAAGAGACAGAAGGATTCGAGGCAGATTACATCCACAGAAGATCTGTGCTTAGTTTGGAACAACCTACCTGCTGAGGTCCTTCAAAAACGGTGTGTAAGTGTAGCTAGAAGAATTGATGAATTTAATTTTTCGAAAAAAAAATTAGTTTTTTTTAGTTTCTGTCATAAACTTTTGTTTTCCCCTTCACTGATGGGCAATGATGAGGCGGCACTGATGGGCACTGATGAGACGGTACTGATGGGCACTGATGAGTTGGCGCTGATATAGTGGCACTGATGGGTACTGATGAGGAGTCACTGATATGTTGAATTGATGGACACTGATAGGCGGCACTGATATGCAGCACTGATGGGCACTGATAGGCGGCACTGATGGGCATTGATAGGTGGCACTGATGGGCACTGACAGGCGGCTGTGATGGGCACTGACAAGCGGCACTGATTGGCACTGATAGGCGGTACTGATGGGCAGCACTGACGGTGAGGTACTGACAGGTGTTACTGCCCGGCAGTGATTGGCACTGTGGTGGGCACTTGCAGAGTTTATTATTGGGGCACTGCTGTGCACTGGTTTGCAGGTGATTTGCACAATTGAGGGGGCTGTGCTGATAATTAATGTGCTTATTATCAGCACAGACTCCGCCGCTTGTCTCTCCCTGTCAGCGCGAACCGAGAAATGGCGTCTACCGGCACTTCCTGGTTCACGCGATGATCAGCTGTGACAGAGGCTTCTTATCACGATCGTAGATGCCGGGTGTCAGACTGACATGCCGCACTCGCGATCGCCGTGATGCGTGCCCCGACGGGCAGGCGCCCGCTTGTTATCCTGCTGGACGTCATATGACGCCCAGTCAGGATAACAGAACCACTTCCCGGACGTCAATATGCTATTGACCGGGCGGGAAGTGGTTAAACAGGTTTAAACTCAACCTTCAGAGGACTTTTGTTTTGCCTGGTGTGCACTTTTCAGAGGACCTTTTGTGTTATTGAATTCTGATCTCATATTTATAGTGGTCACTGAGCTGGCACTTCAGAGTGATGGATTCACCCTTCAGAGGGATATTAGTTACTTCTTCACTATTGAGCTAGATTTTTAGAGTGTCATTTCACTTTTCAGAGTTTTATTTTATTTTTCATATTTCCATTGAATATTGTATTTGTATTCACAATGCTGTAATGCTAAATGGTTGTGCAGAGGAGCTCATTCCCATTCCACATTTATTGAGAGCGCTGCTTATATGTTTTTTTATATAACAAAAGAAAATTGCTCGATTCCCCTATCTATACATTTAGAGTTGGGGGGAATAATTCCTGTGGAGTTATTGTATTCTGACAGCGGGAGGTTTTCTAGCCGTCAGCATACAATGATCACTGCTGCCATTTATATCTTCCGGCAGTAATCGCATGACAAAAAGTCAGACAGGCTGGTTCTACTGAAGGCGATGGATGGATCAACCTCAGTACAACCAGCCTGCCCATACATGGATAAAAATGTGGCGAGTTCCTGCTGATCCGGCTGAATTACCATATGGCCAGATTAAACGGTGTTATCAGTGGAAAAACAAGAAATTTTCAGGCAGCGAACATGTTGTTTGTTTGAAATTTTATTGAAATAGAAAATTAAGACTTACTGATCAATCTGGTGGTGCTGGACCACATGGTGACTCCTCTTCAAGCATATAAGGTTGAATATTGACCACCCCTCCGACAAAGGTGATATGATAATGAGGCTGTTGGGAAAATAAATGACATTTAATAAAGGGTTTCCTACAGAAAAATACAGATCCAAAACATTGAGGAATCTTCTACTTACCCATTGAGTCAGAGGGACAAAAGCCCGGCAGATCGGACACTGGGGCCAACGCGTTTCATTCATTTGTCTATACAGCCACTGCGCGATGCACGGGGAATGAAATCTGTGGGAACAGAAAAGATGGTAAGTTTCTTCTCCCTCCTCCAGATCCACCAAACAGATGGTGCAGATGTCCGGACGGGCTGGAGAACGGCTTCTATCCCTCTGTCTGGCCTCAGGGATCCGACGTCTCCTGGATCTCGCCGGCAGCTGGTCCGGTGCACGATCCACCAGAGAGTATCGAGACCTGGTTCTCGAGGCAATTGGACCTGTAATAACAAATATACATTCATATCAATACATTCTGATCAATGCAAACCATATTTTCATAGTTACATTGGCTCAGCTTACTTCAGTGATCCTCTCTATTAGGGATGAGCTTCGAGTTCGAGTCGAACTCATGTTCAACTCGAACATTGCCTGTTCGCCCGTTCGCCGAACAACGAACAAATTGGGGTGTTCGCGGCAAATTCGAAAAATCTTTGGGAGAAATCTAAAGTGCTAATTATAAAGGCTTATATGCAAGTTATTGTCCTAAAAAGTGTTTGGGGACCCGGGTCCTGCCCCAGGGGACATGTATCAATGCAAAAAGAAGTTTTAAAAACGGCCGTTCTTTCGGGAGCAGTGATTTTAATAATGCTTAAAATGAAAAAATAAAAGTGAAATATTCCTTTAAATTTCGTACCTGGGGGGTGTGTATGATATGCATGTGAAGTGGCGCATGTTTCCCGTGCTTAGAACTGTCCCTGCAAAAAATGTCATTTTTGAAAGAAAAAAATGCATTTAAAACTGACTCGCGGCTATTAATGAATTGTCGGCTCCCGGCAATACATACAAAAGTCATTGATAAAAAATAAAAAAAAAGCGTGGGGGTTCCCCAGAATTCAATTACCAGGCCCTTCAGGTCTGGAATGGATATTAAGGGGAACCCCGCCGCAAATTAAAAAAAAAATTGACGTGGGGTTCCCCCAAATATCCATTCCAGGCCCTTCAGATCTGGCATGGATTTTAAGGGGAACTCCACCCCAAATTTAAAAAAAAAATGGCGTGGAGTCCCCCTAAAAATCCATACCAGACCCCTTATCCGAGCACGCAACCTGGCCGGCCGCAGGGGAAAAGGGGGGGGCGAGAGAGCGGCCCCCTCCCTCCTGAACCGTACCAAGCCACATGCCCTCAACATGGGGAGGATGTCCCCATGTTGATGGGGACAAGGGCCTCATCCCCACAACCCTTGCCCGGTGGTTGTGGGGGTCTGCGGGCGGGGGGCTTATCGGAATCTGGAAGACTCCTTTAACAAAGGGGACCCCCAGATCCCGCCCCCCCACTATGTGAATTGGTAAGGGGTACATTGTACCCCTACCATTTCACGAAGAAAGCGTAATTTTTTTTAAAAAAAAACACACAAACACCTTGAAAAAGTCCTTTATTAAAAAAAAAAACAAAAAACATTCCAGCGGTGAAATCCAGTGTCCCGCGGCGATCCCGATGTCCAGCGCTGTCCTTCATTGGTTGTGCCTGAGCGGACCTGATGGGGAACTCCCTCTCAGTATTTTAAATGTATAGACCCGCCCCTTCTAAAGTTCCCCATCAGGTCCGCTCAGCGGACCAGATGCGGAACATGAGAAGGGGCGGGTCTATACATGTATTACCAAAGTGAGAGCAGTTCCCCATCAGGTCCTCCCCCTCGGTATGTCGGACCCGCCTACGTCATTGGCTTGAGCGGGGAAACTTCCTTCACTGTGTAATTTTTTTTTTTTTAAATAAAGGACTTTTTCAAGGTGTTTGTGGGTTTTTTTAAACAATTTTTTACGCTTTCTTCGTGAAATGGTAGGGGTACAATGTACCCCTTACCCATTCACATAGGGGGGGCCGGGATCTGGGGGTCCCCTTTGTTAAAGGGGTCTTCCAGATTCCGATAAGCCCCCCGCCCGCAGACCCCCACAACCACCGGGCAAGGGTTGTGGGGATGAGGCCCTTGTCCCCATCAACATGGGGACATCCTCCCCATGTTGAGGGCATGTGGCTTGGTACGGTTCAGGAGGGAGGGGGGGCCGCTCTCTCGTCCCCCCCTTTTCCCCTGCGGCTGGCCAGGTTGCGTGCTCGGATAAGGGGTCTGGTATGGATTTTTAGGGGGACTCCACGCCATTTTTTTTTTAAATTTGGGGTGGAGTTCCCCTTAAAATCCATGCCAGATCTGAAGGGCCTGGAATGGATATTTGGGGGAACCCCACGTCAATTTTTTTTTAATTTGCGGCGGGGTTCCCCTTAATATCCATTCCAGACCTGAAGGGCCTGGTAATTGAATTCTGGGGAACCCCCACGCTTTTTTTTTTTTTTTTATCAATGACTTTTGTATGTATTGCCGGGAGCCGACAATTTATTAATAGCCGCGAGTGAGTTTTAAGTGCATTTTTTTCTTTCAAAAATGACATTTTTTGCAGGGACAGTTCTAAGCACGGGAAACATGCGCCACTTCACATGCATATCATACACACCCCCCAGGTACGAAATTTAAATGAATATTTCACTTTTATTTTTTCATTTTAAGCATTATTAAAATCACTGCTCCCGAAAAAACGTCCGTTTTTAAAACTTCTTTTTGCATTGATACATGTCCCCTGGGGCAGGACCCGGGTCCCCAAACACTTTTTAGGACAATAACTTGCATATTAGCCTTTATAATTAACACTTTAGATTTCGAACGTTCGAGTCCATTGTATTTAATAGGGTTCTAAAGTTTACACGAACATTTTGTCTGTTCGCAGGTTCTGGTGCGAACCGAACAGGGGGGTGTTCGGCTCATCCTTGCTCTCTATCTTCCAGATCCTAAGCTGAGGGGCTGCCCTGCTGGATAGTAACCATAGGGGGTCGCCTGCTCTGTGTGGGCATCATTCAGAGAATGTCTTGCATTTTTCTCAGTGAATACAAAGCATTCTGTGATTGGACAAGATGGAGATTGTGACATCTCTGCCCCCGCTCTACACCCCATCCAATCAGAGAACACTTTGCAGGAACTGAGAAAACACAAAGTGTTTTCAGAATGGTGCGACACCCGGAAGACGAGGAACTCTGTAGGAGCGGCAGATCTCAAAATTGAAAACAGACCTTGTCCTTTAAGAGGGTCTAATGTGTATTTTGCGGGGGACACATTCGAAAAAAAGTGTAGGGTTCCCCATAACACAAATCAGACACTTGTCCCCGATGGGGGTCTGGTATGGATATTGAGGGTGACCCCTGTGAAAGAAAAATGTACGGGGTCCCTGCCAAATCAGACCCTTTGTGTCTGGTGTGGATTTTAAGGGGGACTCTATGCCAAAAACTAAAAAAAATAATCTAGCCACCCCCAAATCCAAACCACATCCTTACCTGAGCATGGAGCCTGGTAGGCAAAGAAAAGGGGGGGGGAGAGTGCAGCCCCCTCCTGAACCATACCAGGCCACATGCCCTCGACATGGGGGGATACTCTGCTAAGGGGGGACTCTGGTAAGATATCTTGTCCCCATAATGATGCAGACAAGGGCCTTCCTCCCCCCATCCCTGGTCCGGTGCATGTGGGGGTCTGTGGGGGGTAACTTATCAGAATCTTGAAAATTTGAAAAAAAGGGGTCCCTCCTATATCTGGCCTCCCCCGTGCTTAATAAGTATGGGGTACATAGTACTCCTTGTTATCCACTCACCAAAAATGTGAAGTATAAATAAAGACACGCCACCATTAAACTATAAAACACTTGATAAAGCATTTTAAAAAAAAGTATTATTTCAAATGAAGAATTAAAAAAAAAAAAAATATTTTGTCCCACACAGCCAACCAATGATGAAAAATCCCCGACACACCACAAAAAATTACATATATGTATGATGTCCATATATCAGATATTAGAAGTCTGCCTGGCGTCCTGTTGCTATGGAAACGCCACCAAACAACAGACAGAGGAGTCTCTCACTTCTGGATCAGTCCCCCCCACACATCATTGTACCCCCTAATTTTACTACCCCCCTGCCATACATTACCCCCCCGCCATTCAATACTACACCCCCCCATACATCTCCCCCCCCCATACATCTCCCCCCTGCCATACAATACTACACCCCCCCATACATCTCCCCCCCATACATCATCCCCCTCATAAATCCCCCCCCATACATTACCCACCCTCATACATCACCCCCTGCCATACAATACTACACCTCCCCCATACACCACTGCCCTCTCCCATGCATCACTACACCCCCCCCCCATACATTACCACATCTCCCATTCATCACTGCCCTCCCCCATACATCATTGTACCCCCTAATATTACTAACCCCCATACATTACTGCCCCCCCATACATCACCCCCCCTTACCTAACACAGCGGGGTTGTATGGTCAGCCTGGGATCTGGGAGGATGAATGGGGGAAGTTCTCTCCTCTCTGAAATCAAGGGGGGGGGACAAGCACCTAATATCATTGGTTGTTAGGATACCAGTGGCCCTAGCAACCAGTGACAGCTGGGGGAGGAGTCTCAGAGCACTGCCCTGGGCTCTATGATTGGTTTGGAGTAGAAAGGGGGAATGTATACAGGGGCAGACAGGACAGGAGGACAGCATTACCCCCCCATGTGTGCAGTGTGTGAGGGGGGCCCCATCCCTCTTAGGGGGCCCTGTACCCTGCACACATGAAGGACACCCCACTGATCAGACATGACACCTACCTGCTGGAATGGCGTCTCTGTCTCCATCAAGGTGGATGCGATGGTCCTGACGCCCAGATCCAGAGGCTGCCATCCTGGTGGTATTGGATGCCTATAGGAGAGAACTAACACAAAATGTGATTAATAATCACAATAATCGCAACAATAGTGATAATAATACTAATAAAAGTTTTATTAGTTGTAGATATCAATAGAAATCGCAGAAATCCTCCGTAATCAGCCGATCACAAGGAGAGAGGCGTTGGAGCTGTCACACGCTTTGAAAACTCCTCAGCTAGTGACAGTTACAGCCACAGCCAGGGACACCTGCACTGCTTCCAACTGTCACTTTTGATTGACAGCTCAGCCAGCCAATGACAGTTACAGCCACAGCCAGGGACACCTGCACTGCCTCCAACTGTCACTTTTGATTGACAGCTCAGCCAGCCAATGACAGGAAGTAAAAAAAATAAAGTCTATTGGCAGGATCAATATGGAGGGCTCAGCAAAACACAATTACTATGAGAAAGTTATTGATAATCTGCATTATATAGCTGATTGATTCTGTTCATATTTCCAATATTTTCTGTATTCCCCATTCTAATTAGTAAACACTTTTGAAAATGACATTTGTGGTTGAATTCCAATTTATTTATGACTACAGAGAGCAGACATCCCAAACTGCAAAAACTCATTTCATCGAGGTGACACCGCCCACTGGTATGTGTCAGTAGTTTTTTTATTTTTAATAATTGATTTTTTTACAATTTAATTTTTTTCTTGATTTTTTTTCACAATGCTTTTTGGGGGGAGGGGGTTGGGGCAACGAACAGTGTTGGTAGGGCAGGGGAGTTTTTTTTTTTTTTTTATACTTTTGAATTTTTTTTTTTTTTTTTTATATTTTTTGTGGGGTTTTGGTGAGATGACAGCATATACACTTTTTTTTACTTCAAAGCAGGATATATATATATATATATTTATATATATATATATATATATATATGCTCTGAATAAAAGTAAAAAACATAACAAATAAACAAACAGTGAGTGTATATATATATATATATATATTGTTGTCCTATGTTGTAAAGAGGCATTTCAAAATTCTCCCATTAAAATCAATGGAATTTGGTCCACCACAAAATGGCCGCCAGGCAGAGCCCTAATTACAAGGACAGATTGTTTAGTGTTGTAGGGGATGCTAGGAGCGGAAGTTGTGTTGCAGAGACGTCTGCGAAGACAAAGTCAGTCTTCACAGCTGTTCCCCGCTGCTCCGATCATTCCCGGGAGATCGGAAGGTGTTTTCGGGAGTCTCCCGCACCTCGCGGGAGACTTGAGATGTCTGAGAGAGGCACCTAATTCATACTAAACGTCTGATTTTCAGATATGGGGGGAACCAATGGCATGAATATTGTTTCATAGTTTTCATGTTTGCACTATTTGGAGCATTTTCATTCAGTAATGGGTGGAGTTGGAAGGATTATCGCCATGGAAACGCTGTAATCCCGGATCTAATTAGTGACCACTTTGAAAATGACATTTATGTTTGATATTCCAAATAATCTATGACTACAAAGCTGCATCGATTCAAGATAAATGTGTGATTTTCAGGTATGGGGGGAACCAGGAGGATGAATATTGTTTCCTATATATATGGGAATCAGACGGTGACGGCGAATCAGAAATGGTGTCAGACTTTAGTACTCTATATTTTCCATAGGCAACAATATCAACAGGTAATATGTTTAGTGTTACAGAGAAAGTCTGGTGCTAGTAATATCGCTTTCACTCCGGCGTGCGCAGCGATATGTAACATGTGTATCACAATTGGCGCTTTCATACATACATGCGTTTACGTTCGTATGTGTGTATATGTGGGGGTGGGGCCTCAAATGGGGGGGGAGGGTTATGTGCTTGGATGTAACTTTCATTTTTTAGTATTTAAAAAAAATGGTAATTCGATTTTTATTTAACCACTTCAGCTCTGGAAGATTTACCCCCTTCCTGACCAGACAATATGGCACTGCGTTATTTTAACTGGCAATTGCGCAGTCATGCAACACTGTACCCAAATAAAATGTTTGTCCTTTTTTCCCACAAATAGAGCTTTCTTTTGGTGGTATTTGATCACCTCTGTGTTTTTTTTTTGGTTTTTTTTTTTGCTTTATAAACAAAAAAAACTAATTGTTTTGAAAAAAAACAAAACAATATATTTTGCTTTCTGCTATAAAAAAAATAATAAATTCTTCATCAATTTAGGCCAATATGTATTCTGCTACATGTTTTTGGTAAAACAAAAAAAAATGATGTCATTCAGGGATGAGCCAAACACCCCCCATGTTCGGTTCGCACCAGAACCTGCGAACAGACAAAATGTTCGTGTGAACTTTAGAACCCTATTAAATACAATGGACTCGAACGTTCGAAATCTAAAGTGCTAATTATAAAGGCTTATATGCAAGTTATTGTCCTAAAAAGTGTTTGGGGACCGGGGTCCTGCCCCAGGGGACATGTATCAATGCAAAAAAAGTTTTAAAAACGGCTGTTTTTTCGGGAGCAGTGATTTTAATAATGCTTAAAATGAAAAAATAAAAGTGAAATATTCCTTTAAATTTCGTACCTGGGCGGTGTGTATGATATGCATGTAAAGTGGCGCATGTTTCCCGTGCTTAGAACTGTCCCTGCACAAAATGTCATTTTTGAAAGAAAAAAAGTCATTTAAAACTCACTCGCGGCTATTAATGAATTGTCGGCTCCCGGCAATACATTGAAAAGTCATTGATAAAAATAAATAAAAAAGCGTGGGGGTTCCCCAGAATTCAATTACCAGGCCCTTCAGGTCTGGAATGGATATTAAGGGGAACCCCGCCGCAAATTAAAAAAAAATTGACGTGGGGTTCCCCCAAATATCCATTACAGGCCCTTCAGATCTGGCATGGATTTTAAGGGGAACTCCACCCCAAATTTTTTAAAAAAATGGCGTGGAGTCCCCCTAAAAATCCATACCAGGCCCCTTATCCGAGCATGCAACCTGGCCGGCCGCAGGGGAAGAGGGGGGGACGAGAGAGCAGCCCCCCTCCCTCCTGAACCATACCAGGCCACATGCCTTCAACATGGGGAGGATGTCCCCATGTTGATGGGGACAAGGGCCTCATCCCCACAACCCTTGCCCGGTGGTTGTGGGGATCTGCGGGCGGGGGGCTTATCGGAATCTGGAAGACCCCTTTAACAAAGGGGACCCCCAGATCCTGCCCCCCCTATGTGAATTGGTAAGGGGTACATTGTACCCCTACCATTTCACGAAGAAAGCGTACAAAAATGTTTAAAAAAACACACAAACACCTTTAAAAAGTCCTTTATTAAAAAAACCAAAAAAAAAACCCATTCCAGCGGTGAAATCCAGTGTCCCGCGGCGATCCCGATGTCCAGCGCTGTCCTTCATTGGTTGTGCCTGAGCGGACCTGATGGGGAACTCCCTCTCAGTATTTTAAATGTATAGACCCGCCCCTTCTAAAGTTCCCCATCAGGTCCGCTCAGCGGACCAGATGCGGAACATGAGAAGGGGCGGGTCTATACATGTATTACCAAAGTGAGAGCAGTTCCCCATCAGGTCCGCCCCCTCGGTATGTCGGACCCGCCTACGTCATTGGCCTGAGCGGGGAAACTTCCTTCACTGTGTAAATTTAAATTACACAGTGAAGGAAGTTCCCCGCTCAAGCCAATGACGTAGGCGGGTCCGACATACCGAGGGGGCGGACCTGATGGGGAACTTCTCTCACTTTTTTCCCCTGAAAATCGTGGGTGCGTGTTATACGCCGATATCCACATCCCTGAGCTGTCTCCGCTGACTGGGAGCGGAGCGGAGCGAGATACACATAGCCGAATGTACTCGGCTATACTCGGCTTTTCTCGGCTTCGCTCACAGTCACGCCCAGTCCCGCCATTTGACCTGTGTTATGTCCATCATAGGGCGGGACTCGGCGTGACTGTGAGCGGAGCCGAGAGAAGCCGAGTATAGCCGAGTACACTCGGCTATGTGTATCTCGGCGGCGGCTCCACCCAGTCCCTGCGTCCCTGCGTCCCCGGCATTCTCGGCGCCAATTTTAAAATGCTGCACGGCGACTCTGGGGCAAGGCTGCACGGCGACTCTGGGGCAAGGCTGCAATGCACTGTGACAAGGCTGCACTGTGACAAGGCTGCACTGTGACAAGGCTGCAATGGACACTGACAAGGCTGCACTGTGACAAGGCTAAATGGACACTGACAAGGCTGCACTGTGACAAGGCTGCAATGGACACTGACAAGGCTGCACTGTGACAAGGCTGCAATGGACACTGACAAGGCTGCACTGTGACAAGGCTGCAATGGACACTGACAAGGCTGCACTGTGACAAGGCTGCAATGGACACTGACAAGGCTGCACTGTGACAAGGCTGCAATGGACACTGACAAGGCTGCATTTAAATGTAAGTTATTTTTCCTTAAACTTCCCTCCTAAAAATTTCCTAAACTTGGGGTGCGTGTTATACGCCGGTGCGTGTTATACGCCGATAAATACGGTAATAAAAATAATAAACAATTTTTTTTTATTCACCCCTGTCCAACTGTGCATACACAAAAATGCAATAGAATAAAATATGTCTGTTCTGAAATCTAACTAGATGTACACATATATACAGAATGTATAACCCATCTGGTGCTAAAGGGGGGTGACCACATGACTCCCAAATAATGTGAATGAACTCTCTGCACACTGCTGTACACTGCTTAATCATTTCTAGCAAACTGCACATAGACAGGGATTTTTGGTTCACATGCATTGTAATACATGCTTAAGCTGGCCAACTGCGTCAAAGTAATCCCTTTCTGGCCAGACCTAACTACACTATACTATCCTATACTACACTACACTACACAATACTAACTAATCTATCCTACTCTACACTACACCCTACACTATGCTGTACTTACCTGCACTGCACCCTACACTACACAACAGCACTCTCTACATTCTACATTACATTAGGTGTTTCTAGAGGTCCTGAGCGCTGTTTTTATTTAAAAAAAAAATTATATTCGCTTTCCCAAGTACGGGGTTTACATCGCTCCCAACTGTCCCTGATTTCGAGGGACTGTCGCTGATTTGGAACAAAGTCCCTCTGACCCTCATTTGTCCCTCCTTTTGGTCTGATCTATATAATTGTATATAAAATACACTATTTATCTTTCAAAAAATGTTTCCCAGTGCTAAACCATTCATCCAATTTTTTAAATTGGTGCATTTGTAAATTTCAAAAGCCAATTTAAAGGAATAGTAGTGGCAAAAAAAGCAATTAACTAAACATTTTTTATGTGGAATTCACCTTTAGTAAGGCGTGGCAGGAGGTGTGGCTTATGCCTACATACTTTTGCTAATAGGTGTCCCTCATTCCTATTTCAAAAAGTTGGGAGGTATGGGTCTATAGCAGCTGGGACCGCCATGTACCCCTTTAATAACAATACATAGCGGTGATACTATGGACTTAGCGCCTGATTTTTGGGATATTTCTACACTAAACGACATTACTCTTTGGGGTTGATTTGCTAAAGGCAAATAGACTGTGCACTCTGCAAGCGCTGTTACTCCAGAGCTTAGAATATGAGGTGAAGCTTCACTTTACAAAAAAAAAACAATCACGTGCAAGGAAAATGTAAAAAGAAATTGCATTTTTGCTTAGACATGATTGGGTGATGGAAGTCAGCAGAGCTTCCCCTCATTTACTAAGCTCTGGAGCAGCTGCACTTGCAAAGTACACAGTCTATTTGCTTTTAGTAAATTAACCCCCATGTGTTTGATAAATAGCTGTGCAAATATCATGTAGCATAAAAAATTGCAACAGCCACCATGGTATTGTCCAGGGCTTCTGCATTCCTAAAATATGTCATGTTTGGGGGTTCTAACTAATTTTCTATCTAAAAATGCCGATTTCAACATGTGTGTGAAAAATGTAAAAAAATTGCCCTGGACAGCAAGTGGGTAAAAAAATACTAATCTGAAAAAATGTCCCTCGTTGGACCTCCATTCTCAGTCACATCCTCCAGCGAAGCAGATGGACGTCCAGCAATGCAGGGGTGATGAAGTTTGGGGAATCTTTAGATCTTATTGCCCAATTCCTGCAATAACAATGGATAGATTCATAGAAACAGAGAAACTAAGAAAACAGCTATATATTTTTTTTTTTTATATAAATTTTTGAATGGGTGCCAGTCTCGTCTTCCAGGGATCCAGAAGATCAGCTCCAGATGTTGATGCCCAATCAATGCCTGCCATAAAAAACAATATATTTATAGGAACATGGAAAACATAGGAGAGAGAGAGAGAGAAATAGAGAGAAATATTTTTTTGTTTTTGTTTTTGTATTTTTTTTGTATTTTTTTGTTTTTTTTTGTGGGGGGGGGGGGGTGCAGACAATCAGGGAAGCTGTAGATCCAATCTGCCGTTCCATCTGTACCTGCAATAAAATTGATACGTTAATATTGTCTGAATGGGTGATGCTGAAATCATATGATAGGACACTTTATCTAAGCATAGGTTTTCTCATCATTTATAAATGATGGTGGTGATCTTGGGACAATAGTCCTCAGCAGCACAGAATGTCCAACAATTATGTTCTCTATAATATAAAATACATTCTGCTTCCTATAATTGCTCCTCTGTAATTGGTGTCATAGATGTGCAGACCAGGGAACTCCATTGCAGAGGTCCCCCTCACACCCGTAGATATTTGGCCATGAGGATCAGCAGAGAGTGGAAACATTGAGATACATTTCTGTGTTTTGTTTGCACAATTGTTTGTGACTTGTGGGTCTGTTCACAGCGTGTTTATTCCAGTAACATTAGTGCCATGCATGTTAAGTGTGCTGATGCCATTCGTTCTTTCTGAATGGCACCCCAATACACCTTCTGATGGAGGTGCATTGTAGCACAACAACACACTAACATGCATTGTGGTGTTTTGTGAAATATGGAGCATGCATGGACCATTATTTGGCAGCACACCACACATTATGGGGTTGTGCTTTTGGCACATTACTGATCTGCCCTGCATTGTACTGCCACACACATTCATATGAAGGCGCATTACTCCCTAACAAGGAGATCTTTGTACCCAAGCAGTATATAGACTGTGATAACATGGGCATCTTATATCTAATGTCATGGACCTGCAGAACATTTTACGTTGGCTAAATTATTAGACATTTAAGGCAAAGGATTGGAGATCATTTATACTTTGCCAGTAATAGTAAAATGATAACGTCCATCAATGGGCACATTGGCACACAACTCAATTTTGACGCATCACATATGGGATTTGTAGCTTTGGAGCCGGTCTTCTAAGACCCTTGTGGTGGTGATTTTGATAAGGAAGAGCTTCAGAGAGAAACACAACAGATTCAAAGATTTGAAGGCTCCCCTCCCCCAGGTCTGAAGGAGAATTTGAGCTATAAACCGTTTTTATCATTCTTACAATTTTAGTTCCTATATGATTTAGAAAAATGGGGACAACACCGGTACAGCTGCACTATTTAATGTTGCAAATCATTTGATTGTTTATTATTTGGTTGTTTTTTGTATCAAACTAGTGTAGCAACCGGCACCCTCTCTCTCCACTATCCTTGGCTCGCTCACAGGAGAAAAAGGCGCACCATGCCACCATGCCCATACCCCCTGGTTTGCAGAGGTTAAGCACACTTGTTTTAACTTACGGGTCTTACAGAAAGGTTCCCCTCAAAGCTGGTTTCTGTCCCTAGAATGTAAGGACAAAGTCTCTATACCCCAAGTAACTCCAAGGTCCACACCAGTGTCATCTCCAACGTAGAGTTTATTTTCCTTATGCTTGAACATCCACAAAGTTGAGAAGAGAGAAAGGTGTTAAGAAGACAGATTAATTCAGGCACTCCTGGCTTCTTCGCCACTCGATCCCGAGTGGGTATAGCTCACCCGGATAGTCACCCAAGGGCACTAGCAGCTGGCATGTAGCTCTAACAGTCTATCAGATTCCCTAATGGATGCGTTCAGGAGATCCTCTGCCACAGAATCTATAGTGTCCCAAACCTCTTAATGGTCCCGTTGTTTAGATCCCTTTTTCGGATGGATGACATCCCTCCGAAGAGTTACTGGGCCCCTTCCTTCACTGTGATCTCTCACCAGTCCTTCGGAACGGTCCTCCCCCAGCCTCCTCTTCCCCTCGCAAGGTGGCACCCTGGGATTCCTCCTCTCGAAGTGGGCTCCAGCTAAAGGCGCTGGGCCCAGGGCTGAAGTTGCAGTCCCAGGACTAAAGGTGCCTGGGACTGAAGCACACGTGGGCCCATGGCCTGGAGGGCCATGCACCACGCACCAGGACTCCGACTCTGGAACGAAGAACCCCTCCCAGGCGGCGTCTGCCCCTTCTGTATCCTCTCCCGGCATGCACAGCAGGCCGACCGTGCCCACTGAACGCCTGCCGAGAGAGGACACCAAATCGCCACTCCATCACCTGTGGTTCAACCCCGAGTACAAGTGACAGCGCCACCCATACTTCTAAGGGGAACTGCACACCAGGTAAAACAGCAGCAAGGCAGAGTCCAGTTAATTGGAAGATTCAAGCCAACTACCACTCGAATCACCCCTAAATTTAGTATAGCAATCCCTAAATTTAGGACCCCCGCTACACTAGTATACCTTGAAAAGATCATGTGCATTTGGTCCTATTGTTATCCATCTGCTGCTTGCTGTGTTAGTGGGGAAGGTAGGGGGATTCTGGGCAGTCCTGCCCATGTTCTATACGGGTCTCCTATTTTGTACTATAGAGCGGGCATGTGGAGACTCTGGGTGAGGGTAAAGTGGTAGTATACTCAACTTTTTGACTTGTACCAACAGGAAAGCCTACCAGGCTTACCTGTAGGTACAGTGAATATCTCCTAAACTTGCATTGGTTAGGAGATTTTCACACCGCATGCAGGCGGTGACGTCACCGGCGCATGTGCTATGAAGGTCTGACATACCGCGCCAAGGGCTCCTGCGCACATGCGTGATAGTGACGTCATTGCGGTTGTGGCCACTCATGTAGCCGGAGGCTGCAAATCCAGAAAGAGGACCAGGGGAAGATGGAACCCCTGTCAGCTGGAGGGCTTTGTTTTAAGGTAAGTCTTGCATAATGTGCTAGTATGTGATGCCTCCCTGATGGTATGGCATGATGGATAAGTATCTGCCTGTATTTCTCACCATTGAGGACACCACTGATCCACCACTGATCCTGACCAAATCTCCATTTGTAGAAATTCAGCCCCAAACTTGCAAGGAGCCTCATCAGTCCTAAGCACCTTCTACCATTTATCTGCACCCCAGTTCCTATGTTTAATGCATGGTTGAGTTGCTTAGCCTTATTTCCACAACCTCTGCATGAAAACAGGAACCGGGGTGCAGAAAATGGTAGAAGGTGCTCTAGACTGATAAAATGTGAATTATTTGGGGGTAGCAGGAGGCAGTTTGTCCCCGAAGGGCTGGAGAGCGGTACAATAATGAGTGTCTGCAGGGAAGAGTGAAGTGGAGGTTCCTTGCAGGTTTGGGGTTGCATTTCTGAAAATGGAGTTGGAGATTTGGTCGGGATCAATGGTATCCTCAATGCTGAGAAATACAGACAGATACTTATCCATCATGCCATACCATCAGGGAGGCGTGTGATTGGCCCCAAATGTATTCTGCAGCTGGACAACCACCCCAAACATACAGGCAATGTCAATAAGAACTAGCTTCAGTGTACATAAGAACAAGGAGTCCTGGAAGTGATGGTTTGGTCCCCACAGAGCCCTGATCTCAACATCATTGGGTCTGTCTGGGATTACACGAAGAGACAGAAGGATTCGAGGCAGATTACATCCACAGAAGATCTGTGCTTAGTTTGGAACAACCTACCTGCTGAGGTCCTTCAAAAACGGTGTGTAAGTGTAGCTAGAAGAATTGATGAATTTAATTTTTCGAAAAAAAAATTAGTTTTTTTTAGTTTCTGTCATAAACTTTTGTTTTCCCCTTCACTGATGGGCAATGATGAGGCGGCACTGATGGGCACTGATGAGACGGTACTGATGGGCACTGATGAGTTGGCGCTGATATAGTGGCACTGATGGGTACTGATGAGGAGTCACTGATATGTTGAATTGATGGACACTGATAGGCGGCACTGATATGCAGCACTGATGGGCACTGATAGGCGGCACTGATGGGCATTGATAGGTGGCACTGATGGGCACTGACAGGCGGCTGTGATGGGCACTGACAAGCGGCACTGATTGGCACTGATAGGCGGTACTGATGGGCAGCACTGACGGTGAGGTACTGACAGGTGTTACTGCCCGGCAGTGATTGGCACTGTGGTGGGCACTTGCAGAGTTTATTATTGGGGCACTGCTGTGCACTGGTTTGCAGGTGATTTGCACAATTGAGGGGGCTGTGCTGATAATTAATGTGCTTATTATCAGCACAGACTCCGCCGCTTGTCTCTCCCTGTCAGCGCGAACCGAGAAATGGCGTCTACCGGCACTTCCTGGTTCACGCGATGATCAGCTGTGACAGAGGCTTCTTATCACGATCGTAGATGCCGGGTGTCAGACTGACATGCCGCACTCGCGATCGCCGTGATGCGTGCCCCGACGGGCAGGCGCCCGCTTGTTATCCTGCTGGACGTCATATGACGCCCAGTCAGGATAACAGAACCACTTCCCGGACGTCAATATGCTATTGACCGGGCGGGAAGTGGTTAAACAGGTTTAAACTCAACCTTCAGAGGACTTTTGTTTTGCCTGGTGTGCACTTTTCAGAGGACCTTTTGTGTTATTGAATTCTGATCTCATATTTATAGTGGTCACTGAGCTGGCACTTCAGAGTGATGGATTCACCCTTCAGAGGGATATTAGTTACTTCTTCACTATTGAGCTAGATTTTTAGAGTGTCATTTCACTTTTCAGAGTTTTATTTTATTTTTCATATTTCCATTGAATATTGTATTTGTATTCACAATGCTGTAATGCTAAATGGTTGTGCAGAGGAGCTCATTCCCATTCCACATTTATTGAGAGCGCTGCTTATATGTTTTTTTATATAACAAAAGAAAATTGCTCGATTCCCCTATCTATACATTTAGAGTTGGGGGGAATAATTCCTGTGGAGTTATTGTATTCTGACAGCGGGAGGTTTTCTAGCCGTCAGCATACAATGATCACTGCTGCCATTTATATCTTCCGGCAGTAATCGCATGACAAAAAGTCAGACAGGCTGGTTCTACTGAAGGCGATGGATGGATCAACCTCAGTACAACCAGCCTGCCCATACATGGATAAAAATGTGGCGAGTTCCTGCTGATCCGGCTGAATTACCATATGGCCAGATTAAACGGTGTTATCAGTGGAAAAACAAGAAATTTTCAGGCAGCGAACATGTTGTTTGTTTGAAATTTTATTGAAATAGAAAATTAAGACTTACTGATCAATCTGGTGGTGCTGGACCACATGGTGACTCCTCTTCAAGCATATAAGGTTGAATATTGACCACCCCTCCGACAAAGGTGATATGATAATGAGGCTGTTGGGAAAATAAATGACATTTAATAAAGGGTTTCCTACAGAAAAATACAGATCCAAAACATTGAGGAATCTTCTACTTACCCATTGAGTCAGAGGGACAAAAGCCCGGCAGATCGGACACTGGGGCCAACGCGTTTCATTCATTTGTCTATACAGCCACTGCGCGATGCACGGGGAATGAAATCTGTGGGAACAGAAAAGATGGTAAGTTTCTTCTCCCTCCTCCAGATCCACCAAACAGATGGTGCAGATGTCCGGACGGGCTGGAGAACGGCTTCTATCCCTCTGTCTGGCCTCAGGGATCCGACGTCTCCTGGATCTCGCCGGCAGCTGGTCCGGTGCACGATCCACCAGAGAGTATCGAGACCTGGTTCTCGAGGCAATTGGACCTGTAATAACAAATATACATTCATATCAATACATTCTGATCAATGCAAACCATATTTTCATAGTTACATTGGCTCAGCTTACTTCAGTGATCCTCTCTATTAGGGATGAGCTTCGAGTTCGAGTCGAACTCATGTTCAACTCGAACATTGCCTGTTCGCCCGTTCGCCGAACAACGAACAAATTGGGGTGTTCGCGGCAAATTCGAAAAATCTTTGGGAGAAATCTAAAGTGCTAATTATAAAGGCTTATATGCAAGTTATTGTCCTAAAAAGTGTTTGGGGACCCGGGTCCTGCCCCAGGGGACATGTATCAATGCAAAAAGAAGTTTTAAAAACGGCCGTTCTTTCGGGAGCAGTGATTTTAATAATGCTTAAAATGAAAAAATAAAAGTGAAATATTCCTTTAAATTTCGTACCTGGGGGGTGTGTATGATATGCATGTGAAGTGGCGCATGTTTCCCGTGCTTAGAACTGTCCCTGCAAAAAATGTCATTTTTGAAAGAAAAAAATGCATTTAAAACTGACTCGCGGCTATTAATGAATTGTCGGCTCCCGGCAATACATACAAAAGTCATTGATAAAAAATAAAAAAAAAGCGTGGGGGTTCCCCAGAATTCAATTACCAGGCCCTTCAGGTCTGGAATGGATATTAAGGGGAACCCCGCCGCAAATTAAAAAAAAAATTGACGTGGGGTTCCCCCAAATATCCATTCCAGGCCCTTCAGATCTGGCATGGATTTTAAGGGGAACTCCACCCCAAATTTAAAAAAAAAATGGCGTGGAGTCCCCCTAAAAATCCATACCAGACCCCTTATCCGAGCACGCAACCTGGCCGGCCGCAGGGGAAAAGGGGGGGGCGAGAGAGCGGCCCCCTCCCTCCTGAACCGTACCAAGCCACATGCCCTCAACATGGGGAGGATGTCCCCATGTTGATGGGGACAAGGGCCTCATCCCCACAACCCTTGCCCGGTGGTTGTGGGGGTCTGCGGGCGGGGGGCTTATCGGAATCTGGAAGACTCCTTTAACAAAGGGGACCCCCAGATCCCGCCCCCCCACTATGTGAATTGGTAAGGGGTACATTGTACCCCTACCATTTCACGAAGAAAGCGTAATTTTTTTTAAAAAAAAACACACAAACACCTTGAAAAAGTCCTTTATTAAAAAAAAAAACAAAAAACATTCCAGCGGTGAAATCCAGTGTCCCGCGGCGATCCCGATGTCCAGCGCTGTCCTTCATTGGTTGTGCCTGAGCGGACCTGATGGGGAACTCCCTCTCAGTATTTTAAATGTATAGACCCGCCCCTTCTAAAGTTCCCCATCAGGTCCGCTCAGCGGACCAGATGCGGAACATGAGAAGGGGCGGGTCTATACATGTATTACCAAAGTGAGAGCAGTTCCCCATCAGGTCCTCCCCCTCGGTATGTCGGACCCGCCTACGTCATTGGCTTGAGCGGGGAAACTTCCTTCACTGTGTAATTTTTTTTTTTTTAAATAAAGGACTTTTTCAAGGTGTTTGTGGGTTTTTTTAAACAATTTTTTACGCTTTCTTCGTGAAATGGTAGGGGTACAATGTACCCCTTACCCATTCACATAGGGGGGGCCGGGATCTGGGGGTCCCCTTTGTTAAAGGGGTCTTCCAGATTCCGATAAGCCCCCCGCCCGCAGACCCCCACAACCACCGGGCAAGGGTTGTGGGGATGAGGCCCTTGTCCCCATCAACATGGGGACATCCTCCCCATGTTGAGGGCATGTGGCTTGGTACGGTTCAGGAGGGAGGGGGGGCCGCTCTCTCGTCCCCCCCTTTTCCCCTGCGGCTGGCCAGGTTGCGTGCTCGGATAAGGGGTCTGGTATGGATTTTTAGGGGGACTCCACGCCATTTTTTTTTTAAATTTGGGGTGGAGTTCCCCTTAAAATCCATGCCAGATCTGAAGGGCCTGGAATGGATATTTGGGGGAACCCCACGTCAATTTTTTTTTAATTTGCGGCGGGGTTCCCCTTAATATCCATTCCAGACCTGAAGGGCCTGGTAATTGAATTCTGGGGAACCCCCACGCTTTTTTTTTTTTTTTTATCAATGACTTTTGTATGTATTGCCGGGAGCCGACAATTTATTAATAGCCGCGAGTGAGTTTTAAGTGCATTTTTTTCTTTCAAAAATGACATTTTTTGCAGGGACAGTTCTAAGCACGGGAAACATGCGCCACTTCACATGCATATCATACACACCCCCCAGGTACGAAATTTAAATGAATATTTCACTTTTATTTTTTCATTTTAAGCATTATTAAAATCACTGCTCCCGAAAAAACGTCCGTTTTTAAAACTTCTTTTTGCATTGATACATGTCCCCTGGGGCAGGACCCGGGTCCCCAAACACTTTTTAGGACAATAACTTGCATATTAGCCTTTATAATTAACACTTTAGATTTCGAACGTTCGAGTCCATTGTATTTAATAGGGTTCTAAAGTTTACACGAACATTTTGTCTGTTCGCAGGTTCTGGTGCGAACCGAACAGGGGGGTGTTCGGCTCATCCTTGCTCTCTATCTTCCAGATCCTAAGCTGAGGGGCTGCCCTGCTGGATAGTAACCATAGGGGGTCGCCTGCTCTGTGTGGGCATCATTCAGAGAATGTCTTGCATTTTTCTCAGTGAATACAAAGCATTCTGTGATTGGACAAGATGGAGATTGTGACATCTCTGCCCCCGCTCTACACCCCATCCAATCAGAGAACACTTTGCAGGAACTGAGAAAACACAAAGTGTTTTCAGAATGGTGCGACACCCGGAAGACGAGGAACTCTGTAGGAGCGGCAGATCTCAAAATTGAAAACAGACCTTGTCCTTTAAGAGGGTCTAATGTGTATTTTGCGGGGGACACATTCGAAAAAAAGTGTAGGGTTCCCCATAACACAAATCAGACACTTGTCCCCGATGGGGGTCTGGTATGGATATTGAGGGTGACCCCTGTGAAAGAAAAATGTACGGGGTCCCTGCCAAATCAGACCCTTTGTGTCTGGTGTGGATTTTAAGGGGGACTCTATGCCAAAAACTAAAAAAAATAATCTAGCCACCCCCAAATCCAAACCACATCCTTACCTGAGCATGGAGCCTGGTAGGCAAAGAAAAGGGGGGGGGAGAGTGCAGCCCCCTCCTGAACCATACCAGGCCACATGCCCTCGACATGGGGGGATACTCTGCTAAGGGGGGACTCTGGTAAGATATCTTGTCCCCATAATGATGCAGACAAGGGCCTTCCTCCCCCCATCCCTGGTCCGGTGCATGTGGGGGTCTGTGGGGGGTAACTTATCAGAATCTTGAAAATTTGAAAAAAAGGGGTCCCTCCTATATCTGGCCTCCCCCGTGCTTAATAAGTATGGGGTACATAGTACTCCTTGTTATCCACTCACCAAAAATGTGAAGTATAAATAAAGACACGCCACCATTAAACTATAAAACACTTGATAAAGCATTTTAAAAAAAAGTATTATTTCAAATGAAGAATTAAAAAAAAAAAAAATATTTTGTCCCACACAGCCAACCAATGATGAAAAATCCCCGACACACCACAAAAAATTACATATATGTATGATGTCCATATATCAGATATTAGAAGTCTGCCTGGCGTCCTGTTGCTATGGAAACGCCACCAAACAACAGACAGAGGAGTCTCTCACTTCTGGATCAGTCCCCCCCACACATCATTGTACCCCCTAATTTTACTACCCCCCTGCCATACATTACCCCCCCGCCATTCAATACTACACCCCCCCATACATCTCCCCCCCCCATACATCTCCCCCCTGCCATACAATACTACACCCCCCCATACATCTCCCCCCCATACATCATCCCCCTCATAAATCCCCCCCCATACATTACCCACCCTCATACATCACCCCCTGCCATACAATACTACACCTCCCCCATACACCACTGCCCTCTCCCATGCATCACTACACCCCCCCCCCCATACATTACCACATCTCCCATTCATCACTGCCCTCCCCCATACATCATTGTACCCCCTAATATTACTAACCCCCATACATTACTGCCCCCCCCATACATCACCCCCCCTTACCTAACACAGCGGGGTTGTATGGTCAGCCTGGGATCTGGGAGGATGAATGGGGGAAGTTCTCTCCTCTCTGAAATCAAGGGGGGGGGGGACAAGCACCTAATATCATTGGTTGTTAGGATACCAGTGGCCCTAGCAACCAGTGACAGCTGGGGGAGGAGTCTCAGAGCACTGCCCTGGGCTCTATGATTGGTTTGGAGTAGAAAGGGGGAATGTATACAGGGGCAGACAGGACAGGAGGACAGCATTACCCCCCCATGTGTGCAGTGTGTGAGGGGGGCCCCATCCCTCTTAGGGGGCCCTGTACCCTGCACACATGAAGGACACCCCACTGATCAGACATGACACCTACCTGCTGGAATGGCGTCTCTGTCTCCATCAAGGTGGATGCGATGGTCCTGACGCCCAGATCCAGAGGCTGCCATCCTGGTGGTATTGGATGCCTATAGGAGAGAACTAACACAAAATGTGATTAATAATCATAATAATCGCAACAATAGTGATAATAATACTAATAAAAGTTTTATTAGTTGTAGATATCAATAGAAATCGCAGAAATCCTCCGTAATCAGCCGATCACAAGGAGAGAGGCGTTGGAGCTGTCACACGCTTTGAAAACTCCTCAGCTAGTGACAGCTACAGCCACAGCCAGGGACACCTGCACTGCTTCCAACTGTCACTTTTGATTGACAGCTCAGCCAGCCAATGACAGTTACAGCCACAGCCAGGGACACCTGCACTGCCTCCAACTGTCACTTTTGATTGACAGCTCAGCCAGCCAATGACAGGAAGTAAAAAAAATAAAGTCTATTGGCAGGATCAATATGGAGGGCTCAGCAAAACACAATTACTATGAGAAAGTTATTGATAATCTGCATTATATAGCTGATTGATTCTGTTCATATTTCCAATATTTTCTGTATTCCCCATTCTAATTAGTAAACACTTTTGAAAATGACATTTGTGGTTGAATTCCAATTTATTTATGACTACAGAGAGCAGACATCCCAAACTGCAAAAACTCATTTCATCGAGGTGACACCGCCCACTGGTATGTGTCAGTAGTTTTTTTATTTTTAATAATTGATTTTTTTACAATTTAATTTTTTTCTTGATTTTTTTTCACAATGCTTTTTGGGGGGAGGGGGTTGGGGCAACGAACAGTGTTGGTAGGGCAGGGGAGTTTTTTTTTTTTTTTTATACTTTTGAATTTTTTTTTTTTTTTTTTATATTTTTTGTGGGGTTTTGGTGAGATGACAGCATATACACTTTTTTTTACTTCAAAGCAGGATATATATATATATATATTTATATATATATATATATATATATATATATATATGCTCTGAATAAAAGTAAAAAACATAACAAATAAACAAACAGTGAGTGTATATATATATATATATATATTGTTGTCCTATGTTGTAAAGAGGCATTTCAAAATTCTCCCATTAAAATCAATGGAATTTGGTCCACCACAAAATGGCCGCCAGGCAGAGCCCTAATTACAAGGACAGATTGTTTAGTGTTGTAGGGGATGCTAGGAGCGGAAGTTGTGTTGCAGAGACGTCTGCGAAGACAAAGTCAGTCTTCACAGCTGTTCCCCGCTGCTCTGATCATTCCCGGGAGATCGGAAGGCATTTGCGGGAGTCTCCCGCACCTCGTGGGAGACTTGAGATGTCTGAGAGAGACACCTAATTCATACTAAACGTCTGATTTTCAGATATGGGGGGAACCAATGGCATGAATATTGTTTCATAGTTTTCATGTTTGCACTATTTGGAGCATTTTCATTCAGTAATGGGTGGAGTTGGAAGGATTATCGCCATGGAAACGCTGTAATCCCGGATCTAATTAGTGACCACTTTGAAAATGACATTTATGTTTGATATTCCAAATAATCTATGACTACAAAGCTGCATCGATTCAAGATAAATGTGTGATTTTCAGGTATGGGGGGAACCAGGAGGATGAATATTGTTTCCTATATATATGGGAATCAGACGGTGACGGCGAATCAGAAATGGTGTCAGACTTTAGTACTCTATATTTTCCATAGGCAACAATATCAACAGGTAATATGTTTAGTGTTACAGAGAAAGTCTGGTGCTAGTAATATCGCTTTCACTCCGGCGTGCGCAGCGATATGTAACATGTGTATCACAATTGGCGCTTTCATACATACATGCGTTTACGTTCGTATGTGTGTATATGTGGGGGTGGGGCCTCAAATGGGGGGGGAGGGTTATGTGCTTGGATGTAACTTTCATTTTTTAGTATTTAAAAAAAATGGTAATTCGATTTTTATTTAACCACTTCAGCTCTGGAAGATTTACCCCCTTCCTGACCAGACAATATGGCACTGCGTTATTTTAACTGGCAATTGCGCAGTCATGCAACACTGTACCCAAATAAAATGTTTGTCCTTTTTTCCCACAAATAGAGCTTTCTTTTGGTGGTATTTGATCACCTCTGTGTTTTTTTTTTGGTTTTTTTTTTTGCTTTATAAACAAAAAAAACTAATTGTTTTGAAAAAAAACAAAACAATATATTTTGCTTTCTGCTATAAAAAAAATAATAAATTCTTCATCAATTTAGGCCAATATGTATTCTGCTACATGTTTTTGGTAAAACAAAAAAAAATGATGTCATTCAGGGATGAGCCAAACACCCCCCATGTTCGGTTCGCACCAGAACCTGCGAACAGACAAAATGTTCGTGTGAACTTTAGAACCCTATTAAATACAATGGACTCGAACGTTCGAAATCTAAAGTGCTAATTATAAAGGCTTATATGCAAGTTATTGTCCTAAAAAGTGTTTGGGGACCGGGGTCCTGCCCCAGGGGACATGTATCAATGCAAAAAAAAGTTTTAAAAACGGCTGTTTTTTCGGGAGCAGTGATTTTAATAATGCTTAAAATGAAAAAATAAAAGTGAAATATTCCTTTAAATTTCGTACCTGGGCGGTGTGTATGATATGCATGTAAAGTGGCGCATGTTTCCCGTGCTTAGAACTGTCCCTGCACAAAATGTCATTTTTGAAAGAAAAAAAGTCATTTAAAACTCACTCGCGGCTATTAATGAATTGTCGGCTCCCGGCAATACATTGAAAAGTCATTGATAAAAATAAATAAAAAAGCGTGGGGGTTCCCCAGAATTCAATTACCAGGCCCTTCAGGTCTGGAATGGATATTAAGGGGAACCCCGCCGCAAATTAAAAAAAAATTGACGTGGGGTTCCCCCAAATATCCATTACAGGCCCTTCAGATCTGGCATGGATTTTAAGGGGAACTCCACCCCAAATTTTTTTAAAAAATGGCGTGGAGTCCCCCTAAAAATCCATACCAGGCCCCTTATCCGAGCATGCAACCTGGCCGGCCGCAGGGGAAGAGGGGGGGACGAGAGAGCAGCCCCCCCTCCCTCCTGAACCATACCAGGCCACATGCCTTCAACATGGGGAGGATGTCCCCATGTTGATGGGGACAAGGGCCTCATCCCCACAACCCTTGCCCGGTGGTTGTGGGGATCTGCGGGCGGGGGGCTTATCGGAATCTGGAAGACCCCTTTAACAAAGGGGACCCCCAGATCCTGCCCCCCCTATGTGAATTGGTAAGGGGTACATTGTACCCCTACCATTTCACGAAGAAAGCGTACAAAAATGTTTAAAAAAACACACAAACACCTTTAAAAAGTCCTTTATTAAAAAAACCAAAAAAAAAACCCATTCCAGCGGTGAAATCCAGTGTCCCGCGGCGATCCCGATGTCCAGCGCTGTCCTTCATTGGTTGTGCCTGAGCGGACCTGATGGGGAACTCCCTCTCAGTATTTTAAATGTATAGACCCGCCCCTTCTAAAGTTCCCCATCAGGTCCGCTCAGCGGACCAGATGCGGAACATGAGAAGGGGCGGGTCTATACATGTATTACCAAAGTGAGAGCAGTTCCCCATCAGGTCCGCCCCCTCGGTATGTCGGACCCGCCTACGTCATTGGCCTGAGCGGGGAAACTTCCTTCACTGTGTAAATTTAAATTACACAGTGAAGGAAGTTCCCCGCTCAAGCCAATGACGTAGGCGGGTCCGACATACCGAGGGGGCGGACCTGATGGGGAACTTCTCTCACTTTGTAATACATGTATAGACCCGCCCCTTCTCATGTTCCGCATCTGGTCCGCTGAGCGGACCTGATGGGGAACTTTAGAAGGTGCGGGTCTATACATTTAAAACACTGAGAGGGAGTTCCCCATCAGGTCCGCTCAGGCACAACCAATAAAGGACAGCGCTGGACATCGGGATCACCGCGGGACACTGGATTTCACCGCTGGAATGTTTTTTTGTTTTTTTTAATAAAGGACTTTTTCAAGGTGTTTGTGTGTTTCAAAAAAAAAAAAAAAAAAGCTTTCTTCGTGAAATGGTAGGGGTACAATGTACCCCTTACCAATTCACATAGGGGGGGGGCAGGATCTGGGGGTCCCCTTTGTTAAAGGGGTCTTCCAGATTCCGATTAGCCCCCCGCCCGCAGATCCCCACAACCACCGGGCAAGGGTTGTGGGGATGAGGCCCTTGTCCCCATCAACATGGGGACATCCTCCCCATGTTGAAGGCATGTGGCCTGGTACGGTTCAGGAGGGAGGGGGGGCCGCTCTCTCGTCCCTCCCTCTTCCCCTGCGGCCGGCCAGGTTGCGTGCTCGGATAAGGGGTCTGGTATGGATTTTTGGGGGGACTCCACGCCATTTTTTAAAAAATTTGGGGTGGAGTTCCCCTTAAAATCCATGCCAGATCTGAAGGGCCTGGAATGGATATCTGGGGGAACCCCACGTCAATTTTTTTTAAAATTTGCGGCGGGGTTCCCCTTAATATCCATTCCAGACCTGAAGGGCCTGGTAATAGAATTCTGGGGAACCCCCACGCTTTTTTTTTTTTTTTTTTATCAATGACTTTTGTATGTATTGCCGGGAGCCGACAATTCATTAATAGCCGCGAGTGAGTTTTAAATGACTTTTTTTCTTTCAAAAATGACACTTTGTGCAGGGACAGTTCTAAGCACGGGAAACATGCGCCACTTTACATGCATATCATACACACCCCCCAGGTACGAAATTTAAAGGAATATTTCACTTTTATTTTTTCATTTTAAGCATTATTAAAATCACTGCTCCCGAAAAAACGGCCGTTTTTAAAACTTCTTTTTGCATTGATACATGTCCCCTGGGGCAGGACCCGGGTCCCCAAACACTTTTTAGGACAATAACTTGCATATAAGCCTTTATAATTAGCACTTTAGATTTCTCCCATAGATTTTTCGAATTTGCCGCGAACACCCCAATTTGTTCGCTGTTCGGCGAACGGGCGAACAGGCAATGTTCGAGTCGAACATGAGTTCGACTCGAACTCGAAGCTCATCCCTAATGTCATTTTTTCCCCAGAAATAGAGCTTACTTTTGGTGGTATTTGATCATCAAAAGAGACCGAAAATTTTAGGAAAAAAACAAAACAATATATTTTATTTTCTGCTACAAAACCTATCCAATAAAATTTTTAAAAGAATCAAATTTCTTCATCAGTTTAGGCCAATATGTATCCTGCTACATATTTTTGGTAAAAAAATCCCAATAAGTGTATGTTGATAGGTTTGCGCAAAAGTTATAGCATCTACAAACTATGGGATATTTCTATTTATTTTTTAATTTTTTTTACTAGTAATGGTGGCGATCAGCAACTTGTAGCTGGACTGCGATATTGTGGCAGCCAATCGGACACTAACTGACACTTTTTGGGGACCAGTGACACTAATACAGTGATCAGTGCTAAAAATATATACTGCCACTGTACTAATGACACTGGCTTGGAAGGGGCGATCAAAGGGTTAAATGTGTGCCTAACATTGGTGTGCGCAGTCTATTGCATTAGGGTGTGCACCCCAGAGGACAGTGTCAGTAAAGCAAAGATTAGTGTCAGTAGGGCAGTGGGTGGTGTCAGTAGTTTTTACTTTTATTTTTTAGTAGATTATTTTTAACAATTTTGTTTGTTTCATTATTTTTTATAATATTATTTTTTTAGTAATGTTTATTTTTATTTTTTTAGGAGCTCCATTGGGGGGCTTTGGTGAAATATTAAGGGTTTAAACAGAGAGAAAGGGACCGAGGACAGAGCCTCCGCAGCCCTTTCTCTGCAGCCTCAGCTGCGCTGGACAGTGAACAGTGCTCTGTGCTGGGTGGCTTCCCGTTTAATCACAAATTGAAACATAGTAAACATAGTGTACAATGCTTCAGTTAAGAATGAACACAGGAACAATTGGTACAGATTACACGATTGGTACACACACTGTTTTCTTTTATTCATCCATCCTGAATTATCTCCCACAGCAGCAGGCAGGAGAAAGAAGGAGGGAATCTGCTTGCACTGCTGAAGGGTGGACAGGGGGCACAAGGAAGCAGAGGGAATCTGCACCACACAGGGTGATTAGGGTGTGCCCAGGCACATCCAGTGTACCCTGTGCACATGCCTATGGTGCCTAACCAGTGTTTTATTACAGAGTGGGAGGTCCTTTTACTAGGGTAAGACATGTGTAGCGGGTGTTTACTTTCCCGCCAGTAATTTTGAATTTTTGCGGTGACACCAGTGGTGTATCTCCGGCGGTCCACCGGGTGGCGCTGTCACTTTGGGCCGACGGACGAGTCATTGCTGGGTCGAATCCTTTTTTGTCTTTCCTCGGCAATCGTGTGGTGGGGCGGGGAACCCGCTGCGCATGCCGGGGGAAGGTATAAAGGGGGCCGGCCATTTTGTCACGGGGTTGGTTGTCCCTGGCACCTTCAGCCTGCGGACGGAGTTTGTGTTTTTCCTCTAGGCGGACTAGGCCTAGAGGACCACCGGAGGTCGTGTTCCACTTCAGGCACCTTTAGCCTGGGGTGAGGTACTCGGTTGGCGGTCCGGAGCTCAGTGCCCAACACTGAGTTTCGCGAGGGAAGGATCCTAGGGTGCTCCGGAGATGGACGCCTGAATCCGAGGTGGACGTAATGGACCGGGAAGAGCTCCTCATCTGAAGACCCGGTGCAGCATACTGCCGGTGACGGGTGAGTCTCTTGTCGGAGACCGTCCGGAAGGTGAATTCCCTTGTGCGGAGACCATTGCCCACTCTTTGGAGGAGAGTGGAGGAAAGAACTTGTGTCTGGGCCTATATACACATAGTGATGTCGCGAACATAAAATTTTCCGTTCGCGAACGGCGAACGCGAACTGCCGCAAATGTTCGCGAACGGGCGAACCCGGCGAACCGCCATAGACTTCAATAGGCAGGCGAATTTTAAAACCCACAGGGACTCTTTCTGGCCACAATAATGATGGAAAAGTTGTTTCAAGGGGACTAACACCTGGACTGTGGCATGCCGGAGGGGGATCCATGGCAAAACTCCCATGGAAAATTACGTAGTTGACGCAGAGTCGGGTTTTAATCCATAAAGGGCATAAATCACCTAACATTCCTAATGTGTTTGGAATAACGTGCTTTAAAACATCAGGTATGATGTTGTATCGATCAGGTAGTGTAAGGGTTACGCCCGCTTCACAGTGACAGACCAAACTCGGACAGACCAAACTCCCCGTTTAACGCACCGCAAACAACTGCAAACAGTCCATTTGCACAACCGCAAGGCTTTAATGATCACCTTAGATGATCACAAAGAAAATTTATGTTTTTTCTATGCAAAATTATCAAGCCGATCGCTTTTGGTCTGTTAACAATGAAGCAACGACCTTACCATCTGGGGTGTGCCAACAACGCCATTGCCAACACACTCATAGAGGTGGTCGCTTCATTGTGATACGCAAGCCCTTTCACCACAACAAGGTAATGATCACGAAGGGGAATTGACACAGGTATGTGTTTTTTTGTTTGTTTTTTTTGCAGCCACAGTGCAGCACCAGAGGCCAGAAAAATTAGGCATGTACACATGCCTGTAAAATTAGGTATTGTTGCAGCCGCTGCTGTAGAAGCGGCCAGAAAAAATTATGTTTTTCAGGCAGAAAGTGCCCTAAAACATTGCGGCTTGTGGACCATTTTTAGCCCAAGGCAGCTCATCTCATCAGGCCTTTTTTAGTCAAATGTATCGCCCACTGTCAGTCCCTTCGGGATCCATGCCTCATTCATCTTAATAAAGGTGAGGTAATCTAGACTTTTTTGACCTAGGCGACTTCTCTTCTCAGTGACAATACCTCCTGCTGCACTGAAGGTCCTTTCTGAAAGGACACTTGAAGCGGGGCAGGCCAGAAGTTCTATCGCAAATTGAGATAGCTCAGGCCACAGGTCAAGCCTGCACACCCAGTAGTCAAGGGGTTCATCGCTCCTCAGAGTGTCGATATCTGCAGTTAAGGCGAGGTAGTCTGCTACCTGTCGGTCGAGTCGTTCTCTGAGGGTGGACCCCGAAGGGCTGTGGCGATGCGTAGGACTTAAAAAGCTCTGCATGTCCTCCATCAACAATACAACTGTAAAGCGTCCTGTCCTTGCCGGCATGGTCGTGGTAGGAGGAGGATTACTTTCACCTCTTCCCCTGTTAGATTCCCGTTGTGCTGTGACATCACCCTTATACGCTGTGTAAAGCATACTTTTTAATTTATTTTGGAACTGCTGCATCCTTTCCGTCTTCCTGTAATTCGGTAACATTTCTGGCACTTTCTGCTTATACCGGGGGTCTAGTAGCGTGGCCACCCAATACAGGTCGTTCTCCTTCAGCCTTTTTATACGAGGGTCCCTCAACAGGCACGACAGCATGAAAGACCCCATTTGCACAAGGTTGGATGCCGAGCTACTCATGTCCTGTTCCTCGTCCTCACTGATCTCACTGAAGGTCTGTTCTTCCCCCCAGCCACGTACAACACCACGGGTACCAGATAGGTGACAACGAGCACCCTGGGATGCCTGCTGTGGTTGGTCTTCCTCCTCCTTCTCAAAGCCACATTCCTCCTCTGACTCCTCTTCCTCAGACTCCTCTTCCAGCGTTGCCGCAGGTCCAGCAAGCGATGCTGATAAGGCTGTTTCTGGTGGTGGTGATGGTGACCACAACTCTTCCTCTTCACGCTCATCTATGGCCTGATCCAGCACTCTTCGCAGGGCACGCTCCAGGAAGAAAACAAATGGGATGATGTCGCTGATGGTGCCTTCAGTGCGACTGACTAGGTTTGTCACCTCCTCAAAAGGACGCATGAGCCTACAGGCATTGCGCATGAGCGTCCAGTAACGTGGCAAAAAAATTCCCAGCTGCGCAGAGGCTGTCCTAGCACCCCGGTCATACAAATACTCGTTGACGGCTTTTTCTTGTTGGAGCAGGCGGTCGAACATTAGGAGTGTTGAATTCCAACGTGTCGGGCTGTCGCAAATCAAGCGCCTCACTGGCATGTTGTTTCGCCGCTGGATATCTGAAAAGTGCGCCATGGCTGTGTAGGAACGCCTGAAATGGCCACACACCTTCCTGGCCTGCTTGAGGACATCCTGTAAGTCTGGGTACTTATGCACAAAGCGTTGTACAATCAGATTTAACACATGTGCCATGCACGGCACATGTGTCAACTTGCCCAAATTCAATGCCGCCAACAAATTGCTTCCGTTGTCACACACCACTTTGCCGATCTCCAGTTGGTGCGGAGTCAGCCACTGATCCACCTGTGCGTTCAGGGCGGACAGGAGTGCTGGTCCGGTGTGACTCTCTGCTTTCAGGCAAGTCAACCCCAAGACAGCGTGACACTGACGTATCCGGGATGTGGAATAGCCCCTGGGGAGCTGGGGGGGTGCTGTTGATGTGGAGCAAGACGCAGCAGCAGAAGAGGACTCAGCCGAGGAGGTTATCGAAGAGGATGGAGTAGGAGGAGTAGAGGAGGTGACAGCAGGCCTGCCTGCAAGTCGTGGTGGTGTCACCACCAACTCCTCTGCAGAGCCACGCATTACATGCTTGGCAGCCGTCAGCAGGTTTACCCAATGAGCAGTGTAGGTGATATACCTGCCCTGACCGTGCTTTGCAGACCAGGTATCAGTGGTCAGATGGACCCTTGCCCCAACACTGTGTGCCAGACATGCCATGACTTCCTTTTGCACAATAGAGTATAGGTTGGGGATTGCCTTTTGTGAAAAGAAATTTCGGCCGGGTACCTTCCACTGCGGTGTCCCAATAGCTACAAATTTTTTGAAGGCCTCAGACTCCACCAGCTTGTATGGTAAAAGCTGGCGGGCTAAGAGTTCCGACAAGCCAGCTGTCAGACGCCGGGCAAGGGGGTGACTCTGTGACATTGGCTTCTTACGCTCAAACATGTCCTTGACAGACACCTGACTGTGGGCAGATGAGCAGGAACTGCTCAAGGCGAGAGACGTAGTGTCAGATGGTTGAGAGGGGGCAAGGAGGACAGCAGTGGTTGACGTGGCTGAAGATGCTGGACCAGGAGGAGGAGTGGCTTTGAGCTTGTGTGCTGCTTGTACTCGTCATCATGTGTTGATCCCATAGGCGTTTGTGATGTGAGATCATGTGCCTTCGCAAAGCAGTTGTACCTAGGTGGGTGTTGGATTTCCCACGACTCAGTTTCTTTTGGCACAGGTTGCAAATGGCATCGCTGTTATCAGAGGCAGACACACAAAAAAAATGCCACACTGCTGAGCTTTGCAATGGCAGCATTCTGGTGGTGGCAACAGCATGCGTTGATTGGCGTGCTGTCTGGCTGACCCCGGGTGCCGATACATGCTGTCTGACTGTGCCACTAGCTCCTTGCGACGACCTACCCCTCCTTCCAACTCGTCTCCTCCTCCTCTCTGTCTCCCCATCTGAACTTTCCCCCTGTTCTTCTTCTCTTCGAGCGGGCACCCACGTGACATCCACATCGTCATCATCAACCGCTTCACTTGTATCTGACAACTCAGCAAAGGAAGCAGCAGCGGGTACAACATCATCATCATCACACCGTACATGCATGTGTGTAATGCTGCCTGACTGAGACATATCCCTTTTATCTACATCCTCTGGCAATAATGTTTGCGCATCACTCATTTCTTCCAACTCATGTGTAAATAACTCCTCTGACAGATCAAGTGAAGCAACTGTGGTGCTAGTGTTGGTGGTGGCGGCAGGCGGGCGAGTGGGAACTTGAGAGGTGCCCAAAGCTGAGCTGGAGAAGGATGGTGCGTCAAGGTTCCGAGCGGAAGCTGTAGAAGATTGGCTGTCCTGTGTTAGCCAGTCAACTATGTCCTCAGAACTTTTCGAGTTCAGGGTACGTGGCCCCTGAACACTGGGCATTATTCTTGGGCCAAAGGGAATCACAGCACCACGACCACGACAGCCCCTGCGGGGTGGCCTGCCTCTGCCTGTCATTTTTTTTAGATTAGTTTAGTTGTACTATGCGTGCAAGCTACTGTGACACCAGATATGAGTGGCACTGTGCACTGACAGAAGTTGGCACAGTAGACACTGTAGGTCTGACACACACGCTGGCAGGCAACTGACTGCTCATCTACTGCAGTCAAAACTGTTGTGGTTTTTTTTATGTAAGCTACTGTGCCGGGGGAAAAAAACAAGCAGACTGGTGTTTTACCAGCCCTAAAAAGGGCTTTTTGGGGTGCTGTCAGGACGCTGTGCTTACAGCAGAGATCAGATGAGTCTTTCAGGAGTGGAGTGAACACTGAATACACTTGCCTATAGCTTTCCCTATAAAATCAGCAGCAGCTAAACTGTCCCTCCTCTGGCTAACAATGCAGCTTAAGTACAGACTGAATCTAAAATAGATGCTGTCCAGAAAAAAAAAACAAGCAGACTGGTGTTTTACCAGCCCTAAAAAGGGCTTTTTGGGGTGCTGTCAGGACGCTGTGCTTACAGCAGAGATCAGATGAGTCTTTCAGGAGTGGAGTGAACACTGAATACACTTGCCTAGCCTAGCTTTCCCTATAAAATCAGCAGCAGCTAAACTGTCCCTCCTCTGGCTAACACTGCAGCTTAAGTACAGACTGAATCTAAAATAGATGCTGTCCAGGAAAAAACAAAAAAGCAGACTGGTGTTTTACCAGCCCTAAAAAGGGCTTTTTGGGGTGCTGTCAGGACGCTGTGCTTACAGCAGAGATCAGATGAGTCTTTCAGGAGTGGAGTGAACACTGAATACACTTGCCTATAGCTTTCCCTATAAAATCAGCAGCAGCTAAACTGTCCCTCCTCTGGCTAACACTGCAGCTTAAAGGGGTTGCTCCGCCGGAAAAAAAAAATTAAAAGCCAGCAGCTACAGCTACAGCAGCTGCTGGCTTTTAATATTTGGACACTTACCTGTCCTGGACTCCAGCGACATCCGCAGCAGAGGACGAGCGACCGCTCGTCGCTCTGCTGCTCCCTCCGCCATCCTCGCTGAGGGAACCAGGAAGTGAAGCCCTGCGGCTTCATGCCCGGTTCCCTACGGCGCATGCGCGAGTCGCGCTGCGCCGTTCTGATTGGTGCTCCTGTGTTCTGGGAGCCGAGTGTCTCCCAGAACACCAAGGGAAGTCTGCGGGAAGTGACGTAACTCCCGCAGATTCCCGGAGACAGGACTCCCGGATGTGGGTGAAAATACCTGTCTTAGACAGGTATCTTCACCCCCCTCCCCCCTGAAAGGTGTCAATTGTGACACCGGAGGGGGGGAGGGTTCCAAATAGCAAAAGTTGCTATTTAGGGTGGAGCTCCACTTTAAGTACAGACTGAATCTAAAATAGATGCTGTCCAGGAAAAAACAAAAAAGCAGACTGGTGTTTTACCAGCCCTAAAAAGGGCTTTTTGGGGTGCTGTCAGGACGCTGTGCTTACAGCAGAGATCAGATGAGTCTTTCAGGAGTGGAGTGAACACTGAATACACTTGCCTAGCCTAGCTTTCCCTATAAAATCAGCAGCAGCTAAACTGTCCCTCCTCTGGCTAACACTGCAGCTTAAGTTCAGACTGAATCTAAAATAGATGCTGTCCAGGAAAAAAATAAAGCAGACTGGTGTTTTACCAGCCCTAAAAATGGCTTTTTGGGGTGCTGTCAGGACGCTGTGCTTACAGCAGAGATCAGATGAGTCTTTCAGGAGTGGAGTGAACACTGAATACACTTGCCTATAGCTTTCCCTATAAAATCAGCAGCAGCTAAACTGTCCCTCCTCTGGCTAACACTGTAGCTTAAGTTCAGACTGAATCTAAAATAGATGCTGTCCAGGAAAAAACAAAAAAGCAGACTGGTGTTTTACCAGCCCTAAAAAGGGCTTTTTGGGGTGCTGTCAGGACGCTGTGCTTACAGCAGAGATCAGATGAGTCTTTCAGGCGTGGAGTGAACACTGAATACACTTGCCTAGCCTAGCTTTCCCTATAAAATAAGCAGCAGCTAAACTGTCCCTCCTCTCGCTAAGACTGCAGCTTGAGAATGAATCTAAAATGGATGCTGTCCAGGAGGTGGGAGGGTCTGGGAGGGAGGGTATGCTGCTGATTGGCTGGAATGTGTCTGCTGACTGTGAGGTACAGGGTCAAAGTTTGCTCAATGATAATGAATAGGGGGCGGACCGAACATCGCATATGTTCGCCGGCCGCGGCGAACGCGAACAAGCTATGTTCGCCGGGAACTGTTCGCCGGCGAATAGTTCTGTACATCTCTATATACACATTCACACCTCCTGTTCTGTTTTGTAAAGCAAGTAAGTCCATGCTATGTTCAAATAAAGGAGTGTTGGACTTGTAACAGTGTGAGGCTCGTTTCCTGGCAGATGACTCCTGGAGGGAGGACCCGATACACAATGCAGGCCCGAAGGTAAAAAAACTTCTGCTAATACCACTTATACATCTGTGGTGGAGGCCTGGCGTAGCGGCCGCACTCCCTTTCCTATCATACCCCTAGACCAGAGACATTGCGAGCGAGAACTTTAATAGAGGGGATTGGGAGTGTGGTGGGGGTCGGGTGACCCTGTCCGATACACATGGATCCCTGTCCATGCTTTCCATGTCTTCCCTTCTGTCAGAACAGTCTTATGTAGCGCCCTGCTCCCAATGAGTGGGCGCTATATGTTGAAATGTAGTTGTCTGGGCATTAGTTTAGCCCAGAGAGATTGTTTATTTAAATTGTGGCACTGTTTCAGTTTGATTGGTTGCATGATTTTCCCCCCACCGGTGGGTGTCGCTGTCACCGCTGGTCAGGGTTGGAAAGGCAACAGGCTGGACGTATTGGGTACCTCTTTCCCAGCAGCAGCCCAGGGGGTGTGGTGAACCCACTGTGCATGCTGGGAGAGGGTACTTAAGTGACAGATGCGATTAGGGTGAAAGAGAGTTGGTTGTCATCTTCTTCGATCCTCACCTGAGGGCCCTCCTGGCCTCAGGGATGTGTTGGCAGTTTCCACCTCGGGGCCACGTTGGCCCGAGGCCTCGCAACTGAGATGTAGGCCCAGGAGTTGCTGGGACCTGCTGATCCGGGGGATGATCCTGTGTCGCCTTGCCTGATGGAAGGGACCGAGCAATTGAGGATTCAATTGGAGGATGCACCTGGTTCCCAAAATCTACCTCACAGTGCTGCTGGTGCGGCTGAAAGATCCTGGCACTGAGAGCCGTGTTCTTTCTGAGGGAGCTAACCCAGTGAGGGGTTATACAGGTGTAGCGATACCTCCAACTAAGGAGGCCGCAGAATTAGATTTGGGCCCTGAGTGCAGCTCCGCCAACCCCCGGCAATAGGCTCTACCCCCTTCTGGCACAGCTAGTACTAACAATCAATGATATGTCCTATGCAATAGAATAACTAAGCAAGGACACAGTAATGAATTGTAATAGGTAAAGTGTTTTACTCATCAATTCTCAATATGAATAAAAGGGGTAACAATAATCACAGTTCTAAACAATCACTCCTAAGGGCAGCGTCCTGCCACTCTAACACACTATATAGTAACACACGCTACAAGTGCGCCATACGGGCGACCGTTAACTAAGTGCCCTATGGCGCAGTAATCAAACACGCTAGAATCCCCACCAGGCCTGGTTCTAATATTTAGCTTAGTCCTTCTTTCTTCACCGGCAGGTCTGTAATGGTGGTGCACTTAAACAGAGTATAACTTTGTAATCCAAGGGGTATGAAAATAACTTGTAGGCCACGGCAGTCTATAGGCCTATACACAGCAACAGTATCTAAGCTGGGCTTATGCCCTCTCACCCGCCGGACTACGGATCCAGTCCGGGAAAACCTCCACCGGCCGTGTCACACACTCTCGATCTCTCCAACGATCGGGTCCCCGATCCGACAAGGCGGTAGCTCACAAAGTCAGATGCCACCCAGGCTCGCAGAGGGGAGGATGGAAGGCTCTTCGGTGCAGAGCAAGGCCTCAGGCTTCAGGCCTTTCCCCTCCGACACATCCGCACAGGAGGATCCGTCCGTGAAGTCTCGTGTCGCCAAAGAGGCCGAGCCCGGCCCCGCCTCTTCCTTTTATAACCCCTCCCATGAGTCTCTGCGGTGGAACGTCACAACAAGAATGGGGTTATGGGTAATGTAGTTTCTTCCCAATATAGGGGAACACCCCGCTACACACTCCCCCCACTTAAACTCTTTGGTCCCCAAAGATAAATTTTAGCAACAACTATATACAACATTGGACAATTCTGAAAACGATGTTGGGATAGGGGATTCCCACCATAACTGAGGGGTTGAATTCCCTTGCCCACAGGTCACATTATCTTGGGTGGCCTGACTAACTGTGCCAGAGAGTGAGCTGGGGTTGCCCTCCACCAAATGGACAGTGGAGGGATCCGGAATCTCAGCGTTTCTCCTAGCAGTGACCACAGAGTCTTCCGAACTGTTCCCCATCTGGGGGTAGGTTAGCTTCTTAGGAGGTTGAATGACTCTTCGAGCTCTTTGCTCTCTTGGAATCTCTGGCTCTGGCGCCTCAGGCTCCTCTTCCTCGGAGTAACTATCATGGGCATCTTCCCAGTAATCTGTTGAAGGACTGAAAGGGATGAATTCTGTAGCCTCTGGGTTCAGCGTTTCATCTGTGGTATCTTGGGTGACTGGAAGATCTATGATAGAAGTTCCTGGAGTTGGGGAAGACCACAGCCAATCAAGCTCTCCTTCTTCATCTCCACTAAGTTGGGAGGCTTCTCCATTTCCAGCTCGGGAGGTCTGTGACCGAGTGTGCGGTCTAGGAGTATCCAAGATAGAGGCCGGTGCAGGGGAGTCTCCCACGGAAGGTATTCTAACTGCCTCCGTCAGTGGGAGCAGGTGGTTTCGATGCCATGTCTTCAGTGGGCCTACCTTTCCCTCTGGCTTCACCTTGTAGACAGGTAGGCCCGGCAACTTCCTGCAGATGACATAAGGTTCAGATCTCCATCTGTCTGCAAGCTTGTGCTTTCCGGGGACTCCCAGATTGCGCAACAGTACTCGATCCCTGGGCTGTAGGTCTTGTACCCGGACCTTCAGGTCATAATTTTTTTTATTCCGAGCTCCCCTTTGATCTGAGGCCGCTTGAGCTTGTTCATAGGCTACTTTCAGGCTGTGTCTGAGCCTATCCACATATCCTCTGTGAGAGGTGACGGAGGAATGGTCCAGTGAGGTGCCAAAAGCCAGGTCCACCGGTAGTCTCGCTTCTCTCCCAAACATGAGTCGATATGGGGAATAGCCTGTAGCATCACTGATGGTGCAGTTGTAAGCATGTACCATGGCTGCTATGTGTTTGCTCCAATGTTGCTTTTTCTCGCTTTCCAGAGTCCCCAACATGTTGAGCAGGGTTCGGTTGAACCTTTCCGGCTGAGCATCTCCCTGAGGATGGTAAGGTGTAGTTCGAGTCTTCCTGATTCCCAACGAATCCAAGAGCTTCCGGATCAGCTTACTCTCGAAGTCCCTCCCTTGATCTGAATGGAGTCTCTGTGGCAGCCCATAATGGACAAAATACTTTTCCATAAGTACCTTGGCCACGGTGGAGGCCTTCTGATCTTTGGTGGGGAAGGCCTGGGCATACCGGGTGAAATGGTCGGTTATCACCAGAACATTTCCTAGTCCACTCAGGTCGGGTTCGAGGCAGAGAAAGTCAATGCACACCAGGTCCATAGGCCCTTGGCTCTGTAGATGGCCCATTGGGGCAGCTTGATGGGGCAAAGTCTTCCTCTGGATGCATCGCGCACATGAGTGGCAGTACTCCTCTACCTCTGCCCTCATGCAGGGCCAATAGAACCGACTTCTGACAAGTTGAAAAGTCCTTTCAGCCCCTAGGTGGCCATGATTGTCATGCAAGGCCATCAAAACAGTCTCCCGATGTTTCTCTGGGAGGAACATCTGCCACTTATCTTCTGAATCATCAGAGGGGCCCCTTCGGTAGACCACTCCCTGATGCAACTGCAACCTATCCCACTCCTTCCTCAGTAGGCGAGCTTCTTTGGAGGGTTGACGCATGAGTATGTTTGGATCCTGATTTTTCAAGGCCTCCAGGACCAATCTCCCCATGGGGTCTTCCAATTGGTCACACCTTAATTCCTTTTTGGACAATCTTGGTAGGTTGCCCTCTTCCAATTGAGCTACTCCACAGTAGTGTTTGGGGACTCCCACCGTGGTAACTCCTATTTCCTCTGCTCTGGAGCATCCTCGGGCTTGGAATGCAGCTCCTTGACAAAGGGCCTGCACCCCGTCCGGTGCCACTTGGGTCCAATCTTCTATTTCAATGGTCGGGGAATGAGATCTTCTGGACAAGGCGTCTGCGTCTCGATTCCCCACTCCTTGTCTATACTTAAGGCTGAAGTTGAATCCAGACAGTGCGGCTAGCCACCTGTGTCCAGTGGCATCCAGCTTGGCCGTGGTGAACAGGTAGGTAAGGGGGTTGTTGTCGGTCTTCACAGTGAACTCTGCTCCGTACAGGTAGTCTTTGAGCTTGTCTACTACCGCCCACTTGAGGGCCAGGAACTCCAGCTTGTGAGTGGGGTAGTTCTTCTCAGAGGGGGTCAGGCTTCTACTCACATAGGCAACAGGCCGCAATTGCCCCTCATGTTCTTGGTAAAGTACTCCTCCCAGACCGTCGTGACTAGCATCCACGTGCAGTTCATAGGGTTTGGTTGGGTCTGCATAGGCCAAGACTGGTGCAGTGGTCAGGCTCCTCTTCAATTCCTGGAAAGCCTCTTCACACCTCTGATTCCACTGATCTCTGATGGACTCTCCTGGCCTCCTGGGCCCCGATCCATCCTCCTCTCCTTCAGTCTTGAGCAACTCATTCAATGGTCTAGCAATTCGAGCAAATCCCTCCACAAACCTTCTATAGTAGGAGCAGAAGCCCAAGAAGGATCTGAGTTCTGTTACTGTGGTGGGCTGTGGCCAGGAGGTAACTGCCTCCAATTTCTCAGGGTCTGTGGCCACCCCTTCTTCAGATACTATGTGCCCCAGATAGTTCACAGAAGACTGGTAGAACCGACACTTCTCAGGCGAAAGCTTAAGTCCTTCCTCACTGAGTCTTTTCAACACTTTCTCCAGCCTCTCTTCATGTTCCTCCAAGGTTCTCCCAAAGACAATGACATCGTCTAGGTATACAAGGACTTCGATCAAGTTCATGTCCCCTACTGTCTTCTCCATGAGACGTTGGAAAGTAGCTGGGGCTCCAGACAGACCTTGGGGCATCCGGTCGAATTCGAAGAACCCCACTGGGGTTATGAAAGCTGTCTTCTCCTTGTCTGCTGGGTGCATCGGAATCTGATAGTACCCACTCTTGAGATCCATAACGCTGAACCATTTGGCTCCAGACAAGCTCTGTAGGGCATCCTCTATCCTCGGAGTGGTGTATTGGTCAGGTATGGTTCTCCTGTTGAGAGTCCTGTAGTCTATACAGAGCCTCAATGATCCATTCTTCTTTCGGACCACTACTATGGGAGAGGCATAGGGGCTTCTGGACTCCCGTATCACACCAGTCCTCTTGAGTTCTGCAAGTTGTTCCCTCAGATCCTCCAGATCTGCTAGCGGGACCCGCCTGACTCTCTCTCGGAAGGGCTTATCTTCTTGGAGGCGGATCCGATGGGTGGCACTTCTTGCACACCCCACATCAAATTCATCCCTAGAGAAGATCTTCTCCCATCTATTCAACTGGGCCTTGGCTCTCTCTTTCCAAGCCCTGGACAGATTCGGGTTTTCCATGGTCAGCTTCTCCCAAACATCCGCTTCTTCACCTGTCCTCTTCACTTCTGACAGGGTAACAGGGGCCGCCGGGCTCACCTGGCCTAGCAACATTTTGGCTGGGATGTCCATGGGGTCTTTGGTAGTATTCCTAACACTCACTGGAACTCTATAATGGGCCTTCTTCAGGACCTTCAGCGGAATCACTTCCGGTATCACCTCCAGGCCTGAGGATTCACCCCTTGGGTCTGACTCCAGCATGACAAAGGGACCAGGCTGTTCCCAAGTAAGCTTCACAGTGGCCCTGAGACAGGTTACTTCACCGGGCTGCAACACTACCCCTTCTCTTCCAAGTCTCCACAACTTCCCTATCTCCTCTCCAGGGGTCTCCCGCTCTTGGACCAGCCGTTGGTAGGCTGTCTTCAGCATGGGATGGATCTTGGTAGCTGCTTGTCTTTCCTCCGTCACTAGAGGGGTCAGGAGTCTTCGGACCAGGTCCGTGTTCGTCCCTATTATAAGGGAATTCTTGTTGGCTCCAGGCGGCCTAGGACACACAACTGCCAGGGTGTCAATCACTTCGGCCTTCCCAGCCACGGATGGGTCAAAGGTTATTTGGACGGGAAGGTAGCCGTCGTAAGGGAAACTCTGGGTTCCAATTCCCCATATTTCCAGCTCCTCTATCTTCTGGATAGGCAGATGACTCAGGTGCCTGTCGTAGAAGTCCCGGTATAGTAGGGTCACTTGTGCCCCGGTGTCCAGGAGGCCCCTGGTGTAGACTCCCTCCACTTGAATGGGCACTATAGGGGATGGGCCTACCAGCTTCTCTGGATATGGTCCGGCAGGAGCTGCCTTCTTCAGACCTTTTCCCTTTGGACTCTCTCTTGTCCTATTCCCTTTGGACTTGAACCTTTCTTGAGCCTGGTATGCACTGACTTCCCTCCTTTTAATGGGTGTAGGAACCCGCTGAAGTGTACTATTATTTTTCTTGGGTGGGCACCTCCTTTGGGGGGTGCCGTGCCTCTCCTGAGGGGTCTCCCCCCTTCTTCTTGGGGTATAGCTTTGTTGAGGGGTATTACGTTTCCCCTTTGGTGTTCTATCTCTCTTTTTGTTTTTCTTTGCATTCAGCTTGGAGTTTACTGAAGATGGTGGGCACCCGGTTGACTCCTTCACCGGGGCCCTCTGAAGTTTCCCGCCGGCTTGCGGTTGTCTGGTCTCTTCTTCTTCGGACTAGAACATGTGGCTGCAATGTGGCCAACTCCCCCACAGTTGAAGCAGACTATATCTCCCCATTCTTGTAAAGGTTCGGGTGCTGAGGCAATCGGGAACAATTCCTTCCTTGGACTTTCCTTCTTCTTGGGACACTCTGTGTCTTTTGCTATCAGAGAGGTCAATATCTCTAATACCTTGGACATCTGAGTTTTTAGGGTGTCTATCTCCGCCTCTCTTTCAGGGGTCATCACTGGATTGACCAGCACCTGTGCGGGTACAACACTTGTCTTATCCTTCTGCTGGTCCTGTTGCAGCGCCTCCTCATCTCTGATAATTTTTATTAAATCAGCATAAGTCAGCAACATTCCTCCTCCCAAGGTTTTCAGGTGCAGCCAGACTGGATCGGAGCGTAGCGCTCCCTTTAAGACTTGCTTCATTCTTGCCGCATCGGCATCTTGGGGCTTCATCCCTTTCTTTAACACAATCTTGCACAGCAGCCTGTTTAGCCTTCTGACATACTCGGAAAGTTTTTTGGAAAGTGTGTTCAAACTGGTAGACCGTCTCTGTCACCTTGTCTAATTGACCAAACTCTTCCTGCAGCATAGCTAGACAATCCTGCGCCGTGCACCCTGCATTCCCAAACCGGAAACTTTTCACTGCTTCTGCTGCTGCACCTTTAAGGCTTTCTAACACTCGCTGCCTCTTCTGTGCCTCCGGCACCTCCCATGCCTCCACTGCCTGTAATGCCTGTTCCACCCAAGTATCAAAATCTTCTTCCCCTGCCGGGACAGGGAGCTTCCCTGAGAATATTTTTAGTCTCCGGTAGCTAGTTTCCACATGCACCGTACTTGTCTTCTGACATTTGGCTAGCAAATCCCCTATTGCATTTATCAGTTCTGGTGATATAGCAGTGGCCGATGCAGGTGCCACCGGAGGTGGCGCCCTGTCTTCTCTTTCAGGTGTAGTTCGGGCCGCAGCCTGTGGCGATCCCGTAGGGGATGGTTCCCTTTCTACAGTTATTGCGTGCGCCAGCCTAAATGTTCTGTTGTCTGGCGTCCGCAGACACTTGTGCTTACAGGCCTCTGGCATCCCGTCCCAATATTCCACTAATGCGTATTGATATGAGATGTTTGGGTCTGTCTTCATGTCTATCACCCACGGTGTGTGATCTGGGGACACTGAACTCATCAGTTCCTCTACCGTCTCACTTGACCATTTCTCGCCAGGAAGGCTAATGGCTATCGACTGTTTTGGCTCTGTATTAGCGGCTTTGCACCACTCTTCTACCGCTCTTGGATCCATGGGGTCCATGCCGGCACTTCTGGCGTTCGCTTGCTGCATCAGGATCCCGGACGAGAACCCCCACGTGTAGCGATACCTCCAACTAAGGAGGCCGCAGAATTAGATTTGGGCCCTGAGTGCAGCTCCGCCAACCCCCGGCAATAGGCTCTACCCCCTTCTGGCACAGCTAGTACTAACAATCAATGATATGTCCTATGCAATAGAATAACTAAGCAAGGACACAGTAATGAATTGTAATAGGTAAAGTGTTTTACTCATCAATTCTCAATATGAATAAAAGGGGTAACAATAATCACAGTTCTAAACAATCAGTCCTAAGGGCAGCGTCCTGCCACTCTAACACACTATATAGTAACACACGCTACAAGTGCGCCATACGGGCGACCGTTAACTAAGTGCCCTATGGCTCAGTAATCAAACACGCTAGAATCCCCACCAGGCCTGGTTCTAATATTTAGCTTAGTCCTTCTTTCTTCACCGGCAGGTCTGTAATGGTGGTGCACTTAAACAGAGTATAACTTTGTAATCCAAGGGGTATGAAAATAACTTGTAGGCCACGGCAGTCTATAGGCCTATACACAGCAACAGTATCTAAGCTGGGCTTATGCCCTCTCACCCGCCGGACTACGGATCCAGTCCGGGAAAACCTCCACCGGCCGTGTCACACACTCTCGATCTCTCCAACGATCGGGTCCCCGATCCGACAAGGCGGTAGCTCACAAAGTCAGATGCCACCCAGGCTCGCAGAGGGGAGGATGGAAGGCTCTTCGGTGCAGAGCAAGGCCTCAGGCTTCAGGCCTTTCCCCTCCGACACATCCGCACAGGAGGATCCGTCCGTGAAGTCTCGTGTCGCCAAAGAGGCCGAGCCCGGCCCCGCCTCTTCCTTTTATAACCCCTCCCATGAGTCTCTGCGGTGGAACGTCACAACAAGAATGGGGTTATGGGTAATGTAGTTTCTTCCCAATATAGGGGAACACCCCGCTACACAGGTCTGTGGCAGAGACTATTCTATTGAACAAATTCCAATACCAAGTCTGTGGCAGAGACTATTCTATTGATCGAGCTTCTGCTAGGCCAGTGAGATTAGGCCTATCCGGTGGTGGCTGAGTCCAGCGTGGAGACAGTCACTCCTCTGGACCTAGGAAGTTTCCGTGATTGACAAGTAAGATACCTGAGTCCTCCCCATTCTTCTATTCCCCTCTATTGGAACGTTTCGCTGCCCCCCTAATCTCCATGCGATGCCCCCTAATCTCCATGTGGGGTGCCAGACACAAAGATTTCTATGAGTTTTCTTTTTTTAAGCACATGATTAGAGCCTTATGCCGCGTACACACGATCATTATTCACGGCGGTTAAAAAAACGCCGTGAATAATGACAGGAAAAACGAGGGAACTGCTTGGTTCCCTACACACGGTCGTTTTTCCCGTCATTTTTTCTCTTGACGAGAAAAACGACCGTCTGTGGGCTCCGCGGCAGTGTTTCCCTATGGGAAAACTGCAGCGGAAAAAAATGCTGGAAAAACCGACGAGAAAATTTAGAACATGTTCTAATCTTTCTCGTCGTTTTTTATGCCGTTTTTCTCGACGAGAAAAACAACATAAAGCCCACAGACGATAATTTTTCTCGGCGAAAAGAAAAAATGCAGTTTTTCTCGGCGAGAAAAGCAGTCGTGTGTACGCGGCATGAGCCTTTAATTGGCTTCAAAAAGGTTGGAATATTGATTCCCAGAAGAGTTGAAGCTGTTATAGCTACAAAGGGCGGACCAACTCAACATTAAACCCTACAGACTAAGACTGTGATGCCATTAATGTTTATGTGCGTGTAAAGGCAGGTGTCCGAATACTTTTGGTAGTATAATGTATGCTATATAGATTGTTTTTTTTTGGACTGGTCATTAGGGATGAGCTTCGAGTTCGAGTCGAACTCATGTTCGACTCGAACATTGCCTGTTCGCCGGTTCGCCGAACAGCGAACAAATTGGGGTGTTCGCGGCAAATTCGAAAAATCTATGGGAGAAATCTAAAGTGCTAATTATAAAGGCTTATATGCAAGTTATTGTCCTAAAAAGTGTTTGGGGACCCGGGTCCTGCCCCAGGGGACATGTATCAATGCAAAAAGAAGTTTTAAAAACGGCCGTTTTTTCGGGAGCAGTGATTTTAATAATGCTTAAAATGAAAAAATAAAAGTGAAATATTCCTTTAAATTTCGTACCTGGGGGGTGTGTATGATATGCATGTGAAGTGGCGCATGTTTCCCGTGCTTAGAACTGTCCCTGCACAAAATGTCATTTTTGAAAGAAAAAAATGCATTTAAAACTCACTCGCGGCTATTAATAAATTGTCGGCTCCCGGCAATACATACAAAAGTCATTGATAAAAAAAAAAAAAAAGCGTGGGGGTTCCCCAGAATTCAATTACCAGGCCCTTCAGGTCTGGAATAGATATTAAGGGGAACCCCGCCGCAAATTAAAAAAAAAAATTGACGTGGGGTTCCCCCAAATATCCATTCCAGGCCCTTCAGATCTGGCATGGATTTTAAGGGGAACTCCACCCCAAATTTAAAAAAAAAATGGCGTGAGTCCCCCTAAAAATCCATACCAGACCCCTTATCCGAGCACGCAACCTGGCCGGCCGCAGGGGAAAAGGGGGGGACGAGAGAGCGGCCCCCCTCCCTCCTGAACCGTACCAGACAAATGCCCTCAACATGGGGAGGATGTCCCCATGTTGATGGGGACAAGGGCCTCATCCCCACAACCCTTGCCCGGTGGTTGTGGGGGTCTGCGGGCGGGGGGCTTATCGGAATCTGGAAGACCCCTTTAACAAAGGGGACCCCCAGATCCCGCCCCCCCTATGTGAATTGGTAAGGGGTACATTGTACCCCTACCATTTCACGAAGAAAGCGTAAAAAAATGTTTAAAAAAACACACAAACACCTTGAAAAAGTCCTTTATTTAAAAAAACAAAACAAAAAACATTCCAGCGGTGAAATCCAGTGTCCCGTGGCGATCCCGATGTCCAGCGCTGTCCTTCATTGGTTGTGCCTGAGCGGACCTGATGGGGAACTCCCTCTCAGTATTTTAATTGTATAGACCCGCCCCTTCTGAAGTTCCCCATCAGGTCCGCTCAGCGGACGAGATGCGGAACATGAGAAGGGGCGGGTCTATACATGTATTACACAGTGAAAGAAGTTCCCCATCAGGTCCGCCCCCTCGGTATGTCGGACCCGCCTACGTCATTGGCTTGAGCGGGGAACTTCCTTCACTGTGTAATTTAAATTTACATAGTGAAGGAAGTTCCCCGCTCAAGCCAATGACGTAGGTGGGTCCGACATACCGAGGGGGCGGACCTGATGGGGAACTGCTCTCACTTTGGTAATACATGTATAGACCCGCCCCTTCTCATGTTCCGCATCTGGTCCGCTGAGCGGACCTGATGGGGAACTTCAGAAGGGGCGGGTCTATACATTTAAAATACTGAGAGGGAGTTCCCCATCAGGTCCGCTCAGGCACAACCAATGAAGGACAGCGCTGGACATCGGGATCGCCGCGGGACACTGGATTTCACCGCTGGAATGTTTTTTTTTTTTTTTTTTTTTAAATAAAGGACTTTTTCAAGGTGTTTGTGTGTTTTTTTAAACATTTTTTTACGCTTTCTTCGTGAAATGGTAGGGGTACAATGTACCCCTTACCAATTCACATAGGGGGGGGCCGGGATCTGGGGGTCCCCTTTGTTAAAGGGGTCTTCCAGATTCCGATAAGCCCCCCGCCTGCAGACCCCCCACAACCACCGGGCAAGGGTTGTGGGGATGAGGCCCTTGTCCCCATCAACATGGGGACATCGTCCCCATGTTGAGGGCATGTGGCTTGGTACGGTTCAGGAGGGGGGGGGGCGCTCTCTCGTCCCCCCCTTTTCCCCTGCGGCCGGCCAGGTTGCGTGCTCGGATAAGGGGTCTGGTATGGATTTTTAGGGGGACTCCACGCCATTTTTTTTTAAAATTTGGGGTGGAGTTCCCCTTAAAATCCATGCCAGATCTGAAGGGCCTGGAATGGATATTTGGGGGAACCCCACGTCAATTTTTTTTTAAATTTGCGGCGGGGTTCCCCTTAATATCCATTCCAGACCTGAAGGGCCTGGTAATTGAATTCTGGGGAACCCCCACGCTTTTTTTTTTTTTTTTATCAATGACTTTTGTATGTATTGCCGGGAGCCGACAATTCATTAATAGCCGCGAGTGAGTTTTAAATGCATTTTTTTCTTTCAAAAATGACATTTTTTGCAGGGACAGTTCTAAGCACGGGAAACATGCGCCACTTCACATGCATATCATACACACCCCCCAGGTACGAAATTTAAAGGAATATTTCACTTTTATTTTTTCATTTTAAGCATTATTAAAATCACTGCTCCCGAAAAAACGGCCGTTTTTAAAACTTCTTTTTGCATTGATACATGTCCCCTGGGGCAGGACCCGGGTCCCCAAACACTTTTTAGGACAATAACTTGCATATCAGCCTTTATAATTAACACTTTAGATTTCGAACGTTCGAGTCCATTGTATTTAATAGGGTTCTAAAGTTTACACGAACATTTTGTCTGTTCGCAGGTTCTGGTGCGAACCGAACAGGGGGGTGTTCGGCTCATCCCTGCTGGTCATCATGTACAGTAATCTTTTTTTTTAAACTTAGATGCCATCTCTGCCCCCTGATGAAGATTTATGGCAAACTAATTGAAACACATTGGGGCTTCTCCGGGAGGTTATACTGTTTGAATAAATTCAATTCAAATATACATTTATATAATTACCCTGACAGAGGGTATTGGGGTATTATAGCACATTGTACCATTGAGTAGTAAAACCAGAGAATTTGCATGTTTTAGAACATGTTTTCTTTAAATTTATTGTACAATTAAAATTTGTCCAGTTTATGTAAAATGCTTTTTTTGTTGATGTGTTAAAGTCCCATGGGGGAGTAAATGGAATTGTTATTAGACATGGAGGGAAATCTTCTCTAAGTGTACCCGCTAGTTAGGGAGAGAGGTGCATGTCTTCAAAAAAAGACTGGAAGTGAAGTATTTATATCCAGAGCAAATAACGCTTGTAAGTTCAATCACATGGATGAGCCAAACTGCAAATTCCACTGAAGAGCCAATGAGTAAAGGATACAACATTTATTAACATGCAAACATAGTTCTCTCTTCAGGAGACTCCCGTTATTTCTGTCTGTATTGATATTGGAGAGTTCCCTCACTTCCTCACAACATCCATTTATGGTTAATGACATCGACTGGGGGACCCCCCCTTTGTATATATAAGATGTCACCCCCAGACCTATCATTTGGTGAAGGGACAGGACAAGATGTGTGTCAGCAGGCACTGGGCTTTTTTCTTTTAGCGGGTCAGCGGGCATTGAGCTTGATGTGGATATATATTGCTGTGATTGATGATGGATGTACATCATGGGACATCATTTATGGGTTGTTTTTTGTTATACCATAATTATACCTGAGATCCACCAGAGAAATACAAGGGAATCAAACACACGGTTCCCCTTCACACATTACCATAAATAATTCTGTCTTTTTCTGTGCCGAGGAATCAGATAGAAAGGAGATAAGGAAAATCAAATTAGAGTGAGAGTAAACTCCCATACATGACTTTTACCTATAGGTAAGCTTATAATAAGACTTACCTATAGGCAGTGCCGGCTGGTGCTAAACTTTTTGAGAGGGCGGCAAACAAACCTCCCCAGGTCCGCACTCACCCCATCATGGTCCCCCGCACTCACCCCTCCACGGTCCCCCGCACTCACCCCGTCATGGTCCCCCGGACTCACCCCTCCATGGTCCCCCGCACTCACCCCTCCACGGTCCCCTGAACTCAGCCCCTCCACAGTCCCCCACACTCACACCCTCATGGTCCACCGCTTAGCCCTCCACGGTCCCCCACACTCAGCCCTCCACGGTCCCCCGCACTCACCCCGTCATGGTCCCCCACACTCACCCCTCCACAGTCCCCCGCACTCATGCCATCATGGTCGCCCACACTCACCCCTCCACGGTCCCCTGCACTCACCCCTTCACAGTCCCCCACACTCACCCCTCCATGGTCCCTCGCACTCAGCCCTCCACAGTCCCCCACACTCACCCCTCCATGGTCCCCCGCACTCACCCCTCCACGGTCCCCCGAACTCAGCCCCTCCACAGTCCCCCACACTCACTCCACCATGGTCCCCCGCACTCAGCCCTCCACAGTCCCCCACACTCACCCCTCCACAGTCCCCCACACTCACCCCTCCACAGTCCCCCGCACTCACCCCATCATGGTCCCCTACACTCACCCCTCCACAGTCCCCCGCACTCACCCCTCCACGGTCCCCCGCACTCACCCCTCCACAGTCCCTCACACTATTTAGGAGATATTTACTGATCGTGCTGCCGGTGACATCACTCTAAGGCCCCTTTCACACTGGGGCGGTTTGCAGGTGCTATTTTGCTAAAAATAGCGCCTGCAAACCGAGCCTAAACAGCGGCTCCTTTCTCTCCAATGTGAAAGCCCTGAGGGCTTTCACACTGGAGCGGTGCGCTAACAGGACTTAAAAAAAAGTCCTGCTAGCCGCATCTTTGGAGCGGTGAGAGGAGCAGTGTGTTTACCGCTCCTCCACCGCTCCTTCCCATTGAAATTAATGGGATACCGCGATAATACCGCCCGCAAACCCGGTTTGCGGGTGGTATTAACCCTTTTTCGGCCGCTAGCGAGGGTTAAAACCGCACCGCAAGCGGCCGAATACCTCTGCAATCCCGACGGTATAGCACCGCTAAAAATAGCGGCGCTATACCGCCACCGCCCCAGTGTGAAACCGGCCTAAAGGAACGGCTTCCCGGGCTGTTCCTTCAGCAGGGGCGGATCCAGGGGGGGGGGCAACAGGGCAATTGCCCCCCCCGAGACCATCTGTCACACTCGCTTGCTCTGTTTTTTTGTTTTTTTTGCGTCTGATCTCCCGGACTTTGGGGACCCGGTACCGGCCTGCCATAGGGCCCCTGGACCCCAAGCTTGGCACACATGTAGCCCCATGTCTCCTCTACAAGTGTACAAAGTTTGGTGTCTGGGAGACCTACGGCCGGGGTGAACTGATTTTTCAAAGCCGGGCACTCCTTCCATAGACTCCCATGTTAAACATTAGTCTAGTCATGGGCACAGTGAAGCATGGGCACAGTGAGGCATGGGCACAGTGAGGCACAGTGAGGCATGCACATGGGCAAAGTGAGGCACAGTGAGGCATGCAGATGGACACCCTAGGCTTATACTCGAGTCAATAAGTTTTCCCAGTTTTTTGGGGTAAAATTAGGTGCCTCGGCTTATATTCGGGTCGGCTTATACTCGAGTATATACAGTACTTGTTCTGCGGCTGCCGCTGCCTCTCTGAGTCTCTCTCTCAGTTTCTCACATCAGCCGATCAGCGGCTCCGAGAGAGAGACTCGTCTAATGTAGTTACGCAGCGCACTGACACGATACCAGAAGCGGAGGAGGAGGTGGGTGGAGCCTCTTCCCTGCACTCGTTGCTAACGCCTGGGCCGCTTGGCGTCTAGCAACGAGTGACATCAGTGAGTCACGTCGGGCTGCTCTGCGGGCAGGTGCGATAGCGTGCGGCCCCACAGACGCGTAAGAAAGCGGGCGGCTCCGCTTGCGGCGCGGTTTGAGGGCGGGCGGCGCGGTTCGTTGGCAGACCGTGCTGCTCAGTGTGTTGGCAGCGCAGGTGAGAGTGAGAGAGCAGGCTCATCTCTCACCGCCCATGCCTGCCCTGCATTCCTGCAGTGACTTCCGCCCTCACTGTGCAGGCAGCAGAGAGATTACATTACCTCTCTGCTGCCTGACTCTGGGAGTCTGGGACACAGCAAGAGACAACCAAAACTGCACCTTAGCAGGCAAGTTAGTGACAATCCGCAAATTGTGTCAGGTGACGTGGCAAATTACAATCTGCATCTGGTGGCAGGCAAGTGACAATCAGCAAGGTGTGGCAGGTGAGTGGCAAGTGACAATCCGCAAGGTGTGGCAGGTGATGTGGCAAGTGACATTCCACAAGGTGTGGCAGATGACGTGGCAAGTGACAATCCGCAACGTGTGGCAAGTGACACGCTCAGGGCTCCCACTAATTGCAGGCGACGATGGCAAGTGACACACTCGGGGCTCCCACTGATTCTGCATTGAACTATTTAATTTTATATTACAATGTAATAATATAAATAATGCTCTTCAATCATCCTGACACCATAACAACCATGGTGCCGGGATGATTGAAGCGCCGACACCAGCTATTTCCCCGATAAATTTCCCACAAAAAAAACATATTTTTTGGCAGTGCCCCTCCCGAGAAAAGACTCTGGATCCGCCCCTGTCCTTCAGAGGCCTGTGCCATAAACGCCAGCTGCTGCATGCATGTGCAAGATTGACGTCATCTCGGCTCCAGCCAATCACACAGCCGGAGTCCACAAACTGGAAGGAAGATGGTTGGAGATTGTGGCCGTGTCAGCGGTGGCATCTCACCACTGGAAGGGCTTCGTTCTAGGGTACATTTCACATAATCTGCTAGTCTGTGATGCACACTAGCACATTACGGCTTTACCTTGCAGGTTAAAAGAAAGAAAAATTGTTGGCGGTTTACTACGACTTTAAGTGATTTGTGGAGTTGGAAGGATTTTGGTATTGTATCAAGTAAAAGACAAAACTATACATGAACTTTATTGCATTAGACTGCATAATTACTAAAATAACTGAAGAGAAAACTATAACATCTGTAATTGTTGGACATTGGGGGAAAACGAATATGTGTGCTGTAACCACTTCTGACCTTTGAACTCTGCATCTCTTACTATTGACCTTTGAACTCTGCGTCAATTAATCCTGACCCTTGAACTCTATGTTACTTTCTTCTCATCCCTGAACTCTGTGTGACATAATACTGATCCCTAAACTCTGCATCACTTACTGCTGACCTCTGGAGCCTGTGCCAATTACTAATGACCATTGAACCCTGTACCATCTACTATCCTATCAAATTGTATGTATGTGGAAAAACCCAAAAGGTCATGGATTATTTTGGTACCCCAAAGTCAGAGATCAAAGCAATTTTACAAAGTTTATTACAAAACTTTAAAAAAATACAAAGCTCATAATTTAAAATGATCATTGTATAGATCTCCCCTGTAGGTGTGTCGTAGTTCCCATGCTTGATGTATCCAGCTCCACTGACACACGCTCCAAGACACAGATATAGTGGAGCATACAAGCAGCAAACCCTCTACATGTTTCAAGGCAATAGCAGCTTCTTCAGGAGGAATAAGGGGCCTAAAATATCTAAGAAGAAACAATTCATTACTCAAAAAGTACAAACAGCATAACGAAGACATCGATATACAATCAAGTTGTTAACAAAACATAAAAACATCCAAGAACTCCGGTGCTAGATGTCAAGATACAGGGGACCTCATACACATGATGTGGAAATGCCCGAAGTTACAAAGATATTGGGCTAAGGTATTGAGCATCATAAATATGACTTTTGGGATAACTCTGGAACTAGAAGCCAGGGTGTGTCTATTGGGCATAGAGGAGAGACACGGACCAAAATACATTCCGGAAGTAGTGTTGAGGTGCCTGTTTCAGGCCAGGAAGGTAATAGCACAAAACTGGCAAGCTCAGAAAGCACCGACATCAGCAGAGTGGGTCAATGTAATAAATGCGACAATGTGGAAGGAAAAAGTAGTTTTGACTAGACGGGGTAATTATAAAAAATTTAAAACAATGTGGGATCCCTGGCTGAGGAAAATGGGGTGTCCGCCCTAATTAGTGCAGCAGTAAGAGGAGTAAAAGAATGGACGTAAAAGGTGGAAACTGGACTGTTGAGGTAGGAAGGCCGAATAGAGAATAGGTAAAAAGAGAAGCTATGGGCTCTAGATAAAGAAGTTAAACATATTAGAAGATCAAGGGGAAGGAAGGGAAAAGGGAGGGGAAGCGGAAGGAAAGCCAAAATTAAATGAAGTGAAAATAAAATAGTTCTAGTTAAACAGTTACAATAGCAATAACACAAGAGAGCGGTAGAATGCATCTTTGGTTCTTCTGTTTTTGGAATGTGCAAAGAGATTAGTTGGGGAAGGGGGGTAAGAGGTTAATTGCAGAACATTGTATTAAAGCACTTTATGTGAAATAAGGATAAAACAAATGTATGTATTTTTATAAAATGTTATGCAACATGGAAAAACAATAAAGAATATAAAGTTTAAAAAAAAGAACTCCGGTGCTTCAGGTGGCCCCCCAGGACTTACCAAATCCAGAGGACGGTCGGTAAGATGGGGAGCCCAAACTTGTGGGACCTACTATCAACCAGAGGATCTTTTATGATTATCACTAAAATAATAAAATACTTTCAAATACCATGGATAAAGCGTGTGTGACGTCACTGTGTCTTATCTTCCACTGCGCATGTGCGGGAAAACCCATGCATGTGCAGTGCCCAAAAGGAAAACGTTTACAGGCATGGGAGAGGCAAAGTCGGGGGGCAAAGTAATCCTGCCAAGCAAAGGCCCCTCCATCGAGAGAGTGGCTGTCTGCCGCAGGAAAAGCAAGGCAACCCGTCAATTGCACCTCCTTCAGCCTATCACAGCGGTCATGTGATTGGAAATGTTTTTTTTCTTTAATTCCCTTCTTCTTTTTTTTTCACGCCTGCCAGAAGCGCTCGTGATTAACTTTGCTAGCTGTCAGCCTCCCATTGATTTCAGTAGGGCTGCCACATATAACCGGTGGCGGCCCCATTCGCAACTGTGAATGAGGCCAAAGAGTGGCACATCTATGCAGTATTTCACAGATGTGAATGGATTCTTTGGAACTGAAAAGATAATTACCAATAAACAGTCACCAGATGAAACTGAATAGTTTAGATGTCTTAATTCACATACAGCAGGTAAAATAAGTATTGAACACCTCACCATTCTAGATAAATCGATCTCTAAAGGTGCTATTGACATATTAATTAGCCATTGTCACACAAGTGGGTGGTCTCTGCACCCCGAGACCACGTTTTTTTTAAGCCAATTAGAGCCTCAGGTGCTTTAAAAAAAAAACATTGAAATCCAATGCGTCCGGTGCCCTGCATGTATATTAGCGGCTGGGCGTATGTATTAGAGGGGCGGCGTCTCTGACCCCCTGTATGGACGATCCGTCACTGGTGGTTACCATGCAGAAGTACTGGAACAACCAACCTACAGAGGTACAGACAGGAAGTTCCCGGTGAGAGATGTTTGCACCACTGCACTTCCAATATATATATTTTTTCTAAATATACTTTAGCGTTGCTTATATTTTGTTTTATATTACTACGCAGAACTGCACCAGATTCGGAGTGCACCAACCAGTGGCAGCTCGTAATGTAGGGCGCAAGGGCACTGCCCCCCCCATCAATGCATCCGTCCCCCTAATCTACATGCAGGGCACTGGAGGCATTAATTCCAATGTTTTTTGTTTTTTTTAAACATGTAATTAGAGCTAATAGGCCCGGGACTGAGATAAGCAATCGGGACAACTTCCCACAGAGGTAATGGAGGAACATCCATTCCCAAAACTCCTTTGTGATGAATGAAGCTGGAAGTGGCAATGACTTTATCACTATCAGCCGTCATTCCCAGGCTGTTACCACTAGGGAGGCAGCTAACCAAGTACAATCTGTGTTTGGTTAGTTGCTTTGGAGAGCAGAGAGTAAAGAGCACCTGTCACCTGTTCAAAGCTGTCATAAAGGGAGCTTTTTAGCCCCTTTGTGATAGCAATAACGTTAAAGTGGTTGTAAAGGTAGAAGTTTTTATTACATTAATGCATTTTCTGCATTAAGGTAAAAAACCTTCTGTGCATAGGATTCCCCCAACCCCCCTAAATACTTACCTGAGCCAAATCTCAATCCAGCGCTGTGCCTGAGAGCAGCGTCTCTCTCCACCCTCTCTCCTCACTGGACATAAAATTGTAGCTCCAGCCGTGGTCTTAGTATTGTTTTATTCAGATGTATTGGACTCTCCCATTCCTCCGATAGGCCCGGGACTGAGATAAGTGATCAGGACATCTTGCCACAGAGGAGATGGAGGAACATCCATTCCCAGAACTCCTCTGTTATGAATGAAGTCGGAAGTCATGAAGATTTTGACACTTTCCGCTTCGGAGCCATCATTACCTGGCTGTTACACAGAGCAGGGAAGTACAACAAGTTACGAAAAAAATTGATTTACAATCACTTTAAAGGAAAAACGTGTAAACATTTTTTTTAGATATACCGTATTTATCGGCGTATAACACGCACTTTTTTCCCCTGAAAATCGTGGGTGCGTGTTATACGCCGATATCCACATCCCTGAGCTGTCTCCGCTGACTGGGAGCGGAGCGGAGCGAGATACACATAGCCGAATGTACTCGGCTATACTCGGCTTTTCTCGGCTTCGCTCACAGTCACGCCCAGTCCCGCCATTTGACCTGAGTTATGTCCATCATAGGGCGGGACTCGGCGTGACTGTGAGCGGAGCCGAGAGAAGCCGAGTATAGCCGACTACACTCGGCTATGTGTATCTCGGCGGCGGCTCCACCCAGTCCCTGCGTCCCTGCGTCCCCGGCATTCTCGGCGCCAATTTTAAAATGCTGCACGGCGACTCTGGGGCAAGGCTGCACGGCGACTCTGGGGCAAGGCTGCAATGCACTGTGACAAGGCTGCACTGTGACAAGGCTGCACTGTGACAAGGCTGCAATGGACACTGACAAGGCTGCACTGTGACAAGGCTGCAATGGACACTGACAAGGCTGCACTGTGACAAGGCTGCAATGGACACTGACAAGGCTGCACTGTGACAAGGCTAAATGGACACTGACAAGGCTGCACTGTGACAAGGCTGCAATGGACACTGACAAGGCTGCACTGTGACAAGGCTGCAATGGACACTGACAAGGCTGCATTTAAATGTAAGTTATTTTTCCTTAAACTTCCCTCCTAAAAATTTCCTAAACTTGGGGTGCGTGTTATACGCCGGTGCGTGTTATACGCCGATAAATACAGTAATAAAAATAATAAACATTTTTTTTTTATTCACCCCTGTCCAACTGTGCATACACAAAAATGCAATAGAATAAAATATGTCTGTTCTGAAATCTAACTAGATGTACACATATATACAGAATGTATAACCCATCTGGTGCTAAAGGGGGGTGACCACATGACTCCCAAATAATGTGAATGAACTCTCTGCACACTGCTGTACACTGCTTAATCATTTCTAGCAAACTGCACATAGACAGGGATTTTTGGTTCACATGCATTGTAATACATGCTTAAGCTGGCCAACTGCGTCAAAGTAATCCCTTTCTGGCCAGACCTAAACTACACTATACTATCCTATACTACACTACACTACACAACACTAACTAATCTATCCTACTCTACACTACACCCTACACTATGCTGTACTTACCTGCACTGCACCCTACACTACACAACAGCACTTTCTACATTCTACATTACATTAGGTGTTCCTAGAGGTCCTGAGCGCTGTTTTTATTTAAAAAAAAAATTATATTCGCTTTTCCAAGTACGGGGTTTACATCGCTCCCAACTGTCCCTGATTTCGAGGGACTGTCGCTGATTTGGAACAAAGTCCCTCTGACCCTCATTTGTCCCTCCTTTTGGTCTGATCTATATAATTGTATATAAAATACACTATTTATCTTTCAAAAAATGTTTCCCAGTGCTAAACCATTCATCCAATTTTTTAAATTGGTGCATTTGTAAATTTCAAAAGCCAATTTAAAGGAATAGTAGTGGCAAAAAAAGCAATTAACTAATCATTTTTTATGTGGAATTCACCTTTAGTAAGGCGTGGCAGGAGGTGTGGCTTATGCCTACATACTTTTGCTAATAGGTGTCCCTCATTCCTATTTCAAAAAGTTGGGAGGTATGGGTCTATAGCAGCTGGGACCGCCATGTACCCCTTTAATAACAATACATTGCGGTGATACTATGGACTTAGCGCCTGATTTTTGGGATATTTCTACACTAAACGACATTACTCTTTGGGGTTGATTTGCTAAAGGCAAATAGACTGTGCACTCTGCAAGCGCTGTTACTCCAGAGCTTAGAATATGAGGTGAAGCTTCACTTTACAAAAAAAAAAACAATCACGTGCAAGGAAAATGTAAAAAGAAATTGCATTTTTGCTTAGACATGATTGGGTGATGGAAGTCAGCAGAGCTTTCCCTCATTTACTAAGCTCTGGAGCAGCTGCACTTGCAAAGTACACAGTCTATTTGCTTTTAGTAAATTAACCCCCATGTGTTTGATAAATAGCTGTGCAAATATCATGTAGCATAAAAAATTGCAACAGCCACCATGGTATTGTCCAGGGCTTCTGCATTCCTAAAATATGTCATGTTTGGGGGTTCTAACTAATTTTCTATCTAAAAATGCCGATTTCAACATGTGTGTGAAAAATGTAAAAAAATTGCCCTGGACAGCAAGTGGGTAAAAAAATACTAATCTGAAAAAATGTCCCTCGTTGGACCTCCATTCTCAGTCACATCCTCCAGCGAAGCAGATGGACGTCCAGCAATGCAGGGGTGATGAAGTTTGGGGAATCTTTAGATCTTATTGCCCAATTCCTGCAATAACAATGGATAGATTCATAGAAACAGAGAAACTAAGAAAACAGCTATATATTTTTTTTTTTTTATATAAATTTTTGAATGGGTGCCAGTCTCGTCTTCCAGGGATCCAGAAGATCAGCTCCAGATGTTGATGCCCAATCAATGCCTGCAATAAAAAACAATATATTTATAGGAACATGGAAAACATAGGAGAGAGAGAGAGAGAAAAAGAGAGAAATATTTTTTTGTTTTTGTTTTTGTATTTTTTTTGTATTTTTTTGGTTTTTTTTGTGGGGGGGGGGGGGTGCAGACAATCAGGGAAGCTGTAGATCCAATCTGCCGTTCCATCTGTACCTGCAATAAAATTGATACGTTAATATTGTCTGAATGGGTAATGCTGAAAACATATGATAGGACACTTTATCTAAGCATAGGTTTTCTCATCATTTATAAATGATGGTGGTGATCTTGGGACAATAGTCCTCAGCAGCACAGAATGTCCAACAATTATGTTCTCTATAATATAAAATACATTCTGCTTCCTATAATTGCTCCTCTGTAATTGGTGTCATAGATGTGCAGACCAGGGAACTCCATTGCAGAGGTCCCCCTCACACCCGTAGATATTTGGCCATGAGGATCAGCAGAGAGTGGAAACATTGAGATACATTTCTATGTTTTGTTTGCACAATTGTTTGTGACTTGTGGGTCTGTTCACAGCGTGTTTATTCCAGTAACATTAGTGCCATGCATGTTAAGTGTGCTGATGCCATTCGTTCTTTCTGAATGGCACCCCAATACACCTTCTGATGGAGGTGCATTGTAGCACAACAACACACTAACATGCATTGTGGTGTTTTGTGAAATATGGAGCATGCATGGACCATTATTTGGCAGCACACCACACATTATGGGGTTGTGCTTTTGGCACATTACTGATCTGCCCTGCATTGTACTGCCACACACATTCATATGAAGGTGCATTACTCCCTAACAAGGAGATCTTTGTACCCAAGCAGTATATAGACTGTGATAACATGGGCATCTTATATCTAATGTCATGGACCTGCAGAACATTTTACGTTGGCTAAATTATTAGACATTTAAGGCAAAGGATTGGAGATCATTTATACTTTGCCAGTAATAGTAAAATGATAACGTCCATCAATGGGCACATTGGCACACAACTCAATTTTGACGCATCACATATGGGATTTGTAGCTTTGGAGCCGGTCTTCTAAGACCCTTGTGGTGGTGATTTTGATAAGGAAGAGCTTCAGAGAGAAACACAACAGATTCAAAGATTTGAAGGCTCCCCTCCCCCAGGTCTGAAGGAGAATTTGAGCTATAAACCGTTTTTATCATTCTTACAATTTTAGTTCCTATATGATTTAGAAAAATGGGGACAACACCGGTACAGCTGCACTATTTAATGTTGCAAATCATTTGATTGTTTATTATTTGGTTGTTTTTTGTATCAAACTAGTGTAGCAACCGGCACCCTCTCTCTCCACTATCCTTGGCTCGCTCACAGGAGAAAAAGGCGCACCATGCCACCATGCCCATACCCCCTGGTTTGCAGAGGTTAAGCACACTTGTTTTAACTTACGGGTCTTACAGAAAGGTTCCCCTCAAAGCTGGTTTCTGTCCCTAGAATGTAAGGACAAAGTCTCTATACCCCAAGTAACTCCAAGGTCCACACCAGTGTCATCTCCAACGTAGAGTTTATTTTCCTTATGCTTGAACATCCACAAAGTTGAGAAGAGAGAAAGGTGTTAAGAAGACAGATTAATTCAGGCACTCCTGGCTTCTTCGCCACTCGATCCCGAGTGGGTATAGCTCACCCGGATAGTCACCCAAGGGCACTAGCAGCTGGCATGTAGCTCGAACAGTCTATCAGATTCCCTAATGGATGCGTTCAGGAGATCCTCTGCCACAGAATCTATAGTGTCCCAAACCTCCTAATGGTCCCGTTGTTTAGATCCCTTTTTCGGATGGATGACATCCCTCCGAAGAGTTACTGGGCCCCTTCCTTCACTGTGATCTCTCACCAGTCCTTCGGAACGGTCCTCCCCCAGCCTCCTCTTCCCCTCGCAAGGCGGCACCCTGGGATTCCTCCTCTCGAAGTGGGCTCCAGCTAAAGGCGCTGGGCCCAGGGCTGAAGTTGCAGTCCCAGGACTAAAGGTGCCTGGGACTGAAGCACACGTGGGCCCATGGCCTGGAGGGCCATGCACCACGCACCAGGACTCCGACTCTGGAACGAAGAACCCCTCCCAGGCGGCGTCTGCCCCTTCTGTATCCTCTCCCGGCATGCACAGCAGGCCGACCGTGCCCACTGAACGCCTGCCGAGAGAGGACACCAAATCGCCACTCCATCACCTGTGGTTCAACCCCGAGTACAAGTGACAGCGCCACCCATACTTCTAAGGGGAACTGCACACCAGGTAAAACAGCAGCAAGGCAGAGTCCAGTTAATTGGAAGATTCAAGCCAACTACCACTCGAATCACCCCTAAATTTAGTATAGCAATCCCTAAATTTAGGACCCCCGCTACACTAGTATACCTTGAAAAGATCATGTGCATTTGGTCCTATTGTTATCCATCTGCTGCTTGCTGTGTTAGTGGGGAAGGTAGGGGGATTCTGGGCAGTCCTGCCCTTGTTCTATACGGGTCTCCTATTTTGTACTATAGAGCGGGCATGTGGAGACTCTGGGTGAGGGTAAAGTGGTAGTATACTCAACTTTTTGACTTGTACCAACAGGAAAGCCTACCAGGCTTACCTGTAGGTACAGTGAATATCTCCTAAACTTGCATTGGTTAGGAGATTTTCACACCGCATGCAGGCGGTGACGTCACCGGCGCATGTGCTATGAAGGTCTGACATACCGCGCCAAGGGCTCCTGCGCACATGCGTGATAGTGACGTCATTGCGGTTGCGGCCACTCATGTAGCCGGAGGCTGCAAATCCAGAAAGAGGACCAGGGGAAGATGGAACCCCTGTCAGCTGGAGGGCTTTGTTTTAAGGTAAGTCTTGCATAATGTGCTAGTATGTGATGCCTCCCTGATTTTATGGCATGATGGATAAGTATCTGCCTGTATTTCTCACCATTGAGGACACCACTGATCCACCACTGATCCTGACCAAATCTCCATTTGTAGAAATTCAGCCCCAAACTTGCAAGGAGCCTCATCAGTCCTAAGCACCTTCTACCATTTATCTGCACCCCAGTTCCTATGTTTAATGCATGGTTGAGTTGCTTAGCCTTATTTCCACAACCTCTGCATGAAAACAGGAACCGGGGTGCAGAAAATGGTAGAAGGTGCTCTAGACTGATAAAATGTGAATTATTTGGGGGTAGCAGGAGGCAGTTTGTCCCCGAAGGGCTGGAGAGCGGTACAATAATGAGTGTCTGCAGGGAAGAGTGAAGTGGAGGTTCCTTGCAGGTTTGGGGTTGCATTTCTGAAAATGGAGTTGGAGATTTGGTCGGGATCAATGGTATCCTCAATGCTGAGAAATACAGGCAGATACTTATCCATCATGCCATACCATCAGGGAGGCGTGTGATTGGCCCCAAATGTATTCTGCAGCTGGACAACCACCCCAAACATACAGGCAATGTCAATAAGAACTAGCTTCAGTGTACATAAGAACAAGGAGTCCTGGAAGTGATGGTTTGGTCCCCACAGAGCCCTGATCTCAACATCATGGGGTCTGTCTGGGATTACACGAAGAGACAGAAGGATTCGAGGCAGATTACATCCACAGAAGATCTGTGCTTAGTTTGGAACAACCTACCTGCTGAGGTCCTTCAAAAACGGTGTGTAAGTGTAGCTAGAAGAATTGATGAATTTAATTTTTCGAAAAAAAAATTAGTTTTTTTTAGTTTCTGTCATAAACTTTTGTTTTCCCCTTCACTGATGGGCAATGATGAGGCGGCACTGATGGGCACTGATGAGACGGTACTGATGGGCACTGATGAGTTGGCGCTGATATAGTGGCACTGATGGGTACTGATGAGGAGTCACTGATATGTTGAATTGATGGACACTGATAGGCGGCACTGATATGCAGCACTGATGGGCACTGATAGGCGGCACTGATGGGCATTGATAGGTGGCACTGATGGGCACTGACAGGCGGCTGTGATGGGCACTGACAAGCGGCACTGATTGGCACTGATAGGCGGTACTGATGGGCAGCACTGACGGTGAGGTACTGACAGGTGTTACTGCCCGGCAGTGATTGGCACTGTGGTGGGCACTTGCAGAGTTTATTATTGGGGCACTGCTGTGCACTGGTTTGCAGGTGATTTGCACAATTGAGGGGGCTGTGCTGATAATCAATGTGCTTATTATCAGCACAGACTCCGCCGCTTGTCTCTCCCTGTCAGCGCGAACCGAGAAATGGCGTCTACCGGCACTTCCTGGTTCACGCGATGATCAGCTGTGACAGAGGCTTCTTATCACGATCGTAGATGCCGGGTGTCAGACTGACATGCCGCACTCGCGATCGCCGTGATGCGTGCCCCGATGGGCAGGCGCCGGCTTGTTATCCTGCTGGACGTCATATGACGCCCAGTCAGGATAACAGAACCACTTCCCGGACGTCAATATGCTATTGACCGGGCGGGAAGTGGTTAAACAGGTTTAAACTCAACCTTCAGAGGACTTTTGTTTTGCCTGGTGTGCACTTTTCAGAGGACCTTTTGTGTTATTGAATTCTGATCTCATATTTATAGTGGTCACTGAGCTGGCACTTCAGAGTGATGGATTCACCCTTCAGAGGGATATTAGTTATTTCTTCACTATTGAGCTAGATTTTTAGAGTGTCATTTCACTTTTCAGAGTTTTATTTTATTTTTCATATTTCCATTGAATATTGTATTTGTATTCACAATGCTGTAATGCTAAATGGTTGTGCAGAGGAGCTCATTCCCATTCCACATTTATTGAGAGCGCTGCTTATATGTTTTTTTATATAACAAAAGAAAATTGCTCGATTCCCCTATCTATACATTTAGAGTTGGGGGGAATAATTCCTGTGGAGTTATTGTATTCTGACAGCGGGAGGTTTTCTAGCCGTCAGCATACAATGATCACTGCTGCCATGTATATCTTCCGGCAGTAATCGCATGACAAAAAGTCAGACAGGCTGGTTCTACTGAAGGCGATGGATGGATCAACCTCAGTACAACCAGCCTGCCCATACATGGATAAAAATGTGGCGAGTTCCTGCTGATCCGGCTGAATTACCATATGGCCAGATTAAACGGTGTTATCAGTGGAAAAACAAGAAATTTTCAGGCAGCGAACATGTTGTTTGTTTGAAATTTTATTGAAATAGAAAATTAAGACTTACTGATCAATCTGGTGGTGCTGGACCTCATGGTGACTCCTCTTCAAGCATATAAGGTTGAATATTGACCACCCCTCCAACAAAGGTGATATGATAATGAGGCTGTTGGGAAAATAAATGACATTTAATAAAGGGTTTCCTACAGAAAAATACAGATCCAAAACATTGAGGAATCTTCTACTTACCCATTGAGTCAGAGGGACAAAAGCCCGGCAGATCGGACACTGGGGCCAACGCGTTTCATTCATTTGTCTATACAGCCACTGCGCGATGCACGGGGAATGAAATCTGTGGGAACAGAAAAGACGGTAAGTTTCTTCTCCCTCCTCCAGATCCACCAAACAGATGGTGCAGATGTCCGGACGGGCTGGAGAACGGCTTCTATCCCTCTGTCTGGCCTCAGGGATCCGACGTCTCCTGGATCTCGCCGGCAGCTGGTCCGGTGCACGACCCACCAGAGAGTATCGAGACCTGGTTCTCGAGGCAATTGGACCTGTAATAACAAATATACATTCATATCAATACATTCTGATCAATGCAAACCATATTTTCATAGTTACATTGGCTCAGCTTACTTCAGTGATCCTCTCTATTAGGGATGAGCTTCGAGTTCGAGTCAAACTCATGTTCAACTCGAACATTGCCTGTTCGCCCGTTCGCCGAACAACGAACAAATTGGGGTGTTCGCGGCAAATTCGAAAAATCTATGGGAGAAATCTAAAGTGCTAATTATAAAGGCTTATATGCAAGTTATTGTCCTAAAAAGTGTTTGGGGACCGGGGTCCTGCCCCAGGGGACATGTATCAATGCAAAAAGAAGTTTTAAAAACGGCCGTTCTTTCGGGAGCAGTGATTTTAATAATGCTTAAAATGAAAAAATAAAAGTGAAATATTCCTTTAAATTTCGTACCTGGGGGGTGTGTATGATATGCATGTGAAGTGGCGCATGTTTCCCGTGCTTAGAACTGTCCCTGCAAAAAATGTCATTTTTGAAAGAAAAAAAGTCATTTAAAACTGACTCGCGGCTATTAATGAATTGTCGGCTCCCGGCAATACATACAAAAGTCATTGATAAAAAATAAAAAAAAAGCGTGGGGGTTCCCCAGAATTCAATTACCAGGCCCTTCAGGTCTGGAATGGATATTAAGGGGAACCCCGCCGCAAATTTAAAAAAAAATTGACGTGGGGTTCCCCCAAATATCCATTCCAGGCCCTTCAGATCTGGCATGGATTTTAAGGGGAACTCCACCCCAAATTTAAAAAAAAAATGGCGTGGAGTCCCCCTAAAAATCCATACCAGACCCCTTATCCGAGCACGCAACCTGGCCGGCCGCAGTGGAAAAGGGGGGGGGGGGGCGAGAGAGCGGCCCCCTCCCTCCTGAACCGTACCAAGCCACATGCCCTCAACATGGGGAGGATGTCCCCATGTTGATGGGGACAAGGGCCTCATCCCCACAACCCTTGCCCGGTGGTTGTGGGGGTCTGCGGGCGGGGGGCTTATCGGAATCTGGAAGACTCCTTTAACAAAGGGGACCCCCAGATCCCGCCCCCCCCTATGTGAATTGGTAAGGGGTACATTGTACCCCTACCATTTCACGAAGAAAGCGTACATTTTTTTAAAAAAAACCACACAAACACCTTGAAAAAGTCCTTTATTAAAAAAAAAACAAAAAAACATTCCAGCGGTGAAATCCAGTGTCCCGCGGCGATCCCGATGTCCAGCGCTGTCCTTCATTGGTTGTGCCTGAGCGGACCTGATGGGGAACTCCCTCTCAGTATTTTAAATGTATAGACCCGCCCCTTCTAAAGTTCCCCATCAGGTCCGCTCAGCGGACCAGATGCGGAACATGAGAAGGGGCGGGTCTATACATGTATTACCAAAGTGAGAGCAGTTCCCCATCAGGTCCGCCCCCTCGGTATGTCGGACCCGCCTACGTCATTGGCTTGAGCGGGGAACTTCCTTCACTGTGTAAGTTTTTTTTTTTAAATAAAAGACTTTTTCAAGGTGTTTGTGTGTTTTTTTAAACATTTTTTTACGCTTTCTTCGTGAAATGGTAGGGGTACAATGTACCCCTTACCCATTCACATAGGGGGGGCCGGGATCTGGGGGTCCCCTTTGTTAAAGAGGTCTTCCAGATTCCGATAAGCCCCCCGCCCGCAGACCCCCACAACCACCGGGCAAGGGTTGTGGGGATGAGGCCCTTGTCCCCATCAACATGGGGACATCCTCCCCATGTTGAGGGCATGTGGCTTGGTACGGTTCAGGAGGGAGGGGGGGCCGCTCTCTCGTCCCCCCCTTTTCCCCTGCGGCTGGCCAGGTTGCGTGCTCGGATAAGGGGTCTGGTATGGATTTTTAGGGGGACTCCACGCCATTTTTTTTTAAAATTTGGGGTGGAGTTCCCCTTAAAATCCATGCCAGATCTGAAGGGCCTGGAATGGATATTTGGGGGAACCCCACGTCAATTTTTTTTAAATTTGCGGCGGGGTTCCCCTTAATATCCATTCCAGACCTGAAGGGCCTGGTAATTGAATTCTGGGGAACCCCCACGCTTTTTTTTTTTTTTTATCAATGACTTTTGTATGTATTGCCGGGAGCCGACAATTCATTAATAGCCGCGAGTGAGTTTTAAATGCATTTTTTTCTTTCAAAAATGACATTTTTTGCAGGGACAGTTCTAAGCACGGGAAACATGCGCCACTTTACATGCATATCATACACACCCCCCAGGTACGAAATTTAAAGGAATATTTCACTTTTATTTTTTCATTTTAAGCATTATTAAAATCACTGCTCCCGAAAAAACGTCCGTTTTTAAAACTTCTTTTTGCATTGATACATGTCCCCTGGGGCAGGACCCGGGTCCCCAAACACTTTTTAGGACAATAACTTGCATATTAGCCTTTATAATTAACACTTTAGATTTCGAACGTTCGAGTCCATTGTATTTAATAGGGTTCTAAAGTTTACACGAACATTTTGTCTGTTCGCAGGTTCTGGTGCGAACCGAACAGGGGGGTGTTCGGCTCATCCTTGCTCTATATCTTCCAGATCCTAAGCTGAGGGGCTGCCCTGCTGGATAGTAACCATAGGGGGTCGCCTGCTCTGTGTGGGCATCATTCAGAGAATGCCTTGCATTTTTCTCAGTGAATACAAAGCATTCTGTGATTGGACAAGATGGAGATTGTGACATCTCTGCCCCCGCTCTACACCCCATCCAATCAGAGAACACTTTGCAGGAACTGAGAAAACACAAAGTGTTTTCAGAATGGTGCGGCACCCGGAAGACGAGGGTCTCTGTAGGAGCGGCAGATCTCAAAATTGAAAACAGACCTTGTCCTTTAAGAGGGTCTAATGTGTATTTTGCGGGGGACACATTCGAAAAAAAGTGTAGGGTTCCCCAAAACACAAATCAGACACTTGTCCCCGATGGGGGTCTGGTATGGATATTGAGGGTGACCCCTGTGAAAGAAAAATGTACGGGGTCCCTGTCAAATCAGACCCTTTGTGTCTGGTGTGGATTTTAAGGGGGACTCTATGCCAAAAACTAAAAAAAATAATCTAGCCACCCCCAAATCCAAACCACATCCTTACCTGAGCATGGAGCCTGGTAGGCAAAGAAAAGGGGGGGGGGAGAGTGCAGCCCCCTCCTGAACCATACCAGGCCACATGCCCTCGACATGGGGGGATACTCTGCTAGGGGGGACCCTGGTAAGATATCTTGTCCCCATAATGATGCAGACAAGGGCCTTCCTCCCCCCATCCCTGGTCCGGTGCATGTGGGGGTCTGTGGGGGGTAACTTATCAGAATCTTGAAAATTTGAAAAAAAGGGGTCCCTCCTATATCTGGCCTCCCCCGTGCTTAATAAGTATGGGGTACATAGTACTCCTTGTTATCCACTCACCAAAAATGTGAAGTATAAATAAAGACACGCCACCATTAAACTATAAAACACTTGATAAAGCATTTTAAAAAAAAGTATTATTTCAAATGAAGAATTAAAAAAAAAAAAAATATTTTGTCCCACACAGCCAACCAATGATGAAAAATCCCCGACACACCACAAAAAATTACATATATGTATGATGACCATATATCAGATATTAGAAGTCTGCCTGGCGTCCTGTTGCTATGGAAACGCCACCAAACAACAGACAGAGGAGTCTCTCACTTCTGGATCAGTCCCCCCCACACATCATTGTACCCCCTAATTTTACTACCCCCCTGCCATACATTACCCCCCCCGCCATTCAATACTACACCCCCCCATACATCTCCCCCCCATACATCTCCCCCCTGCCATACAATACTACACCCCCCCATACATCTCCCCCCCATACATCATCCCCCTCATAAATCCCCCCCCCATACATTACCCACCCTCATACATCACCCCCTGCCATACAATACTACACCTCCCCCATACACCACTGCCCTCTCCCATGCATCACTACACCCCCCCCCCCATACACTACCACATCTCCCATTCATCACTGCCCTCCCCCATACATCATTGTACCCCCTAATATTACTAACCCCCATACATTACTGCCCCCCCATACATCACCCCCCCTTACCTAACACAGCGGGGTTGTATGGTCAGCCTGGGATCTGGGAGGATGAATGGGGGAAGTTCTCTCCTCTCTGAAATCAAGGGGGGGGGACAAGCACCTAATATCATTGGTTGTTAGGATACCAGTGGCCCTAGCAACCAGTGACAGCTGGGGGAGGAGTCTCAGAGCACTGCCCTGGGCTCTATGATTGGTCTGGCGTAGAAGGGGGCAATGTATACAGGGGCAGACAGGACAGGAGGACAGCATTACCCCCCCATGTGTGCAGTGTGTGAGGGGGGCCCCATCCCTCTTAGGGGGCCCTGTACCCTGCACACATGAAGGACACCCCACTGATCAGACATGACACCTACCTGCTGGAATGGCGTCTCTGTCTCCATCAAGGTGGATGCGATGGTCCTGACGCCCAGATCCAGAGGCTGCCATCCTGGTGGTATTGGATGCCTATAGGAGAGAACTAACACAAAATGTGATTAATAATCACAATAATCGCAACAATAGTGATAATAATACTAATAAAAGTTTTATTAGTTGTAGATATCAATAGAAATCGCAGAAATCCTCCGTAATCAGCCGATCACAAGGAGAGAGGCGTTGGAGCTGTCACACGCTTTGAAAACTCCTCAGCTAGTGACAGCTACAGCCACAGCCAGGGACACCTGCACTGCTTCCAACTGTCACTTTTGATTGACAGCTCAGCCAGCCAATGACAGTTACAGCCACAGCCAGGGACACCTGCACTGCCTCCAACTGTCACTTTTGATTGACAGCTCAGCCAGCCAATGACAGGAAGTAAAAAAAATAAAGTCTATTGGCAGGATCAATATGGAGGGCTCAGCAAAACACAATTACTATGAGAAAGTTATTGATAATCTGCATTATATAGCTGATTGATTCTGTTCATATTTCCAATATTTTCTGTATTCCCCATTCTAATTAGTAAACACTTTTGAAAATGACATTTGTGGTTGAATTCCAATTTATTTATGACTACAGAGAGCAGACATCCCAAACTGCAAAAACTAATTTCATCGAGGTGACACCGCCCACTGGTATGTGTCAGTAGTTTTTTTATTTTTAATAATTGATTTTTTTACAATTAAATTTTTTTCTTGATTTTTTTTCACAATGCTTTTTGGGGGGAGGGGGTTGGGGCAACGAACAGTGTTGGTAGGGCAGGGGAGTTTTTTTTTTTTTTATACTTTTGAATTTTTTTTTTTTTTTTTTTAATATTTTTTGTGGGGTTTTGGTGAGATGACAGCATATACACTTTTTTTTACTTCAAAGCAGGATATATATATATATATATATATATATATATATATATATATATATATATATATATATATATATGCTCTGAATAAAAGTAAAAAACATAACAAATAAACAAACAGTGAGTGTATATATATATATATATATATATATATATATTGTTGTCCTATGTTGTAAAGAGGCGTTTCAAAATTCTCCCATTAAAATCAATGGAATTTGGTCCACCACAAAATGGCCGCCAGGCAGAGCCCTAATTACAAGGACAGATTGTTTAGTGTTGTAGGGGATGCTAGGAGCGGAAGTTGTGTTGCAGAGACGTCTGCGAGGACAAAGTCAGTCTTCACAGCTGTTCCCCGTTGCTCCGATCATTCCCGGGAGATCGGAAGGTGTTTGCGGGAGTCTCCCGCACCTCGCGGGAAACTTGAGATGTCTGAGAGAGGCACCTAATTCATACTAAACGTCTGATTTTCAGATATGGGGGGAACCAATGGCATGAATATTGTTTCATAGTTTTCATGTTTGCACTATTTGGAGCATTTTCATTCAGTAATGGGTGGAGTTGGAAGGATTATCGCCATGGAAACGCTGTAATCCCGGATCTAATTAGTGACCACTTTGAAAATGACATTTATGTTTGATATTCCAAATAATCTATGACTACAAAGCTGCATCGATTCAAGATAAATGTGTGATTTTCAGGTATGGGGGGAACCAGGAGGATGAATATTGTTTCCTATATATATGGGAATCAGACGGTGACGGCGAATCAGAAATGGTGTCAGACTTTAGTACTCTATATTTTCCATAGGCAACAATATCAACAGGTAATATGTTTAGTGTTACAGAGAAAGTCTGGTGCTAGTAATATCGCTTTCACTCCGGCGTGCGCAGCGATATGTAACATGTGTATCACAATTGGCGCTTTCATACATACATGCGTTTACGTTCGTATGTGTGTATATGTGGGGGTGGGGCCTCAAATGGGGGGGGGGGGGGTTATGTGCTTGGATGTAACTTTCATTTTTTAGTATTTAAAAAAAATGGTAATTCGATTTTTATTTAACCACTTCAGCTCTGGAAGATTTACCCCCTTCCTGACCAGACAATATGGCACTGCGTTATTTTAACTGGCAATTGCGCAGTCATGCAACACTGTACCCAAATAAAATGTTTGTCCTTTTTTCCCACAAATAGAGCTTTCTTTTGGTGGTATTTGATCACCTCTGTGGTTTTTTTTTGTTTTTTTTTTGCTTTATAAACAAAAAAAAACTAATTGTTTTGAAAAAAAACAAAACAATATATTTTGCTTTCTGCTATAAAAAAAAATAAAAAATTCTTCATCAATTTAGGCCAATATGTATTCTGCTACATGTTTTTGGTAAAACAAAAAAAAATGATGTCATTCAGGGATGAGCCAAACACCCCCCATGTTCGGTTCGCACCAGAACCTGCGAACAGACAAAATGTTCGTGTAAACTTTAGAACCCTATTAAATACAATGGACTCGAACGTTCGAAATCTAAAGTGCTAATTATAAAGGCTTATATGCAAGTTATTGTCCTAAAAAGTGTTTGGGGACCGGGGTCCTGCCCCAGGGGACATGTATCAATGCAAAAAGAAGTTTTAAAAACGGCCGTTTTTTCGGGAGCAGTGATTTTAATAATGCTTAAAATGAAAAAATAAAAGTGAAATATTCCTTTAAATTTCATACCTGGGGGGTGTGTATGATATGCATGTAAAGTGGCGCATGTTTCCCGTGCTTAGAACTGTCCCTGCAAAAAATGTCATTTTTGAAAGAAAAAAAGTCATTTAAAACTCACTCGCGGCTATTAATAAATTGTCGGCTCCCGGCAATACATTGAAAAGTCATTGATAAAAATAAATAAAAAAGCGTGGGGGTTCCCCAGAATTCAATTACCAGGCCCTTCAGGTCTGCAATGGATATTAAGGGGAACCCCGCCGCAAATTAAAAAAAAATTGACGTGGGGTTCCCCCAAATATCCATTACAGGCCCTTCAGATCTGGCATGGATTTTAAGGGGAACTCCACCCCAAATTTTTTAAAAAAATGGCGTGGAGTCCCCCTAAAAATCCATACCAGGCCCCTTATCCGAGCATGCAACCTGGCCGGCCGCAGGGGAAGAGGGGGGGACGAGAGAGCAGCCCCCCCTCCCTCCTGAACCATACCAGGCCACATGCCCTCAACATGGGGAGGATGTCCCCATGTTGATGGGGACAAGGGCCTCATCCCCACAACCCTTGCCCGGTGGTTGTGGGGATCTGCGGGCGGGGGGCTTATCGGAATCTGGAAGACCCCTTTAACAAAGGGGACCCCCAGATCCTGCCCCCCCCCTATGTGAATTGGTAAGGGGTACATTGTACCCCTACCATTTCACGAAGAAAGCGTAAAAAAATGTTTAAAAAAACACACAAACACCTTTAAAAAGTCCTTTATTAAAAAAAACCAAAAAAAAAACATTCCAGCGGTGAAATCCAGTGTCCCGCGGCGATCCCGATGTCCAGCGCTGTCCTTTATTGGTTGTGCCTGAGCGGACCTGATGGGGAACTCCCTCTCAGTATTTTAAATGTATAGACCCGCCCCTTCTAAAGTTCCCCATCAGGTCCGCTCAGCGGACCAGATGCGGAACATGAGAAGGGGCGGGTCTATACATGTATTACCAAAGTGAGAGCAGTTCCCCATCAGGTCCGCCCCCTCGGTATGTCGGACCCGCCTACGTCATTGGCTTGAGCGGGGAACTTCCTTCACTGTGTAATTTAAATTTACACAGTGAAGAAAGTTTCCCCGCTCAGGCCAATGACGTAGGCGGGTCCGACATACCGAGGGGGCGGACCTGATGGGGAACTTCTCTCACTGTGTAATACATGTATAGACCCGCCCCTTCTCATGTTCCGCATCTGGTCCGCTGAGCGGACCTGATGGGGAACTTTAGAAGGGGCGGGTCTATACATTTAAAACACTGAGAGGGAGTTCCCCATCAGGTCCGCTCAGGCACAACCAATAAAGGACAGCGCTGGACATCGGGATCGCCGCGGGACACTGGATTTCACCGCTGGAATGTTTTTTTTTTTTTTTTAATAAAGGACTTTTTCAAGGTGTTTGTGTGTTTTTTTTTTTTTTTTTTAAATTACGCTTTCTTCGTGAAATGGTAGGGGTACAATGTACCCCTTACCAATTCACATAGGGGGGGGCAGGATCTGGGGGTCCCCTTTGTTAAAGGGGTCTTCCAGATTCCGATAAGCCCCCCGCCCGCAGATCCCCACAACCACCGGGCAAGGGTTGTGGGGATGAGGCCCTTGTCCCCATCAACATGGGGACATCCTCCCCATGTTGAAGGCATGTGGCCTGGTACGGTTCAGGAGGGAGGGGGGGCCGCTCTCTCGTCCCCCCCTCTTCCCCTGCGGCCGGCCAGGTTGCGTGCTCGGATAAGGGGTCTGGTATGGATTCTTGGGGGGACTCCACACCATTTTTTTTTAAATTTGGGGTGGAGTTCCCCTTAAAATCCATGCCAGATCTGAAGGGCCTGGAATGGATATCTGGGGGAACCCCACGTCAATTTTTTTTAAAATTTGCGGCGGGGTTCCCCTTAATATCCATTCCAGACCTGAAGGGCCTGGTAATAGAATTCTGGGGAACCCCCACGCTTTTTTTTTATTTTTTTTATCAATGACTTTTGTATGTATTGCCGGGAGCCGACAATTCATTAATAGCCGCGAGTGAGTTTTAAATGACTTTTTTTCTTTCAAAAATGACACTTTGTGCAGGGACAGTTCTAAGCACGGGAAACATGCGCCACTTTACATGCATATCATACACACCCCCCAGGTACGAAATTTAAAGGAATATTTCACTTTTATTTTTTCATTTTAAGCATTATTAAAATCACTGCTCCCGAAAAAACGGCCGTTTTTAAAACTTCTTTTTGCATTGATACATGTCCCCTGGGGCAGGACCCCGGTCCCCAAACACTTTTTAGGACAATAACTTGCATATAAGCCTTTATAATTAGCACTTTAGATTTCTCCCATAGATTTTTCGAATTTGCCGCGAACACCCCAATTTGTTCGCTGTTCGGCGAACGGGCGAACAGGCAATGTTCGAGTCGAACATGAGTTCGACTCGAACTCGAAGCTCATCCCTAATGTCATTTTTTCCCCAGAAATAGAGCTTACTTTTGGTGGTATTTGATCATCAAAAGAGACCGAAAATTTTAGGAAAAAAACAAAACAATATATTTTATTTTCTGCTACAAAACCTATCCAATAAAAATTTTAAAAGAATCAAATTTCTTCATCAGTTTAGGCCAATATGTATCCTGCTACATATTTTTGGTAAAAAAATCCCAATAAGTGTATGTTGATAGGTTTGCGCAAAAGTTATATCATCTACAAACTATGGGATATTTCTATTTATTTTTTAATTTTTTTTACTAGTAATGGTGGCGATCAGCAACTTGTAGCTGGACTGCGATATTGTGGCAGCCAATCGGACACTAACTGACACTTTTTGGGGACCAGTGACACTAATACAGTGATCAGTGCTAAAAATATATACTGCCACTGTACTAATGACACTGGCTTGGAAGGGGCGATCAAAGGGTTAAATGTGTGCCTAACATTGGTGTGCGCAGTCTATTGCATTAGGGTGTGCACCCCAGAGGACAGTGTCAGTAAAGCAAAGATTAGTGTCAGTAGGGCAGTGGGTGGTGTCAGTAGTTTTTACTTTTATTTTTTAGTAGATTATTTTTAACAATTTTGTTTGTTTCATTATTTTTTATAATATTATTTTTTTAGTAATGTTTATTTTTATTTTTTTAGAAGCTCCATTGGGGGGCTTTGGTGAAATATTAAGGGTTTAAACAGAGAGAAAGGGACCGAGGACAGAGCCTCCGCAGCCCTTTCTCTGCAGCCTCAGCTGCGCTGGACAGTGAACAGTGCTCCGTGCTGGGTGGCTTCCCGTTTAATCACAAATTGAAACATAGTAAACATAGTGTACAATGCTTCAGTTAAGAATGAACACAGGAACAATTGGTACAGATTACACGATTGGTACACACACTGTTTTCTTTTATTCATCCATCCTGAATTATCTCCCACAGCAGCAGGCAGGAGAAAAAAGGAGGGAATCTGCTTGCACTGCTGAAGGGTGGACAGGGGGCACAAGGAAGCAGAGGGAATCTGCACCACACAGGGTGATTAGGGTGTGCCCAGGCACATCCAGTGTACCCTGTGCACATGCCTATGGTGCCTAACCAGTGTTTTATTACAGAGTGGGAGGTCCTTTTACTAGGGTAAGACATGTGTAGCGGGTGTTTACTTTCCCGCCAGTAATTTTGAATTTTTGCGGTGACACCAGTGGTGTATCTCCGGCGGTCCACCGGGTGGCGCTGTCACTTTGGGCCGACGGACGAGTCATTGCTGGGTCGAATCCTTTTTTGTCTTTCCTCGGCAATCGTGTGGTGGGGCGGGGAACCCGCTGCGCTTGCCGGGGGAAGGTATAAAGGGGGCCGGCCATTTTGTCACGGGGTTGGTTGTCCCTGGCACCTTCAGCCTGCGGACGGAGTTTGTGTTTTTCCTCTAGGCGGACTAGGCCTAGAGGACCACCGGAGGTCGTGTTCCACTTCAGGCACCTTTAGCCTGTGGTGAGGTACTCGGTTGGCGGTCCGGAGCTCAGTGCCCAACACTGAGTTCCGCGAGGGAAGGATCCTAGGGTGCTCCGGAGATGGACACCTGAATCCGAGGTGGACGTAATGGACCGGGAAGAGCTCCTCATCTGAAGACCCGGTGCAGCATACTGCCGGTGACGGGTGAGTCTCTTGTCGGAGACCGTCCGGAAGGTGAATTCCCTTGTGCGGAGACCATTGCCCACTCTTTGGAGGAGAGTGGAGGAAAGAACTTGTGTCTGGGCCTATATACACATTCACACCTCCTGTTCTGTTTTGTAAAGCAAGTAAGTCCATGCTATGTTCAAATAAAGGAGTGTTGGACTTGCAACAGTGTGAGGCTCGTTTCCTGGCAGATGACTCCTGGAGGGAGGACCCGATACACAATGCAGGCCCGAAGGTAAAAAAACTTCTGCTAATACCACTTATACATCTGTGGTGGAGGCCTGGCGTAGCGGCCGCACTCCCTTTCCTATCATACCCCTAGACCAGAGACATTGCGAGCGAGAACTTTAATAGAGGGGATTGGGAGTGTGGTGGGGGTCGGGTGACCCTGTCCGCTACACATGGATCCCTGTCCATGCTTTCCATGTCTTCCCTTCTGTCAGAACAGTCTTATGTAGCGCCCTGCTCCCAATGAGTGGGCGCTATATGTTGAAATGTAGTTGTCTGGGCATTAGTTTAGCCCAGAGAGATTGTTTATTTAAATTGTGGCACTGTTTCAGTTTGATTGGTTGCATGATTTTCCCCCCACCGGTGGGTGTCGCTGTCACCGCTGGTCAGGGTTGGAAAGGCAACAGGCTGGACGTATTGGGTACCTCTTTCCCAGCAGCAGCCCAGGGGGCGTGGTGAACCCACTGTGCATGCTGGGAGAGGGTATTTAAGTGACAGATGCCATTAGGGTGAAAGAGAGTTGGTTGTCATCTTCTTCGATCCTCACCTGAGGGCCCTCCTGGCCTCAGGGATGTGTTGGCAGGTCCCACCTCGGGGCCACGTTGGCCCGAGGCCTCGCAACTGAGATGTAGGCCCAGGAGTTGCTGGGACCTACTGATCCGGGGGATGATCCTGTGTCGCCTTGCCTGATGGAAGGGACCGAGCAATTGAGGATTCAATTGGAGGATGCACCTGGTTCCCAAAATCTACCTCACAGTGCTGCTGGTGCGGCTGAAAGATCCTGGCACTGAGAGCCGTGTTCTTTCTGAGGGAGCTAACCCAGTGAGGGGTTATACAGGTCTGTGGCAGAGACTATTCTATTGAACAAATTCCAATACCAAGTCTGTGGCAGAGACTATTCTATTGATCGAGCTTCTGCTAGGCCAGTGAGATTAGGCCTATCCGGTGGTGGCTGAGTCCAGCGTGGAGACAGTCACTCCTCTGGACCTAGGAAGTTTCCGTGATTGACAAGTAAGATACCTGAGTCCTCCCCATTCTTCTATTCCCCTCTATTGGAACGTTTTATTCAAATAAAACTCTTGAAAGAGACTTTGTGTCGGTGCAGACATTTCTTATGGACAGACTCTTCAAGGAGAACCTCTGAGCCGAAGATTTGGAACAGTAAGGTAATGTGCAAAGACCCACAACTAAACCAGCAGCTCCTACGAGGGTACCGCTACACTTGTTTACTGGGCAGACCGCCGTTCTGCCTCTCTGCTGGTCGATCGGCAGGTACCAGTGGACATTGAGTCCACGGTACCTGCCGCTGGGCTCCCGCTGTGTATGATCACGGTGGTAATCAGCCACCTGTGGAGCGCATGCGTGCCCCCTATATGGAAGAGCCAGATCACATGTATACAGTGGTGGCTGGTTCATAAGGGGCACAGGGGCGCTGCCCCCCCTAATCTCCATGCGATGCCCCCTAATCTCCATGTGGGGTGCCAGACACAAAGATTTCTATGAGTTTTCTTTTTTTAAGCACATGATTAGAGCCTTATGCCGCGTACACACGATCATTATTCACGGCGGTTAAAAAAACGCCGTGAATAATGACAGGAAAAACGAGGGAACTGCTTGGTTCCCTAAACACGGTCGTTTTTCCCGTCATTTTTTCTCTTGACGAGAAAAACGACCGTCTGTGGGCTCCGCGGCAGTGTTTCCCTATGGGAAAACTGCAGCGGAAAAAAATGCTGGAAAAACCGACGAGAAAATTTAGAACATGTTCTAATTTTTCTCGTCGTTTTTTATGCCGTTTTTCTCGACGAGAAAAACGACATAAAGCCCACAGACGATCGTTTTTCTCGGCGAAAAGAAAAAATGCAGTTTTTCTCGGCGAGAAAAGCAGTCGTGTGTACGCGGCATGAGCCTTTAATTGGCTTCAAAAAGGTTGGAATATTGATTCCCAGAAGAGTTGAAGCTGTTATAGCTACAAAGGGCGGACCAACTCAACATTGAACCCTACAGACTAAGACTGTGATGCCATTAACGTTTATGTGCGTGTAAAGGCAGGTGTCCGAATACTTTTGGTAGTATAATGTATGCTATGTAGATTGTTTTTTTTTGGACTGGTCATTAGGGATGAGCTTCGAGTTCGAGTCGAACTCATGTTCGACTCGAACATTGCCTGTTCGCCCGTTCGCCGAACAGCGAACAAATTGGGGTGTTCGCGGCAAATTCGAAAAATCTATGGGAGAAATCTAAAGTGCTAATTATAAAGGCTTATATGCAAGTTATTGTCCTAAAAAGTGTTTGGGGACCCGGGTCCTGCCCCAGGGGACATGTATCAATGCAAAAAGAAGTTTTAAAAACGGCCGTTTTTTCGGGAGCAGTGATTTTAATAATGCTTAAAATGAAAAAATAAAAGTGAAATATTCCTTTAAATTTCGTACCTGGGGGGTGTGTATGATATGCATGTGAAGTGGCGCATGTTTCCCATGCTTAGAACTGTCCCTGCACAAAATGTAATTTTTGAAAGAAAAAAATGCATTTAAAACTCACTCGCGGCTATTAATAAATTGTCGGCTCCCGGCAATACATACAAAAGTCATTCATAAAAAAAAAAAAAAAAAGTGTGGGGGGTCCCCAGAATTCAATTACCAGGCCCTTCAGGTCTGGAATGGATATTAAGGGGAACCCCGCCGCAAATTAAAAAAAAAAATTGACGTGGGGTTCCCCCAAATATCCATTCCAGGCCCTTCAGATCTGGCATGGATTTTAAGGGGAACTCCACCCCAAATTAAAAAAAAAATGGCGTGGAGTCCCCCTAAAAATCCATACCAGACCCCTTATCCGAGCACGCAACCTGGCCGGCCGCAGGGGAAAAGGGGGGGACGAGAGAGCGGCCCCCCTCCCTCCTGAACCGTACCAGACAAATGCCCTCAACATGGGGAGGATGTCCCCATGTTGATGGGGACAAGGGCCTCATCCCCACAACCCTTGCCCGGTGGTTGTGGGGGTCTGCGGGCGGGGGGCTTATCGGAATCTGGAAGACCCCTTTAACAAAGGGGACCCCCAGATCCCAGCCCCCCCCTATGTGAATTGGTAAGGGGTACATTGTACCCCTACCATTTCACGAAGAAAGCGTAAAAAAATGTTTAAAAAAACCCACAAACACCTTGAAAAAGTCCTTTATTTAAAAAAAAAAAACAAAAAACATTCCAGCGGTGAAATCCAGTGTCCCGCGGCGATCCCGATGTCCAGCGCTGTCCTTCATTGGTTGTGCCTGAGCGGACCTGATGGGGAACTCCCTCTCAGTATTTTAATTGTATAGACCCGCCCCTTCTGAAGTTCCCCATCAGGTCCGCTCAGCGGACCAGATGCGGAACATGAGAAGGGGCGGGTCTATACATGTATTACACAGTGAGAGAAGTTCCCCATCAGGTCCGCCCCCTCGGTATGTCGGACCCGCCTACGTCATTGGCTTGAGCGGGGAACTTCCTTCACTGTGTAATTTAAATTTACATAGTGAAGGAAGTTCCCCGCTCAAGCCAATGACGTAGGCGGGTCTGACATACCGAGGGGGCGGACCTGATGGGGAACTGCTCTCACTTTGGTAATACATGTATAGACCCGCCCCTTCTCATGTTCCGCATCTGGTCCGCTGAGCGGACCTGATGGGGAACTTCAGAAGGGGCGGGTCTATACATTTAAAATACTGAGAGGGAGTTCCCCATCAGGTCCGCTCAGGCACAACCAATGAAGGACAGCGCTGGACATCGGGATCGCCGCGGGACACTGGATTTCACCGCTGGAATGTTTTTTTTTTTTTAAATAAAGGACTTTTTCAAGGTGTTTGTGTGTTTTTTTAAACATTTTTTTTACGCTTTCTTCGTGAAATGGTAGGGGTACAATGTACCCCTTACTAATTCACATAGGGGGGGGGCGGGATCTGGGGGTCCCCTTTGTTAAAGGGGTCTTCCAGATTCCGATAAGCCCTCTGCCCGCAGACCCCCACAACCACCGGGCAAGGGTTGTGGGGATGAGGCCCTTGTCCCCATCAACATGGGGACATCGTCCCCATGTTGAGGGCATGTGGCTTGGTACGGTTCAGGAGGGGGGGGGGGGGGCGCTCTCTCGTCCCCCCCTTTTCCCCTGCGGCCGGCCAGGTTGCGTGCTCGGATAAGGGGTCTGGTATGGATTTTTAGGGGGACTCCACGCCATTTTTTTTTTAAATTTGGGGTGGAGTTCCCCTTAAAATCCATGCCAGATCTGAAGGGCCTGGAATGGATATTTGGGGGAACCCCACGTCAATTTTTTTTTTTCATTTGCGGCGGGGTTCCCCTTAATATCCATTCCAGACCTGAAGGGCCTGGTAATTGAATTCTGGGGAACCCCCACGCTTTTTTTTTTTTTTATCAATGACTTTTGTATGTATTGCCGGGAGCCGACAATTCATTAATAGCCGCGAGTGAGTTTTAAATGCATTTTTTTCTTTCAAAAATGACATTTTTTGCAGGGACAGTTCTAAGCACGGGAAACATGCGCCACTTCACATGCATATCATACACACCCCCCAGGTATGAAATTTAAAGGAATATTTCACTTTTATTTTTTCATTTTAAGCATTATTAAAATCACTGCTCCCGAAAAAACGGCCGTTTTTAAAACTTCTTTTTGCATTGATACATGTCCCCTGGGGCAGGACCCGGGTCCCCAAACACTTTTTAGGACAATAACTTGCATATCAGCCTTTATAATTAACACTTTAGAGTTCGAACGTTCGAGTCCATTGTATTTAATAGGGTTCTAAAGTTTACACGAACATTTTGTCTGTTCGCAGGTTCTGGTGCGAACCGAACAGGGGGGTGTTCGGCTCATCCCTGCTGGTCATCATTTACAGTAATCTTTTTTTTTAAACTTAGATGCCATCTCTGCCCCCTGATGAAGATTTATGGCAAACTAATTGAAACACATTGGGGCTTCTCCGGGAGGTTATACTGTTTGAATAAATTCAATTCAAATATACATTTATATAATTACCCTGCCAGAGGGTATTGGGGTATTATAGCACATTGTACCATTGAGTAGTAAAACCAGAGAATTTGCATGTTTTAGAACATGTTTTCTTTAAATTTATTGTACAATTAAAATTTGTCCAGTTTATGTAAAATGCTTTTTTGTTGATGTGTTAAAGTCCCATGGGGGAGTAAATGGAATTGTTATTAGACATGGAGGGAAATCTTCTCTAAGTGTACCCGCTAGTTAGGGAGAGAGGTGCATGTCTTCAAAAAAAGACTGGAAGTGAAGTATTTATATCCAGAGTAAATAACGCTTGTAAGTTCAATCACATGGATGAGCCAAACTGCAAATTCCACTGAAGAGCCAATGAGTAAAGGATACAACATTTATTAACATGCAAACATAGTTCTCTCTTCAGGAGACTCCCGTTATTTCTGTCTGTATTGATATTGGAGAGTTCCCTCACTTCCTCACAACATCCATTTATGGTTAATGACATCGACTGGGGGACCCCCCCTTTGTATATATAAGATGTCACCCCCAGACCTATCATTTGGTGAAGGGACAGGACAAGATGTGTGTCAGCAGGCACTGGGCTTTTTTCTTTTAGCGGGTCAGCGGGCATTGAGCTTGATGTGGATATTGCTGTGATTGATGATGGATGTACATCATGGGACATCATTTATGGGTTGTTTTTTGTTATACCATAATTATACCTGAGATCCACCAGAGAAATACAAGGGAATCAAACACACGGTTCCCCTTCACACATTACCATAAATAATTCTGTCTTTTTCTGTGCCGAGGAATCAGATAGAAAGGAGATAAGGAAAATCAAATTAGAGTGGGAGTAAACTCCCATACATGACTTTTACTTATAGGTAAGCTTATAATAAGACTTACCTATAGGCAGTGCCGGCTGGTGCTAAACTTTTTGAGAGGGCGGCAAACAAACCTCCCCAGGTCCGCACTCACCCCGTCATGGTCCCCCGCACTCACCCCTCCACGGTCCCCCGCACTCACCCCGTCATGGTCCCCCGGACTCACCCCTCCACGGTCCCCCGCACTCACCCCTCCACGGTCCCCTGAACTCAGCCCCTCCACAGTCCCCCACACTCACACCCTCATGGTCCACCGCTTAGCCCTCCACGGTCCCCCACACTCAGCCCTCCACGGTCCCCCGCACTCACCCCGTCATGGTCCCCCACACTCACCCCTCCACAGTCCCCCGCACTCATGCCATCATGGTCGCCCACACTCACCCCTCCACGGTCCCCTGCACTCACCCCTTCACAGTCCCCCACACTCACCCCTCCATGGTCCCTCGCACTCAGCCCTCCACAGTCCCCCACACTCACCCCTCCATGGTCCCCCGCACTCACCCCTCCACGGTCCCCCGAACTCAGCCCCTCCACAGTCCCCCACACTCACTCCACCATGGTCCCCCGCACTCAGCCCTCCACAGTCCCCCACACTCACCCCTCTATGGTCCCCCACACTCACCCCTCCACAGTCCCCCGCACTCACCCCATCATGGTCCCCTACACTCACCCCTCCACAGTCCCCCGCACTCACCCCTCCACGGTCCCCCGCACTCACCCCTCCACAGTCCCTCACACTATTTAGGAGATATTTACTGATCGTGCTGCCGGTGACATCACTCTAAGGCCCCTTTCACACTGGGGCGGTTTGCAGGTGCTATTTTGCTAAAAATAGCGCCTGCAAACCGAGCCTAAACAGCGGCTCCTTTCTCTCCAATGTGAAAGCCCTGAGGGCTTTCACACTGGAGCGGTGCGCTAACAGGACTTAAAAAAAAGTCCTGCTAGCCGCATCTTTGGAGCGGTGAGAGGAGCGGTGTGTTTACCGCTCCTCCACCGCTCCTTCCCATTGAAATTAATGGGATACCGCGATAATACCGCCCGCAAACCCGGTTTGCGGGTGGTATTAACCCTTTTTCGGCCGCTAGCGAGGGTTAAAACCGCACCGCAAGCGGCCGAATACCTCTGCAATCCCGACGGTATAGCACCGCTAAAAATAGCGGCGCTATACCGCCACCGCCCCAGTGTGAAACCGGCCTAAAGGAACGGCTTCCCGGGCTGTTCCTTCAGCAGGGGCGGATCCAGGGGGGGCAACAGGGCAATTGCCCCCCCGAGACCATCTGTCACACTCGCTTGCTCTGTTTTTTTGTTTTTTTTTGCGTCTGATCTCCCGGACTTTGGGGACCCGGTACCGGCCTGCCATAGGGCCCCTGGACCCCAAGCTTGGCACACATGTAGCCCCATGTCTCCTCTACAAGTGTACAAAGTTTGGTGTCTGGGAGACCTACGGCCGGGGTGAACTGATTTTTCAAAGCCGGGCACTCCTTCCATAGACTCCCATGTTAAACATTAGTCTAGTCATGGGCACAGTGAAGCATGGGCACAGTGAGGCATGGGCACAGTGAGGCACAGTGAGGCATGCACATGGGCAAAGTGAGGCACAGTGAGGCATGCAGATGGACACCCTAGGCTTATACTCGAGTCAATAAGTTTTCCCAGTTTTTTGGGGTAAAATTAGGTGCCTGGGCTTATATTCCTGTCGGCTTATACTCGAGTATATACAGTACTTGTTCTGCGGCTGCCGCTGCCTCTCTGAGTCTCTCTCTCAGTTTCTCACATCAGCCGATCAGCGGCTCCGAGAGAGAGACTCGTCTAATGTAGTTACGCAGCGCACTGACACGATACCAGGAGCGGAGGAGGAGGTGGGTGGAGCCTCTTCCCTGCACTCGTTGCTAACGCCTGGGCCGCTTGGCGTCTAGCAACGAGTGACGTCAGTGAGTCACGTCGGGCCGCTCTGCGGGCAGGTGCGATAGCGTGCGGCCCCACAGACGCGTAAGAAAGCGGGCGGCTCCGCTTGCGGCGCGGTTTGTGGGCGGGCGGCGCGGTTCGTTGGCAGACCGTGCTGCTCAGTGTGTTGGCAGCGCAGGTGAGAGTGAGAGAGCAGGCTCATCTCTCACCGCCCATGCCTGCCCTGCATTCCTGCAGTGACTTCCGCCCTCACTGTGCAGGCAGCAGAGAGATTACATTACCTCTCTGCTGCCTGACTCTGGGAGTCTGGGACACAGCAAGAGACAACCAAAACTGCACCTTAGCAGGCAAGTTAGTGACAATCCGCAAATTGTGTCAGGTGACGTGGCAAATTACAATCTGCATCTGGTGGCAGGCAAGTGACAATCAGCAAGGTGTGGCAGGTGAGTGGCAAGTGACAATCCGCAACGTGTGGCAAGTGACACGCTCAGGGCTCCCACTAATTGCAGGCGACGGTGGCAAGTGACACACTCGGGGCTCCCACTGATTCTGCATTGAACTATTTAATTTTATATTACAATGTAATAATATAAATAATGCTCTTCAATCATCCTGACACCATAACAACCATGGTGCCGGGATGATTGAAGCGCCGACACCAGCTATTTCCCCGATAAATTTCCCACAAAAAAAACATATTTTTTGGCAGTGCCCCTCCCGAGAAAAGACTCTGGATCCGCCCCTGTCCTTCAGAGGCCTGTGCCATAAACGCCAGCTGCTGCATGCATGTGCAAGATTGACGTCATCTCGGCTCCAGCCAATCACACAGCCGGAGTCCACAAACTGGAAGGAAGATGGTTGGAGATTGTGGCCGTGTCAGCGGTGGCATCTCACCACTGGAAGGGCTTCGTTCTAGGGTACATTTCACATAATCTGCTAGTCTGTGATGCACACTAGCACATTACGGCTTTACCTTGCAGGTTAAAAGAAAGAAAAATTGTTGGCGGTTTACTACGACTTTAAGTGATTTGTGGAGTTGGAAGGATTTTGGTATTGTATCAAGTAAAAGACAAAACTATACATGAACTTTATTGCATTAGACTGCATAATTACTAAAATAACTGAAGAGAAAACTATAACATCTGTAATTGTTGGACATTGGGGGAAAACGAATATGTGTGCTGTAACCACTTCTGACCTTTGAACTCTGCATCTCTTACTATTGACCTTTGAACTCTGCGTCAATTAATCCTGACCCTTGAACTCTATGTTACTTTCTTCTCATCCCTGAACTCTGTGTGACATAATACTGATCCCTAAACTCTGCATCACTTACTGCTGACCTCTGGAGCCTGTGCCAATTACTAATGACCATTGAACCCTGTTCCATCTACTATCCTATCAAATTGTATGTATGTGGAAAAACCCAAAAGGTCATGGATTATTTTGGTACCCCAAAGTCAGAGATCAAAGCAATTTTACAAAGTTTATTACAAAACTTTAAAAAAATACAAAGCTCATAATTTAAAATGATCATTGTATAGATCTCCCCTGTAGGTGTGTCGTAGTTCCCATGCTTGATGTATCCAGCTCCACTGACACACGCTCCAAGACACAGATATAGTGGAACATACAAGCAGCAAACCCTCTACATGTTTCAAGGCAATAGCAGCTTCTTCAGGAGGAATAAGGGGCCTAAAATATCTAAGAAGAAACAATTCATTACTCAAAAAGTACAAACAGCATAACGAAGACATCGATATACAATCAAGTTGTTAACAAAACATAAAAACATCCAAGAACTCCGGTGCTAGATGTCAAGATACAGGGGACCTCATACACATGATGTGGAAATGCCCGAAGTTACAAAGATATTGGGCTAAGGTATTGAGCATCATAAATAAGACTTTTGGGATAACTCTGGAACTAGAAGCCAGGGTGTGTCTATTGGGCATAGAGGAGAGACACGGACCAAAATACATTCCGGAAGTAGTGTTGAGGTGCCTGTTTCAGGCCAGGAAGGTAATAGCACAAAACTGGCAAGCTCAGAAAGCACCGACATCAGCAGAGTGGGTCAATGTAATAAATGCGACAATGTGGAAGGAAAAAGTAGTTTTGACTAGACGGGGTAATTATAAAAAATGTAAAACAATGTGGGATCCCTGGCTGAGGAAAATGGGGTGTCCGCCCTAATTAGTGCAGCAGTAAGAGGAGTAAAAGAATGGACGTAAAAGGTGGAAACTGGACTGTTGAGGTAGGAAGGCCGAATAGAGAATAGGTAAAAAGAGAAGCTATGGGCTCTAGATAAAGAAGTTAAACATATTAGAAGATCAAGGGGAAGGAAGGGAAAAGGAAGGGGAAGCGGAAGGAAAGCCAAAATTAAATGAAGTGAAAATAAAATAGTTCTAGTTAAACAGTTACAATAGCAATAACACAAGAGAGCGGTAGAATGCATCTTTGGTTCTTCTGTTTTTGGAGTGTGCAAAGAGATTAGTTGGGGAAGGGGGGTAAGAGGTTAATTGCAGAACATTGTATTAAAGCACTTTATGTGAAATAAGGATAAAACAAATGTATGTATTTTTATAAAATGTTATGCAACATGGAAAAACAATAAAGAATATAAAGTTTAAAAAAAAGAACTCCGGTGCTTCAGGTGGCCCCCCAGGACTTACCAAATCCAGAGGACGGTCGGTAAGATGGGGAGCCCAAACTTGTGGGACCTACTATCAACCAGAGGATCTTTTATGATTATCACTAAAAGAATAAAATACTTTCAAATACCATGGATAAAGCGTGTGTGACGTCACTGTGTCTTATCTTCCACTGCGCATGTGCGGGAAAACCCATGCATGTGCAGTGCCCAAAAGGAAAACGTTTACAGGCATGGGAGATGCAAAGTCGGGGGGCAAAGTAATCCTGCCCAGCAAAGGCCCCTCCATCGAGAAAGTGGCTGTCTGCCGCCGGAAAAGCAAGGCAACCCGTCAATTGCACCTCCTTCAGCCAATCACAGCGGTCATGTGATTGGAAATGTTTTTTTTCTTTAATTCCCTTCTTCTTTTTTTTTCACGCCTGCCAGAAGCGCTCGTGATTAACTTTGCTAGCTGTCAGCCTCCCATTGATTTCAGTAAAGGCTGCCACATATAACCGGTGGCGGCCCCATTCGCAACTGTGAATGAGGCCAAAGAGTGGCACATCTATGCAGTATTTCACAGATGTGAATGGATTCTTTGGAACTGAGAAGATAATTACCAATAAACAGTCACCAGATGAAACTGAATAGTTTAGATGTCTTAATTCACATACAGCAGGTAAAATAAGTATTGAACACCTCACCATTCTAGATAAATTGATCTCTAAAGGTGCTATTGACATATTAATTAGCCATTGTCACACAAGTGGGTGGTCTCTGCACCCCGAGACCACGTTTTTTTTAAGCCAATTAGAGCCTCAGGTGCTTTAAAAAAAAAACATTGAAATCCAATGCGTCCGGTGCCCTGCATGTAGATTAGCGGCTGGGCGTATGTATTAGAGGGGCGGCGTCTCTGCCCCCCTGTATGGACGGTCCGTCACTGTTGGTTACCATGCAGAAGTACTGGAACAACCAACCTACAGAGGTACAGACAGGAAGTTCCGGGTGAGAGATGTTTGCACCACTGCACTTCCAATATATATATTTTTTCTAAATATACTTTAGCGTTGCTTATATTTTGTTTTATATTACTACGCAGAACTGCACCAGATTCGGAGTGCTCCAACCAGTGGCAGCTCGTAATGTAGGGCGCAAGGGCACTGCCCCCCCCATCAATGCATCCGTCCCCCTAATCTACATGCAGGGCACTGGAGGCATTAATTCCAATGTTTTTTTTTTTTTTTTTAAACATGTAATTAGAGCTAATAGGCCCGGGACTGAGATAAGCAATCGGGACAACTTCCCACAGAGGAGATGGAGGAACATCCATTCCCAAAACTCCTTTGTGATGAATGAAGCTGGAAGTGGCAATGACTTTATCACTATCAGCCGTCATTCCCAGGCTGTTACCACCAGGGAAGCAGCTAACCAAGTACAATCTGTGTTTGGTTAGTTGCTTTGGAGAGCAGAGAGTAAAGAGCACCTGTCACCTGTTCAAAGCTGTCATAAAGGGAGCTTTTTAGCCCCTTTGTGATAGCAATAACGTTAAAGTGGTTGTAAAGGTAGAAGTTTTTATTACATTAATGCATTTTCTGCATTAAGGTAAAAAACCTTCTGTGCATAGGATTCCCCCAACCCCCCTAAATACTTACCTGAGCCAAATCTCAATCCAGCGCTGTGCCTGAGAGCAGCGGCTCTCTCCACCCTCTCTCCTCACTGGACATAAAATTGTAGCTCCAGCCATGGTCTTAGTATTGTTTTATTCAGATGTATTGGACTCTCCCATTCCTCCGATAGGCCCGGGACTGAGATAAGCGATCAGGACATCTTGCCACAGAGGAGATGGAGGAACATCCATTCCCAGAACTCCTCTGTTATGAATGAAGCCGGAAGTCATGAAGATTTTGACACTTTCCGCTTCGGAGCCATCATTACCTGGCTGTTACACAGAGCAGGGAAGTACAAGTTACGAAAAAAATTGATTTACAATCACTTTAAAGGAAAAACGTGTAAACATTTTTTTTAGATATACCGTATTTATCGGCGTATAACACGCACTTTTTTCCCCTGAAAATCGTGGGTGCGTGTTATACGCCGATATCCACATCCCTGAGCTGTCTCCGCTGACTGGGAGCGGAGCGGAGCGAGATACACATAGCCGAATGTACTCGGCTATACTCGGCTTTTCTCGGCTTCGCTCACAGTCACGCCCAGTCCCGCCATTTGACCTGTGTTATGTCCATCATAGGGCGGGACTCGGCGTGACTGTGAGCGGAGCCGAGAGAAGCCGAGTATAGCCGAGTACACTCGGCTATGTGTATCTCGGCGGCGGCTCCACCCAGTCCCTGCGTCCCTGCGTCCCCGGCGTTCTCGGCGCCAATTTTAAAATGCTGCACGGCGACTCTGGGGCAAGGCTGCACGGCGACTCTGGGGCAAGGCTGCAATGCACTGTGACAAGGCTGCACTGTGACAAGGCTGCACTGTGACAAGGCTGCAATGGACACTGACAAGGCTGCACTGTGACAAGGCTGCAATGGACACTGACAAGGCTGCACTGTGACAAGGCTGCAATGGACACTGACAAGGCTGCACTGTGACAAGGCTGCACTGTGACAAGGCTGCAATGCACTGTGACAAGGCTGCACTGTGACAAGGCTGCAATGGACGCTGACAAGGCTGCACTGTGACAAGGCTGCAATGGACACTGACAAGGCTGCATTTAAATGTAAGTTATTTTTCCTTAAACTTCCCTCCTAAAAATTTCCTAAACTTGGGGTGCGTGTTATACGCCGGTGCGTGTTATACGCCGATAAATACGGTAATAAAAATAATAAACAATTTTTTTTTATTCACCCCTGTCCAACTGTGCATACACAAAAATGCAATAGAATAAAATATGTCTGTTCTGAAATCTAACTAGATGTACACATATATACAGAATGTATAACCCATCTGGTGCTAAAGGGGGGTGACCACATGACTACCAAATAATGTGAATGAACTCTCTGCACACTGCTGTACACTGCTTAATCATTTCTAGCAAACTGCACATAGACAGGGATTTTTGGTTCACATGCATTGTAATACATGCTTAAGCTGGCCAACTGCGTCAAAGTAATCCCTTTCTGGCCAGACCTAAACTACACTATACTATCCTATACTACACTACACTACACAACACTAACTAATCTATCCTACTCTACACTACACCCTACACTATGCTGTACTTACCTGCACTGCACCCTACACTACACAACAGCACTCTCTACATTCTACATTACATTAGGTGTTCCTAGAGGTCCTGAGCGCTGTTTTTATTAAAAAAATTATTATGTTCGCTTTTCCAAGTACGGGGTTTACATCGCTCCCAACTGTCCCTGATTTCGAGGGACTGTCGCTGATTTGGAACAAAGTCCCTCTGACCCTCATTTGTCCCTCCTTTTGGTCTGATCTATACAATTGTATATAAAATACACTATTTATCTTTCAAAAAATGTTTCCCAGTGCTAAACCATTCATCCAATTTTTTAAATTGGTGCATTTGTAAATTTCAAAAGCCAATTTAAAGGAATAGTAGTGGCAAAAAAAGCAATTAACTAATCATTTTTTATGTGGAATTCACCTTTAGTAAGGCGTGGCAGGAGGTGTGGCTTATGCCTACATACTTTTGCTAATAGGTGTCCCTCATTCCTATTTCAAAAAGTTGGGAGGTATGGGTCTATAGCAGCTGGGACCGCCATGTACCCCTTTAATAACAATACATTGCGGTGATACTATGGACTTAGCGCCTGATTTTTGGGATATTTCTACACTAAAAGACATTACTCTTTGGGGTTGATTTGCTAAAGGCAAATAGACTGTGCACTCTGCAAGCGCTGTTACTCCAGAGCTTAGAATATGAGGTGAAGCTTCACTTTACAAAAAAAAAACAATCACGTGCAAGGAAAATGTAAAAAGAAATTGCATTTTTGCTTAGACATGATTGGGTGATGGAAGTCAGCAGAGCTTCCCCTCATTTACTAAGCTCTGGAGCAGCTGCACTTGCAAAGTACACAGTCTATTTGCTTTTAGTAAATTAACCCCCATGTGTTTGATAAATAGCTGTGCAAATATCATGTAGCATAAAAAATTGCAACAGCCACCATGGTATTGTCCAGGGCTTCTGCATTCCTAAAATATGTCATGTTTGGGGGTTCTAACTAATTTTCTATCTAAAAATGCCGATTTCAACATGTGTGTGAAAAATGTAAAAAAATTGCCCTGGACAGCAAGTGGGTAAAAAAATACTAATCTGAAAAAATGTCCCTCGTTGGACCTCCATTCTCAGTCACATCCTCCAGCGAAGCAGATGGACGTCCAGCAATGCAGGGGTGATGAAGTTTGGGGAATCTTTAGATCTTATTGCCCAATTCCTGCAATAACAATGGCTAGATTCATAGAAACAGAGAAACTAAGAAAACAGCTATATTTATTTTATTCTTTTATATAAATTTTTGAATGGGTGCCAGTCTCGTCTTCCAGGGATCCAGAAGATCAGCTCCAGATGTTGATGCCCAATCAATGCCTGCAATAAAAAACAATATATTTATAGGAACATGGAAAACATAGGAGAGAGAGAGAGAAAAAGAGAGAAATATTTTTTTGTTTTTGTTTTTGTATTTTTTTTGTATTTTTTTGTTTTTTTTTTGTGGGGGGGGGGGGGGGGGTGCAGACAATCAGGGAAGCTGTAGATCCAATCTGCCGTTCCATCTGTACCTGCAATAAAATTGATGCGTTAATATTGTCTGAATGGGTGATGCTGAAATCATATGATAGGACACTTTATCTAAGCATAGGTTTTCTCATCATTTATAAATGATGGTGGTGATCTTGGGACAATAGTCCTCAGCAGCACAGAATGTCCAACAATTATGTTCTCTATAATATAAAATACATTCTGCTTCCTATAATTGCTCCTCTGTAATTGGTGTCATAGATGTGCAGACCAGGGAACTCCATTGCAGAGGTCCCCCTCACACCCGTAGATATTTGGCCATGAGGATCAGCAGAGAGTGGAAACATCGAGATACATTTCTGTGTTTTGTTTGCACAATTGTTTGTGACTTGTGGGTCTGTTCACAGCGTGTTTATTCCAGTAACATTAGTGCCATGCATGTTAAGTGTGCTGATGCCATTCGTTCTTTCTGAATGGCACCCCAATACACCTTCTGATGGAGGTGCATTGTAGCACAACAACACACTAACATGCATTGTGGTGTTTTGTGAAATATGGTGCATGCATGGACCATTATTTGGCAGCACACCACACATTATGGGGTTGTGCTTTTGGCACATTACTGATCTGCCCTGCATTGTACTGCCACACACATTCATATGAAGGCGCATTACTCCCTAACAAGGAGATCTTTGTACCCAAGCAGTATATAGACTGTGATAACATGGGCATCTTATATCTAATGTCATGGACCTGCAGAACATTTTACGTTGGCTAAATTATTAGACATTTAAGGCAAAGGATTGGAGATCATTTATACTTTGCCAGTAATAGTAAAATGATAACGTCCATCAATGGGCACATTGGCACACAACTCAATTTTGACGCATCACATATGGGATTTGTAGCTTTGGAGCCGGTCTTCTAAGACCCTTGTGGTGGTGATTTTGATAAGGAAGAGCTTCAGAGAGAAACACAACAGATTCAAAGATTTGAAGGCTCCCCTCCCCCAGGTCTGAAGGAGAATTTGAGCTATAAACCGTTTTTATCATTCTTACAATTTTAGTTCCTATATGATTTAGAAAAATGGGGACAACACCGGTACAGCTGCACTATTTAATGTTGCAAATCATTTGATTGTTTATTATTTGGTTGTTCTTTGTATCAAACTAGTGTAGCAACCGGCACCCTCTCTCTCCACTATCCTTGGCTCGCTCACAGGAGAAAAAGGCGCACCATGCCACCATGCCCATACCCCCTGGTTTGCAGAGGTTAAGCACACTTGTTTTAACTTACGGGTCTTACAGAAAGGTTCCCCTCAAAGCTGGTTTCTGTCCCTAGAATGTAAGGACAAAGTCTCTATACCCCAAGTAACTCCAAGGTCCACACCAGTGTCATCTCCAACGTAGAGTTTATTTTCCTTATGCTTGAACATCCACAAAGTTGAGAAGAGAGAAAGGTGTTAAGAAGACAGATTAATTCAGGCACTCCTGGCTTCTTCGCCACTCGATCCCGAGTGGGTATAGCTCACCCGGATAGTCACCCAAGGGCACTAGCAGCTGGCATGTAGCTCGAACAGTCTATCAGATTCCCTAATGGATGCGTTCAGGAGATCCTCTGCCACAGAATCTATAGTGTCCCAAACCTCCTAATGGTCCCGTTGTTTAGATCCCTTTTTCGGATGGATGACATCCCTCCGAAGAGTTACTGGGCCCCTTCCTTCACTGTGATCTCTCACCAGTCCTTCGGAACGGTCCTCCCCCAGCCTCCTCTTCCCCTCGCAAGGCGGCACCCTGGGATTCCTCCTCTCGAAGTGGGCTCCAGCTAAAGGCGCTGGGCCCAGGGCTGAAGTTGCAGTCCCAGGACTAAAGGTGCCTGGGACTGAAGCACACGTGGGCCCATGGCCTGGAGGGCCATGCACCACGCACCAGGACTCCGACTCTGGAACGAAGAACCCCTCCCAGGCGGCGTCTGCCCCTTCTGTATCCTCTCCCGGCATGCACAGCAGGCCGACCGTGCCCACTGAACGCCTGCCGAGAGAGGACACCAAATCGCCACTCCATCACCTGTGGTTCAACCCCGAGTACAAGTGACAGCACCACCCATACTTCTAAGGGGAACTGCACACCAGGTAAAACAGCAGCAAGGCAGAGTCCAGTTAATTGGAAGATTCAAGCCAACTACCACTCGAATCACCCCTAAATTTAGTATAGCAATCCCTAAATTTAGGACCCCCGCTACACTAGTATACCTTGAAAAGATCATGTGCATTTGGTCCTATTGTTATCCATCTGCTGCTTGCTGTGTTGGTGGGGAAGGTAGGGGGATTCTGGGCAGTCCTGCCCTTGTTCTATACGGGTCTCCTATTTTGTACTATAGAGCGGACATGTGGAGACTCTGGGTGAGGGTAAAGTGGTAGTATACTCAACTTTTTGACTTGTACCAACAGGAAAGCCTACCAGGCTTACCTGTAGGTACAGTGAATATCTCCTAAACTTGCATTGGTTAGGAGATTTTCACACCGCATGCAGGCGGTGACGTCACCGGCGCATGTGCTATGAAGGTCTGACATACCGCGCCAAGGGCTCCTGCGCACATGCGTGATAGTGACGTGATTGCGGTTGCGGCCACTCATGTAGCCGGAGGCTGCAAATCCAGAAAGAGGACCAGGGGAAGATGGAACCCCTGTCAGCTGGAGGGCTTTGTTTTAAGGTAAGTCTTGCATAATGTGCTAGTATGTGATGCCTCCCTGATGGTATGGCATGATGGATAAGTATCTGCCTGTATTTCTCACCATTGAGGACACCACTGATCCACCACTGATCCTGACCAAATCTCCATTTGTAGAAATTCAGCCCCAAACTTGCAAGGAGCCTCATCAGTCCTAAGCACCTTCTACCATTTATCTGCACCCCAGTTCCTATGTTTAATGCATGGTTGAGTTGCTTAGCCTTATTTCCACAACCTCTGCATGAAAACAGGAACCGGGGTGCAGAAAATGGTAGAAGGTGCTCTAGACTGATAAAATGTGAATTATTTGGGGGTAGCAGGAGGCAGTTTGTCCTCGAAGGGCTGGAGAGCGGTACAATAATGAGTGTCTGCAGGGAAGAGTGAAGTGGAGGTTCCTTGCAGGTTTGGGGTTGCATTACTGAAAATGGAGTTGGAGATTTGGTCGGGATCAATGGTATCCTCAATGCTGAGAAATACAGGCAGATACTTATCCATCATGCCATACCATCAGGGAGGCGTGTGATTGGCCCCAAATGTATTCTGCAGCTGGACAACCACCCCAAACATACAGGCAAGGTCAATAAGAACTAGCTTCAGTGTACATAAGAACAAGGAGTCCTGGAAGTGATGGTTTGGTCCCCACAGAGCCCTGATCTCAACATCATGGGGTCTGTCTGGGATTACACGAAGAGACAGAAGGATTCGAGGCAGATTACATCCACAGAAGATCTGTGCTTAGTTTGGAACAACCTACCTGCTGAGGTCCTTCAAAAACGGTGTGTAAGTGTAGCTAGAAGAATTGATGAATTTAATTTTTCGAAAAAAAAATTAGTTTTTTTTAGTTTCTGTCATAAACTTTTGTTTTCCCCTTCACTGATGGGCAATGATGAGGCGGCACTGATGGGCACTGATGAGACGGTACTGATGGGCACTGATGAGTTGGCGCTGATATAGTGGCACTGATGGGTACTGATGAGGAGTCACTGATATGTTGAATTGATGGACACTGATAGGCGGCACTGATATGCAGCACTGATGGGCACTGATAGGCGGCACTGATGGGCATTGATAGGTGGCACTGATGGGCACTGACAGGCGGCTGTGATGGGCACTGACAAGCGGCACTGATTGGCACTGATAGGCGGTACTGATGGGCAGCACTGACGGTGAGGTACTGACAGGTGTTACTGCCCGGCAGTGATTGGCACTGTGGTGGGCACTTGCAGAGTTTATTATTGGGTCACTGCTGTGCACTGGTTTGCAGGTGATTTGCACAATTGAGGGGGCTGTGCTGATAATCAATGTGCTTATTATCAGCACAGACTCCGCCGCTTGTCTCTCCCTGTCAGCGCGAACCGAGAAATGGCGTCTACCGGCACTTCCTGGTTCACGCGATGATCAGCTGTGACAGAGGCTTCTTATCACGATCGTAGATGCCGGGTGTCAGACTGACATGCCGCACTCGCGATCGCCGTGATGCGTGCCCCGACGGGCAGGCGCCGGCTTGTTATCCTGCTGGACGTCATATGACGCCCAGTCAGGATAACAGAACCACTTCCCGGACGTCAATATGCTATTGACCGGGCGGGAAGTGGTTAAACAGGTTTAAACTCAACCTTCAGAGGACTTTTGTTTTGCCTGGTGTGCACTTTTCAGAGGACCTTTTGTGTTATTGAATTCTGATCTCAGATTTATATTGGTCACTGAGCTGGCACTTTAGAGTGATGGATTCACCCTTCAGAGGGATATTAGTTACTTCTTCACTATTGAGCTAGATTTTTAGAGTGTCATTTCACTTTTCAGAGTTTTATTTAATTTTTCATATTTCCATTGAATATTGTATTTGTATTCACAATGCTGTAATGCTAAATGGTTGTGCAGAGGAGCTCATTCCCATTCCACATTTATTGAGAGCGCTGCTTATATGTTTTTTTATATAACAAAAGAAAATTGCTCGATTCCCCTATCTATACATTTAGAGTTGGGGGGAATAATTCCTGTGGAGTTATTGTATTCTGACAGCGGGAGGTTTTCTAGCCATCAGCATACAATGATCACTGCTGCCATTTATATCTTCCGGCAGTAATCACATGACAAAAAGTCAGACAGGCTGGTTCTACTGAAGGCGATGGATGGATCAACCTCAGTACAACCAGCCTGCCCATACATGGATAAAAATGTGGCGAGTTCCTGCTGATCCGGCTGAATTACCATATGGCCAGATTAAACGGTGTTATCAGTGGAAAAACAAGAAATTTTCAGGCAGCGAACATGTTGTTTGTTTGAAATTTTATTGAAATAGAAAATTAAGACTTACTGATCAATCTGGGGGTGCTGGACCTCATGGTGACTCCTCTTCAAGCATATAAGGTTGAATATTGACCACCCCTCCGACAAAGGTGATATGATAATGAGGCTGTTGGGAAAATAAATGACATTTAATAAAGGGTTTCCTACAGAAAAATACAGATCCAAAACATTGAGGAATCTTCTACTTACCCATTGAGTCAGAGGGACAAAAGCCCGGCAGATCGGACACTGGGGCCAACGCGTTTCGTTCATTTGTCTATACAGCCACTGTGCGATGCAGGGGGAATGAAATCTGTGGGAACAGAAAAGACGGTAAGTTTCTTCTCCCTCCTCCAGATCCTCGAAACAGATGGTGCAGATGTCCGGACGGGCTGGAGAACAGCTTCTATCCCTCTGTCTGGCCTCAGGGATCCGACGTCTCCTGGATCTCGCCGGCAGCTGGTCCGGTGCACGACCCACCAGAGAGTATCGAGACCTGGTTCTCGAGGCAATTGGACCTGTAATAACAAATATACATTCATATCAATACATTCTGATCAATGCAAACCATATTTTCATAGTTACATTGGCTCAGCTTACTTCAGTGATCCTCTCTATCTTCCAGATCCTAAGCTGAGGGGCTGCCCTGCTGGATAGTAACCACAGGGGGTCGCCTGCTCTGTGTGGGCATCATTCAGAGAATGCCTTGCATTTTTCTCAGTGAATACAAAGCATTCTGTGATTGGACAAGATGGAGATTGTGACCTCTCTGCCCCCGCTCTACACCCCATCCAATCAGAGAACACTTTGCAGGAACTGAGAAAACACAAAGTGTTTTCAGAATGGTGCGACACCTGGAAGACGAGGGTCTCTGTAGGAGCGGCAGATCTCAAAATTGAAAACAGACCTTGTCCTTTAAGAGGGTCTAATGTGTATTTTGCGGGGGACACATTCGAAAAAAAGTGTAGGGTTCCCCAAAACACAAATCAGACACTTGTCCCCGATGGGGGTCTGGTATGGATATTGAGGGTGACCCCTGTGAAAGAAAAATGTACGGGGGCCCCTGCCAAATCAGACCCTTTGTGTCTGGTGTGGATTTTAAGGGGGACTCTATGCCAAAAACTAAAAAAAATAATCTGGTCACCCCCAAATCCAAACCAGATCCTTACCTGAGCATGGAGCCTGGTAGGCAAAGAAAAGGGTGGGGAGGAGAGTGCAGCCCCCTCCTGAACCATACCAGGCCACATGCCCTCGACATGGGGGGATACTCTGCTAGGGGGGACCCTGGTAAGATATCTTGTCCCCATAATGATGCAGACAAGGGCCTTCCTCCCCCCATCCCTGGTCCGGTACATGTGGGGGTCTGTGGGGGGTAACTTATCAGAATCTTGAAAGTTTGAAAAAAAGGGGTCCCTCATATATCTGGCCTCCCCCGTGCTTAATAAGTATGGGGTACATAGTACTCCTTGTTATCCACGCACCAAAAATGTGAAGTATAAATAAAGACACGCCACCATTAAACTATAAAACACTTGATAAAGCATTTTAAAAAAAAGTATTATTTCAAATGAAGAATTAAAAAAAAAAAAATTATTTTGTCCCACACAGCCAACCAATGATGAAAAATCCCCGACACACCACAAAAAATTACATATATATATATATATATACAGACAGACATGATGTCCATATATCAGATATTAGAAGTCTGCCTGGCGTCCTGTGGCTATGGAAACGCCACCAAACAACAGGCAGAGGAGTCTCTCACTTCTGGATCAGTCCCCCCCCCACA